>CM073537.1:4491995-5775492 GCA_037074615.1 Leucaena leucocephala
AAGAAGACCTGTGTCCTCCTGTGAATGTGAAGACGTGTTTTAAAGATAAAGAGATCTCTGAAACCAACTAAAGCAAGTTCTTCACGTATCTTTTACATCGCCTTTCATTGATTATTCCCAGGTAAGCAAGGAATCCCATTTCCCCCCAGCAAGTTCCTCGTTTCTTCTTCTCCTTTCCCTTTCCCTTTTCAATATAAATAAATTAACTAATTAAGTTCCATATATCTCCCAACGTTCCCATGACATGAAAACAATCTCTCCTTCTTCTTCTGTAAAACTAAACCTGTTTGGTTCTAAACACGCAGAAATATAATGGGAGTTATCGGAGGCACTCTGGAGTACAACGACAACAACCACCACAAGATGAAGAAGAAGCCATTTCAGACGGTGGAGCTCAAGGTCAGAATGGACTGTGATGGCTGTGAACTCAAGGTCAAGAAAGCCCTCTCTTCATTAACTGGTACTCATCTCACACTCGCTTTCTTCTTTATAAGGTTTTAAGCTCACTGAAACATATATATGTATATGTATGTATATATGAATGTTGGTAGGGGTGAAGTCGGTGGAGATAAACAGGAAGTTGCAGAAGGTGACGGTGACAGGGCATGTGGAAGCAAGCAAGGTGTTGAAGAAGGCGAAGGCGACGGGGAAGAGAGCGGAGATGTGGCCGTATGTGCCGTATAACTTGGTGGCTCAGCCTTATGCGGCGCCGGCTTATGACAAGAGGGCTCCTCCTGGTTTTGTCAGAAACGTTGATGCTTCTTCTTCTTCTGCCTCCATTGGAGCACTCGGCACCAGATATGAAGATCCTTACATGACCTTCTTCAGTGATGACAACCCTAATGCTTGCTCTCTTATGTAAATTATATTTTTGTTTGGTTTTGTTGGGAGAGATTTTAAATAATGTGATCATGTTTTGCCTAATTCTCCCTCCAACGGTCTCTTCCTCTGTACTTGTGGTTTTGCAGGAAATAGTTTTTTCTGGTTTTTACTGTAATATTCATAGTATAAGACAACACGCCTTAGTTCAGTACATACTAAAAAGGATTAGCCTCCAATTTCACCTTGAACAGTAATGTTGCCCTAATTTTATTTTTTTTTAATTCAACGTGATCTCAAAAGTGTTAAAATTGGAGTGTCAAACTAAAAAATGAACAAGAGATATATTAAAAAGATACGAGTGATATAATAGAAGCGAAGCATATACTTTTATCTAACGGGGAACGTGAACCAGCTGGAATCCCTTTATTGGTTTATTTATTTATTTTGATGTTTCCTTTTTGGGACCCTCTCAGCCTTTACCAGATCCTAAGATAATGTAAACCCACCACCAACATGCAGGCTTCGACACAATTAATTAATCACGTTAATTTATCACTGATTAATTAATTAATTAAATTCACTTCTTGTTTTTTGTTCTGTTGGATATGAATTTAATTAATATCTTACACACTCTCTCTCTCTCTCTAACATTGATATATTGATCTCAGTTTTTCCCCGCAATGTATACAGCTGTTGCACTTGAGAGCAAAGCCCTTCTCATGTGGTTTTTTTTTTTTTTTATACAACCCTTCTCATGTGTTATTTCATCATTTATATCGCCCTCCACAGTCCAGACACATATAAGTGGCCTTGGGCTTGGGTTGATTCATGAATTTCGGACCTCTAACCTGGCCCATTTTATTGGGCGGCCAATTATCCCATTTTAAACTTTTTTGTAACAAATTATATCGTCTGAGAGTTCAACTGGTGAAGAGGTGAGATATACGACTATTTGGAGCGTATTCGAATCTTAGGAAGTACTATTTTATTGTGGTTCCAGTCGTAGCTCTTGGGGAGGTATCCTAACTCCTAGGTGCCTAGGTTTATGCCTGAGGGTAATAGACGGCTCGCACTGACATTAGCATCGCCTAGGAGGAAGAGAGATTTCGTCCTGCTTTTAGATAGTGGGTGAGCCCAAACCCTTTTCAAAAAATGTTGTACCAAAAAATAATAAACTTTTTTGTAACAAAAATAAATTATTGAAATTACAGGCTTGTCCCTCTCTTCATATTCTTTGTTGATAGACCAATTCCCCTCATTAATTAAAAAGGCGACAATGATATATTTAAAAATATATTCTTCTAATTAAAAATCGAGATAACTGTCCGAATGTGATCGACCGTGAAGAGTAATTTAAGATTAATTAATGTAACAAAAAAAAGATTAAATAAGTGGTTTGGGCTTTTGGGTTCAAAACTGGATTTGTTAATCAATGCCCTTTATCAATTGGCCCATTAGGTTACTAAAAGTATCAAAGGCCCTTTATCAATTAATACCCTCCTCATTTAAAGCTATTGGTTGAGAGGAGTGTTTGAAATATTTTTTTTTTATATTAGTAATCTTATTTAGTGTGTATTAACCCTCTCTTATATAATAAAAATATTATTAAAATTACCGAATTGTCTCCTTCATTTCGAATTCCTTTATTTTTTATTATTTTTGTAATGAACATTCTTCTTATTCCTCTGGCTCTGGCTTTCACGTTCCCCGCCAAATGTAACTAAGTGCCTGTTTAAAAAAAAAAACTAAAATTTTAAAAGAATTTTTATCCTAAATTTTAATTTAAATTATTTTTAAAAATAAACAATTATATTTATCTAAAAAATTTTTTGGATCAAACTATAGTTTAAAATTAAAATTTTAAATCAGTTAATAAGACTAACTTCTATAACAGTAAAAGAGTCTATAGACTGTTTAATTATTATTTTACCTTTTTTTTTCCTTACATTATCTCTCTTCTCTCCTTTTTTTCCCCTTTTATTTTTAATAAAATTATACCCTTTCTAATAATTTTTTAATAATAAAAATATTTATAATAATAATTATCTAAACCTTCATTTGTTAAAAATATTTTTTTTTATAAATTCTTCTAAAAATTGTTTAAAAGTTTTTTTTTTAAAAGTCTATTCCGCCTTAAATCTCCCAACCTCCCAACTCAACTCTCGTGATTCTTCCACGCGCGCGTCAGCTTTCTCTAACGATTTCATAACCGCTTCCTCACTCTATTTCACGCATAAATTCTTTCGAGCTCATCGCTTCTTTCATTCTCTTTCGCATTCTCTCCGAAATTAGCAAACACTTCTCTGATTCCTTTTCTCTCTCCGCCATGGATTCTTCTCTGCAACTCTCATTGCTGTGTGCCGTTTCAATCGTTGCGATGCTTTGCTCACCCACAGTGATCGCCATTGATGGACTGCAAGGAAGCTTCACGCCTCCAACCGTACCGTTAACGCCACCGCCGACTCCACAAGAACTCCAAGAACACTCGTTCTTCTCTCACACCTCACTCCTCCCTCCGATCTTGTCTCATCTCGGTTTTCACGAGCTTGCAGCGGTGGCTCCTTCACTCTCTGACTCAAACTCCCCCGCTGCCTCTTCCTGGACCGGTCCTTCTACGATCTTTGCACCGTCAGATGCGCACCTTCGCACCTGCTACTCCTGCTCTGTCCCTAATCTTCTTCTTGAGCACATTGTTCCTGGATATTTTACCATCGACTATCTGCGGAAGCTTGCCTTTGGAACCAAGATCGAAACCTTGAGTCCAGGCCGCTGCATTACTGTCACGGCTGATTTGATCAACAGAAACTCCAGCACTGCTACTGACGCGAAGGTTTTCATCGGAGGGGTGGAGATCACGCAGCCCGAACTATTCAACAATGGTATGATGGTTATTCATGGCATTCAAGGTTTTGTGGCACCACTATCTCCGTTTTCTTGCGATGTAGAGAGGATTTCTTCGCACTCGTACCCGTACCATCTAGCTCATCGTTCTGGTCAGCACATCCCGTCCGGCTCAATGCAGACAGTTATCATGCGCCTGATGATCAGAGACGCGATTCTCCGGCTCCGTAATAATGGCTTCAGCGTCCTAGCCCTCGCTATGAAGGTGAAGTACTCCGAGCTGGTCTCACTCAATAACATGACGATATTCGCCGTTGACGATCTATCCATCTTCTCCGGTTCACATTCTTATATCAGCAACGTGAGATTCCACATAGTGCCGAACCATTACTTGACATTTGCGGACCTGGAGAAGCTAACGGTGGGAACAACTCTGCCGACATTGGAACGAGGCCAAACGCTGCTCATCACTACCTCCAGTGGAGGCTTGACTTCAGCGCCGATGAGGATTAACTATGGGAGGGTTAAGTTGCCAGACGTTATCCGCAACATCAAGATAGTGGTGCACAGTGTTTACTTGCCATTTCCACATATCAGTCCTGCCGCTGCGGCTTACGACGGTATACTTGGAGGTGAAGGAGCGGCTCATGCGTCAGCAGATCAGATGATGGAAGGAACCTGTGCTGCTGTGGATGGGAATGGAAATTGCAGCGAGCCACCAATACCTCAGGCCAAGCCGATGGTGGAGATCGAAGATCACCATGGTCTGTGATTTCGAAGTTTGTGTCTCTTCCGATACGCACTTAGTTTTTTGTTTTTCACAGTCCCTACACTGTTTCTAGTTCCCTGAAAGCTCGTTGCAGCTTGAGTCGAGTCTTATATTGAGTAAATACCAGAGATCTTCATCAATTTCCTTAGTTTGAACTATGGTGTATATGGAAACACTCTGTCCTGCCTTGATAAAAGTCTGTTGATTCAGAGCTTTCTTGAAATGTTTCTTGTTCTTGGTTTTTTAAATGAAAACTGAAATCCTTGATTTGTTCCCTGTGCTGATCATATTGATTAATGGAAAATATAAATATATAATCTATAATATATATATATATATGCATATCACCTACTTTCAGAAATACCTTGGGTGCTCGTTAAAAGATCGGTTTCTTTTGGCTCTTAATGCATTTATCCTTTTGGATAAGAAGTTGCAGGACTGAGTTCATGTGAGTTCTCTGTTTTGTTTGGATTCAAATCGCTTCAATAAAATCCGTTCTCCAAAGACATGCGAATTGAATTTCATGATTGAAAAGTAACATATAAACTTGCGAAACATTTTTTAACTTGAATGAAGGATTTCTGACATGGTAATAACATTTTTGAACAGAAATAATGTCGTAAAAATGTTAATATTTCTTTTAGTCTCTTTTCTTTTTCATTTAGTAAATACAGTATATTCTACTTGCTAGACAATTATAATTAAGAATGAACAAATCCACTTGCTAATTTCTCTTTCCCACTATCACCCTCTCTAATTGTTCCTAGCTTCATCCTTTAGTTTTACCACAACACATAATGGATGAAGGAAGCTTACCCAACCTCTCAATTCCTTCTTCAAAAGCCACACGCATGCCCAAAAATAAATGTGCTTCTATATGGCAATGAAAAACCCACACTCCAGGATTATCCGCCCTAAACCTCAAAGCTGTCCAACCATAGGGATGCACTGGCGCTGTATTCTTCATTATAGGATTCAACATATTGTATTTCTTTGGGTCACTGTTCATCTCAAACTTACCCTTAGCACATCCCATAACCCAAAAATCGTGCCCATAAAGATGCCATGGATGCGTCTCACTGTTATTTTTATTCATTGTGTTGGCATTCTGAAGTATAATATCAACCGTTGTATTGAAGTTGAGCCTGTAAATTCCATTGCTAGAAGTAGCATTTGTGTTGTTTGCCACTTTGAAAATGTCTTAGCCAAGAGAATCGTAGCCATCAGGTGATGGCGTCTGATCAAATGCATCGGTAATGTTCTGTTTGAGGGCAACAAGGTAAGGGTTGTGAGGAAGAGAGAGAGAGACATTGTTCACTGACCAACGCACATGACCATCTATTCTGTTCTGTGTTTAGGAACACTATGACTCTATCTGAGGTTGTGGGTGGTTTGATTATATGACCTGAGTGAGCTTTAATGGAAGCCTTTGGGCCAAGTGGGGCTCAACGTCATCCCAAGCAGGAGGAGACGGCGGAGTTGACGGAGGTGACCGCCGTGGATGGTTGCGATAGTAATTGAAAACGCCGAGACCAGGTGGGGAGGTTCTGTTTCTGCTAACAACATTGGAAGTGATCCAGTCCTGTCATCTTTCACAAGAACAGAGTATGTTTCTCCGGAATATAAGAACAGGTTTTGAACCACAAAAGGCTCTACATAGTGGCCATCTGCTTCCACCACCGTCATGTTGCGGCCCTGCGTGTTGAAATACAAAATATTCTGTCAGAAAACATTCAAAAGGACGATCGTAAGATTCTGTGAAGGAGTTATTCCCTCAATCTGAAAACTGAGTGCTGATAAAGCAATCAAAATAGCAACTCCGAGTCGATACGTTTTTCCTGGGATCACTGTCTGTACATAAGGAGAACAATCAGGATTTTATGCGTTGCAAACTCCAGCATCTAAGCTTGGAGTTGTGAGTTTAGAGCAATTGAATCTTCCTCTTCCTTGAATCAGAAGTGACTGAACAAAACAATTTAAACAAACAAATCAGCTCTTGGGACATCTGCACAACATGAAATCGTTGAATCAGTTTGGTTGGAGCAGAGTGATTTACCTGAGGCTCTCCAACCCAGACAAAAGGATCTTTTGAGGCCAATCCCGTGGCTTGTTCGTAGGTGCTTTTGTGGAACCAATCATTAAGAATAATACTTCGTTCGTAGTCGTAAGTAAAAGGTTCATAATCACGAGCTGATGCTTTGATCATTCCATTACAATCCTGCTTCTCTTTGCATTCCATAGTGTGAGTGATACAGGTACGTTCCTGGCTGCAAATTAATTCAACAAGCTTGTTAGATTTTGACTTTGTTGATATAATGAAATCGAAGATCAATGATTTACGTTGTGATTACAACTTACCCTATCAACTACGAACTGGTACTTGAATGTGTCTCCAGGCAGAAATATGATAATTTGAATTATCATATTAGTTGGTTGGCACAAGTGTTGGTTGGCTCTTTCAACCATGGCTAATGATAATTTGAATTCTACTACTGGAACAACTAAAATGACGCACTCGCGCGCACACACATATATATATCAGTAAGCTAATTGGTTGTTTTGTGATTCTCTTCTTCTCTGGCAATGGAGAATGGTGATATCTATATGTAGTATATTTGAGGTCACCTTTGAAATGGCTTTACAGAAATGATTGCCTGTAGTGATTGAGCCGATAGTGCCATGGCATTACTTATATAACGCAAAAGTCCTGAAACAGTCAAACAAAGTAGGTGGTAATTTTTTTAAGACCAACTCGTTCATTTTTTTCCCTCCTAAAGGAACAATTCGTAGATATTTCGTACAGTGGAATTTTCTTCTTCTTTTTTTTTCATGTCAGTGTTGACTTGACTAAACTTTCCTGTCTACTGTCCGGGAAATTCTTGCCTTGCCTGCATGAATTTTTTAATACACCTCCTTAATATTAATATAGGATATAATTAAAAAATTAATATTAATTTTACATATGTTACCTATTTTATATATTTTTTAATAATTTTTTAAATTACCCCTATTGATACTCTCTCAATAATAATCGAGTAAAAGAAAGAAGGAAGGAGTTAAAAAGGAATTATCAGGATATTTTAAAAAAATATTATATTACTTAACTTAACTAATTTTTTTAATAGAATTAAATTAGTTAAAAATATAAGATAAGAAGAATAGATTGTAATTAATGTAAATTGAATTTTCAAGAAGATCTCAATTGGGTTTCCCTCGAAGCAGTTTAAAATTAACTTTTGAGAAATTTAAAGAAAAATCCTCTATTAAAATTTTTATTAATGATAAGGACCTAAATCATATCATTAAAACTATGTATTAATAAGCTTTAGTCTAATTAGAAGAATTTTTAAGTTTAAATCTATATAAATATAAAAAAATATTTTTAAGGACATGCCCCAATTAGTTCGATAATTCCATTGGATGAGTTCTCCTGAAGTTTCTGGGTTATACAAATAATTAGTTGTATTATTTTTTTTGGGGGGGTGAAAAATAGGTAGCATTATTATATCCAACATGAAATTCAAGCTGCTTCACTGATACAATATTTTAAAAGCTCTTGCGACAGATTTTTTTATGTCTTTTTTTGTAATTATCTGTTATCCGATATTATCAATTAATTCAGATTCAAGAATTGCTGACCCAAATAAATGTAGTTCTCAATACATGGCAGGTGCTTATTGTCAAATAAGAACGATTGGCACAATGGATTTTAAAAAAAAAAATTGTCAGCTGAATTTTACCTTAATTGACCAAATTTTACATTTTTTTAATGTAGCCAAATTTTACATACCTATGTACGTACGGTCTGAGAATTTCGTTATTGATTGAGTTATTTTTTGGATACATTTAAAAAAAATTTGATACTTAAAATAATTTATTATTTCAACAAGGTAAAACATAAATAATTTAGCAATTATATCCAAACAAATAATAAAATAAAATTAAAAAATTACTTTATTTTGATTTATGTTGGCTGGTTGTGAGATTGAAGGATGTAGGTCTCTATTTTTTTGTTAAGAAGAGAGGAAAAAATAAATAAAATAAATAAAGTGAATGTATGAGTAGTGTGTAAAATTAAATTTTATGTTTATATATAAATTGCGTTAAGCAAGACAGTTAATTAGGCTTTTTGAATTTATAAAGGAATATATATTGTTTGATTTCTAAGAAAAAAATGATCTTGGAATATTAAAAGAAATATAAAAATTTAAAACATAAATCCTCTTCTATATATTTTTTTTCTAATAAGATGTTTTTTAGATATTTAAAAAAGAGTATACAGAGAAAATGACGTAATAAATCAAACTTAATAATTAATAAATATTTTATATTTAGATAAATAGAGTTAATATTTATTATAATATTAGATATGGTTTATGGAAAAATCTTTCATGCATAAAGGACACTGTCGTGATTTATTGAAGAGAGCAACATGTTTCGTATTTCTATAAAACATTCTGATCCAAAAGAATGAGTCACTCACTCACCATATCAAATTAAATAATTAATTTTAAAATTAGAAATCAAATCAAAAAGATTAAATTAAGAAACTGGAGTTTGGATAGATTAAATTAAAGACCTATCTCCTAAGAATGATAAAGAAACCTAATAGGGGGCCGCCCCTGCCTCTCGTATAGATTCGCCCCTAATTAAAAAAATATCAATTTTACTTTTTAATACTCAGTAACATATAGTCTAGTGATATATAAATTTTTATATAAATAAAAACTTGTGGCTTCAATCCAATTTATATCATTCTGTTTTTGAGCTGGAAGGCCTGTAAATCCTATAAGAAATTTGAAAAAAAAACATAAAAATCTAAAATCACGTTTTTAATTAGTTGTTAAAGCCTCAAAAAGCTTGGCCCCAAATAAGTAAAGCTTCAAAAACCGAATGAGAAGCTCAAATTATGGATAAATTTGCTGCGGGGTAAAAGCGTAATTAATATGTAATTCTTTATAACTTCAATTCATTCTTAATTAGATTCTTGCAGTTCTTTTATTTTTTATTGAATATTTATATTTTATAGTTTCCTCAAACATAAATATTAGTCCTTATATTTATAATTCATAAGAAAAATGATGTCTGTAAGTAATGATGTGCCACTTGTTCAGCATACACTTAAATTAATTTTATCCTATAGATATAAGTAAAATCAAAATCAACAGGATTGTGAAATGAAAGAAGACAATTATAATATAATTATATATTTCTCTTATCTTATTTATAAATTATTTTTAATATATTTTATTTAAACGTTGCTAACTATACTATAAAATTCAATAATTTTATAACTTTACCTCTATTTAAAGTGAAAACATAATCAACATAAATAAATGAAAAATAAAATTGTACATTCATATAATTTTTTTTCTTTCTACTCTATAAATAGGATCCAAACAAATATTCTCTCATTGCTCTATAAATATACAGGACTAGAGGAGTAATTCTTATTTTTATGTTGATAATAAATACTCCTCTGGTCCTTAATATAGACTTGATTGGGATATTAATATTCGTCTTAAATATAAAATATTTTTTAATTTATTAACTTTTTTTAAATTATTCCTATTGATACTCCGTCAATAATAATTAAATAAGAGGGGGAGAGAAGGGTTAATGAAGATGATAAAGGTATTTTAAAAAAAGTACCCATTATTAATTAATTTAATTAACTTTTTTAATCTAATATAATTAATTAAATATGTCATATATTAAGGTTAAGAGAAATATATTTTATTTCTTGAAAATCTTTTTTTATTTTTTATTTTGTAGCAATTTACATGTTTCTTAATTCTTAGTCAACATCCACGAGAGTTGTAATTAACATATTATAAGCGTAAAAACTAATATCTAGAACTGAAAATACTAAAAGGACTAGTAAAAAATTATAAAGATAATTAAATTATTATTATTTTTTTAGTAGGTGATCTGGTAAGTCTCCTGTAAACACTATCTAAACTTTAAGACTATCTTAGTCTGAATGAGGACCGGTACCTAACCTATTTAAATTTTTTTATAAAAAAAAATAAATGATGTTCAAATTATTGCTAGAAAGTTGAAGGTTACAAGTAATATAATAGTTAAAATATTGACTTTGACTTCATAGTTTTAAGATGTACAAGTTTATAATTGAAGTTATATTGACCTTTATTAAAATATAATGAACATTCAAATATGACATCTATAGCTATTATTTATTAATTTATTTTGTTTTTATAGTGCTTGATTTTTTTTTTCAATTGTTTTCTCAAAAAAAGTTTCTTCAGTATCTACGCAATTGCAGTTTACTATAGTTATATAAGACGATACGAAACAGGTAAACGTATCTCCTACTCTTCGTTAGGAGGACCCATATGAAGTTAGTTCTCTCTTGTCCATTATTAATTTTAATACTCCATATACTAATTATTTATTTCTTCTTCATTAGATGACTTCCTCGAACGTTTCGTAAGCTATACATAACTAGAGTTAGAAAATTGAGTTGGGCTAGTGCCAACTAACTAAAACATAGCGAGTTGAGTTGATAAAATGTGGGATCATATTAGTGCAAGCTGCGACAGGTTAACCTGTCAGTTTAGTGGGTTACCCCTTTTTTTTTTTAAATTTTATTATTATTATTTTCTTTATTTTATCGTGTCGCCACCACTGAGTACTGACCACTCGTCCACTTCCACTCCTACTCCCATGTTTAACCTAAACCCCTCCCCTCGTCTCGTCTACCCTGCTCCGCTCCACGCTCAGTCTCTCACTCTCTGACTCTCATCTCATCTCCTCCACTCCACCTCTCGAAACTCGAATAGGTGAGTCCTCTCCAGTGCCATCCCAACATCATGCCTGGCACTCGCTTTAGCTTCAGCTTGGTAGCTCCTACTAATTCCTCCTACTCGGCAACTCCCATCCGAATCCGAGACCCTCCACTCTGTCTCCTCAATCTTGAAACTTCAGTATCGCATAGAATCTCTTAGCCCTCTCTCTCCTCTGACTCTCACTCTCTCGTCTTTAGTCTTCAGCTCAACAATCAACATTTAGGAGTTGAGGTAGGTAGTCTGGTCACTTGCTCTTTATTCTTGAAAGGGGCTTCTGATTTTAAAATGAAGAGTTTTGATTTCTTTATTTGTAATTGTAGATTTATAGTCATTCCTTGGGATTTTTGCTTGGTATTCATTTTTGAAAGTGACTGATTATTTTTACTTGCTGAGTTGGTATGATTTTTGCTGAGTTGCTTCTTGTGATTTTTGCTTGCTTCTCTGTCAGTTGCGAGCTAACCCGCCACAACCTACAAGCTAAAAAGAGGCGAGTTGTGCGGTCTGTCATAAAACGAACTAATATTTTACCAGCGCGAGCCTACTCTACTGAGGGGACGGGCTAGTGACTTTTTAAAAAAATTATTTTTTTAAAAAACTAAATATGTCAAACAGCAGCAAAGGACGTGGTCACGTGGGTAGATGAAAAAGGACTTTAATAAAAAAAAAAGGGAAAAAGTTACGCTGTTCATACCTTAACCTTTTCCTACAGCGAATTCTCAAAAGCAAGATTCTAATAAACCAGATAGAACAACAAAAATCGAGAGAACGAAGGCATCAAATCATTTTCCCTTCCCAATTTCCCTCGAGCGTTTCATTCGTTACTCAACCACGCAAAAACTTCAATCCACGCGCAACAACAAAACATTGCATTCCAACATTCAATCAATCAAAATCAAGCATAAATTCCATCCAAAACTACACACATTTCACACCGACTCTATTGAAACAACGAAATTCAAGCATCCACCAGAACATACACTTGAAACCGAAGCTCACCTCGTGCTGGTTGAGAGAAACACAGAGTAAAACCCTAGCAGAAGATTATCATCCATATCAGAAGATATTTTCGCATTGTGCTCTGTTACTTGACTCTCTCTTTCTCTCTCCTCGATCGCCTCCGTCTTTATTCTCCCATAGCTCCATTAAAGCCAGAACGAGATATATAGCCTAAGCATTATATTTTCATTAAATCCTAGAAAAATAGTGGAAATGCATGAACAGAAACACATAAACACTAAATCCCAGCACGTGCATTAAAGTAGTGTTGAAGGATTAATAACAAAAATCGCTTAAAACTTACATAGGATCTGCGATGATTTCAGGCTCAACAGACGGCAAGTGAGGCGAGGGGTGATGGGCGACGGCAAGCCAGAACCAGGATTTCAGTGAGTTGACGGCAGGACCGCAGGAGAGGCGAGGCGAGGCAAGGGCAGGTGAGAACCAGGATGACGGCAAGCCGAGAAGAGACTCGAATGGTGTGTTGGGCTCAATGGAAAGGTGAAGGGGCGAGGGATTTTAATAGAGAAAAAGGGGAAAAAATGAAAGATTTACCTATAGTTTATAGGTTTAGTAGGGGAAGAGGTAAGATATATAATTATTTTGAGCGTATTTAAATTTTAGAAAGTATTATTTTATTATGATTTCAGTCGCGGCACTTAGGGAGGCATCTTAACTTTTGAATGTCTAGGTTTATGTTTAGGGATAATAGAAGACTCGTCATGCCTGATATTAGTATCGCCTAAAAAAAAGAAAATTTTGCCTTGCCTTTAAATTGTGGGTGAGTTTAATTTTTTTTTTAATTTTTATATAAAAAAAATGAAAGATTTTAAGATTGATAAAAGAGGAGAGGAGAGAAAGAATTTTAATATTATTTTATTTAATTTAAGAAAAAAGGAGAGAGAAAATATATTTATATGGATAATTTCATCCTTATTCTTTTAAGTTTTTTTTTAAATGTTTAACCAAAAATAATGAAATATTACATTTAATATATAAAATTATTTTACAATTATTAATATTAAATAAATATATATAGTATAAGTAATAGCTAGTAATATATACACAATAATATATATGTAATAATTATAATTATATGTGTATATTCTTTTATAATGTTTTAACCAATCAAAACTCTTATGAGTTACAGCTTCACTCTTTTCTTTGGCTGTCTTTGTGAAGCTAACGCTGTTGCATCTCTACTCATGCCTCTACCAATTCAACAAACTATGAGTTCGAGACACTCCAACACCATAGCTTCTGTCTTTCTAAAATTTCAAATTTCATACATTAAACATGCTTCACACTCTCCAGTTCATTGCATCATCTTCTTCCGTCAATTTCTCTAACTTAGTCCGAAAATTCTTGCAATGAAATACTCTTGGCCTACGTCTATACCGGAGGAAGACAACTACCTCCCAACGCCTTCGATTTTGGAAAGTTGTGGAGTGGTGGACACGACTACATCGATATCAAGCTGTGGGGGAGGCGGACATGATGTGACTACGCTCGGTGCAGAGGGAGTGCGAAAAGATAGCATCATTTGTAGGGGAGAAGAAGAGTTCAGGGTAGTTTGGGAATATTAAAAGTAAGCATAGGTAAAATAGTAAGTTCAAACAAAAATTATTCCTCCTTTCCAAATCCCCTAATTTTGGAGGAGAGGTTAAAATTCATAGGGAAGAAAAATTTTCAACTCCTAAAATTTTTAGTAACTCAAACAAGGGGAGGGTAGTAAAATCTCTCCCTTCACCTCCCCTCCCCTCCTCCCCAAATCCCTCATCCCAAACCAGCTGAAAGAGTATAAGAAAATTGGTAAAAGTAGGTAGTAACTGCCAGTTGGTTTGAATTCTGAAGAAAAAACATTATTTTAATTTTTTTTTTAAATATTGCGGGCAGCCTCATCACAAAACAAGTTAAATTTTATCCAACTTGAGCTCACCTCATTTTATCATCTCTATTCTCTGGGAACTTAAATTTGGTTTCTAAATTGTTCTTTTATTATTCTCTTTTTTTAGATGTGTGAGAATAAGATTTTAATAGATTGTGAAAATAGAAAACATAAATAAATTAAAAAAAAGTGCTCAGGTTGGTGAAATGCTTAACCCACAACCCGACACAAGCTAGCTCATTTTTATTTAGTTGGTTCATATTACTAGCTCTATGTAATCAATACAATATACAATAATTTAATACTCTTTTGGGCATAATATAAAAATTAATTATAGTATCTTCCTAAATTATTCCTACATAACAAAATATTAGATATCAAGTTATAAGTTTAAAGGTAAATTAGTTTAAAAAATAATAAATATAAAAGATAAATTAGAGTAAATTATTATATTTATGACTAACTGACATTAATTTAAGTAAAAGAAATTTTGACCTCTTAAATATAAGATCTCAAGTTTGATTCTGTGTGAATGTATAAAATGTCATTAGGAGAGTTACTTAAATTGACTCTAATAATAATAGTCATATGGCTATATAAAAAAATTATTATATTTATGACTAAAATATATTTTTAAATTAAATTATATATTTATGATATATAATGTGAAGTTCGGCGATGCTTCACTGAGATTATATTTAGAAAATGACAATACGTCTAGATGAGAAAATAAATGACCATGCTTTCCTTAAATATTATCATCATCTGCCCAATAGCAATCCAAAATGGACTTTGACCCCATAATTAAAAGTAATTTTATCATTTTACCCCCTATATATTTAACTCAAAATATAATGCATCCTCCAACCCTAAATATGGTTCCGCTTCCGACTTCAACCTCAGAGGCAGTTAGGCAAAGACACTTGATTATAAGTGGGTGTTTGATAGAGTGAATGTATCCTCTTAGGGTTTTAGTTTGACTTCATGCCCCCTGCAGCATTCAGTTATATCCTCTCTTTTATTAAATATTAAACAATAAAAATAATTTAAACATTCGAAAAAAAAACTATAAGAGGACTTAAACCGGCTGGCTCTCAGTTTTGCAGGACTAAGCCTTCATATGTGACATTACTGATATACCCCTTTAATGTCATGTTGATCTACCCTCCATTTTAACGAGTTCAAAAGGACTAGCCTAGTGGTCGAATCTATCTATTTTATATTTCAGCTTCCTCTTTAATTTCATAATTCCTTAGTGTTGAACACATATAAGGTCTGTTTGAATAAATTTTTAGAAAATGACTTATATAAAAAAAAAAATTTAAACTGCTTTTAGAAAAGAGTTTTTGAAAAAAAATTATAAAAAAAATAATTTGAATAAATAAGTGTTTGGATGATTATTATTAAAAAAAATTATAATTAATAAATTACTATAAAGGGTATGTGAGAAAAAAAATATCACTGTCATCTTCTTCTGACCAACGAGCACACGGCAAGACCAGCAGTGTTCCACGGTGACGTCTTCTTCCACAACGAGATCAACAATGTCTTCTTCCACGGCGAGACTCGAGGCGAGATGCACTTTTATTGTCAAAGAAAAGAGAGGAGATAGGGAAGAGAGAAAAAAAGAGGGTGTCAGAAAAAATAGGAATAAAATAGCTCTTTTACCATTCTATAAGATATTCTCAGTAATTTATCTAAATCTTAGTTTTAAACTATAATTTAGTCTAAAAGCTCTTTTGAATAAATATGACTATTTATTTTAAAATTTCCTTAAACTAAAATTTAAGTTTAAAGCATTTTTAAAAACTTAGTTTGGGTTAAACCCAAACAAGCACATATACATCTAATCTAACCAATAAATGGTTGTCCTCTTCTTATAATCATAAAATGTTTCCATATCAGACACACATTCCATATAACATATTCCTGAGCAAAAATATATGGAGGGCTTTGAAATTAACCACAAGAAACCGTTTATGAATGTGTGAGTGTGAGTGTGGGTATATCTTATATAAGTTTAATTGAACGTTTGAATCAATATGTTACACCATATAATTCCTCTCATAGAATGGAACCAAACGGGTTATAAAAATCTTAAGTAAAAAATTAATTATAAAGGGCTAAAAATTCGTATTTATAAATTAAAATAATTTACGTGACAAACATCATGACATTTTATGCATTTTAATTGGCATTATTTCATTATTTATATGACCTTTATCACGCCATTTCACTTTAATACACAAATTCATTTGTCTTTAAGTGCATAAAAGATAAAAATAAAATTATCATTTTGTGCATACTATTGTTGTCTTACACTTAAATTTTGTAAATACAAATAATATTTAAAGGTCTTTATTTGTAGTATAAAGAAATTTTGCCATCAATATATCCAATTGATATCCCAACTGAATATGACGGGCAAATGAAACCTTAAAAAAAAGGTTGCCTATATCTTGAGAACTTTGTTTGTAGCTCTTTTTCTACAACTATTTATTTAATTTAGATAGATTAAAAAATTAGTTAATTATAAAAGATTATGTGAGACATTAGATTATATTTATAAGTTAAATAAATTAGTTTAAAGAAAAAAATATAAATATAAAAGATAAAATTAATTAAAATCTTATATTTAAAATTAAAATTTATTATATAATTAGGTCATATATTTAGGATTAGATGAGTATTTTTTCCCTTTATTCTTAGAAGAATTTTACACCAATATCTCTCTATCCTTTTTTAATATATATCTTATTTCTCTATGTTTTTTTAACAGAACCTATGACGACGACCTAACAAAAAAGGGCAAGTGGAGCAAAGAAAGAAGAGTGTAGTGGTGGCATCCGTAACACTTCAATTATAGTGCGTGTTTGGCACCACGGTTTTAGAATGGATTCTGGGGCAAAACTTCGGTTTAGAAAATTTTTACACAAATAGCAATTTTTGTTGAGAATTGATTTTGGACAAAACCTCAGTTTGAAACCTAGGTTTTGAATAAGCTATTGAAAATAGCTTTTTATTTAAAACCTAGGTTTTAGATTATCTAATTACTATTATACCCTTACTTTTTCTTACATTCTCTCTCCTCTCTCCTCTCTATTATCTCTCATCTCTCTTCTCTTATCTCTCTTTTTCTCTCTCCTCTCTCCTCTCTACACTCTCTTCTCTATCATCTTTCATCTCTTTTACTTTTAGGGTGTGTTTGGATTAGCTTTTGGAGAATAGATTATGGGAAGAATAGATTCTGGAGAATATATTTTGGGTAAAATAGATTTTGGGAATAAAGATGTTTGGATGATTAGTAGTATAATCACTTTTTATATTGGTAAATTACTAAAAAGGGTATGATATGATTAAAAGTAAAAGAGATGAAAGATGATAGAGAAGAGAGTGTAGAGAGGAGAGGAGAGAGAGAGAAAGAGAGAGAAGAGAGGAGAGAGAAAAAGAGAGATAAGAGGAGAGATAATAGAGAGGAGAGAGGAGAGAGGGTGTAAGAAAAAGTAAGGGTATAATAGTAATTAGATAATCCAAAACCTAGGTTTCAAAGAAAAAGCTATTTTCAGTAGCTTATTCAAAACCTAGGTTTCAAATCGAGGTTTTGTCCAAAATCAATTCTCAACAAAAATTGCTGTTTGTGTAAAAATTTTCCAAACCGAGGTTTTGCCCCAGAATCCATTCTAAAACCGTGGTGCCAAACACGCACTTAATCATATCATACCCTTTTTAGTAATTTACCAATATAAAAAGTGATTCTACTACTAATCATCCAAACATCTTTATTCCCAAAATCTATTTTACCCAAAATCTATTCTCCAGAATCTATTCTTCCCATAATCTATTCTCCAAAAGCTAATCCAAACACACCCATAGAGTGATTGGGACATGTTTAAAAAAAAGTTAAAAACCAAAATGGATAGGATTTGAATCCTGAATCGTCCAAAACAAGAGACAAAAATTTAGGCCTGACTCTACAAAAGGACCAATGATGCCGCCAATATAAAAAAGTTTTGATGACGGATAAATTTGTGAATACAAATCATTCATTAAATCATCCTCTAATCTCTCCATTTTCTTCTTCCTTCTACTCTTCAGTCTCTGTGAGTTTTGCTTCCTCTCCCAACTCCAATTTAATCTTCTGTTTCACTCTTGTCCACTTTCTCAGACACCCACCCATCAATTTGTTTTGTTTTTTTTCAGGAATTGCAGCTGAATCTGAATCAACCAGAGGAGATGTCGAAGAACCATTTAGATGAAATAATAAGAGTTGATAATTCTCTGAACCCCAGAATTAATTCTTTAAAACCTCCAATGACAAGAGCAGTAAGTGATCAAGCCAAGGCTCTTGTGGATGCTGGCGTTCCTGTTATCAGCTTGTCAGCTGGAGAGCCTGATTTTGATACTCCAGCTCCAATATCTGAGGTTCATTCTCGTTTAGCTCCATTTTATCTATTCGTTTCTACATCTTTGGTCTTAAAGAGTTACTTCTTTATGTCCAGAGAACTAGTTGATAATTTGATATTGTTAGATAGATTAAATAAATTAGTAAATTATGATTAAATTTAACTGTTTAAAATGAATTATTGTTATATACTCATTAATTTATTAAATTTAACTAATTAGTTCTTCTATTAGTTTTAATTAACTTATTTATTTTGTTTCTTTAATCTATTTAAAAAAGTCAATCAATGTATTTAACTAATTTAGATAGATTAAAAAAATTAAATAAATTAGTTAAATATAATAAAAGTGATGTAATTTCCTTATAAAATATCTATGTGTAACATTAGATTATTTAGTTTGAGAAAAAATAATAAATATGAGAGATAAAAAGAATTATAATCTTATATTTAAAATTAAAATTAATTCTTTAAGTAAATGGAGGAGTACTTTATTATACAATAGAAAACCCTGTGTTTCTTTTTTGTGAGTGCTTAGGCTGGAATAAATGCAATTCGTGATGGTTTTACGAGATACACCTCAACTGCTGGAATACTAGAACTCCGCCAAGCAATCTGTCGCAAGTTAAAAGGTTCATGTGGTCGAGTAAATTTATGTACTTCATTGTTTGTGGGGTTAATATAAATTTTAATCCTTTAAATTTATATTCATTTTAATTTTAGTTCCTCAAGTTGTAAACAACAAGTTTCGATCCCTCTGAGAGATAAAATAATTTAAGTTTTTATAAAGTTATAGAGACTAATATTTTAGACAGAAAAAAATTTGAGGGACCAAAACTAAAATGAGGATAAATTTAAGGGATCAAAGTTTGTATTAACCCTTATTTTTAGCTTATTTTATAGGGAGATTACTATAAGATCCTAAGGCAGTAGAAGAACATGCAATAACAAGTTTTAATGCAGAAAATAATAATGAGTTTATGATACTCACTTGTTATTGGGACTTTTTAGTAATTAAGTACCTTCTTCTTTACCTCGTAATCATTCCCCCAATTTTTTATGGGGATTGATGTTTGACACAATGCTACTATACATTGCTTTGATTGCAGAGGAGAATGGGATTATTTATACTCCTGATCAGGTTGTGGTTAGTAATGGAGCTACGCATAGTATTGTGCAAGCATTTCATGCAGTTTGTTTCCCTGGAGATGAGGTGAGAGGCTTCTATGTATATACTCTTATCCTTAATATAAAAATTAGTTAATTTTTTTAAATAAATTAAAAAAATTAAATAAATTAGCTAATTATAACTAATATAAAAATTAGTTGACTAATTTAGATAGATTAACGAGTATATAATATGAATCGATCTTGAATTAGTTAATTTTTTTAAATAAATTAAAAAAGTTAAATAAATCAGTTAATTATAACTAATATAAAAATTAGTTGACTAATTTAGATAGATTAACGAGTATATAATATGAATCGATCTTGAGGGGTTATATTTAGTTATAATGAACTGATTTATTTAATTTCTTTAATCTATCTAAAAAAGTTAATTAGATTTGAGGAGTACTGAATTTTTGAAGCATAGAAAACGCTTAAATTCATCCGTAATTAAGTTTCTGGGCCTTCCATTTACTTAGGATTTGATTGAGTCAGGTTATTATTCCATCTCCATATTGGGGTTGCTACCCAGAAATGGCAAAAATGGCGGAGGCAACTCCTGTCAAAGTTCCAACAAGCACAGCCAATAACTTTCTGTTGGATCCAAAACTTCTTGAATCTAAACTTACTGAAAGATCAAGATTACTTGTTCTTTGTTCTCCATCTAACCCTACTGGATCTGTTTACCCTAAGAACTTGCTTCAAGAGATAGCTCAGATTGTAGCAAAGCACCCCCGGCTACTGGTAAAATCATACTTGCTTCTGAGATTCATGTGTTGATGATTATATATAATTTATCTCAAAGATCTCAATGGTTGTTTTGTTTGAAATATATATAGGTTCTATCTGATGAAATTTATGAACACATAATTTATGCACCTGCAACTCATACTAGCTTTGCCTCTTTACCGGGCATGTGGAACAGGACACTAACAGTAAATGGGTTTTCCAAGGTTAGTATCTAATGATTCAATCTCTTATTACTCCCCCTTCCTTAATATAAGACAAAACCCAGTTAATTAATTTGGGGAGATTAAAAACTAAATAAATGATTTAATTATAGCATATGTTAAGTATCATTAGATTATATATTAATTTATAAGGCAGAAAAATTAGTTTTGAAAAAACTATAAATATAAATACTTTAAAGTAATTTATTTAGCTTCTTTAGTTTTTCTAAATTAGTCAATTTGATCTTATATTAAAAAATAGAGGTAGTAGTACATTTGGAGCTCCCAATGCCCTGAATGAAACTAGGGTTCTAATGGGCATCTTAAAACTATTTTTTGGGTACTTCATCAGTAATCTTAGTATTGATATGCTGTCGTGTTCTTTTCTTTTTTTTTTTTATATGACTATCTAATTTAGTTGAGTATTGTTAGGCCCATTTAGAGGTAACTTCTCAAATACTCTTCGCTATCACCATAAATTATGAAAGTTTTGAAAGTGAACTATTGTAGGCCTTTGCAATGACTGGTTGGCGTGTTGGATATATTGCTGGTCCAAAGCATTTTGTTGCAGCTTGTGGGAAGATCCAGAGTCTGGTATATGCATATATATATATATATATATACACTTTATTTATTTTCTTGTGCTTCAAGACATTAATTAAACAGATACTTAGGTATTACCATACTCAAGAATGGATATAGACTAGTAATTGAATTGTATGGAATTTAGATGACTTCAGGGGCCAATAGCATATCTCAGAAAGCTGCACTGGCTGCACTAGGACTTGGTCATGCTGGTGGGGAGGTGGTTTCCACAATGGTCAAAGCATTTAAAGAGAGGAGAGATTTCTTGGTCAAAAGTTTTAGTGAGATGGAAGGTGTCAACATATCAGAGCCTCTGGTACACGCTCAATTATTTGTTTATTAATAAAAACTACACTTAGCATGCTTAATCTTTTTCTCTTGCTTGCATGATGACTTGCAGGGAGCATTTTATGTGTTTATTGACGTGAGCTGGTACTATGGAAGACAAGTTGAAGGGTATGGCGTGATTGAGAATTCTGAGTCCTTCTGTGGGTACCTATTGAATAAGGCACAGGTATTCTTCATTCATTAATCACTTTTATTGTTTGCAGAAACTTTCAGAGATAGATGATTATTGTTAATTTGATTAGAGAGAAATAATAAAAAAAAATAAAGAATCATATGTATTATTTAAAGACAATATGCTCATATAACTACTATAACTCACTTGGGTTTATACACTAATCTATGGGCAATGAGCCTCTAATGCCCCAACTTCCTAAAATTTTTTTCTTTGAATTATTATATTCTACATAAAATGAGTGACATTTTAATATATTATAGGCAACAAAATGGTGTAGTTTTGAATTTTTTTATGATTTAAAAAAAAAACTCTAAAATTGGGTTTGATTTATTTTTCTTGAAAAATTATAAAAAATTCAAACCTACTATTTTTTTCTATAAGATATAAAAATATCACTAATTTTTTATAGAATATAATGATGCAAAGAAAAAGAAAAAAAAAACATATAGGATGTTAGAAAAATTGATGGGGAATTAAAGAGGGCATTAGAGCCTCATTGCTATCTACTCTCACTTTAGAGAGATGAACTAATTCTGTAACTTATAAGATTTTGTGGAAAGAAATCCAAGTTACATTCTTCCTCTCTATGATGAGGATTATGCAATCTTATATTTTAAATCTATAGACTATAACCCCTTATATAGAACACTAAGTCATCTAATAATAAAGTGATTAATACTAATTATCAAATTAATTCAACTTTTCATCAATTATGGCGAGTGAGGATGATATGATCAGAGTTTAAATGCAGGTGGCAGTAGTGCCGGGAAGTGCATTTGGAGATGATAATTGTGTTCGCATATCTTATTCCTCATCCCTCACTAAACTACAAGAAGCTGTAGAGCGAATCAAGAAATCACTTGTTCCTCTGCTTTCAACTCATTGAGTTTCATTCTATGATTGGATTTGGAAATCTGTAATATGTATGTTACGTTCAGGATGCCTATATATTGTTTTGCATGTTAGAACAAATTAAACTAGAACAATTCATACTAATTCATGGTTATTCTAGATTACGAGCCATAGTAGAACTCATTTGGATAATAACCTTACTATCTACCCTTACAGTGTTTCCTAAGAATCATATTCATGACTTTTACGCATTGTTTGGCATGGGGTATTTGGGGGGAAGGTAGGAGGAGGGGAGAGATTTTGCTGCCCTCCCCTTATTTGGCTTGTTAAAATATTTAGGAGGGGAGTGAAAATTTTTTAAAATTTTTCCTCCCCCCAAAAATTTTCCCTCCCCCCTCCAACTTTACTTCCCCTCCAAAATTGGGGGAATTTGGAGGGGAAGTGTAATATTATTATTTTATAATATTAATATACGTATAATTTTTTTAATATCCTAATATTATCCCTATATTATATTTTATTAAAATATTATATAAAATAATATAAGGTAAATTTGTCTATATAACAATATTTTCCCTCCATTTTCTTCTTGAACCAAACAAGGTAATATGAAAATCCCTCCCCTCCTCTCTTTTAATGTTAATCCAAACAAGGTAATAATAAAATTCCTCTTTTTTCCTTCCCTTCTTTTCCCTCTATTAAAATCTCTCCCCTCCGTTGAGCTAAACACAGCGTTAATTAAGTTAGAACAACTCTTACTAATTGATTAAAGGGCTCCATGATATAAACAACAGACCTTTGTGACCAGATAAAGTGTGGCCGGCAAAGTTTCCTTCGATTTTGTGGAACAACTTTTCTCATCTTTTACGTCCAAATACAATGCTTTAAAACCCTTCTTGGAAAAAAATAGCTTCCTCGTTATAAAATTTTCAACAATCTCACAAAAACTTCCCTTCCGAAGACAGCACAAGCCAAGGCTGACTTTTTTCTTTAAAAAACGAATACATTGGGCTCAATTTAGTGGGCCTGGCCCATTCTACGGCTATTAAAGAATTGGGCTGATAATGAGGATGATAAGAGTTAATATGAGGTTCAATCCAGTTCAGTATTACAGAGTGATAAGCGACTCGGTATCGCTTGAGTGAAGTTTCGAGTTTAAGCCTTGGCGTATGCTAAAAATTCCTATTGGGAGACTCACCCACCATAGTCAAGTGCGCGCCGCGGGTCGGATTTGGATGTAGTCGGGGCAACCGGGTGGGCAACCAAAAAAAAAATCCACTTCAGTATTTAATTTAAAATTTAAATGAGGTCTAACCCCTTTATAAAAAGTTTTGTACCAAAAAAAATATATCCTTCAAATGAGAAAATTAACTAAAATCAGAGACAAATATTTTACGCTACTTTCATCAATTCACAAGAAAAAAAAAGAGAATACAATATTATTGTTCATGAGATTTTACAAGATCAATTTTATTTATTTCACTTTATCCTTATTTTCTTTTTACATCTTTATTTAAAAATAGACTTTGTAAGCCAGATTTCAAAGAATATTTGTTAGATGATTGTTGAGATGCAGCGGATTGGAGTTGCTATTTTTATTTTTTATCTTGTATTTTTTACTAGTTATTACTCTTGTTCTTTCTATAAGAGATGTTTAACAATTTTCACACAGGTTAAAAAAATATTTTATTAACAAAGAGTTAGTCTAACAGTGTAAGGTCTCATTAGATTTTTATAAATCTTGAGTTCGATTTTTAGAGAAGATACCTATATTGGGAGGGATAGCCACAAACCCTAAAGCTGGATACTTGGTAATAGGATCAGATGAATAATATAAAAAAAAGTTAATTAAAAATAATTACTCTTGTAAATATGTCTATTTTCAATATCTTTTTCAAAATCACCTTTAGTAGAGTGTTGTCTCCCTTTGCATAATTAAGAATATTTAAAGAAAATTGAGTAATGCTTCTACAAATATACTACCTCTTATGTTTAATATAAAATTTATTTAAATAATTTGAGTAAATTAAATAAATTAGTTAAGTGAATTAATTATAATAATTTGGTGTTAATTTTCTTAAAATACTTCTTTTAATCATATGTATTTGAACTACCATTGATAGAAATCCCCTTAATACGTGTAATAATGTAAAACTACTTTGAGAAAAATTATAATTTTAAGAGACAAAGTAGATTAGAGTTTTATATTTAAAATTAAAATAAATTTTTATTTAACTCTTATATTTAGAATTAGCTTGAGATTAAAAAAGATTGAACAATGCGGTGGCTAAAGAAGACACGAAGTAAGAATCTGAATTATTCTGTATCCCACTTATCCCCAATTATGGTTCATTAACGTGCTGATTATACATTAATGATCCTTCTGTTCATCCGCTTCCTCAATAACCGACTCACCCCTCTTACCTAATAAACAAACCAATGAAATCATAAGAATCCACATACATTGAATCTGGACACTCATCTTTTGTGAGACCCAATTAAATACAAAAATAATTGATTAAAAAGCCGAAAAAGCAATCTACATTAACATGCCACCTTGTATGTGACTACTATACCTTTCATAATCTGATGAATTTGGACGTGATTCTGGTTAGGAACATGGCATGAGAGAGGGACACGTGAGATTTCTAGTATCACAATGGTGGATCAACAACATAGTGCTGATCAATTCAAAATCATTAGCTTTTAAGATTCTTTCCTCTCCATTACTAAATGCACTCATTAACTCCAAGTGCTCTCCCTTTGTCTTTCTATTTTGGTTGCTAATGGTCACCTTTGCTATTTGCTATGTTTAAATATTACTACTTCTGCCTGTTTTCCAGAGAGAACTTTGGGATAATTCTTCTTGTCCCATTTATAAGGGCTTATTTAAATTAACTTCTATAAAATTAACTTTTATCTCAATTATTTTTTGCAAGTTAAAGTTGAGGTAAAAATTAATTAGTACATGATGATTTATGTTTGAGTCACTGTTGGGCACACAAAAAGAGTGAGTGTTTTTAACAGGCACATGTATTTTTTTATTGAATTTTGTTTGAGTTATTGTCAGGCGCATGTAAGCACGTCTTCTAAAGATGACTAGAACCTTAGCTCGTCATGTTATAAGAGACTAACCTCTTATGCTAAACTCAATTTTTGTTAGTATAAAAAACGTTAGTTTGACATAAATTTATTTATATAATATATTAAAAAGCTAATTTTAGAAATTTTAAATATAAAGAAAAGCTAAAAAACTGATTTCAAAAGCTCCAAAAATTAGTTTTTGGCTAAAAAGTCATTTTGTCGGAATACTAATTCAAACGACAATTTGAGGCTTGAAGGGGCTTCTAGCTTTTGAACCTTATGGTAAGGGAAGGAAGGGATTTTGATGGTACCATATTTAGTTTAGAAGGGTAGAGAAGAAAAATATTTTTATTTACATAAATTTATCCTCATCAAAATTAATTGTATACAAAATTATTTATATTTACATAATTAAAATATTTTATAAGCATAATAGTCACATCATGATAAAATATTTTTTAATTAAGTCTTATATATAAGGATTATATGAATATTTTATTAATTTGTTAACCATTTACAAAGGTAGAAACTTGGCGCATTTTTAGCAGAGAAAGGAACAGGATGACTTATTCAGATATATGTCAGGGTCACACCACATACAAGTACTTAAAAGACAAAGTACAGTGAGTCAAACAAGCATTGAAACACACACAAGAACTAGTTTGACTTTTAGACTTTGAAAATGATGAGATACAACACACATGGATCTTAATATATATATATATATATATATATATATCTAGCACTCATATTTGCATCCAATAGCTTCTCCAACAGTCAAGAACACCCTTCCTCCAATTTTGCTCACAGATTCAGCCGCCTTTAGCTTGTGGATCACTTCCCATGTAGGGCTCGCAATTGCTAACTATTCACCATCATAAGATGGTCAATGAGTATGTTTTATTGCAGAAAGATATATACATATATATAATTATTTACTCCTCTCTATGCCTTAAATAATAATTACCTCCTTCCCCATTGACACCAAACTTTGATGGAGTTCCTCCAGACAAGCAATTCCAGATGTATCGATGTTCACCAAATCTGCCATTAATATTATGAAACCAGAAAAAAATTACTTAGTGAGGACATGCTAGCATGTAGTAATTAAAGACCACGTTTGAGTTGTAAGAATAACTTACTGGATATGTCGAGAATCACGAGCTGAATGGTTCCCTTATCGTCCTCTAATTCTTCCCCAGCCACACATTTGATTATCCTTTTTCAACGCAATTCGAGAAGTGATTAGATTTTTTATAGTTACTAATAATAGTTTATCCGGTCTTTAATATAAAAACTAATTAATATTTTTTAAAAAATTAAAAAAATTAATTAATTATTATAAAATCTAAACTCTAAAAAAATTCATATATTATATACTTCTTAATTTACTCAAATTAATTAATTAAGTTTTATATTAGATATAATAAATTAATTTTTTTAATTTATCTAATAAAATTAATTAACTCTTATATTAAAGATTACTAGGTTGTAATTGAAAGTGACAAATTATATATAAAATTATATATACTCACCTTTCCCTAACGGAAGTGGCATTTGCAAAGCAAAGCAAGGCAGATTTAAGGCGCAAGATTAGAGTGCCAGAAGGAGGCTTAACAGCCACAGGATACTGATGCACATTGCAAAACAAGCCAGTTCCTGGAAGCTTTCCCAGAGTTTCTGTTCCAGGCCTTATTGATATCAATATGATCTTCATAAACGATATTACCACCTGCACCATGTTGTTATTACATAATCCATAGTCTATCTTCCGAAATTAATCTTGCCAAACTGCAAAAACTAAATTAATGAAGAACTACTGTTAATTAATTGCGACTATTATTATATCCTAGTCCTCCGGAACAGCGTTTCGAGTATAGAGTTGACGAGAACACAGTTGTTGATAATAAATAATGATTCCCGAGATATTGGAGTTTCAACAGTAGTGTACTTATGCATATCCACTACCTATAGTGCATTAGTGCATCCAACCATTAACTTGGTGGGCCATATATATACTAGCAATTAAATCCATAGAAAACATGAATGGGTGTCTTGAAACTGCAGCATCTAGACAAAAGGTACCAGTTAATCCGTTTGTTCAGTAGGGAGAGCAAAACAGAATGGTAATATTTTGAAAGAAAATTTTTTAAAATAGTAAAAAATTTATTATTTTTTAAAAGTTCTCTCTCCTAATATTATTTCTTCTATTTTTTTTCTATCTAAACATAGGGTAATAAAAAATATTTGTGTGACACTTTTTATAAAAGTAAGGGATACAAAAAATAGTAGAAGCCTTCTATCCTATACACTAATAGTAGAAGCCTTCTATCCTATACACTAATAGTAGAAGCCTTCTATCCTATACACTAAGCATCGCTTTAAAATTTTCTTACACATGAGGTTATAAGTTCAACTTCTACGAAGGATGATAAAAAAAGATGTAAACGATAGTAGGGGAAGTATTTATTTAGTGTTGTATTAGAGGAAGAGGGGGAGAGAGAGATTCCCAATTTATTATATAGCAATTATAAATTTATAGATTAATACAATTTTTTACTTTGGTCCTAAAGCAAAATGGTTCAGGTCTTCGTTAAATTATAAAGAATAATATTTTAAACAAAAAAAAAATCTGAGGGACTAAATTTTATAGTTTAAAATTTAAAAGATTAAAGATTGTATTACCATAAATTTATGGAAAAGAAAAGAGAAAAGGAAGAGGTGGGAAATGAATGATACGTACCGCTAAGAGGAGTGCAATCTCAACAGAAAAGAAAAGCACACCAAAGAAGGCAGAAGAGGAGGCTACAAAGTCAAGCTTGTCAACCTTCCAGATTCTGTGAGCTTCGGAGATATCAATGAGCCCCGGAAGAGCAGAGAGAATGATCGAAGCAAGGATCGTAGTTGGAGTATAATACAACAGCTTCGTCAAGAATTGCAGTGATATCATCACCGTAATCCCCATCACCACATTGGACACTAACGTTTCACACCCCGCCGCATAATTCACCGCCGTCCGCGAGAAAGAACCTGCTTCATCATATACATACATACATATATATATATTAGCATGTGTGTGTTTGTGTAACGTTTGAACGGTGAAGAACAAGTTACCAGTTGCAACATAGCAAGAGGTGAGAGATCCAATGATGTTGCTGACGCCTAGGGAGAGCATTTCCTTGTTTCCGTCGATACGATATCCTTTCAAAGATGCAAAAGATCGGCCAACGGCAATAGATTCCTATATTTATAATTTGAAACCAAATTAATTCATTCGGAGAAAAGATAATTATTACTATCTTTTCTGTATAAGAACTAACTAATTAATTTAGGTAGATTAAAGATATAATATGAATTCGTCATGAAGAATTATATGTGATCATAATTAATTCAATTATGTGATTTTTTTAATCTATTTAAAAATAATTAACTAGGTCTTAAGGAATGGAGAGAGTACAAATAGATATGTGTTATGTTGTGACTAACAGTTAGGGCAACGAGCGCAGCAACGAGTCCGATTTTGGCTACTTGGGCAATATGGGGACTTTTGAAGTCTAGTTGATCGATGGAGCTTGGGTTCAATCCTCCTTTAACGTGTTTCACAATATTAACACCATTTTTGTCAGCTCTTGTCAGAAAAACAATCAGAGTTGAACCTATCACGGATACCAGAGGTGAGATTGCAGCAACCCAGAACAGTTTCTTCTTCCTCTTAGCCTGCCGAGTTAATTAGGTCTTTCATCAATACGAGTTCATGATAAAGTAAGGAAAAAATTATGCATGGTTAAGAATCACTCACCACAAATCTAGTTGTTAGAATGAAGATAAAGAATGAGGATCCCAGCAAGAAATTACGTGGATTCCACTGTATTTGAAGAAAAAGATTGAATAAGAGCTTTCAAAAATGAATAGACTTAATGCATGTCGAGTAATGAAAGAAAAGGAATATACAGGTTGTTGGAATGATCTCCATGAAGCTTGAAGGACAGAGATAATGTCGGTCTTGTTGGTGAAATGAGACATACCAAACAATCCCTTCAACTGCTGAAGACCAATAACAATGGCGGCTCCCGCCATGAATCCAACAATAACAGCATGGGACAGAAAATCCACAAGGAACCCCAACCTGTTCATTCGTTCTATAAATATATTACAGAAGTGAAACAAAAGAGATGGAAAAACAAATACTCTTCTACTCCTTAATATATGATCTAATTGAAGAGTTAATCTTATTTCCTTAATAATAACCAAGGAAAAAAAAGTGAAAGAGAGTTAAGAAAGATAATTACAGTATTTTAGAAAAAATATGTTATATTAACTAACTTCCTTAATATAATCAAATTAGTTAGATAAATCCTATATTAATATTAAGAACCGTAGGAGTAGAATAAGAAATGAAGGTGAGAGACCTGAAGAGGCCAAAGGCAGCCTGAAAGATGCCAGCAAAAAGAGTGGTAGTCAAAACAAGCTTTGTATAACCAATTGGATCAGAGGAAGGGTCTATTAACTTCTGAACCATAGAAGACAAAAGAAGTGAAACCACAGCCACCGGTCCAACCGCTATGTCTCTTGAACTCCCCATCACAGCATATATAAGTGGAGGCACAACACTTGTATCTGAACAACAATAATATTAATCATCATACGATAATTCATCAATTTAAACATCATCAAGCTTCTCAGTACTACTATAACACTTACAGAGACCATATTGAGGATCGAGGTGAGCCAAAGTTGCATACCCAATGCTCTGCAGATAATATAATATTAAAACACAATTTTCCAATCACACTTTATATAGTAAGTACTATTTTTTTCATGTTAAGATCGGAGAACTTGACAAAATAGGTGTAAAAGACTTGATCTAAGTTTTCTGCAACAGATTATTATTATAGTACAGAAATGAAACTAGATGGTAACCTGGGGAATGCAGAGACTGGCAATAGTGAGACCAGCAAGTAAATCGTTTCTGAATTTAGTGAGAGCATAGTGACGACCCCAATGAAGAATTGGGAAAAGTGCCTGCAAAAGGGAAAGAAGAGGCTTGGGATTACCAGGCTGGTCTCTGAGAGAGGAAAGCTTGTGGCGATACTGAGAAACAGTTTTGGTGAAGGAATCAGAAAAGTGACGCCAAAGAGAGGGAGGCTCAGGAGCATTGAGCACCCACTCGGATCTCAGATCCGAAGAAGAAGACATGTTATGTCTTTGATTGAAGTGTTTGGGAGAACTCGGTCTCGTTACAGAACGAAGACGGTCACTATACTCTCATCAAACCTGATTATTCTCGAGTGCTATTAGCTTGTTCAAGTTGAAGGACTCGTCGTTTGAAGAATCTTATATAGGGCCTGCTTGAATTAGTATTGAGAGAAGAAATTATAAAAAAAAAAAAAAATTTAAAGTATTTTTAAAAAGCTCAAGCAAAATATAAGTATTAATAAATTAGTATTTAAATTGTTATTATCGAAAAAAATTTATAATTAATAAATTATTAAAACATAGATAACATAACAAATAATTAAAAGTCACTATTCATCTTCTCTCGCATCCCATCATGTCAACTCTCTCTCTCTCTCATCTTCTAATCATCTCTCTCCCAGCTCTCTCTAATCTTCTCTCTTTCTTTTTCTCTCGTCTCATCTTCTCACTTGTAACAATGACAGTGAAGCCCAGCGACAATGGTCATAGAGAAGACCAACTATGAGGGCGACAAAGAAAAAGAGAAGGGACGATGCCCTAACTACATCTTCAAGTAGCACAACGACACCCTGGAGACAGGCAGATTGAGGAGAAAAGGAGAGAGTGGACAGAAAATTAAAAAAATAAAAATAAAATATTTATTAGTTATTTTATATACTCTTTTCATATTCTAAAAATTATTGTTAAGAGTTTATCCAATATAAATTTTTTTAAATAAATAAAATTATTTATTTTAAAATTATAATTTAGACTAAAAATTTATTTAAAATCATAATTTTATTATTTCTCGAACACACACATAGACCTATACGCAGTTCTACGTGTTTCCTTTCCTTACAAAATAAACAATTCAAATTTCTAGGTGGAAAGCATGAGTAGCACCTGGTTTCAAAGGAAGTGGTTTTGGATCATAGGCAGCAATTGAATCTGAACCATCTATTTATGGTCCATATTTACTAGTCTTGTTATAAATCAAATTTAACAAATTCTCACAACAAAAAATAGTAATTAAATCATTAAATATATTCTGAATTGATAAATTTTATCAAATTTAACTTTATTCACTCTCTACATTTACATATTATTTTCATCTCTCTCCTATTTTTCTCCCTTTCTAACAAAAATTAATTAAGGATAAAATTAAAAAATAGTCATTAATAACCTTTAAGTGGACTTATATTTAGTACAAAAAAATTCTTCCTTAAATAGACTTATAATAAGGATCAAAGTGGTATTTGGATAATGCAGAATCTAAAATAAAGATAATCTCTCTTTTTTATTTAAAAATTACTAGTTAGTTAAAAAATCTAAAGTTTAGATGATTGAAATTATATTTGGATAATGCATATCTGATCCAAGCGATTATCACTATGGTGCTCATGCTTTAGAGTATTTAACTTGTTGCAATATAATTAATACTTTTATTTACTAGGTAATTAAAAAACCTCAGTGGAGGGGGAGCATACGGAATTACGGATATATCATATCATGAAAAATACGGAATAATAAAATAAAGAAATGAAAATTAAACCGAACTTTTTAAATAATTGAGGGAAAAGAAGTTGATTTCTTAAGCATTAACCAGACACAAGTGAATTTTTTAATATTCAATTGCATAATATTAAGTTATTGTGGAAATAGAGAGTGGATATTCAAGTGTCTTACTAAAACCATCCATTATATTTAGCCCTCGAAAATTTAGCTACTTAGAAGGATAAATACAAAGGATATAAATCTAGTAACCATATTTCTCAATAGGCGTGAGTGATCAATATTATTGATCGTTCATTTGGTGTGTTAAATAAAATAAAATAAGCAAGGAATAAAATAGAAAATTTAAGTTTAATTTGTAGACAAGAAATATTTTTATAATTTCAAATAAAATAATAAACGAAACTTATGGTTTAATAACTTTATTAAAAATATTATAAATATTTTCAGAAGTAATTAGATCACCAGGATTAAAAGAATTACGGATTAATAGTGGTTTCAAAATTAAATTTGATTATATCATGTAGACTATTCGATAATCACATAAATAAAACATATAAGACAACTACTTGTCATATAGGCACACAAAGAATAACATTCAAAGGTAATTAGTGGGCACTAATCTTTATAAAATATGAGGAGCTCTTGTGTGTTTTTTATTCACATTTGAAGGACGACGCACACATGTTATCCAAATTTTGTGAATTAAATGGAGTCTAATATAGATTTATACCATCATTTTTTAATATAAGATTTACTTAACTAATATAGATAAATTAAAGAAAGTAGTTAAATTAGTTATTTGTAATCATTGTGTGTTATTTTTCCTAAAATATTTTATTTAATCATGTACATTTGGGCTCCCCTTGATAAAAAATATCTTAATATGTTGAATTATATAGAGCTATTTTGGGGAAAAGATTATAATTTTGGAAAATAAAGTGATAGAAATATTATATTTAGGATAAAAGTATACTCTATATTTAGCTTTTATATTTAGGACTAGAATGAATATTTTATATCTAGCTAATATGGGCCAGATTTTTCATTTATTAATATTTTTCTTGCGTCATGAAGAAAAAAGTCAAGGAATATATAAAATACACAGATGTGCTAGATTTTGTTTTTGTTCTGGGGGTAATTAAGAACATATAATCCCGCTTCATTCGGTAGAACACGTGATCGTTGTGATAAGTAACAGAAGTTACTGAATGCCTTTCAGTGGAAATTGAAATTCAGACCACCAACGTAATTGATTTTACATCATACTCCTCCTGTTTTTTTTATAAGTTTTAAACAATCGAACTGTGATTTAAAAAATATGTTAAAATTAGTTTAAAATAATAAACATATACCACATATTTGATACCATCAATCGGTATTTGATGTCTTTTATACATCCTATTACTCAGGGGTAATCTAAATAAACTCTATAATAAAATTAAATTGGATTAGGTTACACTGGTTGGTCAGTTTGGACCATGTCCTAGACCAAGTGATCAAACTACTTGGTTTAGTCTAGTATGACTTAGATGAATTTTTTTAAAAAATATTTTATAATTTGAATGCAATTTTTTATTGATGGTTAGATATTCTTATGAATTAATAATTAAATTTTAATATTTTTGTGATGAGTTTTATGTAATTATAAATATTTTTTATTGTCTTAACGTATTTATAGAGTTAAAATTTTGCCTACCATGAAGAAAAGATATTAAAAAAAATTGAGGTCCTATAGTGGACCAAGTGCGATTCAATCCGAACTCACATTGGAACTAGATTGCACCGGACCACGGGTTGTCTTAGTCAACTCGAGTTCTTCTATAGACCAGACCTCAAGTTGATGATTAATCCGGTCCAGTTTGGTTGATGCATACCTATATTCCTAAGTATCTGAACAACTAATTACTTATTATGAATATTAGAATATAGATGTCCATCTCAATCTCCCTCTACCTCTTCAAATTCCCTAGGTCATTATTCCTCCATTAATTACTAGACTCTTCATTACTCCTCCATTAATTACTAGACTCTTTATTATTCCCCCATTAATTATTAGACTCTTCATCTTCAACTTCTATGCCTATAAATAGGGCATTCCATTTGTATTGTAAGCTGAAGAAAAAAGAATATATATATACTTCTCTCATTTTCTTGTCTCCATCTTTTCTCTCTTTCTAATCTTATTGCTAGTTTTATAACACGTTATCAGCACGATTGCTCTAGCCAACTGATATTCTAGTAAAATCTATCATTGGAAGGTGAGTTTCTATATTACTTTCATGTTAAATTGTAGTTTCATGTTTGATTATTTTATAATTACTCAACCTTCTTAATCTAAATCTCCATTTAACTTTTGTTACATTTTATGATATTATCATCATGTCGAATCTTACAAAACTTGAGTTTGTGGCTCTTGACATTACTGGAAAGAATTATCTATCCTAGATACTAGATGCAGAAATCCATCTAGATGCTATGGGTTTAGGAGACACTATCAAGGATGGTAATCAGGAATCTAACAAAGACAAAGCAAAAGCCATGATCTTTCTCCGCCACCACCTAGATGAAGGACTAAAAACTGAGTATTTAACTGTCAAGGACCCACTTGCTCTTTGGAACAACATAAAAGAAATGTATGACCACCAGAAAACTGTGATTCTTCCAAAAGCTCGTTATGACTAGATGCATTTATGTCTGCAAGATTTTAAATCAGTCAGTGAATATAATTCTGCACTATTTAAAATTAGTTCTCAACTAAAACTATGTGAAGAGAAAATTACTGATGATGACATGTTAGAAAGAATATTCTCCACATTTCATGCATCTAATGTGCTCTTGCAACAATAATATCGTGAAAAATGTTTCAAAAAGTATTCTGAACTGATTTCTTGCCTTTTGGTGGCTGAACAAAATAATGAGCTTTTAATGAGGAATCATAAATCCCGTCCAATTGGCTCTACTACATTCCCAGAAGTGAATGTAGTAACAAATGAATCATCCTGTGGTCAGGGACATGGACGTGGACGTGGATGCGGCCGAGGCTATATACGAGGCCGTGGTCAACGTGGTTGTGGTCGTGGTTCCCACTCGAGGTGGGCAAATAATGATGAAAACCACAAAAAAGAAACTAGTGGGAATGATAATTATATTGAAAATTTATGTCATCGTTATGGTGGAAAAGGTCATTGGGCTCGTACTTGTCGTACACCAAGATATTTGGTTGAATTATACCAAGAATCGCTTAAAGGGAAAAATAAAAATAAAGGCAAAGAGCCAAAGATAGAAACAAATTTTGTTGGGGAAGAAAGCGATTCTGATTATGGCAACATGGATGTGACTCATTTAGATGTTGCTGATTTCTTTGCCGATCCTAACGGAAGAATTGATCACCTAATTGGTGATGGGAGTGTCCAAAAAATAAGCTAAACTTTTATGATTATGTGTATTTTCTTTTTGCTATAATGAAGTTATTTTCTTTTATGATTATATTTGATAATATATTTTTATTATAGTCATATGTGTTATTTTCTTATATATTATTTTGGAAGTATAAAGATGATTGAGGGGTTTGGAAGAGCTAATATATTGTTACCTAGAGGAACACAATTATACATTGATAGTGCATTTTATTCCTCCAAATCTAACAGGAATTTGTTGAATTTCAAGGATATTCGCAGAAATAGATACCATATTGAAACAACAAATAGAGAAAACCAGGAATATCTCGTTATCACAGATATGATTTCTGGTAAAACAAATGCACACTAGAAAAATTCCCTGCTCTTTCCTCTGAATGTACAACACATTTATTAGTACAATTGAAACACATGCTATTGCAAACCAGAAGTTTGCAAGTGAGAATAAATTTAATATTTGGCATGACCGGTTAGGCCATCCTGGGACAATAATGATGAGAAGAATAATTGAGAATTCATGATGACATTCGTTGGGAAGAGAATCAATTCCACAATTCCATATTTTCTCATGTGCTGCATGTTCTGAAGGGAAACTAATATTAGACCTTCATCGATAAAAATAGAAAGTGAGTCTCTCACTTTTCTAGAACGTATACAGGGAGATATTTGTGGGCCGATTCACCCACCATGTGGACCATTTAGATATTTTATGGTTCTAATTGATGCATCAACAAAATGGTCACATGTTTGCTTATTATCTTCTCGTAACCTGGCGTTTACGAGATTACTTGCTCAACTAATTAGATTGAGAGCACATTTTCCAGATTATCCTATTAAGAAAATACGTCTAGATAATGCTGGTGAATTTACTTCACAAGCTTTCAATGAGTATTGTATGTTTCTGGGAATCGATGTTGAACATCCTGTAGCACATGTTCATACACAAAATGGTCTTGCAGAATCATTAATTAAACGTTTGCAGTTGATTGCAAGACCATTGCTTATGAAATCAAATCTCCCAATATCTACTTGAGGACATGCAATTTTACATGCAGCAATGTTAATTCGTATCAGGCCAACTAGTTATCTTAAGGTCTCCCCTTTACAAATGGTTTTTGGTCAGGAACTAAATATTTCCCATCTAAGGACTTTTGGATGTGCGGTATATGTTCCGATTGCTCCACCACAACGTACTAAAATGGGTCCTCAAAGAAGGATGGGAATATATGTTGGATATGAATCTCCTTCTATAATAAAATATTTATTTACAGCTCGATGTGCTGATTGTCATTTTGACGAATCAAATTTTCCAACATTAGGGGGAGAAAATAAACAGCTGGAAAATAAAGTTAGTTGGAATGAATTATCATTATCTCATCTTGATCCTCGTACAAAATAATGTGAGCTAGAAGTTCAAAAGATAATTCATTTACAGAGTTTAGCCAATCAATTGCCAGACGCATTCACTGACCCCAAGAAAGTGACCAAGTCACATGTTCCAGCTGCGAATGCTCCTATCAGAATTGATGTCCCTATTGGACAATCTAATGGATCAAAAGCACGCTTGAAGCGTGGCAGGCCCATCGGTAACAAAGATAAAAATCCTCGACAAAGAAAAGGAGCTATAAATATAGATGGCTAGGTCGAGGATATTCAACAAAATTTAGTGACTCCAGAAGAGTCCTTTGACAACACTAATGTCTCAATTTCGAGAGACATTCAGGTAACTGAAATATATGAAAATAATGAGATCTCAATAAATTATGTTGTCAATAGAATACGATGGGATCGAGATAAAGTCAATGTTGACGATATTTTTACATATAATGTAGCGCTTGATGTAATAAATGATGATGAGGATCATGAACCAAGATCTATTAGCGAATGCAAACAAAGAGATGATTGGTCAAAATGGAAAGACGCAATTGAGGCTGAATTAAAATCATTAAAAAAATGAAAAGTTTTTGGCCCTGTGGTTCTTACACCTGAAGATGTAAAACCAGTTGGATATAAATGGGTTTTTGTGAGAAAATGAAATGAAAATGGTGAAGTAGTAAGACATAAAGCACGACTTGTTGCTCAAGGATTTACACAAAGACCTGGTATTGATAGAAACATACTCACCAGTGGTGGATGCAACTACTTTTCGATATCTAATTAGTCTGGCAGTAAAAGAAGGCCTCGATTTATGTCTAATACATGTTGTTACAGCCTATTTGTATGGCTCACTTGACAATGACATTGATATGAGTCTCCCTGAAGGATTTGAGTTACCAAAATTATATAATTCAAGTTCTCAAAAACGGTACTCAATTAAGTTAAATAAGTCTTTATATGGATTAAAGCAATCAGGGCGCATGTGTCATAATCGACTTAGTGAATATCTATTGAAAGAAGGATATAAGAATGAACAGATATGTCCATGCATTTTTATAAAAAGATCTGGAAATGAATTTGCTATAATTGCTATTTATGTCGATGACATAAATATCATTGAAACTCCTGAAGAGATTTCCAAAGCAGTGAACTGCTTAAAGAAAGAGTTTGAAATGAAGGACCTGGAAAGAACAAAATTTTACCTTGGACTACAAATTGAACATCTGAAAAAATGGGATCATCGTGTGTCAAGAAACTTACACGAGAAAAGTATTAAAACGTTTTTATATGGATAAATCACATCCATTGTGCACTCCAATGATTGTAAGATCTCTGGAGAAAGATAAAGATCCCTTTAGACCTCAAGAAGGTGATGAAAAAATTACTTGGCCCAGAAGTGCCTTATCTTAGTGCAATTGGTGCGCTTATGTATCTTGCTAGTCACACACGACCAGATATATCATTTGCTGTTAACTTATTAGCAAGATATAGTTCTTCACCAACACGAAGACATTGGAATGGGGTTAAGCACATTCTTCGTTACTTGAATGGTACTATGGATATGGGATTATTTTATTCAAATGAACATAAGACTGACTTTGTCGGATATGCTGATGCTGAATTTTAGTCTAATCCACATGTTGGTAGATCGCAAACAGGCTATTTGTTCACATGTAATGGTACAGCTATTTCATGGCGATCAATGAAATAAACCATATCAGCCACATCATCTAATCATGCAGAAATAATAGCGATACATGAAGCAAGTCGAGAATGTGTATAGTTAAGATTGATAATACATCATATACGTACTACTTGTGGATTGTTATATAGTAAAATGATCCCAACAGTTTTATATGAAGATAATACTGCATGTATTACCCAACTAAAAGAAGGGTACATCAAAGGAGACAGGACAAAACATATTTCTCCAAAATTCTTTTTCACACATGATCTTCAAAAGAATTGTGAGATTAATATCCAGCAAATCCGGTCTAAAGAAAATCAAGCAGATTTGTTCACCAAGTCACTTCCAGCGACAATATTTGAGAAGCTCATACATGATATCGGACTTCGCAGATTCAGAGATATCAATTGATGTTACAAAAAGGGGGAGTCGATACACGCTGTACTCTTTTTCCCTTGTCTGAGGTTTTGTCCCACTGGGTTTTCCTAGCAAGGTTTTTAATGAGGCAGCTCTGTAAGTGTCTGTAAGTGTATCAATTAATTGTATACTCTTTTTCTTTAACTAGATTTTTATCCCACAGGATTTTTCCTAATTAAAATTTTTTAATGAGGCACATTATTAAAGAATGGACATCTAAGGGGGAGTGTTATGAATATTAGAATATAGATGTCCATCTCCATCTCCCTCTACCTCTTCAAATTCCCTAGGTCATTATTCCTCCATTAATTACTAGACTCTTCATTACTCCTCTATTAATTACTAGACTCTTCATTATTCCCCCATTAATTACTAGACTCTTCATCTTCAACTTCTATGCCTATAAATAGGGCATTCCATTTGTATTGTAAGCGAAAGAAGAAAGAATATATATATACTTATCTCATTTTCTTGTCTCCATCTTTTCTCTCTTTCTAATCTTATTGCTAGTTTTATAACATTACTTATATTTTAGTATTCGCGATTACCCCTCCCAACACAAGTATATTTTCTATAACTTAAATTTAATATTCAAAAGGATCAAATAAAGCCTTATACCTAGACTAACTCTGTGTTAAATAAATATACGTATGTATATTTTTAATATAATATTATATAGATTAAATCATATTTATTTTAAATAATTTATTTAATTTTTTAATCTATTTAAATTAATTAAATAATTTTTAAACATTGAAGAATCGAAGTATTATATTACAATTTATTTTTATTTTATTTTAAAATGTCAACTACTTTTACCTCAATTAGTCAAATATAAAAAATCTCACCCACCCCGACACACACTCATAATTAGAGATTTGTGTGAATACTTAATTAGAGAATTTTGTACTTCCTGGGAAACGTATTTGAATCTTTAACCATTTATGTATCCTAAATTGTCATCCGTTTTTAAGGGTCACTTCAACTTCCCCACTTAGAAAAATTTATAGGTAAAGGTATATTTTACACCCTAAATTAATTTTAGAGAAATAATTAACAGTCTAAAATATTGCACTTTCAACTAATTTTAAAAGTGCGACTAGCACCTTAAAATATTTAAAGATACAATTAACACCCTAAACTAATTTTAGAGGTGCGACTAACACCCTGAAGTATTTAAATTGGTACAATTTCACCATTTCATTGACAGAAACATAAATTTATATCTGATCTATATCACGTAAAATTTTTATTTCGACACATTATTATTTAAAAGGTCATATGTGTCATATTGTTTACACAAGAGTACTGAATAAACTCTAAAATTGACATTATATATAATTCATATGTGAAGATTGAAAAAAAATTTAATTTATTTAGTGTAATTTATTAAAATAATATTATAAATGTGACATTGTAAACAATACTATATCAAAATAAAAAGTTTACATGGTATATATCAAACAAAAGTTAGTGTTTTTGTTAGCGAATGGGCAAAATTGTACAAATTTAAATATTTTAGGGTGTTAATTGTCCCTCCAAAATTAATTTAAGGTGCTAATTGTACCTCTAAAATTAGTTCAGAGTGTTGATTGTATCCTTAAATACTTTAGGGTGCTAATTTCTCCTCCAAAATTAATTGGGAATACTGGATACACTTTTACTCAAAATTTATTACCCAGCCCCCACAAGCATATCTTCACAATTCAAATTTTAAAATAAAAGAATTACTAACAACTGATTAAATATTATCAATTATAGATCAAATATTATTAATATAATATTTTATTTTAACAATTATTATTTTATATAATCTTTTTCTATCATTTTGTTTAATTTCAAAAAGTTGTTCCAATAATTCTGCAATTTGAAGGTTTTAGTGAAAAACCATGTTCTCACTACTATCCTTTCAATTTAATTCAGTTCTCTTGCATGTGTCACCCAATCTTGACCCATATCGGCTCTTAGTTTAGGAACAGAATATAATTATTTCTGAGGCGAAATTTAAAAAGGCGCCACCAATTATTTATCAATTATAATATTCTAAAAATGGTCAACTTGTCACCTTAATTAGCTCGCTTTTATTTTATAGTTTTTGTTTTGTGTGGAGCAAAAAAGCACTGAACCTAGCTTGATGCCACGGGAGCGAATCAAAATATGCAAATAAATAATAATATAAATAAATATAAAATTACATTATTAAGGCCGCTAATTAATCATTATACTCTTTACCCTATGCACCTTCAAGTTAAATGTTTGACATCTCTTTGTCCTTTTGCAAATCTGTTCCTTTTCTTTTTTAATTGTTGGTGGGACTGTTTTTCTTCTGAAGAATACAAAAAGAGATAAAAAAAAAAGAAGTTGTGCACATCGTTTTAAGGCGTGGTAAGTACTTTTTCTTTAGGTTTAACTTTCCCACACCTATTTAGGTTGATTGGGGATTTTTTTGTTAAATATAATAAAGAACTTTGAGTTTAGATTGCACTCTCAATTTCAAACTAAAACAACTAACAACCTTTACAAAGTAATAATTAAACTCTATCTCTCTATATGCACTCAAAGACAAAGAAAATGAGTTTGATTTTATTATATTTCTCAAATATGTCATATTGTATATCACAAATGAGAGATGGAGAGATCCCTTGAAGTGGTGTATCTGGTGTTAATATACTCCCTCCTTTTAAACGTAGAAGATAGATAACTAATAAATATACGCATATATTAAAGATATTAGTTAAATTTATTATTTGGAAAAAAATATTGTGTTGGTTCCTTAAGATTCCTCTTTTAATAATTTACATGGAAGTTACCCCATTGATGAAACCTGTTATATGCTATCAAATGGGAGTAGTTTTGAAAAAATATTATAAATTTAAAAAGTAGAGTATATTAAAGTTTTATATTTAACATCAAAATTAATTTCTCAACTAACTTAAGTCCTAATTAATTAGAAAGGGAGCACTCTAATACCAAAATTATAACACTAAACTCTACAAATTTCTCATCAGGTATGTATCAACTCAGTGGAATCATTTTAAAATGATGGGAGAACTAATCATAAGAGTATACAACATAATTATTAGTCCATTAATCTTAGGAGCTCCCAGATTACAATATTTTGTAGTGCAGATACTACTATATCATGTTAACAGAATCTTTATATGTGGTCTCCTTCTATTACTACGTTTTCATAGCCCCCACCAAACATGGTAGATAGTTTCAGTCACAGAAGACCAATTTTTTCAAGTTTGAAACCCCCAAAAAAAAAAAAGAAAAGATAATGTTTGAGCGATTGACCTCCATAGCATTGGAATCTTCTGAGCGAGCAACTAAGTAAGGCAAAGTAGTAGAACAGTAGAGCGAGAGTGGTATCAAATTCTTTAATCTGGCATCCAATTTTAATGTTAATACAAGAAGAATCATATGTTTTTTTTTCCCTCTAAGCGTAGATATCTTCCTATAAGAGATAATCTTGTTCGAGATACTAAATTTAGGTACATCTCTTAGTTGAATATTAATTCATCACATTGTGAGGGATTAATCATTTCTGCTAGATTCAACCGATGATGGAAGAACCATGTGTTATATATAAAAGCCTTATAATTGAGTCAACCCCCATTAACCACGAAGCAATCGCATGAGTGCACTAAACAAGTGTAAGCACCACACACACACCAGAGCCACTCGTTTCTCATTCATTGAATCTTGACGTACGCATTTCGCAGATCCCACTGCACATACCCCATATCCTATCCAAATACTCTATACCGAAGTTTGGGACACACACATACACACGTGTGTGTGTGTGGGTGGGTGTATATATATAAATATATAGAAATAGAAAGAGACACACAAAATAAAGAAATGACATGATACATCACTGAAACCCAATATTAGTGGAACACACTGCATTAGAGGATGATGTCGTAGATGATGACCGCTGGATTTATTAGAAGTAAGCAACAATTGAATGAGTTACTAGTACCACGTAACTGATCAGTAACTGCTGGAACATGCATAATGCTTTTACAACTTGATGTATTCCCATAATTAACGAACTTAGTATGAAGAGGAAGGCACTTTTTTAATTAGTGCTCCCGAAGCAAAACTGTAATTAATTGGAAGACTTTGTTTTTCTTTTCAAGCAAATAATGATTAAATTTCATGAGATTGATTCTTATCTTGTCATATATATATTGACCTTAGAAGAACTCTAGGGAAAAAGAGATTTATGGATAAATGGCAGCCATTTTGGTGGTAAGACATGCTTCAACGGCTTCTCCTACAGACAGAAAAACCCTTTCTCCTATTTTGTCGACAAACTTAGCTATTCTTAGCTTGTGAATTACTTGCCACCTGGGGTTGGCGATGGCCAACTGATGGAAACAAAATAGAGAAAACAAGAGAGATTTATAAATATATATATGCATATAGTAATTAAGAAATCTTCAAAACAAAAGTGAAAGGAAATAAAGGAAAAATCATTGAGATTGCAAGAAAATAATGTAATAACTCAAAAGTACTATAACAAGGGAGTAACATGTAATAATAAGTTCTGGTGTAAGAAACAATAACAAGTTCATGATTGCGCACTTGTTTTAAGATTTTTTTGTGATTACATTCTTTTGTTTTTAAGACTTTATAGTGATTTTTCTAGAAATAGAAGCAACTTACTCGTAGGCCATGTGAAGCCAAACTAATATGCAGCTCATCCAGAGAAGCAATCCCCGCTGTGTCAATGTTCATGAGACCTATGATTGTGATTTGAAATAAAAAAAAAAATCAAAAAAGGGTTAAATTTTGTTTGCAGAGTGCATAGCTAAGATAAGTAATTAAAGAGCTAGGACATGTTTTCAATGGTGTTTAATTTACTTGACATGTCAAGGACAACGTATTTGAAGGTGCTTTGTGCTTTGGGATCTTCCACAACGGCTTTGTCATCAATCACCCGTCTCACAATTCTTTAACACGACAGACAAAAGTGTTTGTTGTCTTAAAATCATAGGAAGTGTCTAAGCAAAAGCAAACTTAATGAAGAAATTAATAGATATGTACCTTTCCTTGACAAGATTGGAATTTGCAAAACAAAGACTAGCAGATTTGACACGAACAATCAAGACTCCAGGAATGTTGACAGCCATAGGATATTGTTCAGCATCGCAGAACTCATCTGTACCTGGAAGTCTTCCCACAATTGCTATCCCAGGTTGAATTGATATCAGCATTATTTTCGCAAATGATATTATCACCTGCACTATATATTTATTAGTCCACCCACATATATATTATTGCTCCTCTTCATTTTAAGGTTGAATTTTGAATCTATGTGATTTTCTTTTCGGTAAATATTGATTTACCCCTCTCAAGGTTTATATGAACTAAATCACTTGAAAAGGCCCAAGTACTAATTAATGCTTAAAATAGGCTCAAGCACTTATTCTGTATTCAATGCAATCATTCTTCTCTTATTCTGTATCTTAGAGCATCATCTTAGAATCTGACAAATTTGATTTTCCATGTAGAGTGATTAAAAGGAGAGAAAATTACCGCAGTTATAAGACCAGTTTCCACAGAGAAAAACAAGATGCCGAAGAAGGCTGCAGCGCAAGCAAGGAAATCAATCTTATCAACCTTCCAAATGTGGATAGCTTTGTTAACGTCAATGATTCCTGGTAAAGCTGAAAGGATTATTGAAGCAAGCACTGCTGTTGGAGTGGAATACAACCACGTTTTCAAATGTCTCAGTGAAAACAGCACTGTGAGAGCCATCACTATGTTCGAAACCATTGTTTCCGAGCCACAGCTATAGTTTACTGCTGTACGTGAAAATGAACCTGCACGTACAGTTCACTCATAATTAATATCACTCACCCCCCAAAAAATTTTTTTGACATTCTTCTTTAATAATGTTAATAATTTAATGGGAAAATTAATCTAACTTAATTGAAATTCAGTTCCTCAACTTGAACCTTATGTTTGTAGGGGAAGAAAATTAAGGGGGGGAAATACTAGTAAAACTCAAGGAACGAGTTAAAACTATAGAAGTTAAATTGCATAAGTTAAAATTTAAGAACTAAGTTATAATTTAGTTAAAATTATAAGGATAAACAGATTAATTTTATTGAGTATGAAAAAAGAAGTTTACCTGAGGCAACATAGCAAGAAGTGAAAGATCCAACAATGTTTATTAGGCCTAATGACACCATTTCTTTGTTGGGATCAAGATTGTATTCTCTTAAGGCCGCAAAAGATCGACCAACTGCGATAGCTTCCTTTAAAAACAAAGAAAAATAAGGAAATCAGAAAGATCATTAAGGTGATTTATAATTATTATCAGAAATAATGAAATAGATTAACTAAGTGGAGGGCCCCATATATACCGTGAGTGAAATTATGGCAATAATAAACCCAATCTTGATCAAACTCCCAATGAACTTGGAGTCAAAGTTTAACTGGTACAGTGAACTAGGGTTCAAGCTACTTCCATCGATTTTTCCCAAGACCTCAACTTTATGATCTTGATTATCACCATTAATTCTAAATACAATAAGACACGATATAATCACTGAGAGTAGAGGAGCGAATGTCGACAGCCAGAAGAGTTTCTTGTGCCTTCTACCCTAATAATTAGATTTGCAAATAATATTAGAGACAAGGTAGAGAGAAGATGAGCATCACATAAACATTATTCATCATAACCAGTTTAGGTACTCATACTCATCAAATTTAGACCATCCAAATCTAATATGGAGAGTCTATATTTAATTTTTTTTCTTATTTTTCTTTTTTTAAAGATAATTATTTTACTAGATATAGAATCTAAAATAAAGATAATCTCTTAACTATCATTTTTTTAAATAATTTTTTATTTAAAAAATGTCATTTGAAAAAAAAATAACTCTAGATTGTTTAGATTTGATGAGCTCTCGTCGCTTTAATGAACACCAAAGCTGGTTCCATCAGCTTGCAATAACATTAATTATTACTCACCATATATCTGGTAATCAGAATGAAAGCCAGAACTGAGAACCCAAGAATTAAACTAGAAGGATGCCACTTCGACTGAAAAAGACCAGTGAAAGAAAACCATTATTAATTAACTAGGATACATGAAGAAATTAAATTAATTAAAAGCATTTCTTCTCTAGAACAAAGAACTTTGATATATTCCTATATATATGATCTTACTTGGTCAGTCGTCACTGATGTCCAAACAACTTTGATGACAGAAATTACATCAGTTTTGTTTGTGAAGTTCGTGATCCCAAGAAGTCCTTTCATTTGCTGAAAGCAAATCATAACAGCAGCTCCTGCCAAGAACCCCACAATCGCTGCATGGGAAAAATAATCCACCAGAAACCCTAACCTGCACATTTTAATTTGAGCTTTCTGACCATCGTATGAATGAGCTCAAGAGAAATCAAAAAGTACAACTTGTTAAGGTTTAGAAGATTATATAATTAATGAGGGCTAAACGGTGACCTGAAGAGTCCAAAGGAAACCTGAAAGATTCCAGTAAAGAAAGTTGCAGTGAAAACGAGGTGTGTGTAAGCAGCAGAATCGTGATGAGGATCTTTCAATTTTCCAATCATTGTGGAAAGAAGCACTGAATCCACAGATACAGGTCCGATCACTATTTCCCTTGAGCTTGTGAGTAAAGAAAATATGATAGGTGGCACAATGCTTGTATCTGAAATAATCATACTCAATTAGTTAATTCCTCACAAAAAGAAGGGAAATGATGAGAAATTTTAAAGCTTAATGCATAAAAATGCGCGCCGCTGGCTTAAACAACTTAATTAGAAGATAATCATTCAACTTACACAGTCCATATTTAGGATTAAGCTCAGCCATAGTTGCATATCCCATGCTCTGCATGTTGATTATTATTAGTATCATTAATATCAACATATCAATTAATATAAAATATAATTTTTTAGCAAAGTTAAGCTATTCACAAGGTGTGATAATATATGCTCATTTTTTCAAATTTTGTATAAATTCAATTAATTTTATCAGGGTAACTATTAAATATAGAATAATGTTTGGACATGTTATCACTTTTAAATACTATTCACTACTACTAAAAAATATAGCTTTCATGACGTTACTTTACGACGGTTAAATGAGAAAATACTGTAAAAAAAAAGAGGTGGCATTTTTGTAATTAAATTCTAAAAAATTATTTTTAATGAGGATTCTACAAAAAGCACCATTAAAAATTCTTTTTATAGTGTTTTTTTTGTAAAAACCGCGATTAAAAGTTTTTAAAATTTTATAATTTTATTGTAACGAACAGTTTTATAATCAATCAACCCTATCCCACTTCAGACTTCAACGACAACCAAAAATCGATAATGTCATCTAGTTTTCGACGTTACCACCCACTCTGTCGTTGTCATGCTCGTTGTCGTCATTTATAAGTTTTCATTTCTCTTCACTCATTCAACCGTGCACTCCTTCAAATCTCTTCATCATCTTATTAGGAGGAGCTCAAAGAGCTTCAACGGAAGAAGATTCTAGATCTTGAACTTCTCCACAAGATCTTGAAGGTGGGTAGTGGCATACGGATCTTAGCAAAAGTAGCTCGAAGAGTTTCAATGGCAAAAGCTTTTAAATCTTCAACTTCTTCTCCATATCTAGTCTAATGCTTTCGATGAAAGGAGTCGTGGTGGCTAACAGTGAATAGTTGGCCTAGTGACTTTTTACGGCGATTAATAGTATAATTGCTGTCAAAAATCACTTTCCACGACCATTACAAAACTATCGTAAAATCCTTCAACTTATAAAGATAATAGTATTTACACCACTTACAAAACTGCTATTAAATGTCACTTTTAACCACCATGAAAAGCATTTTTTTAGTAGTGATTATATTAAATATATCAATATTTTGAAAGATAAAATATAAAATTTAGACAAATTTTAGGTCCTTATGTTATTTCATAGCAAATTTAAATTATGACAATAATCCCTCAAGAAACTATAAGTGATGTTTCTAAATTTTAATTTTAACTTAACCTTATAGTTTTAAAAGTTTGTTATCAATTTATTGTTATCTGGAAAATATTCAATTTACTCCTATTATTAAAGAATTTATTCTCGGTCTCTTAGTATAACTAGCTAGTTAAAATCAAGTATATATAGTCTTGATATATATAAATCAGAGTGAAATGGACTTACATTCATGCAACCAAAATATAGTGCTTAGATATAAATCAAATAATGCACATTTAGAACGCGAAAACGACACTAAAATAGACATGAATAATTAAAATTAGAAGCTTTTTTCAAATATATGGATGCAAATTAAATTTGAAACAAAATGAGAAACATTGGCCTAGATTTAGATTCTATATTAGCCTCAATCCTGCAGTGCGCTTTTATATGTATTGTGAAACAAGTTTTTAATATGAATTTTATACAATGTCAATTTTAGAATTTATTTAATACTCTATTTTAAATAATATGACATATGTGACTTTTTAAATAATAATATGTTCAAATAAAAATTTACGTGATATGCATCGGATAAAAATTTGTGTTTTTGTCAGTAAAAGGGCGGAATTGTATCAATTTAAATACTTTAGGGTGCTATTCGCACCTCTAAAATTAGTTCAGGGTGCAGTACTTTAGGATACTAATTGGTCTTCTAAAATTAGTTTGGGGTGATACTTTTTCATTCTACTATTTTTTGTAACAGCTTTTTTCGCAAATTGAATCTCTTATATTCATTCATATAATACATTTGAAAGAAAAGTAATCCAAAAGACAAAAGATTTGATGTAAAGCTCAAGAGCTTAATTTTATGGATTCAAATCATCTGCATTATTAGTGAACAATATATATAATACATTGGGAGATATATAAAAGCAAAAAAACTATAAAGACGAAAATGCTAGTTTACATACAAAATATAATAGCATCATGGATATGTTGTCACTTTTCTTATATTGAAAATTGTGATTTTATACTACTCACTTGTTATGAGACTTTTTTGATAATTATATTCATTTCTTGAGACCTCATAATATTTTCCCTATTTTCATTCACAAAACTAAATGCGCATATGATGCATTTGGGAAAAATAGAAAATAAAAAAGATGGGTACAAAAACGATGAAAGAATATACACTGAGTAAAGAGTATCTAGCTAGGTAGGTACCTGAGGAATGGTGAGGCTGGCAAGAGTGAGGCCAGCCAACAAGTCGCTCTTAAACTTGGAGGCATTGTAATATCTGAGAGAGTCCAATATGGGAAAGAAGTGATAAACCAGAGAAAGAATACGTTTGAAGAGGGGCTTGTGATTATCGATGTTACGATGAGTAGGTACATAAGTGTCCTTGGCTGTGTCCCATAATTGCCTCCATGGACTCGGAAACTCTGGAGGATTCCTCACCCACTCGTCTCTCTTGTGTTGTTCGTTCCTGTCAAGCTCCACCAGTTCTTCCAAAGTGTAGCACCATTGATCTCTAACCTTCACCATTTCAATAATATTCCTCTACTTAATTTACTGCATAATATAATTCTCTCCCTTCCTCATCATCAATTGTTTTCGATCATGCAATGTTTTTAACTGCTTTCGATCGGTTAGCATGCATGCTTTTATATTACTGATGCATGTTGTGCCTAGCTCTGCCAGTAAGAATATACTTAAATATTACAGTTGAAGATAAAGAAAGGAATCCTCCTGAGAAAAGATTATTGATTCCGTTGTTGGGAGATATTTGTTTGAGGGAATGTAAAAGGCATTTGGTTTCATTGTTAAAGGACCGGAGGTGGCGCTTCGGTGCTGAAATGGGATGTTTCATTGTTAGAGGGGCAATACTGCCAGTAGGTGTGGATGTGATGTGATGTGACTTAGGCCTCCACAACCAAATGAGACAAATATATGTTAAAAAAGACCTTATATTTGGGTGATTATGTATTAATCAGGACATTTGTGTTGGAAAGCAATTATTTTCAAATGACCAAAATGACTCTAATCAAGAGTGGTTATAATTTGGGCGAGAAAAATTGTAAAGAAAGCAAGATTGATGGCAAATTTTTCAGTAAGAGCTAAGCCAGAGATTCCCTTACAAGTTATGGAAGGTACGTCTAAGAGTAGTTGTGAAATAGGCAAAAAAATTTGCTGATCGCGCAATTATGGGACGAGCAAGTGTATGTATACAAAGGGGTCTATAAAGGTGGAAATGTGCAGTATATGTGCTAATAAGGGTATTAACCTTAGTGTTAAGGTCCAATTTTACCCCTAGAAGTTTTGGTATATGGCTTGCAGATATTTAAAAAAAAAATTGGATCAATATTAGGACGAATTAATTAAAAAATGAGCAATGTCATCCTTAATAGTTAAAAACATAAACAGTTATATTAAAATTTAACAATTAATGTTATTTTTTTAATTGTCAATACGAGTTTATTCTTTTTTTAATATTTCTAAGGCGATGATAATCCATAAAAAACATATAGATACTTGCAGCTTCGTCTATATAAAAACTTGCAAAGCAAAACTGGATCTTAACCCTTAATCCTATGATGAGGTACAACCTTTTGAAGCATCCCTTTTCATGAGATTATTGAAGAGGCGAGAGAGATATAATACTTAGAGAAGTGGGAATATGCATTTTGCTTCTAGGAAGGTGTTGGCTCTTTTTTAGGAGCCATGTATACTTCAGGCGTGCCAGAAATGCTGGTGGCCTCAATCAAACAATTTGAAAAGTTCCAAGATTCTTTACCACAATTTTCTCAACCCATCAAAGTAAATGCGTGAATTAAACAAAGTATATAAAGGAAAATGAGAGAGAATATAGATTTTGGGACTTAATTGGTATTATTGATTTTAATAGGGTACTTATTTGTAATTTTTGAGACCTTCTCCCTAATTTTTCCTGTCAATTAACAACTTAAATAACGGATATACAACGGTAGGATAACATTACACCCTTTTTAATACTTCAAAAGCAACATCACACCACTTAATGGTTTAAGATACACTGTGCTATTGAGAATAGTTTAAAGATAAACATGCCCTTTAACCCATACCATCTTTATATTCCCACCAAATTACCCATACAACATTCTTTTTCTTTTTAGTTAAATATTAGGAGATAAATTAAATGCTTTGAATAAATATTGTAATTGCTTGTTATTTTAATTTTATAAATATCAATATCAGTATATTCAATTCAATATCAAAACATCATCGATGCATATTATGAAAATTTATAATAAACTATAATATTGACAAATGACTTATGTTCTTTGAGGTCCATGTAATATGGAGGGGACCAGCCAATTGCAATTGCAATATTCACTTGCAAGTTGCAACAAAAGTAAGATTCTTTCAATCTTTTAAATAGTTCAAATATTTTAAATCCCTTAGGAATTTAGGAAAGTCATTAAAGTTCGATGTTATGTTTCTTATTCGGGCCGGGTTTTTTTAAACCAAACAATAAGATGGATACTCGTAATAAATATATTTTGTTGCTTGACTATTTTTTTTTTTGGGATCGATGCTTGATTAGTTCATTATAAACAAAGTAATTATAATTCCGCTTGTGGCCCTATGGGTCATCATCTTCTTTTGTTTTTTGGACATTCTTCAAGACTACATTAAAAATGAATCATTGAATATTCATATTATATAATAAATTTTAGAAGTTATAAGTCATCATTAACATATGTTCCTACGCTCTGTGCAAAATTTTTAAATTTTTTCAATCTTTTTATTATGTAGTTTATTGTGTCATGCATAACTATTCGATCTTTTATTTATTAAACTGTTTTATGCATATTTGTTTTTTCTTTTTTGGATGGGAAATAAATAAAATTATTAAAAAAAATTAAAATATTTTTCCAGCAATTTTCATTTATAATCTACATCTCATGAAAAAGCTATCTAGCTTCATATATGACTATATGTTATAAAATTCCTTATTAATTTAATCTGCAAAATTTTATCATTACATACATACGATTTTACTATACTGAATGCATAATAAATTTGTTGAAACGATGTAATTTTGATTATTGTAAATTACATAAGTATCTACAAAATGTTTGTATACAATAATTTAATTTTATGTTTGTCATTAAATTATTATTTGTTTATAAAATAATTATTTCAGTAGATCAAAGCATGTTTATAAGGTGAAAATCACTATCAATCGACTAATATAAAATAAATATTTAGAGAACAGTACTGTTCACAATTTATAAATAATACAGCAACACAAATTTCTAACTTATGAATATATGTACTGGACAACCAATTAGAACAAAATATAAAATAATATATCATTCTGAAAATTTTGTTCAAATATATATATAACAAAAATATTTATATAGTTTAAATTTTAACAAAAATTGGAAAATCATATGACTAATTCCTTTTTATTCTGATATAAAAATAGTTTAATTATTATTGAACTTTAATGTTGAATTATTTTACATGTTGAATATGAATTCAATAATTTTCGAAAAGAATATATTTATTATAAAAATACCTCACTGTTTTAAAATATCTTGTAATATTAAAGTTAAAATAGAGGAATATTAACCATAGTTTTGAAAAAATTGCAAATTGCACACCTGCACACGCCTTTTTTTTTTAAATTAACTAATTAATTATTTTATTAATCAATGTCCACACTCCTATACCTCGGCTATCAAATAGGTATCCCTCTCCGTGTGGACATTTGTTAAATTAATGTCCACACTCACTTGTTTATCACTAAATTAATTTTTAAATATAAAATGCTCAATTATATTAAAAGAAAAAAAGAGGAGTATAAAAAGGTAGTTATTCACTATTAGAAAAAAAAAATTAACAGCGATTAAAAGTAGACTTTTACGATAATTTTGGGAGCGGCATGAATTCTACCGTCTTTATAAATCTATCATTTAATGGCGGTTATTAAAAAATAGTCGTGAATGCTTGATCCCTTTCCACTTAATTTTGACTAAAATCGTCATAGAAAGCTATAATTTTTTTTATTTTATTAAGTTTTCCTCATAGTACACCTACTATCAGCCACCTTGGTCACATTTATCAAAAGTATCAAATTAGATCTAGAGAAAAGAAGTCAAAGATCTGGTAAAACAACAGAAGACCTAGAAGCTTCTTCTATTGAAACTCTTCGAACTCCTTTCAACAAAGTCTATCTGCCACCACCCACTGTTAGCTACCACGGTTAGTCTTACTAAAAGTATTAGACCAGATCTAAAAAAGAAGTTGCTGATCTGACAAAAAAGTTGAAAACCTAGAAAGATGACAAATAGAAAAGAAAACTTATAAGTATTTAATAAAAGGATGATAGCCTATATATATATATGATGTATTACAGTTTATAAACAACAAACAACTGAAAAATCAAGAAAAATAAGCAAATGACGAAATTAAACAGTGACTTACAACTTTCATGATGAATGACGATGATGGAAACGCGGAGAATGACGAAAATAGGCACTGAAAATAGGAGAAAAACGCTAAAAAATTACCTTCGTGTAAGTTTATTGTGGTGGGGCAAAAAAACGAGATTTCAAAAATCTATAAAAAAATAAAAATAAAATTGTAATTAAATTAAGGTTTTTTAATTTTTGAGAAATTTTTAATGATAATTTTATACACAATCCCCATTAAAAATTCACACAAATCACTTTTAATAACAATTTTTAAGAATCGCGGTTAAAAGTCCTTTGAAATTCGAGAGGTTAGTAAAGCATATAAAAATGTGTATAAGGTGTAAGGGATTATGTGTTACAGGGTGGCTGAGACGACTTTTAATGGGGCATTTAATGGGATTTTTTTATTTTATTTTATTTTATTTAATGGGGCATTTCCTTCTCTCTCTCTCTGTGGTGTGTCGTGTGTGTACGGGCCTACGGGGCATGTAATAAGACTTAGGAATGATGTGAAGCTAAAGAGACAAATGAGGTCCCGTACGTTGAAAAAAGAGACAACGGTCTTGATTGTAAGCATGCATGACATTTAAGATTTTAAATTTTAACGGCAATTTTTTTTAAAGTCCTATTTTTAAGACACTTGAGTTTTTTTAACTGGGGTTAAGATATTTTTAAAATAAAATTTATTTACAAAAATATTATTATTTTTTTCCCATAAATTTTATTTATAACTACTATGAAGTAATGTTATAATAAATATTTTTTTAATAGTAGAAAAATTTACTAGACAATACATAGAAACCTTAGATGCAATTACTATAACCATCCTAACCAACATTCAAACTAAAACCTCCTAACAATTTAAGGGATAAAAGAAAGAAACACCAACTTCCAACAACAAAAGAAAAGTTGAGTGTACCTGCTCAGCCACGAAGGTGACAATGGTAAGATATGAAGTGTATATTTTTTTTAGATAAATTTAGGGTATCTACTATTGGTGGCAGTGATTAATCCTATCGCACCATAGATTTTTCGAATAAATTTTAGTACTGGCTATAAGACCTTCTCCATGCATATCTATATTCTTTATTTAGTAAATAAATGTGTTTTTGACACACACAAAATTAATTCAAAAAATAAAAATAAGTAAATTGGAAATAAAATCGCCCATTATTTTCCTATCTTTATAAACCACTGTGGTCCTATATATAAGTCCATTTTAGATAAAAAATTTAGTCCTTAATATAAGTCACATAGAGGGGTATTAAAGAATGTCTTCCAATTTTACTCATTGAAAATGGAAAGAGAAGAAAGGAGGTGAGAGAAAGTGGAGGGTAACCCTCATTCTTAAATAAGGGAAAATTTAGAAAAAAAATAAATATAAGACATATTAAATGACTTAACTAACATTTATTAGTTTATGAGAATTAGTTATGATAGATTTATATATAGGACGAGAGTGATATAGGCTATGAAGAGTACAATTTATTGGCAAAATCTATAAAATAACAAAGTACATGTTCGAATCGTATCCGATGACACTGTCTTTAAGAGATATTCCGTAACCTCTCAGTAAATTATAAAGCATCACTCCCCAAGATTAAACAAACTCTTCCTGTAAGAATATAGGGTGACAGAACTGGTGAAAGATAATAGAACTCAATTGGGCAAAGTACAAGGAAAAAGATTTCAACAATCATCTTTTATTAATCTTTTGTCAACAATCATTTTTTATAAATTGTGGTATACCTTTTAGACTGTGTAAGAATACGAGACATGCCTTTTAGACTGTGAAATGACACGAGATATACATTTTAGATATATGTCTTAAGACCTAAGAGTCATGTCAGAAAAATATTTCTTTTTTCGATACACCCTTACACAATATTTACAATATTTTCAACATAATTTCCATTACTGAAACAGTTATACAAACCATACTATTGGAACTTACATAGGAAAATAGAAATTGCAAGTGCATTAAATATTGGATTCTAGATCTGAGGGAGGTTGTGGTGTTGTAATAAAGAAAACAATTTTGTTTGAAGGTGGAATCACACATATTGCATATATAGCCTGCATAGCATATTGCTGAGAATGATCAAATATAATTCTCTTGGTTTTGATATTTGAAAAGGGATAGTTTTGTATATAATTGAGTGTAATAAATGAGTTTAATTATGTGTTGCCATTACGGCTTCATGATCACGGAAGAGGTGGTTCGTTAAATACTTAAATTAAAAAGCCTCGTGCACCTTTCGAAACCTTAAAAACAAAGTATTTTAACTCAAACGTCTTCCTCCGAAAGCATATGGAATTACTAGCTTTTATTCAAATACAGATATTTTTTTATTGAAGACAATTATATTTGAAGAATTATTGAGCAAGTTGAACAATGAACTAATATAGAAATAGAAGCAACATCATGGGGCTTAGATTATTACTTTTTTAGTGAGTGGGTTGTGTTTACGAAAGTTTCTTCCATTTTTTAAATCTCTCCCCTCCCCTCTTTCTCTCTGAAGAGAAGGCAGAATCTTTGAAATGTTTCAATTTCGGCATGAATATATAAATGCATGTATTCATATGTATATAATAGGGGTTATTTTCATTTCATCTATTTGGCCGCTTTGCTTATAGTATTTCAATGAGTGAGTAATTAAATTGTCAATAGTGCATATATGAGATCTTAGTAATTAAATTGAACTCTTTTTGCCATGTGCATGAAGTTTCGTTTATATATATGTATAAATTTTAGGTGAGTTGGGTCTCACAAATTTACTAAAATTATGGCATGTCTCTAAAGTTAAAAAGTACTTACAAAAATATTTAAAGATCGCTCACTAACAAATTTTCCACATCGACAGTAAGATTTAAACTTATAACCTTATAGAATATGAGATAATTTTTTATTCATTAGACTAACTTTTGTTGAAAGTATGTATTAAGAATATTCTTACGGAAAAAAGAAGAAGAAATATTATAGAGTTATAGCAATACATTCCAAATTACAAATGATGAAAATTACATGACTTTGAAGATAGCCAACTCCGACTGAAATTTAAAAGAATAGAATGAAATCCAAACAAGGAATAATCCAAACATCATGTGAAGCGGCCATAAATAATAAAATTAGGAACAAAAAGGGAAAGCAGCATTTCCACTGTGTACCTTTTCCATTACCTCTCCATATAACATGTAACATCACATTTATATTTAGCATCTAAACGATGTTGTTTTGACTAAATGGAGTGGCTCCTCTCCCAACAAATATGCAAACTAAACTTGTTGAATTTTCCCCCCAAAAGCTTCAGATATATTTCATTATGTATTTGAAATTGAGGTGAGAATGAGAAAGGAAAAATTATATTTAAGTTCTATATAAGGAATCTAATTGTAGAAAAGATTCAAAAAATTATACTATAAAGTCTCACAAAATCTGGAATTAATTTTTTTAAATTATAAAATAATAAATTATCCCTAGGAAAAGTAACTCAAATAATAATAATGACAACTACATAAAAAAATAACAATTCAAGTAAAAAAAAAATAACAACTCAAGCAATAAACAAATAACAACTCTCGGATGAAAGAATAATAATTGGGGATAACCAAATAACAATTGAGATATTTTTTTTTTAATTGTAGTTCTGTCATTTTAAAATTTAAAAAAAAATTAATTTTAGGTCCCATAAGACTTTACAGTCGTTTAATAATTTCTCAAATTGTTTTTATAATAAAATTTTTTATATGAAACTTAAATGTAATTTTTCTAAGGAGAAAATGTTATGTTACGTTCTGAGCTACCCTCCAAGTATTTGCTTCAATAAAGGGGCATCACTTGAGCTCGGCCCAACATTTCTTCACATTGAGTCCGCTGCCAACGGAATCACCACACCGTATTGCAATTGGAGAATGAAGACAATGAGTTGACTCATAATGGTAATATTATAAAAAATAAATTTATATCCAATAAAAACAGTTCAATTTTTATTACCGTGAAGATTATTTTAGTAGAAAATCTCGTAAATTTTATATAAACACTCTCTAAACCTTAAGATTATTATACCTTAATCTTAGTAAGAGACCAGTGTTAAATCTATCTACATTTTTTTTTTGTAAAAAAAAAAAAAGAGATTGGAGAAGCACATAATTGCTCCAATGTGATAGCCAAGTCCAATCAATAGGAAAAATTATTCATAAGTCTCACCTAATAATATTAAATACAAATAGGTCTCAAGACTTTGGAAGTAATTTGAAAACAAAAGGTGTGAAATAACCTCAATATCCTTAATCTTTGACACTTTCCATTATTGCCCTTATATAATTTCTTAAACATAGTTAGAATAACTTTTTTTTTTGTTGCCCACCCGGTTCACTGGAATTTTACCCCGACTACATTCGGATCCGACCCGCATCGCGCACCTGGCTATGGTGGGTGAGTCTCCCAACGGAGATTTTCTGCGTACGCCAAGGCTCGAACTCAAGACCTCGCTTAAGCGATACCGAGTCGCTTACCACTCGGACCAACCCCGTTGGTTAGAATAACCTTATATATATAAGAAAAGATGGAGTATAGTATTCCTTTTTGAGATCCTTTTTAAGGTAGGAGGCATTCAAACACAAAATTATTAATGATAATGTAACTAAGTATCGCATGAAGCTGCATTCTATTGTAGCAGTACTAATTAACATTACCACATGATAATTCAAAAAAGTAAAGAGTAGGCTATAATTAATAAGACTAGTTAATAATTAGACATCCCACCATATCCATATATTTAAACAGAGATTCATTTTCTGTTACATTTCTTATTACTAAGAGGAATGCATTTGCCTTTGCTTCTCCCCTTCTCCTTCTCCCTCTTCTCTTCTTCCTCTTCGTCTTCCTCCCCAATCCCTGCCTTACTGCTCCTGCAATTTTTTAATTCCACATCTTATTATCAAATATCAATGCTCCATTTAAAATTTCCTGCTACTGGTAATATTTAAAACTCTTTACCTTTCCTCGTTATACGAGTTGGACTTCTTGAACACAACCTCCGAGTGTACTCGGGTCTCCTGCTTCCTTGACTCAACCAGGCTGCCGCTGAAGTATTCCTTCTCCTCCGACTGCAAATTCCCGAACCTCGGATTCTCCGACATGCACTTTATCATCTCCTCCTCCGACACCTTCACCGCCTCCCTCTTCACATTAATAATCTCACCGCTACTTTCCCTCTTCTTCACCCCATTATTCATGCAAGGCGAGTTCTTAGCCTTCGACACGGCTGAGCTGCCGCAAGCTATCAGCTGAAGTAGAATCGAGCTCCGACTCGGTTCCAACCCATCTTCAAACCTTTTATAGTTGTTGTTGTTCGCTTCCTTTATCTGCACCTTTTGTTGTAACTTATCGGCCAGTGTGGGGGAAGGCGGCGGCGCGTGGTTTACAGTCGTTGCCTTGACTGTTTTGATCTGGGAGTTATGAGGCTTAGGTTCGTGATGATCTTCTTCAAGCTCACCGGTGGAGATGCCTCTAGAGCAGCGAGAGTGTGGCGTGGTGGTGGAGCTCGTGTTGCTTGTTTTCTCTCCATCTTCATAATACTCTTCTTCTTCATGTTCTTCGTAGTCCTGGAAATCTTCAGCTTCCTTGTGTAGACTAGACTGGAACGATCTTCGACTGGTATTCAAACCTGGATCTTGATAAATTGCTTGCGATCGCTTAGTCACTCGCGTCTGTTGAACTCTTTCTGCAACAACACAAAACTATAATTCATTAATTACTAATATAATATGTGGTTGGTGGTGGTGGTTGGGCATCTTCAAAAAAATGCAGAAGAAACAAACGAACCAGAACAATCCTCAACAATCTCAGATCCTTTGAGTACATATTCTGCTCCTTCTGAAGGATATATTATGTCATTAGCTGCCAAATCGTACCACACATAACCTCTCTTATAACCCCTGAAACCAGAAAACAAATCGTTTCACTCAAGTGAAAAGGAAAACTGCAGAACCAAAGAGAAAGAGAAATACATATATATATACCTTTTGCAAGACCAAGAATAGAGTGTAGGCATGCCACTCCCTCTAATGGCAACGAGCCGATCCAACACATCTTTAATAAGACATTTGAAAATCAGAGAACTTAATGAGTTGCTCAAAAGTATAGTGATAAGTAAAAGTTAATTACCCTTCAAGCGAAGAGGTTCATTGGCGGAGAGAGTGAGTTCCAGGTAATGAGGATGTTCCAAGAGGCCACTTCGAGAGAGATAATAAACAACTTGAACTTTTTTAAGGGGCTTGACGACGACATTATTATTGTGATGATGATGAAGCCTGCAAATTTTGACGCGATCTGGGCTGGTGTCTCTACTTGATCTCCTTGAACCAGCAACGTCCATGTTCTTCAAAAGCTACAGATGATGGTGATGATGATGGAGGGAGCCCCACAAACGCAGAGAATGATAGAGAAGAGATGGAATGAAGAGAAAATGAGAGGAGGAGGAGGCATGGTCTTTGTTGTTGTAGAAGATGATGAATGAGTTGGGGGTAAAGCTCGCAGAGGTTGAACAGGGATGGTACATGTCAAAGCAGTAAAAAAGATTCTTTTGAAAAGGGCCTTTCATGACAGAAGCAAAAGGTGAGAAGGGTGTGGGATGAAAGCGAAGTAGTATACGTGAAGGAAATTAATAAAAGAAAATGAAGTTTGTTGGAATAAGAGCCATCATGGTCTTTGTCTAGAGGGATGTGGTGAATTTGACTTTTCTATTCGTTTCATCCTCTGAATCCCGATTTTTAGTCAAACCACGATTATGGGTATATTTAGATAGGATTTAAAAAAAAAACTTATAAAAAAAAGGGTTTATAAATAGTTTATAAAAAAAGATTTTTAAAGAAAAGTTAAAAAAAAAGTGATTTTGAATAAATAAGTATTTGGATAGTTATTTTTAGAATGACTTTTTATATTGGTAAATTACCAAAAAGATATGATTTGATTAAAAGTAAGAGAGAGGAGAGAGGTAGAGAAAATATAAGAGAGAGTAGAAAGGGTAGAGAGTATAAAGGAGAGAAGAGAGATAGTGTAAGAAAAAGTAGGAGAGAGGGTGTAAGAAAAAATAGGAGAGAGGATAGAGGAGAGGGGGTGTAAAAAAAGTAGGGGTATGATAGTAATTAGATAGTCTATAAGCTCTTTTACTGTTGAAAAAACTATTTTTAATAGCTTATTCAAAACCATAATTTTAAATTATGATTTTATCCAAAAACACTTATAAACAGAAGCATCCAAACACACCCAATGATTTAAGATTACTCAATCCAATGAAAAGTATCTATGCATGATTCCTCCTTCTCGCCCATCTTATTACTTATGTCTTTTAAATTAAATTAAATAAATTTATTAATTATAACAAATTTTAACCAAAGATAAATTTATATAATAATATATTTTTTAATTTATTTAAATTAATCAATTAATTTTTATATTATTTATAATTAATTAATTAATTAATTAATTTAAAAAATTAATTAATTTTTATAATTATGATTTAGGGTAATATTTTGCTTTCATCAACACTTTTTTTACTTTATCCAACTTGTATATATGTGTCGTACAACTTATACAATGAGAACATTTTAAATTTTTCTAACGCACTTCCAGTGTTTCCATGACATTTAAGTTGCGAAAATGATTGGATATAGGGGGCAACCTAACTTAGTCTGTACTACTTCCATAATTTTAACTAATTCATGTGCTTTGAGAAAATTTAGTTGTATCTTTAACCTTCTAAAAAATGCTAATTACTTCACATTATACCCTTAATTATTGTATTTATGTAAAATATCATCTTAAAATTCTTGGAAAAATTAAAAAAAAGTCCCTTGTTGAATAACTTTGATATGAGAATGACATAAATTAGAGTATTGATATTTTGTATATATAAAATTTATAGAGTATTAATATTTTATGTGTAAAAAAAATTATTAGATCATTTTTACTAATAAAATTTTCAATTGAGATACATTTTTCCAATTTTCTCATTCTTGAAAAAATGGGGAAAATTTAAACACCTCTCTCTCCTTTATTAAAGTAAGAACCCTAGTTACCAACAAGTTAGCTGCATCAATTTGAAAGTTCATCAATGACACTCCAAATTTTTAGTAAAACATATTGCCCTACGTTTTTTATCAAATAATGTTTCGGAAAGTTGCTATACTACATTTAAGAAACGAGGGAGTATTCTGGAAGGTTAGTGTAAATTTTGAAAGTTTAATTATATAAATTAAAAATCAGTTACAAATAAGTAACTCTGAAAACTCATTTACAAATTAAAAAAATCATCGTTGTAAACATTTTGTTTTCTTACAAAAAAATTTAAGTAGATTTGACACCGATCTTTTACTAAAATCATGACACAGTTTTAGAATTCAAATAACGTTTATAAAGAACTTACGTGATCGTCTATTAAATGAGTCATTATAACAGCAATAAAAATCGAACTCACATCTTTATATGATATGAGTTCATTTTTTATTATATATACTAACTTTAATTAATTATGGTTGTAAACATTTTTTTTTTGTTCACCCGGTTCACCGGAGCTTTACCCTGACTATATCCGGATCCGACTTACGTCGCGTACCTGGTTATAGTGGGTGAGTCTCCTAACGGGGATTTTCTGTATTCACCAAAGTTCAAACTCGAAATTTCGTTTAAGCAATACCGAACTACTTACTACTCGGATTAACACCCGTTAATTTATGGTTGTAAACATATTAAAATTAGTGAAGCTTTTGGTATGCAAATTCTTAAGCCCAGAGTCGCTGAGGGAGTTCTTAGCGTCTGTCTGGTTTTTTGTTTTTCTTCCTGTGTATAAAAGAAATCATAAAGCTAGGTGTGAATCATAATGCTATCGTCGTTCGAATGTAGGTTTAGCTGATAAAAGGTAAGACATATCATTATTTAAAATATATTTAATTTTTAAAGAGTATTATTTTATTATAATTTTAGTCACGATATTTAGGGATATATCTTAACTTCTGAGTATCTAAGTTTATGTCTTAGTATAATTGACAGCTCGTCTTACTAAACATTAGTATCGTTTAAAAAAAATAAAAATTTTATCCTACCCTTAAATTATGGGTGAACTTAATATTTTTTTTAAATTTATAAAAAGAAAAAAGGTTTGTATAACCTATATGCTTAATTAACTTTAGCATTTACATCTGGGGTGGTAAATGCTTTATATATATATATATATATAGGAGTATATATTTGGGGGGGAAAGTTATTTTCAGTCATGTTTCCTTTCTTTTTATGTGATTGCTTGGTCATAAAAAATAAATATAATATAATAATAACCAAGAAATGTAATATATTAAATGTAATGCGTCTGAAAGGAATGAAATCAATTTAATTGTTGCGGCCAGTAAGAAATGAGAAAATATAAAATTGAGAGAATTGATGGTAGGGGCAGCAGCAAAATTTAGTTGAGATTCAGAGAGGGGGAAACAAAAAGGTTGTGAATGATTAGTGTATGATCGCTGGGTAGTGTTGATGTGAAATGCTATTCTGTGTAAAGATGATAAGCATATTTTTATAAGATATAATTTAAAAAAAAAATCAAAAAACCATTTAAATTTTAAAATTCTCTAAATATGATGTAAATATATAAAATTATAATAATTATAAGTATCAATCTAAAATTTTAATATTTATAAGAAGAGATAAATTACTCCAAAATTTAATTCAATTACTTAAAACACTACCTTGTTAAAATGAGTATAATATCGTTATTAAAATAGTTAAAATTATTATATATAATTATTATTAGTATAATTAATATTAACAATCTGACCTATTATTTATATCATTAAGTTATTAAATAGAACAGTTAATCTTATTAATAAAATAGTTAAAATTATCATATTTATTGATAATTTTATTATTAGTATAATTAATATTTAAGAAGGATTAAGGCTATGTTACTCACTTTTTAACATATATAAAATAATATTAAATTTAAAAATGTTTTTAAGAAAATATTTTTTCAATATAATATTTTTTAGAATAAAATTAAAATTTAAACTTTATCAAAACGTGATAGTGGTAGGGAATTTAAACTAGTGGCAGTGGCATAGGGAAGCTAGTATGGAGATTTGGTGTGGAGTGTTGAGAGGAAGGGGCTGAGTAGGATATTTGAAGGGAGAGTGGGATAGGATTTGGCAGGAGGTGAATCCAAAGGGAGAGATTGATGAGGAAAAAGACGGAGAGGGCGGGGGATGGAATTTAATGAGATGTTGGATTATGGGAACGTCTTGTCCCATCCTCCCCAACCCCCAACCCTGTTCTCTGCTGTACCTTTCTTCCCTTCTCCCTCATCTATCAATATATTCTTATTTCATATTTCATGTCCAAAAAGAAAAACAAGCTGTAAATTCAATTTTTTATTAAGCATAAAATGTACTATAATTTCTCTTTTATAAAGTACTAGTTCAAGTATATTAATAACATGGTATTCAAATCTAAGAGATGATCGGTCAGACTAATGAACATGTTGTCTCACCAGTCAGTGTACTCAAAAGTTTTAGATATTAATTGTATTAGATTTTTATATTTTTTTTTCTATTACTGAGATTGAAATAAAATTATTTTGAGTTAAAAATAACAAAATGTCATATTTATATTTTAATAATTTTATTTTATAAAAAACCCACAAATATACTAATTGAATAGTTATTGATTATATTTGATAAACAAATAACAATATATTTTTGTAAAAAAAATTATTAGGTATTTTGAAATTTAAGTAGTATTTTTATAAGATTTTTATTTTATTTTACTGGGTTATGTGTTTTTTAAATATTATTCTTTTAAGGTTATATATTTTGTATATTTTAATTAATTTATAATATTTTAATCATAATTAAATTCACCTAAATTCAATTTAGTAGGACCATTGACCTTTAGAGCTAGGCGAGTTTAATAATTAGTTTACTTTTCAATACACTGATTTATAGAAAATAAAAGATGACTATAATTTGTTTTTTTTAAAATAAGCCTAGAGATATAATATAATAATATAATTTATCATAGTTTTATGTTGCTTTTTATATAACCATATATCTTTTTATTAAAAATAATTATGTATAAAATACTATCAATACTAAATTTAAATATATATTTAAAAAAAATAAATTTTAATTCATCAGGTTATAACTTTATATTATTATATTATTATAAGATTTATAGCATTATAAAAAAATATTATTTTTTATAAATTATAAATGCTATTACCTAATTTTTAATTTTATTAAATATATAAAAAATATATTTAAATTTAAATTCAAAATATATATTTTTGTTTGTTAGTATAGTTTATTATGGGCCTGTTTGGTTCTCCTTTGAACTATAGTTTTAAAAGTTATTTTGGGTAAAATCTTAGTTTGGAGAAATTTTAAAATAAACAGCCATATTTGTCCATAAGTACTTTTGGGCAAAATCATGGTTTTGAATAAGCTATTAAAACTAGCTTTTTCAACAGTAAAAGAGTTTAGGGACTATCCAATTACTATCTTACTCCTACTTTTTCTTACACCCTTTCTCTTCTCTCCTACTTTTTCTTAAACCCTCTCTCCTTTCTCCTCTCTACCCTCTCTCCTCTCTCTTCTCTTTTCTCTACCTCTCTACTCTCTCTTACTTTAAATCAAATCATACCCTTTTTAATAATTTATCAATATAAAAAGTCATTCTAAAAAAACTATCCAAACACTTATTTATTCAAAATCACTTTTTTTCCATAAACTCTTTTCTAAAAGCCCTTTTCCATAAGATATCCATAAACCTTTTTTTTTCATAAATCCTTTTTTAAAATCCTATCTAAACAGCCCTATAAAGAATTCATTTGCCTCCATGGTCCATACAATACTTTACAGACAAATAACACTATTTTTAGCCGTAGTTTATATTAACTAATATATCCAACTATACATGATATAAAAGTTTTAACAAGATTAGCCATGAGTCAATATAATTTTTTTTTTCCCCACTTAAGGGCATTAAATTATTATTTGCTGGGGCTTATTAGAATATAACTTATTTTTTAATTCTGTACAATCCTGAGATCCACACTAGTTATTATGAGTATTTTTTAAGTTTGCTCATACATGTATCATTTTATTCAAAATATTATATATATTACTCCTCCAATCTATAAAATATAATTTAATTATAAAATTAATTTTAATTTTAAATATAAAATATATTTTTATATTTATTAATTTTTTTAAACTATTTCTCTTAATATTCCCTTAATTAGAGAACAAGAAAATATGTTAAAAAATTATTAAAATAGTTTAAAAAAATATACTATATTAATTAATTAATTTAATTATTTTAATTTAATTTAATTAATTAAATATATTATATATTAAATATGAAATAGTATTAAAAAAATTTATCCTATTTATTTATGAAAGAAATCATTTTTTTAATACAATAATCAATGTTAGAAAATTGAATATTAATAGAATTAAACGATAACATTCAAGAATAAAATAACTTCCATGTTAAATAAATGTGCAATGGGATTGTCTCAAGGCAAATGGCTGGTAGGGGAAGGGATCCCCTGCGGTCGCTTTCTATGCCTATGAGAGGCTGGGATATTATTATTATTATTTATTTATGAATAGCATATTTATTTATTTAAAAACAAGAAAGAAAGGCTAAAGGGCTAGTAATAGTAATAGCTGTAAACGAGGGCAGGATAAAAATAGGAAGCAGGGTAATTAATGTTGTTACAGTTTTGCCTTTGACATTGAAGACCTCAGCACGTGGGTGAAATTAAATTTAGAGAAAGATGCAACAGAACTACAGAAGGCTCTGCCTTACTATCTTTCCCACAGTCTTTTACCTCAACGTTGACTTTTCCTCCACCTCCTTTTCTGTACTGTTTTGGTTCTGCCATTTTCCTGTGCCTACCCCAACTTTTCTTATTTGCAGTATTTATTTACTAATACTCTTCAACACTTTAATCAAATCTATAATCAATAACAATACCAATCTCAATAAAATTTTAAAATCTATAATCTATATTAAAAAAATATAATCCCTCCTCCTACTTTATATTACTCGTCTAATTCTATTTATAAATCACTTTTAATATATTTTAATAGATAAAAAAAATTTAAATATTCATTAACTTTTTTTTATAAATAACTTTTTAACTATATATCTATTTAATACTTCTTCAATATTTAATATAATATATATTTAACTAATTTAATTATATTAATAAAATTAGATAAACTAGTTAATATAGTATAATTTGTCTAAAATATCCTAACAATCTTTATTAATTCTAACATTCTTTCTCTTATTTAATTATTATTGATAAGATATTTATATAGTTAATTTAAAAAAACTAGATAAATATAAAAAAAATATATTCTTTTTATGATTAATATCAATTTTTTAATTAGATAATATATTAAAAATATTAAAAATATATATTATATATTTATATAAAAAAATTAATGATATGAATTATAAATATAACTAAATAAAATTATTCTCTCTATTATATAAATATGATCACGTGTGCCTCCAATGGTTGGGATTTGGATCCTACGGACCGAAAGATGTTTCACAAGCAAGGGGGGAGCACAATGCACTATTTTTTTTATATAAAAATTTTAAAAAATGAGTTAGGCTTATTCACAATTTAAAGATAAGACGAAGTTTTTTTCTTTTAAGTGATATTAATATTTGATAGGATAAGTTGTCAATTACTCTTAGACATAAATCTAAATATTTAAGAGTTATGATATTTTTTCGAGAATCAAAACTAAAATTATAATAAAATAATATTTTTTTAAAATTAAATATATTTTAAACAGTTGTATGTGTTATCTTTTACCAACTAAACTTTTGGACAATGAATTGCATTCTTGCAAGTATGCATAACGCTAAAATTAAGGTGAGGGGAGTTAATTTTTTTTGTTGCCCACCCGGTTCACCGGAATTTTGCCCCGACTATATCTGGATCTGACCCGCGTCGCGTACCTGGTTATGGTGGGTAAGTCTTCTAACAAAAATTTTCTGTGCTAAGGGGAGTTAATTTGATAGACTAAGGTAGGGCCGACCACTTGGGACCAATTTTACTTATGGGCAAACATTTTTTTTTTTTAACATTGATTGAAGTTGAAAGTGCTTACTCCTACCATAGTAGGGTTGAGCCCGCAACCCGTGGCCCGATAAGTCTGCCTACCCGCCTACAATGTTTTTGGCATTTAAGCTGTTAAGAAAAACAAAGAAGCATGCTTAAACGAGTGGGCTGTTTCGTTAAACAAGATGGGTTACGGGCACACTGATGATAAAGATTCTGAACCGCATGAGGACTAGGTCTTGATTAAGGAGATCAGAGAGATGCTTAAGCGAAGTTGGAAAGTGGAATTACTGCATGTGGACATAGATCATAACCTTCTTGCCAACTCTCTTGCTAAATGGGTGCTGGATGACCCGCTGGGTTTCGTATGTTGACTCCAGATCTAGTTAGGAGTTTAGTGCTTTTGTCGCCTAATAGTTAGCTTGTTTTGGTTGATTTGCTTTCCGATGTATCAAAAAAGACAAAAAAAAAAAAAAAAACAGCAAGGTGGGAGCATGGGCACTTTCGGAATTTGGCATTATTCTTCTTAGAGCACAGTGACATACTGGTATTTGATGAATTAATTTTCGGAAACTAATCCAGGTTTCTTGTTCATTAGATTAAAATTTGCAAACATTACCCCTACCTTTCATGAAAAAGGTAAATATAAATTATAGGTCCCAAAAAAAAATATTTACAAGTTTGTCTTGTATATGTTAAATCTTGAGACATATTAATATTAATTATTAAATGAAAGTAAAAAAAAGTTATTTATATTCAATTTTCTTACCCTAGACATGCGGGTAATTTTTTTTTCTAAAAGTTTATGTCAATATCACAAAATACTATAGGCATGTTTAGAAACTTTCTAAACTAAAGTTTTAAAAGGATTTTAGCCTAAATTTTAATTTTGAGAAATTTTAAAACAAATAGTCATATTTATTCAAAAAAGTTTTTGGACCAAATTATGGTTTAAAACTAAGATTTTAGATAAGCTACTGATACTAACTTCTGGAACAGTAAAAAAATTTATGAACTACCCAATTACTATTTTACCCTTCTTTTTTCTTACATCATCTCTCATTTCTCATATTTTTAATAAAATCATATCATTTATCATAATTTGCCAATCATAAAAGTCTTTATAATAATAACTATCTAAATACTCATTTATTTAAAATTACTTTTTTTTTCATAAGCTCTTCTTCAAAAATCTTTTTCTAAAAGTTATCTAAAAATTCTTTTTTTTTTATAAACTATTTTCTAAAATCCTATCCATACACAATATATATTTTTAGGCATGTAACTAAGTATCAATAGGCTATAATTCTTTTCTATCATTGTGAGGGACTAATTAGACTCATTGTTTGCCGGATAGCCCAAATACGCTGCGGGTTTTTATTTTTTTTGTATAAATTTTTTTAAATAATAGTTAAGCTTACATACGATTTAAAGATAGGGCGAAGTATCTACTCCTCTTATCTGACATTGGTATCGTTTAGGAAGAAGATACACTTTATCTTACCCTTAGATTGTAAGTAAATTTAACCTCTTTTTAAAAAATTTTATAAAAAAATAAAAATAAAACCACCATCGTATTTGGGCCTATTCGAAAAACAATGAGTCTAATTAGTCTTTCACACTGATAAATTAATATTTAAATTTTTATTATGAGAGATGTCTATATTTAATATTTAATAATATCTCAAATAGGATTATTTTTATTAGAAATATATATACTTAAAATAAGAAAAAAAATAACATTATTATTAAAAATGAGTTAATATAATAGCACCTCGAATCAAATTTTTTTCAAACTCAAGCACATTTTTATTTAAATGGAGAAGTAACAGATACCTCGTAATGGAGGGGTTACACTGAGGCTTCATTGACTCTAGACTTCAACAGTGGCGTTGGAGAAAGGTGATAAAATAATGGGCAAATTCAATTGCGTGGGAGGTACGTAATAATTGAGCCCACATTGTCTTCAATATAGTCAGCTGTCAACAGCCCAAGCCTCCCGTTTAACCCTAGTCAACTCATCCCGGACCACAAGCTTTCAAAACAACCCAAGAAAAAAAAAACTAATTCCAGAAATTAATTTAAAAATCAATATAATTTTTTATTCTTTAAATTTACACAAAATTTAATTTTGATCACTCAAAAATTCAAAATAATAGATTTTGATCATTCTAAGAGCAAAATAATCTAGATTTTTATTAAATTGTAAAAAAATAATTTTAAACGAAAAAAAATTTAAAAGATAAAAATTTATAATTTAAATTTTGAGAGACTAAAATCGATATGAGGATAAATTTAAAAATTAAAGATTATATTAATCTTAATTTAATAATCAAAATATATAATTTAATGACTTGTTAGCCATAAAAAAGCAAATAGCAATCTGCACATTTTAAGATGGGATGCTTAAGCAGAGTAAATAGCTATGACACGAATGATAAATACAATGAAGTTTATTAGATTAGAGAAATTTCTTTACTCCTGCAATCGCGGCATGACAACATAGTGCTTATTTAGTTTGCATAAACTATAATTTTAAAAATATTTTTAACTTAGATTATGATGTAGGTTAAAAATTAAATAAATAATTATTAAATATCTAAAAAGTATTTTTGAACTAAATAATAATTTTAAGGGTCTAAAATTATAGTTTTATATAAAATTGTGGGATTAATTTCTAAGTGAAAAAAATCTCTTTTAAATTGTGTAATGAGGATTTTATCTTTATCTTTTTTTCTATCATTTTACCTTATGTCAGTTTTTATAATTTACCTATAAAAAATTATTCTGATAATAACCATCTACCCATTTATTTTTTTAAAATCTTTTTTTTTAGAAAAAGTATTCTTTAGAACTTATTCTGGAGAATATATTCTTCATGAGATATTCTTTAAAAATTAAATCTAATATTTATATATATATAAAAATCGGCGTAGATTCGAAGCCAATTCTCGCGTCACTTCACTTGAATTGCGACTCCTTTTACAATATTTTCCGTTCCACCACCGCTTGCAAATTCTCTCTCTATATATATGCCATCTCTCTTGTTTCGCACACTTCATCATCATCACATTCAAAATGGGATCCCAGAATTATATGAGCATCATATTCTCTCTACTCCTCTGTTCTTGTTCCTCGCTCGCTTCTGCGCAAAATCTTCCATACAAAGCAGTGAATCTGGGGAATTGGCTTGTTACAGAGGGCTGGATGAAGCCATCTCTCTTTGACGGAATAGTTAACAATGATCTCTTGGTACTTCTATATCCGTTTCTGTACTCATCGTCCTTTTTATGTTTCTTGATTCTTGACATTTTGGTCGTCGTCGTCTTCAGGATGGAACTCAAGTGCAATTGAAGTCCACCAAGTTACAGAAGTTTCTGGTGGCTGAAAGCGGAGGAGGAGCTGATATTTTGGCTAACCGCGATTCTGCTTCTGGTTGGGAAACTTTCACGGTATGTATTCCTAAGCACAGCCTTCTGGAGATTCCTTCTTTCTTCTATAATCTGACCTGAACACTCAACGATGCAGCTATGGAGGGTGAGCGATTCCACCTTCAATTTCAGAGTGTTTTCCAAGCAATTCATTGGTTTAGACGGTGGGAACAAGCTCGTCGCAAGTTCTAACTCTCCCGGCAACCCAGAAACGTTTAAGATTATAAGGAAAAGTGACGACCCAACCAAAATTCGTATCCAAGCTTCAAACGGTCTCTTCCTACAGGTATTCCTCAGTTATTCAAACCCCGCCAACATTATATGCGACACGGATCGCCCTTTATCATTCTGGGGATTATATATATATATAATTATATGAATTAGTTTAAACGTTTACATTAGGCTCAATCGGAGACAGTGGTGAGTGCTGATTATCAAGGCTCCACAAATTGGGAAGACGGAGACCCATCTGTGTTTCGTATGACAATAGGGAAAACATTACGAGGAGAGTATCAAATTACTAATGGATATGGTCCTGACAGAGCTCCTCAAGTCATGCAGGTCTCACTCGTCTTTCTTCAATCGTTACTATTCCTTTCTATTTCAAAAACCAAATGAAAATTACCACTTATTAACGTTAGTGAGCATAAACTGCAGGATCATTGGAACACGTATATTACTGAAGATGATTTTAGATTCATGTCAGAAAATGGGTTGACCGCGGTTAGAATTCCGGTTGGATGGTGGATAGCCCACGACCCCAACCCTCCTAAACCTTTCGTTGGAGGATCTCTGGCAGCGTTGGACAATGCTTTCACTTGGGCTCAGTAAGTTAGATTCACTTTCAAGGGTTCAAATATCATCACAAAAAGTCAATTAAATGTTAATTTATCGTCATGTCTCAACACACATGTTGCAGAAACCATGGGATGAAAGTGATAGTGGACCTTCATGCAGTTCAAGGTTCACAGAATGGGAACGATCACAGTGGAACAAGAGACGGATACACTGAATGGGGAGATTCATACATACCAGACACAGTTGCAGTAATTGACTTCTTAGCACAAAGGTTTGGACTTTGAATTTTTGGGACGTTTCGTCCCATATAGACAGTCTAATTTTGATCTGGAGGGTACAAATTTAATTTTTCCCCCTTTATTTTAAAAAAATATTTTAATGGGTAGAGAATCTAAAATAAAAACAATTTCTTAACTATATCATCTTTTTCAAAAGATAATTTTTTATTTAAAAAATGTAAGTTGAAAAATATTAATTAGTTTATACTGTCTAGATGGGATGAACTTTTGAGTATTTATCTTTTAGATGAGAATCCAAGCCAATTCCAAATTTTGGGGTGTTTCTAGTCTTCATTACATATATAACACAACAACTTGCTAATGGCAATGACATGATAATAGTTGACATTGGTGTGGCAGATATGGGAACAGACCGAGTGTAGGAGGAATCGAACTGATGAACGAGCCAACATTAGGGCCGAATCTTGACAACCTGAAGAAGTATTACCAACAAGCTTACGATGCAGTGAGGAAACACTCTGCAACAACTTATGTCATCATGTCAAACCCATTGGATCATGGCTCGACGGAGCTTCTCTCATTTTTCAGTGGATTCAATCGAGTAGGGATTGACGTACATTATTACAATCTGTATACAGATCAGTTCAATAACATGAACGTTCAACAAAACATCGATTACATATATAACCAAAGAGCTTCAGATCTCAGTGGTGTCACCACCAACAATGGTCCTCTCAGTTTCGTAGGTCAGTATCAAGATTACATTACATGATACATTCTACTCTTCTTGTCCTTAATATAAGATCTAATTTAAGAGTTAATCTTAATCCTAAATATAAGATATCTTTCTTATATTTATCTATTTTTTTCTAAATTACCTCTATTGATACTCCCTCAACAATAGTTAAATAAGAGAGAGAGAGAGGGAGAGAATTAAAAAAAATAATTATAGTACTCTAAAAAAAATATGCTATATTAACTAAACTATAACTTTCTTAATCTATAACTTAACTATTTTTATACCCACCTCTTATAACTTTTTTTTAAATAATTATACATCTCTTATTTGCCTCTTTGGTTTAGGAAAAAAAAATTTAGACCCAAACCAAAAACACCCAAACACTTATCTTAATAGCAAATATACTTTTAGCCAAAACTATAGTTTGAGCTATTTGAAATCATCTTTTAGATAAGCAAGAACCACCAGCTTTTCAAGTAATTTTTAGATATTAAGCATGATAAATGAAGATTTTAACCCTATGAATTTTTGTCATATTTCTATCTCTCCTATCTCTTTATGTAATTATCATTTTACCTATCAAATAATTTATCTATCAAATAAGTCATTCTGATAACCATTCAAACATTTATTTTTTTAAAATCACTTTTTATATAAAATCTATTTTTCAAAATCGCTTTAAAATCAATTTCTCTAGAATCTATATTATTCAGAAATTAAATTAAACACACCCTATAACTATTCTTGAATCATATGACAGGGGAGTGGACAGCAGCGTGGAACGTACAAGGAGCGTCTAAGGAAGACTATCAAAGATTTGCAAAAGCCCAACAAGAAGTGTATTCTAGGGCCACTTTTGGATGGGCCTATTGGGCCTACAAATGCCAATATGAGAATTGGAGCCTCAAGTGGATGATTGAGAATGGCTACATTAAGCTCTAGGGTGTGTTTGGATTAGCTTTTGGAGAATAGATTATGGAAAGAATAGATTCTGGAGAATAGATTTTGGGTAGAATAGATTTTGGGAATAAAGATGTTTGGATGATTAGTAGTAGAATCACTTTTTATATTGGTAAATTACTAAAAAGGGTATGATATGATTAAAAGTAAGAGAGATGAAAGATGATAGAGAAGAAAGAGGAGAGAGAAGAGAGTGTAGAGAGGAGAGAGAAAAAGAGAGATAAGAGAGGAGAGAAGAGAGAGAAAAAGAGAGATAAGAGAAGAGAGAGGAGAGATAATAGAGAGGAGAGAGGAGAGAGGGTGTAAAAAAAGTAAGAGTATAATAGTAATTGGATAATCCAAAACCTAGGTTTCAAAGAAAAAGCTATTTTCAGTAGCTTATTCAAAACCTAGGTTTCAAACCGAGGTTTTATCCAAAATCAATTCTCAACAAAAATTGCTGTTTGTGTGAAAATTTTCCAAACCGAGGTTTTGCCCCATAATTGATTCTCAAACCATGGTGCCAAACAGGCACCTAATTGAGTATTTTGTAATATTACCCTCAGTAACCATCCATCTCTTAATAAAATTATAAATCAAATAAAGAATGCCAACTCTTGGACTTGGATCCTATCTATTACTATCCATGTTTTAGTTGTTATTTATTTGTTTCATATTTTTTATTTTCTCAAATTAATTTCATATTATAATTTTATTCCAATATTGTTACTTATAATTAATTTAGAGAGTCCTTTCTAGATTTAAAAAGTGTGGTCGATGATATTTTTATAAATATTAATAGACTTTTAAACTAATTTCTCATACATAAGATCGAAAACATAACATTTTAAAATGAGAGTTTGTACAACCAGTTTAAAAAATATTAAAACTATTTTTTAAAAAAAAATAGTATTTATAACTTTTTAGACCAGGCGTGTTGAAACTCGGTATACAAAGTGATTTAAAACCTAAAAGTTTATATAGACTCCATTCGTCCACCTCTTCTAAATTCAAGGGCAACAATTTCTCCAGCTTTATTCCCTAGCTTTGTTCACCAGCTTCCTTAACACTGGCCCTCTTCTCTGTGCTCGTCGCTTCTCCGTGCCGAGAGGTCTCCTTTTGTTCATCTTTCTTCTCTACATTTATCATCTTCTCCACACTCGTCGACTTCTCCACGCTCATTACTTCTGTATGTGCTCATCCCATTCACATACGTGCCCATCGTGTCCTGATCTTCCCATCTCAAGCTTTAATCGCGTCACTGCTTAGATATTTGCTTATCTTTGCCGCCCCCCAGATCTATTCTAAGACTATGCATCAATTTCCTTTCACTTTTTTTTAGTGAATAATTTCCGATTCTTAAGTTTATCAAATATATTCTTATATCTGAATTAATATGAATCGAGATCATTTCAGGCAACTTGGCTGGTTTATTTATCATCTCTTTGGATATAACTGTTTATAATATTTTCCTATTTCTTATTGTTGGATTATTTGCTGCGATTTTATTATATTTGAATGAAGTTTTTCTTAAATTTTTTAAAATTTAGTTTCTTCTATTTTATGAGCTAGATCTCATAAAATGGCAACTTCTTCTGTAATATCATTATGGAGTTGGGAGTAGATGGTGTCAATAATTGGGGATTAATTTATGAAATTTGTGGAAATAGAGGAATGATGCCATTTTTTATGAGAAGTACTTGAAACCTTTGGATCTTCACTTAATTATGCAAATATGGAGGAGATTTGTACAAGTTCAATAGGAAAGTTAATTGATGATGTTACAAGTTTAACTTCAGCTAATTGACAACCTTCTCCTTTAGATTGATTTAAATTAAATGTGGATAGAGCTGTGATAGTAAGGCAGAATAATGCGGGATATGGTGGAGTTATTTGAGATCATTTTGAAAATCGGGTTGCTATGATTACGAGTAAACTGGGTTCCTATACAGTTATAGAAGTTGAACAGTAGACTATTTATAAAAATCTCAAACTTGCCCGGGATATAGATTTTAGGAAGATTATATTGGAAATAGATGCATGTTGTTCAAATGATATACAAGAAGAGAATTCATACATGCAGTTTGTTAGTCTCACATATCCTAAGTCTACTAGATCTATCTTAGGAACTAAGGATCAAACATATTTCGAAAGAGCAAAATAAAGTAACAGATACTTTGATAAATGATGGCTTGAATAACACAAAAATTTTACATGTTTGTCCTTCACATATAACATCTCCGGCTACTAATAAGTGTTTAGGATTTAATCCCCACATAGATTAATTTATTTTAATTTGGGCATTATGCCCTCAATTGTACCAAACAAAAAAGAATAGCTTGTATCTCACAAGGACTTGAATTCGATTTCTACTGCTGTTGTAAGTACTCATTTGATAAGCGATCTTGTAAGTTTTCTGTAAGCGATTTCTGAGCCCTGGAGCTATACCTTAATTTTAATAGATAACCAGTATCAAACCCACTTAAATTTATTTATATAAAAAAATAATTACATAAATTTTCAATCCCTAGCCACCTCTATTTTGTGTGTTACTCGTGATTTGTTTGTTTATTAAGCAAATTATGCTTAGCTCTTTTGAAATTCGATTAATTTATATTTAATTTTTATTTAAAAATTAAATTTAATTTTTTTAAGTTTTAATTTGATAATATAATGTTATTTTAAATCTTATTAACTGTATATTTATATCATTATAAATACATGTAAAAAAGTTATAAGTCTCAAATTTAATTCCTAAAAAAATATTTTTATAAGAAATAATTACAAACTTTAAAATTATTAGAAACTGTTTTGAATTCCTACGTAACTCTACGACACCTGTAGCATTCTGCAAGCACTTCATACAAAATCTACCATACAAAGCCGTGAATCAGAGGGCTGTGATGAAACCATCTCTTTTCAATATATGGAATAGCCAACAAAGACCTCTTGGTCCTTCCTTATCCGTTTCTTTACTCATCTATTCATTTATGCTTTCTGCAACACGTATATATACACTTGTACATTCTTGAAATTTTGGTCGTCGTCTTCCTTTTGAACTTCATATTCATGTGTGCTTTGGAGAATAAAACAGTTATGGAGTGAATCAAGAACGCTAGCTCTTGTGATTTGGATGCTATCACCAATATTATGTATGTTTTACTGGTGATTTATTTTGGTTAAGTAAATTATGTTCATCTCTTTTTAATTTATTTTGATTAAGATATGTTTAACATCTGTTGTTGTAAAAATTAAATTTGGATTTCTCAAGTTTTGATGTGATATTATAATTTTATTTTTTTAATAATATTACCTAACTAACTAATTATTTTTTTTTAGAAAAAAGTAATTTTATTAATGAAATAAATTAATAGGGAATCAACTGTAAGTTCATAAATCAAAATGAATATCTAATATAATAAGTTTTTTGGTTCAGTTATTTCAGTTTTCAGTTGAAGGCTCAATTTTTATTGAAAAAAATTAATCTTTTAATTTCTATAGATTATAACTCAATCATTTAATTTTAACTTAATATAAATTAGTTTTTATAATTTTTAATTTACTGTAATTCAATTTTTAAAATTTTACTTATGTAATTAAGTTCCTATATTTTAAAAAATAAAATGAAAAAATTAATCCACAAATCCCTATATTTTCAGAGTATTTTTTAATAAAGTTCATGTAATTTAATTTTTTTAAACCGAGCCACTATTAATTTCTCTGTCAAAGTCGTTCATCCCTGGATAATGGCAAACGGTGCGGGAAAATACTGAGGCATGCTTGTCTTGTACCCTTTCTTCACTCTTATCACAAACCTTGTCTTGTAATTGTTGTAGAGCTTCAAGAAATCACCGAACACAGCTTTCAGCTTCTCCGTCTCGCAATTTTAGGCATAGTGTTGAGCTTCATATTTCATGTTTTGGGCTTGATCCAGAGCTAACTGAACTAGCTTGACTCTGAACTTGGAATTTTGCTTCAGTTTGTGGCCATGGTGGGTATGCCTCATCATGTGAAACTAAAGTCCATAACAGAATAAAATAGGCAGAGTTTAGTACTAAAAAGAAAAGGCTCTGTTTTTTATCAAAAAAATAAGGGGAGAGAGAAGGCTCTGTTTTATAGGCTGAGAACAGAGTATAGTGAGAAAAGCTCCCATGTGTACAGATGATTGCGGCTACAAATGATAAAAGTGTGAGACAAAGAACTGGGAAAATTGTGTTGAAAGAAATCAAGGTCTATGAGTTAAGCTTTTTAATTGTACAAACTAGAGGGAGATGAACTTTTGAAATATGGCCTTCGGTTCCGTCTTCAGCGCATAAGGAAATAGGGAGAATGACGTTGGAACACATAAGTTGGTCTTCCATCCTTTTATGCGCCTAGTCATCCATCATATAAGCTGCGGTAAGCCACCCCAATATTTTCCAGCGTTGTTAGACAACACCGTTGGTCCTTGGTCAGATTTTAATTATCCGGGGATGAACGGTTTTGACAGAAAAATTAATAGGGAGATAGTTAAAACAAAATAAAATTATAGGAACTCCATTAAAAACACCATGAAAGTATACGGATTTGTGGATTAATTTTCTCATTTTATGTTTTAAAACACAAGGAGTGAATTGAATGGGTAAAATTTTAAGAATTAAGTTATAGTTAATTTAAAGCCGGAGTTATAGTTTGGTAAAAAGGCTAAAAAATTAATTTTTCTTTTTTTAAAAATTTAGTTTTCTGTTTAGCCGTTGAGAAAAAGAATTGGTTATAAGCAAAAACCAAATTGTTAATTTAAATTGGGTTGTCTTGATTAGTATTTGGGCTTTCCTTGTTCAAGTTCCAACAACCCCTTAAAAAAACCGAGTAGCCCAAACTAGAACCAGTTTTAGTTTTAATTTTGGTCCGACGACGCAATTTAATTTTAATCACCATACTTAAATATATTAATTAAAAGTTAATAATATTAACTTATACCAAGTCCTTTTAAAATTATATAAATTAAAATCTATAATTTAAAACTACATTAATTAAAATACACGATTTGAGACGGACCAACAATAATATTAAAGTTAAGGTGCAAATTTAATAATAAATTTTTGTTTAAAGTGCGCTTATAATTATAAATTTTTTTAGTATAAAACTATTTATAAACCATTAAAATTAGGGTAAAAATGATAACAATTTTAAAACTACTTAACCTTCATTTATTATAATATGAAAATATCAAAATGCCCTTCTAAATTAGAAAGAAAAATCTTACCAAAACAACACATGAACCCATTCGTCTTCTTCCAAGACTCAACCTGGAGAAATCAATCTACCAATAATCAAGCATCTATCGCTAATATGGAAAAATCAAACAATCTTAACACTAAAATCGAATAACAACAACATCACCAACAAGACAGTGAACTTGCAAAAATTTGGATCTGAGAGAGGAACCCAGATGAAATCGTGAAGCAAAACGCACATATCTATCTTCAGTCTCACTCGTCACGGATCTGTGTTCAAGAAATTGAGAAGACGAAGGATGCATGGTTGAAGATCTCCGCCTCTCACCAACAAAGATCTCCGCCACCAGGTTGCCGCTCTCCGTCGCCGCCGTCAATGAACCCAGATCCGTAGAATGAGGAGAGAAAAAATTGTGAGCTTTGCAAAAACAAAAAATCATGAGCTCCAGGTTGTCAAACTTAGATCCCAAACGCCCTCGCTGTCGTGGTGGCTGCCGCTACATCCTCGTCGTCACCAGAGGAGGCCGCCGTCACAGTTGTCGGAGGAGGTTGTCGTTGCCATGGTTCAACGTTCACTGCATCATCGGAGAAGAGGATGATGAAGATAATTTTGTCGAAGGGTTAGAGAAAAAGAGAGGAAGAGATGCTTGACGTTTCCACCGTCGTTGTTCGTAGGCCGTCACCGCTAGGGGGGGCCTTGCCGTCGGGTAGGCTGGAGGTCAAGATCGTGGGAGACGGCGTGAAGGTTGAATGGTAGAGGAAAGGGCAAAATGCGACCAAAGAGATAAGGTGAGGGGTAGAAAAGAAAATTACAAAATCTCAGGTATTTTTATGTTTTTTAATAGTGTGGAATCCACAAAAGAAAGTGGTTTTAACAGTATTGTCACTTTTGCCCCACTTTTAGTAATTTATAGGTATTTTTGGATTCAATAAAAATTTATGGTGTTGATCGTACTTTAAACAAAAATTTATTGTTAAATTTACATATTTGCCCATGATATTAACCTTTAAAAGTATTATCTAGAAGATTTGGCATTAACGTGGATTTGGGTGCTTCTTCTTATGATTCAGTTGTCACTCAGTTCAATGAACACATGATCCATCACTCGGTTTCAATGGGACAAGGCATCGTTTCCATTTATGTTTGGTAGGAGACATCCATTATGGCCTTCCCATTATGGGCATATATTATGTCATCCACTTTAACTTGTTCCATAGTTTCACAATTAATTAACTTAATTATAACACTAATATCAACCTTTTTGGATAATTAATTACTGTTTCATTAATGTTCTCTCAAACACAATGCCATGTTGTGAGGTCATGTAAATAGTAATTTTTTAAAATCCACTTTTCTTAATCTATATGATTATGTTAAAAAGATCTAAATAGTAATATTTCAATTCTAAATATAATACATAATTTATAGTATAAATTATACTATAAATTATGTCTTATATTTAAGACTAAAGGAATATCATTAACATATTTTTTTTTTTTTTTAAGTTTAAGGGATTAGTCACCCATCCTATACTAAGGTCAGGGCAAAATCTTATGGTTCAAAGAAAATTTACAAAAAATTTACGATATTGCCTATCAGAGGAACTTTCACAACGACAGAAGAAATCGAATTTACTCATTATATGATATAAGTCCGTTCCTTATTATCTGTATCAATTCTCATTAGTTACTTTAGTTACACGTTAGTTACTTATCTTCAATCTCACTGCATTTCTTTTGTATAGATTTCTATATTGCTGGAAATAATTTGAGATGATTGTTGAGGAATGAGGATTACTGATTTGAGATTTCTAAATGAGATTACTGAATTGAGATGTCTATCTAACTCTATAGAATATTATATATATATATATATATATGATAAACATAGATGATATAATTAATATGTGTGTGCGCCAATATGTGCTATCGTTGTTATGATCTTCACATGGATTCTCGCTTCCATTTCAATTAATTTTAATAAGTTGAACTAAGCACCTGATTTTTCAAATTAATATTTTATGCTCTCTTTTTTCTTTATAATTCAAAGATTGATAGGATACGCATCATTAAAGAGTGCAATAAATTAGAACCATGAAATTTTGCTTTTTGATCGTCTATATCTATATAGGATATAAGATTCGCAAGAAAATGCCTATTGTTGAATTATAAATATCACAGTTCATTTAAAATTTCAAGCAAAATATGTATGATTTAATTTATTTTATAAATTAGATGGCTAGTCAATAAAAAGGGATATTCCATTTTTTTTAAAAGAAAAAGGGTTAGAACTATACATAAAATATAGGGGAAATTATCCATAGATCCCATGTAATAAAATTAAATACATATAGGTCCTTTAAATTTTATTTAATACAAATAGGTCAATTCGAAAAAGAAAATATTTAAACTAATATAATAGGTCTTTCAAATTTCATTTAATACTGATAGGTTCCATGGGATTTAATATTTATAAGTCAAATTGCATAATTTACAAATGAAATTTAACAATGTATTATTTACAAGTCAAATGTTCATATTTGTATATATTAAATATATCAAATCCCATTAAAACTTGTGATTAGTCAAAAATCCCATTAAATATATTAATTTAATATCATATATAAATTTATAGAAACGTGATTAGTTAAAAATGTGTGAACACAACAGAAAAATATTAAATAAATATATAAATAAGTGGATTACTTTCTCTAGTCTTAGTATGAGTTTCATTTTAGGCTTTTAATTTGGTTCTTAATATATGTCCCATAATCTCATTCCCCTCTTATCTCACATCTTAGATTTTTATTTCCCACAATGCGTATTAAATTTTTGACCATTAGCTGGTATATATATTTTTAAAAATATTAATTATAAATAACTTTTAAACAAAAAAATTACAAATAACCAATTAATTACTTTTTTTTTTACAAATAACCATTAGCTGTCCATATTGTTAGTCAATTCATGTATAAGCTTCAGACTACTCATTATGCGTCTATCCTTTGGATTCTTCAAGTATGTCAGGGGAATCTTGTTTTATAGCCTCCATTTCTCTACCAAGTCTTACCTCACTTTACTAGCCCACTCAGATATTGATTGGGGTCACCATGCTCATTGCCGGTTTATTATTGGGTTTTGTATATTTCTTAGTGACTATATTATATCTTAGAGGAGTAAGAAGTAGACTATATCATTTCGATCCAGTGCTGAGTCAGAATATCACGCATTAGCGAATATTATTGCTGAGGTTCTTTAGCCCTGTTGGTTGCTTGATAATTTAGGAGCTTCCCAGACATTCTCTACGAACATATACTATGATAGTCAAGTAACTATTAAGATTGCTCATAATGATGTATTTAATGAGCGAACAAAATATGTCGAGATTGATTATCATTTCACCTGGCAACATATTGTTCGAGGTACCATTAGACTTGTCCTTATTCCCACAAAGCACCAATCGAATGATTTGGTTACTAAATCTTTTAATCTTGACCACTTTCAGTTTTTAGTTGACAAATTCAAGTTACTTTTTCTCTTAAACCATCTTGAGTTTAAAGGGGAGAGTTGATATATTTATTCATATGATTGGATTTAATTTGTATTTATTTAATTTGATCATGTATTTATTATTTTTTATTATGATTTATTAAACTGATATATTTTTCCTTGTATATATGTATATATATATTGATGTACTCAACTCATTTGAATAGCACACAATTTTTTTCAATAGCACTCTCCTTTTTTGTTTCTCACACCATTATTAATTTAACATATTCTTTTATTGTATTTTTTTCTCAAATTTAATACTCCTACCTTTATTAAAACAAGGTTGTTTTCATTATAAAAAAATAAGGTTGTTTTAGTGAGAATGATGCGTAGTTTTACATAATAATAATAAATAATTAATTTAATTAATTTTCATAAACTAAGTTAATTAAATTTTATATTTATCATTGTGGGGAAGACATTATGTAAGATTAAAAAGTGATAAAAATATAAGTCACTTTTAATTATCTCATCAATCTGAACTAAAGAAAAATAGTTAACTCTTTAAATTTTTCTTAAATTGAAAATGTCTTTCAACTTTTTTTCTAGACCTATATATTGGATGCAATGGTTAAAGAAAAAGAGAAGTGGGATAGATTTTTTGTTTAGTTGCTCACCCAATTTATCGGAGCTTTATCCCGACTACACATAGATCCGACATGCGTCGCGTACCTAGCTATAGTGGGTGAGTCTCCCAAAAGGAATTTTTTGCATACACCAATGCTTAAACTCGAGACCTCGCTTAAACGATATCGAGTCATTTATCACTCGGATCAACTTCCTTTGGTAGAAGTGGGATAGATGAACTAAGGAATAGCCACGCGTATGTATCATTGAAAGAATTGATATTTGATGGCCTCAGTCATGACGCCTTCTCATACCTACATTGTTTGTCTGGCCCATCAAACTATTGTATTTTGCTATTTTTTTTGAATTATTAAATGAGACGCAGGTCAAAAGAAACTATTAAATGAGACTAATAAACCTACAATTATTGCAGAAGAAAATGGGGTTATTAAATTGATTATTGATTAAAATAATAATACCTATGAAAGGAACAGGGAAGAAGACCAGTTCATACGATAGAGATATATGGTTAATTAAAGATGGAATCGATGGCCCAAATTTGAGTGTATGAGGGGACCGACATGTGAAAGTAAATCATAAAAGAGAAAGTTCCTTCCACATATGAAGATTTTTATGAGGGGCAAAAACCAAATTAAAAATGTTAGAAAAAATTATTATGCATTCCCATATAAAAAAATTAATTATTTAAAGGTCCCACAATAAATAAAAAATATGACAATAACAAGATTCATTATAGAAAATAAAAACATATCATGATATATTGATAACACAAAAAATATTTTAATAATTAAATTATTTATGTGAGATTACACAATAATTCTTTAAATAAATCAAAATGAGATATGATTTAAAAAATAGTTAATACTATTATTGGTCCTTATAATTTAATCAAATTTTAATCTTAATCCTTATAATTTTAAATTATAATTTTTAATCCTATAATTTTATAAGAATTTAATATAAATTTAATAGTATTAACTAAAAAGTTCATGTACTTTTAATAAATTTTAGTTTTGATCTTTATATTTAATAATGTTAATTCATGCCAAATTTTTATAAAATTATAAAAATAAAAAATTACAGTTTAAAATTATAAGAATTAAAAACTAAAATTTTATTAAATTGTAAGTCGCCATGAGAGCAACCCTTTTAAAAAGGAGAGAAAGTAAGTATGAATGTGAGGTCCAATTATAAGCATGAAGCGTGTAACTCGTACTAGCTTAATAGGTTATTTGGAATTTTAATCCCCCGGTTAAATAATTAACAAGAGTTTCTTACCTTTTACCGCTCTTGTAGCCTTTTCCGATTTGACCCCAATTAATTGAAGTTCCATATATAATTTATTTGGGTGATTTGATACTAAAAATGTGAGGTCCAATTATAACTTGGATTCCCTCTCTTATTATATAAAATAATAAAAAATTCATGTGATAATAAATTAAACTTGTATTTTAATTTTATTTTTTATCTTGATAACCAACAAGTTTATTAGATTTATTTTCTTTATTTTTTATAAGAACAAAATTTATGTCAAAGTTTACAAGGTCTATTGTCCAATCAGATTGTGCCACCTAGATAAATACACTAATTTTCTAACTAACTAAACAATTAAATAGTCCAAGTGGCACGATTTGATTGGACCAAAAGGACCAAATAAACTTGGCTTTTTTAAGTTTGATCTTTTCTATAAATATATTATATATGTAGTTAAAATAGACACACAAAAAATGGAGCAATTCTTGCATATCCAAGTGAGGAGTAATATCCACCTTCTCCAGCAGACCATTATTAAATTAAACATATGGAAAGATAAACTTATAATATTGTTGCCCAACAAAATGGGGTTATTAAAATAAATTGAATAAATAATGGAGAATGCTTATGAAAGGAACAGGAAGAAGGAGGCCAGTTCATATGATAGGGACAAATGGCTAATGATGGAATTAAAACCACTTTCATTTTACTTTTTATTGAAAAAGTAAGCAGAACATAGACAAGTTCCTTCGACTTATGAAGAGTTGAAACATATGTGGTCCAACTGTATATTGAATTTAAATATATTTAAAAAGGAATCATTGCAAGGCTTGTATCATGCATTGTTTGCGATTGAATTCCATTAATATTCCATTCATTCTTTCAACTTCTAATAACGCGTTTACGACAAATGAGAATAAAAATTAATATAAATAATAATAAATAAAATTATATTCTATAAAAACGTGAATTCTATTCTTATAACTATTTTGACGATTTATTTATTAGATAATTTTATAAATTTTTTATAAATACTCTCTGAGTTTAAAAATTATATTATAACTTTAATAAGAGATCAGTGTCGAGCTTATATAAATTTATTTGTAATAAAAAAACATGTTTATGTTAATTAATTATAATTTAAATTTAAACTTTGAATTAAATTGAATCATTTCTCCCCTTTTAACTTTGGTCTAACTAATAATCTTTCGAGGATTGACATGAAGTGAAATTTGACGAAAGCCACTAATTACACTTTGCTTTCAAATTATGAAGCTTCTTTAAGATTCCACCGCCTAATTAGATTAGATGGGGGAAGCAGCTTCCCAATATCTACATCCCCCTCAACAATTACGTCCAATCAAAATCATGTTGAAAAAAGCCACTCTCAATTATAAATGGGAAAACGGAAAACCTTAACAAGTTCAGATTTAAAAGGGTAAGATCTAACATTTTCAAAACATAAAACTTTCTAGTATTACTTAAGATAAAAAAATATTTTATTTTATTTTTAGATTGTAGGTAAATTTAATCCATTTTAAAAAATTTTATGACAAAAAAAAAAGATAAGACCTAACAAGTTTGTCTATCCTAAAATATCTCTAAAGATTAATTGAAAGTCCCACCCTAAAATTTGTGGGCTCGAGGTCTATTTTAAATAGACAAAAATAAAACAAAGGATTTAAATTTTTTTATCTAAATTATAAATATTAACAAATTAAATTGTCAAACTAAGTCCATATAACTAAAACTAAATCAAATCAAACCATTATCCTAAACCTTAATAGAAAAAAGACCTATCAATTAGTTGTTGGTTGAAATGGTAAGCAGTTCATCTTATAAAAATAAAAATACAAATTCAAATTCTAAAAAATATATTTATTAAAAAAGATAAAAAAAATTTATACTTTAAATCTTAAAAGTGTGAGGACACCCTTAACTAAATCAAGAAAAGAGATACATAATCGTGTAAATATTTTAATAATTTTTCATCAAGTTTTATCATGTAATTTATAAAAGGATTAGAATAATTTTAAATAAGTACAAGTCAAAGAAAAAATTGGATAAATATAATTATTAAAATGTATTTCAAATGAAAAACAAATAATATTATGTGGGTTTAAACGAGTTAGCCCTTGTTATGCTTGGGTTGAAAAGGCTCAAGTTTACAGACTGTTTACCTTAAAATAATATTTTTTTATATGTCTTGTCCTCAACTTAAATAGATTTAAACAAGCTAGTCTGACGAACTCAATACATTTTAGTTGTTCTACTCTCAATCAATATTTTAAAAGTTAGACCAAATATTAAATTAGAAAGGTCATTAAGTCTCAGTTTTCATGGTTCAACTAGTTAGAATGACAATTAAACTATGGTGACATGCTAATTAAATAAAAATTAATTATAAGCATATAATAATATATATAAGAAATAATCCCTTTAGTCCTAATTAATAAGAGTTAGTTAAATTTTTAGATAGATTAAGAAAATTAAATAAATATATTAATGATCATGATAAAATTTAACCCCTTAAGATAAATTCATATTATATATTTTTTAATTTATCTAAATTAATTAATTATTTTTTATATTAGTTATAATTAACTGATTTATTTAACTTTTTTAATCTACTAAAAAAAGTTAATTAACTTTTATAATTAGAATTAGAGGTAATAAATATATAATAAATCTAATTGTTAACATAATAACACCATGATATATAAAGTTTTCCATAAAATAACGATATATGACTACGTACGTATGGTCTCAAAATATATAAGGCTTTTTGATAGAGTCATTGTTTTTTATTTTTTACAGGTTTTTATAATTATTTTTAACATGTTTTTTGTTAGGCCCAAAACACATTCAGTTTCTAAATGACTACGTACGTAAAAAAACTTTTCTAAATGCTTTAAAAGTTTCTTAAACAAGCACTTAGTATATTGATTATGACATACTTTATTGATTCTTAATATAAAATATAATTTATAATATAATTTTAAATATAAAATTTAATTAAAAAATTAATCTTAATTTTAAATATAAAATATTTTTTTATATTTATCAATTTTTTAATCTAATTAAATTAATTAAATAAATCTTATATTAAGGATTAAAGGAGTAGTCAATATAATCCGTCCATATTTTTAACAAATTATTTTCGGAAATTACCCCCTAAGATACTTATAATCATAATAAACTAATTTTCGTGGACGTTACAACCATTTCTTGTTGGGGGAGGGCGTGTTTGGAACAATTGTATCCGATGTTGCATAAGGTCCAATGCGTAAAAGTCTCTCGTGTTGACGTGTTCCAACAAATTCTAAATTTGGAAACGCCGAGGGCTAGATGAAGGAATAACTTCCAATTAAATAACACACTAAAGAGTATGAAGGACTTATTTGGATAGTTTTTTTTTTTAAATTATAGAATTTTTTGTTGACAACTTTTAGAAAATAGGTCTGGAGTTTGTGAAAAAAATAATTTTAAATAAATAAATATTTAGATGATTATTACGAATTTTTTTTTTATAATTGGTAAATTATTAAAAGGGTATGAGATAAAAAAAAATTTACTTATTAAAAATTCTATTCCTCCTCTTCTCTTCTGCAAGTGGTCCAGCGATGGCAACAGCATAAAAAATTAGTCAACTCTAGCGACCCACGGCACACAGACGACAACATGGCAGAGCGACTGATGACCCATGAAACGGCTGTTAACTGTAGCTACTCCAGTGACTATAGTTCTTCTTCCTCCTCTTCTGTAGCGAGTCCAGTGATGGCAATGACATCAGAAAGCTGTCGACTCCAATGACCCACAGCATACAGACAATGGCACGGCAGAATAGCTCTCGGATGACCCATAGAATGGCAAAAATAGCCACGACGGCACATTGATGAGTATGAGAACAAGAGCAGAAGAAGAGAAGAGAAAAAAAGAGAAAAATATAAGTAGAATAGTAATTACGAAGTTCATAAGATCTTTTATTATTTTAAAAAATATTTCCAGTATCTTATTAAAAATCATAATTTGACCTAAAACTTTTTAAAATAAATATAACTATTTATTTTAATTTTTTTTAAATTAAAATTCAAGTCAAGCCTTTTTTAAATTATAGTTATAAGTTTATAACATTTTCTAAATAGGCGCGAAGTAATTTTCCGTTGAAGAGCGAAAGGTGTAAGTGTTTGATAATACTGTAGATCCAATAAAATAGGAAATTGATTATTATTTGCAGTAAATAAATTACTTTATAGAACATTCATAAAATTATTTAAAAAATGAATTAGAATAAATGTAAAAGCGTAAAAATATTTTTAAAAACACTTTGAGATTCATTATTATTTCGTTTAATTTTATATTGAAAATAAATAATAGTCTTAGGATAACCATTTTTTTAATTGTTTTTTAAAAATTCCAAACTCCAAATGTAAAAGGAGAAAATAATTTTTTTTTTTATAATCTTCCAATGAAGATTGATATAGTTAACAACAACTAGTCTTATATCTTATTTACATAGATGTGGGTTAAAGTTTTCCTATCAATGTAAACTGTAAAGATCTCATTATTAATAAATATGTAAGTGATTTTATAATTTAACTTATAAAATTTATTTTTCAAAGAAAATAATGAATACACATTATATATATCATCAACATCACTATATAATATAAATTTATAATAAGCGGCAGTACAGTTCATATGTAGCTTATTTTTAATTTTAAATATTTTTTAATTTTTAATATAAGATATAATTTATAATATAATTTATATTTTACTATTAAATTAAGTCTTATATTAAAGGTAAAAAAATATTTAAAAAATTACATGTTTTTCTCTCAATTTTTTTTCTCTTTTCTTTTTTGAGTTTTTGCTATCCTAGATTAATATTTTTAGCTGGAGTAGGATCTATGGGGTCATTTATCTAGATCGAGTTGGATACAACTGCATTCCTAAGAAAGTGGTTTCAATACTGATCATCACAGTTATAGACTTATAGGCGTCTCCATTGAGGGCATAATCTATTAACTCTCCATTTAATCAAAACAGCGTAATTTTAATTTTGAACATAAGTAAGATAGTTTTATATTAAAATAATAATACAGTGGCCCTCGATAGAGAGGCCCAGATCTGAGCATACTTAACAAATATTTATTATTTATATTTAAAATCAAAACCACAAAATTTATAAATTATAAAATTATGAGTTTAAAGTCAGTCAATTTAAAAATTTTATTAATAAATAATATATAAATATTTTTATAAATGTTTTCTAAATCTAAAAATATGTTTAGTTTTAATGAGCTCCAGAATCTAATTCACCTAAATTTTTTTATATATATATAAAAAAATTAAATCTATGCTATTTTAAATAGAGAGAGAATGAAGAAGGCCCTCGATAGAGAATAGAGAGACCCCTTACTGTCTTGCTGTCATCATCAAGGGTAATAAGTACTGAAATCCTAACTATCCAGATTTTACTTTTGTTTTTTCACTTTAATTTTTTAAAAATTATTTTAATATATATAAAATCTAAAATAAAAATAATCTTCTTTTTATAATCCCTTAGGCCATCAGTTCAATTTTTTGTATGGATCTTATTACCATATATATAAACAACTAACTAATTTGAACAGAGACTTTTTTTTTAGTAGAATTTTTTTTAACAAAGGGAAATTTAAACCTTAATAATTTTACTTTATGATCCAGTTGATGCACCCCCTAGACTAAGTAGCCTTAAGCAAATAAAGATAATCTTTTTACCATCACTTTATTTTTTTTAAAAAAATTAAGAATCGTAAAAAGAATTGAAAGTAGAGAAGGGAGGTGGTGACGTGGAGGAGTAGATGAGGAAGAGAAGCAACGGTGGAGATTGGATGAGAGGGTAGAGGCATCCCGTTTATGAGGCACCATCACTTCCCACCTTCCGTTCTCACACACACTCACAACACGCTCACTCTCTCACGCACTTTCTCTCAACTCTGAAATCAATCTCTTTCTCTAATTCTATCTGATTTTAATTTCCTGAGTATCTATATATATCTCTCTAGATATATATAAGCCGTCGTGACTGAAATCCAACCCCCGCCATAAGTTGATCGGAGGAAGAAGAAGAAGATGTTGGTGGGAAAGCGTGGAGGGCCGATTATCAGAAGAACAAGCAGCATGAGCGGAGGCATGAACATAGAAATTCCCGACATAGAAATCCAGGAAGAAGCTTCTGATCCCATGACGACGATGACTCATCATCATCAAGAGCCGCGTTCAATGGTGTCCCCAAGAAATTCTATTAATAAATCCATGGACACAACACCTCACTTCCTCAGAACCTGTCGCCTCTGTAACAGCCGTTTAGCCCCCGGTCGCGACATCTACATGTACAGGTATACCTACTTAGCCTAGATCCATCTCTTTTTCTCTCTTCTTCTTTTTCTCTGTAATGAAAATGATTGGAAGACATATGAACAATATTATTACAGAGGGGACACAGCATTTTGCAGTTTAGAGTGTAGGGAGGAGCAGATGAAGCAGGACGAGAGGAAAGATAAGTGGAAGAATAATAATAAGGTCGCCGCCAAGAAACAGCAAGATCCTCCTCCTACTTCATCCACCAAAACTCAGACTCTTGCCGCTGCTTAATTGAATAATTCGATCTCTCTTGGATTTTAATTTCTACTTCAGATCCATCCATAACTATATCTCCATCCCTCTAATCATTTGTATAATTATTTTCCGTCTCGTCTCTTTTTATCTGAAATTAATTTTCTGCAGATTACCATATTATCAACTGTGTGTGTGTTTCTTCTTCTCTTTTGGTCGATCTTAAGCAAATCAAATTAATCAAGGGAAGATTAATCATGAATTAAAGTTGATTCATAGGAGAGAAGCACCAGTGAATCTGGAAAGCGATTACGTATGATTTGAGTCTCAGGCGGGCTCAAAAGTCCATATCGGAGTAATCATGTCCACATATTATATTTAGATAAGCCGGTGTTTGCAATATGAAGTATTTTTATGATTATATATATTATATTATAGCATAGTATTATCAAATTTTATGCTTTCTGTTTGAATTAATTAATCTGTATATAACTCAAGCTTAAAAACAGATAATGGATCATGTGAAGATTGTATGGATGTAGCCTCCCCATTTTTTTGCCTAAGTATTAGCTACACACACACACATCTATACCCGTCTCTGTGTGTGTGTGATGTGTAAACAGACGGAGCACATTAAGATCCACTGACTAATTTGCAATTAAGATCTTAAGACTTAAATGACTGCAACAGTGGGGTTTACTGAGTCATCAATGCCTATTTGTTTACGATTATTTTTCCATTTCATGTTAATTATAATAATTCAATCAACATTTATCAAATATAAAATTTATAGTCATACTTTTTTTATCCTACAAATCATCCGACATCCAGGGTCACATTAGTAAGGTCGGGTCCCAAATGAGGGGTATCTCTCTTTAGGATTGTCTTCGTACGAAAGAAAACTTCTATTATTATAGCCTCATGAACTAAAATTAACCTCTAATCATGCAGTGTTATTTTCAGGATTATTATTCGTTTTTCTATAAACAAGCTTGAAGGAAGTAATTAGAATCTACTGGTTGTGTAACTGATTTTAACACCTGGTTATTGTCAAACATGCTATGTTTCTATGGTAATTAATGCTTCTTGTTTGTAATTCAATTAATTAGGGTCTCCACTTACTTAAAATATATAAATTAAATTAGGATTTAACCAATAAATTAAGGTTAAAATATAACAGGAATAACTAGTCTTTCATAACGTGAGGAACTAAGGTTCAAATTTTTATTGTATAAGGTACTCACATTTAATACCTAATAGTACTTTAAATATAATTATTTTTATTGCACTAGTTTTCTACTGCTCTTTCCTAAAGGCCAAAACAACTACGCTAGCTGCCTAATTGCTAAGAAAATGAAATATATAAATTGAATTCACTTTTGTGACGTGCTGAGTGGATAATAGTATGAGGATTTGCTTTCATGGTTGCAAAAAGGTGAGACCCAACAAAAAATGAAAAAGAAAAGCAAAGAAAGGTTGTTGACAAAATGCAACAAAACAGAAACAAGTGCTGGCTTCGTATTTTAAATGCGACATGACGCATGATAAGAAGCAAACCAAAACAAATAAATATGTAAGAATCTTAATTATAGAGTTGTGATGAAAGATGATGTATATATAATTAATTATATATCATTTTTTTACATGCTCCATTGTATTTTCATCACTACCCTCCAATTGAATGCCATATCTGAGGCATATACAACACAAGCAACCACAAACCATTAAGTTTTCCTCTAAAAAAATAAAATAAATTAACGAAGGAGAGGCTTCAAGCACTCCATCGTCAAGATCTCAATTCGTCACCTTTATATATATATATATATATATATATATATATATGGGGGCTTTCATCCTGTGATGTCAAGAAGCACTCATTTAATTTCTTTGGAACTTACTATCATCACACAAAAAAAAATCTTTGGGAACTATTACTTTTTCTTTGTCCTGTTTTTTTATCCATCTGACTTTTTGTTAGTGCTGCAGCTTGTTTGTTAGGCATCAAATTAAATAAACTCATCACCTATTTATGAAGGTACAGGTAAAGAGAGGACTATTCCATTATACTTTTTATAATTTCTTTTTAAATTTTATCTCTTTTCCTTTTGTAATTAGATTCTATTATCAGATATCTGAGCAATTAGTTAATTTATATAGAGGATTTATGACTAGGATGCTTCTCCCTAGAATTTTTTTTTTAAACTTTAATGTCTATAAATATTACATATCATCCTAATTATCTAAGACTTTATTTCTCTAATAGAGGAACCAAAATCTTTTTCCTAGCTACTTGAAAGTTATATGAATACCAAACTCCATTTAAGACCTTTTTTGGCGTGGTGATCAAACTCCATTTAAGATTTGAAATCATTGCAACCAACCATTTTGTGATAGCTAATTATTGGTTTCCTAAGCAAATTTAAGTATTGGTACATACTCTTATCACATACTTATGGGCTTTATTTGCCTACAAAACTGCTCTATTATTGACGATATTGTAGACATTCAAAGAAAACAAAATTTAGAAGAGCAGTTAGGTCAAGTAGGAAGAACTTGATTTCTCTGGTTGAGAATTTCAAATTTTACGTATGGAAAAAAATCACATTGAGAGAATTATTACTGAATAATACTTGAATATGACATCATAACATCATATATCAAATAATTGTATAAAAAAACCCTAATTTCTATTTTTTTTTTAAATTTTGGTATAAAGAAAGTATGTAATTTCCAAATGTTAACTTTGGGGAAACGAATATATATAATCCGGATTCTTAAGAAGGGGCTCAAGGGCTTTGAACAGTTAAAACTATAGGAAAGACATGAATTAAAGAAGCATTTTCTCTTGTGAATGACCTAAGGGGGTGTTGAAAATCCAACAATGAAGTTTGTCCTGAAGCATGCATACATATATATATAGGACCAGAAAATTGAATTAGTAAATTTTTGGCATGCGTGCGTGAGAGGTGGAGATTGATTTGGAATTTGGAGAAACAACACTATTTGGAACATTTATAAACTGAAAGAGACTGATTTGGGGCTATGTCCAGATGGATCTATTATTTGATGTTTGAACCATTCAAAATTTACATGACTATTCATCAGATATTACTAATTTTTTTTATTTGAAAAAGTTTAAACCATCTAAATTTAATTTAAGAAAACAAATCAATTATCAATCCAATATATCATCAATATTAAATAAAATGATTGATTGTAGTATAGAACATATTGTTCATGACTTATGATGCATGGTTCTTCTTTAAACTTGATAAAATGTTGGAGAATCCTATACGGCTATACCTTAATGAATAGTATATACATAATCCCCCAATCCTTATTATAAGATACCTTCAAGACAAAATAGCTAGATTCTCCTTATTATAAATTACTAAGTGAGGTATTAATGATATTTTAAAAAAAAATTATCCCTATTTAAAATCTCATCAATTACAACTTTTATGTCGTCTTCTTCTTGGATGTAATTCATGATATTAAATATGGATAATTTAGATTTTTTTTATTTTAAGATAAATTGAATGACTTAATAACCTCTTTTTAAATTTTAATAAGATGGTTAGAGATATTTTATAATAAAAACCGAAATATGTATCTTTATTAAAATGGAAGAGCAATGGGGGTCCTTGAGATTCATATAAAGTCACCACTCTTTCTTGTCTGAGGGACCACCCACTTCAAGAGGTCCCCTCCTCCACTACACCCCTCTAAGATTATGAATGAAGGAATGAATGAATGAAGGGGTATCATTTTCACGATCCTGAAGCAATTGTATATAACCCTCTATTCTTCTGTTTGAAATTCAGAATTCAAAAAGATAAATATCAAATTTGATTCATTAATTATGCGTTAAATGATGTCAGTCCATTAATTGGCAGCACAAACTTGGAAAAAATACTCCTCCTATCTTTAATACATGATCTATTTAAAAAGTTTATTTTTGTCTTAAATATAAAATATATTTTTTATATTTATCAACTTTTTTTAAATTATCCATATTCATACTTCCTCGACAATAATTAATTAAGATAAGTAGGGAAGAAGTTAAGTAAGATGATTATGATATTTTAGAAAATATGTTATATTAACTAATTTAACTAATTTTATTAATCCAATTAAATTAATTAAATATATCATATATTAATGATCAGAGGAGTAATATATTTAAGACTCCTCCCTCTTTAACTAATTTGATTAGATTAAAAAAATTAGTTAAATTAGTTCATATGTTATATTTTCTCTAAAATATTCTAATAATTTTTCTTAAATCTACCCTTCCTCTTACTTGATTATTAATGAGGGAGTATAAAAAAAGGTAATTTAAAAAAAATAGATAAATATAAAAAATAAGCCTTATATTTAAGATTAAAATTAACTCCTAAATTATATCCTATTAAATATTAGAGGAGTATTTCTTACATATGCTTCAACCAACTCATTATATAACTACATATATTTCACAAGTTATAAAAATCTAATTAGCTCCCAATTGTTTCGAATCAATATTATTGTTCTCAATTATTTTAAATGTAGCAACTAGCTTAAAATTTTGTTTTAATTCTCTTTAAGTCTCCCTCATTCATTAGTATTTCCCCCCCATAAACTACTTTTGTTGACGTACACATTAATAGGAATAGTTTTAAATATAAATAATTAAAAAGAGATATATTTTAAAAAAATTAATAAATATTTTTTATAAATAATAATTTAACTATTTTTTTTTTATAATTTATCTAAATATATATAGTTCTTATATTTAAAATTGGAAAGAATATAATATAAAATTTATAAAAAAATTATACTATTTATATAACTAAAATGGCTTATTACTTGTTAGTCAATCCTATCTACTTTTTTTCTTCGAGAAAGGGAGCGCGTATGAGTCTATGCGTTGACTTCGAGGGGGGAAAAAGGTTGAAACTCTATTTTTTTTTACCACAAAGCCTAAAGAGGAGAAAATAAATATGCACTTTATAGTTTTGGTACTATGATGGGAAAAGTTTTAGAGTAGGCAGAAGTCATCGTAACAAGGACACGCCCAGCTTCTAAATCGTAAAACTTTACCACTTTACCCTTTTTTTTCTATTGCACTTCGATAGTTTAACTTTACAGTTAACAGGTACACTGTGTGCGAAGATGAGAAGGAAAAATAAAAATGAAACCATTTACCAACATGATTGCAAAATATGGGAAGAAGTACAATAATGGAGCGGAATACGAACAAATGCGTCAACGTCAGTCTTCTTCTTTTTTATTTATTATTATTATTATAAAAGGTTAATATAATTTTTTATCCATCAAATCTTAAGTTATAAATTTTAATTTTTCAATAAGTATAATGATCTAAATTTTTATTAAATTATAAGGAGTAATATTTTAGATAAAAAAAAATTTAAGAAATCAAAATTTATAATTTTAGATTTGAGAGAACAGAACTAAAATTAAAACTAATTTGAGAGGCCACAAATTGAACTAACTCTACTATTATCATTATTATTGTATGTATTTAGGAGAGCTGTTTTTTTTATATATATCCAAAAATTTAGATAAATGACTGAATTTTCAGAATAAGAGCACATCTGACCAGGGGGGTGAAGTGGGATAGTTGAAATATATAGGAACATCTTAAGATGATGCCTCACATAGGAGTTGATTCTTACTAGCTACTATATTTTTTTCTCTAAGCATTTTTTTATCCAAAAGATAAGTTCATCTACTTTAATAATCTCTACAATATTTAATTTCTTCATTTATCTTCACATATAATTAAATATAATAAATAAATAATTAATAAATGTTAGTTTTAGCAAAAAGAAATCTTAGTCACATAAACATAAAATTTACGATTCGAGTGAGTTCGTATAAATGTATGTAATACTCAGTATTTATTGTTGGTACGACCAATAATGGACCTATGAATGCCACTTGCATGAATTTGATGAAGCCTCGTATATTCTTAATGGTCCCTCACTCCTTGTCTACGTTTTATTCCATTCTGCCTACATAATAACTCCAGCTACTTTGTTCTTCAAGTTTTCACTTACAGTTACTTTTAAACGGGACCACTTCACCCTATATTCATCTCATTCCACAATGGACAATCAAATTACATTCCTTTAATGATTTACTACCATACTTGAATCTCCAACTAATTAAGAAGCCAGCAGGAGCTTGGAGCAGGCTGAAACTAGTACATTTCAATAAATGGGCCTCATTTGGACTGTTTTTCAGTCCACTTTGACCCAACAAATTTGGGCCGGATTATATTGGGCTTATTGGGCAGTTTCAATTTCAGGCCATTGAGCACCACGCTGAACTTTAAAGCCCTGTGTTTTTCTTCCACAAGTCGTCTAAAATGTTTTTTTTATACTAACTAAAATGTTTTTGTAACAAAAACAAATTGAATCACCAACGAGGGTTGATCCGAGTGGTAAGCGGCTCGATATCGCTTAAGCGAGGTCTCGAGTTCGAGCCTTGGCGTACGCAGAAAATCCACGTTGGGAGACTCACCCACCATAGCCAGGTGCGCGACGCGGGTCGGATCCGGATATAGTCGGGGCAAAGCTCCGGTGAACCGGGTGGGCAACAAAAAAAACAAATTGAATCATTTCAAAGGTAAAGCATTTTGTGGGCCGCTAAGGAGCAAATAAGGCCCAATCCCAATCTAAAGTATGACTTAAGAGTTGTGCTTTTTGTTTGATTTAGAGAGACAGGCGGCTCTGTTTAACACAAGGCATTTTAGGATTGGGATTGGTACTGGCATTAATATTGGGATGAGACACCCATCCGTTTGTAGGTTCAACTAGCGAAGGAGTGAGACATGCGATTATTTAGAGCGTATTCGATCTCTAGGGAGTACCACTTTATTGTGGTTCCAGTCGCGGCGCTTGAGGAGGCATCCTAATTTCTAGGTATATAGGTGTACGCCTGAAGGTAATAGACAACTCGCTCTGCCCGACATTGGTATCGCTTAGGAGGAAGGAAGACTTCGCCCTATTATTAGATCGTAGGTAACCCTAACCACTTTCTAAAAATTTTTGTAGCAAAAAAAAAATATTAGGATGACACATTTTAACATGTTTAAATCAACTCTAGGATTGAATATTTTTTTGGCCAAATTGTCCTTGTAATATTTCACAATTTCCTATTCCTATTTTTATCCATAAGCAAACCTCTTCTCCTTCTCACTCTCTCTCTCTTTAAGAACCTATCTTCCTTCTCTCTTTCTCCTTCCACAACACCATCTTCATCTTCCTTTCATGAAAGAGATGTTCTACTATGGCGATATTGATTATACAAAGGATTAAACTTCCGACCTTCTACAAGAAAATTTGATTATTGGCGTAATGAGTTTTTGCATTTGAACGCTCAAAAAGTTAGAACTCCCATAGAGACCATCCCAGCTAACATGAGACACTAAACTTTCTTGCATTATGTTCAAATTAAAGGAAATCGTATACAGCAAAATATAGTTTTTTTTAAAAAAAAATCGCAAATACTACAACTGTTGCGGTTTAATCGGTTTTCCTTCATTTATAACTCACTTTATTGGCCGGAAAACAATAAAAATTTCATATTAACCATGGATCATAAGACAGCCATATGCCCCTAATTAACAATAGCATACCCATGATTATAATAAAAGCACTCCCTCTTACGTTGAAGTTTCGAACCTCACAAGCACATGTCTGTGTGGCTGTAATTCTTCTTCTGCCCCATATATTTAATTGGTAGATGGATTTCTTGGGATCCATGCCATGAATTTCCCTCCAACTTATCCTCAGAGAACTGCTAAAGTCAACCCTTGCTCTCATCAATTCACCCAATTTTATAATTCCATTGAAAGAGGAAGAAGCATATGAAAGAGATGATAGCATGTGAATGCAGCGATGCAAGTTGAGAAACCTAGAGACACATTCTCACTTTATAAGGCGCATGCAGTGGAAGAGGATCATGCTGCTAAATAATTCTATATCACACCTCAAACTTAATTTCACACTATATATAACAACCCCACACAAGCCTTCTTCTTCCTCGAAAGATCACACATCACTCGTAATTATTAGCAATGGCCTCAAAAGCCTTCTTCTTGGTGGCTCTCTCCCTCTGCATTCTCCTCCCATTCTCCACCTCAGATCACGGTCCTTTCCGTGTCGTCGGTCGCGTCTACTGTGACACCTGCCGTGCCGGCTTCGAGACCAACATCACCTCTTACATTGCAGGTAACTTATACTCTATACACACATACTGATTTAGATTTAATAAGATCACACCAGTATAAAAATGCTTTTTTATACCGGTTAAAAGCCCTTTAACACCAGTTCTCTAATTATTGTAGATATATTTAAAATAGAAAGTCATTATTTTCAAAATATTGATTAATTTTTTTTTTCGTTTCAAGTTACTTTTTATATAGGTTGGTTTTATAACTAGTGTAGAAAATATCTTTTTACATCAGTTTAATGAGCAACCGTTACAAAAAGTCAAAAGTCACATAGCTTATTTATAAAAATACCATCAATCATATTTTCTACATTATCTCTGTTATAACTAGTGTAAAAAAATGAGATAAAAAGGATAAAATTTAGGTTAAATTCCTTACGAATCACTAAATCAAGTTCTCTAATCTCACTTTAACTTGTGTAAACCCTAAACCCAAATGAAAAAAAGGATATATAACTAAATGTGATTAGAGGACTTGATATGATGTTTACTGAATATAATCCGGTATGTTGATAGGTGCAAGGGTGAGAGTAGAGTGCAAAGAGAGGGCGAGTTTGGCGTTGGTATACAGCAAAGAAGGAGTGACAGACTCAACAGGAACTTACAACATAGTGGTTGAGCATGATCATGGAGATCAGATGTGTGAGAGCGTGTTTGTGAGCAGTCCGGTTTCAGATTGCAAAGTGCCGGATCCCGGTCGAAGCAGAGCCACCATCGTACTCACTCGTACCGAGAATGGCATCGTCAACGATCTGCACCATGCCAACTCTCTGGGCTGCTACAAGAACGTGCCTTTGCCTGAATGCTACCAGATCCTCAAATACTACTTGTCAGATGATGCTTAATTGAGATCTTCATTTATTTGCTTATTAATTAATTAATGTTTTCATTCATCTGTAGCATTCTTTTCTGCTTCATTCGTTAGATCTATCTATATGCTTACTTGTGTGATCTCTTTAATTCTGATCATAGATTGTTCAAGAGTACGGTGTTCTTGTTTGATGTTTATACCCCGAGTTCAATAAAAGAGATTAGCATCATCGGCACATTATATTTTTTCCCTTTGGGGAGCAAGCATTTGAATTTTTAACAATATTATTAATACCGATCAATTCTATTCTTATCATGTGAGCTAACTTCAACAGTCCAAAGTTTGAGAAACATTATATATATAAATAATCAATACATATATATATAACACCTTGTACATCGATTAATCATACAGACTGGCTAGGTGCTATTAATCATTTCTATCAAGGATGCTGATATAACAATGTAATTTTTGAGCTAAGATTCAAACAAAGGGGGGAAATTACTCCAATTCTAATGGTAAGAAACTAGATAATCAATTTTCAGAGATTAAAAAAAATTATTCCCTCTTGCAGATAAGCTTAGCTGATTAAAGATAAGCTTCTTGCAGAGCTTAGCTGATTACAGGCAACCCTTGGATGAAATGGCACATCGAAGTCATTGATCCCTCTCACTTTTACTCCTAGAACGTTCATTCTTTGTTGCCATAAGGATATTCAACAGGGCTGATAGACAACATAGACTTCGATTGCGGAGTTTTGACATTCCATAGAATGAGTTTTCCGATTGTACAATATCACAACCCATTGAATATTCTCAGAAAAAAATCGACAAAGCTTTTGTGACTTTGATGGTGAACATGGAATCCATCAAACTGTATAGTATTGCAGCAAATTCCTAAAGCACTTTGGAGCAGAAAGAGGGAATCAGATTGTGACTTGTTATGAGCAGCAATAGAATGTGATTTTTTTCAACAACGATTGTTTATTTGTTTGTTGCCTCTGATGGCAAATCAGCTGTTTGATTGATATATAGACTAGTCGGTTGCTTTAATTTTGATTATTAATATGCCTTCTTCATTTTTAACAACTACCATATGGTAGTACCATGGTAATTGTTTAAAATCGCCAATTCAAGGAAACTTTATTTGTTTTGAAAATATAGTTGTGAATTACATTTTTTTTCTCCTTTTGGACAACGAAAGATGATGGTTAATTATTTAATTATTTTTTCCGACAATGAAAGATACGTGTTAATTATTTATGACTTCTAATATTTTTAACTTTACTGGACTTATTTATTTATTTAGTGGTATAAAAATATACTCCACCTGTTGAATTATCCACTAGTCTGTTGGCCTCATATTTTACATGGGTTCTATGTTGAGTTGTATTATTTCTGAATCATAAGTAGTAGTCCGTGGATTCAGCTGGTAAAGGGGTGAGATATGCGACTATTTAGAGCGTATTCGATCTCTGGGGAGTATCACTTTGTTGTGATTCCAGCCGCGGTACTTAGGGAGACATCATAACTTCTGGGTGCTTAGGTTTACGCCTGAGGTTAATAGACGACTTGCCCTACCTGACATTAGTATCACCTAAGAGGAAGAGAGATTTCGCCTTACTCTTAGATCGTGGGTGAGCTTAACTCCTTTCAAAAAATTTGTGTACTGAACAAAAAATAAGTAGTATGTTTTTATACAATAATATATTAATAATAATCAAAATTACAGACAATCACTTTCAAAAAATCAAGTGGGTGCTTAATTCTATTTTGGGAACGTCCTGCTCTTTTGAGCACATAATTAAAATCTGTTTATTAATTTAAAAAAACTGCTAAATGAGGTTAGATGCCTATTTGCTCTTTGCCCTTATAGTATGACGATTGGTGCGGATTCTAATTTTATTAATTTTTGTCTACTGCTGATATCAAAAGGCTCCATAGTTATATTATTAATTTTTTTCCAACAGTTATATTAATAATTTAATAATATTTAGATATTATTATATATATACTTGGGCTCTGATCATTGAATCACCCGCTTTATTAAAAGAAAACGTATATTAAAACTTTCTCGTGCTCTTCATTTCTGTTTTGATCTTTCTGAGTTACGTAATGTCACAACATAAAATTAATAAATTACCATATATTAAAATGTAAATATAATTTTCTTATATTGTAGTGAGGAATATTTTATGATTCCTTTGAAAATTCAAAAACCCTCTTTCAAACGTGTTCATATTTAATTTGGAACAAAATCAACCTCAGCACAAGAAGTTAACAACAACAACAACAATAAAAATAAAAATAATAATTTGTTAAAGCAAGGAGGAAATAAATAAAAGAGAAGTTATTTGTGTAAACTGTGAAGTAGTACTCAACGGTCTGAATCTCCTTGGTTCGCTGTCGTCCTGAAGTGTTCCGAAAGCTCTGGCGCCAAAATCTCATTCTTTGAAACAGATCCAAATCAACCAGAAAAACCTTTCATTCTTGGCAACCCAATTTAATTCAACCAATTTTTCCAATGAACCAAGACGACGTTCAGCGCCAATCCATGTCAATTCTCGTATCGGATCATTGAATTGAATCCCGGAAATCATGAATGAATGTCGTCGTTTACATCAAGACGTTCCACCATCGCGAATGCCAATTCTGAAATGACGAAGGCTAATTCCGCTGCCGCGCTTAGCCCCCCACACTACACAGACCCCTCGCTCGATTATTCTGTCAAGAACGACCGCAAGAAGAAGGTGAGGTGCTTCTCTTTCGTTCTTTCCTCAGACAATAATCAGTCCCCGTGATTCCTGATCATTCTGTTTTTCTGATTTTTTTTTTTGTGGGATTAAGTCTATTCTTCCTAAGATATTCGGATCAAAGCGAAACGGGAGAGGCTCGGATGAAGACGAGCTTAAAGCAGATATCGATAGAATCGCTCAGTTTCCTGGTATTACACCTTTCTTTTTTTGGTTCTTCGATTTCCTTTTCTAGGTTTCCTTTTAATAACGTTTTCCCTTCATTTAAAAAGATTTAGAGAAGATGGTTGATTCGAAGAGAAAACCTTTCGCTTATGCGTCCCCTACATACCCTGTTACGAGAGTGAGCTTCTCAGGTAAGGCTTTTGACTTTTGATTGCTGCAATTACTTTTTGATTATTATAAGATGATTCCTGTTCATGATTATAATATAATTAAATCAGATACCGGGGGCCTTAGGTTAAATAAAGGGTGGGCCAACACTTAGATTCAGGATCCAACCGGTCTGGTACGCCACAGAGCCACGTACCTATCAAGCAAGATGAAATCTCTCATATGTCTTCCTGCATTATTATGGTAGCTTACCTAACAACAGTGACTTTCACAAATCACTTAAACAGAAGGCAAGATCACAGAGGGGGAAAATAAAGCTGTTACGTTTCATAATTGATATTGATCTTTAATCCCTTTCATCAAGTGGACGACATTCATATTCAATTATTGACATTTCTAGAGAATGATGTTAACTAATTTCTTGTTTCATGTTCAAAGGAGATACGAGCCCGGCGATCGAAGGCCTAAACTTGTCCAACTACGAGCAGCCAATGGCTCCCGCTACCGAACTTCAGACTTTCAGGTAAAAAACAATGAATCCCTCACCCCATTTTATTGTTTTGAAGGAACTTTTTAAAATCTGGAAGTTGCAGGATCTTTGTTGCTACATGGAATGTGGGAGGAAAAACACCAAATCAAGGCCTCAATCTTGAAGATTTCTTACTGGTGGAGGGCTCTGCAGATATATATGTCTTGGGGTATATATGAATTGGAATATTTCATAGATTGCACCAATGTGGTGTGTATTTTCTGATTGAATTTAAAGTACTTGAACATGCAGGTTTCAGGAAATTGTTCCTCTAAGTGCAGGCAATGTTTTGGTAATTGAAGATAATGAACCAGCATCGAAGTGGCTGAGTCTGATAAATCATTCATTAAATAAACCCAAAAACATCTGCTCGGACAATTCCTGTGATTCTGGAATTGCTTCCAGAACCTCATCAACACAGAACAACTTGAAGGACACAAAGCACCCAGGAAGTCTGAATTTTTTTCAGAAGTCTTCCCTTAAAGAGATGAGCAGAAACTTCAGAGCAGCTAGCAGCCTGCTCAAGACGTGCAATTGTTCTTTGGATTCACCTACCAGAGAGAGACGGAGACTGAGAAAGCATAATGAATTATTCAGTAAAGTAGATCCTCCATCGTATCGTGATCCTTCCATGGATCAGTTCATGTCAATTGCAGAAATTCCAGCACCTCCAAAAGAAACCGAATACTGCCTCATTTCAAGTAAACAGATGGTCGGGATCTTTCTTTCTATATGGACTAAAAAGGACTTGGTTCCTCACATCGCTCATCTCAGAGTAGACTCAGTAGGCAGAGGAATCATGGGATGCCTTGGCAACAAGGTAAAACATAGTACTACTTTCTTTTTTTAACATAAGACCCAATTAATTCTTTTAGATAGATTAAAAAAGTTAAATAAATAAATTAATTATAATTAATATAAAAATTAGTTGATTAATTTAGGTAAATTAAAAAATATATAATATAAATTTATCTTAAAAAGTTTGATTTATTTAGTTTTTTTAATCTATCTAAACAAAATTAACTAAACTTATATGAGGAATAGAGGGAGTAATTATCATTTGAGTGGGACTGATTATTTTGGAACTAATTATTGCAGCTTACTTTTGCAGGGTTGTATATCAGTTAGCATGTCATTGCATCAAACAACTTTTTGTTTCGTTTGTAGTCATTTGGCTTCCGGGGAGAAAGAAGGTGACGAGCTGAGGAGGAATTCCGACGTGGCAGAGATCCTCAAAAGCACACAGTTCCCTAGGATTGCGAAGAATCCTTGTCGTCGAGCACCAGAAAAGATATTTGACCACGAGTCAGTTATTTATTCTGTCTCTCTGTATAATTGTATGTATGCTTCAGCTTCCATACTAATCATGACAGCTACTTCATTCTCGCAGTCGAATAATATGGCTGGGAGATTTGAACTATCGGATCTCTTTGAGCTACGATGAAACAAGATTCTTGCTGGAAGATAATGACTGGGAAGCTCTGTTAGAGAAAGATCAGGTCTGTCTATAGCCATCCATCTTTAACTAGTTCTTAATATAATATAGAACATATTTGATATATTTTTTTAAAATATTCTAATTATCTTTCTTAACTCTCTCTTTTTCTCTCTTTCTTTTACTTGACTATTATTGAGAGAATAAGATTAACTCTCTAATTAGTTAGGTCATATATTAAAGATAAAAATAATATTAATTAATGCATAAACGTACGTAATTCATGAAACTGATGATATGTAAACACAGTTGAATACGGAGAGAAATGCAGGGAGAGTGTTTAATGGATTCGACGAGGGACGGATCATGTTTGCTCCGACTTACAAGTATTCACAGAATTCAGATTCATACGCTGGAGAAACTGTAAAGTCTAAGAAAAAACGAAGAACACCCGCCTGGTATTATCATCATTGTGATACATTAATTAATCTAAGAAATATGTACTACGTTAATATAAATGTGATGATTACGATGGATGATGGATCAGGTGTGATAGGATACTGTGGAGAGGGAAGGGGATTGAACAGCTATCATACATAAGAGGGGAATCCAGATTTTCGGATCACAGGCCCGTGTGTGGGGTATTTGCTGTGCAAGTGGAAGCAAGGAGCAACAGAAAAAATGTCATTAACAGGTTCAGGAAGGGATATTCCTATGCCTTCCCACGACTTGAATACGACGACTCCTTCATTCCTCTAAGGCATAGTTTCTATGATTAGTTCTTTCATGTCATGCGGCTACATTCCATATATATATATATATATATATAGATGTGTCGTACCTGTTAATTACTCAAGCTGACAAGATGATCAAAATTGTGAGTAGAGAGGAGATAGTGCAATTTTGATGCTCTGAGGCAATATTGTTGACTTGATGTTCGTTAGACATCATGTAATTGTAAATACTAACAATACGTTACATTCAATCTCACACAATCATGTCAAAAGCACTATTAAATCATGAAAGTTACATCTGATTTGACAAATTTTAAGACAAAATTAGTACAATCATGAGACACATGGTTTAAAGTCCAAAGTTTAATTTATTTATTTATTTTAAAAAATTAACTAATTTTTATAAAATAAGAGTGTAAGTTTGGAATGAAATTCAGTCTTCAAGGGGTTTGCTTTTATTATTTATAAAGCAACCTTAGATAATCTACATATATCATTAGTACACTACAGAAATGAAGTCTCCAGGACCAACTTTCTCATTTTAATTCTTGTTTTTTAACATATTTCAATAAGATTTGTTGTCTGGAAAATATATACAATTTTTAAAACCACTTTCATCGTTTCCAAATCATGTTGACCTCATGTTTAAAACCAAAGCAACTTTTTCAATTATCGTGAATTTCAAGATGACATGTATGAAAAATAATGGAGGAAACTTTTTTTAGAGGCCAAAATAATAAAAAAAAAAGATTTTTTTTTTATAGAAAAAATTTTAGAAAGGAGTTGGGCTCATCACGACCTAAGAGTAGGGCGAAGTCTCTTTTCCTCTTAGATGATACTAATGTCGGGCAAGACGAGTTCTCTATTACCTCTAGGCATTAACTTAAATACCCAGAAAATAGAATATCTCCCCAAACGCCGTAATTAGAATTACAATAAAATGGTACTCTCTGTGGATAAAAAAAGAATATTTTTTTAATAGTATGATTTGTATTAAACTTTTGTTTGGGTCAGATGAAGTTGAAAATCCTAGGATGAATTGAGGAAATCATCAACATGAATCCGCCTTTATCAAGTTGAGAAAATTGGATTGGTGTTGGTGGATGATCTGAGATTAAAAACTTGAAGACCCCACGAAACCCAAAAGAAAACATGAAATCGGTCCCTTTCTAACTCAGCTAAAGATGAATAATTGAGGAGGAACAAAGTATTAGAGACTCAAAAGAAATATAGTTAAAGCAAAAGGAAACCTAAAGAGAACCCTATATTTGGTTATGTTTGTGTGAATGTCTACTTTTCCTTTATTGATTGGCGCTTAGAGCTATTTTTCTTTTATGTTTTTATTAAATATAGGTATTTTTATGTTAGAAATAGTCTTATTCAAAATATTATTATAATTAGAGCTATTTTGACTCGGAATGCGGCTTTTATATATTTGACCCATATAGACTCAAGATTATAAACACAAAATACTTCAAATTTTGTTATTTTTCTAAACCCAATTCTAATAGATCAGGCTCAGGTATGGCATGAAAGCCAATATAATTTTACAAATTAAGTTTCTTCATATAATATTTGCATATAGAAAATTTCTAAAAGACCACACGTAAATGTCTGAAGTTACAAATTAAGCTATAAAATCCAAACTAAATAATACAAATACAAGTCTTTGGTCCTTATCATCGTCTAAAAACAAAATATTTGACCTTTGTTGGAGGACGTGGTGCTATGTCTTTAGACGATCACGAGATATTTGTAAGGTTAATATATCTCTCTAAATTTAAATAATTTTTATAAAATTATTTATATATTATTTATTAATAAATTTTTTATATTAATAACGGTATTTATAATTTTTTTATTTTTTAAATAAAAATTTTTAGATAAATTTGATATTAATATTTTATTAAAATTAGAGTATAATCTTGGAGGGGTTTTTTTTGTTTTTCAAATACCGTTTATGGAGTAGATTGCTTGGCCAACAAAGATTGTGTTTCACAGAACTCGTCAATACAAATAAACAAATGAAAGGTGGCCATGAGCCCAATTCCCAGAAACCGAACCGGAAAGGAAGGAGCCGTTAGTCAAGTTTTACTTTATTGTCTCGAATTTCGAGAAATCCTGAGGGCAATTGTGTCATCTCTGCACACCTTTCCCAACAATAACAACAATTCTTCTCATTACTCTCTCTCTCTCTCTCTCTCTCTCTGGTGCCGCCATTAAAGTTTATCTCATCCGAGAAACTTTTGTAATCAATTCTTCAATCTCCTCACACCGGCCCCGCTGAGCTTTGTCATTTTCTCATTTGCGACTCATTGGCCCTTCCCTCTTTTCTTGCGCCCTAATTAATATTTATTAATTTTAATATTATATAATTTCATTTAAAATCTCTGTCCCGCTGCTAGTATGGTGGTAATGAACTGGAATGAATTAAGGAGACTGCCTCACACATAGCCCGAGGCTCTCTCTGAACACTCCCTATCACTAACTACTGTTTCAGATTCCTCTCTCTCTTCCCCATTCATATTTGCTTTTCTGTTTTCTTTTTGACCTTTATGATCCTGCATTTTGCTGCTCTATACGCTCTCTTCAAGCAGAAGTAGACTGAGACGCTTCAAGATTCTGTAGTAATTCAGGTTTCCTCCAACTTCATTGGCCATTTATTGCCCTTGAAAACAATTAAGCTCGTGATTTCGGCTCGGCACAGAGTAAAATCTGAAGGAAAGATCATAGCTGTGGCACATTTCAACGGGTAACGCCCACCTAGGTCCTGTCACAGGTACCTCGAACGCCTGATCGTTTCTTGGTTTTCTTTTGTCTGAATCATCAAGGTTCGATTTTCAACATTCCCGTGATTTTACCCTTTTTGGTTCATCTTCCCCTTCTTTCACTCTTTTCTAAGCATTCTGGAAAATGTCGGGATGAAGCTTGCGTTGTGAAGTAAGGAATGAGGTTGAAAGTTAGAAACTTGAGCTTAGTTGAAATGTCGGACTAAGTTTTGAGCTTTCCCAACCTATAATGTCGGATTTGAGATGAATTAGAAATGGGAGTTGCAAGCTCGAAAAAGGAGAAAAATGAAGCCTTGCGTCTCTGTAGGGAACGAAAGCGATTCATCGAACTAGCAATGGATTCAAGGTATGATCTCGTTGCTGCTCATGTATCTTACATACAATCTCTCCGAAATGTCGGAATCGCTCTTCGCCGTTACGCTGAGGCCGAGGTTTTGATAGAGTCGTCTCTCTCGATTTCCGACAAAACCCCATCTCAATCCACGTACCCTTCTCCTTCACCTTCTCAAACTGTCGATGTTTCAGACTCACCGTTGCACAACGAGAGCCCTCTTACGCCGCCATCCATGCCTCGTTTGAGTTACATGAGATCATCTGGGGGTCCCACGGCTGTGACTGTTAGAATCAACCCATGTATAAACTCTTATTTAGACGACCAATCCTCGGCATTTTCACTGCCGCCACCGCCGCCGCCACCTGATTCAGAGCCATCTTGGGATTTCTTCGACCCTGCCGAGGATTCTGAGAGCTTTAGGTTTGTAGCACATGCAACTGATTTCGGAGATTGCGAGGTTGAGAAGGCTGATTCTACTATTGTAGCTACGGTACGAAACAACAATGTTGGACAATATGTTGAGTGTTCTGATGTTTCAGTTGAAGGTTGTCAGCAAAAGGTTCACAAAGAAGTTAAAGAAGCAGAGTTAGTAGATAATGCTAATGGTTTTGCTGAGACAGTGACAAACAAAGGTGGTGTTTCAAAGAAAGAGAAGGCCATGGCCATGGCTGGGAAAAATGAGTGTGAAGAGAGAGAGGACCCTTCAGAGTTCATTACTCACAGAGCTAGAGATTTTCTTTCAAGCATAAAGGATATAGAACATAAGTTCATTCGAGCTTCTGAATCTGGTAGGGAGGTTTCAAGGATGTTAGAGTCAAACAAAATCAGGGTTCAATATTGTGAGGCAAAAGGTATCTCTCTGTTTTTTTTTTTGCTCCAGTATACAGAACTTACTATGTATTGTGGATGTTGTTGAACTAAGTACAGATAATTAAAAGGTTTCAAGATTTTAAATCACTATTCTAATTGAAGCTTTTTTTCCTGATAGGGAGGTCATCGTCATCTGCTTTGGCTTTGATGTCAGTTCTTCACCTTTGCTGGCGTAGGGGGTCATCACTTCATTCCCAGGGTAAGTGGTATTTTGACTGTGAATCTGTATAAAAATAATAGGTTGAAGATTGAACTTTGAAACTTTGCATCATTCATGGTTTGGGTTTGTCATTTTCTTAGGCCAAGTGATTTGAATCTATATCCTTTTGTTCTTAATATAAGAGTTAGTTGATTTTTTTAGATAGATTAAGGATGCTAAATAAATTAGTTAATTGTAATTAATAGAAAAGCTAGTTGACTAATTTAAGTAGATTAAGGAGTATATAATATGAATTTGTCTAGAGGGGTTAGATTTTGTCATAAATAACTGATTTATTTAGTTTCATTATTCTACCTAAAAAAGTTAACTAAATCTTATACAAGAGGGAGTACTTAGTAGTAACTGCAAGGTCTCTTGTTTAAAGCAAGACTCGGGCTGAATGATATGTTGTGATACTAAATTTGAGGTTTCCTTGATCTGTTATACTTGAAGATCGTCTTTAGTAGGATATATATATATATATATATATATGGATATCTTGATGATCTTCTGCAGTAAATGGACATTTAAGTGTTTATTCTGAATCTCTGATAACCAAGAAGTTGATGGATTATGGTTATGTGGTAATGATTGTTTCTCAAATGTTTTGAGTAATTATTACTTTGAGCTTGAACTTTAAGTTCATTGTCTCTCTTAAGTTTGTCTGCTGAGACTGATTTGATTATCAGATTCTATAAACATACAGGAAGGACTAAAATGTGAATCTTTGTGCAGAACCTACACAAAAGATAATTAGCTGGAAAAGGACGGCATCTACTCGGTCGACATCATCCAGAAATCCATTGGCTGCAGCGTCAAGGGAAGATGTTGATGACAGTGGAAGTGACTTCATTGAAGAATTCTGTATGATTGCTGGAAGTCATTCCTCCACCCTTGACAGACTGTATGCATGGGAGAGAAAACTCTATGATGAAGTAAAGGTATTGTGTTGAATACACTAACTTATTTGAATTTGAGCCATGCCATGCAATCTATATAACTGACTTCACCTAGTGGAATAAGGCTTATTGTTGCTACTATTTACTACTATCACTTCATCAACCTGGCATCACAAGATTAACATATCTTCAATTCTGAAATAGTTTGTTTTACTTGAAACTAGATACGCATCACATGCGTAGTATAGAGTCAGAGAAATGTGTCACATTATTCATAATTTATGAATAGTGCAGCTTTCTGTAGACCTTATATATATTGATATTGCCTGGGCAAACGACTTGAATAAAATTAAAATTGAAGAGAGACATTAATCTTTTAATATGCTAAGGTATGGATAATTATGACAACATCGTACTTGTTTAAGGACATGATATTGAAGTTTGCCTTTTTCCCTTTTTAACTTCACATGCTGGCTCGCATTTCACCTCTATAGGCAAGTGAGTTGCTCCGGAAAGTGTATGATCGTAAATGCGAGCAGCTGAGGCATCAATATGCCAAAGATGAGAGTACTCATGTCATAGACAAAACCCGGTCTGTTGTGAAGGACTTGCATTCACGGATACGAGTGGCCATCCGATCTGTAGATTCAATATCCAAGCGAATCGAGCGGATGAGGGATGAAGAGTTGCACCCTCAACTCGTGGAGCTAATTCATGGGTAAGTGAGGCTTTCGTTGTGCTCCTCCAGTCCTAATTGTGAGAGTTAATTTTTATTCTAAATATAAAATCTCAATTTATTTTATCTTTAATATTTATTATTTTTCTTTAATTTTTTTTAAACTAATTTCTCTAATTTATAAACTGATATATAATTTTAAGGACTTATTAGCATTGTTCATTACTCCTTGAAGCTTTATGAGTAATTTGGCTAAAATGACTATGCAGATTGATCAGGATGTGGAAGGCCATGCTAGAGTGCCATCATGCGCAGTACATCACCATCTCGCTGGCGTACCATTCGAGAAGGTCGAGTGGAGCCTTGCAAGGCGATGCACGCAGAGAGGTCTTGACCCAACTGCTCGAAGAAATCGAGTGCTTCGGATTGAGCTTTGCGAACTGGATCAACAGCCACACATCCTACATAGAATCTCTCAATGCCTGGCTTCAAAACTGCATACTACAACCTAGGTCAAAGAGCCGAAGGCCTTTCTCGCCACGCCGAGTTCTTGCTCCTCCCATATTTGTTCTCTGCCGCGATTGGTGTGCAGGGATCAAGTCTTTGCCGTCCGAGGAACTAAGCGATGCGATCAAAAGCTTCTTATCCAATCTGCAGGACCTGATAGAGCAGCAAGATGAAGAGCTTGGTAAGCAGATTCAGATTTCTTCAGGTCAAGGAAGCTATGAGGAAACACAGAGCAAAATGAAGGAGGAGGATGGTGGCGATGATAAGGACTCTGCAAATCTGTGCTGCATACAGACGAGCTCGAGCAAGGTTCTGGAGAGACTGACCAAATTTTCAGAGGCATCGTTGAAAATGTATGAAGATATAAGACAGAAGAATGAAGCAGCTGGTAATGCTTATCATAATATTTAAATCATGTTATTGCTGAAAACATTTGATCCTCTCATACAAAGTTTCTTCTCTCTGAGCTTGCTTGATATTAATACATGTAGACTCTATTTTCTTTTTCTTTTTTTTAAAAGGACCATTGTCTGAAGCTTTTGTATATGAAATCAGTCTAATTCCATTTGTCAATTTTTTTTAAATTTATCTATTGTTTTGGGATATTAAATCTCTTCATTTTCACATCATGCTCAAATTTATGTGGGACTCGAGCTGTCTTTTTATCTTAAATTTATCTACTGTTAGAACAGCATTAGATGTGACTGAAATTTTTTAATTAAGAAAAAATATGACCAAGGCAAATCTTACTTTCCCATGCGAACCTAATTATTAATTATATAATATTTTTGAGTTTATTTTGCTTATGTATGACCTCTGTGTGAGTATATTGTTTTCTAGTAAACCCTTATTGGGTATATGTTTTATTAAATATTTCAAAAATTTGTGGAATCATCATTTTCAGAAATGTGTCTTGCCCACACTTGAAACATTTAAAAAGAGTTTGATACATAGAATGGAACAAAATATAAAATAATTGTAATGAAACATTCTCGTTGACTTTTAAAAAATGTCAGCAAAATATAACTAACTACTGAATAATGATAATAGAGATATAAATATAATAATTATTACACTAATTTAATTTTATTAACATTCTACTAATAAATGAAGTTGTGAAAGAAAACATACGTTGATGGGCCAAGTAAAAAAGGAACACCACCAAATGGGCCGGGACAGGGAATTCCTTTTCATAAACAAGGATTAGTCATTTGGGGGGTTAATCTGAGTGGTAAAGACTCAGTATCGTTTAAGCGAAGTCTCGAATTCGAGTTTTTGTGTATGCAAAAAATTCTTATTGGGAGATTTACCTACTATAGCCAGATGCACGACGCGACTCAGATCTGAATATAGTCAAAGTAAAATTCTGGTAAATTGGGTGGGAAAAAAAAAACAGACTAGTCATTTAATTTTGTGTTGTTTCCTTAACAAGTGAAATGAATTCAACTTCTCCTCATTGGCAACCTCCACCAATAGATTAGGTTAAATTAAATATTAATGGAGCATTTACAGTTGCTCATTCCAAGGCGAGGTGTGGTGGAGTTATTAGAAATCACTCAATAAGTTTGATTGCAGGATTTAAGAAAGTGCTGGGTTCTTGTAATGTCATTTAAAAAAAGCAGTGGGTGGTCTACAGAGGACTTAATCTACCTCAGGATCTAGGATTTAAGAAGATTATTCTTGAATCCGATGCCAAAAATGTTATGGATATGTTAACAAATTTCAGATCGGATAAGTGCAGTTTATTAGTGTCACAGGTACAAAAGCTCATAAATCTTGATTGGGAGAAAATTCAACACATAACTAGAGATCAGAACCAACTGGATGATATTTTGGCTAAGGAAGGATTGAGGAATACGTCAGTGTTACATTCGTGCCCTCTTCATTTGAAGACAATTGTGGTCAAAGAGTGCTTGGGATTAAATCTCCTTATAAATTAGTTTTCTTTAGTTTAAGCGTATTAGTTATAAAAAAAGTTGTGCTAATCCCATATCCTCACATTCTTTGATTTTTTTTTTCAATTCCATGTGCGTTAAAATCTAGATAAATATAAATCAGAGCACAAAATAATTTATTGGTAGATTAAGGATTAAGAAATGTGTTGGGAGGGTAGATAAAGACAAGGGCAAATACTATGGGAAGTGGAATATGAGAGAATGATGATACTTGATGTGTTGAATGTCCACGTGGGATCTGATGTGTTGACACGTCACCCAACTATGTGCATATGAAATTTCCTTGGCCAATCATCAATCAATTATTCAATTTTCGTATTATTTTATGAGTAATGCATTTTCATGAGAGGACACCAATTATATATGTATATGTGTTGACCAAACGTTTGGTGGGGAATAATGGAGTATTTAAGGTTGTCCATCTCATATTAGTGTAAAAGTCTTTTTGTAAATTTAATATTCTAAAGATTGTGCATGTATAACTAATTATGGAATCTTGACAAATGAATAACTGTACTTATTATATAAGACATCATTTAAAACAAGATGAATAATCTTTATTATAAATCACTTAATAAAGGATTAATTAAGTTTTTCTAATATCACCGTTATTTAAAATTATATGTTATCAGAGAGAAAATAATGTAAATTTAAAATTTTTCAATTAAATATGGGTAAAATTATAAAGTCATTTTATTTTTAGATAATGTTAATTACTCAACCACACCTCCTTAGTTCCATTGAAATGAATACAAATATCTTATATTAAAGAACGGATAAAATATATATAAGCCGTTCACTTTAAAGAAAAATCAAGTCAAATGTGGCAACCACATGACCTATGGTGAAAGATTTATGTTTAGTAAATTTGGGAACATATGATGAAATATTGATGATAATATAATAATGAGTAGAATGATGTATGAAATAATAAATAGTTGAGTTTTGTGTTAATTAGCATTAAACTGTGTCGTTTTGTAGGAATTATGAAAGGTGTGATGTGTAAAGTAATATTAGGAATTATGGAAGGCGTGAGAAAAAACAGAGTGAGGACGTCAAAAGGTAAGGGAGGCATCCATGGAGATTAAGGAAAGCACATGTAAAGTGGAGAGTTTGATGAATCAGAATATAATGACGCCTTGCATAAGTTGCTTGGACCCACAAGTGATATCCACGTAGGATCTGACGTGTTCACTCAGCACTAAGTCTATGTCAACCTTTTGACACATCCTTTTCATTTGAGATGGACATTATCCCAATCAAATTAATTATAGATCTGCGTGTGTGTGAGACCAAAATGGCAAATCAAACCAAACTCCTGCCACTGAACTCGCAAAAAAAAAAGTCTTGCCTAGTTAAAAAAGTATAGAGTCGGTTCAAGTATCAGGTTATAAATGTAGCCTATTTTTTTTTCAAATTAAGCCCTACCTATTCCCAACCCTCTTAGATATAGAAACCCGTATATGTCTAACTTTAAATAGTTAAAATTTTTATAAAATAGATTTAAATATCAGACTATAAAATATGATTTATTATTTTTAGGCTAGGCATCGGGCGGGGTTATGCTGCCTATCCTTATCTTTAAACCAAATAGTGGATTGATAAATTGGTTATTGTTCGATCTGGAAAAGGACATGAAACGGCCTACAAGAGAATTACTAAACTTGATAGTTCAATTGATCATATTCATAATTATTAGGTTTTTTATTATGATTTATGCAAAACTACACCCAATAAAATAAACGATAGGGAAGAAGGCTAATCAGCAAATGACCAACATGTACCTTTTTATTTAAAATAATATGTATTCAATTAAAAATATATTTAATTTAACCATAATCAGCTTGATTACCTTTTGAAGAATTTGTTTTGATATGGACCTCTAATTGGATCAAATGTAAGTATTATCAGATTTAGTGAGAGGTAACTCATCTAAAAATATTTTCTAGATTTAAATAGACTAAAATTTAATACTTTATACTTAAGCTGCTAAAACATCTTCCATATTTGCCAACGGGCTGCTGAAGAAAATGATTATTCATTGTGGAAGCCATTTTACATAAAAAGATGAATTATAAATTATTTTCATCTAATTTCACCCTTTTTACAATTTTCCATGAGCACAGTAAAACGTTATATATGAGGGAAAATATTTTTAAGTATGATGTATTTTAAACATTATCAATAATTCAACTATCCTTCTTAATTTTTTAATATTATTTATTGAATTATATTACTATATATTTAGTTTTAAAACTCGTGATTAATTCTTACACTATCTAAAAATCGAACTCAAAACTTAAAAAAATCTAATATAATTTTATACGCTAGATTAACTCTTAACTATAATTATTTATAAAATCATAACGAATAGTTTTTAATTCCTTCATTATAGTGTGTGTGGGTGGGCTAGGTTGAGTTAACATTTGGGGGAGAAAAGAATCCACATGGCATTGTATTAAAGAAGGCCAAGGCAACAACGCAATCTTGGTATTCGATTCCTCCTCATCGTGGCGCCGCAATCCACCGCACCTTGCCCATCTTCTTCCACCACCTACATTCTTTTTATTCATCTTTTTTTTTTCATCTGCTCTTGACAATTATCTAAAATTCGCTCGGACATACTATTGACACCAAATTAAATCACGTTATTCTATAGACCATTCCTTCCTGAATCTTTAAGCAGATTTTTTAATAATATCTTACAATAAAGTATATGAATGTATTGAACAATGATAGATCACTTCAAAGTTAAAGAATATTTTATTATTCGTTTTATAATTCTAGATATGGATCCAATTTAATGGAAAAAATTAAAATGATTCCCTTCGCATATATATATGGTAATGCTCTTAGGGGGGGGGGATGCCATTGATCTTTCTGTTTGGTAACAATTTCATTAAAAAAATTAATTTTGTATAAAAGAATAGCTAGAATGAATTCAACTTATTATAATTCTCTATTTTGTTTTTGGTTATTTCACTACCTAATAAGTAGGGATGCTTAATTTTGACTCATCCATACTATCCCAATCCAATTCTGACCAATTTGGGATGGGATGGAATTAGCTAGCCCTGAAAAATTTTAAAAACAAGATAAAATTGGAAAGGAAAATAAAAGGCTCTTGAGATGGGCTATCCCGTCCCGTGATATTTTAGTTTTTTTTAATTAATTTATCTGCTTTTTTTTTTAGTTTATACAAAGATATTAGATAGATATATCTTTAATAAAAAAGAGTCATAATAACCACACTAAGTAAATCAACCCTAAGTTTGACCTTTTGCCTAGTGCCTAATTTTCAATCTCACTTGCTTTTGCTCATCAAAGCCTCTTTGATCTCATCCTATCCTGTAAAAACCCCTAATGATAAGTACTCCCCCGCCTTTCACCATTCCTTTTCCCTAAGTCAATTTTAGAGTGGGCCAAGGAAAGCTTAGACCCCTACCATCTATTCTCCCATTGGTGGGAGCTCTCCTTTCTTTAAATATCTTTGTTTGGACTTTTTTTTTTTGTTTTTTTTTTGGAATTAAAAAGATAGAATTTCTTATGTCTGTAGAATATGTAAGGTAATTCACAATCGCAATGAATGTCAAGAATGGCTCAAAAGAGGTCTAAACCTAGAGTCCTAGGCACTTGTGCCAAAGAATTTAGGATATCGTTGACGTGGACAAACATTAAACGAGCATATCTTGAACTCTCAAAGTTGACATTTTGAGTGCGCTGCACAGTGCTCCCATGCCCATATGTCGTCTGTTTCATTTTCCACCAACTTGACCACGACACGTGTAGGCTAGGGTTTGCTTGGATGCCAGTATTCTGCTGTATGGTACACGTGGCATTTATCCATTGGATACACTTCATCGAAGATTGGAATTATTGGAGTTGACGAGGTGATTGAGGTATATAATATTCGTATCTAAAAGATAATTGACTAAATTTTCAAACTAAATTATTAATAAAAGAGAATAATGATACAGTGATTGATGAAGTTAAAAAAAATTAATATTTTATTATAACTCAATCCTTAAATTTTAATTTAGTTTAATTTAATTTTTATAATTTTAATTTAATTATAATTTTTTAATATAAAATTATATTATTAGGTGATATTTAAATATTGTCGGACTTAAATAGGAATAGTTTTCTTAAAAATATTTTTGTATATACATAGATTCGAACTCTAGACTTTAGACTCATATCTGTTGGTGACTCAATTATAAATTTATCCCTGAGTTTAACTCAATATGACTTAATTCTTATAATTTAAATATTTAAAATATTGATCTTTATATTTTAGAAAATAAAAAAAAAATTATATATGTAAGGAATAAAAAGGCTAGAAACGTGGAGGTAGGGAGTATATAAATTGAGACTTGCCAACACATGAAGCAGAAGCTTCCAAGCTTCCCATTTCTTCAACTCTCTCTGCATCTATTGAAGTTGGAGTCTGAATAACATAACACCATATTTGATGGATCCTTACGGTGAAGAGTTGATGAAAGCACTCCAACCTTTCAACCCTCCTTCATCATCTTCCTTTTCTTCTCTCCTCAATTCCTCCATCCAAACAAGTCCCATCAGGCTCAACCAGCTCACACCATCACAAATTCAAGAAATCCAATCCCAAATCCACACCAAACGTCGCCGTTTCACTCAGAAATCCCTCCCCATGAAGCAACCTGGTAATAGTCCTCCTAAACCAACAAAACTATACAGAGGAGTCAGACAGAGACATTGGGGTAGATGGGTCGCCGAGATCCGACTGCCCAAGAACCGTACCCGACTCTGGCTAGGCACCTTCCATACGGCAGAGGAAGCTGCTTTAGCCTACGACAACGCCGCCTATAAGCTCCGAGGAGACTTTGCTCGCCTCAATTTCCCTCACTTGCGCCACCACGGAGCTCATGTCATTTCTGAATTCGGCGATTACAAGCCTCTTCACTCATCTGTGCACGCCAAGCTCCAAGCCATATCTGAAAGCTTAGCAGACAATTCCCGGAAACAGGGTAATGCAGAGCATCCTCATCTTCAGAATACACATGTTTGTTCTACTCTCTCTAACTTAGCCTCGTCATCCGATGAATCGGAGATTAGTTACTTGGATTTCTCGGATTATAAAGTGGATGAAACAGAGGTTGTTGGTTTGGACAAGTATCCTTCCATTGAGATTGATTGGTCTGCTATCTGAGACATGTCGTCGTACCCTGTTTTCTTAGAATTTTAGGTTGCGTACATATGTATGTGTGTGTATCTATGTGGGGTATTCTGTTAGTTAGGTCTGTTTAGTTTTGCTGAAGAACCATCTACAATGGGATATTTTGACATATGCCGAATTTCAATGGGTCATAATGGTGTTATTGACTGAAAATGGGCTCCATGGTTGCTCTGTTTTTTATCCTTGGCACGCCCATAATAATAATACCTCTCAGTTTCATTTTTAGAACATCACTTTCAGAAGAAGATTTGTACAGTTATTTTAGCATCAACGTTCCAATAATATGGTCTAAAAATAAGATCAATGTGTGGTACCCATAATTCTATATCATATTTTAATTAAACAAAGAATAAAATAAAGAATTATGCTCCATTGCACTTCATAGGTTAGTAACTATTCAATGTTGTTATTCTGTGAATGGGAAGTGAGCAAGAAAACACACAAATAGTAGGACCAAAACGTAGGGGTTGGGAAGAATCAATCAAGTTGTTCTAAAAGCCTGGATTCTTCCGTATTAAATATAAAAATTAATTTAAAAATTTATTTTAATTTTAAATATAAAACTCTAATTTATTATATTTTTTAAATATTTTAAATTTTTTTAAATTATTCTTATTGATTCTATATATTAAAGAGGTTTCAGATATAAAAATAATGATAGTAAATTAACATATATTTATTATAAATAAATAATTTAATTAATTTTTAATATTTATAAATTAATTATATAACTTTAATAAAGAAAGAGAATACTTTCTACAGTCCGCTTTTAAAATCTACCAAGGGTTATTAAATTGTCTTTGAGGTTGTTATATGGATTGCCTCAAGTGGATATGCATCTTATTCCCATCCCAATTGCTTATTTACCTTCATTTCATAATACAACAATTATTTTAATTTACCAATTTATTTTCTTAGTTTCAAACTTTGCTAATGAACTATTTCAATTGGATTTTTAATTTTATGCAATATAACCCCATAATAAGTCCTTATGCCACTTTTCTATTTTAGTTTAATAAAACCAAATTAACAAACTATATAATTTCCTCTCTTTGATAATAAGAAACAAACTATATATTACTTATTAGTTATTATCCGAATTGAGGGACAATAATTTTTCTATAAAAAGATAAATATACAAATCAGGAGGCTTGAAGTTTGATGAATTATTTGTATTTCGGCATCCTTATATTAACAAAGATAATGGGCCCAAGGCCCATTAGCATAGAAGATAACAAAGGAAAGCAGTTTGTGAGGAAAACAACCAACATGGTTGTTCTGAGTAGTAAGCAGCTTGGTATTACTTAAGCGAGGTCTCGAGTTCGAGCTTTGGCGTATGCAAAAAAAATTGTTAGGAGACTCACCTACCATAACCTGGTACGCGACTCTGGTCGAATTCAGATGTAGTCGGGTAAAGCTCCGGTGAATCGTGTGGAAAAAAAAAAAAACAGTGTGTAAGGAAAAGATTATAAGAAAAAAAAATTGGGTGGGTAAAGTTTTTTTTTCGGGCTCTCATCTGTGAGTTGAGCTACTGGGTTGATCGTGTACATTCTTCATGGGCTTTTAAGTTTCATGGGCTACCAAAACTTTTGTGTACCAAAAAACAAAGTTCCATGGGCTGATAATGTTTGTCCCAAGCATATAATATACTACATTCAATCATTAATATAAGATCTAATTACCAACAGGGTTGGTCCAAGTGATAAGCGACTCGATATCGCTTAAGCAAAATCTCGAGTTCGAGCCTTGGCGAATGCAGAAAATCCTCGTTGGGAGACTCACCCACCATAGCCAAGTGCGTGACGCGGGTCGGATCTGGATGTAGTCGGGGCAAAGCTCAGGTGAACCGGGTGGGCAACAAAAAAAATATAAGATCTAATTAAAATGTTAAATTTGGTTCTAAATATAAAATCTTAATCTATTTTATATATAATATTTATCATTTTTTTAAATTAAATTATCTAACTTATAAACTGATATATAATATAATGTTATACATAAGTAATTTTAGAAGATCATATAACATTTTTTATAATTAACTTATTTATTTAGCTTTTTTAATTTATCTAAATTAGTTAATAAGATCTTATATTAATGATCAGATAGAGTATATAGTAGGAACCAGGTGTTTTATTTAATTTTAAAATAATTACATTTTCAGTTATTTGCCTAATTGTGATGACGACGTAGAAAAGAGTTTGAGAGTGTTTGGGGATTCATTGATTTCGGTCAAAACCACATTTTGATCAACAATTTTACTCTCATATTATTTTGGTTAAAATGTGATTAACGAAAATCAATTTATTGCCAACCAATAGCCTGTGATGAAGGTCTCAAATATTAGAAATATTTACATATATATTCTAGGAGTGCCACCTTATCTAAATTATATCCAATCAAAATACAACAATTCAGCTAAGTTTAAACTTAGTTGACAAATAATTCATCCAAAATAATTCACATTTTATTTTATTTAAAAAAATATTTCATTAGTATTCTTCTTCTTTATCATTATGGTAAATCTTGTTAAGAGGTTTATTTTTTAAAAAAACAAGCTAAAATATGAATTATTTCGTATAAGTCATGACGAGAATTAAAATTATTTAAATTATTATATTTTGATTAAATATAATTTAAATATACGTGTAAAAAAGTACTTCTCTCAATGCTTCACAACTCAACATTAAATCAAGATGAGTGAATAAAAGTGACGATAGGAATACAAAAATAGGAGAATATGGGAAATAAAACAAAGGGTGATTCTGAAAGATATATAAAGGTGTTTGTGGGCATTATATTAATGTTGCGAATGGTTTAGAAGGGAACAATTAATTAGGTGAGAGGAATGGCTCATGATTCATGAGGCACTCATCTCCATCAGATCAGTCGCTTTCTTTAGTTGCCACACTCATGAACACACACACATCAATTAGTGTTTCCATTTCAATTATGGCTCTTTTCAACATTGAACTCTTCATTTCATTTGACGAAACTATATATATGAGCATGACAACTCAAGCTTCTTAATTAAGTATAATGGTGACCTTAATTTCACATCAGGCCCACTCTTTTAATAAAGTTCTTTCACGGCTAGCTAGTCCAATATATCAATTTTAGGATTTAGAAAATTATTTAGGTGTATTTTTTTAAGTAAACTTAGGGTATCTATTATCAGAAATATAGATTAATTTTTTCGTACTGTAAACTTTCAAAGAGACTTTAGTATTAGGATGAAACTCTCTACATAAAAACTACCAAAAATTGAATCTATGATTAAATACTTACAAAATCTAGTTAAATACTATGTTTAGGCGGATTTACATCATAGGTCTTAATTGGTCTTTCGGTACTTGGATAGGGCTCTCATCTGTGACTTGACTGGCCTTGTACTTGAGGGTGGCATTTTCAGTTTCACGGGCTCCATGTAGAGAGAGAGAGAGAGAGAGAGAGAGATTATTAATTGATAGACATGTATACAAATTGTTATTTAATAATAGAATCCTAAATGTAAATATGAACCTTGAATATGGTTTTAATTAAGGGAGTGATGAAGTCGCCATATTTTCATAACTTTGTGAAGATCTTCTTCAGCTACCTAAACTCAAAAAAATGTTAATGGCTGATTCATAATTAATAGGATTATAATTCTTTCAACGAATCAAGGTTAAAATTATCGTTAAGAGAGTTATTTATATTTAGTTTCTAATAGTATTTTAATTATAATTATTTCTAATAAGAAGATATATATATTTAAAAAAAATAAAAAAAATTATAATTTTCCTGTGACCTCCATGAAGATTGAAAATGAAGTTAACACGTATAGGTTCGATATTTAGAAATATTTTTTTTCCATTTTGGTCTTTGAATTTTGAAAATACACAGTTTAATTAGTCCCTAAAACTTTTTCAGCACATGATACCTAGCTACCAATATTACAAGATCTACAGACAGACATGGCCATATTCAAGAATTGAATAGTGTATTCCTACCATATAAAGACTGAATTTTCAGCATGTATCTTTAAGATCTAAAATTATATTTAAAAATGAAATAATAATCTATAATCCATAGAAATGCATGTCATGATCATCGTCGTCGTCAATGATTTAATAAAAGAAAAATTGAATAGCTTGCAGATGGACAATAATTGAAATAAAATTGACTATAGACAGAAAATATATACAAAAATGGGGCAAGAATTGAAATAAAACAAAGGGTCATTCTCCATTTTCTCATATATATGAAGTTGTTGTCATTTCATTATTATTCTCGAAAATCTGAAATGGTTTTTGACCCAACAATTAGGTGAGAGGGACTGAGTGATGATGATTCATGTGCCACTCTTCTCGATCAGTCGCTTTCTTAATTTGTTCCAATGCTCATTAACGCCACCCACGTATATATTATTAGTAGTCTTCTTCATCATCACTTTAATTTGATTCTCTAATATATAATTAATCATTAATAATTCAATAATATAAATTAAATGTTGCTCTTTTCAGCCTCAAATTCAACATTTATTTTGACTTATGCATCTCCATCATAATTGATTTTTTAGCATGTGCAAAGCATGGCTAGTATTATCGCAACGTCACAACAAATATGTACTACAAATTAATTGCAATGTATAATTGTTGGCTCTATTATAGGAGCACGTAGTATTCTTTATAACTCTTTGTGCCATTCGATATATCCTGCATTTTCTTTAGATTATTATCATATATTTGAATAACTGACTAATTTAGATTAAAAGTTTACGATCAAGATATCTCTCTCTAAAAATATTTTCAATAAGGTAGGTTTTAAATATCAATTCTTTTAATAGATATCCTTAATTTTAGGATACTTATGTAAAAATATTGCCATATTTAACAAAAAAAATCTTTATTAAGATTAGGAGTGCAGGTTTTGTAATTACGTTCATCATGTGACCTGGAAAGTTGACTATTTATCTCTAAAAATCAGAATCGGCATTGTCTGATTTGTGTGTACAACGAATTCCATATTCCCTTCTCTAAAATATTTTTTTTTTGCATAAAATATATTAATTTTTAGAACTTACTTGCATTTGTTTAATGGATCTTTTTTGGCAGGAATTTAGAGGATAAGAATAAAATCTTAGATATCATGCCGCCTCTCTTTTTTATCAAAGATTTGGAGAGAGCTTTAAAACATTAAAACAATAATAATCTAGATTGACGACATTATATACATCTTGATGATTTGAAACATTAAAATATTATAAATACATTCAAAAGCTAGCTAATTTATTTACGTACATACATAATTCTCTTCAATAAAACCTAAATTTTCAGGTGTGGGTTTCACTGAAACTTATAAATCAAGTATGGTTTTGAAAGTTGAAGAGGTTCACTAAATTTGCGATCTTGGTGAAAATATCACACCCAACCAAAAGAATCTATCGTCACAAATTTAAAGAGATTTGGTTTTCCTAACCCATGCGTTGTTTTTTTTTAACTTTATTCCACCAGGAGCCAACACATGAGTTTAGATCAGAATTAAACGGACCATATAATTAATTAATTAATAATCATGCGTGAGAGAGTTTTAAGAAAATTCTAGAATTAAATTAATTAGAGAGTGATAAAGTGACGCACTTTTTGAAATGGATGGAACAATCACTGAGAATTGCCTAACTGGGTAGTAATGAGTACATTAAGGTTGGCGTAATTTGGGACCATTTATATATGAGGGATCTGATGAGTATTAATATAATTTATATTAATAATTATAATAATAATAATAATTGACCATCTCGTGGACTTATCTGGCAATATTGCTATTGCGGTTAGCAATGATAGGCATGGAATAGAGATCATTATTGGTTACCCACTTCATATCGTAAGTACAATAATTGAATGAGAAATTAATATCTCCACTAATTGAACCCAAAATTAATTATGAATTGTTTGATTTCGTGCCTGTTTGGCACCATGGTCTGATAATCAATTATGGGGCAAAACCTCGGTTTGGAAAATTTTCACACAAACAGCAATTTTTGTTGAGAATTGATTTTGGATAAAACCTCGGTTTGAAACCTAGGTTTTGAATAAGCTACTGAAAATAGCTTTTTCTTTGAAACCTAGGTTTTGGATTATCCAATTACTATTATACCCTTACTTTTTTTACACCCTCTCTCCTCTCTCCTCTTTATTATCTCTCCTCTCTCTTCTCTTATCTCTCTTTTTCTCTCTCTTCTCTCCTCTCTTATCTCTCTTTTTCTCTCTCCTCTCTCCTCTCTACACTCTCTTCTCTCTCCTCTTTCTTCTCTATCATCTTTCATCTCTCTTACTTTTAATCATATCATACCCTTTTTAGTAATTTACCAATATAAAAAGTGATTCTACTACTAATCATCCAAACATCTTTATTCCCAAAATCTATTCTTCCCAAAATCTATTATACCCAAAATCTATTCTCCAGAATCTATTCTTCCCATAATCTATTCTCCAAAAGCTAATCCAAACACACCCTTCATACTATAATAGATCTCACCCAATTGTGGTCCTTTTTTGAATAACGATGTCCACCAGTTATTTTAAAAGGAAAACTTTAACATGTTAATGTATCAAACTTATGTGGCATTCACTTTTATTGGATTTGAAATTTTATTAATACTGTGTTATATTGGATTCATTGATACTTCATCTGAAGTCACTAGGAATGGTGGCATGAGATAGGATAAAGGAGGGATGACTCCAAGTATGCTTCAAAATCAAGTACTCCCCAAGGAGGTTGTCCTACACCCTCCATGGTCACTGTAAAACTCTATTAAATACTACCTCCAATCTTAATTATAATAATTAATTGAGTTTTTTAAATAAATTAAAAAAATTAGATAAATCAGTTAATTATAACTAATATAAGAGTCAGTTGACTAATTTGAATAGATCAAATAATATATTATATAAATCCATCTTGAGAGGTTAGATTTGGTCATAATTAATTAATTTATTTGATTTTTTTAATCTACCTAAAAAAATCAATTAACTTTTATATTAAGAATCGATTGAGTATTTATGAACATGGACCAAGGGGAAAATTGTTGATAAATACAATAGTGAGGTGTGAACCATGTAACTGAACCGACATAATGAAGTAATTTTCTATTCTTCGATACTTCTTTTGGTCTTAAACTGTTTGGAAATGGATTGGAATTATTCCTTGAAGCAACATGTTCGGTGCATTCTTTCCTTCCCTAATCCACTCCAATGTTAATCCTTGTTCAATAGGAATCAAAGGAATTGTCACTCCTTTGACAAAGAGATGGAATGTTGCATATATTTCTCGGAGTGATTTGCAAAAAGACTAAAATAGCCCCCACATACTTATTTATACCCTCTGAGTATTTAGTTATATATAACAGCAAAATTAAACAAAAAAACCATTGCTGATTTTTTGCAACTGAAAGGTCATTAAATCAATGGCTTCTTTAATAATAATTTTTAATATATTTTTCTCTTTTTTATTCTAAAAAATAATTTTTTATCTTCTAAAATTTTCTTAACTATACAATTAATTCTTGCGCAGATATGGACCAAAAATACAAAAATGGCAAAATTTATTATTTCTGTTAATTTTAAGTTTTATTAATTTAATTATAAAAATGAATATTTTTATTAAAAATGAATATTTTTATTAAAAATGAAGCACTTACAAATTAAAAATTTAGTATTTTATTGAATTTATGAAAAATACATTTTGAAATGAACCATTAAAAAGTTCATACTTTTTTTGTAGAAACCAAGCGGTATCGCCTAGCCGATAGTTTAGAGACTAATCCTCCCTAAACTTAGAGATCACATAAATGGGTTTTACCTCTCCCAACAAAATTTTTTTCCATGGTATGACTTGATTTAAATTCAGGACATCATATTTAAGGAACTTAACTATTTATTAGTTGTGTTAAGCTTTGTTGGTCATTAAAAAGCTAACATATTATTTAACATATTTTGCATGGGGGTATTATAGTCATTTTACTACTTTTTACCTATTTTTATATTATTTTCATGTGGCATATTAAACTTGTTTATCTCATTCTCATGCCCATTTTAATTGACAGACTAAATTTTTTTAGCCTACATTAAATCGTATCAAACTTCAAATGTGGACTTATTCAATACAAATGGGCAGGTCTACTATTCTAAATTGTGATCTCTAATCTCAGCCCCATGAGTTAAATTCAGATACAAAATCCGATAGAGCACAGTTGAAACCTATAACTACGATATATCTCAAAAGAACTTAATTATCTTGCTGACACACTTACAAATGATAGTTTATCTAATTCTTCCTTACTCGATTCATGTCCGTCATATTTATAGACCTTGATTGACAAAGAGAGTATGATGCGATCAGATCCTCTTAGTCTTGTGTAGTTTTTCCTCTAGGGTATCACCCTCTTTTGTTTTTTAAAAACTCCAGAGTTGTGTCTTGTTTTTCATTTAACATTTCTATTCTAAAAGATTACTAAACCCCAAAAGAACTTTCAAGTGTCGACTTATAAAAAATAATGATAATTTCATTAATCAAAATTAAAACTTCTAAATGTGAATTATATCAGTCTCAAAAATAATATGCACCTTTAATTTCAATCATCATAATGGCTTGAAAGTAAAACTTGTTAACTTCAACTTCATCAACAAACTGTTCAGAGTGCATTGAAGACAAATATTTGCACAGAGATAAACAGATTAATTTGGAATTAATATTTAAGCTTTGTGTATGCAGTCGCATGTAGTAGACTAGTTTCAAAACGCACACTTTTGCTTAAGCAATCACGTTGAGACAAGTCAGAAGACCCCAGCTTTCTATTTTTTTTTTAAATCAAGACAGCGACATGAAGCCATCAAGCAGACGTGGAACTCAGTAGGAATGTCCCATCTCCAACTGTTTCAGTTGAAGAATAGTTGATAATATATTCGACAAAGATATATATATATATATATATATATAGTAATAATAAAACCAAAGTTAAAGAAAGATAAAGCAGAAAGAAAAGATAAAGTAGTAGAATTTTTATCTGTTATCCATCATCATCCAAGGGGCTACCTTTAGTTTTATATCCACTAAATCATATATCCCAAAGTCCCTTCAACTCAACCAATCCATCTTGAAGATAAAAGAGAGAAAAAAAATAAGGTGGCAAAAAGAAAACAATGCATAATATCCACCAGAAACAAATAAAACGTGGAATTAACCCTTGGCATATACCAATTAAGTGCACTTTTGTTTTAATGGATTTGGTTCAGGATTTCGATATGTACTATGCCCATTTTGTCTTATCAATTATTGTGCTTAAAAATGTTGTTATTATTGTTATTTAGCAATGTGCTGGGTTCTAATAATACAAGAGTTAGGGAAATCAGATACGCATGGGAATAAGAGGATAAGAACCCAAACTTTTTAGGGTGGCTATATCAAATTAAAGGCAAAGAAGATAAATCATGTCATATATGAATTAATGATGTAACGTCGATATATATACGAATGCCGTTTTGTAAAGCGGAAAATAATATAATAAACCATTCTTTCATAGTGGGTGCATAATCAGTTGTTAATTCAAACAGTGTTTGGGATTTAGCATTTTCTCTTTGGAGTGTCCCAATCTGAGTCAGAAGCTAAAAAGATGGGCATATGATAACAAAACCACTCTTTTTATAGTAATATCTTGTGCTTTCAAATTCTCTACTTGCCGCTCCTTTCCAAGAAGATTATATTAGGGTCCCATTTCATTAAAATCCCCAATTATATATATATATATGATCCTCCATTTGTCTTTTTTCCCTAAATCACTAATTCAATATGTTATCGTTAGATTCTAATTAATACCAAATATACTATAGATATCTGGCTATGCGCTTTTTAATTATTCAATCCGAAAAAAAAATTGAAGATATTATTTTCACAAGTTATAATAATTATCTCAATCCTATGAGCTAATTATATGATCATCATATAATAAAAATAGTGTTTATGCTTTTTCTTCACAAATGATGGCACATTTGTGGGAATAAATTATTGATTATATCTGTTATCATTATTATATCACAAGAGAAAAGAGAGTTTGAAATATTTAAGGGCAACGAAAGGAGAGGGAAGATAAAAGACAGGATATGCATGAAATGACTGGACGTGACATAAAAGGAAAAAGCAAACACAACTATATATATATAAAGAAGAAGAATGTTATCGTTAAAGAGAGATCGATATGCATAATGCATATGTGTGTGTATAGCTGAGTAAAAAAAAAAAAAAAAGATATCCAAGCCATGAAAAAAGCTATTTATTCGTTATATTTATAATAACGTGAATGGATTATGTGTTCAATCTACTAAGAGTATATATTCATTAGGCACCCTGGTTTGGATTTTGAACTTAGCTATTCGGGTTTTGATAAATTTAATTAAAAAATTTAGAATGTTATTATTTGTATACTTAATTGTGCATTGAAATATAATGAATATCTATAGATTTGACAAGCTTCAAATCGGGTGTCATCATTGTGTTGAGAATGAGTGATGAGTAATGTCGAAAGGGAGAGATCGATCGAGCATGTAATTAATCAAATAAGATATAGATATACGCTTAATCAAATCCTTAATTGGTCTATTAATGTTTAAATTTGAAAATGATTTTCATTTGGGAGAAAGACAAGAAAAGCCCATATGAATTTAGAAAAGACAATTTGGGCATATGAATATCCAAAAGGACAGATTAGGCATAAGGCCCTATCCGTCCTTTAGAAATTTAAGTGAAAGTACCAAATTACCCTTGGACTAAATGAAGAAATTGTTGGCACAAATGGGAGATGGAGCTCGCAGGAAACGTCTTTGGTTGAGCTGAAGCTGGAAAGAAGGAAGTATAAGTAAATTTTTTACACAAATCTTCTTCTTTTACTCCTCCGATAATCACCATTATTTTGTTCATTTTGATGGTTAGCTTAAGAGAAATAGTTTTACAAATACTGTAGCTTCGACTAGTTTAAGAAAGCAGTAGGAGAAATGACGAAAAAATCCCAAGCAATACTTGAAGGCATAGAGAAGTCGGTGCATTTATAGGGCAAGTATGGATATGGTTAGTGTGAATGACGACGTTTTTGTATGCTGCAGTCTATTACATTTTATATTGGGGCATTTCTTTTCAACCCATTCAAGCTTGCTTATTGGCTTCCCCTACCCTCACCCCACTCCACCCTAAAATTCTATAATTTGAGTGATTAACATGGGTATGCTGCATGGATTTTGATAAATGAGCGTCATAGTTCACGATTTATAAACTGAGTGGTTTGTTAGAGTTTTTATATTATATATATAGATATAAATTTCAGTTTAGATGTATGCTATAGTAAAACCATGTTTTTCTGGCTAGCTATTGTGTAGCTTTAACATGATAGGTGTAAATTGTAGTTTTGATTCTCTTGTTCAAACTATAATTCTTCTTGCTCATGTAGGTTGTTCCTATTCCAACTTTCAAAGCAACACTGGTTGAAAAAATATTCATCTTAGTAGCAGAAACGTTGGGATTTAAATTTGTATCTAAGAAATGTAAGTATTCATATTTCATTTCTTGTTCTGTCCACTTATTTTGAGCTGGATTTGGTAAGCTCTTTACCCTTTTCCCACCTTTACATTCTCATCTATTAGAATTATTGCCTTGCTTCGTGTCTTAGCTTACTGATGCTACTGTTTCTTTGACTTGAAAAATCACGAACTAAAATCCATCCTATCTATAAAATACAATACTTTTGTTCTTATTTATTTATTTTTGCTTATGCTGCATTTTTATGTTATTCCTCATTACTACTTTTTAGTTGATAGCAATTATGATGGAAGAAAATTTTAGAGACACAGTTTGATGAGAATTCAAGTTTGTTCTATGTTGAACTATAGGGAAGCACAATATTGTTGCATCAGGTTAAAGATAATGAGAAATTTCCTATCTAATTTGGTCATGAGGTTTGCTTGTGGAAGAGATTTGCTGATATCTGTTTACTTTCTCCATAATTCTTATAGGAGATGTTGCATGCTTGACTCTCACAATCAGCTAATTTTGAACTTTTGCTTTTTATAATTTGTGTTTAGGTGACTTCATGATCACATTAGTCATCGATCACTTACTTTGTATTGTTATTCCAATCCTATGGTATTTTTACTATCATTAGACTGATTGATTTTTTGTAACTGGTGCCCCTCAACTTGGTTAACATTTGATGTACAACCTTCTACTCACAGTATATACCCCTCATTCTTACTGTTTTAAGTATTAATTTAGAAGGGATTGGCCCATGGCGCTGAAGTCCATATCATAGCATTCTCTTTACATATAGTGGGTAATGAGCAATGTCACGGCTTTGTAACTTTTGCCATGATCTTTAGCCATGTTGAGTAGATTCCTTCAAGCATTCTCCTTACAAAAGTTACACTTACAATGAACTAGAAATAGGGGTTGCTGAGTGCATTTGTTTTTGAATTCTCAGCTTTTTAGTGCTCATATGCTTAAATGTCAAAGCCACCTAATACTGAAATAGGGGTTTATAGCAACGACTTATGTCACTAGATATCTTTAAATTTTTTTATAAATTAATTAAATATATGCTAGTTTCTATTAATACAGTTAAATTCAAGTGTTAAATACCTTGCTCCAGACAATACAGAGGATATTTTGTATTCAGTAGCATTGTTTTGTGCCTTGATAATTTGATAGCTCTGTAATGAGAAGAATGATGGCTATGTTAGGATACATAATCAACCAAATATTTACCTAATTTTTTCTTTCTTTCTCTATGAAAAGTTAAAAACCCACATTAATATATGTCATTTGATGACTTCTATAGAACTTTGTTGTTTTGATTACAATTAGCTCTTAAACTTTATGATTTCTTACTCTTATAGGCACATCCAGATTCAATAACAGAATTGCTCTGACTCAGCTCCCTTACTTATAAGAGAGATAAAGACTTTCCTGTTATTTGGGCTAAGCTGATAACTCTGACAACAGCAATGTGCTGAAGGCTCATTGCTAAAAAAATTCAGACAACCATATGGATCAAAGATGATAACCCCTCATGCCTCCAGCAAAATGCAGGATAAAAGCTTATAAGAGTATAAGCCAACACCTTTGTAATATTTTTTGACAAGAATTGTGGTATACAACTAATTCTTTTGGTATGTAATGTTTAGGGTATATGTTGCAAATGTATAGTGCCAGTAATATAGTATCTAGTATTATTGACAAGAAAACATTAGGTGCATGAGGAATCTTAATCTTCGCTTGTTATTTGATTATATGTAATAAATTGCTATCATGGGCAGGATGATTTTTTGTAAATACCATAAGTGGCTTATGTCATTGAATGAAATTGTGTATTATGACTATTTATGAGTTGCAATTTCAGAGTTACACATGTCTGATGAGAAGTTGTAAATCTCATTGTTGAAGTTGTAAATATCATTGTTGAAGTTGTAAATCTTGTTAGCAATAGGTTATAATTTTAGTTGTAAATATTATTACAGGAGTTGCAAATCCCATTAGATGAGTTGCAAATACTATTACAAGAGTTACAAATCTCATTAGCCATAGGTTGTAATTTCAGTTGTAAATGTCATTACAGGAGCTGCAAATCCTATTATAAGAGTTGCAAATATCATTAGACGAGTTACAAATCTCGTTAGCCATAGGTTGCAATTTTAGTTGTAAATATCATTACAGGAGTTGTAAATCCCATTAGATGAGTTATAAATCCCATTGTTGAAGTTGCAAATCCATTACAGGCTCAAGTAGAGTATTAATATATGTTTGTCACTTATTCATATGTAATGTAATTGCTGTCATGCATAGGATGATTTTTTGTAAGTGGCCTAAGTTAAGTAGTCAATGTCATCAATGAAATTGTGCAGTATGTTATGGCTGGCTATAAGTTGCAAATCCCATTGTCAGACTTGCAAATTCCATTGTAGAAGTTGCACATACTATAGCAGGATTTACAAATCTCATTAGCAGAGTAGCATACCAACTGCATTAGTTGCAGACTTCATAAAATGAGTTACAAATCTCACTATCAGACTTGCAAATCCAATTGTGGGACTTGCAAATATCATTGTGGAAGTTACAAATACCATTGGGGAACCTATTGTCGGAGTTGCAAATGTCATTGGGAAAATTGTAAATATCATTGGGGAAGTTGCAAATCCTATTGTCAGAGTTGCAAATCTAATTGTAGCAATTACAAATCTAATTGTGAAATTTGTAAATCCGATTGTCAGAGTTATAAATCTAATTGTAGCAGTTCTAAATCCAATTATAAGACTTACAAATATCATTGTGCAATTAGTTGCAAATACTATTATGGAAGTTGTAAATCCCATTGTGGGAGTTACAAATATTATTGTTAGAGTTGCAAATCCTATTGTCAGAGTTGTAAATCCCGTTGTTAGAGTTATAAATCCCATTATCTGAGTTACAAATCCAATTGTGACAGTTCCAAATCAAATTGTGGGACTTGCAAATATCATTGTGCAATTAATTGCAAATACTATTGTGAAAGTTGTAAATCTCATTGTGAGAGTTGTAAATCCTATTGTGGGAGTTACAAATCCAATTGTCAAAGTTGCAAATCCCATTGTGGCAGTTACAAATCTCATTGTGAAACTTGCAAATACTATTGTCAGAATTACAAATATCATTATGAGCATTATAAACCTAATGCATTACTTGCAGATCGTATTGAACAAGTTATAACTCCCATTGTGGAACTTGCAAATACCATTGTGGTAGTTGCAAATCCAATTGTCAAAGTTACAAATCCCATTGTGGCAGTTGCAAATCCCTTTCTGAAACTTGAAAATATTATTATGGAAGTTACAAATACCATTATGAGCATTACAAACCTAATGCATTACTTGCAGACCGTATTGAACGAGTTACAAATACCATTGTGAAACTTACAAATACCATATGTACATAGTCATTACAAAATATAGTCATAGACATTAGAAAGTTTAACACTACAAATGTCGTATAGAGAAATATGATTGCTTAAGTTACAACATCAATTGGTCAATGGATGAACTTTCCAAAAATGAAACATTACATAATTTAAACATCATCCATATCAGGTTGTGGCATGTCTGTGGGAGGGTGTGGTAAGAATTTTTACTCTCATATTCTATTCTTCACAATAAACACCATTCATAGTCCCCATAACTAGTGTATGTCAATGTGACAAGGCATATAGCATACCCCTGCAGAAAAATGATAGAAATGTTAAACCAAATAACTAAAAAGATAAATAAGATAGTTGTTTTATATTTTTATACCTGGATTATTAGCAACGAATCAAATTGATGCCATCCACCCACTGGAACTCTAACTGTGCTTATGTAAAGGGGATCCACTAAGTTGAATTGTGCAGTTTGTGAGCTATAGTTCCCTATGCCATAACCTATGACATAAAAGTTGTGACCATGAAAATGCATTGGGTGATCTTTAGTGTTTATTGTACCAATATCCTGCAGAACTATTTGCACCTTATTGCCATATTCAAGGACCTTTATTTTGGTCACATTCAATGACTATGTATCATAATGAATTTTATTATGTGCCCCATATACAAAGTCATAGAGCTTTGGGGGTACATTAGGAAAATCTTCAGTATATGATCCATTTATCTTCTTATAATAAGCTTCTAGAATTGACAGCTTGGGCTGATTGAAACATATTTTTCATTAATAATTCTTAACATATAGGTCTTCCCAGTAATCACATCAATTTTATGGACATATGAAATGTTGGGAAAACACACATGAGAAAAAAAGAAAAAGGGGAGATAGAAACTTTAAGTACAAGCAGTTACAAGTTATGATAGATTATATTAGAAGAGTAGTCATTTTTAGTTAGGTATATTTATAACAGATTGAAGTTATCAAACATTCTGTTTTCTAGGGACTGTCATTAAAACCCACTGTGAGATACTTTAAAGCAATCTAGATAATAGTATATCATATTCTTCATCATAATCAGATTGTAGTATTGTTTGCTATCTCATATACCATTAGTGGAGCAATTATAGATAGGGCATGGATGACCGTTAATGGTATATGTATCTAGTCTTGAAGGAGCTCCTCCACTTTCTAAAGTGGCTTATTCAAACTGTACAAGGTCCTTTAACCAATATTCCCCTGCCATTATTCTATCCAAGTTAAAATATCAGCATTATAGTTATAAAAATATCTAAACAAATAATATAAATTCAAAAGCATAGGAAGGAGATGGCATCTCTTTGAAAACTTGGGTTCAATTCTTTCTGGGAACATCTTTAAGGTAAAAGCAGTCATTTTTTGTTGTAGTGATGGAAATGGAGGCTTGAGGCAGAAGGGAGGTCCTTAAAAAAAACTGGTGGTCTCTCTGTGGGTTAATTTATTTTTATGGAAGGAAAATAGGAAAAACAGGGATGATGTAGTTTCTCTCTTATATTTGTCAGCTTTCATGATTCCTCTAGCGTGGATTAGTGATTATAAAGTGTTGGGAAAGTGATTATTCAACACAACTTCATTGGTGGGAGGAGATTTCAGCGTAACTTTCTTTGTTTTATTATCTTTTTCTCTCTCTCTCAACCTCTACTTCAACATCTTCTATTGCAAATTATATCATTTGACTCATGATATAGATGACACACACGCTTATAAAAATGTTTTATACCTGAATCTGCTGCTCTCTTTCTGCTTTAATCGCTAAACCATAATCTTTCTTCCAATCCTAAACGCAAAGTCACCTTTGACAGTGATAATTTTTGACAATCCTAAACGCAAAATGTAAGGCGTCTATCGGATTTGAGCTTGGACGTTGCTGGAATGAGGTTCGACAATCTTCGACGGCAACCAGGCAAGCACAACTTCAAGAACTATGACAATCTTAAGCTTTAGGGAGTTCTGCGTTTTCTAAAGTGAAACCTCCCACCTTTTTTTCATTTAGTCCAAGGGTAATTTGGTATTTACACATAAATTTACAAATAACAGATTGGGCTCCCTACCCAATCTGTCTTTTCTTATATTCAGATGCCCATATTATCATTCTGAAATTGAAATAGGTTTTTCTTGTCTTTTTCCCTTTTCATTTTCGTCGACGAATTTCGTTTTATTATATTGAGAAAAGGCCAAAAGGGGGACTCTCACGAAATTATTGTCTCCCTTAAATGATATTTTCTGATGAATTCCCATCACAATAATAAGATAAAAGCAACGTAAAAAAAAGAATATAATATTGAAGTACCCTCCCTCCATAATGAAATTTGTCTCTTCTCCATGCATGATTACTTCAATTAAAGAAAGAAGATTCATTATAAAGTTTCAAAACTTAAATAGGTTATTTTTTGTGTAAAATTTATAAACTCATGTTTTCTTTTATTTTGTTTTTAAATTTAATATTATATTTTATATTTGACTATATTATCAAGTATTTAGTTTCGGAGATTATAGCTACTCTTTCTAACATAGTTACCTCATCTATTAATTAAACTTGAGATTTAGAAAAATTTAATAAGATTTTATACCATTATATCAACTATATATTGATAAATTTAACATTGTTTTAAGGGTGGGTGGGGAAATCAAGTTACTCCCTTTGATCTAAAATATAAAAATTAGATAGAGAGTATACTAAAATCTAAATTTATTTTATCTTTTAAAATTTTAATTTTTTCCTAAGATATCTCTTTATAATTATATATATTAAGAAATTTTCTATTTTAAATATAATTAAATGAGATATTTTAAGTAAATTAATATATAATTATTTATAAATAATTAATTTAATTTATTTTTTAATATATCTAAATTAAGTAAATGGATCAGAAAGTAGTAACAGAATAAACGGGGAAGAAAAAAGAAAAGGCGTTGATTGTAACACGTGTATTCTTACCGTTACATAAAGAGGGCCCCTTCTTAGATAAAGATAGGCATCCCCAAGAAAATGCCTATCCGCTTCACCTTCAGTCACAAATACCGACTTACTTTTAACCAAAGAGAACAATATTTTTAAATTTTATTAACTTAGTATCCACATGTCAAAATATAAAATATAAATACTTAAAGAACTGTTTGTCTCTGATTTATTTAGTTAATTCATATTTTTTTGGCAAAATACCGCAATTGAAAAATGAGTTAGAAATTCTAAATAAAATAAAAAACATATATTCTGATCAATATAATTATGGAAAAAAATCCAAAACAAGAATAAATTATTTTTTTATTAAAATTATATTCGTGATCGTGACAAACTCCAACAGAAACAAACAGAGAAACCGAAAGTGCAACTAATTGAGCCAAAACAATCGAAAGTGGAACTTGTCGTTGATGTGGTGGTTGAGACTTAATTACAAGAGCTACATTATTATCGTTTTCAAATATCCCTTTCTATTATTCCCGCTTCAAATTTCAATTCATTGCGTCCCAGAATATGTATGTGTGCGTGTCCATATCATATCAATATGTCCATGACTAATTAATTGACTTTACAAGGGGAAAAAACAATCTATAAAATAAACAAATCTAAGACCCACTTTATTTTATTATAATTATTTCTTTTTAAAAAAATTCCATAAAAATACTATTTGAAATTTGAAATTTCAAATTAAAAATTTCTACAAACATGTGTTGTTATTTACTTATCAAGTATCATCAATAATTATTAAAGTGTAGAAAATAAAATTGATTTGGAATTTTAAAATTCAAGTAATATTTTTAAGATTTTTTCTTATTTTTTCCCCTTAAAATTAATGAATTCAATCACTTGCCAAATTTGATATTCGTATATAATCGTACTCATGTTCGTTTGCCTCTTCGCATGAATGATCAGGTAATTACTAGGAGCAGAATTTAGAATCTCATTCTATATACATATTATTCCTAAACATAGAATATTCTTTCACACCGACAAAAACTGACCTTGTAAATTTATTCCTTCAATAGATCATGTATTTGGGAGAGAAAAAAAAAGCTTTACTACATTATATCTTTAAAATGCAAATTAAAGGAACTGGTTCCTTTCAAAAGATTAGAAGTAGTAACAGTAACAGTTTAGTTGGAGGTGCAAATTGTAGTAATTATCTTGCGTGGGACTGTTCCATTTAAAAGATTAGTTGTCTTACTCTTACATTGCTCAAGACCAAGAAAGCCTTAGGGACTGCTTCGTACAATGGGAATGGAGGGGACATATGAGTTGAATTTAGAAAAATTGAAGAAATGAGGATATAAAAATCTAATTAACTTATAATAATTTTCTCTCTCCTCCCCTCTAAATCCCTTAAACTAAACATCCCCTTAGGATCCGTTTGGTTCAATCCCTCAATTACATCCCAGAGTACAATGCAATGCAGTGTAATGAGAATGCAATACAACATTACCTACAGGAATAATGTTTTTTGTACGATTTTTGAGAAAGGTGCTACGGGTTATTATAAAAGTGTAACAAGGATCGGATTCAAATAAGCAAAATCTTTCCTTTTTTTTTTGTAGGAGAGCAAATTATCTATTACATATTAATATAATGAAACAATCACATACATAATAACGAAACAATATTAATTTTTTTTCTTCCCTTCTTTTTTTGGGTGGGTGTATATTCATATATATAGGGTATATTCATATATATATATATATATATATATGGACAAAACAAATTATTTGGATTGTAATTGGTTATCAGCAAGTATATACAATTCCTATCCAACAATTACTCCAAATAATTTATCTCTTTGTTTCATCAATCATGTGTGGACCAAGACATTGATCATGCTATTCCAGCCCATTCCTCTGCACATTACAATGCATCATGTCGAGTCTAGTGGGATCTACTACACATTCTTCTATTATCCTATGCTACTTGTCAGTGCTCATCTTCCTAACTTCCTATATACCTATGTCATTTTCAATCATTTTACACCTCAACATATTTTTTAATATATTATCTAAATAAATTTACTTTATAAAAGTTAATTAGAATAAAATACTATCCAAATATAAATTACATGATTTTAAATTTAATTTTAGTTTACAAAAGTCAAGAATAAAAAGTTACTTACAGGGCCATTGTATAATTGTCGCCACGTTGAGCTTTGAGGTGATAATAGGATAGGTAGGGTCCGAAGCACACCTTTTTTCAAAATATGTGTCAAAACAAACAAAGGCTATACACACACACACACATACAAGTAGTTAGGCCGAAACTCGTGTCGTAGCAAGAAACGCCTAATTTGTCAGACATGTCTGTTTGTTTGAGTTTGGCTTTGTATGTGTCATTCAACTAAACAGTAAAAGAAAGACAAAGAACAAGCTTTATTACTCATCATTCGAAAATAATCGATCCGATTCAACACCACATCAGAGAAGTTCATCGTAGACACATAGTAGCTTTTGCTTTTAGCTCTCTCTTTTTTCCCTTGTATGGTGTCCACAAAACGACACCATGCATATATAATTGCTGGCCATCCCCGCATGTGCTCATAATAGAATATCTATATATGATGAGGCATAAAATCTCCACCTTCTCACACGCACCATTCAATTTTATAATCACACACAGAGAGAGATCAGAGAGACTCATAGGCCTTGATGCAAGTGCATGAAAGAACGTGCATGGTCTGGTGACATGGAGGGAGTTATATATGTATGTATGATTCAGATCATGAAGATTCCCCTGCATCTGCCGACCACAAGTGTTATAAGAGTTTGTGTAGTTCGACGACTGAACACGTAGCTAGGTTCATTAATAATTGTATATTGTAATGTTTATAGCCAAAAAGTATGTAAAGAAAAAGGGGAGAGATGCCCTAAGACCCATGTGGGTGTCTGGGATATAGCAGAACAAGGTGAATGGGGGTTTCTTATTTTATAGGGATCCATCGACCTTTTCTCTTCGTGATTGCGTGACACGTTGGTTTCCATGCACTTAGGAATCCTTCAATGTTTCTTGTTGGGTAGGCGGTTAACAGTACTCTACAATTACACCCACCTCACCTAGCCAAGCTACTTATCTTGTTTTAAATTTTTTTTATACACACATGCATACTCCTGTTAAAAACATAAACTTTTCGTCTTAGAAAAATTCTTATATGGTCATGGATGGAGAAGTTGGAATCTAATACCTTTCAAGTTCAACGACCTCCAATAGGGGTCACCTCGACATTCGTTCCCTCTTATTGCAAAGAAATTTTCATAAGCCATCGGGGTATTGCAGTCTAATAATATGAAGTTCCTTCTTCAAGTTTTTCTTAGGTTGTGAATTTGAGCACTTTATTGGTATAATGGATACGTGAGTATTATGATAACAAAATATTGAAAATCAAGAAGGGTAAAAATAGGCATATGGTCGCATTTTTCATTAGGTAATTTAAATGATTATATTTACATCAAGTTTTTTATATTTATTTTGTTAAGTTATCTAATTATACTTGGTTATGTGCACATGACAAAGTAAGATTGGAGAATTTGATAAAATGGATACAATAAACTTTATAAGGTTTCTCCATGTTGAAATTTTGTAATAAAAAACTGTTTATCCAAATGAATGTGAAGAAAAGGATGGTGGGTTGCGGAGATTTAGGCATATAATGCGGGAAAACTTTAAAATATTAAACAAAGTATAATTAAAGATAATCTGGAATCTACCTTTACAGCAAAAACTTTGGAGTAAAAAAAATGATACAAAAGTTAAATTTGTATGTGCTTTTTCCAACTCTTGTTTTCCTTTTTAAAATTTTATAAGAACTTATAAGAGTGTATTTTCAAAACTTAAAAAAAATGAATTTTATACTACTCCCTCCCTCCAGTCCTACATATTAAGGTCATCTTAACTAATTTGTAGGATTCAAAAAATAGATAAATTAGTTATTTATAATTAATTAATAAGCAAAACATATCTGATACGTTTCCAAAATACTCCTATCGTTTAATATTAAAATTTAATGTCCCAATAAATAGCGGTATTTTGGAAAAGAAACATTTAATATATATGGGAGACCATATATAGACCAGAGATAGTATCATGTATATAACATAAAAACTGTGAGGGCTGCTATTGTCGGCCGGCTAAAGATCTCCATCAGATGGATCATGGAAATTAATAAAATTAGTGGCATGCATATGCATATATATATATATATATATATATATATATATTAATTTGTTAATTATTAATAGAACAAAAGAAGTTGGGAAAGAAAATAGTAGATACTCAAAATGTGCATATATACGAAGACACAATTGATCAAAGCCCGAGAGAAAGAAGAAGCTGCGCATGTGAAAAAGTTCTGAAAGAGACGACCAACTAATATCGAGGTCTTATGCGCTTTGTTAGGTGATCCAATAAATAATTAAATTAATTAACTAGCTAGCTAACTGATACCCTTTCTCTAGAATAATATAATAATAAATAATAATATAGTAGGGTTTACGTTTCATGCAATTAATTAAATATAGAATGCATTAATGAACCAATATAGAGTTGGTTTGATAATGTTAGAAGAAATAGTCATAAATTTTAAAATTAAAATAACCAGTTGTTTGAATACTTAGTAATATGATCAAAAAAATCAATGCTAATTAATAATATATATATATATATATACATAAAGAATGGGTCAATGGAGTAGGTTTCGTCCGTACTATATAGGTTACATATTTTGGTGCATGCAAGGCAAAACCAGCGAAAACAAATGTCGACATCTCCTTCGTTGTGTTTCTTTGTCTCCTATTGAATTCTTCTTCTCTTGTTTGGAACAAAATAAAACACACGAGTCAGAAAGATCTAGAAAAACGTAAAGGGGCATAAATATATATATAATATATTTGGTTTGGTTTTGACAAAAGGATCGAAGCATGCATGAATGACAAAAACCATAATAAATTCGTACGTTGCAGTCATATGGCATTGAGTTGGATGAGAGGTGACGATAGTTTCATGTCTAGGTACAATGAAGGGGACCAGCAACACGACCACAAAATCGTCTTGCAGTATTGTTTTATTGTCATTTATATATTACTTTGACAACAAATCACAATAGAAACAACCTACGAATTCAATATTGATATGAATTGTTCGTGGACCATAATGTTGGCTAAGAAGCGTAATGTAATTAATTAATGAATGAGTAGCCAGAAGAGAAAAAGCTGAATCGTTGCTACGTTGGCACGCCGCTGCTGGATTTGCTCGCTCAACAATTGGAGCTGTTTGTTTTGCGGAGCTCAATCCTTTCCAATGGGCGTCGTCCTAAATGGGGCCCCCATAAAAATAAAAAAAAATTCCATCTTTTCTTAACCACAATAAGTGTAACGTCATTCAAAAAAAGTGAACAACTTTTTTCAATCCAAATGTAAAGTAAAATAATACAAAATTCATCAAAATTTCAGAAACACGATCTAAGTTGGAAAATTTCAGCAAGTATAAAATAAACTAATCCAAACAAACTAGTTGTTGCATAGAGTGACTAGGGGGATATATATATTAGGTCGAGGCTAATATGATCACTATTTCAAATCTTCATGATATAATTCAAAATAAAAAATAAAAAGCAAGATTATTTGAAATTATTTTTCTTTTATTTTAACACTTTTATGTTTGGTAATATTATATACAATTAACACATGGTGTGAACATTATAATTTCATAAGTTCGTTTTTAATGAAATAAATTAATTTTTGCAACTAATGAAAAAGATAACAATTTTACAATTAATCTATGTTGGGAGAGCCTTTTGATTAAACATCTTTTGTCTTACACAGAGTTCCGTTCTATTTTAAAATACCCTAATTTTAAAAATTAAAAATATAAAATTATATCATTTTATATTCTTATTTTAAACATTAAACTATAGAAATTTAAAATTACTGATAATGTAAAAATTTAGAATCACAAAATTAATTTAACTTATCACATAATTAAAAATTAATCAATTGAATAATATAACAGAAGAATTGGACATATATGTAAAATAATATAAACGAGTTTTTGAAATGGGTAGGATGTACGGGGATGTGAAATAAAAAAGACACAAAAATGAGGCAGATATACCTTAACAGGAGAAGCCTGAAGTGGACTGCCCTAAACAGCGCAATTATGAGAATCCTGCTCTGCCTTCTATGGCCAATGCCAGAAATTATTATCTGTATATTCGTTTCGTTTTATTTTTTTAGAGAGAAAAAAAGTTGTAAATAGAACAAACAGTGGGAATGGAGAGTGAGGGAGAACTATGTGCGTGGCACGAGACCATTGGAATGAGCCCACGTGGATACCTCCTTTTGCCTTCCAACACCCATGGCTTCACCACTCCTCTGCTCAGAAGACGGCTGCCTTTGCCAAGGACTCTTCTGTCACTTCCCCCATTCTTACTCTAATGAATGCAGATGCCTTATTTTTAATTTAAAAAATAATCAATAATTAATTTTAAAATGTGTTTAAGAAATTTTGGCATCTTTCATTTTCAATACACTTTGGTAATTGTGGATTCCCTTATAATAATTAATAAATAATGTATTGGTTGATTGAATAGGTAACTTTAATTAAAAAACTAAAAAGAGAATAATAAAAAGGGCAGGATATGTACTTTTAGTTAAATATTTATTATTTTTTTTATAATTTGGAAAGTAAAATACTTTATAATTATGTAACTATATACAATCAAAACAAAAGCATGATAAAAGAAGTATACAACAATCAACCATAAGTGGCTGAGTAAAAATAACTCAATTCCTCTCAAGTAAAATTGAGAATCCAAACTTTAGTAATTTTTCTGACAAACTAATATTGAAAAAGTAGTTTCTTAGGTTTGAATCCTATGATTTATTTAAAAAAAAAGAATGTTATACTGTAATATATATTAATGATTAAATTAAAATAAAAAAAAATTGAGAAGATATGAGATGAAAAGTCTAGGGCAGTGGAGGGGAACCAAAACCGGAGGAAAAGACCAAAAACAGTCCATGAAGTGGTGGTGTGGTGGGGGCCGCAGGGTGTGGGGCCTGCTCTTCTTCCGAAGCGTGGGACCCTCCCTGAGCGTTATGGGAGCTTCTGGTTGCACCTATAAATCCATGCCTCCACCCTCTGCTTCTACCCCACCACTCACTCGCTCATCAATCTCTCCTTCTCCTTCTCCTTCTTCTTCTTCAATCTCTCATTCATTACTCTCTGGTTTTCTCTCTTCCCGACCTCATTCATTCTTCTGAAATCTTTAGGTAATTTCAGTTCTTCATCATCATCATGATGCCCTGTTTTCAACTCCTCTGATAACATGCTTGTTTTTACAGAGACATGACGCAGCAGAATGTGGTGGTCTCTGAGGCCAATTCCAGAATCAACCTGGCTTTCACTGCCGCCGTCTCTAACTCCTTCAATTTCACCACCGCACCTCAGAAGCCCCCCACCCCACCCGGTGCAGGCGGCGGCTTCATCTCCATCTCAAGGAATAAGAAGTTCCTGAAGACCCTGGACATCAATGGAGCCGCCCAAATCAATTCCTGGGTTGAATCCATTCGTGCCTCTTCCCCTACCCACCACCATTCCACTTCTCTCACCACCTCTCCTTTCGACCCAGAACACAACTCTTGGATCGTGAGCCTCTCTCTCTCTGTTTCTCTCTCTCCGGTCATCTTCTTCATCACTTATGAATCTAACTGTATAAATACATATGTTTGATGAAGCAGCTTCATCACCCATCTGCATTAGAGATGTTTGAGGAAATCATCGACGCTTCCAGAGGAAAACAAATAGTGGTGTTTCTCGACTACGACGGCACGCTCTCCCCCATCGTCGACGACCCTGATCGTGCTTTCATGTCCGAAGAGGTTAGTTCAGTTCCATATCTTTCCGGAGACTCTTCTTGAAACTGGATAGTAAAGTTAAAATCCTAAATCTTACTTACTCACGTACGTGTAATTAATTAACAGATGAGGAAGACGGTGAGAAACCTGGCGAGGTGTTTTCCGACTGCTATAGTAAGCGGAAGATGCAGAGACAAGGTGCATTTCAAAGCCTTCTTTAATTTTAATTACTTTCTTAATTTCTCTTTCTTTTGATTAAAAAAATTGTAATATTGTTTGGCAAAATATATAGGTGTACAACTTTGTTCGCTTGGCAGAGCTATACTATGCAGGAAGCCATGGAATGGACATTAAAGGCCCGACTAAAATCTCTAAATACAATAAAGTGAGTGGTGTAACTACATAATGGCATTTAATTTTTTTTTCTCTCTTTATTAATTACTCAAAGTTGACTCATTAATTATTATTCTCTGCAGGAAATCAAAGCGATTCTGTTTCAGCCTGCCTGTGAATTTTTACCCATGATAGACAAGGTTGGTGATTTTCTGAAGGTTCTTGATTTCTTTCTACTTTTTGTTTCACGATGAATCACGTTTAGAAGATGTTAATTAAACGGTGAATTTTTCTCTCAGGTTTATCAACTTTTAATTGAGAAAACCAGCTCAACTCCAGGAGCTAAGGTGGAGAACAACAAGTTCTGTGTATCTGTTCATTTTCGCTGTGTTGACGAGAAGGTACTGAAAAAATGATATTCAATCTTCCTTCATAATTTCTCAATCTCATGCAAGAAAGAAATGGTCTGATGAATCAAAATGCTTTCTTTTGCACAGAAATGGAGCGAGCTGGCGAGCCAAGTTAGATCAGTGTTAAAGGAGTTCCCAAAGCTTCGTCTTACTCAAGGAAGAAAGGTGTGTGGGGCCCACCAGCTGGTTTCTGTATTATTTTATTCGCTTCTTATACTATTTATTTACTTTGAGGTTATTATTATTAAGAAAGAGATCAAAAACGAGATTAAGTGAGAGATCGATGTCTCACTTTCAATACGATTTGGATGATACAGGTACTTGAGATTCGTCCCCCGATTAAATGGGACAAAGGAGAAGCCTTGGAATTTTTGTTAGAGTCACTTGGTGAGTTCACAATAATAATAATAATAATAATGTGTTTTCAATATTTGTAATACTGAACCCACCAAGTTCAATTGGTTCGTTTGATAAAATATTATTTTGTCCACTTAGAAAAAAGCCAAGGAATGAAAAAAAAAAGACATAATAAAGGAAGACAGCTAGACCCTTGTGGGGCTATCATATTTTTATTTATTTATTGAAGATTTATAATAATGAATGAATGGGCATGAGGTTCATAATAATATGTAGTATATATCAACTTTTTGTATTTGCTTGTGGGGATGTGTTTGTTTGCCAATGAGAATAATAAATCCAAATACTTGCACAGGTTTTGCCAACTGTACAGACGTGTTCCCTGTTTACATTGGCGACGATCGATCCGATGAAGATGCATTCAAGGTATCCAACTGATGTTACTTTGGTTCCTTTCTTCTCATTTTTTTTATTATTCTTTCTCGTTAATATAAGATATTATTGACTTTTTTAAATAGGTTAATAGAATTAAATTAATTAATTAATTATGACTAAAATTAATTATTTAAGATAAATTCATATTATATATTACTTTTTAATTTACTCAAATTAGTTAAATAACTCTCGTATTATTTATAATTTATTTATTTAATTTTATTAATCTATTTAAAAAAATTAACTAACTCTCATAATTAAGATAATAATTAGGATAAGAGAGTATTATTCTAGTCACTTACTCATCACTTTAATTATTATTACTAAATAATAATAGTAATTGTCTAATTAATGTCGTACTGAAAACAGAAACTTAGAGAGAGAGGACAAGGGTATGGCATTCTTGTCTCCAAATTTCCGAAAGATACGAGTGCATCTTACTCTTTGCAAGAACCCGATGAGGCAAGTACACATTTCAGACCCAGTATATATTTTCTCCACAAATATATAATGCCAGAATATATATATATATATGATATTTATTTCCTGATATTTATATATGTAAATAATGCAGGTGATGGATTTTCTGCAGCGATTAGTGGAATGGAAGAGGGTTTCGGTGAGAGCACGTTGCAGGGTGTAAATGACAAATATGTACATGGCAAAAATAAGCTCGGGAGGGGGGGGGTGTTAGGATATATAGGACACTTCGTAATTTTTGTTCAGCTAGCTAAGAGCAACAAGACAAATATGTAAGGATAAAGCAAACGCCTTAGAAAGACACAAGTGTCTTTCTTAGTTTAGATGTAACCAGCTACCCAAGTACAGCAATAATAATTATATATATATGAATATTGTCCAAGTCTTAATTCATTAATTAATTCAAGTTGATGAATGCTTCAAATATATATATATATATATATATATAGTTATTGCCATTCATGGATTAATGTGTGTGTGTGTGTGTGTGTGTGTAAGATGTATATAGCGAAGATAATAAGATATAATGGAAGCGATCGATGTATGATTGGTTATAGGGAGATTCAGGTAAGAGGGGCCCTTATCAACTATACATCATATCAAAGCTGACTCAAAAGTGCAGTTTTGAACTTCTCTTTTAAGGGCTCTAACTCATCATTTTAACCTTTTAATTATTACTTTCCTGTATTGTAATTAATTAAGAGTCCACATTCATTATATTCCTATGCTCTTCATTATTCCCTTTGTTATTATATACTAATCGCATTTTCAATATATGATATATTTAACTAATTTTATTAGATTAAAAAAGTTAGTTAAATTAGTTAGTATAATATGTCTTTTCTAAAATACCTCAATCATCTTTCTTAATTCTATCATTCCCTCTTCTATTTAATTATTATTAAGGGAGTATTAATAAGGATAATGTGGAAAAAAGTTGATAAATATAAAAAATTTATCTTATATTTAAGACTAAAATTAACTCTTCAATTATATTCTATATTTAAAACGGAAAGAGTATTATACTAGCTAACTCGCTTCTTCCATCCATTATTCTAATAGTCTAATTTTTTAATCAAGGAATTATTATGAGGTCATAAGGAAGAGATTTAATTACCTAAAAATTTTAATTATAATTAAGAAACAAGCAATGACAAATTATAGTGCAAAAAATGATAATAAATTTGTATTGTTTATTAGTTATTGGGATTTTTTAATGATTAAGTTCATTGCTCGGTACCATAGTAATTCCCTTTTTTTTAATCCCTCTACGGATTCTTCAATCAAAACGCAATATCTTATATCTGTGTACTGTGTGTATATATATAGGCTGTTTATTTGTATTCTTTTTCTGCAAACTGCAAACTAATTTTGGTTATTTTATTATGCGGTAACACACTACTCACAAAATTTTACAATGTTTTGGCAATTAAATTTGGTGGTGGTCAACAAATCATGTAGAGAAACTGAGTTTGATAATAATAAAAAGGAAGAAGCAGTGGAGCGAGAAATTAGGGGAGGAACTTCCGTGGGGTGGCATGCTCTTTCGGGGGAAAAGGAATAGAGAGAAAGAAAGGGGTTGGGACGATTCCATTATATATAGTGTCCCACTTTCATATAAAATCAAAGGCATGCTTTATTTTAAGTAGAATTGTGAGTTGGCACCAAAATACGACCCTGCCACTCTAATATAAATATTTGGCTTCACAAATCATGTGAAAATTGACCACAACAATATTAATATACACACACATACACATACCCACATGCAAAAGGTTTTGTCTTTCAAACACACACAAACACATAATCTACATTGCCACATTTTTTTTTTTGGTGAATTTATATATGCTCTCAGACCTTGCTCTAAGAATATTCTTTTTTATATTATTATCTGAGTGTATTAGATTTGAGTATTGTTAAGTTTAACTAATGGTAACTTTTTTAAAGACGTTTTCTGTACACACGGATTTAAGTCTGAGATTTTATGTTTAAGATGTCAAGACAACTTCTACTTAGACAAACGCTTGCATGCTGGTTTTGTTCCAAGAATATTCTACACACATAACTTTATCCAATGGAAAGTAATTACAGTTGATGAACAAGATCGAGGAGTATAAATAAATTTGACGCCACATCTTAATATAAAATGTGAACGTATAAATTTTCACATACGTTAACTCAAACTTGTCTCAGGCAATGAGGTTCTTGGAAGTAGATGTGAGAAGCGATATGTATATATATGCTAAAATTTAGTGTGGAAGGAATGAAAATGTTAAAATTAAGGTTGTGGGGGTGGGACATAGGGCCTATTTGGAAACCGCAAAAATCGCGGCTTTAAAGGGGTTTCTGGCCCAAATTTTGGTTTGGAGAAATTTTAAAACAAACAGTCATATTTGTTCAAACGGGCTTCTGGATCAAACCATGGTTTCAGATAAGCTGGTTAGAGTAACTTTTGGAATAGTAAAATACTTTTCAACTATTCAATTACTATTTTACCCCTATTTTTTCTTACACCCTCTCTCCTCTCTCTTCTATCTTTTCACCATTTCTCCTCTATCTTTTTCACTATCTCTTATCTTTCCTCTATCTTTTTCGCCCTCTCTCCTCTCTCCTCTATATTTTTTATCCTCTCTCATCTCTCCTCTCTTATACATACCCTTTTTAGTAATTTTTCAATTACAAAACCCTTTTTATAACAACTATTCAAACACTCATTTATCTAAAATCATTTTTTCCCATAATCTCTTTTCTAAAAATCATTTTTTATAAACTGTCTAAAAATCTATTTTTTTCATAAACTAATTTTTAAAATTTTATCTAAACATTCACATATAGTGAAAGTGAGAATGGTTGAAAGAGGAGTTGGAATCCACTTAAAAGGAGACATTTGATGTGAGGAACAACAAAGATATTTGGAGTAAAGACACCAACATGCCGCCAACCTTTGACAACTTCTCTCTTCATACATATCGATGTTTGTGTCGGACGTGGAAAGATGGAGTCCACTACATTTATTAATATTCTTATAATTTGTTCAATATTTATAAAACTAACACACACACTCGACATGTTTCAATTATTGGGGAGAATACTATAAGATCTATAATAATAGTCTTTTACTAACAAGAAAGAACAAAAACAAAAAGGTTAAAGAGTTTGGATCCATTTTATACTAAGAAAGTAACGATATTAATACTTTTGAAAAATACTATATACTTTGGAGAGATCGTGCATATATAAACTGCCTTCTTGCACCCACCAAACCCAACTTGGATATATATTTTATACTATGTGGGGAAGAAATTAAAATCAACGCTACTACTATGGGAAACAACACATTATTTTTTCTTGCTTTTTTTTTTTGTTACTTTACAGTACAAAGCTAGATCCGAAGATGGATTTTTAGTTAACATATATATATGTATGGTTTATTATGAAACCAGCATGTGACTTTCAATAATTATTAAACTAATTACACACATAATGTTTTCTTGCCTCTTAATTAATTAAACTCTCTCTCTCTCTGTGTATATATATGTGTGTGTGTGTATAGATATATAAATGAATCGTACAGGGAATGGGGTGGACTTGATTATTAAGAAGCACATTGGCAAGCAAAACTGTGTTAGGTTGGGTGCTCGAATACACGTGTTTGGTTGTTGGAAAGGGAGAGAGATGCAGAATTGTTAAATCAAGGAAAAGAGATATTTATTTACTTACCGTGTACGGGTGTATATATATATACACAAACACATAAACACACACGGCCGTATATTAAGTAAATAAAGTCATTAAAATATGTATTTAATTAATTGGTTCATGAAGTTATTAATTTATTTTTCTTGATTGCTCGTTAGATTCACCTAGATATTTTCCTTGGTTTGGTGGATCCAATTGTTAAGTATGCCAAACTCCTTCATCATTTCACAAGTCTCTGTAGACCAATGGTACGATCATTAATTCCGAATGCACACACAAACACACACACACACATATATACGAACACGTCACACACTCACACATATGTTGAGGTATTTACATGTGTGTATAATATTTAGCTAATTTAGAGAAGATATATATATACACACACACACACAATTATACAGAATAATAGCTAATGATGTATCGATGGATGTTTCAGAAACTATTGATAGCCCATAATAATAAAGAAGGAAGCATGTGAGTAGGTTAAGTGCTCATACACATGAAAAGGTAGGGACGCAATAACTTTATGGAAAAAGAAAGCCAATAATATATGTTTGATTTGAGGGTCTTATCCCAATTGATATTCTCTTCTCGTTAATCAGTTTGATAAGTTCAAAAGAAGAGTTTAATTTTTGAATAACTTCTTCTGTCCATTACGCATATTGAAGCATTATGAATCAATCATTATATACAATTCTACATATTGTCTATCTGTTTGACTGCCTTGAAATTATTTAAACTATTACGTAACCTTATAAAAAAATATTCCTTTAGTCTCAAATGTAGGAGCTAATTGAAAGGTTACTTTTCGTCATAAATATAATATATTAATATATTCTATTCAAATTAATTTATCTAATTTATAAGCTAATATATAATATAATATTGTACCAAGATATTTTATATACCACCAAACGCTTAGATCATCTAGTTATGAATCATTCCAACTTAACTAATGATATCGTGTTTGAGCCCTATGTATCTTAAATATAAGAAGTATATAACTAATTAATAAATATTAAAAAAATTAGTTAATTTAGTTATTTATTAAAAAATATGAGTTTATTTCCTTAATAAGATAGCCCCCTTTAATTATTTTGTAATGGAAAATACCCCATATAAAAATATTCTTTTAATATATGTAATTAATATAGATTGATATTCTAGTAAAAATATTAAGTTATAAGTCATTTAGAAGATAAAGGAATTGAAATTTTATATTTAATTTTAAAGAAAGTATTTTAAATAAAAGTTACTTCTCATGTCCTTAATAAATAATTTAACTAATTTAATTATATTAAAGTTAGTTAAATTAGTTAATATAACATATTTTATTTAAAATATTTTAATAATCTTCCTTCAATTTTTCCTTTTCTCTCTTTTTTGACATTGTCTAGAAAATATTATTAAAGATAATTTAAAAAAATTAAGAAATATAAAAAATTAGTTTTATATTTAAAATTAAGATTAAATTTTTAATTAAATTTTATATTAAAATCGAAGAAATATTTTTATACTATGGGTAGGATGGATGCAAAAGGCTTCAGCTATTGATGAACTAAATCCATTATGCGTCCAAGTACTTTGAACAATTCAGGTACATAAAGACTTTAATTAATTAATTTGCTGTTTGACAGATGACAAGTACAGACATTTTAGTAATTAAAAATTAAGAATAATTTAAGTGTAATAATTTTTAACACACAATATCTTAATTTTTTTTATATATATTTAATATTATAATTTTATTTATGGTATAATTTTATTTATAATCTTTTAATTTAATACAATTTTACTTATAATCTTTTTAATTTAGTACAATTTTACGCATAATCTTATTTTTCAAGTATTAATAGTTGCATTAAAATAAAAAGATTATATATAAGTAAAATTATATCAAATTAAAAAGATTATAATAAATATGTACCATAAATAAAATTAAGATACTAGACGTATATAAGAAATAAAATTAAAATATTAAGTGTTATAAGACTCTGATTTGCATTCTGTCATCTTCCCCAACAAAATCTAATTGATATATAGTATATTTCACGTACACTTGTCAAGACTTAAACAACATGGGAATATATAAAAACAAATAATGCATGGTGTGATTTGTTCAAGGTAATGATTATGATCAAACTAACTAAATTAGTTAATTAAGATCTAACCCTTGATGATTATAAATATTAATAACTCGAGATTTGGAGAATCCTTAGAAGAAAATGGACAAAGAAAACTCACAGGTCAGATACTTATGGTCTATTGACAGGTTTACAAGTCAACTTCAGTCCCCTTTTTTTTTTTTAATTTTGGAGTGGCAAAAAAGTCAATCAAACTTCAGTCCCTTAGTTTGACAGTTTAACACACTAAGTAAGTTAGATTAAGACAAACAACAACAGTTTCAAACAGACGAATATTTAAATTAGTGATGACTAGCTAATCATAATATTAAATTTCAACAGGTCTATTACATTATCCAAATTGGTCGAATGTCGGTCAAAGAAAACTACTACTGTCTTCTTGTTTTAATTTCATATAAAACCCACCAAATCATTTTCAAGCTACTTTTTCTCTTGGGGCTATTTTGCCTTATCGAACCTTTGAAGAGTTATAATTATTATTAATAATTAATTCTTTACTTGACTAGTCTACCGACCCTTTGATTTTGTTCTGCTCCGTATGACTTTTGGTCCATCACTATTTTTATTTTTTTAATTAATTAGATGCAATAAAATTAATGAAACAGTGGCTTTCACAGTGCATTATTTTACAGGTGTGCCATTTTTAAGTAACTTTATTGATATAAGTACTGTTAAATTTTAAATTAAGATATACCAAACAAAAAGGAATATGCTCTAACTTATACCCATTCCTTAATTGTTTATGATATATAGACTATTCCTATGTTTTATTTTATGTTTTTAAAATCTTGCTACGTAGACGACATGTCATAATATCACTAATATGTAATATATATATATATATATATATATATATATATATAACCATCGAATATATATACACCACTTTTTTACCAATGTGATACTATGGATTACCAAAATAACATGTACTATAAAGAAATGTGACTTTTAACTTTATGTCCACGAGATAATGTATTAAACTTATGCCAAAAATAATAAATTAATTAAACTTATGATAATAAAGAGGTTGATCTGATGAGTAAAAATACAACTCACATTCCATAAGGTATTTGGCTTCCAATACTAATTACCAATATTATGAATTTATTGGATAAGTCTATTTTATAATTATAAGCGCTTTTTGAATTTTTAAACTTTTGACTCACCAATAAAGGAGGAAAACCTTGTACATTGTTGTGAGATTCTACGTGCTATAAATCTACTTATGGTGTGTGTTTGGGTAGGGAGAAAATCTAAGATTTTAAAATGACTTCTAGTCTAAACTTTGGCTTATAGAAATTTTAAAACAAACAAATATACTTGTCCAAAAATAATTTATGGATCAAACCATAGTTTAAAACTATAGTTTGGATAAACTCCTAGGAATAGCTTCTGAAAAAAGAAAAGAGCTTATGGACTACCCAATAATCATTTTGTCTTTATTTTTTTCACTATTTCTTCTCTCTCCCCTATCTTCCATCATCGTGTGCCTTCTTGTTTGTCACTGTCACCATTCTGCGTCCACCCTTGCTCTGCTCTGCTCTTCGTCCATTGTGTCTTCTTCTTCAGTCGTGCCCCTGCTCTGTGTCTCCCGTGCACCATCATCACCAAGCTCCCTCCTCCGTCGCAAGTCATCCTTATCGCAAGTTGTCACTGCAAGTCGCCCTCTTGCCGAAGAAATGGGAGAAGAAGATGAGAAGCTGTTGCTACACAGTGAGAAGATGAGAAGATATGATAAAAGTGAGAAGGTAAGAGGAGCTGGGACTGGACAAAAGTGACAATAATACTTTTTTATCTCATATATTTTCTAATAATTTATCAATCATAAAAATTATTTTGGTAATAACCATCCAAACACTCATTTATTCTGAATAATTTTTTGTCCATAAGCTCTTCTCTAAAAGTCATTTTCTAAAAGTGGTCTAAAAAATCCTTTTTTCACAAGTCATTTTCTAAAAATCTATCTGGGCCATGATCTTGAATTAAAGTAAATATTGGGCTCCTAATGAAGTCCATGGGTTTGTACTTGGGCCAAGGAAAAACAACTGTAGGCCAATATTCATGATGCCCCATAAAAATAAGGGTTCTATTGTTCTTAACAGATTTTTCTTTTTATATAATTAAAAAGAAAAAGAATACATTTGCTTCAAACTCATAATTATTAGTGCATAAGAAAAATTAAGACCGACTCTCTTTTTTCGTTAAATTTTTATTTCTTTATCACGACTAACAAATTAAAACATATTTATTGAAATTTGCTTAAAAAAATAAAGTATATCAAATAATGATGGTATTATTTTTATACATAAATGATAATAATAAAGGTAGATTATTTCAACAAATTTTTTTTCCAATTATGCATATGGGTTATTCAGGTAAGGCTTTTCCTCTGTCTCTCACTTCCCTAGACTCCTCTTTTACCTCCAAAACGTAGCCTACCTTATTAACATTATAACATGAATAACATGGGAGCTCAGAAATTAATGTGTCCGAAACAAAACTTTAGGCTTATTTGCATTATTGTTAAACTCCAGGCCATCATTTTAATAGATTAAGTGCGTGTTTGGTTTGGTAATTTGAAGCATCAATCTAACTTTTCAATAATAAATATACCGTTTATAAGGTAAATATGTGAAAAGAATTTTGCTTTAGCTTGATGTGTACATACTTATTGAAAGTAAATCCAAACAAATACTAAATAAGCTGGGTTTGTAATTGGTTATAAACCAAAGTATATAGTTTATCAAGTCCCGAATTTTACTCGTCGCCCTGAATTATTTTGTCACCCTCAATGTAAATCGCATCTGAGAGGATTCAATGTGATCGATCTGCTACTATATATTTCCAAACTAACGTAAAAATCTAAGTCACAAACAAATTATGAAGCATGAAATAATACGGAATTTGCTAATCCAAGAGAATACCAAAAAGAAAGCTATAATTAAGTAACAAATTAACATAATTGGCTAACCCCCCCCCCCCCCACACACACACACACAATACCATCATCATATCACCCTCCTTAATCATCTCCTGGATTAATTAATTCATGGCCACTCAATTAATTCACATTAATTACTATTGCATTCTTGTGAAAGCACATGAGCGTCTTCCCTCAAAGAACTCAACTTGATCTTGCAGTTAACGGTCTGATTCATCCCGTAAATCTTCAATCCCCCAGTCCTTCCCTTCACCTCGAGTTTCATCTCCAACTCAAAAGATATCGCCACGTGGCTCTTGTTCGTCGCATTCATGCTTCTTCTCATGTCTGCATTTAACGGCCTATCTTTTGATCCCGATAGCTCAACCTTCACCGAAGACGAAGCACTTGGGTCCAGATCCAATCCCGGAAACTTGCCGGTGGCCACCTCGATGCTGTGGTAATACATGGAAACATCCCCATCCTTGGAGTAACTAAGCCCAGATTGTCCATTAGGGTTCTTAGCTCTCATGGAAACTAAATAATGAGGAACCCAATGCGTGTTCTTCTTTGTCGTTGGAGGCTTCTTAACCTCAAATTTGCTGACGTAAAACTCAGGAAGCTTGGGCTTGAAGATGAAATACAAGGCGGTTATGATGAGTGCAATGATGATGAGAATGGAAAGAGAGATCAAGAACCAGGAGGAGCGATAGCAGGTGTTGGTGTTCTTCTTGTTGATAGGGTTACGGCGTTGTTCGATGTACGCTGAGTTTTCCGGCGGAGGAACGCGATAGACTTGGTCCTTGGGGACTTGGACGATGTAAGTGTGGTGGTCGCAGCCGGGAGGGAGGGGCAAGGTTGTCGCTGCTGCATGTTGATCGTCTATGGCGGCAGGTGGCGGGAGCCGCCCTTCCATGGGCAAATGGAGAAGCTATGGGGAGGGTTAATGGTGGAAGGGGTGCTGAAGCAGCGCCTTCTTCTTCGTCATGAACGAGTTTTGTATATGAGAGGTTCAGAGGATAGGAGAGAGAGAGACAGAGAGAAACAGAAAGAGAGAGAAAGGGTGATTACAGCATGGAAAACCCTATGATGGCCACTATATTTTTGTGTTTCTTCCGAATATCTTAACACCTAATTCCTCTATTTTTAGTTTTGTTCCCCTTTTCCTTTCCTGTATTTCGCTTCCCTATTTTCATATAGCCACTTTTCTTTATTCTCTGATCTCTTTCTTATATTCACTTTCTCATATTCTTCAATTCCTAGTACAAAACCTATGTTTTAGACTGTAGTTGAACCCTATAAATGCACTAATTTGCCATTTAATTGAGCTAGAGTAAATGATTATTAATCAATATATTTGAAGTATATATACTATATAGTCAGGTAACCTAGTAACTTATTACACTCGCATGTAAATTATATAGTCAATTCAATTTTTACTAGTCAAATTCAAGAAATGTTAGTTAATTCTTGACCAGCTTTGATCGATTGATTCTCAATTTAAACAAACAATGGTTATATTTTTTTAATTATCATCAGTGGGTTTGATCTAATTATCAAAATTTTCGTCCCTTGGATTATTCATGAAGCCCATTTGATCATATAAATAAGTCAAACATCTTTAAAGCATGTAATTAATAGTGACAGGCCTTTCTTTGGTCAACTCATTTCGCAATTCAATATTTTACCTACTGTATTAATATTGGACTTTAAAGCATGTAATTAATAGTGACAGCCCTTGGATTATTCAGGATAAATTTTTGTTTCTATTTTAGTATTTGAATTTCTTTATCTTTGTTGGTAAATCATTGTCCAGAATTCAGCGACTTAATATCCTTAAAGATGTTATTATTGGACGACTATGGCCTTAAAAGAACGATGCCGTATTTCTCAATGAATGATTGAAAAATATGTATTCATGACGCGCGGTTTAAGATAAAACGATGGAGGATACATAGATGTATATAGTTATGAGAAATCAAATAAACTAATTAGGAATAAATCTATTGTACATTATATTGGGAGTCATTCATCAAAAGCATATTCCAAAAGGAAAAGAAAAGAAAAGAAAGAACAATGTCAGCAGCTATACACATAATAATGTTTTGTTTCTATCACATAAAACAATGCCCAAGTTGACAACAATCTCTAATATCAGCCTATGTCCTACAACTCTTTTCCTCGTTGTCCCTTTAGCTGTTTCTGAACCTCCATCAACGCCTTTCTTACTTCCTCATCTTCTGGTGTTTCTCTCAGAAATATCTCGTAGTCTTGTATTGAAGCTTCCCATCTTTCCAACTACCACACAACCACAAATCAAACACCATCCACAACAGCAAAATAAATGAAAGATAAGAATCTTATGAGGGTATGTTACGTACCTTAGCATTACAGTCGGCTCTTCTCAATCTGGCTTTGCTGTATGAAGGCCTTAGATTGAGAGAAGCAGTGCAATCCTCCACGGCTCTCTCGAATTGGCCCAATTTCGACCGGCAAGCGGCTCGGTTGCACAACAAAACTGAGTTACAAGGATCATGCTCAAGCCCCTCTCCATAGGCTGTTAATGCCTCTGAGAATCTACTCCCTCTAAAAAGCTCGTTTCCTTCTGACCTTGCTGCTGCTACTGCTCCTGCTCTCCTCATCACCATGCCTGCTTCCTTGTTATTTGAGTCCAACTTCACTGCTCGTTGAGCCACCTCCAATGCATCATCAAATCTGTTCACATAAATGCTAACCCTTTGTCAACAAAAGAAGTATCTTGACAGAGACTTGATAGTATTGAGTAGTATAGGATGTTCAATAGGGTTAAATACAGTTAGTTTTTGGGATAGTATTTTCCGTCTCACTTAAGCGCCCATCAATCTGTTTTTAACAAATACCTTACTTTCCTATGTTTTATGAACCAAAATTTTGCTTTTTACCTTCCAGCAGCCATATCAACCTGAGCCCGTGTGACCAACAAATTAGCGAAACCAATAGGTCCAAGGAACTTGTTCAGCTCTTCGTCTGTAAAATTAGGACCTTTTGACATTACTTCAACGGCATCATGATGCTTACGAAGCTTTAGAAGGGCTTCAGCTTGCAAAGCAAATATCTTCCATGAAGGCCAAATTAAAAATAGGGTCACATCAGCATTATGATTGACATATTAATTAACACTAAGTGAGATAGAATAATTGGATGTTCTCTCACCTGAGGAGCAGAATCTGCACCACATAATATAGCAGAGTTGGCCTTCTTTTTAACTGTGTTCCAATCTCGTAACCTACGAGCCTCAGTGCACTTGTTAAGATTAACTTGAAGATTCCTCACCTTAGCAATCTCATCAGGATCTGCATCTGGTCCCGCATGTTTCAAATGATACTGTGCCTTGTCTGTTTCACCTAATCTATATATACCCAACAAATGTAACAGACTTTTGAGTGACAATATATTCCCTCCTATTCTAAATATAATGTTATACAAGAGATTTCATTTTAGAATCTAATCCACTTTGTTTAATTTTTTATCCAAAATATCCTTATTAATTTTATATATTAGGCTGGCTGTCTGACTTCCAATCAATAAATAATTATAATACACATGATTAAAAGGGTTAATTTAAGGAAACAAAGATAAATTTGTTATAGATAACTAATTTAACTAATTTATTTAATATTCATAAATTAATTATCTAACTCTTATATCAATTACAGGTGGTAATAACAAATAAACTTTTTCAAATTAAAGCAATTAAGATGCCTACCTAAGGTACAAACTTCCCAATCGATGATGAGCTCTATGGTAATGAGGTTCGATTCGAATGGCTTCTCTACACTCAAAGGCGGCCTCGATAAGCCTTCCAAGTGCCGTTAATGCCGCACTTCTGTTACTTCTATATGAAGCTTTGTTAGGATCAATGGCGATGGCTGCATCATACAGAGCCAATGCCTCTGCAAACCTCCCGTTCTTGTAATCCTCATTCCCCATTATCTTTAACTGCTCTGGATCCATTCTCGTTGATATAGCTCTGCAAAGAGAAACCCCTTCTTCTTTCTTGTTCTCTTTCGTTCTATTCCCTGCATTATTTGTGCATCTTCTTTCACCATTGTTAGCTATCAAGGTTTCTTCTTTAGGCTTAGGAAGGTGATCTATTACGCTGTAAGAATTTGTATTATTCCCTCCTCCACCACCTTGTCTCAAGTTTCCTAAATCTCCAAACAGCATCACGTTGCTGGAGGAAGCGCGAACAAGAATGCTACTTCCTTTGGATTTCTGGTGATCGGTGATATAACTTTCAAGCTCGCCGGAAATTCCGAGGGCTTCTTTGGGAACCTTTGATCGGCCTTGTGGTGTTGTCGCTTTTGATGTTTCGTTGACATGTTGTTTCGTTTGCTGGTTTTGAATCATGACGACACGCGTCTGTGGGTGGTTGGTGGGGAGTAAATCGGCGTGGTTGTCGAAGGGGCCTCGCCGGCGCTTTGAATTCCACATGTCTGAGGACGGTTTTCCATTTTGCATGACATTATTATTATTATTAACGTGATGGGACGTAGGAGAAGTATGTGAAGGGTGTGATCTACGTGGGCGTCGTCCAAACACTGCACTCAGTAACCCACAACCCGATCTCCGGTCCGGCGAAGTGTCTGCCATTGAAGATGATGAGATGGAGATGACGATGAAGGACCCCTTTGATCATAATCTAAAATAATGAAAACAAAATATGGGCCTGCAAGATGTTGAGAGGAGAAGATAAAGAGATAGAGAAATGGGATTTGGAAGAGGACAACCCCCAGGAGAGCACATGACAAGTCTCCTGGAGTGCCTTCCAGAGAACAAAATGGGTGAGTTTTGTGTCTATCAGAATGAATTGAAGGAGAAGGTCAAACTCAATGTCATGGTATGGTTGGCAGAGGAATTTGCTGCGAAAATCTTTAATCAGAGGCAACTATCGTATTTTATTCAAATCTGTTTTTTTTTTTCCTTTTTTGTTAATTGTTTTGATAGAGAGTGGAAAACCGAGAGACTCGCTCCTGGGTTGGATAAGGATCTCTAGAATTTTAGGAAGGCCAAACAGCCAAGACGCGTAGAGAACTCCACCTTCAATCATCGCACGTTGAGACCTAAGCCAGCTGTATATGGATCAATTTTTTTTTTAATCAATACAATCAGATTCTTCATGGGCGTACAACCTAACATATATGTCCATGACATTATCAGCCATGGAGTTAAAATCAATACTCAACCTAAAATAGCCACTCATACCAGTGAATCGATGAATTATTTCATAGTTGGTTCAATAAAAAATTTTGGATGGAGTTAACTGGATTGGATTTTATATTTTTACTTCTCTAGCTGAGCTTAAAATGACGTCATCCTGAGAGAAAAATTGCAGTCCAAGAAAGAATCTGTAATTTGTTCATACAAAAAGGAGGCTTTAACCAGTTTCTCATAAATCCAAATAAACCAAGGAGCGTTCTGAGTTTGGGAATGAAGGATACTAGTTCTGCGGTGGCTTTTTCTCTGATGTCCGGTGGCTTGCTTATAGCCACGTAGGTACCATGAGGGCTATTTTTTTGGTACTACACCTGGTAGTGCTTTTGGTGTCTTTGTTGCCCCAGGTTTTTGTTTTGCGCGTTGTTTAAGTTTTTCCTTATGTGGGATTCCTGTTGGCTATGTTGTTGCCTTCTTTGGCGGGTTAATTTTGTCTGTGTTGGATGTTATTGGCTTAATTCTACCATGATTAATGTTTCTCTAGTTATTGTTCTCAAATTCCAGATGCCTCTTCACCTTTCTCTCAGAAGAGGTGTTGTTGGAGCTGCTTGCGCAGCATTGGCATCAAATTGGGTGGGCTTAGGAGGGCACGTCTATGGAAAACCACCCTCTATTGCTTTTTGTTTTTTTTCAGGGTGAACTGAAAGCTAACCTCCTTGCCTTCAACTTGCTTGGTTTCACCCAGGGGTGGTAATGCGGGCCAACCCGCCGAAAACGGGTTGGCCCGCCGCGGGTTGGGGGGGAGGCGGGCCGGTTAAAACCGGCCCGCCTCTAGGCGGGTTGGCGGGCTAGCCCGCCAACCTGCCAGCTTTTTTGTTTTTTTTTTTAATTTTTTATATATAATTTTTTAATTTTTTTTCAATTTTTTTTTTAAAAATTACATATGTCAATATTAATTAGATTCAAATCATGTCTTAAATCGTCAAAATATTTATTTAGTCAATTTTGTCACTATCTATAGATAAATCTATCACAAAAAAAATTATAATAAAATAAAATAAATATATATAAAGAAAGAAATGACTCAATGAGATAAAGTTAATATAAATTAAGTATAATGTCTCTTGTTTAACTAAGGCTCTCAAATTAGTAAGGTATAAATGTGTAATATAAATAATAAAAAAATTAAAAAAAAAGTAAAAAAAAAAAACGGGCTAACCCGCCAACCCGGCGGGTTAGCCCGCCGCGGGTGCGGGCTTGGCAGGTGCGGGTCAAAAAGACCCGCATCAAAGTGGGTTGCAATTTTTGCAACCCAACCCGCCAGTTTTTGGCGGGTTGGCGGGTTGGGCCCGCGGGCCCAACCCAAATTACCAGCCCTAGTTTCACCCATCGTCCGTAGGTTTAACTGGCGAAAGGGTGAAACATGCGACTATTTGGAGCGTATTCGAATACTGGGGAGTACCACTTTGTTGTGGTTCCAGTTGCGACGCTTAGAGAGACATCCTAGTTCTTGGGTGCCTAGGTTTACGCCTAAGGGTAATAGACGACTCGCCCAGGCCGACATTAGTATCGTCTAGGAGGAATGGAGATTTCGCCTTATTCTTCGATCGTGGGTGAGCCCAACCCCTTACCAAAAATTTTTGTACCAAAAAAAAAAAAACTTGCTTGGTTTGGCTTTGTTTTGTCCTTTGTGTCTTGGTAGTTGTTATAGCGTTTGCTAGTTTTGTTAGATCTTTATCTTCTAGGCTTTGTTTTGAAACTCTATTTTTTGCTTGTAATTTGGTTTTCATTTAATGAAATTCTACCTTTCAGTCAGGAAAAAAATATCATGATCCATATATTCGCTCATAGGTATTTGAAGATTTGATGCTCTTGATTCGATCATGGGCCTTTACTACTTGATCCACGAAAATAAGCTTGCAATGGGCTACCTTGGCCCATTTACAACTCTGACCACATCAATGGGTTTCAGTTTCAGACTGGGCCCCGCTCTACCACAACAATTGGTTAGGAACCCATCCAAAACCTACGTCTTCTAAGTTCTAACTAAACCAATTCACAGATCGTTTGCAAAATTAAGACTTGCATCTGTCACGTAACAGCTTGCCTTTAAATCTGTATATATTTGCATATGCTATTAAATTTATATTATTTATAATAACTTGTGAATAATACGACTGATATCATACAATAGAGTTGCCAAATTTGAAAAAATCCAACCTAACCTACGAAATACGAACGAGCCCTCAAATACAAATATTGGAAGGGTAGGACCATTACGGACACTTTGACTCCCACGTTCATCGCTCCTGAGTACTCCTACTCTTCTACTGTTGCTTTACTCTACTGAGCGCTCGTAAATAGAGATATTTAGATATTATTTATTAATAAAAACCTTTTGTATTAATTATATCAATTTTTATTAGTACTACTAGGCCACTTCTTTTTTCCATTTTTCATATGAAATATATCATTCTAAGTCTGAGATGATACCCTCCTCCTTCTCACTGGTTCGTTTTCATTTTAAGTGGGATTCCCTCTTAATATTTTTAATCAGACTAGATTTTTTAATTAGACAATTTTATAACTTTTTTAGGTTAGCATATTCTTTTCCTAATCATCTAATGAGCTGTTTTTTTTTTGGGGGGGGGGGGCAACATATCTAATTAGTTTAATAGTGTTAAACCTACCTTAGTAAAATTAATACCCTTTGCGTCAGTTATTGATTTTATTAAGTATTTTTTAAAATAAAAGAACTAATGTTTCAAAAGAAGCAAATAAAAGAAATATAAAATTACAAAAATAAACCATAAGAACAAAACTTAAGTATGTTTTATTTCTTTTATTTGATCTGGATCAAAATATAATCTTTGATATTTATTTTTGTATATGGTCAAGTTGTGACCTTAAAAACTGCCAATTTTGCTAACGATGAGGAGATTTTTTTTTCCTTTTTTTAATTTGTTGTAAAATGGTTTTAGAGTTGTTAAGTAGAATTGAAGTTGTCAAGACTCAAAACATGAATTAAGATGAGATCGAGATTTGGGTACACAATAATATAAATAATAAAGTTCGTCAGAAAAAAAATTTCAATTCTCAATCTAAATTAATTTAAAATTATTATTATGTTTAAAGAATAACCTGTCATAAAATATTGGGAAAAATAAAAAAAATGTAAATTAGGATAGACAAAATTAAAAATTTGAGTGAGATTATATTTCAACTTAAATATGATGCTGGCCATTATCATATCATTATCTTCCTATCAAATCCATCCATCCATCAATCTCACAGTCAAATCATCATAAGAGCTGTGCCCTCTTTGCTCATCATCGATAAGGAATCTCTGCCGGGCCACCTTCTAGAAATGAACTAAAGAATCATTTTCGTTACAAAATTTATACAATAAAAAAATTAAAATTATTATAATTTTTTAATATAAAATATATTTAATTAAATTAATTATATAATATTTTTTAAAAAATATTATAATTATTCTTCATTCCTTCCTAGTTTATTTAATTATTATTAATAAAATATTTAAAATATATACTTTATATTTAATATTAAAACTAATTTATTAAATCTTATATTAAGAATTAAAAAAATATATTTATTGTCATGACAAATTTTAGACATGAATTTTACTGTTTTAAATCAACTTTTTATCAAATTTTGCATGAGCCAGCCGATTATGGTAACTGTTCCTTTTCTAAAATGAGCAGTAACTACTTTAATTAACTAATCTAGGAAGGGGAAGGGATTAATTTTTGGTTTTGTTTGTCAATTAAGTAATTTTGTGATTTTTGTGGGTGTTTTTGGAGGAATGGTCAAGCAGTTTAGAAACACACCAATATTTAACTTAATAATATATATTAATTTTTTTAAATTATTCTTTTTAATTATTTCCTCATTAATAAAATCTCTTCTAATGTATTCAATCACTAAGAATAGGTTGTGAAAAAATTCTTAAATTTAAAAGATTAAAAAAAGTTAAAATCTTATATTTAAAATTAAAAAAAAGTTAATTAATCATTTAACTCCTTTTATATTTAAAAATAAATTAAAAATGGATTCCTAATTCCAATTATGAGAAAATTTATAAACAGGATGTACTCAAAGTTGAGGCAAACATTCAAAATGTTTCATTCATGTGCTCTAAAATCATCTTCTAGTGGACACAATTCCTTCCATAGAAGTCCAGCGCCAATTGTCTTCTACATGACATTTCTTTTTATTGGAAAGTGCACTATATGACATCTTATTTAATTATTTTCTTTTTAAGACTTTGCTTTCCCTAAGCTGCTTTTTGGAGAGAAAAAATTGCAGTAGGTTCTTAACGACAAGGCACCATAGGTTGACCCAACCTACATGACCACCAGAGATGGTTTGCCTACACAAGTAAAATATTTTATAACATAATTTGTCCTTAAAAAAATCATTTAAATGGAAGTGTATTTAATACCAAAAAAATTTTTTTACTGACAATTTTAGGATGTTAAATACATTTAAAAAAATTATCTTGAATATTAGATGAATAATAAAATATTTTAAAAAATTAGGCACACCTAAATAAAATTTAAAAATACTAAATAAATTATAAAATATTATACACATCCTCATCTTAAATAGTAATTAGTTACCAATTCGGCCACTCGACCCTGCACTTTTTTAGCAGGTTGAGTCCATGAGCTTAACCCCTATTGCTATCTCTAGATATGGACATGACCTTGCTGGCAAACCAAACACAAAATCAAAGGAATATGTCAAAAAGGAAATACTCATCCAGTTCAGTTCATAAGACTTATTTTATAATATAAATTATATTATATATTTATAAATTATATAATTAATATTACACGTAGAATTGATAAGGACATATTACATCTATATATATGATTCTACAATGCAACTAGTCTTTTTTTTTTTTTTTTGATGAGGTATAAACAAGTCTTTTCCTTACGTTATAAATTGTCGGGAATTTACGATCCCAAGCCCAAATGGGGACATTTTTCTATTTTTTTTATTTTCAAAAACCAGCCCATTTCTTCCTCTCTTTTTCTTTTCTTTTCTTTTTCAATTTTTGCTTAGATGAGTACAATAGCCAATTAGGGTGCGTCTACAAGTTCATTTTAGTTTAATTTTCGTTGGAAAATTAAATTTTTGTCAAATAAAAATTAATCAATTTCAATTTATTATGAAATTTGATTCTATTTTGATTTAATTTATGTTCCTTTTATTAAATTGATTTTTTTAGGTATCTGTTATTCATAATAAGAATTTGTTATTTGTGTCTGACCCAACTTACTATTTATTACTTTCAATGTTTCTCCAATTTTTCACACAATCCGTACAATATTTACTTTGTTATTTCCTTGCGAAATATTTACATACTCCTATATCTCATTTATATTTTAACTGATTAAAATACAAAAAAAATTATTTAAATTTTAGTTGACATCCTCTATTTTTTAGAAAAGAGAAAAAAACTTCCCAATAATTAGAATAATAATAAATATAAATAAATTGTTAATAATAAATAAAATATTTGATAGGTTAGGTGTGCACAATACCCAGAGCCCGGTCCGCCCGCCCGAGCTCGGTAAAAAATTGCCCATCCCAGCCCAGAAAAAGTCACCCAGAATATATTTGGGCAGGGCAGGGCAGGGCCAAGTGTCGGGCAGGGCAGGGCACTGTGCATAGTATGCCGCCCTGCCCATTTGGCCCAGCCCTATATATATATTATTAGTTTATTTTTTTTAATCTTATTTTTTCTTAACTTATTATATTTGTAACTTTACACTTTTCACTTTAGTTAACAACTCTCCTTACTCATTTTTAAAGTACTGAACATAACTCTTATATTTACATAGATACTAAAGTTGCTCATATGTTTTACTTGCCAAGCATTCAATTATTGATGTTGCAATACCGCTACAGATATCCGACCCCTACAGATTTTAATCTTTCTTTTTTATATAAGTAATAGACTTCAAGACTTTAATTATTATCTTTTTATTACCTTATTCTTAGTGGATTATGGATATTATTTAACTCTTGAAGACATATATATTATATTATTTTATAAGTTCATGATTGCAGATTTTTTTTCACAATATGAGCGAGGTATCACGATTTGGGCATGCCCAGCCAGCTCATGCCCCTCCCAAAATAATTAGGGTTTTTATCGGGTAGGGCAGGGCATCGGGTAGGGGGCTACCCTACCCATACACACCCCTAACACACACAGTGAGAGTATATAAATATTTCTCCCTCTAATAATAAATTATTCACATAATGAACCATTTACAGCTATCAAAATTAAAGTTTGTACATAAAGTACGTAGTGGGGCAACTAACTTTGATTAGCTATAAATGAGATAGCTTTTCATGTATTTATCAAAGTTGTATATTAAATTGTGGGAACAAAAGAAAAGAAATAACAAAACTAGCATATTCAATTTGTTCAGTTTTAACTGAATTAAACCATATATTAAGTATAAAAGTGACCAAAAAAATCCCATTATTTATATATATATTTATTTTATATAGAGTTGCTAGTACAGATTAATCTAGTTCTAACTTGGTTAGGTTATAAAATTTTAAGGTTGAGGCAGAAATTTTTTTAATTTAAATACAGGTATTTTTTGGCAAAACTATAGGTTAAATAATAAATACTTTTAATCCAGTTATATCGACCTCGACATATAGACATCTAAAATATGGCAAGCCCCTATCGTTAATAGATATGCCAAACAGAGTCCTATATATAGTTTTACTGCTAGTTGGTTCTAATAACTTTTAGCATTTTAATTCAAGCAACACCACAAAATTGTAAAAAAAAAAAATCCATTTTCCATCAAAGTCAACATGCCATTTTTTTTTTAAATCCAAGTATTGCCTAGAACTTGCATTATATTATAAAGAATTTGGCATACTTTTTAACGCTGTTGAAGAAATAATAACAAACATAAATTACAAAAAAGGGGGGAAATTAAAATAATAACTATTATATATGTGTGAGTATGAACTTCAAATTAGGAGAGTCAAATGGATGAAAGAAAATGACTGTCAAAACGATAAAATTAATAAACAGTTGATTCTGATGATAAATAGCTCTTTCATTGATAAAAAAGAGAGAATAAAAATTTAAATATTAAAAAATATATTTATTAGAATATATTTTAAATTTTAAAAGAAATTAATCTCACAGTTTGAGGATACTTTAATTAAATAGAAACAAAAGGAAATGAGTGTCAAATTGATAAGAATTTAATTTAATTTATGGATTTACGATTTAAAAAGAAAAAGAAAATAGAATTAACCTTCAATTGACCGTCACCAATGCGACCTTAATTAGATTAGAATTTAGAACTAAAATGAGTCTAAGTCAAGAAGATCCGAATTTAAAATATATCCCCAAAAAAATGTATATATAGATTAACTTCTTAGGTTCAATTTTATGATTCCTTCCTTCATCTTCTTCTTGTTTAATATATTAAGTTTAACGGATCCACCTACAAAACTACATGCGTTTTACAGTTCTAGTTGTTTAACGTGTCACAGAGACACGGACTTCCATAGACGTAAATTATCTGTCTTACGTGATACGTATCGTGATTTTCCTCCTCTGCATAATACTATTCACCACCACCAACACGTTATGAGATTTTGACTGGGTCAAATTAACTTTGTCCCAAGACGTACGTACATGATAATTTTTTAAATAAATTTTCTTAATTTAAAAAAAAAAAAGGTTGACGTATTTTGTGTATATTTTTCTAGTCGTCTCCTGAAGTTAAAGCTGGGAATGCGGGCTGGTCTGCCAAAAACGGGTTAACCCACTCCCAACCCGCTAAATATTTTTAACATTTTTAAAATACTAATAAAAATTTTCTAATGTTATATTAGTATAATAAAAAAATTACTCATGTTATACTCTTAAAAATTTCTATTTTTTATAAAAAAATCTCAAATTTGATAATTATAAATCTAAATAAATATTAACATAATATTAATCAATTATAATATGTAAACATATAGTAACAAATAAGTAATTATCTTTACTAATATTCGATAATAGGAGTATTCAAAATAACATTTAAGTAAAATAAATATTAAATAATAATATTAAAAAAAAAAGTGGCAGGCTGGCGGGCCAGCCCGCCAATTTAGCGGGCTGAGGGGGGCGGGCTGTGCAGCCCGCCCAAAAACGGGCTGGCATTTTGTCAACCCGAGCCCGCCCCCTTAAGATAAAATAGGCCCAGCCCGCGAGGCCGTTTTATCAGCACTACCTGAGGCGCTTTAGTTTGTCTTTATTTCTCCTCCCTCGTGTAGTTCGACCAACCATCCCTCTGATTAGGTTGCTTCCCCACCTCATCCCTATTATTCCAAAAAAAAAAAATCTAGGCCCGGAAAGAAATGTTTAATTATTAAATAAATAAATTCCATATTCTTCTTCCTTAACCGCAGTATCTCTTTTTTCCTCCATTTCACACTGCGAATCAAAACCACAACTCTCATACTTTGACCACTAAGAGCTTACTATCACCCTCCCATGGCTATCCCACTCCGATCTTCCCTTTCTGGATATCATACCATAACCAGAATCACTCTCGCCCTTTTTAAATAAGAAAAAGGCTAGAGAACCATCTCTTTCTTCCTCCCCCATCCCTCTCTTTTTCACTCCAAAAAACCCTAATATACAGAGCCTAGCTACCTCCTTTTCGAAGCTGAAGCTAAGCGCATGTAATTCACAGCGTCTCTCTGCAACGGCAAGTATTAAATTGATGATCTATGTGGCAGTTAACAAGTGTCGTGGGTTGCAGACCAGAGGATTAAAGACGACGACGTGGGTCGTACTTTCTGAGAGGAGATTTCTTGCTGCGGAATCAGAAAATATGTGTTTCTTTATTTTCTCTTCGGCCCATACCTCATTCTATGTCGTCCTCTTAAATGGGTATGTCTAAGAAAGCAAATCTCTCTGCGCTACTCCCATCTTTCTCCCCTTCACGTCTTTCCATTTTCGGCTCTCTCTCTTCTTTCTCTCTGATGGATTCCGGTAACAGTTCTGGTAGTTTGCAATCCTCCGCCAGCGGCGCTGACGATGAGTACGATTCACGCTCCGAATCCATCTCCGCCTTCTTCAACCACCCAAACCCACCCATCGGCCACCACCACCACGTAGCTTCTTCTACCCACTCGAACCCACCACCGCCTTTCTTCGATCCTTCATCCAATTACTTGGATCCGATTCAAACATCATCACCGTCTCTTTCAAACTTCGATATGGTTTGGTCCAGACCCGCTAGATCCGACCCAAATCGCTCCGATCTCGGTGGCTTCAATCCTTCTTCTTCCTCTAACCAGCAAGTTTTCTCAAGTCAATTGGGTGGTCAAACCACTCATCATCATCATCACCCTCTCGTTCCAGAAAGTTCCTCGCGAGGATTAGTTTCCGTGTCCGGAGGTGGCGGGAATGTTAATGATCCGTCGTCCGGCAACAACAACAACAACGTTGTTCGGAACCCAAAGAAGCGATCGAGAGCGTCGCGGCGTGCACCCACGACGGTGCTGACGACGGACACCACCAATTTCAGAGCCATGGTTCAGGAATTCACTGGTATTCCGGCACCGCCTTTCTCTTCCTCGCCTTTCCAAAGAAGTCGCTTGGATCTTCTCGGCTCTCATCACTCCGCCGTAAGATCTCCTCCTCCACCTACTTATAACCTTCTTCGTCCTTTTGCCCAGAAGCCTCAGTCTTATAATCATCAGCAGCCATTCCTGTCGTCACTTCCAGCGGCATTTCCATCAACGGCGGTGGACCCATTAGCTTCTTCTCCAACGACTAATTCAAACTCCATTCTCTACCCAACACTTTCTTCCGATTTAAGCCTTATCAAGCAGCCTAGTCTCAACGTCAACATACACAACAACCCAGTACTCCACTTCCCATCATCAATCCAGCTCGGAAGCTCCTTTAATAATATTATTGCCTCTAAAACTCAAGCTCCTCTGGGAATTCCGGCCAGTGCCGGTGGTGATAATTCGCATCTCAAAATGGGCGTGTTGGAGGAATTCGGATTGAACCATGTGGATGTTAACACTAACATAAGCGGCCTTCATCATCATCATCAGGATATGGCTTCTTCATCATTGGAGTGGGCGGAGAGAACGGGCACGAACAACAATGGCGGTGGTGATCATGGAGTTATGAGGTCTGCGTCTGGCAACTTGGGGGATAACTCAGAGCGAGACACAAATAATGGGAAAGTGATGACCTTCTCATCGGCTGCTGCATCATCAGATTTTCATGGAGAGAAGGCGACTGCAACAAGAAGTGAAGGTATGGTGGAATCGTGGATTAATTGTTCTACTGATTAAGAAAAGAAAATCCAAATGTGAAAGGAATAAGAAAAAGGAGGGACATTATTTCTCACACACACAGAGTCTAAAAGGAAGAACGGATGGTAGTGCAACGCTAATGCATGAAGACCCATGAATCTCTTGGTACCCTCTCTTTTTAACCATGACCATCAATTTTAATCAAACAATTAATGTCTTTATTATAATTATTATAATTCCCCCCCTCCCCCCCAAACTTTTAATTTGTCCTTTGGGTCCCTTCAAATTATGTGTAAATAATAGCACAGCAGCTAGCCTTTCTAATTCTCTCTTCATCTCCTTCAATTTTAAATTCTGGTTTAATTTATTCTGATGAATATGCTTTTCTTACTGTGTCTCCGCTGCTAGCTAAACGTTAACTGGCATCTCTGTTGTTTTCATATGATACAAGTATGGGTTTTTGCTTTGACTTTGTACGTATGATAAGCATAAGAAAATGTACAATGTGAAGCATTTGACTAGACAAACCTGTGTGTGTGTGTGTGTGTATTCAACTCTTCATGGTACGCTTTTTATTAGTCTGATTTAATTTTATGGACGGTCTGGCGTTTTGTCTGATTGCTTCGAGACTTTTATCGTCGTGTCTCCCTTCTCCTTCAACCTTTTCTTGTGTTATTTTGGTTTTGTCTAACAAAGTTAATTTGTGGGTTCTGTGAGTAATAAGTGGCGAGATTAGGGGAATCCTTATATCCGCCGTAATCTTGTTTTAATTATTGGAATCAGAAAGATTTCTTATTGGCCGTGCTTTTTCCTTCTTTCCTCACTCTACTCCTTGTATATTTACTTTTCCAAGTTGTATTGTCATGGTCATAACCTATATACAACAACAATGACCCTTAATTATTTCACAAGTGGACTAAGCTACGTGTATCGTATCATGTTATTGTGATTTATTAGCTACTAAATTTTTAATAAATTGTTAAGGAAAAAGTCTCGCCAAATAAATTTGTTGATAGTGTTCTATTCCTTTTTCTTATACTATTTTCAAATGACTCCATGTTGTATGATTTGCCCTCTTGATCGGCCTATATATGTTTTATAGCTAATCTCAAGCTCAAATAAAGCATGAGTTGTGTTAGATCCTCAACAACGCATAAAATCGTATTGAATCGTTTATATGATATGATATAGTCATATAAACCCATATATATATATATATGTCAAGACAGAGGAGAAAAGAGGGAAATATGTGAACCACACGAACATGTTGAATGCATGGGTCCATACATCACGCCTTCAATTATATGAAGCTTTTGGATATGTGATGATCCATTATGAATATGACTCTCCCAAGAGTCAAGAGAGCAAAAGAATACAAAAGAATTGCTTGTCGACTGCTCTCAAGAAAATTCAAAACCCTCAATATTAATATTTTGGACTTCGTCTTCAAGTATTAACGGTTCATATATGGTCTTCGTCCCTATGCCCAAGCCAGTAGTAATATATAGAAATTAAGAAATCTCAACAATTCCAAAATAAAGAGAATGGAAAATAAAGTTTTGGCGTGCATGTAGGTTAGGCTTGTGCCTGGCCAAGGACAGACAGAAAAACAAAAAAAGAAAAGAAACAAAAAGATTTAACGCAGAATAATCATCGGCAAGTCCAAAACAATAAAAACAAAATTAAAGGTAATATGGTAGATTGATAACGACGTTGTCTAAATTTCATTCTTTAAGCCACATGGTATGTTAATGGTGAAAATAATACTATAGTTATAGCTCGAATTGAAAGAATACAAGATATATATATATATATATATAATTTGTGAAACCCTAACTAGGATCTAGACATATGAGTCAGAAAGAAAAAACCAGAACCACATAATATATATTCCTTCTGAAGCTGGCTATGTGACCTACATATTGTACTCTACGTGGTTCATTATCTCATATTTACCTTTCTAGAGATCAGAGGTATCAAATGGATCATTTAATTTGTTACCTCCGCGGACGTCCATGACAATATGCTTGTTGTTGAGCTCATCAAGAGGACATTATCTAAAATTGGATATATATATATATATATATATATATATATATTTGTGTGTAGTTTCACATCTCATAATTATACTTATTTTTTCCCTATAATTCTCTTCAAATAATACAACATATATATATATTGGCACGCTGGCTTTCGATATATTGAGGCAGTGTTTATGCATATCATTAATTACCAGACAACTAATAACTGTTTCTGGGATACATCGATCTCCGTGAGTTGTAATTACTTTTTTGTTGCACATCATTGATTCAGGCCAGAAATTTAAAATTTTTATATATTCATGCTTGAGGCTAATAATAATATGCTCCACACATCAGTACAGTGAAGGGAAAGAAGATCAATTCTGCACAATATTCTGGAACTACTATATATATATATGATGGATCCAAAAGTTCGAGCTCTTTTTCATTTTCATTTTTCAGTGATTGATAGATCATGATATTATTTCACCTTTGGTTTAAACAAATTTAGAATGATGAAAGTGGCATGTGATGATGACATAGCTTTCAAAGTAATTTGAATTATATATGTCTTTTTCAGCGGGCGTGTATGAGCTGAGAGAGAGGGTAAAGGAGCAAAGAGAGATGACAATTTGGGGGGTAACTTTCAGAAAAAGGAAAGAGAATTAGCTTTTGATCGATCTTTTCACGTTAGCTTTTGATGAACCAGTTAAAACTTTTCATATGAAGATATTAAAATAAAATATTTAAAAAATATCAAATGATTTGGCATGGGATTTTGGAAGATTTTCGAGGGGCCAGTGCCTGTCACTGAGAGGATATATGCCTACGCTTTCAAATTTCATTGAAGCATCTCATATAGTGGCTCTCGTGCCAAGTTTAATAAGCCAACCCCCTTCACTCTTTAGCAATCATGGCTTTTCTATCTCCTTCACTATACGTAGATATAGTCAGTAATGGCTCCAACAGTTATATAAAAAATAAATAGACAAATGTATTAAAAAATCCTAAGAACACAAATTTTTTGAGTGGGTGTAACTCAATATGTATAACTCTTTTTTAGTTATATATAATATATTTTTAATTATATATAAATATTTTTTATTTTGAAAATATGTACCTTTACTAAAGAAAAGTGATAAGCCTTGGTCTTAAAATAAATTTTAAATATTTTTATATAATTATAATTTTAACGGAGGAGTTTTTAGATTTTTTTTTCAAATAAAGATCTCTCAACTTCAGACAACTTTTTTAATGACCCAAACAGTTATATTAAACAAAAATTAAGATATTCGTCCAGCATCATGAAGTATGTTGTAGTTTATTTAATATTTTAAAATATTTTTTAAATGAATTAATTATTTTAAAATATTTTATGGTACAATTTTTTTATAGCAATTTAGGGTTTGGAAAAATTCGCCGAACCAACGTTAACCCTGTAAAAAAAATAAAGATCTGTCTCAACTTTAGACAATTTTTTTTTTTAAATTTGAAGCAGTAAACCTAACTGGCGAAGGCATATTCTTGCGATTGCGAAGGATTGGGCTAGCTATATACCATCCACAGTGCCCTACAATTTTGAGCCTGGAGAACGACGCATAAAGGATGCGATGGAAGAAGTTTAGGGTAGCTTCATGTGAAAAGGCTGCACCAATAGTATTTTCACACTCGAATAAAGCATCTATTTTCAACTGCATTTATGCTCACAACTGATTCATGCACATGCAACACACCATATCATTTTAAATTGGACATATATAATCTATCACGCCTGACAAATCTTCTGTTTCAGATTTTCTGATGACTAGTTGGTTTATTATTATATATTCCCTCAAGTCCTTTTTGTAAAGTTCAATTAACTACCACTCCAATATTTATATTTATTATAACTCACTCATAAATTATTTGTATATATCAAAAAATGACAATTAAGTATTAAGTAGATTAAAAAATTAATTTTATCTTTATTAAAAGATTTTTTTTGCTTTATATTTACAAATCATTTTTACCTCTATCCTCTTTCACTCTTTTCAATGTGAATTAATTAGGGATATAATTAGAGAAATTAGTCATTAATAACCCTCCCAGTGACTCATATATAGGACCAACAATTTCTCCTGACTTATAATTAGAGTTAATTTCCTTTTCCAAAACATGAATTTATTCATTCCCATTCAGTACATGAAGCTAAACATCAAAAGCAGAAACAACAGCAAAGAGGAAAAAAGACAATCAAATGGTTCAGCAGAAAGAACTTCTTAGCACTTAACAAATCCTCAGGTAAAACTTAACTTAAGAGAGTTAATTTAAATTAGTTACTTCTTGTTAAATCTCAAAATTGAAAAGTTAGGTAGGAATAATATGTGAAAATAAAAAAAACAGAAGGAATACTAATTAACTGCTGTTAGCTTCCCCATTTGATCCCTCCAATCAAGCTCTATCGAATCATCTCTATATAATTTGTATTTGTTTATTTGTTTCCTGCTTTCTTTTTTGATTCTATGAACATCAAAATATAGAATATGTGCAGCCTCTAATTCAATTTCTTTTTATTAGAATTGATGCATTGAGATGAGCATAAGCCTAAAGGGAGATCCCATTCTTAAAAGACTAGCCTGTTAGGAGGGAGAATCTTTTGAACTTATAAACCCCACTTTATTTATGAGACTCCCCGATGTGGGACTCATAACAATGCTACCCCCTCAAAAGCCGACGTCCCCGGCGGCTCCACTCGGCCTTCTGCCGGTCAGAACCTTCTATAGGTAGCCCTTTTCAGTGAGTCGACTCTCAATGAAAGCACCAATGAGATGAGTATAAGCCTAAAGGGAGAACCATTCTCAAAAGATTAGCCTTTTAGGAGGGAGAACTCCTTGAACTTATAAACCCCACTCTACTTATAAAATTCACCGATATAGGACTCATAACATGGGTCAAATTAATAGTTAACTTTAAAGGGTTCAATTCTTACTTCATCCGCTGTTGCATGTTTATATATATATATTTTTTCAAAATAAAACGAGTCAAACGTCATTTTTAGTTTTGGTTTTCGGCATATAATAAAGAAGAAGGACCACGAAAATTAATTATTTCGTCTTTTTCCGTATGATTAATATGAAAATCATTTTGTTGATATAAGATCTATACTTTATTTGGTGCCCTTCTCCCTCTCCCTAATATGTTTTCATTTTAATAAGAGAGATTTCTTTTACTGTTTATTAATAAGACCAAGTTTTTAATCAAACAATTTTATAAATTTTTTAAAGTCAGTATTTTTTTTCCCAAGTCATCTAAAGATTTGAAGAGTGTTAAATCCAACCCAACAAATTAAAATCATTTGGGGTCAACTCATGGTATTTCCGAGTATTTTATAAAATAAAAGAATTAACGTTTTAGACGAAATAGATAAAAGACATGGAAACCATAAAAATAAACTAAAAAGACTAAAAGAAAATTATGATTAAAGTATAGGGACCTGAAGTGATATTTTCCCAAATATTTGAATACTAAAAATATTTAATTTTTTTAAAAAAAATTAGTACTTAGCAATTTAGTCATTCACCCTATCAATTTCTCAAGGCAACCAACAATCTAAGGAAAAAAAATTAAAGCAACATGTTACCTATGCCAAGTTGAGTTTTTTTTTTTAGTATAACTATGTAACACATTTAGATTTGAGTAGTGTTAGACCCAAATTAGAGACTCTTAATGTCTCCTAATTATGTACTGTGGCTTTTTTTATTCACAAATAAGTGATTTTTGATAATTTGTTTTGACTCAGTAGCTAGACTCATTTTTCTTATTTAATTGGGGCAATTTTACTGTTTTTACCTGACTTGAACATCAAGATATCATGACTAACCTTTAATAACAATTAAGTGCCTTAATGAGAAGATTTTGGCGCCTAATTACTTTTCTTATTCTTCCACAAGTAAGTTGGTGAGAGAAGTTAACCTATATGAACTTTTTGTTTCTATTTGATCAAAGCAATATAATTATAGGGCATACAATGACAGAACTAAAACTATCATAATTTAAAAACAAATATTTTTTTTGGTAAAAGACGTAACACAATTTCATGAATTAAAGAATATTAGTTATTGAATAATTCATTTTGAGGCAATTATTTGATAAAAATATGATTAATATATCTTGACATATATAATTGAAGCACATATATATAATACTCCTTACTTCTTTAGTATAGGATCTTATTGGGGAGTGGATCTTGATCTTAATTATAAAATTTATTTTTTATATTTATTAATTTTTTTAAATTATCACTATTGATACTCTATTCACAATGATCAAGCAAGAGAGGGAGTGAGGAGTTAAGGGAGATAATTATAATATTTTAAATAAAATATCTAATATTAATTATTTTTATTAATTTAATTAAATTAGTTAAATATGTCTTATATTCAAAGTATGAGGATTATATAATTATTACTGTGTGTGTGGCAAAAGATCATTAGGCTAAATATTTCAAATAATGTTATGTCCGCGTAAGTAGGTCAGCTGTGACTTTCATGAACCCTACTTCTGTCTGCCACTACTCTTGCTATTTTCTGTGATCGCGTCCATCGAAATTACTGTGTTCCATGCCATTTGCAACCATTCATGCATTAATTTAATTCAATATGGTTTAATTAGTTTAATCTAAACCATTTAAGTAGAAATGGATTTATATAATTAAGCGTTTGAGCTGATTAATTTGCCTATAGGCTTAGAAGGACTAGTTTTATAAATATGGCACGTGGGTTAGTACAGATGGGGACACCCCAACCTAATACAGGCAAGTCCACCATGTTTTGTATCTTGTAATCATATTCCAACATTCCCACTCTCACAACTTGCTTTCTTTTCTTTTCTTTTGGTTACAATCCAGTCCCAAGAAGATTGAGAACTGATTTATAAAGTCAGTGAGATTAAATAAGAATAAGTTTTTCTGTCTCTTTTGATAATTTCTGTGCCCAATTTGTGGCATAATCTGATCCACACATACATATATGCTCTCTATTTTTTTTATTTAGAAAAACAAGTACTAACGGCTAAAAATAATAAATGGGATCGAACTCAAAAACTTTTATCTATAGAAAAATTTTCATAAAATCGTTAGCATACATATACATATTCTCTGTTTTATTCTTTTTTCTTTCTTTCTTTTTTAATTTTTTTTAGTAAATTAAGTCTTAAGGGCTTATAAGAGCTAATTATCAAGATTAAAGTAAGCATCGTGCCTAAAAAAACTTTAGAAATCTCTATTAGCAGCCATTCCTATTTATATGTTTAAAATCCAACAAAGTAATAAGCTACATTCAACTTGTTGGACCATCAGAGAAGGGATCATATAGAGTCAGAGTAAGTCTCATGACTTTAATTAAAAAAAAATATTTACAAAAGTACTTATTTACAAATTACATATCATATCAGTTTATAGGAATTCAAACTCACTGAGTTATTATATATGACTCGTATTATTATCAACTAGATGAAAAGCATGTAGTCTTGCCTCGTGGGCTAGTGTTAGTGGAGGACATTATGGGGTTAAACTACCTTTGGAGGTTGCTATTTGCTAGATTTATGTAGGCCATCTTATTTCACAGCAACCCTATTTATTTCTTTGAACAATAATTAATACGGTTCATTCCTTATTAGACTAAATAACATTTTGATCCATTTGAACATTTTTAATATAATTCAGTTAATGCTTTCAATATGAATTTATAACAGTTCTATATATGATGTTGATGCATTAGAAGCAAGCATGTCTAGTTAAGTAGGAACTAGGAGATAAGAATTGGGGATAAAGGCATATGAAGGATATGATGATAGGGCAGTGTAAGGAAGGAGCAGATTGTGGGGTAGGCCGTTGAAGTTGCAGATTTTGATACAAAGGGGAAGAAGGGTGGGGCCTTGTATGTGGGACCCCGTGAAGGCATTACCATCCTTTTCCTCATCATTGTTATCTCTCCATCCCCTGCTGACGTGGCCTTTCATCCAACCTCACTTCCCTTTGTCCCCACTTCTTCCTTTTTAATCCATCATTTTGGGCCCCTTTTCACATCAAATTTAGAGATTTGGGAAAGTGTCCAATGCGCAAGCTTCCCTCTTATGGGTTTGGGAAGGAATATATTTATACAGTCTTATCGAGGCTATTTTTAAGGGTATTTGGAAAAATCTTTGATTTTTTTTAAATTAGTAAATCTTAAATTAAAAATCTAAATATTAAAAATGCCAGATAAATGTTATGACTCAAATTAAAATTTTAAAATTTAGAATCGAATGAACAAAATATCCCCTTATTTTATTTAAAAAAAATTAACCAACTCTCACAAGAGACCACCATTTACTAGCTCGTCGGTGGCCAGTAGGGGTGTCCATTTTGTCCCGTCCCGGGGTGTCCCGACCCGGTCCCGGTGATTTCGGGACGGGTCCGTCCCGTCCCGAAAGGGACCGGTCCGGGACACTACCGGGACGGGACAAAAGGAGGACCGGGACGGGACGGGTCTCGGCCCGTCCCTCGGGAATCCCGTCCCGTCCCGAAGTATTTTTTTTTTAAAAAAATATTACATTATCCTATCTTTCTCACTCTTATATAGATATTTTTATTCTTATACAGATATTTTTATATTGATATTTTTATTCTTTCTTACTATTATTTTTTTTCCTTATATGAGTAAGTTATTATTTTCTATTAGGGAAGAATGTTGGTATTTAGAGGAAGTTGCTATGGCATTTTATATGGAATAATTTATTGAGATAATTTTATTATAATATTTTTTTTTTAAAAAAATAAATCGGGAATTCCCGTCCCGTCCCGAACCCGTCCCGGTCCCATCGGGACCGGGACAAGTTCGGGACGGGACGGGACACGGGACGCATTTTGCGTCCCGTGTACTGTAGCGGGACGGGACACGGGACGGGGTTGTCCCGGTCCCGACCCGTCCCGTGAGCACCCCTAGTGGCCAGCAATAAAGGTTTGGAGTCGGTGGTGGGCTATGGGGCTAATCTCTGGCTAAGGGTGGTCTCTGAGGGTTGTTTGATTTTTTTTAAATAAAATAAAAATATTTGACTTTAAACTTTAAAATCTCAATTTAGATCATCATACTTCTCAAACATTTACAATATTTAGATTTTCATTTTAGGATTTATCAATTTACATAGTTTTTTAAGGGATTTTCCATTTAAATATACATATTACATTTTTGTCATCTAATGTATAATTAAAAATGCATTGTAATATTTTGCCCAGACGTACTCAAAATACTGTGCTTATTAATTTTATCGTAATTCCAAAGAAAATAACATGCGTTTTATATAGGGAGAATGACAATCAAGGGTCATGTAAAAAAATAATATAAAATAAGAACCTTCAGATTGTAGATATAGATGTTTAAGTTATATGAAGTCTTTTGTAAGACTTGTTATACTCATTAGAAGCCTTATAAGTTGAAAAATAGTCATAAAAATACTTACAATATATATATTTTGGTATACAAATTTTTAAAAAAGAGTTAGGCTCACCCACGATCTAAGGATAGGGAGAAGTCTTCCTTCCTCTTAAGTAATACTAATGTCGGGTAATACGAGCTGTCTATTACCCTCAGACGTAAACTTAGGCACCCAGGAGTTAGGATGCCTCCTTAAGTGTTTGAAGTACAACAAAGTGGTACTTCCCAAAGATCGAACATACTTTAAATTATCGCATGTCTCACCTCTTTGCTAGTTAAACTCACAGACGATGGGTTATATATATATTTTTTGGTTGCCCACCCGGTTCACTGGAACTTTACCCCGACTACATCCGGATCCGACCTGTGTCGCGCACCTGGCTACGGTGGGTGAGTCTCCCAACGGGAATTTTCTGCGTACGCTAAGGCTCGAACTCAAGACCTCAGTTAAGCGATACTGAGCCGCTTACCACTCGGACCAACATCTATTAGTCATATATATATTTGTTACAAGAATTTGAACTCATATTAGATATGAGTTATGGGCCCAAAGTATATTGTTGGGCTTAAATTGGGCTCATCATTATTGGTCAAGTCTACGACCTTGTTCACTATTTTTTTTACCAGCTAAGACTTGGTTTACCACTTTCTAAATCAGAAGGTAATCAAGCTTTGTAAAAAAAAAAAAAAAGTAATCAAGCTGATAATGGTTAAATTAATTATATCTTTAAATTTATGCTCAGCACTAAAGCCCATTCCAGAAAGTTATAATACGAGGGGATTAGTTACTATTTTTAGCAGTGGATACCCTGTATTTACTTTAAAAAATTAATATATAATTTTAAAAATGATGTAGCCTGAATCAAAATATCAATATAACCTACCATTTTGAAAAATTAAATACAGATAAATTCTCCAAATGTCATTAAATATTAATGGAGCTCAATGAATTAATTTGTGAATTTTACTTGTAAATGATATCAATCAATTTGTAAATATGAAAGTTTGACTTATAAATATTAAGATTTTGGGAATCTATTCAAATTAAATAAAATTATCAAAAGGCTTTTGTGTATTTAATTTTCTTACACTGAACATACAATTAGTTTTTCTTAATAATTCTATTATAAAATACAAATAGTATATCACAGTATGTTGGAGACTGCAAATTAATATTGGGACCAAGTTATCCCTTGTGTTTGACATAATTCTCTTGTATTATTTATAAATTATTTTTAATATTTTTTTTATCAGAAACAGAAAAAACCTCAAACTATTAAATTTGTTTTTAAATTTAATGACTTTTTAATTTTACTCATATTTAATATATATACTTTTTAAGAAAATAACAATGTATATTTAATAATAAATAAAATGTAAAATAAGATATTCATATTAAGAATTTAATAATATAATTTATAAATAAATTAAAAAATATTTTATCTCTGACTTATACAATACTAGAGGATTAATATAAATCACCACCAACTTGTAAAGTTAATTAATGGTTTTAATGGCAACTTGGCATTGGAAGTGACAAAATTTGAAGCACCCGAAGCGTCTTTTCCTAGCAAGACAAAATTTAACAAACCTATAATTTGTCAACTTGTGAATATTAAAATTAAAATTCAAAACCCCGCAAATTGAATTTAAATTGTAGTATATTGCATTAGTAGCCTTCAGTGTGAGCGTGTAATAATGAATCAGCAAAGTTAGGAAGATGAAGACAATGAGAGAACCGTCCATAAATAAAACTATGAACATGAAGAAATTGAAATGTGAAAAAAGTAGTGACTAACGAGGAAAATTCAGAAATATATTTGGAAGAAAGAGTCACTACTGTTAGAAAAAAAAATTTAACAGCAGTCAAAAATAATTTTTCTCGTCAATTTTAGGAGTAACATAAATTCTATTATCATTATAAAATCGTCTTTTAACGATGATTTTATAACTGACATTGAAGATAATTTTTAACAGTAATTTTATCCAAAAACTTTTGTGAAAGATAAAATAATTGATGGTGTTAATTGCTTTCTTTTTATAGTGGTTCTAACTAAAATTACAATGGAAAACTAATTTTTTTTTTAGATTTTCTCAGCCTATACTCACTATTAGTTATCTCAGCTACACTCATTAAAAGTATCTGACTATATCTGGAGAGGAGAAGTAAAAGATCTGGTAAAAAAATGAATATCTAGAAGCTTTTTATATTAAGGGCCTGTTTAGATAGGATTTTAAAAAAGTACCTATGAAAAAAAAGGGTTTATGGACCACTTATAGAAAAGGGCTTTTAGAGAAGGGTTTATGAAAAAAAAATGGTTTTGAATAAATAGGTGTTTGGATAGTTATTTTTAGAATGACTTTTTATGGTAGTAAATTACCAAAAAAGGTATGATTTGATTTAAAATAAGCGAGAGGAGAGAGGTAGAGAGAAGATAAGAGAGAGGAGAGAGGGTGTAAGAAAAAGTAGAGATAAAAGAAGAGAAAGGAGAGAGGAGAGGGGTAGGGATGAGAGAGGAGAGAGAGTGTAAGAAAAAGTAGGGGTAATATAGTAATTGGATAGTCCATAAGCTCTTTTACTGTTGAAAAAGCTATTTTAAATAGCTTATTCAAAATCATGGTTTTGCCCAAAAGTGCTTATGGACAAATAAGCCTGTTTATTTTAAAATTTTTCCAAACCAAGGTTTTGCCCAAAAGGGCTTCTAAAACCTTAGTTTGGAACCTTTCCAAACACACCCTAAAACTCTTCAAATTCTTTCTAACAAGATCTATCTACCATCACCTATTATTAATAACCACAATTAATCTCATTAAAAGTATTGGATCAAATTTAGAGAAGAAGTTACAAATCTAATAAAAATGTTGAAAATATAAAAAAAATAGTGAATAGAAAAAAAAAGTTTATAAGTCTTTAATATAAGAATAATTAGATAGATATATATGATATATTATAATTTATAAATAATAAATAAACAAAAAGTAAAAAATGAGTAAATAACAAAAATTAAACGGTAATTTATAACTTTTACGAATAATGACAAAAATGAAGGCGACAGATAACGACAGAAATAGACACTAAAAATAAGAAAAAAATGACTTTGTTATGAATATTAGAATGTAGATGTCCATCTCTATCTCCCTCTACCTCTTCAAATTCCCTAGGTCATTATTCCTCCATTAATTATTATACTCTTCATTACTCCTCCATTAATTACTAAACTCTTCATTATTCCTCCATTAATTACTAGACTCTTCATTATTCCCCTATTAATTACTAGACTCTTCATCTTCAACTTCTATGCCTATAAATAGGGCATTCAATTTGTATTGTAAGGTGAAGAATAAAGAATAGAATATATACTTCTCTCATTTTCTTGCTTCCATCTTTTCTCTCCTTCTAATCTTATTGCTAGTTTTATAATACGTTATCAGCACGACTGCTCTAGCCAACTGATATTCTAGTAAAATCTATCATTGGAATGTAAATTTCTATATTACTTTCATGTTAAATTGTAGTTTCATATTTGATTATTTTCTAATTACTCAACATTCTTAATCTAAATCTCCATTTAACTTTTGTTACATTGTATGATAATATCATCATGTCGAATCTTACAAAATTTGAGTTTGTGGCTCTTGACATTACTGGAAAGAATTATTTATCCTGGATACTAGATGCAGAAATCCATCTAGATGCTATGGGTTTAGGAGATACTATCAAGGATGGCAATCAAGAATTTAACAAAAACAAAGCAAAAGCCATGATCTTTCTCCGTCACCACCTAGATGAAGGACTAAAAACTGAGTATTTAACTGTCAAGGATCCACTTGTTCTTTGGAACAACATAAAAGAAAAGTATGACCACCAGAAAACTGTAATTCTTCCAAAAGCTCGTTATGACTGGATGCATTTATGTCTGCAAGATTTTAAATCAGTCAGTAAATATAATTCTGCACAATTTAGAATTAGTTCTCAATTGAAACTATGTGGAGAGAAGATTACTGATGATGACATATTAGAAAGAATATTCTCCACATTTCATGCACCCAATGTACTCTTGCAACAACAATATCGTGAAAAATGTTTCAAAAAATATTCTAAACTGATTTCTTACCTTTTGGTGGTTGAACAAAATAATGAGCTTTTAATGAGGAATCATGAATCCCGTCCAACTGGCTCTACTGCATTCCTAGAAGTGAATGTAGTAACTAATGAATCATCCCGTGGTCGGGGACATGAACGTGGACGTGGACGCGGCCGTGGTCAACGTGGTCGTGGTCCCCACTTAAGGTGGGCAAACAATGATGATAACCACAAAAAGGAAACTAGTGGGAATGATAATTATATTGCAAATTTATGTCATCGTTGTGGTGGCAAAGGTCATTAGGCCCGTACTTGTCGTACACTAAGATATTTGGTTAAATTATATCAAGAATCGCTCAAAAGAAAAAATAAAAATAAAGGCAAAGAGCCAAAGATAGAAATAAATTTTGCTGGGGAAGAAAGCGATTCTGATTATGGCAACATGGATGTGACTCGTTTAGATGTTGCTGATTTCTTTGCCGATCCTAACGGTAGAATTGATCACCTAATTGGTGATGGGAGTGTCCAAAAAACAAACTAAATTTTTATGATTATGTGTATTTTTTTTTGATATAATAAAATTATTTCTATCAATAAATAAAATTATGAGTATTTCTTTTCATTAATTCTTTTGTGTTTCTTTTGCTATGTTCCTGTTAATGAAGAATGGCACTCATTGACATTAATAAAGAAGATTTGTGTCTCGTTGATAGTGCAACAACTTATACAATATTCAAAAAACTAAAATGTTTTTCATCTTTGGTAATGCAAGAAGCCAATATCCAGACTATATCTGGAAGTATAAAGATGATTGAGGGGTTTGGAAGAGCTAATATATTTTTATCTGGAGGAACACAATTATACATTGATAGTGCATTTTATTCCTCCAAATCTAACAGAAATTTGTTGAGTTTCAAGGATATCCGCAGAAATGGATATCATATTGAAACAACAAATAGAGAAAATCAGGAATATCTCGTTATCACAGATATGATTTCTGGTAAAAAATGCACACTGAAAAAGTTCCCTGCTCTTTCTTCTAGAATGTACTACACATTTATTAGTACAATTGAAACACATGCTATTGCAAACCAGAAATTTACAAGTGAGAATAAATTTAATATTTGGCATGACCGGTTAGGCAATTCTGGAACAATAATGATGTGAAGAATAATTGAGAATTCATGTGGACATTCATTGGGAAGAGAATCAATTCCACAATCTCATATTTTCTCATGTGCTGCATGTTCCGAAGGAAAATTAATTATTAGACCCTCATCGATAAAAATAGAAAGTGAGTCTCTCACTTTTCTAGAACGTATACAGGGAGATATTTGTGGGCTGATACACCCACTATGTGGACCATTTAGATATTTTATGGTTCTAATTGATGCATCAACAAGATGGACACATGTTTGCTTATTATCTTCTCGTAACCTGGCGTTTACGAGATTACTTGCTCAACTAATTAGATTGAGAGCACATTTTTCAGATTATCCTATTAAGAAAATACGTCTAGATAATGCTGGTGAATTTACTTCACAAGCTTTCAATGAGTATTGTATGTCTCTGGGAATCGATGTTGAACATCCTGTAGCACATGTTCATACACAAAATGGTCTTACAGAATCATTAATTAAACGTTTGCAGTTGATTGCAAGACCATTGCTTATGAAATCAAATCTCCCAATATCTACTTGGGGACATGCAATTTTACATGCAGCGATGTTAATTTGTATCAGGCCAACTAGTTATCTTAAGGTCTCCCCTTTACAAATGATTTTTGGTCAGGAACCAAATATTTATCATCTAAGAACTTTTGGATGTGCGGTATATGTTCCGATTGCTCCACTACAACGTACTAAAATGGGTCCTCAAAGAAGGATGGGAATATATGTTGGATATGAATCTCCTTCTATAATAAAATATTTAGAGCCAACAACAGGAGATTTATTTACGGCTCGATTTGCTGATTGTCATTTTGACGAATCAAATTTTTCAACATTAGGGGGAGAAAATAAACAGCTGAAAATAAAGTTAGTTGGAATGAATTATCATTATCTCATCTTGATCCTCGTACAAAACAATGTGAGTTAGAAGTTCAAAAGATAATTCATTTACAGAGTTTAGCCAATCAATTGCCAGACGCATTCACTGACCCCAAGAAAGTGATCAAATCACATGTTCCAGCTGCGAATGCTCCTATCAGAATTGATGTCCCTATTGGACAATCTAATGGATTAAAAGCACGATTGAAGCGTGGCAGGCCTATCGGTTCCAAAGATAAAAATCCTCGAAAAAAAAAATGAGCTATAAATATAGATGGTCAGGTCAAGGATATTCAACAAAATTTAGTGACTCCAGAAGAGTCCTTTGACAACACTAATGTCTCAATTTCGAGAGACATTCAGGGTACCTGAAATATATAAAAATAATAAGATCTCAATAAATTATGTTGTCAATAGAATACGATGGGATCGAGATAAAGTCAACGTTGACGATATTTTTACATATAACGTAGCGCTTGATGTAATAAATGATGATGAGGATCATGAACCAAGATCTATTAGCGAATGCAAACAAAGAGATGATTGGTCAAAATGGAAAGACGCAATTGAGACTGAATTAAAATCATTAGAAAAACGAAAAGTTTTTTGCCATGTGGTTCTTACACCTGAAGATGTAAAATCAGTTGGATATAAATGGATTTTTGTGAGAAAATGAAATGAAAATAGTGAAGTAGTAAGATATAAAGCACGACTTGTTGCTCAAGGATTTACACAAAGATCTGGTATTGATTTTATAGAAACATACTCACCAGTAGTGGATGCAACTACTTTTCGACATCTAATTAGTCTGGCAGTAAAAGAAGGCCTCGATTTACGTCTAATGGATGTTATTACAGCCTATTTGTATGGCTCACTTAACAATGATATTTATATGAGTCTCCCTGATGGATTTGAGTTACCAAAATTATATAATTCAAGTTCTCGAGAACGGTACTAAATTAAGTTAAATAAGTCTTTATATGGATTAAAACAATCAGGGCGCATGTGGTATAATCGACTTAGTGAATATCTATTGAAAGAAGGATATAAGAATGATCAGATATGTCCATGCATTTTTATAAAAAGATCTAGAAATAAATTTGCTATAATTGCTATTTATGTCGATGACATAAATATCATTGGAACTCCTGAAGAGATTTTCAAAGAGGTGAATTGCTTAAAAAAAGAGTTTGAAATGAAGGACCTGGGAAGAACAAAATTTTACCTTGGACTACAAATTGAACATCTGAAAAATGGGATCTTCGTGTGTCAAAAAATTTACACGAGAAAAGTATTAAAACGTTTTTATATGGATAAATCACATCCATTATGCACTGCAATGATTGTAAGATCTTTGGAGAAAGATAAAGATCCCTTTAGACCTCAAGAAGGTGATGAAGAACTACTTGACCCAGAAGTGCTTTATCTTAGTGCAATTGGTGCGCTTATGTATCTTGCTAGTCATACACGACCAAATATATCATTTGCTGTTAACTTATTAGCAAGATATAGTTCTTCACCAACACGAAGACATTGGAATAGGGTTAAGCACATTCTTCGTTACTTCAATGATACAATAGATATTGGATTATTTTATTCGAATGAACACAAGACTGACTTTGTCGGATATGCTGATGCTGGATTTCAGTTTAATTCACATGTTGGTAAATCGCAAACAGGCTATTTGTTCACATGTAATGGTACAGCTATTTCATGGCGATCAATGAAACAAACCATATCAGCCATATCATCTAATCATGCAGAAATAATAGCGATACATGAAGCAAGTCGAGAATGTGTATGGTTAAGATTGATAATACATCATATACGTACTACTTGTGGACTGTCATCTAGTAAAATGATCCCAACAGTTCTATATGAAGATAATACTGCATGTATTACTCAACTAAAAGAAGGGTACATCAAAGGAGACAGGACAAAATATATTTCTTCAAAATTCTTTTTCACATGATCTTCAAAAGAATGGTGAAATTAATATCCAGCAAATCCGGTCTAAAGAAAATCTAGCAGATTTGTTCACCAAGTCACTTCCAGCAACAAAATTTAAGAAGCTCATACATGATATCGGACTTCGCAGATTCAGAGATATCAATTGATGTTACAAAAAGGGGGAGTTGATACACGCTGTACTCTTTTTCCCTTGTCTGAGGTTTTGTCCCACTGAATTTTCCTAGCAAGATTTTTAATGAGGCAGCTCTGTAAGTGTCTGTAAGTGTATCAATTAATTGTGCACTCTTTTTCTTTTACTAGGTTTTTATCCCACAGGGTTTTTCCTAGTTAAAGTTTTTTAATGAGGCACATTATTAAAGAATGGACATCTAAGGGGGAGTGTTATGAATATTAGAATATAGATGTCCATCTCTATCTCCTTCTACCTCTTCAAATTCCCTAGGTCATTATTCCTCCATTAATTACTAGACTCTTCATTACTCCTCCATTAATTACTAGACTCTTCATTATTCCCCTATTAATTACTAGACTCTTCATCTTCAACTTCTATGCCTATAAATAGGGCATTCAATTTATATTATAAAGTGAAGAAGAAAGAATATAATATATAATTCTCTCATTTTTTTGTCTCTATTTTTTCTCTCTTTCTAATCTTATTGCTAGTTTTATAATAGACTTTCGTATAAGTCTATTGTAATAAAATAGAAAAATGAGATTTTAAACGACTATGAAAAAATAAAAATAAAATTATAATCAAATTAAAATTTTTAACTTTTTAAGAGATTTTTAACTGTAATTTTATACGTAACTACGGCTAAAAATTCATTTTAATCACTTTTAATGATAATTTTTTAAAGACCACTATCAAAAGTCTATCTCAATACGACATCGTATTTGAAGGCGTATGTGTTCGTATAATTAATTAATAATATGCTTAATTTTGTAGGTTAAAAATAGTTCAACGTACTGCGCATTAAACAATATGTAAAGAAAAGATTTTCCATGAGTGGTCTTGTCTAAACACTATAGCAGAAAGCGGATAAGGACGACACAGGGAAGGAAAGTGTACAAGAGTACGTATGACAAGGAAATGATTTTGCATTTTTTTTTCTAAAAAATAAAAATACAATCAAACGGTCGAACCGGGGAAGGGATGAAAAGGAAATGGATGAGAATCGTATGGATGAATTGTGAAAGAAACAAATGGTTTAAACTTTAACAAATGAATTTCTTGTCAATAGGGACTAGGGGACTATATATAGCGTGACTGTAGAGTTGACTTTTAATGGGTATTAATCATTTTGTTTTCTTTTTTTTTTCCTTATGAGTCCCTCTTAAAAATCACTTATTTTTAATATTTTTACTTTTAAGTTTTTTAAATTTAGGTGAAATATTTTTTACAATAATTTTATATATATCTGCTATTAAAAATATTTTTTATAATAATTTTAATAAAAATTACGTGTCATGAAAAATATTTTTTTAAAAAAAAATTATTTATAAAAATACCACTTTTTTTTCTCAAAACTTTTACTTATAATTACTGTGATAAATGTTTTCTTTTTGTAGTGAGTAACATGACTATTTACCCCACAAATCCAAGATAGAGGATTCCATTGAACCAGATTTATATCAAAGCACTGCGAGGTTACCTTCAACTTGAGATTCTCCAATCCATAACCAAGAGGCCCGAGAAGGAGTACTATATGATTTCCTACAGAACCATACCCCTTACTTTCGGCGGATTCAGTCCTTAAGTCTTCCTAAACATGCTCTATCTTGAGGAATCCTCCGATGTGCCTGCGAAGCATACATCTCCCCTTCATCAACCTCCTTCGTCCGATCTCAGGTTTCTCCTTCCTCAATTCTACTTTCATCGCTCGAGATCTTGCCTTTGGCCTTCGGCCATTCAACTTCGACGCTCTTTCTGAGGTTGAGTCGCATCGTCGCTATATCTAACTCACGCACACACCAACACACACACACGACTCACTCTCCCCCGGGCCCCGCCAGTGAGAGGGCGTCGGTGAAGATTGCTCGCCAAGGAACGGTTTGAACTCTCACAGGGGAGAGGGTTTTGCTCTCACGAGATGAGAGAATTTTCTACTGTTAATGTATACAAGTGAAAGATGTTAGATAATTAATATAAAAAAAAATCAATTCAATATAAAACTGTTCTAATTTATAAAATGCGAATCAATCTATTAATTGACATTTTAAAGTGATGAATTCGGGTGTGTTTGGATTAGTTTTTAGATTGGATAATAGATTCTAGGAAGAATAGATTCTGGAGAATAGATTTTGGGAAGAATAAATTTTGGGAATAAAGATATTTAGATGATTAGTAGTAGAATCACTTTTTATATTGGTAAATTACTAAAAAGGGTATGATATGATTAAAAGTAAAAGAGATGAAAGATGATAGAGAGGAGAGAGGAGAGAGGAGAGAGAAGAGAGTGTAGAGAGGAGAGAGAAAAAGAGAGATAAGAGAAAAGAGAAGAGAGAGGAGAGATAATAGAAAAAAGAGAGGAGAGAGGAGAGAGAGTGTAAGAAAAAGTAAGGGTATAATAGTAATTGGATAATCTAAAACCTAAGTTTAAAAAAAAGTTATTTTGAGTAGCTTATTCAAAATTTAGGTTTTAAACCGAGATTTTGTCCAAAATTAATTCTCAACAAAAATTATTGTTTATGTAAAAAATTTTTAAACCACGATTTTAGCCTAAAATTAATTCTGCACCGCTCACCCAATCATACACGAAAGTAGATACTCTTTAAAACCTATTGAAACTAGTTCTTTATTGCCAATTACTTTGTGATTTTCAAAACGGATTTCATTTTATATGAATCAGCAGGACCCCACGAATTAGGGGTGTCCAACTTTGTCCCGTCCCGAGTGTCCTGACCCGGTCCCGGAGATTTCGGGACGGGTTCGTCCCGTCCCGAAATGGATCGGGACGGGTCCGTCCCGGGACGGGACAAGGTTGGTATTCGGGACGGGACGGGAGGGGTTTCGGCCCGTCCCTCGGGAATCCCGTCCCGTCCCGAATTTTTTTTTTAAAAAAAAATTTACATTATCCTATTTTTCCCACTCTTATATAGATATTTTTATTCTTATACAGATATTTTTATATTGATATTTCTATTCTTTCTTACTATTACTTTTTTTCCTTTATATGGGTAAGTTATTATATTATATCAAGGAGAAATATTGGTATTTAGAGTAAGTTGCTGGGGCATTTTATATGGAATAATTTATTGAGATGATTTTATTATAATATATTTTTTTAAAAAAATAAATTTGGGAATTCCTGTCCCGTCCCGAACCCGTCCCGATCCCGTTGGGACCGGGACAAATTCGGGACGGGACGGGACACGGGACGGAGTTGTCCCGGTCCCGACCCGTCCCGTGAACACTCCTACCACGAATTCAGTTATGGCACCACCCTCAGTTTGGCTAGCAAATTCCCCTTTTATTCTCCTCTTCCCTTATTTTATTACAGAAAACGTTAAATCACTTCACTGAATTTTTTTTTAAAAAAAGGGTTCAGTCATTAAATTTATTTAAAAATAAAAAATTATAAATTTATCTATACTTAAAACTATAGTTATATATCTTGAAAAACCAAAAGAATTTTACCCCTCATTCGTATATATTTAATATAATTTTTAGAACAGGCACGATTCTATATAAGATATATTTAAAATGTTTGCAATTTTAACTAATTCTTTTAAATCTAATTAATTATATTTTATATTATAGCATTAATTATCTCTTACATACCTATTTTTTCTATTTATTTTATTTGTTATCTCTGATCTTTAAAATAAAAATTAATATGAGAGTTAAATTTAATCCTAAATATAATATTTTAATTTATTATATATATAATATTTATATATATTTTAAATTAATTTATCTAATTTATAAATTAATATATAATTTAATATTATATATAAGTACTTTGTTGAGATCAAATTATATTTTTTATAATTAATTGATATATTTAATTTTTTTAATTAATTTAAATTAATTAAATATATTTTATATTAATATAAAAAAAGTATTACATTCCCTCTTTCTCCACAAATAAAAGTATTTTTAAAAAAATAAAATTTATTTTGTAATATCCAACCTTCTGAGTATACAACTGGCATCTAATAGGAGCAGGGAAATATATTTTATTGTTATTGCCCGTCAAACAAGTTTATCAATCATGACCGTACACGTGTACACCCATCAACGATTCCCTCAACTTTAAAGTTCAAACCAAACACTCCCACCCAGATAGATACAGGTCAACCTTCAAACTCTCTGGGTCTCTTCCGTTGTGTTGCCTTCATTCACCGCTTCCCCGGTTCTGGGATCGAAGACACAGAGTGAAGGAAGAACCGCCATTAATGAAACATTGGAAGATGAAATCCGAGGCAGTGACCTTAGTGTTAGTGAATCTCGCAGGTATCGTGGAGAAGGCCGATGAGTCGTTATTGCCGGGCGTTTATAAGGAAGTTGGGGCTGCCCTACACACCGACCCCACCGGTTTAGGCTCCCTCACTCTCTTCCGATCCATCGTTCAATCTCTTTGTTATCCTCTCGCCGCTTACCTCTCTATGCGTTTCAATCGTGCTCACGTCATCGCTCTCGGTGCTTTTCTCTGGGCCGCCGCCACCTTCCTCGTCGCCCTCTCCTCTACCTTCTTACAGGTAGCTTATTTGTTTTCATCTTCTTTTGCTTTTGATCGTATCATTCGTCTGTTTCTGAATCTTTGTTTTCCAATGATGTTTGATAATGCTGCCATGCGATCTGCTTCCTAGTGAATCTCAGATATTCTCTCTGATGTTGCTTCGAGCAGATCTCATCGTCTCCAGTGAAAGCAGCCTGAGTTTGACCGGATAGATTTTTGGTTATGATGAAAATTATTAAACTTTTTTTATTTGTCCAAGTGTTTTTAGAAAATACTGAAAATAGTAAGTTTGGTTCAATAAGGAATGCGACTACAACGTGTTACCGAAAATCAAAGGGGTTCCTCCACTAAGCCGTTTCCCTCGCAGTTTCGTTTTTGAGATTTTGTATTTGGTGTAGTGTAACCTTTAGTTGAACGTAGAGCAGAATAAATATTTTTTTAAGGTAAAGTTGATCAGACTAATCTATCACACCGTTCGGTATTTTATTCTTGTTAAGTAAATGCGCTATTATATATTCATTTCTAGGATTTAACGTATACATGAACAAAGATTTACTTTTGGGGAATAAATATTTGAATTGGGGATTTTTGAGCAATGTTGTCATTACAATTGCATTTTTTTATTTTCTTATATACAATTCTTAGACAGCTACGATGATCTCATGACTGATAGTTGTTGCATAATATGAAGTAAAGGTGGCAGTTTCAAGAGGTTTAAATGGCATTGGTCTCGCCATTGTTACTCCAGCTATTCAATCTCTTGTTGCTGACTCAACAGATGATAGCAATCGAGGCATGGCGTTTGGGTGGCTTGCTCTAACAGGAAACTTGGGAAGCATCATCGGGGGCCTCTGTTCTGTTCTCATTGCCTCAACCTCATTCGCCGGCGTACCTGGTTGGCGAATCTCTTTCCATTTAGTCGCATTCATCAGTGTCCTTGTCGGTATCCTCGTTTACCTCTTCGCCAACGATCCTCGCTTTTCCGACAAGACCCCTATCATCACCAAACATGAAGGTCCTGCGAAATCATTTTGGTCGGAGATGAAAGATATGATCAAAGAAGCGAAGTCGGTAATTGGGATTCCGTCGTTTCAGATAATTGTTGCTCAGGGGATTTCAGGTTCCTTTCCTTGGTCAGCTTTGTCATTTGCGACTCTCTGGTTGGAACTCATTGGATTCTCTCATGTGGAAACTGCTTTCCTTTGGACTATGTTTGTGCTTGCTGGTTCTCTTGGGGCTCTCTTTGGAGGCAAAATGGGAGATATTTTATCACAAAGATTGCCCGATTCTGGAAGAATAATGTTGTCTCAAATAAGTTCAGGTTCGGCGATTCCTCTAGCGGCGATTTTGTTGTTGGCTTTGCCTGATGATCCTTCCACAGGCTTCTTGCATGGCCTCGTCTTGTTCATCATGGGTTTGTCCATATCTTGGAATGGTTCTGCCACTAACAAGTAAGTATGTTGTGTAAGATATAATCTAAATTAGAGCCCATAATAAGCATATAGAAAATCCTACAACACAGAGTAGTAGTGGAAGATTCAAATAAATATGTCCGGAAAACTATATTGTTGATACTTATATTTTTTCTTAATTTTTAACTTGATATTTGTATATATATTTTTTTAATTAAATATTAAATTTTGCTTTGTTAGCACTGTTAACTCCTATATAAGGATTAATGGTGTTGACAGAGCAAAATTATAAAGACTAATGAGAAAAGTTATAAAGCAAAAATAAATGATTTAATTAAGTGAGAAAAACACACAAATATCAAATTAAAAATTGAAGGAAAGTGTAGCCTCTTGCAAGATGGGATTGATAAATAAGTCGATGTTAATAGCAGGTCTAATTTTGTGATAAATACCTATTCACCATAGTTATAGGATGTGTTTGGATTAGTTTTAGATATTAGTTTCTAAAAAAGTGATAAAAGTAATTTTAAAAGAGAAGAACTTTTGGAAAAGCATAAATTTTTTGCTACTTGAAAACCATGGTTTTCATAATTTTGAATCATAAGGTGCGTTTTAGAAAAAATTAGAGTGTTCGGCTACTTTATTTTTAAAACAAAGGTTTGGGCTAAAACTATAGTTATAAAAGTTGCCCCAAACACGCCCATATGATTTGAAATAGGGCTTCACATGTCTTTAGAAACAGAGACAACTACTAACGGGATTGGTCCGAGTAGTAAGCGGCTTGGTATTATTTAAGCGAGGTCTTGAGTTCGAGCCTTGGCGTATGCAGAAAATTTTCGTTGGGAGACTCACCCACTATAGACAGGTGCGCGACGCAGGTCGGATTCGGATGTAGTTGAGGCAAAGCTCCGGTGAACTGGGTGGACAAAAAAAAAAAAAGAAATAGAGACAACTGAAAACACAAAACAGTAAAAAACAAAAAAAAATGTTAGAGAATCTCCTTACTAACTTGTATACTCTATTTTTATATGTAAGTCATTTATATGATAAAAATTTATTCATAAATTAAATCACTTATAGAGTAATTAATATTTTTTTTTAATTTTATCTTTATTGAACATAAAAATATTGTAGAGTAATTAATGACTTTTTTTTTAATACTTTTTTTTAATAAAGTATATGTGGAAACTTTTATCAATTTAATGTATTCATTGGTCATTGGTACGTGAGAATGAGATAAAAATAACTTACATATAACGGATAGGAACAGAGTGGTAGGCACAGGGATGCAACTAGATAATCGTCACTAGTTAGAGTTAGAGTACCTTCACTTAGTTTGCCGTCTGTGGTCATATTAATAACCTAAAGTTATTATTTAATTATTTAACAATGACTGGGTAAAACCTTAACCTAAAATGGGCAAAGCAACGGGTTATTGAAGTATGCAAAATTAGTATAATACGAGTATAAAATATCATGTTGCTGTGCAAAGGATATATTGGTTTGATATGATGGTAACAGTGTGAACAGTCCCATATTTGCAGAAATAGTGCCTGAGAGGTCGCGGACATGCATTTATGCTTTGGATCGATCATTCGAGTCCGTGTTGGCGTCGTTTGCTCCTCCTATTGTCGGCATTTTGGCTCAGCACGTGTATGGTTTCAAACCAACCCTGAAAGGAACATCGGACTCCCTGGAGATTGAGACAGACAGAGAAAATGCAGCTTCGCTGGCGAAAGCTCTGTATACTGCAATTGGCATTCCCATGGCTGTCTGCTGCTTTATCTACTCCTTCCTTTACTGCACGTATCCGAGAGACAGAGAGCGAGCCAGAATGGTTGCTCTGGTTGAATCAGAAATGCAGAGGCTTGAGGAAGAAGAAGATGATGATGATGATGATGATGATGAAAAGGGAGCAACAGAGGAATGGCGTAAAATTCAAGTTTCTGAATCAAATGGGGTGAATGGTTTCACTGAAATTGATGATAATGATGACAAGTATTTGTTGTCTCGACAGTTGACATTCGCTAATACGGCTGAATAGAGATTTGGAGCAGAAGTGGGTTTTTTCATCCGTTCCACGACACACGAGAAATGGGTTCATTGATGATTATGTTCATCCTTCGGTTGTTAATATTAGACAAATTGATCATTCTATATTCTTGACTAACGGAAATATTTATTTCATATTTTCACTCTCTCTAGGACAATTTTGTTTTGTCTGTAAATCACATGATATTTGGTTTGCTGTATATGTATAGTATAGAATAGGAATGTAAACACGTACATGAAGGGGTGGTGGCGCAGTTGGCTAGCGCGTAGGTCTCATAGCATTCTGAGTTATCCTGAGGTCGAGAGTTCGAGCCTCTCTCACCCCATCATGTTGATTTTATTTTATACAGTAAACACATTTTTTGGGACATTATGTAAAGTGTTTTTTTTTTGGTTGCCCACCCGGTTCATCGGAGTTTTGCCCCGACTACATCCGGATCCGACCCGCGTCGCGCACCTGGCTATGGTGGGTGAGTCTCCCAACGGGGATTTTCTGCGTACGCCAAAGCTCGAACTCGAGACCTCGCTTAAACGATATCGAGCCGCTTACCTATGTAAAGTGAATTGTTGTATGCGGAAACAAAAAAAAAATCATGGTCCGTGAATAGGCAGAGGCTGCTGGAATTGGATCATTTACATTTCCAAAAAGGCAACAAAGTGATACGGTGATCATTCCCTCTTTTATTGATCCATTATTATCATTTATGGTTTGGTCCCCAACCTGATTCCTTATCCCTCTCTTTCACTTTCCCATGGAAAAAACAGGTACAACATGGAGTCCCTAGTCCTATCGAATATAAGACCTTAATGGCATGTCAAAAGAATACAATTTTAATTTTTATTGTTGTTATGAAAATTTTTTTAGTATGCGTTATCGTAAATCTCTTATAATTATTCTATAAGTTATGGGATTGTGCTCTAGCTTTAGTGGGTGATTGGTGTCAAACTTACCTAAATTTTTTTTACAAAAAAAAAATATAAGCAATAGTACAACTTTGAAAAGAATAGGAGGACTAAATCGAAAACAATTTTATAGTATTTATTACTATTCAACTTGCCTTTTAATTATGAAATTTATTAAATGACAAATTCTCTTCAAGTGAATTTTTAGATGTCTTTAGGAATGTTTAGAGCACATTTGTTTAAAAATGGAGTTAAAAAAAGTATTTTTGATTGATTAAATACAACGGAGTTATTATTGGAATAAAGAATGGAAGATGAGTTGAAAATCATTTACTTCTTATTTTAGGCTCTTTACCCCCCGATATTATTTCCCCCCCTAATTCTTGACTACTTGTGCCAATATTTGCTGTCCTTTTTTAAAAATAAAACAAAGAAAGACAAAATGATATTGCCTTGTGTTCTTTATATATAAATTAATTGGAGGATTATATTTGATCCTAACTATAAAATATTAAATATATTTTATATATAAATATTAATTATTTTTTAAACTAATTTATCTTATAAATCTACATATAATCTAATATTATATATGAATATTTTAGAGAGATTATGTCATATTTATTATAATTTATTTATTTTATTAACTAAATTTTATATTAAGTATATGAGGGGTATTATAAAATGAACCGTTGCATCTACAATACAGACGGAAATGAGAAATTACAACCTAGATAACATAAGAAAATGTCAAACATGAACAAAAGCAGAAGAAGAAAAAATCTAAAATAACGCAATTTATATTACAATATTTACAATTTTTTCGTAATAATGGCAGCCGAAATCTAGTTGAGAGGCCAGTAAAATTCTTAAACTTTGCATCCAAAGCGAGAATTTAATTTCTTTTATTGCTCCCTGCGTTTCAGATGAAGAAACACTGCAGGTCAAACTCATAGCTCGTTTTAGTTTGGGCATTCATTTCTTATTCCCAAAGAAACGCGTTTCTTCATCTTAAATCGAATTGAATATTGCAAGTAGTAAATGTCAACTCTTTGGTCACACACACACACTCTCCACAGAATCAATTCTTAATGACGACCTTGACCCCAGAATATGCTTAAGCTTACTCTGCAGTTTTAAAAATGATAAAGGCTTTCCAAAGTCATAGCTATGAACTACACTTCTCATCGTCTGACTTCTTGAAGTTTCTATATACTCCACTTATTTTTAATATATGATTATTTAATTAATTTAATTAAATTAATAAAATTAATTAAATTAGTTAATATAATATATTTTTAATACATTTATTATTTTTCTTAACTTTCTCTTTCTCTCTTTTATTTAATTATTGTTGATGAAATATCAATAGAGAAATTTAAAAAAAATTAATAAATATAAAAAATATATCTTATTTTTAGAACTAAAATTAATTCTCCAATTAGATCTTATATTAAAGATCGAAAGAGTATAAACGTATTGCTTTTCCTTTGATTCCTAAGAAATTAATTATTTTTAAAGAATAAAAATAAAATAGCAAGCAAATTGATTATTCCAAACCAATTAACCAAGAGATCAATTCATAAATGACTCACTCTGCAATAGGAAAAAATACAAAAAAAAAAAAAAGGAAAAAAGTTTCATGTTGTAGATTCAATCCCTTTTCCCCCTTAAAAAAGCACCGTCTCTCATGATATTTTTAAATGGGCATACTTCAGTGACAGATCAGAACAAGGAAGAAGAAGAGGCTCATAGAATGCGGGTATTTGTTCTAACAATATTAAAGCAAGAAAGAACTCATATACACAAGGCAACATCTCTTGAAAGGAGGGGGTTTTGTCCCCTAAATATTCATTCAAAAGTCATGAAATTCAAGTAATAATGTTATCATTCGTGCTTTAGCTTCAATTAATTAATTAATTAGCAAGATTTATTTTTGTGCTTGTCCAAGTTAAAAGAAAAATGAAAAAAGTCGGTGGATCATGTATAGCTCTCCTCGTTCCCAACTCGGAAGTTGGAATCCTCATTGGTTATATTTTAAAAACATAAACAAATAACGAAATCGTGCAACTTGATTGTTTTTTTTTTCTTTTTAGGCTTTTGCTTTAAAAATATGTCATACCAACTCTTTTAAGTCGGAGAAGGAATCTTTATGATGTGCCCCCTCCGACAGATGGAAAACTGGAAAAAACAGAGGAAGAGTCAGTATGAAATGCTTGACTTTTCAAATGTCTTTAATATTTTGTTGGTTTTAGACTCAGAATATTGATAAGCCACTTGCTAGTCGCTATTGTTTTGTGTTTTTGACATTAACCACTTGCTGATATTTAAAATTCACTATGTATTGAAATAACAAAATTCGCCTTAATGATTTAAAATTTCCATTTATGTGGATAAGGCGTGCGAGGCAGGAATGAAGAAAATAGATGGGATAAGCTATGAAGCTAGAAATGAGTTTTATCAACCCCTTGAGAGGTAGCTATTTACTGTATTTCATTAAAAACAATAAAATAAGATCCACCTGATTCCGATGTGTCGTCCATTCCCATTCCATTCCCATGTTAGTGGGTCTCACCCAATTGTGCTCTGCTTTCAGTAATGGGACTCATAGCCTCTCCCTTCACTTCCTATCGCCCTATCCACAGACTCATTAATTTGATTATTTTCTGTCCCACCTCTCCCTCCTATCTTCTTCTGTCCCAAGAAAAATAGACTTTAAGTCACAACCAACATGTTTACGATGGCTAAAAAAATCCTTTGAATTCATTTACTCTATCTAAAAATTTAATAAGATTTTAATTTTGTCTTTATTAAATATATATATTTTATCCCTATTTGGTGTGTTGCCCTAATGGCAAAGAAATTCCCTTCCATAAGGGGGATGGTACTGGGTTCTATTTCCCACGCGCAAATTTAACCCTCTTTTTAATTAAAAATAATCAATAATGTCTTATAATTAGAAAATAAAATATCATTCTCTCTATTTTATAGGACTTGGGAATAGTTTTCTAGACATGTCATTAAGAGTAAGGGTCCAGTCACTCATTAAAAGATCCCAAAGCCATATAATATGTCCTTGAAGAAAATATCCACTTCTAAAATGGTGGACTATAAAAATGAACTCTAGTCTTGTGTGGATACCAATACCTTAAAATAAATACTAACGATGACATCAATCACTTACTCTTGGTCATGGTTTTCCGTGCACTGGATTTGGACCTACTCAACAATATATATTTTAAATCTGTGCTCCCAAAGGAGAGTAAACCAGGGGAAGCTCTGAGTTGCATCCAACTATCCAAGACAACTTTTTGGAACCCTGGTCAAATCCCCAATCCATGATCCCACACCAAATGGCGAAATCCGAGCCCCCTGATCATTTGTAGGAGCAAAAGTCAAAGATGGGGAGTAGTAATGTTGACGCCTAATATACCATAATTAATTACATACCGATTTGGCCGTTTCCATAATATCCATGAAGTAGATCTACCCCCACTAATTACAGTGTCCGGTGGCCGTCCTTGTCCTTTAATTATCTGTCAACAAACCCAGTACAACGAAAAAATGTCAGATGCCATTGCATTTTTCTATTTGGAAATATCAAACTGACAGAAATTATTGATTTGTAACGAAGTCACTGTGTAAGGTGTAATTAAAACTGTCTCATAGAAATGAGAGGAATTCTCAGAATATTATTATTATAAAATGGGTTGCCCACTGCCCAAAAAAGTTCACACACTCCCCCCCACACTCCGCATCACATCTCAGCATTGTTGCTCCGTGAGAAAAGAGAGAAACCGCGTCTTTTTATGAGGATTCTGCACTTCTACATGCGCCATGTGATAGGTTCTTCAATTCCTCTCGCATTTAACACTCCCTTCCACTCTTAATTCCATTGCTTCACTTTTCTTCTAATCCCCCCCTTCTCTCTCTCTTCACTACAACTCATCAATTCCTTCACTGTTAAGTAGTATATCATCATCTACCTATTGCAGCCCAGGTTTTATTTATAGATCTTCAATTCAGTATTATTACCTCGGCTTTGTTGCAAATGGCTCCACCAATGTACTTGGGTTGCAGAAGAGTGGTTCTGTTCTTCTGCGTTATTTCTTTTCTCTTTGTTTCTGTTTGTTTCAGTGACTGCTCAGAGTCGGAATTTCAGAGCAAAGAGTTTGCTGGTGGAAGGAGAATGTTCGAGGAGGCACAAAATGAAGAGCCGACGCTGAAAAAGACCAAGCCAATTAAGCCAAATCTCTCTCCAAAAAATCAGACCAAGGCTATCAAATCCAATTTATCCCCCAAAAATCAAACCAAGCTTGCTAAAGTCAGTTCCGATTCATCATCGTCTAAAACCATACCCACCGTCATGGCCGATACTGTGGTGAAGAAGCTCAATTCCACCACCAAGAACAAGAAGCTGAATTCCACATCAAAAGGCTCCACCAAATCAATATCAATTTCCGGTGAAAAATCCTCGGGTCTTCTGAAAGAAGTAGGTTCCAAGAACAAAACGACAAAATCCACCGACGCCAAGGAAACCAAGGTTAAAGCAGATCAAAAGGTGGAGCTCGAATCTGAGAAGCCGAACAAGAATAATAAGAACGCAGAGAAGAAGTCCGGACAACAGAAACCCAAGAAACAAACGCCGAAGAGTTGGATCGAGCAAGACGACGACGACGATTTCGTTTCAGAGCTGAAAGATCTGCCCATCAAATTTCAGCAGACGATAATTCCAGACCTCACGAAACTCTCCAGCACCTCGAGAGTTTACATAAACAAAGCCAATAAAGAAATCACGAAAGGGTTCAAACCCTACGTCGGCAACAAATACGCACCCACCATCGCCCCCGTACTCTCTTGCGCTTTCCTACTGATCCCTCTGGTTTTGGTCTCTCTCATTTTCAATCGAATCAAAGCTTACTTCTCTCTCCAGAGACTACTAATCTTCATCCAAGTTTATCTCTCCATCTACTTCTCCATTCTCTGTATCGTCTCGCTGATCACAGCGCTTGAGCCCCTCAAGTTTCTATACGCTACTTCGCAGTCCACATACGTCTGTCTACAGGTGCTGCAAACTCTGGGTTACGTATTGTACCTCCTACTGCTCCTGATGTACCTGATCCTAGTCTTCTCAACGGATTGCGGGCCGGGTTCGAAATTTGTAGGCTTAACCCAGATGTTCGTCGGGTTCGCCGTCGGGTTGCACTACTACGTCACGGTGTTTCACAGGGTGGTGCTGAAGCAACCGCCGAAGACGAATTGGAAGATTCATGGGATATACGCAACGTGTTTTCTGATGAGCTGCGTGATCGCTCGGGCTGATAGAAGGAAGAAGGCGTACATGGAGGACGGTGGCGAAGAAGGCAAGAAGAATTAAATTAAATTTCATTTATGAGAGAGATTAAGGTTCTTCATATTCATGTAATGCCGCAAGAGAATTGGCATGAACCATAGAAAGACGACAGTAACCGTTTGATTTTCTTCTTTATTTGGCTAAAAGCCTTGAAATCACTCCGTCTTTTTTCTGAAGTATATGTATAAATAAATACTTTTTTTTTTCCTTGATTTACTTTTTGAATTTAGGCCCCCACTTATTTATTTAAAAAAAAACTGAAATCTTACTTCCTGATGCCTGAATCAGTAAATCAATATTTCCGCGTCCAATAAATGGAGGCGTTTTCATTTTTGACCATCATGATCCTTAACCCGTTATTTGGTATGGGTAATTTAAAGGAGAGGATCCCTTGGATGTTTAAAATTTTTAGGAGGGGAGGAAAAATTTTTTCCCTCCCCTCTCAAATTTACCCTTCCTTCTAAAATTAGAAAAATTAAAAAAAAAGATAATATTTATATTTTATAATATTAGTATACCTATAATTTTTTTAATATCTCAATATTTTTTTTATATTATATTTTATTAAAATAATATATAGATAAATTTGTGTATATAAAAATATTTTTTTTTCTTGAACCAAATAAGGTAATATAAAAATCTCTCCCCTCCCCTCTTTTAATATTAATCTAAATAAAATAATAATAAAATTTTTCCACTTTTTTTCTTTACTTTTTTTTCTATTAAAATTTTTCTTATTCCCTCTCCTCCATTCCAAGCACACGTAAAAGAAACCGACCTAAACCTTTTTTTCCCAAATAGTCAAGCACCTCACCTACGTTTGTTGACCTTACTATTATATTAATTTTTTTTTAAACTTCATCCGCTGTTAAATATAGCAATTTTTTAATATAAATTAAATATAACAGTTAAAGGACTAATTTATACAGACTAAAATATTTTTTATATTTTTTCGGTTTTAATTATTTATATAAAAAAATTATAATTTTTTTAATATATACAATCAATAGAATTTTTTTAAAAAATTACAAATTTATAAAGTAAAGTAAATTAAAATATTATATTTAAAATTAAAATAAATTATTTTTTCTAATCTACATATTTAATAATGCAAATAGTGACATGCCATAAGGAACCCAATATACAAAAAAGGCAAGCAATGTGTACTTAAGCCCCACGACTATTACCAATTACATTAAAGTACTCTTTACCAGTAATTAATAAGCAAGGTCATAAATTGCAAGATTCTTTTTTTCCCCTTATTGTTTTATATATAAAAAAATTTAAATATATTCAATATCAATCTCTCACTAAAATTAGAATACAATTTTAAAACTCAGCGATCTCTTATAAAAAATTTATAAAATTATTTATCAAAAAAATTCACATAACAAACAACAGGAATGGAACGTGTAATCTAAAATGATATAGCATTGTACTTCAAATTGATTTTTTTTAAAAGAAAATGACTAAGCCCGTGAACTTTATGCTGGCTGATGGAATAAAATCTCACTCGCTATCCCATGTTCAATTCTGAAATCGGAATACAGTATGGTAACTTAGCACTTCACAGCATAGTATGTTGGTGTTATTTCGACTCCCAATAATGTATTTTAAAACAATAAAAGGGAATATTCAATTTAATTTTCATCTTTAAAATTTAGGAGAGCACAAACGATCTGCATTGGGGGTTATGTTCAACATGTTATGTTTGACCTGACTTTTAATTTTTTGATTTGGTTAATGGCATAGTCCCTTCCAAGATTAAAAAGTACAAAAATTTCATCTCTCGTATCAAATAAATTTTTAAGGATATGAACTTATATTCTGTTATTTATGAGAGTGACTTACTACCTCAACTAAAAATTTGTTAGTAAATCTTTGTTTTCAAACCAACCAGAAAATAAAGCAAAAATTAGTTTCAAAAATTAAATCTATATTTTAAAAAATTATTTAAAATAATTAATTCAGATTTAAAATTGTTAATCTTTGTTTAAAGCTTATTATACAAATTCCATAGGGACTTTTTTTTAGCTAGGGACTTGGTAGGGTTGCACCTTCCTTCTAGGGCATGATATTTCATACTTTTGTCCATTTCATGTTATTGTTAAATGTTCTAATAATTGATCAATTATTTATATCATATTTAATAAATAATTAATGATGTAAAAGTTAGTTGCAACCGAACATTGCATGCAAACAAAACACTATGTCAGGAAATTTTTTTTTGTTGCCCACCCAGTTTGTCAGAATTTTGCTCTGACTATATCTGGATCCGATCCGCGTCACGCACTTAATTATGGTGGGTGAGTCTCCAAACGAGAATTTTTTACATACGTCAATGCTCGAACTCGAAACTTCGTTTAAATGATACCGAGCCGCTTACTACTCAGACTAACTCTCATTAATACTTGGTTAGAAAACTTTGTTCTAATGGAAATATCGCCATCTAATTAGATCCCATTCGCTTTCTTTGGAAGGGAGTGTTGGACTTTTGGGAGACTGTAGTCACCGCCGAATGGTCCGAGCATTATCTTATGGTTATGGAATATGGAGGTCTTTTTATATATAATCTACATATATAATTTATTTATATTATTTATTTGAGATTTAGTCCTTTCACTTTTTAAAGTTTTAACTTAGTTGTTATTAAATCTCTTCAATTTAACCCCTCACGACTTAATCCCGACATTTGTTTTTTAAGAAGTAAAACCTCATCCTAGTCCTTCAATCATTCCAAATATATAGTTAAGAATATTTGTGAAATGCATGCACGGCTCAATTTGATTATCTAACAATAAGGGGTCTATTATTAAATAGATCAGACTTTAAGGACTGAGTCATAATTTAATTAAAATTAAAAATTGAATTATAATTGAGTTAAAAAATTAAATGACTCATTTTCCTTATTTACTTTTTTATTACGAGTCTGTAAGCATCCTTGCCTTAGAAGGGAAGAATAAAACTGTCCCTTGTTTTATTGTTGTTGCTAAGTAGTACCTATTACCTCTTTTTGGGACTTTGGGACGTGTCTAGTTCAGTGTTATTATAACTAATTTGAGATATAATTTAAGAATTGACTACTGAGTTGATAAAAAAGTGATACATATTATTATTTAAAATATATTTAATTTTTAAAAACTAATATTTTATTATAATTTTAATCATAATATTTAGAAAGATATCTTAATTTTTAAGTGTATATATTTATATATAAAAATAATTGATAACTCGTCCTGACCGATAATATTATTTAGGAGAAATGAAGACTTCCTTATATCTTTAGATTATAGATGAATCTAATTTTTTTTTTTAAATTTTTATAAAAAAAAAAAAACTGAAGCATTGACTAATTTTTGAAATACTGACCATCCGTTGAGTCTAATAGTCAAAGCTTTATATTTTATTTGTTTTAAATGTTGGGTTAGCGTTTTAGTTGTTGTATTGTATTCCGGTTTTTAGACTTCGGACCCCTAATACGGTCATGACCTAGGATCAGTTGATAATTTTATCTGTTTCATTTGATCATTTGGATGAATAACTTGACTTTTATAAAAAAAAAAACAAATTGATTCAACTGGCACGATTTACAACACTCCCCTTTTGTCCATTAATTTACAGAATTTCTTAAATTTTAGGTACATATAATTTTGTTACCCGTGAAAAGTTGATAGAAAAAGCTCTATAAATTTTCAAATTTATACATATAATTTTTTTATTGTTAATTAGTCTGACATTTCGCCAAATGAATGACATAATCGCTTTATGTTATTTTATGAACAAAAATATATTGTAGTTGGCAACATTGTACCTTCTTGAGTGGAAGTAATCTCTTTGAATATTGAGTTATGAGCAAATAACTCCGCCTAAACTTAAAAACAATAGAACATTCCCCGCAATCAATACAAAATCAAGAGTGTGTTTGGATTAGCTTTTGGAGAATAGATTTTGGGAAAAATGGATTTTAGAGAATAGATTCTGGAAGAATAGATTCTGGGAAAAAATTGATTTTGAAAAAATAAGTGTTTGGATGATTAGTAGCAGAATAGATTTTTTTGAAAACAATTTACCAAAAAGGACATAAACAAGTATGATAATTACATAAAGTATAAATTATATTTATAAATTTTTATTTAACTGATTTAACAATAAAACATACACATATGTGTTGGGGCGCGAAAAAAATTGTCAATATTCACCTTCATTTAAATTTCCCCCCTTAAATAGTACTTTTTTAAGTTAGACCTTATGTGCATAATTTAAAAATGTGTATAGTCAAGAGAATTTATGTATATAGAAATTAAAAATATTTACTATTATGATTCATTAAAACGAAGGTTTGAGATTAATGATAAGGTCAAATTACATTTCGTTCCTTAGAAAATACCGGGTGCATCAGAAAAATGTACAATCTTAAACTATTGGTCTTGTCTATAATAAATAAGTTGATCTCGTATGAAATCACGACGACGCGCCATTTCATACGAAGAGGTGATGGATACAGGTATTCGTGAAGAGTCATATTCATCATCACCATCATCATCTTGCGTTGGCTCATCATCGTGTTCGTCCTCTCCCTCGAAATCAGGGTGAGTAATAGAGGTTCTTCTAACGAAATTGTGTATCGCCATCGTTGCACAAACAATCTTAACTTGCGTTTGATAGTCATAGCTGCGCATGCGTTGTAAAATGCCAAACTTGTTTTTCCATACTCCAAAAGTTCTTTCTATTGTGCACCTCAAACTTGAATGAGCATAATTGAACACTTCATTAGGGTTCACCAGTCTAGACGAACATCAAAAATCAGGGAGATGGTAACGCTCACGGCGGTATGGACCCAGATATCCAATTGGTGTTGGATAACCAGCATCAACCAAATAATATTTACCTACATGAAAGAGAGGTCAGTATTTTCACTAATTGTACTCACATGTGAAGAGAAACCGATTGAATGTATCAGAAACATACCCTGAGGCGGATGAGGGAAGTTCATGGAAGGAGTTGTCAATGCATGACTGAATATACGGGCATCATGGGCACTACCTTCCCATCCAGCCAAGACAAAGGTGAAGCACATGTCCCAATCACACACCGCCATTACATTTTGCGACGTGAACCCCTTTCTACCAATATATTTCGTTTGTTCATTGGCAGGTACAACGCAAGGAATGTGTGTGCCATCGATTGCTCCAATCGTATTTTTGAAAAATGGCCAGTATCGTCGGTCAAGCTTGATCTTGCTATGCACATTTTGAAACGTTGGATCCTGGGGTTTGATGAGTGACATTGCAAGTCCACAACAGGCCAACAACACATCATGAAAGTGTCTGTGAATCGTCTCTCCTGAGTGTTGAAACCTTTCTTGCATCATCCTACTGGACTCCCCATGTCCAACAATGTTTAAAAATATCGCCACCTTTTCATGTATTGAAACGTTATGACTTTCCTTAAGACCTAGTTGCCGTAATGCAATGCAAAGCTCAAAGAACACACGTGGTTCCATTCTGAACTGTTCAAAACAACGCTTCGGATGACCATATAATACTTCATCAACCCATTTGGACCCTGTAAGATCACTAGTGCGCATTGGGTTCTTAGACAAGTATTGCGCTGCATAACTGGCAACCAATACGCCAACTTGTTTAAGCCTCTTCACCCGTCGCTCATAATCTTTTGTCAAGTTTCTACTATCGTCCCCCATCTATTTTAACCTGTGCACGGAGACATTAATTTTTAATTTTGAATGTCAGTAAAGAAGGTGATCGGCGACGAAATGAAAAGCATATGTCGAAAACAGAATAGTACGAACATATATAAATAAACCTTCGATAACAAATACGTCCATCGATATAATAACATGACCCTAAATCTACACAGAAGCACAGAGAGCATTCCCATTACACAAGAACAATAAAGCTGTAAAAAAAGTCTCAATCAACATAACATTAATGCCGCGAAAACAGTCTCAAGCTGCATAGCAATAATGGCATAAAAATAGTAACAGTTGTTTCTTCATTCCCATCTGTGCAGCATACATTTCCCTCATTGCGGGATCCAGCAGCAGTTTTGTGCATCACACATACCAATCATCATCAGCGATGACTTCGTCAAGTTGAGTTAGGTGTTTCATGACTTCCGTAATAGATGGTACGTTGGCAGATGCTTCACCTGCCCCCTTGTGAGCATGTTCCACCTCTGCCCTAGTTAAATCGATAATTTGACTGAGTGAATCTGCTATCCTCGTTGATGCAGGTCCCTTGTGCTTCTTCTTCATCCCTCCCCTCGTCTTCCTAACCCCTAATGACCCGCAACCAGACACTGGCTCCTTCCCCCGCACGCTACCTTCACCACTGGTCCCTTGAGATGCGTTGAACGTCATTCGATTGATATCCCCACTTATGCCAGTGGGAGCTAGCAAAATTTCCTCGCTATCTCCTGACCCTTCTTCCAGATCAACGGGCTCATCATTGGCGTATGCTGCTATATTTTCTGTTGGAAGTGTCATGGATGATGGTGCCCATGCACTTGGGCCTGTGGCTGCCACATTACTGAAGAGTTCCTCCAGCTCTGCCCGGAACGAAAGACCTTTCATTCTGAATTTGTCGTACTGTGCGTTCTCCTGCAGACATAAAGACAAAAATAAAGGACAATCATATGTGGCATGGGTTGAACACATATCGTATCAGCAAATCTCATTGTCATACCAATTTTTTCTTCTCCCACCAATCATCTGGCGCTTCTACTGTGTTCTTTTTCGTATTCCATCCTACCCCTGTCTCGTTAATCAATTTGTTCCACGCTTGCCATTCCTTTCGTATCGAGTCATATTTGTTTTTAAACTGCATTTTTTCGTACACTTTCCCAGTCTGTGCTGTGAACCCGTCAGCAATACTGGCCCATCCTTTCTTTGTATACACAGTACCTTTTCTTTCACCCTTGCGAAGTTGTTCGATGCAAAGGTCAATAAACACCTTAGTACTGCTAGCATCCCATGAAGCTTTACATTTGTCCTTCACCATGATCCTATACACAAGTGAAGCAATTAATTATCCTAATACTGCAATTTCCTTCCTTCAACGCACTTACACGCGCCACCAACCATCCGCAATATTCACATCACATTCATACTGACAATCTGCCCCAACAGAAATCAAGCATACACTGATACAAATGACCCAATTCAACTATTATGTGTGTTCTGTACAAGCCAGTACAGAAATCAGCCAACAAAAGGAAAGAAGGTTTTTTACAGAAATCAAGCATACGGGAGAGAGTACAAGCCGGCTACACATGTAAATTTTCAGTTCTACGTCAACAAACGGATCACATTGCGAGTACAGAAGATCAACCGCAAGACTGGAACACTAGCAGAAAGCGAATTGAAAAAATCATGCGGACAACAACACACAGAGGTAAATCATGCGGAAAAATCCAACACTACGCAGGCAGTTCAGCAGATAACAACATCACGCAATGTGGGAAGCATAGAGCACAGAAGATCAACCGCAAGAGTGGAACACTAGCAGAAAGCGAATTGAAAAAACAAATCTTCGGCCAACATGCAGAACAGAAGCTGAATGACCCCAGTAACCATGACTGAAAGCACGCAGTAACACAAATCAGCCACTTCACTTTACCTGAAGAAGTTGGCGAGCTATGCAGAACAGGGCGTCGGCGCGTCACGGACGACAGGATGAGATTGACACCGAGGGACGATGATGATGGCTCAAACGTGCGGATCCACACACCCGACCACCAAGCCTGACCACAGAAGCAGGGTATTGGAAGCGATCAACTCCCACGCGACCACACGACACGGCAAGATTTTCAAGCAGAGACGTCGAGTGTTAAGGGACGTCGACGGCACGGCACGACCTCCCGCGAAGATGTACTGGCCAAGATTGTCTTCAGATGGCGCTGTGAGAGCAGATCGATATATATACAGACCAGTGAAGGAGTAGACGCGAGCTCGGCAGTGGTAGCAGGAACGGAGTCGAGCTCGGCAGTGGCAAGGAACAGACGCAAGCTCCTCAGCCGCAGGTCGGGAGAGAGCTATGAGCCGCAGGATTCACGAAAAGGGCCCAGCAGCGCAGGTGGGAGGAGCGGTAGCCGTGAGTGTGAGAGAGGCGCAGCGGAAGGAAGAAGAGGAAAGTGAGAAAAGAGAAAAAGAAGAGGAAAGTGAGCGTGAGCGAAAAGAAGAGAAAGCGAGAAAGAGAAGCTGTGGAGAGAAATGTAAATGCCCAACGGTAACAATTAAAAACACACCCAACATCTGAAAAAGCTACTGCCCCCCAGATTCTGCCCAAACCACGGTTTTGAAGAGCAAAACCATGGTTTGCTCTGAAACGGGATTCTGCATTAATTTAAGGTGTTTGGCTGAAATTGTCCAAAACTGTGGTTTACCTATAAAATTGATTCTGCAACCTGATGGCCAAACACACACCAAGAAAACAACACCTTTGTTTCTTAGGCTTGATGTTTTGGGCCTGGATAGAAAAAGCCCATTTGAAGTATTAAAATAAGCCCACTACACTATTTTGCGGCTTGTTGGCCCATCTGCAATAAGACCAATGAGGGTTGGTACGAGTGGTAAGCGACTTGGTATCATTTAAGCGAGGTCTAGAGTTTGAGCCTTGGCGTATGCAGAAAATTCCCGTTGGGAGACTCACCAACCATAGCCAGGTGCGCGACGCGGGTCGGATCCGGATGTAGTCGGGGCAAAGTTCTGGTGAATCGGGTGGATAAAAAAAAAAGATTAGTCAATAAGAGTTGACACAGATGATAAAGAATGAGTTTGTATCATACAAAGATACAAGTTTGACTCCCACTACCGTCATGAAGGCTTCTTTAGTAAGTGATCTTGTAAGTCCCTTGTAAACGCTCTTTGAGACTTGAGCCTATGCCCTAGCCCGTGGGGAACTATTGTAGAATCCACTTAAAAAAAATTCCCCCCCAAAAAATATAGAATTAAGATTAGTCTTTTTTTTTAAAAAAAATGGAAGATTGATGTAGTTTAGTAGATGCAGGTTAATTGTGCAATATTATTGATTCCATGTGCATTATTATAGGCTTCGCTTTCTAACCGACAAGGCAAAGCTTTGGTTCATTATCAAGTTCTCAATTAACCGTCATGTTGACAACTGGCATCTTCTCATTTTCAAGCAACCAGATTTTTTGTGGGGTTAAAAATTAAGCAATTGCATATATTTCTTTGTATATTGTACGAGAGGGAAAAATATAAATATTATTATTTATAATTTATATATTATTTAAATTATTATAACTTTAATTATATATTGAATATTGCCTTTTAATATTAAGGTAGCAATATCTCACACAAGTAAGATTAGGTGGCAAATTTTCATGTTTTCCGATTATTGATATGATTATTATTTTTTGTTTCCCCCCCTTTTTTTGGGGATCTAGCTAGGTTTCCTGATATGAGAGTCACAGGGTAAGCGTGCTAATCTTGTGTGATAATTTTCACAATGTAATTAACGTAGAATGGGAATCGAAATATCCGCCTATTGAGAATTTTTTGGCCATCCAAACCTGCAATTATTATAGAGTCAAAATATATAATAACCATATTTTATATAATAATTAGGATTAATAAATATTAAAGGAAAAAAGAGCAATGCACATAATCATATACAATAAAGGAGGATTTTACTGTAGTTCCGTGGAAGATAATTAATTATAAAAAATTATATGAAATTATTAAATAACTGAATAGTTTTAAGGGATCCTAGGGTAATTTTTTTTGAACTATAAAATAATATAATTGCCCTTGATATAATAAAACAGGTTCATTCTAAAATAATAATAATAAGGCCTAGATTTTGTTATGGCAGGAATAATTGTGTCATTTCATAATTAAAAAAATTATCCTTCAATTCTGTAAAATTATTCAGCTATTTAATAATTTTATAATTAATTATATTCCTCATCATTTCAATACAATTTTTTCCTATAAACAACATGCAAGTGGGGTCCTATCAATCTCAAAGTTATGATATCCATAACTTAGATCTTGGTTGACTTCATTATTCTCACCATTGTTGAAGGATGGAGCAAGATCTATAACATTAGTTAGTAGATACCATTGAGCCAACTTTTTTCCCAATAAAATACTCTATCCAGTAGTTATTAGAAGAATCTTTTATATATTTCATAATATAATATGTCTAAAGTGTTACTTTTTTTTTCATTTAGTATCTCAACTATTTATAAAATTTTTAGATTGATTAACCAAAACTCTTATAATTGGTAACTTTTATTGGGAATAATTTTAAAATTTTATAAGAAATAACTAATTTTAAAAAACTGTCTTAATTTAGGTAAAATAATTAATTAGAACTTATAAAATATTGGGGTGAGTATATATTTCCTGCAAATGAATATACTCTCCTTTTAGATGAATGCATCCTTCAATTGACATAGTCAATGTTCACAATAATTCTCCAATAATCTAAATCAAGGATGGTTGGTATTAGAGGTAATTTTTTCGAACTCACAATCTTATATTTAAAAAAAAATATTAAAAAGGTTTTTAAGATTAATTGGACTATAAGATCCCAACTATCTGAACTAGTTAATGCCAATTTAATTTAATTAATCTCATCCCAACGAGTTAATTTTATACACAGCATGAGGGGTGATACAAAGTTACAAACCTTTGCCAACTGAGCTACATTAGTCGATTAAAATAAATTTTCAGCCTCAGCTCCATCTGCTGAGAAAATGTTGAGGAACTAACATTGGTACTTTTTCTTAACCAAGCTAAGATACGCTAATTAACACGAACTTAAGTTATAATTATAATAATTTTATATTATATTCTTTCGGTCTTAAATATAAAAATTAAATTAAATATTTATTTTATTCATAAATAAAAGATTCTTATTTATTTTATCTTATAAAATTATAATTTTTTAAAAAAATGATTATACATATTAAATATATTTTTATTAAAGATAATTTAAATATATATGATTAAATAAGATATTTTAGATAAATTAACATATAATGATATAATTATTATAAATAATTAAATAATTAATTTTTTAATTTAATTTAATTAATTAAATATATTTTATATTAAAAATAGGAGAAAATAATACAAATGAGTGGTTAGAATAGGTTGATCAAGTACGCACTAGTTGATAAAAAAAAATCACGTAAAAATTTATAAATTTTTTAAAATATTTTTCGAAATTCTAGTTGATCATTAATTAATTGTTTGAGACTCACATGTCATTCTAACAAGTTATTTTTCTTTTTCTTATTTTATTTATTTAGAAGTGGTTGTTAGCCTTAGCGTGTGTAGTCAACTGACAATCCGTTCTTTAAAAAAAAAAAAAAAAGGACACATGTCCGCCATGTGCCCTGAGTTTCCAGGTGTCCGTCTTCTTTCCAGGCGTTTCCCTGCACTCCCAAATTCAAAGCTCTTTATCGCTTTTAGTTTCTCCCCTTCTATCCATTTTACCCCAAAAAAAAAAAAAATATCTGTTTAAACTTTGAAGTTTAAACATTTTCAAATCTTCTCATTTCTCAAATATATAATCTCTCTCCCACCCCGAAGCTCACTCCGTCGCTTACGGTCCCCAGAAATATCTCACGCCTGGAAGATTCACTACCTGAGAAGAAAATGCACAGAAGCACGCCGGTGAGGAAGCCCAACACTTCCACCTCAGATCTTCTCACATGGTCGGAAGCTCCTCCGACCGGTTCCCCCACCACAGCCACCGGCTCCGGCATCCGCTCTCGTCAGGTTACCCGTAACTCCGTACTTATGATTCTTTGATTTACGTTCAGTCTCAAGCAGATATTGACTTTGTTGTTGAAACTTCCCTCATTGAATTCATAGCCGGCCGATAAAATCAGCAAGGTGCTTCATGGAGGCCAGGTCACTGAGGAAGAAGCTCGTAGTCTCGAGAAGACGTAAGATTCGTTACTAATTCTCTCGTGTTTAGCATTTTCGATTCCCCCCCCCCCCCCCCTTAAAATTTGGGTCTGAGTTCCTGCTAAAAATGCATGGGCAGTCAGATCTGCTATTTTTTTAGCTCATTTTTAGTTTGTTTGCTCCTTGATCTGATTTTATTGTTGTTTCCCTTGTTCCTTGTTTTTGGGCTTTATATTTGACGGTCACTGCATATAACTTATTTCGCTGTACCGATCTGCATTGCTATCTTCATAAACGGCTAAATAATGTTTTCTGTTAAGATCACAAATTGAAGTTCCCAACTACCAAATATTGTGTAAAACACTGTGAATTCTGGATTTTTGGTTCAAATCATGTGCAGAATTCATATTTAAGTTTATATTGTAGCTTCGAAATTCATGCCTTTTACTTTTATGGAATATGGGTTCAAGTTGTAAAGGTAAGTTTTGAAGATGGATGGATAGAATACTCTATAGGCTGGTGGAATCTGCACCAAATAGAAGTTCGTAAATCCCAGCAACAGAAATGCGAGACAAAATTCACTGATGATTCGCTCAATACATTGTAACACTTACAAGTCCAGGATTTATCTTCTCGAGTCGAAGCAATTTGATTCACCCAAGAGCGTTAGGTCATTAGATTACTTCCCTCGACTATTAGTGCCTAGAGATCCTGATGCACAATGATTTTTTATTCCTAGTGAATGCCGTTTTTTCCCCTAGTTTGGGATTACTGTTATTTTCTTTCATATTGCATTATTAATCATTACTGATGTTAACCATCAAGTGTTTTACATGTGCATGCACTGTACAGTGTAAGTGTATATGTCAGATACTGAAATTTTTTAGTCATGAAAATCATGATGTAAACTAGAATACATTACCTGTGGTCAACTTAGAAACATCATTTCAATCTATTCTTGCTGCTAACCTTTTATATATATACTCTTCTCAGAAAACCATGCTCTGGGTATAAAATGAAAGAGATGACTGGAAGTGGCATATTTTCAGCTGGTGCTGAAGACAGCGCATCAGAAGCCAAATCTGCTTCAAATAGCAAAACTGGCCTACGAATGTATCAGGTATATTGGATGAATTCCTCGGTGCGGTGTGTCGTTAAACTATATGGATATTTCTTAAAATATCAAACTTTGTGTATACACTCCTTGAGTATGTTCTAATGTTTTCCCCTTACATGCGATTGCATCTCAGCAAGCAATGAATGGAATGAGTCAGATATCCTTCAGTACTCAAGAAAGTATTTCACCTAAGAAGCCTACCTCAATACCTGAGGTAGCTAAGCAGCGCGAGCTGAGTGGGACATTGAAAAGAGATTCGGACACCACGGCTAAGAAGCAAATATCCAATGCCAAGACCAAGGAACTCACTGGAAATGACATATTTGGCCCTCCTCCTGAAATCAAGCCTCGTTCATTGGCTGCCGCTCGCACTCTGGAATCAAAAGAAAGTAAAGATATGGGAGAACCAGCTCCGCGGAATGTGCGCACATCAGTTAAAGTTTCCAATGTAAGTTTCACTGTTGGTTACTTGTTTCCATCACAATCTTTCCTTCCCCTGAATCTTTTGCTCTATCTTCTGAAACCGAAATAAGAAATGCTTTTTTCTTAGTCTTTTTATGGCATAGCGGTTTCTTTCAAATTATGCTGTTACTTTCACTTGCCTTTTCCATGTTCCCGTCTCTTTCACTTGCTTTAAAGAGAGAGTTTGTGTGCGCTCTATATGTTTACAACCGCATCTTGACCAGTGTGTTTTTTTTTCTTCCTTCTTCTTTTTGTATAGCCTGCGGGTGGCCAAAGTAAGATCTTAATTGGCGAAGAACCACCTAATACATCAAAGAAGATACATGACCAGAAGTTCGCAGAGTTAACAGGCAATAATATTTTCGATGGAGATGGTAAACCAGGATCAGCGGAAAAGCATCTGAGTAGGGCTAAACTGCGAGAGATGACTGGCAGCAACATATTTGCCGATGGAAAGGCAGAAACTAAAGACGGTTTACGTGGCGCTCGCAGACCGCCTGGCGGGGAAAGCAGCATCACATTGGTTTAAGTTATAACTAATAATAATAATAATATCTTAGTCACATTTAGATGTGTAGTCATTTTACTAATTCGTAAGTACTTCATGTTTTGACTTGAAGGGACAACGTGTGACCATGACCACTTCATCACTTATCAGAACTTTTGTTTCGAGACTTAGGAGATAAAGCATGATATAGTTAGTGGCTCTTTAATGTTGTTTCAATGTTTCTGATCCTGCCCGGGTGAAACAATCTGTGTAAAAGAATTTGCGCACACATCAGCTTATTGGGAATGGAAACTTTTAACAATACACATCGGCTAGGGATTTTTAACCCTTTTTTTAAAGTTGCCGTGGCAGAAGAAAACCTCCTCTGACGTGATCTTAATGATTTGAAGTTGTAATTTGCTGATGTTTTAATTAAACATTTCAATTCTTAGCACGATGGTATTCATGACTACATAGAGTAGATTGATAGATAATATAAAGCCATACATATAAAATTATTGGATAACCATCTTCACCGTCTGCTTATTCAAATTCAACTTCTCTAAAACCACCAAAATTTATCACGTAACAAAACTGAAACAGAGGCCAGAACAACAATGCCAGGACCATCGCACTTCAGAAACATATACCAACGTTCAGTAACAGACGATGAGAACGAAGAATGATAACCTGACCAGCAGTCCTATGGCTACTGAAGAGATGAAGAAGTATTTTCAATTGTTACCCTGACCAATCAATGCAAGAAGCATTTTCTCGTAGTCTCCAGAAGTATCCTTGGATATTGCTTGGTCCAGCGGAATGCTATTTCTTCTTTGGTATTCCTCCTTAATTCGCTCCATGTCAACTTCAGCTCTAGTAGTCACCACTCTAGTAAGCGCCCATTCGTCAGTTCCCATCTTGTTCATAGCCATCCTCAAAACTTTCTCAAAATACTTCTCGGGGAAGGTTAAACACTTAATTGTAGATCTCAACAGTTTCTGATATTCATCTTCCGGAGTGGATTTCAGATCCTGTAGCCAGGAGATTTTTTTTTTCAGTTCAACTTCAAAGTGACTAAATCATCCTACCGCTGTTTAGGGACAATTTATAAATACCAAAGTATTTGTCCTTTTGATCAAATTGTAAAAGATTAATCCATAAGATGATATCAATAGGCCAAATTGCTTCAATAGAACTAATTGATGGCCAGCAAGTTGAAAGCACGGTTAAGATTGTTTCAATAAACGACAGGGTTTCAAGCAAGTGTTAATTAGTCTCACTTGAGAGTTATACCTTGTTAATAGCATTCCCAAAGTCATTGTTGTACTGATTGAATGTTGCATTTAACTGTGCTTTACTTCTGGTTGTTATAATCCTGATCACTTCCTCATGATTGTAAGCCTTCTCTGCAAACTTCTCATGAAGCAATTTTGCCTCTGATTTTGCCAATGTCATGTTCACCTCTTCTCCCTCATAACGGAATGTACTCACAAGAGGAACCAACAACTGTTACCATAGCACACGGATAAGTTTTGTCATCAAAATGCATAAAGAACTAACATAAAAGAAAGTAAAAGAAAAGAACTCCTAATTTGATTGACTTGATAAGCATGATGTTGCAAAAACACAAGGATGTTAAAATGTCATCACCCGATGCCGATCCTAGCAATTCACAATCCAGATAAGAAAGAGGACGAAATAAAAGAGCAACCTACATGCATTTGTTTTTCTTCTGTATTGCTCTTTCTTTTTCTAACAAAATGGCATGCGTGCAGAAGAAGATCCATATTAAATAATTTGCTTGAAGGTAATTGTGATTTGAATGTTCCATTTTGTTTAACATACATTTTTTTTTGCACCACTGCCCGTAATGTAAGTTCTCCTCAAAGCAAAAAGGGTGTAAATTATGGAAGATTTTGATTGAATAAATCACATCAACCAAAGGAATAACTCCTTCAAAATTACAACATGAATGAGTGACATTTCCAAAGCAAGAAAACTGCATTTCAAAAGTACGAAGTTCTACCTTGCGGAAGTCCCCAGATGTATGATAGGCAACGTCCTCTTCAATGGATCTCTTAAAACGGGCTTGATATGCTTGCTTTACCTTAAACAAATCAAGTGAAGATCTGGTGCTGGCAATTTCCATAAGAACCCAATTGCTTGAAGTCGTCCACTTGGTAGCCTCATTAGCTAAAAATGCATCCTTCTCAGCAGGACCCAAAGTCCACAGCAATACAACTCGCTGTTACATTCAAAACATCAAACATTAGACAGCACAATAAATTAATAGCTTCATAACAGCGGCTTCCTCTTTACTCAGGGTCATTCTTAGGCAAGACTGAAGCTGCACACTTTGATGATGGAAAATTGAAGTACCCATTGTAACATTGAAATTTCTCACAAATAAAATAGCCATCAAACTGAGAATAGAACATAGAATACATTGAGAGGTTCAAACTAACCTCAAAGTCACTTGAAAGTTCCTTGTCTAAGGATTTAAGAAGATCTTCTCCATAAGCAGTTGCATATGTTTCAGAGATCAACTTACGCTGACATGCATTTCTATGAGCCAGGATCGATATTATCGAAGCTTCATCTGTTCCCCAACCTGCAAATATATTTCACAATGATTAATAATTGACAGGTAAGTAACACTAGATGAATGAGACTGAATAATTAGTTCCTAGAATAAGAAAACACATGATTCAAGTTATCACAAACAATGGAGCCACTGCCATGTAAGTAACTCTAGAAATGGAGAAATATGCCTTCTCTTTGGTTTATTGCAAGGAAACTACCTCACCGCTTTATGAAAGGTGCAATAAAAGGAAACGAAAAATAATGAGAAAAAATAATATTATAAACATAAATCTACGAGAGAATTATTATTAATATAAAGCACTAAACTGAAACCACATCTCTGATCGCCAACAGATTCAACAAAACTGCAAAAATACTAGGAATAGGGGTACAAAACTTTAAAGGCTAGAATCATGCTTAAAAGCAAGCTCCCGAAAGGCATGTTGTGCTTGGAAAAAGTAAGCGTAGGAATATAGCAACTACAGGCTTCTGCCCCGGTGTCTGAAATGTATCCACATTCCACACCGATACAATGCTTTAAAAACAAAGTGATTTCTTTTCAAAAGTAAATTCCACGTGATGCATAAACCGAACAGACTTATCACAAGCGTAAGAAGCAAGATCACATATCATCAAACAAAATAACCAGATACATTGATCAGTTGAAAAATAAGAACGACGATTTAAGTGAAACTCCAGAATCATCAGTACAACATCGTAAAGTAAAATCCACACGATCAGATCACGATAACGAGAAATTCCAGAACGGTCAATAAAATATGACCATTCAACAGATCAATGATCCGATAACACAAACAAATACAAATAACTAGAGCAGTGGAAATGTAAAATAAAAAGTGAATCATTTCATTCCAGTGCTCTTAGAACGAACTCAGTACCTTCAAAAGCTTTCCGCAATTGCTCAGCATCCTCGGACGGAAGAGGAACTTGAGCAGGCACCTTCAGACTCGCCATAGTCACTTTTCGTTAATCGATCGATATTAACCTGCAATATGGTGGAGGAATCAGGAAAGCGAAAGCAACAATGTGACACGTAAAACCGATATATGAGAAGATGGTGATCTTGTTCAGGCAAGTATTATTACCGTGACTGTGTGTGAATACGTGAATATCACTTGCGGGGTCTACACAAACGCCACGTAGCCAAAAAAATCAAAGAAAAAGAAACATCACGTAACGATTATTAGGCCTTTATGCCTTTATGCATAAATTATTTAAGATCATAAATATGCCTTTATGCCTGACCCGGCGGTTTTCACGGTCAGATACGACTAGTTGACCCTTCCCTCAGTGGTCAGTAATGCGTTTTAATTTAAGTAATTTAAGATCCAAATTAATTGGCTTATCTTTTAGTTTATTGTAAGAAACAAACTAATTTACTAATAAATTTGAATTTACTAATCCGATTCTGTTCGGTTAAACAAACAAAAAACCCCACTATTCCGAGCTGCAAGTGTTGGTGAACCTGGGGACCTTTTAAACTAATTTTTATTGTCTAAAAACTAATTTACCATAATGTTTAGATTTAAAATTAGATAAATAATTATTCTTTATACATATATTTTTTATATTATTTATCAGATTTTATTATGAGATATTTAATTTTGATATTTATATTATATCTTATTAATTTTATTTTGTCTTTTTCTCAAAAAATTAATTAGTCTTTATTAATAAAAAAATCGAGTCCTTGGCCGATTTTTTTTTTTTTTTTGTTTTATTAAAAAATTCATAGTTGCCTGGGCGAATTAGACAACCAACTTAATCTAGCTGATAAACTGAACCGACTATTCGGAGCTGAAGTTTTGACGAAGCTGGAGACACTGCCACAGTACTTTGAAAAGCGCTGCGACACCACCAAGAAATCTATCCCTTTAATAATAGGAGGATGAGATATTTCTAATTTTTGATCAAATTTATCAATGAAGCAGAAATGGAAGATCAAACATAAGAATCTTTGTCCAAAGACGGTGTGCTCGCGATAGAAGATTCTGAGTGGAAATTCATAGCATCTCCAGTATATAGAAATGGGACGAAAGCAATCACTGCGGAGCAAAGCAGCTCACTTAGTATCGGATCTCACCACTGTCCTCCTCAATCCAATATCTGACGAAACCTCTAAACCCCCTCCCCCTCCTTCTTGTGTAAGTTCCCGCGTTCCATTTTCTCGCTAATTCTTATCCTATTATCTAGAAGAATCTTCTTGTTCCTTCCCCCGATCAATTCATTAGTTTTTTTATCCAAATTATTCATAATCTAAACCTTTTTGAATAGTGTAATTTCCTTATTCCTTTCTTTTTCATTTGATTTTTTTTGTTACATGTTTATGATCACGGAAATTTAGATGGCTTATCCGACATAGTGGAAGTTGCTTTTCCTTGGCTTTCGTATTTTCTATCTTACTCTTTATTGAGTCATAGATAAGGCATATCGTTTTCGTTTGTGAATTAGCCCTTTAATTCCACGATAAGCTTTGTACATCTTGCAATTCAATTTTTTGTGTATAGGCCGTGTCCTTACTTTTTTCTTTCTCTAAGTTTGTGACTTCTTGTTTCATTGCATTGGGAAGATTAGTTCTGAACTGGAATTAATAGGTATCTCCTGCTAAAATTCGTCTGGCTGTTGTTTACTTAGGAAGGAGGGGACATATCAAATGTGTCTGATTCGGGATCAACTAATCGAGATGGTAGCCAGAATTTAACTGATGGGCCTGATACTTCATCCTTCACTGCATTCGTCTACTCGTTATTGTCTTCTTCAGAGTCTAGAGATAATGTAAACTCAAATGGGCAAAATGACACTAGAAGCCGAACTGATATGCCTCCGTCAGACTCAGCCATGAAGGAAAATAGTGGAAAGAAAAGTTTGTTTTCTAGGGGTAAGCAATCACTTGGTAGAGCTATCAACCAAGCTGCAAGAATCACTGGATTCCGCTCTCAAGAGCGGAAGGATGATACTGAAATGAAATTGGATGATGATTATGGTTCTAGATTATCTGGTGTTGAGATGAGGCATATTAAGCCTGAGGAGGAGCATACATCTTTGATTGATCTACCAGAAGCTTCTGAACCTTCAGCGCTACTTTCGGAGAAAATGAGAAATATTCTTTATGCTTCTCTTCCTGCTCTTATTCATGGGAGGAAATGGATGCTGCTATACAGGTATATAAAGATGAAAAATTCATTTGATGCAGATGAGAATCTTTCTATTTTTAATTTCAGAAACCTTCATATAAAAGAAAATAATGATTATGAAGCCTTTTTTTATCACCATTCGTCATTTCATGCAGTACACAGAGGCATGGGATATCACTTTTGACACTTTACAGGAGAAGCATGCTTTGGCCTGGCTTGAGTTTGCTGGTACAGTTTAGTTACCCTTGACCAATATAAATCCTGAGTATTAGTTAATTCTGCTCAACTTAAGAAATAAAAAACGCACATTCTGAGTGGACAGTGTGAAACTTACTTAGACTGGATTGTATCCGCAAATTGAGCGTCACAAAGAAGTCCTGCATCATAGTCAATTCTTACTTGCTTCATATGCAAATTTTATTTCAAATTATTATTTAAAAATTGGAACCAGCATTAGGTACCATACCATCACATCAGCATCCTTAAGTTACAGATTTGGTACTAGAAAAAGCTAATTAATGGAAATGATAATGACGCTTGGTTTTAGAAGCATTCCTCGTGCACGACAAGAAGATGCTAGCCTAGTAGTTTCTGTTTGCCAATAATGAAAACTTAGAAGTTTCTGATTACTTAAATAGAGTTCTCTTACTTGACAATGGGTGACAAATATAAATGTGAGATACTTTTGTGCCTTAATTATTTTGATATTTGATTTTTACTGTTGATGGGATGATTAATGGATGCAATGATGAGTTTTGGTTTTGGGTGCTTTTTTACTGTGATCACTGTGGAACAATAATATGCTATGTAATTTCTGTTTACTCGGATAGAGTTCTCTTCACAGCTTGAGTGATATAAATACATTATGATTTTTTTGTCATAATTATTTTGATATTTTTCATAATATAACATGTTTTAATGTTGATTTTATCATATACCAATACATGTATCATTTCCTATTCTCGATCATGATCACTTGGTGTGGATATTTATCTGAGTTGAACCTTATATTGTTACCAACTATTCTAACAGTCATGTTTCATTGTTGTTCAGTGGTCACTGAATAGTTTGTGGAGTAGTTGTGTTGAAGATGGTTACAATTACAAGTAGTATGCAGTAGGTTATTGTATTTGTTAACGTCCTGTGCTTTTAAGCTCTGGTGTAAATGTCCATACTGTTCAATTTAAAGCCATTCTACATTTTTAATTTGACCTGTGAAATGCAATGTTTGGTACAGATTAATACACTATTTATTACTTCTTTTGGTCCTTAATATAGGACCTAATTTGTGAGATGATCTAGGTCTTAAATATAAGATCTATTTCCTAGATTTATGAACTTTTTCCCAAATTACCCCTATTAATACTTCGTCAACAATAATTAAGAGAAGGAGGGAGAAAATTAAGGAAGATTGTTAGATGTTTTAGACAAAACATGTCATATTAATTAACTTCCTTAATTTAATTAAATTAGTTAAATATGTCTTATATTAAGGATCGGAGGAGTTGATTTAGTATTTTGTAAATCAACGAAGATTTGCATTGTATGGTCCTTTGAATTGTAAGGATGAGTTCTGCACTTATGTCAAAATTATCTTATTCTCTCCAGGTTGTTGGAGATCGTAAAGGTGCAGTTTTTGGTGGCTTGGTTGAAGCACCACTAAAGCCATCAAACAAAAGATATCAGGTCATTATTTGACTCTTTATACTACTGACCATGTGATACTGTTCCACATTTTATTTGCATTTTTGTTATTTGTTTTATATTGCTAACATTAGACTTTGTAACAGGGAACAATTAATACTTTTGTCTTCACAAACACCTCTGGCCATCCTATTGTCTATCGCCCAACAGGTATCTACTTATGGATTTATAAAAGGATAGGCTTTTATTTCCTTTCCTTTCCAGCAACATATGATTATACACTTTCACGAGCAAATAAAACCAGGTATTAACTTGGTCTCGGTGCGCTTTGGTAGCTGTTCTACCTCGAGATTAGATTGGGATATTATAAAACATATACTATTATGACTTAACAGAACTACAGATGGCAATTTAGACTGATCCATGTGTACCGCATTTTTTTATCTTTTGGTATTGGGTAAGTCAACATTTGACCTGATTTCATGGCGGATTTAGGTAAAATCTTTTATAGTTCGGGATTGGGACATATCAGTGGTATGATTCAGATGAGAGGTTAAAGAGGATTGTTTTCTAACTATGTAATGACAATATATGGACAAATAGATTGATTTGATAGATATTACCCAAAAAACGATTGGTTCGAGAAATTAGAATATAATGTTATTATTTTTTAATAAATTTTGGGGCAAGGTGCGGCAGGTAGGAAATAATAGAATATATGGACGAGTTTAAAAAATTATTTTTTATGTTGGCTGGTTTTTAGGGTTGATCAGACTGGCCTGGTGCCTTGGCAAGTTTATGGGTTTTTTTGGTTTGGATCATCTGTCTTTGTTTTTTCTTGAAACATTGAGTTTGGACAAATGGAACCAATTTCCATGAAGGAATGGTTGATTTTCTTTTTAAGTTATAGAATGCAATAAATGCGACACTACTGCAGTATGTTACTACAGACACCTGTATACAATCTTAGCATTTGCTCCACCAGATAAGGGGTTATGTCCTGGATTGGGATTCCTAAGCTGCTATTGACTAGCTATGTTCTTTTTGTCTTCGCCAGAAACTAGCTATGCTCAAAGTAACCTCAATTTTTGCAGGGGCAAACCGCTATTTCACACTATGCTCCAATGACTTTCTAGCCATTGGTGGGGGAGGGCATTTTGCTCTTTATTTGGATGGTGATCTGTAAGAATTCTGGCCTTCCGTTATGAAATCTTTTATTTTCGTCAAATTTTTTAGCTGCCTTTTATTAATATCATTTATATGTTTGTAACTTCTCTCTCATCTACTTCAGATTGAACGGGTCTAGTTCAGTCTCAGAAACATATGGAAATCCTTGCCTTGCGCATTCTCAGGACTTTGAAGTTAAGGAAGTAGAGGTAGATCCATCTCTCTATCTATCATTGACCACTGTTCACTCATATTCTATCTTTATCACCCGAACTAAGTTTAAGGGGTCACAAAGACACACTTCAATTAAACATTTGCTCAAATAGAATATTATTAAGTACTTGTTCATCCATGCAGCTGTGGGGCTTTGTATATGGTTCAAAGTATGAAGAAGTTTTAGCATTGAGCAGAACAGAGGCCCCTGGAATCTGTCGATGGTAGCTAACTTCGATTTCTGGGATCAGATTTAAAGCCTTGCAGTTTGCTTCTGTATATAGGTCATGCAGAGTCAGAATCCTGACAATCTATACGTTGTGAGGGATGCTATGTTGACAATGACAAATTTTATCATACAACTAGGTTATCAATATCACAATGTATATGTAAATATGTACTCAAGCTTGTAAATATAAAATTAATTCGTAGGACTAAATTTCCATTTTTGTGTAGAATACGTTCACAAGATCAGCATTATACTAGTGATTTTTTTCTGTACAAAAAAATTTAAGTAAATTTGACATTAGTCCCTCACTAAGATTAAAGCATAATCTCAAAACTTAGAAAATATTTATATGGGACTTATAAGATCATCTGAACCTTTACAATGACAACAAAAATCGCATTTATGTCCTTATAGTTGTTTACTTCAGATGAATGAAAAACACAAGTGGGACCACAATACAGAAATGCTCCAACGAAATAAACTTAGAGAAGACTTGTGCCTATTACAAAGAGCGGCCTAACGCACAATACTCTAGAGAAACAGAAGTATGCAATCTATTACAAATTAGAGTTTTGAAATATAATTTAGAAACAACACGTCCTCTCGGCTTTCATAAACCAATAAATATAATACAGAATTCAACGACCCCTAAAAGCAATTTACTGGGCACCATTGATGGGTTTGGCAACTTTTGCTTCATCATCATATGCTGCTTCATGAACGCCAAGTGCAGCCCTACCAGAAGGATCGGGATTTTTTGACCAACCTGCGTCCCATTCCACAGCTTTTGCTGTACTGCACGCCACACTGGGGCCTCCAGGAACTGTTGACCTAGCAGCATTCTGTTTCAATGATTGAACATAATGATAAGGTAATGTTTGGACAGAGTATTACTTTTGTAAGTAATTGATGTTCAGTAAATCTACAAAAAAAAAAAGGATTATCATGTCCACCACCTTGGGGAAGAACTTCTCAAAAATTGTTCTGTAAAAGTATGCTTCCTTCGTGGTAGGAGTGTTTTCTGGATAAATAAAACTTGCCTTCATCAACATTGCATCTGTGACCTGATCAATTATCAAAGGTTTATTAGAAATTAAATAGCCGAGAAAGTTTACTAACGAGCAGCAAATCAAAAAATGAACCTCAATAATGTCCTACACATACTTGTTTGTTGGCATGCTCCTTCAAGCCATCAATCCAGCTGTACCCAACACCGTCACTGAACTGTTCCTTCTGCCTATACAATATGTGCTGAAATGATCCCCACAAAAAAAAAAAGAAAAGAAATCTGAAATTCAATACGATACACAAATTCATATAACACAGAGGCAAAGACTTTCAAATAACATGAGACATTTTAACACCATGAGTTCAAGAGGACAAGAAAAATAAATTAGCATGCTGCAATGGTTGATACAAACCTTCGGTAAATATGGCTTCTGATCATCATCAAATGCATTGCGTAGAACCCACTTCTCTATCCTTCCAATATCAGTCCTTATCTGTGTAATGAGATATAAATTTCATAATATGATTAAAGAGATTAAGTCAATGAATCAGTACTACAAAGACATCGTCATTTTTTTTTTGTTAAACAAAGGAACACAATGTAAAACTCAAGTTTAAATACCATTTTACACTCTGGATCTATGCTCATCGCTATGTTGATGAATTCTCTATCCAAGAATGGTACACGTGCCTCTAAACCCCATGCTGAAGTTGATTTATTGGCTCTCAGGCAGTCATAAAGATGTAGTGCTTTGATCTATCAAATCATCAAAGCCACCAAAATCTCAAATCATCAAAGTCGCAAGGGTGAAATACGAAGAAATTGTTCTTGAATAAAAAGAGAAGATGATGTCTGTACTTTTCGACATGTTTCTTGGTGAAATTCTTCCTTGTCAGGTGCCTTGTGGAAGTACAGGTAACCTCCAAATATTTCATCTGAACCTTCCCCAGAAAGAACCATTTTCACTCCCAAAGATTTAATTTTCCGAGACATAAGGAACATAGGAGTGCTTGCTCTGATAGTTGTTACATCATATGTTTCTATATGGTAAATGACTTCTTCAAGCGCATCTATACCTTCCTGAAATGGCATAAGAATATTTTACTCCTCCAAGTAAAAGAACTGCTTTATGTCAAAAGGACAAAATTAAATAAAAAAAAGTTTTTCCCTTAAACTAGGAAGAGAGAGAGAGAGAGAGAATAATGAAGACAGTCACCACCTGAACAGTGAAATGAAATTCATGGTGACGAGTACCAATATAATCTGCTACCTCTCGGGCAGCTTTCAAATCTGGTGAACCCTGAACATTAGATAAGTTAAAACTTCAAGCATATAACTTGGCAGAAAATATGATCAACACAGCACTCATTTTCACTAAACATGAGTAAAGTATTCAAACCTCTAAACCAACAGAAAAGGTATGTAGCTGTGATCCCCACTGACGAGCAGCTTCTGATTCGGCCAAATGACGGTTGGCAACTGCCGCAACCAGTGATGAATCTAGTCCTCCAGACAACAGAACTCCGAATGGCACATCAGTCATAAGTCTCTTAACTACAGCCTGCAAGGTATAAAAGTAAAACCAAGATAAGAAGTCATTAAACATGCCCCAGCAAAAAGGAACCATAAAAGACTATTATCCTCCACAAACCGGAACACGTAATTTTTAAATACTACCCCTAATTTCAGAACTATTATTGCCCTGCACCCTGTACATCATCATTGTGGCAAACAATTTTGCTGCATGTAAGCCAAAATTCCTCCCATCAAGACCTTAGAACCACCCTATCTGGTCCTGGGATGATCATATGCAGCGGATAATAGATAAGCTAAGCATATTTGGTCCCGGGGGTGAACCCTTCAAGGTGTAATATTGGGGATGAGTTTGAGTGCTAATATAAGAAGATGCCAATTATAAATTCATAGATCAATCTTCAAATATTTTGTAGATATTAATACTATATTTTCTAAAAAGGGCACAACAAAGTTTCATTGAGAGTGCATTTATTGCTTCTTAAACAGTGATTCTGCCCAGGGAAATTTATTGGATTCAGTTTCTTGCAAAAATGTCAGGCCACTGTCAAGACATGTAGGTAAATGTCAAAATTTCAGCCAAATCAAAAGACAGTCTAAAGCATTTTGTTAGGCAAATTCAATACAACAGAACATAGTAGCTTACCTTCTCAAACGCCTCACGTAAAACCAGAGAACTGTATGGAGTTGATGGAATGTTCTCTGAGTACCAAGGGGGGTTATACCACCTTCTTAGGTCTCCTGAAGAGGCAACAAGTTTCAAAGAATATATAAATGAAATAGTATCTCTACAATCAAAGTGAAACCAATAAAAGGACGAGAATCACAAGACTCTTCAGTATAGTTGAAGAGGTAGCAGTTTTCAATATATTTAAAATTAGTAAATAGAAGAATGAGGTTTTCAATACCCTGTTTGCTGGAATATAAATGCCCAGGAGGAAAAGATATGAATCTTTCACAATCATCACTCAAAGCTTTCATTTCAGATGCGAACCATATAGATCCTGAAAATAAATCAAGACGCCTGCTTTGGTCAAAATATAAAAACTATAAACCAACTTGCCAAGTTACAGTGAAGAAGTTTCGTCAAACTAGTTGTGCTAGGTAAATCATTATTTTCCATCCAGAAGTAGTGTTTGGGCTAGGTGAATAGATATTATTGCAAAAGGTAGTATTCGAAATGGAGAGGGAGAGAGAGAGGCTTCAGTTACATGCCTTGGAAGAAATATCAAAATCTTTCAAAATGTGAGGAATAAGGACTTCTGTGTCAATATTAATATCTTAGTAGTAAGACTAACATGAATGCTTTTCTAAAATTTCCCACATATGGCCTTACAATGATGATGATCAAGGTCACTAAAGCAGCAATACAATACTGATGATCAAGGTTACTGAAGAGCAGTTCATTCTATACCAAAGTAAAGCCACATACCATCGAGACCCCAGCCCATGTAAAGAGGGGTAATCCCAATACCATCACGAGCTGCAATGAAGCTTTTATCTCTAGTGTCTAGGAGGACAAAAGAGAACATGCCATCCAACATGTCAATGAAGTCTTCACCATATTCTTCATACTGAGATGATTACAAGTTGTTATAAGAAAAGTCATATTGAATAGAGCATCTTCTTTCATTATCTATAAAAAATAACATGAGGATCACTTGATTTCCTGAATTCTTGAACACTTACAAGGTGGGCAATCACTTCACAGTCACTTCCAGTGCGAAATTGATGAGAAGTCAGTTTTTTTCTCAATTCTTTATGGTTGTATATCTCTCCATTTACCTAATGACATGGATCAAACAAGAAAGGATAAGTCTAAGGAAAGTTCCAGGAATTAGTTTAAGATCTAAGAAAGATTAGAAGGAAGAAAAACAACAATGGAAGATTTGAGGTGTCAAAAATAAAATACATGCTCTTGTTGTGTTTGATAACCTTGAACATTCAGAAAAGAGATGAACTTTGGTAAAATATTCTCATGGCTCTTAAAAGGCAAAGAAACTACCAACTCTAAATGTAAAAATTAAGAAACAAATCCCATTTTCCAAAGTGCGGATCTTATATTAGACCAGACAGATGATATAAGCATGTAAATAGGATTCGTCTATAAGCAGACCATTGTACTGAGTTAAGTGATAGCATGGGTGTATACCTAAGGATCTTCTTTAAAGTCAATGAAATGGATCATATGCATTAAGCACTGAATGAGAAAAGCCATGCATTTTATAGTAAGAAAAAATAAATGATCAATAATCGGGTAAACAAACTTACAGTGACAGCAACAGTCTTGTCTTCATTATATAGAGGTTGATCCCCTGAGGAAGGATCGATAATAGCCAGTCGTTGATGGGCAAGATAACAGTTTTCGTGGCAATGCAAGCCACTCCAATCAGGACCCCGATGTCGTAACCTGCATTTTCAAACGACAATTGAGAAAGCCGACTATCTCGTCGTAAAATATTAGACTAAGAAGCAAATGGAGTTTAAGTCGTCAAGCCAAAACAAGGAAGAAAACATCTATCCTTCCAAAACAAGAACAACGCATCGGAATTTACTTATCGCAGAAAAAGCCTTTTGTAACTCGCACCATAGATCAACAACAAATGTTTGCAAGCAAGAGAAAACCACAACTTCAACACAAAAATCAAAGCACGGGCTTCGGGAAATGAAAAGGTTCAAAGAAATGAAATGTACGACAAGAAAACTCACCTCCGAGACAATTCGATTATCCGAGAACGCTTGGCCTGAGAGTTCTCAATGCAACCCAAGACTGCAAGTATTCCACACATGGCGGCTTCTCTGTGAGGGAGGGGAGCTTGGAGGATACCCAAGAGGATGGTTAAGTGACGGCTTACAAAAAAGGTGGACTAAGTAGGATTTTATAATTGTTTATTTTTATATTTTACAGGCCCTAGATTCTGACTTCAGTCAGAACTCAGAAGATTCTATATTATAATTAATTTTATTGCGGGAGCTTTATGATATTTAAATATTAAAATAAGATTAAGCGATGGAATATTCCCTTTAGGGTTTTTGTCGGGAACCAATTTCATCCCGGATTCTCTTCTTCTTTCCTTTTCTAAAGAATCTTACTTTTTGTTGGAAATAAAAAAGGAGAAGAAAGAAAGAGATTCTTACCATTCTGTGGGAAATTTGGATTCCGGTGGAAGAAAAACCACAGAAAAAAACGCGAAAGTTTTTGGCCCGAAGAGAAAAAAAAGAAAGTTAATTATTGAGCATGAATGTGGTTAAAACCTTGCTTTTACCTTGAAAAACGGTTTTCTTTTATAAGCAAATCAGGATGGTTGGTGAATCAAAAGCAGTTATCAGATTTGTACCTAGAAAAGCAGATATCAGATTGAGGCCTTTTTAATTTGTTTGAAACTTCCTGGGCCCTAGTTTTGGGTCGACCACTTAAACCCATTTTTGGAGGATTTTGGGTCAGATTTTTCACGAAAATAACAGGCACAAATACATATATAATAAAGAATAGTGTGAGGGTAGGCGATTTTGTAAGTCCTCTATAATTGTTCTCTGAACTCTAAGGCCGTGCCCTAACCTTAGTGGAGGACCGATGCCGAACTCACTTAAACTTGTCTTATAACAAAAAAATAAAAGGCCTCAATAATTTCACATTTAGTACCGCTGTGGTCGTCATCATGTATTTTAGTTATGCCAATAAGAATTGACACATAATAAAGGACGTGCTTATATCCTATAAGGATGTAAGTTCTATTTCATCTACCGTTAAAAGGATTCATTTAGTAGGCGATCTCATAAATTTTTTATAAGTACTCTCTAAGTTCTAGGGTCATGCCCTGACTTTAGTGAGAAATTAGTGCTAAACTCACATAAATTTTTTTATATAAAAAAACATAATATATATATATTTTAATTATTGTTTTGTTCCAAAATTTAGAAACCATTATTTCGGTGCCTATTTCCCTTTAAATTTCAACTTTAAGTTTTGTATAGAGAGAAAATTGTCCCTGTAAGAGCTTTTCAACTCAATTCAAATTAGTTGGAACTCACTGTGACTTTTCTAAAAATACATTAGTACCGTTTCAACAAGTGAGAAGTATGTCTAAAAATCAATTATGAATCTTTTATTCCTAAAGACCACTATTGGTAAATATTCGTTGTTTCACTTATAATTTTGTGTTGTTTTAATAGTAAATAGTATTAAGTATCTTTCTAGTTATAGATTTGCATTATGGGAATGACAAATACTCATAACTCAGACCGGTTAATTTGCCTTTGTATGAGTATTGAATAGTAAATTTAAGGGCTTTTAAATAATTAATTTATGAATTTTATGCTTTACTATATTTCTCCCCTCAAATTAGGTGGGATTGTGGACACTTATAAAGAAATTTTTATTTACTTTTTATAAATAATGCAATCAATTATAAATTTTAATCTATACAAAATATAAAATCTATAACACATTATATTATGTTAGGAGTATAAAATCTATAACACATTATATTATCTTAGGAAAGACACATAATAAAAAAAGCTATTGGTACAAATATAAAAGAAGAACTAATATAGAATTTGTCTAACGGTATCATATTTTGTTAAATCTTTTTAGATTTTAAGTTTGATTCTTTGAGAAGACACTTATATTGGGAAAGACAATCACAAATTTTAAAATTAGATACCTAATAATATAATACAATAAATATTATAACAAAATAAATATACGAGAAGAAAACTTAGTTTAGTACAAAGAAACTTGTTTATATGTTGTAGAATAAGGGAAATAGAGAAGAGTAGGGATATTCCACTGTTGGTAGGATAGCCAGTGCCTTGATAAATAATGTTGGATGAAAATCTTTGAGGAAAGACAATTATATATTATTATGCAAAAAAAATGAATTTAATAGCTCTATGATTTGATGGCTTCACAAAAGCTTTTTATTCTGTATCGTCCCCTACCTCATCAACCATGCCCTTTTTTATCAAAAAAAAAAAAAAAAAAGAGGAAATTTCATTAACTATTAAAGAAAAAAGAGGCTCTTCCACTATGCCATGATATCAAATGCTTTGTAGATTGAGTAGACAAAGCTCTAGAATCTAAGATACCGTCCCTCACATTTCTTCCAGTTTGTGGACACCACATAGCAGTTATTTTGCAATATTTGGCGGCACATAAGGAGTTAGCAAATCATTGGTTTTCTTTATCATGGAATGAATAATGTAGTGAAGAAGTTTGTTTAGTTTTGGTGTTGGTGGTTGCAAGTTCAATTTCATGTAAGTGGGTTAATGTTTAATATAGAAAAAAATTAATACATGGATCTTGTAATTTTACCTCATTCTTAGTTGGATCTTTTGAATTTTTTTTTATTAAATCTTTATAGTTTCTTTAATTGTAGATATTAGTTTCTATATTCATATTTTTTTTAAGTAACATATGGCATGACACTTACTTAGTATATGTCTAATTAATTTTTTGACATAAATTTAAATAAAATAAAAATCAATCATATTACATCTTATATATAGATGTAAAGAGCTTAGAGACTAATGCAACTCACAAAGATGTAAATATCCAATAAAAATAAAACAATATAAAGATTTAATTAAAAATTAATTAAGAGTACTATACCTTAATATATACCTAAAAAAGTAGTTTGTTTAGTTTTTTAGGAAAATTAAAAAAAAAATCTCTCATTCAAAATTTTATTAATAAAAAAATTTGATAAATTTTTATACATAAAAATTATAGGTATTTTATAAATTTTATATATAAATAATATGGGAGACTTTTCTGATTGTTTTTTTCCTTTTTTTCCCCTTCTGGTCAAAACATCAAACAAACCGAAGGTTAAAACTAGAATCCTGTTCGGTTGAATATGCGGCAGAGATTTCGTTGTGCCACCGGACGAATCTCCAAGAAAGCAATGGGTGAGGACTTGAAACAAAATAATTTCTTGTCCACACCAACAGATTCTGTTGCTGCTGTGCGGGAAAATATCTCCCCACTAATTTAACAGCATCACGCGTTAATCTGTTTTCTTTTTAATTTATTTATTTTTATATAAAACTTAATATTTTAATTTTATTTTTTATATATGTTTAATATTTTAATATTATTTATAATATAATTTTATCTATAATTTTTATAATTTAATACTATTTTACACATAAATTTATTTATTAAATATAAAAAATTATATTAAATTAAAAAATTATAAATAAAATTATATTATAAAAAATTAAGATATTAGACGCATATATAAAAAAATTTAAAATGTTAAGAGTTATATAATTTTTTATTTTATTTTTTTTATTATAATCTGTTTTAGAATGACGAGCTAATGACTACTCGTCAAAGTTCAAACCGGACGTGAGTATGACCAACGACGCCGTTTTCTGAGCTTCGCTAGATTTCCCACATGGTAAGAAAGCGTTTAATGAAGGGGAATGAAATTTGCTTCGCATCAGATCGGAACCGCAGGGTGAAGAAAAGAAATTCGAAGTTGAGAGAACCAGTCAACCTTAGTATTTGTTGTAGTCGCCAGCAATGGCGGCACCTAACAAGTCCAGAGGTACAACTCAAGGCTCACAAGGGATGAATACAAGGGTTTGGCTCTATTCGATCCTCCTCACCTTTCAATATGGAGCTCAACCTTTGATTTCCAAATGGTTCATCAGGTTTCTTTACGAATTTACTTCTAAGAATCCAATTTGATTTGATTACTTTTCTGTTATTTAGTATTTGGTTTTGGATTTCTGGGCTACTATGCATTTCTGTTGATTAAGCATGATCGCCAATTAATGCATAGTCAATTTATCCTGAACATGATTATTCATTCGTAATTTTTCTGCTTGATATGTTAAGATGTCTGTCTAAATAATGACAGAGGACAGGTTTTATCAACGAGGGTAATTTAAATTAACTTCCTCGTTAGGTTAATTGACTCCCTTGTGTTAACAGATTAAGTATCTTGCACGTCATTTAGTTTAGTGGTTGTTGGCAAGATTAAATTAGGGCATTTGGAAAAACAAGATCGACTTCATTAATTAGACTGGTAATCAAACAAAAAGTATGCAAGGATGACTAAACAACTTTATGTGTGTTTCTCAATTTCCAATGGCGAAATTTTAAGATAAATTGCAGAAAAAGAAAGGGGGTTTTATCTTCAAGAATCCATGTGTTTAGGGTTTTAGAAGTTGAGACATTGTTTTGTTTCTTTTTTAGCAATTTGTTGACTTGAAGAAGGCCTAGTAAGGTCCAGAGTGAGGTTTTTTTCCCGCACAAGTTGGGATTTAGAAAGCCGTATTAGCTGTGATTCATTTCCTTATATTGAGTGTATGAGATCCTAAAATATTAATGTGGATGGAAATATGATTGCTAGGCTGAGAAACTGTCTGAAATGAAGGCCTTAGAGTTTGAATGAAAAACCAATATCCCACTTGTATGTTCTTTTCTGCTAGTGTGTATCTTCATAATGAAAAGGAATTTCCTTAGGTTTATCCACGAAGTTTGCTACTTCATGTTAGTGTACTAAAACCTTTTTCAGTTCATGTCATTAGCCTTACCTTCTTTATATGTTATAGCTATATGCATTTTAAGTGCTATTGGTTTCTATGAGAATGATTAGTTTGCTTTTTTATCAAAGTCATTCTGATTGGGATTTATTTGTTAGCTTATACTTCTTACCTATAGTTCATGAGTGTGGATTTAATGTGTTAATTATGGAATTAATTTTCTAGTCATATCCTTGTGCATGAAGCAGTAACATTTCTTGTAAATGGTCATATGGACGTCTTTTAACTTCATTTCCCCTTCTTCTCACAGAAAAGAAGTTATTGTAACTTCATCTGTTTTGGCATGTGAGATTGTAAAGGTAATAGTCAATCAAATTTGTCTTGATAAGTACACATGTACTGTGCTTTGCTTCTCTAATTATTTATTGGGAAAAACTTAAGGGTTCTTTTAATATTCTTTTTAGGTTATATGTGCAGTAATTTTCATGGCAAAAGAGGGTACTTTAAAGAGAGCATACAAAGAATGGACTTTGATTGGTGCGTTGACTGCATCAGGACTTCCTGCAGCCATCTATGCTCTTCAAAATAGCTTGTTGCAAATTTCTTACAGGAATCTTGATTCGCTCACATTCACAATGTTGAATCAGACAAAGATACTTTTCACTGCATTCTTTACTTACTTAATATTAAGGTATGTCAATGGGATTAACGTCCTTAGTATTTATTCGTTGCTGGACCTAACTCATGTTCAAATGCGCATCATAAAAAGCACTAGTTGTCATCTATGTTAGTCTGGTATATGATTTGATTGAATAGTGCTTGTACAGAAGTGATATATTGTTTATCACTCACTTTACGGTTAACTTGCAATATGCATTTAATTCTGGTTTAATACTTTCATAGCAGCATATTTTCTCATTGGTTGCTATAAGATAAGGATTTGTGAGGCAGACAATGGTAATCTTTATTTTAAATGGGTAACTGGCTGCATCTTGGTTCTCATTTAAATTTGGTTTCAGTTCATATAATATGGCCTTAGCTCAATAAGTCTGGATTGGTTGCAGAATTTTTCCATGTTCAAGGACATTAAGTGCTAAGGAATGGTATGATCAGGATGGTTATTTGTCTGCCTTTTCTTTTCTTTTCCTTTTTCTAGTGGAGGGGACTGGGGTAGATAGGGGTTTGTTCATGCCTAAGGTAGTTTTAGTAAGGGTGCCTTTTGTTCCATTGCTTCATCTATTTTTTTTTACATAAACTAAAAAGCATATTAAAGTACATTCTATTCCTTTAAGGCATCTAATAATTGTTTATACAGGCAGAAACAATCAATTCAACAAATTGGAGCTCTGTTCTTGTTGATAGTTGCTGCTGTTCTTTTAAGTATTGGTGAAAGCTCTAGTAAAGGTTCTATTGGTGGTAATGCCGATCAGATTTTATTTTATGGAATTGTTCCAGTATTAGTTGCCTCAGTGCTCTCTGGATTGGCCTCTGCTTTGTGTCAATGGGCCTCTCAGGTTACCAGAACTTTGTAGTTTTAGATTTTTTATCCATATGTTTTTTTTCATATACTTGTAGCATTCATTCATTTGATCACAGGTTAAAAGACACTCATCATACTTGATGACTATAGAGATGTCCATTGTTGGGAGTCTATGCTTGTCTCTCAGTACTTTGAAATCTCCAGATGGGAAAGCCATAAGACAAAATGGGTTCTTTTATGGTTGGACTCCTTTAACTTTGGTAATATTTTTACTGTTATTTGGCCCTTTTGGTCTGGTTTCTTAGCATTTACATATATGAGTCATGCTTGTGCATATATAAGCCAATACAACCATGGCATAGGCCTAGAAGATTTGAAAAGATCAAATCTTGATCTCCTAGTTAAGCGTTTACTTTCAGTTATAATGTTTAGCTGAAGTTTTTTATTTCAGTCAAGGTTTCTGTTGATGTTATTTATTCATTTCAGATCCCAGTGATTTCCAATGCTCTTGGTGGAATTATGGTAGGTTTAATTACAAGCTATGCTGGTGGTGTTAGAAAGGTAATAAACTGGCTATTTTGGAGGAAGCATATTATAAAGTTTTTTATTTTTAGTATATATGATTATTGGTTTTGAAAATATTTTTTCTGGACTTTATTGGTGAAGTAATTATAGAAAGTTTAAATCATTAAACTGCATATCTTGGGTTTTATATGTAATGCTGGTTTAAACATGTAATATTGCTACTAGATAACTTATAAAAACAATTAAACAAATGAGGAACTTAATAATTGGCAGATAAAATTATTCTTATTTGGAGGAAAAGTATTTATTTTCATGTGGTTATTGTATGATTACCGTAAAGATGGTTCTGATGTGGTTGCAGGGATTTGTCATTGTTTCTGCTCTTCTGGTTACAGCACTGTTGCAGTTTATTTTTGAAGGAAAACCACCTTCCATGTGTTGCCTGGTGGCTCTTCCACTTGTGATCAGTAGCATTTCAATATACCAGAAATACCCCTACCATCTTAAGAAGAAGGTGTCATAAAGCCTAACCGCCATAAGATGTGGAATTTATGACCTTGGTTGTTTCTTTATATCTAAAATATATGCATATAATATGAATATGATAGAAAGTAAGAATTCTTCTCAAAATTGATTTGGACTACTAATCAATATAACTAGTATGTTATCTAGATTTATTTTCAAACTTTTCTGAACGACTTATGTATTTTGGCATCTTCATTTTGTAACATACAAGGCATGATACTGAAATTCGTTGAGAAAAAGCATTTTATACATAGTATGGTTCACTGATAGGATTCATGCACTTATAATCTAAAAATATTTTTGTTTATTGCAATTAAAGTTATATTGATAGTCATCCCTCATTATTTTAATAATATCTCGATATAATCTCTTATTTTAAAAGTGTATGGGAATATTGACTATTATTATTTCATTATCCCTTTATTTTTTCCCACAATTATACCTTTGATTCCATTGATTTTAATCATGTAGGAAAAAAAAACGTTGTGGATGGAATTGATAAAATAAATTTAGGAAAACTATGAAATTCCTAGGAATTTTCACGTGTGTTAATAAAAAAATAGTGTAATATAAAATAAGATATATTTTTTCTAATAATATAAAATTTTAAAATAAGTTTTATTAACTACAAATTATGAATAATATAACTTTCTGTAAATTAATAATTATAACAAATTACACTATCTAAAACAGCTGCTAATTACCCTAAAGCACAAAGCTTCCCCTTGTGTGAAAGATTACAAGTTCAATTTTGCTCATTTTAAATTATTTCACCGCTTACTCTTCATATAAAAAATTAATAAACCTTACATAAAAATATGTTTAAGTCAGAAAAAGGGAAGAAAGGGAAATATTTTACTAAACTTCTGCCCAAAACACTCTATGGGATCTCTCACCATCCCAGCAATAGCACCACTCTCCACCCAATTATCATCCCCACAATCAGCCGGAAAAAAAAAACAATCAGCCGTATCCCCACATTCCGCCTAGTCAACATCCCACTTAGCATCCACATGATAATCCAAGGAAAAGACCCTTAGCCGCATGGCAATCATTTCACATAGATCATTGGCTTGAAGAAAACGAGTGTTGAGAAATGCCAACCCGATCATTGGCTTGATAAAAACGAGTGTATGTGGTTGGAGCTGCATGAGGTATGGGGGAACGCGTTACGGTGATCAGCACCCTTAACTCATTAGATTTGAACGATCTAAATCTAATTTGTATAGTCTAAAACTAATATTTTTTATCTTTATTTTAAAAAAATTATTTTTATAGGTAGAGGATTTGAAATAAAATAATATCTCAATTATCATATATTCAAAAAAAAATTTACTTAAAAATCAATTAAAAAAATTAATTTTATATCATCCAGATTAAATTTAAATAGTCCAAATTTGATGAACTAAACACAACCTAAAAGACATTAAAATCCCTTTCTCTTCCCTCCCCCTCCATTAAAACACAACCTAAAAGATATTAAAATTAAACCTAAAAGACATTTTTTTCCTTTCTCTCCCCTCTCCCTCCTCCCTCCACCTCCTTAGTTGAACCAAACATAACCTAAAAGACATGTTGCTGTGAATGTTTGAAATAGGGTTCACTTTTGGTGGTGCTTATAAAACATCTTTGTTCTAGTTGATCGTAGTGAAAATGTTATAATGATAGTCCTATGATTTTTGGAGTTCACAGATTAATGAATAAAATTTTGACAAGTTGTATTTGAGAGTAAATGCTAACAAAGCACAGGAAAGCTGTTAGAAACTAGAATATGCTCAATCAAAAACAAATATTATGTTAAGGCTTGCTCCAAGAGGATTACCTGTTGGCAATTTCGTTATTATGGCTCCCAGGTGGTAGTAGCTGTATTATTTCCACTTTCTGTTAAAAATTAAGTCTTTAAGATGATAATATATTTATCATTACTATATTTTATTCTTCAAGAGTTACAATGTGGAAGTCTGGATGCTTCATGGAGCTCTTTTTTTTATTTATTTTTATTTTGGAGTCTCAGAGAATAACTCAGATATATAATGTAGACCATTTGCTTCGCATAAAAAATGGTTATACATATTTTTGCTACAGGATTTTGAGCCAAAAAACTTAGGACATAGAGAGCCTTCTTCTAGAGCTGGCTCTTAGTGTGTTGGGATATGGTGACTTTGGTTTATCCTGTCTTTCTCCGGTTTCATCTCCATCAAGTTTTACATGAAAGGACTGCTTAATCTTTCTCCAATTAAGACCCCAGCCTGATGCATTCTTTGGTTTGCTGCTGGTGCTCAATTTTTCATGCTCCCTCTGTAAGTCAGAGTAATCATTGTGCAGTTCTGCCATCTTGGACTTAACATTCTCAAGTTCTGATTTTAGTGCTTGAATCTCAGCATTTGTAAATGATTGGTTTACATCCTGCTCGGAGTTGTTTCCTCTTGGTTCTGGCTCCTTTTCTTGCATCGCTTCTCTCATCTTTACTTGCTCTGAGAATAGAACCTGCAAATCTCATATTTTGGCCAGGGATGAATTAATAAGGGCAAGCAATCATAATAGTTAATTTTCTGTTTTGCTTCCATACTATTTCACCTTTTATATAATATATAAATTTCTTATACTCCTCTTATCCTATTTATATGTCATTTTCAACATGTTTCACACGGATCAAGAAAAACCTTAAACTTCGTAACTCTCCCTTAAAATTCAACAACTTTATAATGTTATCCCTTCTTAATATATATTATACGCCATGATAACAAAGTCAACACAATAATAAATGAATAGTAAAATTATACATTCATATGAAAAATTTAATGATATGACTTATAAAGACTAAAAAATTATCTATCTAGAGGAGTAATAGATTTGGTTGGAAATATCCTGTTCCATCTGCTGATTATTCTCTAGTAAATTAGTTTATGGTCACTATCTCACATCTCAAATTCTCTTTTACTTAAAATGTTCTTCCAAATTCATTTCTCTCTGCTGAAACATCAACAGGATTTTATTTCTAAAGCATATACACAAGGCATAGGCATAAGGTCTTCTTTATAGAAGAAACTTCTTGCAAAAGTTATTGTCAACAATAACCCATGAATGTGTGCTTCATTTATATTTCAATCACCTCCTGTAGAGCTTAAAATAAAAGCTCTCAAAGATACATCACATATGAATTAAGCAACTAGATTACTGGGTTCTGACAAACTTCACCTGTACAATAGTTCTTAGAGGCAATCTATCATTTTGTGCAGCATGCATGCATGCATCAAGTGAAAGTTTTCCACAGTTCATTATCTTGCACAGCCTTCTCAAGTTTTCCACAGTTCATTATCTTGCACAGCCTTCTCCGGTCGTGCTCGGGCAACGCAGGATGAGTCTGCAGAGGTCTCATTGTCATAATGTCAGAACATTGTCCTAAAATTCCTTCCACATGCATATCAAACAGAAAAATTGAAACACAAGAGGAAGAAATGAAAAGCTAACCTTGAGGCAGGTGTCAATGGCTCTGTATAGACCATCATCACAGGTTCGAGCATTTTCAGGTAGCAGTTCAGCCAAAACTTGAAACTTGGTAACTGAGAGATTTGGATCTCTTGCAACTTCAGCTAGGTAATTGTCTAAGAGCCTACTAATGTTGAATTTCCCAGACTTGTGTTGCTGTTGCCCTTGTTGTTCATGCATCAAGTAGTATTCCACAATCCTTTGCACTATACCAGTGTCCAGCATCGTGCATTCTTCTGACGAGTTTACCATGTTACTAACAGAAAAAGAAAAGCATGAAGGTTATTGTGATTGGCCATTTTGAGAATTTCTTTTACTTTTTTTCTAAACTTAAATTTTTAAGAATTAATATACAAATTTGCCCTAAAAAATTTCGTTAATGAGTAATATTGTTACAGAAATTTTTTAGGTTCAATATAATTCTGAAAGTTTAAAACATATAAACATTGCCTTTGACCATTAATATTTTAACATTAATGGGCAACATTTTTTAAAATTTTCAGATGACATTGAACCTAAAAAACTTTTCATAGCCACATTGTTCTTAAGCAAAAACTTTCAGGTAAATTTTATCTTAGCCCAAATTTTTAACTACAGAGTACACTGTTTGAAAAGGGAAAACTATACACACTTTACTAGATTCCGTTGATCTCCATTTTGATATCTTGGAATCAAAAGATCATTCACCTCAGCATCTTCCAGCATCATCCCCACTCTCTTTTCAATATCTGAAACGAGAGCAGGCGAAGCAGAATACATCATAGCCATTTTTAACATCTGCAATAAGAATTTACATGACACAGCTTCTTGTTGAGGAGGAAGTATGCTTAATAGGCTTTCAATAATTGTCTTTTGCTCCTTGCTGTGTCCAGATTTTTCTTTCTCCTTCCCACTGTAAATACTGAACTGTAATTCATTCTTCCCATACCCATATCCTCTTAGCCCTTCTAACTCCACATCCATTCCCGGTAACCATAGTTTTGCATAGTGCATAATGCATTCGCCTATTATCTCTGGTTTGGTTCCTTTTGCTCTTATAGCCGCGATAATCCGCATGAAATGATCGATGCGAAGATTCGTGACATCGTTGAACCACCAGCCTTCTTGATTAACTGCTGCATCTGCTCTGGTGGAGTTATTATCTTTAGAAGCCTTCCAAGCAATGGAGTCAGAGCATCTTCTGATAATTTGGAGATTCTCTGCCCATGGAGATAGAGTTTCACAAGATTTCAGTACAGTGATTGTGTCTTTCCATGAAGAAAGCACAACAAATGTGAGGAAGGCTTCAGTCTTTGAAATGAGATTCCCATCTTCCAGTTCTTCAGTCATCTCTAAGAATTCTGATGCACATCTCAGTGCTGCTATGTTCTTTGAGTTGAAGTCTATTGGGAGGCCATAGCAGAATCTTATAATTATTTCAAATGTTTCAGATCCACCTGGAAAGTTTTCAAGCTTGAGCTCATATCCCGCATTCGAGACCGAAGGCGGTGCTTCCAATCGCCCTATGTAGGCGCATTTCGCTATCAAGGGACACTGATTCAGCAAAAGAAGAAAACACAAGAAATGATTACTTTGGCTTTCTCAAGAATTACTATCTTCCTTTTCAATGTTTTCTGCTTTCTCTTGCTCTTGAGGAAGTATATTAAAACATGAAAAGGTAACTTAATTAGTTCAACTACTAATAAAAAATAAAACCTCTTTGGACGAGGAATATGTAGGAGTGTAGTTTCAGGGAAAATTCCAGTTTGTAATATAATAAAATTGAAAAGATTATACCTTGTGAACATTATAGGTAGTTTCCTGAACTTGAATTGACAAGTCCGAAGGGATTTGAGGTGTGATAAACCTGCATGATCCCAAATCAGAGCAAGCAAAAAGTCACATCAATATGGAAATTGTGAATAGTGTTTTTGTAGCTTGCCCAAAATATGAAACGAAACATTATATATATATACACACACACACACTACCATGAGTGTTCGTTTTTGAAGCTGTCAGCAATTGTGATGACTTTGTTGGGAACTACGATGCTTTGGTGTGAGAATTGATCAGTGCCACCAGAGTAATTCTCTGCTTCTGTGTCTTTAGGTTGAGTCGCCTGAAGCTGAAGAGACTTTCTCATGGTGGTTTTCTCTAGTTGCAGTCATGCTATAGTCATGCTTCATTAAACTTCTGAAGAATAAATGGTATGACATACCCAATCTCTACTCTAAATTAATGCTGAGAAGTGAGTCTGTGGTTTGCATAGGAGTGTAGTTAATATGGTTGGTGCATTGTTCCTTTCCTTGTGAGTGTCTATTAGCTTTCACAAAATTCCGCCAAGTATATAAAAACTGAAAACTACACATGGATGAGTAGTCATTAGTTTCACTTTCAATATTATTTATTACTCCAATGGATAGAAGATTCTAATTAAAAAATTAAAAAAATTAGTTAAATTAATTATTTATAAAAAATATGTGTCGATTTATTTAAATTATTATTTTAATATGTATAATAAATAGAGATAATTTAAAATCGATGGTGCAAGTGACACATAGATTACGTCTAGTAACAATGACTAGGGTTTGATCTTACCTTGTAAGAAGTATGCTTGCCAGTTTAATAAAGAGAGAGATAATTTGAGGAAAAAAATTTAATTTTTAATATAAGATATATTTAATTTATTTAATTAAATTAAAAAAATTAATTAAATTAGTTAATATATTATATTTTTCTAAAATATTATTTTTTTCTCTTATTTAATTATTGTTAAAAAAATACTAATAAAAATAATTTAAAAAAATTGATAAATATAAGAACGGAAAGAGTATAAAATTAAAATATAAGGTTAATTGAGTTTTTATATTTAAATTAAAATAGCTTTTATAATTAATTTTTATATTTAGAATTTGATAGAGTCTTAATTATGGTAAGTTTTAATGGCGTATTAGTAATGGAGTTATTGTTAAGAAAAAGCAATCTTGTTTAATTATTTGAAATCATGTGTCTAGTGTTAGTGGTTACAGTCTAAAATTAATTAAAATTTAAAATAAAAAAGAATTCAAAGATAATTCAAAATCACAGCTAGTCATATCTAACCAACTTTATTTAAATAAACGATAGTCACATCAAGGCTCTAGCTACAGTGCCTATTTGGATGACACGGAAAAAGCTAAACATTAAATAAATAGGTATCCAAGGTCTAAAAGAGTTCATGATTTAAAATAATAATTTTAAATAAATTCATGTGAATAATTTCTGAATATAAAAAAGAGTTTATGAGCATCAAATAATTATTTTACTCATTTTTTTAACATTCTCTCTCCTCTCTACTATTTATGAGCTTCTACTATTGTTCCACTCTCTCTCTTCTTTCCTCTGTTTCTCCATCGCCACTGTGTGTCCTAATGTTTCTCCAATTTGTCGCTTTTGTCTATGCTGAGCTATCGCTAACCTATGCGCCTCCGTGTGCGCTGAGTATGTAGAAAATTAGAAGACACACAGCGAAAAATAACTTTAAAAATTTTTTCATTCCCTACCTAGATCTACAGAGTGTGTTTAAGTCAAGTATTAAAAAATGTTATCTTCGATGTTCGAATTATGGTCGCGACCTCAATATCCACTCGTCGCGACTTATCGTCTCTAGAGTTTTGAGTTGAGACGTCCTCAGCGTTTCGTCGTGACGGGTAGTCTTTGGAGTTGTCAGTCGCGACTTCCTCAGCTTCTAGTCGCGCCTGGAAATCTCTTTTCGATTTTTTAACATTCAGATGCCTATATAGTCGCGACCTCAACGTTTCTGGAGTTATAATTGCGGCGTCCCCAGTTTCTCCTCACGACTGGTGGTCTCTTTTCGATTGCAAGAAGTCGACGACTCAGATCAGCTTCCTCTACTGGTATCCACACGAATAACGTTCCAACTACGAACGACTTGCTAGCGCCTCTTGTCCCTTTAGGGCTTTCTAAAGAATCTGTCCTCACTGTCTCTATTTTGACCGTTTCTTATCTGCAAAACTTTAGCACCTTCTTTTCACTCATTTGTTCTCTCAAAAACCCTAGCCCCTAATATCAAATATATAAGATGCTATTGGTGTTTTGATTGAGTTGGATTTCAGAAGTAATCTTATATTAATTCTGAAATTAATACAATATCATATATATTGCATAATTTGATAAGAAACTAATTAAATAAATATGATTTATATTAAATCCGTCCCACAAATTTAATTCACGTATTCATTTAATTTAAAATAAAGATAAGACAGAATTATATTTGATTTATTCTCATAAATCAAATTTGAGATATCATATCAATTTAAATTCAAATTTAAAAGTGATAAAGATTTAATTTATCCTTATAAATTAAATCTTGTAAATATTTCTGTTATTATATATAATATATATATACGAAAATCATATATATATAAATATATATATACACATCCACCATAGATTATTCATTGAATCTGGACATATCTTAAATTCAATGAATCTGGACATCATAGCTCATGTTGGACAATTTTACGTGCGACCCTGTAGGCCCATATGAAGTTAGCAGTGGGCCAGTTACTATACTGACCCACAAGTCGTAAGCGGTCTCTAGCAAGACATCACGACTACCCAAATCATATGAGGATCGATGAACGATGTTACCTTTCATACAACCATATCACGTCCCTTTTGTCACACGATATTTTGGTCATAGATGATGCATGGAGAACGTCATCCTCCTGTTCCTGACCGCTACTTTCTCGATCCCTGAGTAGTCTGACTATAGAAATGGAACTACCTTTCCATTACAGTATGGTCATAAATTTCTCAGACTCACTCATCGAGGGGCCCAGTAATATCTCTCTACGAATGTGAGGGATAAATTTCATCTTGACCATTCACATTCCTCCGCATGAAAAATCACCAAGCCAGAACATAGTCTTTATGATTACTCTGTCAAAAGTGATTTTTGACTAGGTCAAAGCTGAGCGTTTATCATGTAGGAATCTATGATGATCTCAGGTCAAAGGGCATAATGACATGGTTTGTATATGAGAGAAGCTTATGACTTAATCAGCTCTCTCATAGAGGGTTAGTCCAACACCTTGTACTCTTACATGTGCTTATGACTTTGATTTATATCTCTATACATCTTCAAAGTCATACTCGTCTTATTTCATCTCTGCTCCCGCATAGATGACCGACCAGGGACATTTAAGATAAGATTATGAGTTATCCAATGATGGTCATCATACTAAACATGCAAATAATGTGATAATATAATTAAGAAATTCATAAATCAACAATATTCATAATACAATGATTGGCCCCTAGGGCACAATATCCAACAGAGTAGAGTGCCGACCTGTGCGACCCCTGTGTGGTGAGCTTTCGCTGACCCCTTCGACTCTATGTCTCCTTTGCTTTCTTCGATCAATCGCCTCCACCTATGCTAAGCTTTTGCCAACACGTGAGCTCGCCTCAGTTGTCAGCCATTGTGTTTATTGCCTTCATTTGTTCTGTTGCTGTCATGCTGTCATTTTGCTTCTATCTAAACCTCCGTCATCGCTGCTGCTCCTCTGTTGTGATGGATGCTATCGGCTGGAGGAGAGACAGCTGACAAGTCTGGTTTTACTATGCTGCTTACAGCTAGAGGATAAAGAAAACCTAAATGGGCCAAAATTAAAAATTTCACTTTATTTAATTATCATTTCACCTCAACATTTTTTAGTAATTTACTAATCATAAAAATTATTCTAATAATAACCATCTAAACACTTATTTCTTTAATTTTTTTTAAAAGCTCTTCTTCAAAAGTTATTCTCCAAAATCACTTTTTCTTCATACATTTTTCTTTAGAAATTAAACCAAATGGACCAATAAAAGAAGATAAGACCTTATCCCTAGAGCCCCTATCCCAATCAAAAGTTAGGGAAGGAAGGCAATCTTTTTCCAAAAATTGATTTAAATATTATTTATTTCTTGTGTTAGTACTAATTAATATTTAGACATTTAAGTTAATAACTAATCATTAATATAAGATATAAATAGGAAATTAATTTTAATCTTAAATATAATTTTTTTTATATTTATCTATTTTTTTTTCTAAATTACTTCTATTGGTACGCTTTTAATAATAACCAAGTAAGAAAGAGAGGAAGAGAATTAAAAAAATATAATTATAGTATTTTAAAAAAAATATGCTATATTAATTAATTTAATTAAATTTTTTAATCTAATTTAAATAGTGAAATGGATATTATATTAAGAATTACGTAGCTGAAGCTATTTTAAGTTATAAGAAGGAGTAACCGAGTAGGTGAATATAACCATTAAAAATACATAGAGAAATGGTTAAAAAATTGATGAGAAAAACGTGAAAGCCAACTCCCCTTTCAAGTTCATAAATTGTTAAATTGACAATTCAAACCCTCCTAATATAAAAAATTATTAAATTTGAATGAAACTTCAGATAGAAGAATAAATGTTTAAAAAAGATATTAAATACTTTTAAATTAAAAAAGTTAAATCACTTTTTTTAAATTCCAAGTTGATATAAGAGAAAATTGAGAAAAAATCTTCAATTAAAAATTTTATCAATGAAAAGAATTTGATAAAATTATATATATATACAGAATACCTATCTTTTACAATTTTATACCCAGGAAATATTAATATTTCCGTTATCACCAATAAAATTTGCAATGGAAACTTTTTTTAATTTTGTGGGTGATACAATGTATTTAGAGATTATTGATTAATATCTTTCCCACATATGCATTGTTAAGCGTCATTTTTTATTATTTTAGTCTCAAAGGGATATCAAAGAATCATTTTGACTTAAACTATAAGAAAAGGGGGCTATATTTTTGGGCCAAAAAATGAAGCTAATTAAATTGATAAAAAAAGTTCTCAGCTTTCTAATTTCTCCCCTTGAAGTTCATTATTCAAAGGTTTGGCCGTTTCAAGTACGCGTCGTGGTTGGCGCCTTGGCGGTTTCTCCTCGCGGATATAAAAATGTGTTGCACTCGAATTTGCCTATCGTCATATTTTTCTTGTTTCTCCCTTGACGCCCGCCCTGTGATCCTGAGATTTTGTGAGATTCAGATCTGAGCCTTGTCTGCTCCACACAGCCAGTTACTGACATTTCTTTCGATCCATCTCCACAAAATGGCGACGGTGTCCCCTCTTTCCAAATACAAGCTCGTCTTCTTGGGCGATCAATCGGTGGGCAAAACCAGTATTATCACACGCTTTATGTACGACAAATTCGACACAACATATCAGGTCATTCCCGATCCGTTTGTTTCTTTGTATTTGCTTCGCAATTAGTCTTCGTTTTTGTTCATTTCGAATTCTCTCGAACCGTAGTTGAAGGATTTTGATTATACTGTCGATCTCTTATCTCTGATCAGATATCACATTTCCGATTTACGATATCTGTATGTGTTTTTTTCGTAGATCAATCTGCATTTCGACATAATTTTACGCTCTTAGTTCTTCTGGCAGCGGGCAATACCATTCTCGTTTGTTATGGAGAGTTTCTCATATGCTGTATATGTTTTGTAACCTTTGTTATGTGGTGCTGAGGGTTTAAGATCATCTAACTGATGAGGCACTTAATATATGTATACCGTTTAAAATATTGTTGTGATTATGAAAGTGTTTGCGAAGAGTAGGAGCGAGAATAGATTTTCTGTTACATATTCTAGTCTAGTAGATGCTTTTTCTCAGTTTTTGGTGTCGTTTGGGGCATTATTATCTGAACTATATTTAACTTCTAGTTCCAATATAATGTAGGGTAAGATCTTAGAATCAAACCATTGCTTACTGGTTCGTTATCCAGTAATTATGTTCAGGGTTTTGATTAGTGTTGATAATTGAAAATTGCATTGAGATCTAGGCGAATTATATGTGTTAAATTCCTCTGACCTTGTAATGTTCCTTGTTTATACTGGTTATCCTATATCATTATTGATTAGTAGATACTCGAAAATGGAAACTTGTTTTTATACCTCTTTCCTTGATTCCTGCAGCTAGGTTAACGCATGTTTTGCTAATTTGAGTTGCAGGCTACTATTGGAATTGACTTCTTGTCAAAAACGATGTACCTTGAAGACAGAACAATTCGTTTGCAGCTTTGGTAGGGCTATATTCTTAGTATATACAATTTCACTCTAATTATGATTATTTTAGTTATGATTATTTTTCATATAACCGCATGTTTTGCTAATTTGAGTATCCCAATACTCATTACTGAAAAGAAAAACTTCGTTGCAATTTTTTGGGTGTTATACTTACTCATATTTATAAGTAGGTGTAAATAAGAAAAAAAGAGGGATGATAGCAAAGCAAATGATAAGTAAGAATGTAAATATGGAGGAATGAGTTCTAAGCTGTGGACTATATTTTAGGTGGTGCTCTGTTATACTGGATGAAACCATCTAGTGAACATTGTCGTTCCTCATTTCCTCTTATTCATAGGAGATCTTATAAATGCTTTTAGTTCGCTCTTAAGTGGGGAAAAGTGCTACTGCTATAAGTTTTGACCTAATAGTTCATATTTTTCATTACTAAATTTTATAGAATTAGTATCTTTCCACTTTATCATTCCTTTACTTAAACATCTCACCCCTTTTCATGGAGAGAGCTTTGAAAGAACAACAGATAGCTTTTCAGGACACTGAGTTGAACTTCAAACTTTTTGGGGTACCGTCAATATCTTCGAGTGTTCTTGGTGTAGGCTTTTCTATATGTTGAATGTTGCATCATTTGGCTGAACGCTGTGTATTTTAACTTAACAGGGATACTGCAGGACAAGAAAGATTTCGAAGTCTTATTCCAAGCTACATCAGGGATTCTTCTGTCGCGGTTATTGTATATGATGTAGCCAGTAAGTTTTAGTTTTTGTTTTCTTTTGTCACGAAGATTCTTTAGTTTTTACATGATTCTTTCAATCACTTGTTAATGACACTCTGCAAAGGCGTTGTAGCATTAGTAGTGATTGAAAAATTTCTCCTCTTAAACTTTCTATCTGATCTTTGGGACATCTTGATGTTCGCTAATGTTCATTTCTTTGATTATTCACGAGCTATTATATACAGCCATCTATGATCATCTGAATTTATCATCTAGCCTTTGTCATGCAGACAGGCAATCGTTTCTCAATACTAACAAGTGGATTGAGGAGGTACGTACAGAAAGGGGCAGTGATGTTATTATCGTCTTGGTTGGGAATAAAACCGATCTCGTTGTTAAAAGGTGAGTGATGAGTAATGAAATGTGGCCCAAATGATTTTTATTGGTTACAGTTTGTTGATTCTGTTGCATAGAAAAGGTGGGAAAGAAGGAGGAAAAGAGGAAAACAGGGGAGATAGAGAGATAAGGGACAGAAAGAAGATAAGATAGAAGAGAGAGAGGGGGGGGGGGACTCAATTCATTAATCTCATAGAGCTTATTACAATTACAATTAGTCCTAAGCCACCTATTTAGCCTTTAGCTATTAATGGTAATCTCTTCTACTTGCCCCAACTAACTCCTAACTAATTCTCGTTTATTATATTTACATATCAATTCCCCTTCCCCCAAAAACCTTTGTCCCTAAGGGTCAAATACACATAAAATTGTACCAACCCAAAGCCAAGGAGCAGTTTGATTAATTCTCCCTTGAACCTGTTTAGAACCAGAATTCTCGTTGGAGTGAATATGAGAAACTACGCCCACGTTACATGTATGAATCTGTTATATCAAATAGATTATTAGTTTCTCATTTCTATCGTGATTTTGATATCTATACAGGCAAGTCTCAATAGATGAAGGGGACGCCAAGTCTCGTGAATTTGGAGTCATGTTTATAGAAACTAGTGCTAAAGCGGGCTTCAATATTAAGGTGAATTCTCCAAGTCCTTTCCTTCATTTGTTATTTAAAAAAGAAAAGATCAGAGCATGCTTCTTAACTTGATGCATGTTATTGTCATAATCTTCAAAAACTTGGTCATGCTCCTTGCCACTCTTATATCCAATCTAGAACCTTTGAATTCACATTTTCTGTTCCAATTTGACCTGTTTTGGTTATTGTCTTACGCAAACGAAAATTTGCAGCCTTTGTTTCGTAAAATTGCTGCAGCCTTGCCAGGGATGGCAACTCTCTCGTCTACGAAACAGGAAGACATGGTTGATGTAAATCTAAAGCCCCCTGTCAATTCATCCAATAATACAGAGCAGCAAGGAGGAGGTTGTGCGTGCTAGGTCAAAGTTAATTTACCAACAGCTAAATGTGTCTTCACTAGACACAACTCTGGAATTGGCTCCTTTGGTAAGGCGACTTCCTGGAAACCTTGCTTTCATACGAATGCTTCTTCAGGTTACACAGGTGAGGGGAACGCGTTGTTGTAATGTTTGATGTAAGATACAGAGAGACATCCGTAGTAATTCCATTTTTTTTTCTCCAAATTATTATACAATTAGAGTCTCGATATTATACATGTAATGAGCTCATAGAAATTTTTTGTAAGTTTTTAATTCGTTTAGACTTTAATTCATATATATTTTAAAAGCATATTTAAATTGAGAAAATGGATGAAAATAAAGAGGATTTATAAAATTAAATTTGTGTTTGAAAATGTATTTAAATAAGACCTTTGTCAATTTCTTCCTTTTTTATTGTTCCCAGTTTAGGCATATCTTAATATACTTTGCTGAAACCCGAGATTATGGAACGCCAAGTTTGTGCATGACCGTAGTTAAGGAGATGTAAACATCTGAAAAAGTAAAATAGAGTGAGTTTATAGTCATGGGACCATCTCGAAGAATGGCCCGCAATCTTCTAGATAAATAAAAAAAAAAACAGAAAGAAAAATGCCCCGCAGTCTACAGTTAAAGATTTTAAGTTGTGGTAAAATAGTATTTAACACTCTAAACTAATTTTAAAATAGTAATTAATATTAAAAATATTTAAAATCATAATTAGCACACTGAAACTAATTTTAGAGGTATAATCAGTACCCCTAAACTAATTTTAGAAGTACGAGTAACACTTTAAAATATTTAAATTGGTACAATTCCTCTTTTTTACTGATAAAAATATAAATTTATGTCTGATCTATGTCACGTGAATTTTTTATTTTAACACATTATTATTTAAAATGTCACATGTGTCATATTATTTAAACAAGAGTACTGAATAAACTTTAAAATTGACATTGTATATAATTCATATATAAAGATTATAAAATTTTATAGTTTATTTAGCAAAATTTATAAATACAATATTATATATATAACTTTTTAAATAATAATATATCGAAATAAAATATTTAAATGGCATGTATCAAATTAAAAGTTAGTATTTTTATTAGTAAAGGTAAAATTGTATCAATTTAAATATTTTAGGTGTTAATTGCCCTTTCAAAATTAGTTTGAGATACTGATTGTATCTTTAAATACTTTAAGGTGCTAATTGCATCTCTAAAATTAATTCGAAATATTTTAAAGTGCTAATTATTCATCTAAAATTAGTTTTAAATACTATATGTACCTTTACCATTTAAATTTTAACCATTTACAACACAAAATAGATGCATCCAGCATAGTAGCATGGAATATTCTAATTCATCCAATAGTCTAAAATACTATTCTTATCCTTAATATATGATCTATTTAACTAATTTGATTAAATTAAAAAAATTAGTTAACTTAATTAATATAGTATGTTTTTTTCTAAAACACCCTAATCATCTATCATTAAGGGTAATTTGAAAAAAAAATAGATAAATATAAAAAATATATCTCATATTAAAGATCGGAAGAATATTTTATTTAGTAGCATCTGTATCTTAAAATATTTTTAGAACAATTTTATTAAAGTATTGTTCTGAGTAACAAACATCCTAAACTTAAAAAATACTTTAAAATACTGAATACTACTAAAAAATAATAACTTCAGTCTCATAACTTTACCCAAATAGGGTAGAATGATGACTTCAAATTTAAATATATGAAAAAAATGGATATACAAAGTGTTATTATTAATTTTGATGAAAAAAATAATTGAAAAAAATTTCGGCACGGTTACAATAAAAATATAATAAATACTACATATTTTAACTGTCAGGCCTTTTATACTGTTGTCAAAGTTTTTTATATAATCTTCACTATGGTCGGTAGGCCAAGCTGTGTACTGTAAAATAAAATCCACTAATCTATGCCATGGATCCATGGCTCACACTCACACTAACTATTTTTTTTAGTTATAAAAATTTAAAAAAAAAATTAAGCTCACCCACAATCTAAAGGTAGAACGATTTGTCTATTACCCTCAGACGTAAACTTAAACACCTAAGAATTAGGATGTCTTTTCAAATATCACGACTAGAACCACAACAAAATGATACTCTTTAAAAATCAAACACGCTCAAAATAGTCATATACTCTCACTTTTTTACTAATTAAACCTAGGATGATAGGTCACACCACTCTAGTTCGCTAGGGGGACGCTAGTCATTTATGAGAATGGATTACGGGCCCAGCGTTGGCTTTTTTCATATAATAAATGAGAATATGCTAAACATTTGCCCTATATTATCATCAACATTATAAGGAGTCATGAATTAATTTTAATAGAGAAGTTTACTTCATTTGAAAAAAGGAACTATATTCTACACATCAACACAAAAGCATCAAATTTTTTAATTAATTCAACTATTCAAGGCAGCAAAGGTTGAACAACTGCTAAATAAGAACAAAATTCTCACCCTTCTGCCTGATTCTCAACGTCAGATATATCAACACCAGCGATCCCAAACTTGACCTGCATAAATATAGAATATTGATCCATTTAGTGAAAGATGTAGGTAGGCAGAATATTTCTCCTGGATCAATTATTTCAATTGAAAGAAAGAATTTCCAGTTGCACTGCACTCTTCCCTCTTCCCAAAAGAGAAGGCATAATAATAGACACACTTGAGCCTGCCTGTAATGCTATGATTTGGAAATTGGAACGTATATGACCAATCTAAGCTCTGAACCATTAAAACTCTCAATTGCAAGATAATTAAATTGTTAAGTCACCCTCAAGCATAACCAAAAGTTCATGACATAAGGTAGGCCCGGAAGTTGGGAGGAGAAGGTAAAAGAAGGAATCTAAAGAAAAATTCAGAGAAGAGAACCGATGGTTAAGTTTTTCTTGGAGAAACTTTCTCCTCCAAAACCCCCCAAATTTAGAAAACCTAAGATTAGATAGAAACCACTTTAGTTGGCGTTTGAATAGATGGATTTGGATTTAGATTTTAGATTTAAAATCTCACATTTAAATTAAAATCCTTTGTTCGGGTAGTATAAAAGATCCAAATAAGAATGAGTTGTCCTACTTGTGTGATTTCTCCACATGTTTGGGTATTATTTATTAAAAGAGGATGGTTGAGATTTGAAATGATTAGGGATAGATTAGGTATTTGAAATTCTAAAGGAATTGTACTAAAAAATTGCTTGGATTTGTATCAAATCCAAATACATAAAATTGTGTATCCAAATAATGGATTTGGTCCAAATCCAATTCCCCACTAATCCAAACATAACATTAGAGGATTTTGGAAAGTTATTCCAAAATCCTTAGTTAGCCTTACATACTACTAAGTCCCAAGCAAGGAATAGGTTTTAATGAAATTCTCCCCTATCATTACCTTCAACATCAAACATTTAATGTTTTGGATTAGCAGGAATAATTTAAAACTTTGAAAGGGTAGAGATGCTTAGAGGCTCTGCGCTAGAGGAAGTCAAGGGTCACGTGTTGATATGAATGATAATTGTGGATCCCTTCATTAGAAAGCTTCTGAAAATGTTGTAGCTAATGATAGTTTTTAAAAAAAATCCTACAGATACCATCCTAGAACTAGCAACAGTAACCGAACATATTTCTGATCCCAGAGTCAATAGAATCAGGAACACTGTACCCTATCTTTCTCCTATTCTTCTTTACCCTTCGTTTTTGTCTAATTTAGAAACACCGCCCACTAAAACTCTTCTCCCTAATTATCATTCTATCAATTAAAACAATATACCCACCAAATGGATTAGAGGAATCATTACTTAATTGATTTACACTGCATCATTGCATGATATCTCTTGTGAACTCAACAGTCCTCAATAGAATGTAACCCAGAAAATAAAACTATTCTTGTACTAAGAATGGGGGACTCAAAACTAGGAGGTATACAGTAGTTACACGTACTAGTGATTGGGGTAAGTTAAAAGGAGAAAGTGAAGCACTCAAGTGCACGTTTGGCAAGACAAGATAGCTTGATCAATGGATCTGCCCAACTTTCTCTTAAAAGTGCTTCAATGCTTAAAGGCTAAAACACAAAGTTCTTGGTAAGTAAAAGTCTTGTTCTTACTGAGCTCAAAGGTTTTTGAGAAAATTGATAAAAATTATTTAGGGCTGCCAGGTGATTGGGAATCTTAATTCAAGCATAATAAAAGTGTAAATGAACTGAAGACAAGGGCGAGTTTAAGTGTCTCTAGGGAGTGTGGAGTCTAACTCATGATAGTGAAGGGATATAACTTGACAGTTAACATCCATGATAGGCATGTCTAAATAAAAGGGACAGACATTACCTGCAAGTTTAATGCATGGATTAATGGGCTATAAATGGAGAGGTATATTTGCAGGAGATATGGGATGATCACGGGTTTAACAGTCACAGCTGACATGTTCAGATAAGTTAGGCTAAGGAGCAGTGGACCTAGAGTTGATTTCTCAAGAAAGGCAGCTCTAGGGAGAAGGGAGTGAGCTCAGCCAGAACAACTACTCTATTTACTAAGTATCAAAATCTTGCCTGACTTACTAGAGTGATTCGTCATGGCGTGAAGACACATCCACTACTTTTAAGGATTATTCCATGGAAAGGAGGATGAGGATCATTCCTTCACAATATTTTCAACCATGTTTAAGTTGGGTGCCACAAGTGGGTAACCCAGGTGCAATTCTTCTTAGGATAGCACTATGGAGACTTCAAGAAAGGGGCCACCTCATTACAACTCTCCTTCACCTCAACTTTAGAACAGGTAAGTAAGGATATTTAGTGTACTATCCAAAAGACAGATTCATGGAGACTCTGGAGTTGTTTGTTTAGCAGTCAGATAGACAGTAACTTTTACCATGGCAGAGAATTGATACTGGCACATATCTAGCAGCAAATGTAACGCATATTCTGATTGTGGAAACTTGAACTTACAATATTGAAAATAGAAAAGCGACTTTTCTGGAATCGAATGAGGCAGACCGCTTAAGTCTTCGGCATTTGTTATTCGGCATATCAAGAACTTTCTCAGGGACTGATTTATCTGTTAATTTACAAAATATATCGGTTAAAAATGCATCCAACCCACTGAAGAATTCAGCTGTAGAAACATATGTAGGAGTTTAAGGAGAAGATAGCAATCAGAAGATAAAAGCTGCAAACCACAAAGGGTGACAGAAAAAGCGCAAAGAAATATCATAATGATCTGTAAGGGGCCTCCTCAAGTTGATTAACCACAACAAAACAAACGGATTACGATTGACAATATAAATTTGATACCCTTGACATTCAATCTTCAATTTCAAGTCAACCTATTCTCCAGTAGAGTTTTTAATTACATAAGGCAATGCATGAACATAATGCTTGTTTTACTCCTTGCTTTTGAATCGCATGCAAATGCAATATCTTCTGGTTGATGATCTAATGGTCGAATAAGAATTATTCAGTAGGCTAAAAAGGAGTATCAACTATCAATTGTCTTTAGAATGAAATCTATGAAAACTCAGTATGTGGGAATCTGTTCGTAGTTACATTAGATGAAGGTTCAAATTAGCCTGTTGTTAAAGAGAAATTTTCTATTGTCAAGTCACTAAGTTCATCCAGCAGGACAAATTTTCCATCAGCTATAGACCATACTGCATGCTTAAGGCAAGTCATCAATTTTAATTATGTCTGATAAAACAAAAATTGCATACACTCACATGAATCATTAAATGCTTATCCAGTCCAGAACAGCAAAGTGAAGAATTTAGAAAAACATACCTCTTCCATTAAATTTAAAACTCGCTTGTCTCCAAAATAACCTCTGCAATTTTTTACAACAGTAGTCCAAAATCAGAATTGGCAAAAGTCTAAATCCAGTGTTAAAACAAACTCTGTTTCTCTTCTAAAACCCAAAAAGAAATGCTGCAGAAAATCACATAATTGCAGCTCGGATCATATCAATTGTTTGCAGTTAACGAAGACTATCATACGCTATCCTAAAGGGCAGAGGACCATAAAATGGATGCGCATGACTTACAGATAGTAAATTTTTAGTTTTAAAACTTTCAACCCCCTCTTCGTAGGATTCAGGTGAAATTGAATTTTCATTTCCACTAGGTAGATCAATTACGCATGGGGAATACCCCTCTTCATTCTCCATTTGGAAATCAAAGCAGCTCTGGCAATTCAAGTGAGCATCTACGCATATTGGACCTTTAGATTGATTGGGAACCTCCAAGATGCTTAAGAATGCTGGTGGTGGAGCACAAGCATCAACGTCCTTGGACAACACTGAAATACTATAGACATCTTGGCCCTACAGAAATAGAAAGGAATCAATTCTTCAAGAAAAGCATAAAAGCATATTTATTTTAAGCTTTTTCCAGATAGCCGTTTATGAGATGAAATTGATCAATCAATTCAAAGAAAGGCACGCAATACAATAATACAACATTGATGAGTTTATCTAATCTCTTTCTGGTCCTCATAGATTGTGAGAACAAGGAGCTTCAGCAACTTATACTTCATAAAACCGTTTGATAAATAAAAATCAGGTACTTTTTTTTTTATTGGGGGGGGGGGGTGTTGGCGCGGGATAATCAGGTGCTTTACTAAGACAATCAGAAAAAAATATTTTATGACGAAAGATAGCCCTAGGGAAATCCTATATCATAATGTAAGTCTATGAAACATTACTACATATGAACAAGTCATAAAATTCTCCCTCAGTAATCAACAGTTCCCAACACCACAAATTTCTATTTTGAACTTGGTGAATCTCAAGGATTCAGTGCCCCTTCCCCTTGCGACACATATGACAAGCATTAACAGAAATTACGTCCAACATCACAAGCATATGTTTGAGAGACAACAGTATCATCATAAATATCAGTTAAAAAGAAGAAGACAGCCGCTGAAAAGACGGCTGATTGGGTAAGACAAGATCAAGTATTGCTTTTTAATTTACGTATTCTAGTTTGATCAACAAGAAACACTCAAACCACACCAAACTGTTGCATTCAATACACAACATCATTTATCTTTATTACTCCAATTCTCACTGTTACCAAACATACACTTAAAAGTGGGGGGGGGGGGGGGGAACAAAAGAAAAAGATTACAGAAGCATAAACTTAGGGTCCGAAATGGCTTCAACCGGAAAAAAAACTTTAAAATAGGAGAACTCACTGGTGAGCCGCGTAAAGGTTGATATAATACTGATGCTTTATCTTCAACAAGAATTGGCGGAATCTCTGGAAGGGAAATCAGTTTAATGTCCTCTCAGCAACCTCTTATGAACCAAAAGAAACTATACAAGTTCTTTCGCATAATTACCTGAGGATAAGTGTTGGTTAGCGTCAGTAAGACTTGATTTAAGTGATTTCACACACCGACAATTGGCAGGTTCCCTGCCATTCCCTTTGAGAAATTCCTCAATAAGAGTTTCTCCCTGCAAGTACGCTTCGCGTCAGAGTTTTCTACAGCTTGGGAAGGATTAGATTGAATAAAGTAGTCTCTTAAAACTTAAAAGTAAAAGTCCGCGAAGAGTGGCTATAGCGTCCCAGAAATATTATCCTAAATTGATTTTAAGTTTCTAATGCAGCTGTACTGAAATATTGTTGTTCGCAAATCAATCCGTGAATCAACTTTCACATTTCAAATGGAAGATAGTTCAGAAGAAAATCTAAGCAAAATCGTTTGATCGTTGAGATTTATATCTTTGATTTCCATCAAACTGTGGAGTACTTCACAACCTTATCTCTCAGCTTTTAGCAAATAAAATAGAACTGAAAAGCATATGGAAAATGCGATTGACTTCAGATGCTGAGAAAATTCATGTCAAGCAACTAAACTTGAAATTTAGCTAACAAAATGAGAAGCAAACTACACGTGTTGGACATCTACCCGAAGCTCAACTTCATTTTCAATCCGCGAATCAACTTTCACGCTTCAAATGGAAGAGAATTCAGAAGAAACTCTAAACAAAATCGTTTGACCTTTGAGATTTATATCTTTGATTTTCCATAAAAACTGTCAGTACTTCACAACCTCACAGCTTCACATAACTACGACATTCCTCTCAACTTTTAGCAACTAGTAAAAGTAAACTAGAATTGAGAAGCAACTGGCAAATGCGATTGACTTCGGACGCTGAGAAAATTCATGCGGAGTAACTAAACTTGAAATTTAGCTTACAAAATAGAGAAGCAAATCTACGTCAGTTGGACATCTAGCTGAAGATCAACTTCAATTAAGCAATGTATAAGAAGAACGTTACCTCGGACGACGAATCAACAGCCATTACGGATGTGAATCAGAGAGGAAGTAGAAAGTAGCTTTGTTCATGGACTGGCTTTAAAAGGAAATAATCACCCGGCGCTATGAACGACACGTCACATCAAGTAAAACTCTTTTGGGCCCTACATTACCACTACGGTAGCGCGATTTGCCAGAAAGGCTCCTGAAAACGACGCCTTCACTCACGACAACGACATTTATTTTAAACTTCATCCTCCTCAATACGTTTTGACCATAATGACCCTCGCTTCGCTTTGGAGACCCCTCTTGGATTTTCAAGAATTCAGAAAAATGACAGGACATGAGATAAAAATATAAACAAAAACAAATTGAAACATTTTCGTGCTGTACTTATTTTTAGTATAAAAGATAAAATTAAACCACAACTGGTTTTCTCTGTGACCTCATTCTCCTCCAACTACCACGTTTGGTCATTTAGCTCCGATGGGATCTTCGATGCAATCAATGGCCGCAGTAGCCGAATTTCTGTGACCGGTTGAACTCAATAAATGGATAGAATGCCAGAAATAAATTATGTGAAGCATCATGCTGTGAATTACTATAATACTGATTTTTTTTTATTGAAAAAGTTGTTGCCATATAAAAATATTTAATTTTTTAATATTAATTGTAAAAAAAGTACAATAAAAGTTTAAAATAAAGTGCTCGGTTACTATTTATAAATGGTACTGCTCATTAAAATTTTTATATTTTATATTAATTAATATTACTTTATTCATAAACCATGAGTCTCATGTCAAAATTTCTGTAAATCAGATCGCTACATTTTAGTTTTTTATAGTAGTGACAGTGACGATTATTTTTTAAAAATAATTTGAGATGTTTTAATTTTAATAAAAATATCTTTAAGCTTTACTCAAAAAACATATTTTAAGCTTTTTGCTGTGGTTCCACGGACAACGAGACAAATGTCCGTGAAAACGAGTCACGGGTATGTTAACTGTTCTCTCTCTCTACTATTATTTCAAAAATCGGCTAGATTGGTTCCACCGGTTGGAACATCAATTCAACTCGCTTTTAGACCCCCCAAAAAAAAAAAACTGTTTTTATGATTAACTTGAATTAGACAGAGATTGAGTCAGAATCCGAAATTAGACAACCCTCTTTAAAATTCTAATATATTATTTTCAGATCATTTAAAGATATATGATATTATTTTATTAAAATTTTATATATCATGGTGTTTTTATGTTGATAAATAAACTAATTATGGACTTACTTTATATATATGCATATAATTTTATTATTAAATTTTTATTTAATTATTAATTTATCGGTTTGACCTCTAGTCTAATATGTTAAACCAAAAACATCCAGTTCACTATTTTAAATGTGAAATATGCTTCTATCAAGTTCTTTATATATATTATGTTAAATTTTTTTATCACATTTTTTTCATATAATTTTTTTGTATAAATTTAAGTTAAATAAAAATATTGAAAAAGTGTCATATAGAAAAATAAAATTAGAAAATTTAAAAATATAAAGAATTTAATATAAATTTTCTCTTTTAAATATTGCTAGGTAGTCAGTCGGTACTGCCTGGCGTAACGGATAGTCCCCGTGAGCACTGTCCCACTGGGCTCCGGTTAGGCCCCAGTTATTTTAATGAACCTGCACCATCCCCCTTGTTTTTTTTTTTTTGGTTGCCCACCCGGTTCACCGGAGCTTTGCCCCGACTACATCCGGATCCGACCCGCGTCGCGCACCTGGCTATGGTGGGTGAGTCTCCCAACGGGAATTTTCTACATTCGTCAAGGCTCGAACTCGAGACCTCGCTTAAGCGATACCAAGCCGCTTATCACTTGGACCAACCCCCGTTGGTCCATCCCCCTTGTTGTTGGTCCGGGTAGGACCATTACGTAAATATGTGTCTGAATGCAAATAGCAGAAACCATTCCACCTTGTCTATAATGGATTAAATTCTCTCTATTAAAAAAACATCTCTTTCGCCAACGAAAGTTAATCCAAATTAATATGAGTAATAAACGAGTCAGTATCACTTAAATAAGATTTTGAGTTTGAGCCTTAGTGTATGCAAAAAATTCCCGTTGAGAGACTCACCCACCATAGCCAAGTGCGCGACACAGGTCGGATCCGGATGTAGTTGGAGCAAAACTCCGATGAATCGGGTGGGCAATAAAAAAAACATCTCTTTCTATTGAGGGGAAAAAACTTTTTAAAAACTATACAGGTGTGTATTTTTTTTTTTTTGTTAAAAAAATTTTTAAAAAGGAATTGAGCTCACCCACGATCTAAAAGTAGAGCGAAGTCTCCCTTTTTCTTAAGCAATACTAATATAGAGCAGGGCGAGCTGTCCATTACCCTCAGGTGTAAACCTAGGCACCTAAGAGGTAAGATATCTCCCTAAACGCCGCGACTAGAACTACAACAAAGTGATATTCCTTAAGGATTGAATATACTCTAAATAGTCGTATATCTTATCTTTTTATTAGTTGAACTTATATGTATTTTTTTTTATTGTCTATCTAATTTATCAAAATTTTATTTTTACTATATTTAAATCTGACTCTGTGTCACGCAATGATTAGATGGTTTGTATGAATAGGATTTGGATCCCCTACCGTGTCTACCTCCAACAAGAGGCTAATCTGCCGAGTCCATGTGAACAATAGCCTCGACTTCACTGGGTCCGAAGATGACAAAACCGGTTCTGTAACTGAAGTCGTCGACTTCTACCAAAACTCTGCATCTTCTTCGATTTCATGAACATGGTAGTTTTATGAAGTTTTTATATTGAGTAATGTGAATTATTTGTATTGCTCAAAATATGAAAAATGAGTTGTATTATTAGTGATTTATGAACAATATTGATTTCTTCAAGTTTTTATATTATACATAGATATAATAAAAATACATTATTGATTATCAAATCAAAATTTAGATCTCATTAACACAATCATTCATCAATAATACAATAAAATAGATTTTAAATCCTATATATGATATATAAATAAATATGAGCGTGTGTGTATGAGACTTAGTTTTTTTCCTTTTGAAAAAATCCCACTAAAATATCTTTTGAAATTCAAAATTTGAAAAAGGTGATATAAATTTTCAAATCCTAAATCAGTACTCATCATTTAAATGGAATTTTGAAATTGATGTATTTTTATAACATTGTCCCTTGTTCTTTTGAAAAGGATCCCAACTACACCCTTACTAATAGCCGACCCTGCCATAGGTAGGCAATCAAAGCTTCAAGACGGACGACTATTATTTTTTGAGTTAAAGTGGGATCCCAAAAGGTTTGGTAACCATTAAGCCACCAAACCTATTTATTAATATAATGTAAAATAATACATAAAATATCTATTAAAATAAAAGTCTATGGACATATTTGGATGGTTATTAAATTACGATTTAAAAAAAATTAATTTAAATTTTAGTTTAATTTTTTTTAAAATAAATAGTCATATTTATTTAAGAGAGTTTCTGGATCAAATTATAGTTTAAAATCATGATTTTAAATAACCTACTAAGAATATCTTCTAAAATAGTAAAAGAGTTTATAGACTACCTATTTATTATTTTGCCTATATTTTTTTTACTCTCTCCTTTTCTTTCTCCTTTCTATTCTTCTCCTTCACGTTTGTGTCATTGTGTTGTTCTCCTCTGTATCGCCGTCCTGATAGCCTCCACAAGTCACTGTCATTGTTGCTTTGAGAGAAGAAGTAGTAGGTCGCCGTCGCTGCTCTCTAGTCACCGTAAAATCCTCACCACTCGCAACTAGTGGGTTGTCACTCCCCGCTTGTCGTCACTGCTCGTGGTAGGTCGTCACTCACCGCTTGTGGGTTGTCATAGAGATGATAAACAATATTGATGATTAATTTATATTTTTTATCTCATAATTTTTTCTGATAATTTATCAATATAAAAAGTCACTCTAAAAATAAATATGCAAACACTTATTTATTTAAAATTATTTTTTTTTTCATAAACTCTTTTCTATAATAAACCCTTTCTTAAAAACTATTTAAATTTTTTTTTCTATAAACCCTTCCTCCAAAAATCTATCCAAATACACTATATTTCAAAGAATTTATATTAGCATAGATTATTTTCACTTAACCTATACTTTTTTTTTTTTCAATATAGACATCTTTATGTTAGAAATAATCTTGTTAGGGGCCCGAGAAATTAGTCCACCGGACAGACTATATCCATTGGTCTTAAAGTATGTTGATACAACTTACGCTTACGAATTAACGGGGGTTATTCCGAGTGGTAAATGGTTTGATATCGCTTAAGTGAGGTCTCGAGTTCGAGCCTTGGCGTATGTAGAGAATTTCTGTTAAAAGACTCACCCACTATAGTCAGGTGTACGATGTGGGTCAAATTTAAATATAATTGAAATAAAATTCGGGTGAACTAAGTTTACGCTTACGAGAACTTGTAATGTGCTGATCCGTAACACGTGAGAGAGGAGACTTGTGTTGTGCGTGCCACGTGGGTGCTTTTATTAAGGTCCACTGCTTCTTCACTAGTCGATTTTGAACATTGGCTCACGCTTTTTGTTTGATGAGATGACTACTCTAACTAGCAGACAGAATAATCCTTGTGGATTCTGAGACTACCATGATCATCCGGGAATGAAATCCACATCGTTCCAAACCTGTCTACTTCATGTTCACTGTGCTGGGTTTCTTTTGACTTTGAGCATGCCTACGTATAAAAACTATAAAATTCAATAAAATATACCAGTCCTTGTGTTTCATGTCAATTTTAAATTAGGTTTTTATAATTTATTTTATTTTAATGGAGCCCTTATATTTTACTCTGTTAAACTCATGACTCCTTGGGCCTCTAGCACATTTAAAATTAATTGAGATGGTTGACATATTGATGAGTTAACAGTTGAGGTGCACACATTTAACTACAGGGCTAAATATATGATTATTTAAAATATATTTAATTTTTAAAAAATATTATTTTATTATAGTTCTAGTCACGGGGTTTAGAGAGACATCTTAACTCCTATGTACTTAAGTTTACATTTAAGCATATTTAACAGCTCATCTTACTCAATATTAATATTATCTAGGAAGAATTGAGATTTTACCATATTTTTAGATTGTGGATGAGTCTAATCCCTTTAAAAAATTTATATAAAAAAAACTATAGTGGACTAGGACTTGTCTCTCCCTTTAGGCAAAATTAGAAAAAAAATATTTGTTTACATGTAAAGATATAACTTTTTCATGATGATCAAATAAAATAAACTATATCAGTCATAACATTTAATCATGCAGAAATACTAGCGATATATGAATGGAGTCAAGAATATGTATAGTTAAAATTAATAATACATCATATACGTACTACTTGTGGATTGTCATATAATAAAATGATCTCAACAAGCCTATATGAAGATAATATTACATGTATTATCGAACTAAAAGAATGATATATCAAATAAGTTATGACAACTTATTTCTCCAAAGTTTTTTTATTACACATGATCTTTAAAAGAATTGTGAGATTAATATTCAGCAAATTCGTTGTAAAGAAAATCTAATAGATTTGTTCACCAAGTCACTTCCAGCAACAGTATTTAAGAAGCTCGTACATGATATCGGACTTCCCAAATTTAGAGATATCAATTGACGTTGCAAAAATGGGGAGTCGATACACGCTGTACTCTTTTTCTCTTGACTGAGGTTTTGTTTCACTGGGTTTTCCTAGCAAAATTTTTAATGAGGCAATGCTATGAGTATATTAATTAATTGTGTACTCTTTTTCTTTCACTAAGTTTTTATCCCACAGGATTTTTCCTAGTTAAAATTTTTTAATGAGGCATATTATTAAATAATAGATCTCTAAGGAGGAGTATTATGAATATTAGAGTGTGGATACCCATCTCCCTCTTTCTCTTCAATTTCAATTTTAACTTCCACTACTTTTTTACTCATTCACTACTACATTAACCCTCTTCCTCTTCAACTTTCACTACTCTATTACTCATCCACTACTACATTAAGTTTATAACTTTTAATAGGTCATTCATAAATTTTATTACCCACTATTTACCATTCAAAATTGGATATAACCTATATGTAAGACTATGCCTATAAAATTCTTCTTATTAAATAAATAAAATATATTGTAGATAAATTTGATTTAATTCAAAAGGGTTAACCATGGTAGAAAAGAGTTTACTAAATTTTAAAAGCAACCCTACCATGATTATAAAAGATTTTTTTTTCTTGATCGATATTTAACATAGTAGAAAAGACAAGACTAACGAAAGAAACTTTACTTCTAGAAGGTTAACCATGATAGAAAAAGACAAAATCACCATCAAGCACTATCATAGTTAAAAGAGTTTAACTCATGTTGAAAAGGATATCCATGATAGAAAAGAGTGAAACTTATAAAATGAGACTATCATGGATATAAAAACTTTACATAATTTTCGAACGCAAAACCATGTTAGAAAGAACTCAACCCCACTAACATGGTTAAAAGATTCAATCCCCCATTTAACATCATTAAAATCATCAATTTAAATATCCCCCAGTAACGTACTCAAGTGAACAACACCAATACCCATAACGCTAGTAAAATTTTTAAATAATACTCATAATATAGTAAGTAATCCTTGTAGGTCCATTAAATCACATGCATAATCCTAAAAGGCTCTGGCTTACTGCCAGCACCCATTATTTAGTACGATCATAGAAATAGCAAATCATCAGAGTATAGATAGAAGTATAAATAAAAGTAGGCCCTATAATGGCAATATATATCTACTCAACACATAAATAGAAAGGAGGGTGTTGTACAGTTCAACTAGCACAACTATGCCTCCGGCGCCTTCCCGTTCGAACCAGCAAATGAACTAACTCCTGAAAAATGTTAATAAAAATAGGGTGAGACAAAAGCCTCATTAACCATCAATCATACTCATCATGCATACTAATATGTGCTCGTGAGGTATCAAGTGGGATAGTTATCAAGTATAATATATAGAAAATACATATCATCATATTATAGTCGGATGGATAACCCACCCAAGTTCCTCCCCTCAATCCAACCGAACCGCCTTATTCCCGCCGACCGAACCCATGGGCTAGTGATAATTACCATATGACTGGCCACCCAAAAAGCTAACCGGTCAAGTGTTATAGACCGGCCAAAATCTATAGAGCACGTGACCGGACCATGGGTTCATTCCCCCTCAATAAACAGGTGGGGGTGTCGCGGCCCCTCGGTAAACAGGTGGGGCAAGTCCCTCGGTAAACAGGTGGGACAAAAGCCAACCATCTAGCTTCAATGGAGGCTATACCACGTGGTAGAAATATAACTCCCTCATCACCAATCCCCAATGCATAATTCTCAAGATAATAATATTAATCAATAATCTCAAGTTTGGTAATCAATAACATTCACAATAAAAATTTTCTCAATTCAACTTTCTAAATCCAATTTCAAGTCCCACAAGACTATTTTGTTTAATAAAATCATCAATAATAATTTCTCAATATAATCATGTAAATACCAGTAGATTTATATATATAAAATCACTCACAAACATCACATTAGCACACACAATGAGTGGAAAGTGATTACCTCTGATCAAAATAAGGAATAATTACCACAAGTCAAGTGGCCCCGCTTATAACAATCATAAGCAATCTGGTGCTCCACTAGGAGTTATTCCAGAACCCCAATGATAGTCTACAAAGTCACCACACAAGAACTATCACTATAATACTTAATATTACTCTAAAATCATTCTAAAGCTTCTCTAGAATCTTAGAGCTTATCCCCAAAAATATGAATCTTTTTCTAAATTTACATTTATTTATAATTTAATTATTTTAATATAATAATAAAATTAAGTTAAAGTTAAAAATTCTTTTCGGAAGTTCTTAAATATATACATATATATATTGAAGAAAAAGACTAAGGACATACAGAGAGGTTGCTTTTTTATTTATAAACTATTTTAAATTTTAAAATATTTATTGCATATTATTTTTATTTTGTTTCATTTGTCAGGTAGTAATTTCTACCAGTGATCAACTAAAATTCATCTATATGAATATATATATATCTACATGGGTTCCGTGATGCAAGATAACGATGAAGCATATATCCATGTATATATACATAATGGAGATAGAAGTTTGTAAAGTAAACAGAGCGAAGAACGAAGTTTGGAAAAAGCATATATATGTTTAGTTCTTTGTGAAGGCAAGACGTTGAAAAGATTTTCCTGTGATTCACCCTCATTGCAACACTCACACTTATATACCTATATATATATATTATATATACTCAGAATTGGCCTCACTTGACAAAAGGAAAAGGAAGTGGCGTAATAATGACTTGACAAAAGAAGGGATAGTGGCGTGAAAAGACTTCTCCAATGAAAGAAGCATGGTACAATGGTAAAACACTAATCGAAAAAGAGAGATCAATAAAAAGGGAGAGAAAATGAGAAAGTGTACCTTTGCCGTAGAGGGAGATGGAGAGAAAGAGTGATGTGAAGGAAGGAGATAATAGGTGACGGCTCTATAAAAAGAGGTGAGAAAGGGATCTAGGTTTAACCCTTTTTTTTTATCTAATATAATCTTAGTATTTTATTATTATTGTTATTATCTCTGTCATTTATTAGAATCCCATAAGATATGATAATTTAAAATTTAAATCACATCTTTAAAATTTGAATTCATATCTAAATCTGAATATAAATCTCAATATATCCCTAATTAATAACATCAATCAAATCGTGAATTTTAATAAAAATAATAGTAGGATAATTCATATATCTTTATTTTTATTGAAATTAATAAAAATATCAAACTATAATGATTTTAATTTATTTAATATCTTTAAGTTATTGGTAAATAATATTTTTAATGTGCTGAAAAAAATCCAATGAAAATTTAGGATGTTACAATGCCTATAAATAGGATATGTCATTTGTGTTGTAAACCAAGTGGAATAATATAATATATTTCTCTCATTTTCTTGTCTTCATATTTTCTCTCTTAATCTTATTGTTAGTCTTACAATAGTCTTATATCTTTATTATTGATTTTTAATTTAAAAACAATTAATACATGCACGGTTTTCAAATGACAACATGCAAGTTGATCACTCTTTAGCTAAATAATTCTGTGTCAGCCCTATAGATAAATAATTACATGATACACTTCAATTAACACGTATTTAATTACAAAACCATATATTTATTATATTTTAATTACAATTTTAATAACAAAGATAAACAAATTAAATGAAACACTTGCTATAGACGGATAGCATTTTTTATCTTTTTTTTTTAATTTTTTGGCCTTTTTTTAAACACTTGAGATATCACAAGAAATAATGAACAAACAATAACGCTTCCCCCATAAAAAAAAGAAGCCAAAACATAAATGTACATCAGTACATGATTACTTAGACCCAGCCATCTACTCATCTAGCGACGAATTTGGATCCCCTCTCTCATCATCTTATTTTCATTTTCTTCTTTTTATCGCATTCCTATCATTGGATCAAAAATTGAACAACTAAGATTTAATATTTTATTGAACTATTTGATATAAATAACTAAATAAATATAAAACTGTAAAAAATTCCTCTAAACAATTCATAATTGTAGACTATTATTAAATAAATGAATAAATGAAATTAATTAAATCTTAACCAATGAATTTTTAATCTTAAGATGAAGTTGGGATAAAGAGAGAGAAAAAAATAAAGAAGGTAGAGAGATCCAAATCCCCCACATAGGTATTCCCATCTGCATCAACTGGTTTAGTTGGGTAGCGCCAATGACCATTCATATAAACAATATACTACCTCTTTTAAACAAGTTGGAGGATATATTTTATCATAACTATAAAATTTTAATATAAAATAAGAAAGTCTAAATACTTATACCCTATTAAAAAATACATCTCTTACATGAATATCTCTCCTTCTCATATGTGTTTTCTATGTAATGTGGATTCTGTTGTAGAATCTAATTTCTATGAAGAAGCTGTGTTAAGTAAAAATTGGATAGATGCTATGAACTAAGAAATTGAGGCTTTAGAAAATAATCATACATGGGAGATAGTGCCTCTCCCAAAAGGGAAGAAGCCAATAGGATGTAAATGGGTATATAAGGTTAAATATTTAGCAAATGGAAAAGTAGACAAACTTAAAGCAAGACTAGCGGCCAAGGGATAAGGGATACACCTAAAGGGAAGGAATAGATTACCATGAGACTTTTTCCCTAATAATTAAAACGGTAACTATTAGAATAATTCTAAAAATTGCTGCTGTAAATAACTGAAACATTTTTCATATGGATGTGCATAATGCATTTTTGCAGGGAGATTTAGATGAAGAAATTTACATGTCCATACCCCAAGGCTTTGAAAGTAAGGGGGAGAATATGGTTTGTAAACTTCAAAAAACTTTGTATGGGCTTAAACAAGCCTCAAGACAGTGGAATTCCAAACTATCTAAGGCACTTATATAAGTTGGTTTTGTACAAAGCAAGCATGATTATTCATTCTTTCTCAAGAAATTTACGGAGTATAGTCATGATACTAGTATATGTTGATGATTTGTTTATAACAGGGGATTCAAATATAAGAATAAATGAGGTTAAAGACTTTTTGCACTGTACTTTCAAAATCAAAGATTTGGGAGTAATGAAATATTTTCTCGGTATTAAATTAGCTAGATCAAAGAAAGGGATAGTTATGAATCAGAGAAAATATACTCTTACTTACTTTCAGATGCAGGAATGAGTGGGTGTAAGCCTGTAACATTACCTATGACACCAAATCTAAAACTCATGGCTTTTTTAGAAGGGAAGAATAAGTTGAAAGATTTGATATAGGAGCCAGAAAGATATAGAAGGCTTGTGGGAAAACTGATTTATTTGACTGTAACAAGACCTGATATTGCATTTTCTATGCAGGTGCTTAGTCAATTTATGGCTAGATCTATGAAAGAACATATGGCTGCAACACTCAATGTTGTTACCAGGAATGGGAGTACTCATTAGTTCAAAAGGGGTATTGAACTCTCTTTCTCTTGAATGTTATTGTGACTCAGATTGGGGAGCTTGTGTAACAACACGGCGTTCGGTGTCAGGATATCTATTAAAATTTGGAGGGTCTCTGATAATGTGGAAATCAAAGAAGCAGCCTACTGTTTCAAGGTCATAAGCAGAAGCATAATATAGGGCTCTGGGATCAGCAGTAGCAGAAGCAATATGGGTTGTTGGCTGTTGAAAAAATTAAGAATTCATCAGCGCAATTCTGTTAATGTTTACTATGATAGTAAAGCTGCATCCATATAGCTTTAAATCTTATGTTTTATGAAATAACAAAACACGTTGTTGAGATTGACTTACATTTTGTGTGTAAAAAGTTTCAAGAAAAGTTGGTTCATCTGCAACATGTAAAGACAAGGGATCAAAAAGCGGATATTTTAATAAAGGCAATTTCAAGAGATATACACAGAAGAATGCTTGGTAAGTTAAGAGTAATAGACATTTATAGCATCTAAGTTAGGGGGAGTGTAGAAATGCATGATATGTAAATATTGGGCCCGATAGTTTAGGACTTAGCCCAATTCCCTTTTGTCATTATACAAGGCAACCACTGTAAACTGAAAACGTGACTTTTCTTCAGTAATAATATATGGTGCACATTCGCGACGCAGGTCAGATTCGAATATAGTCGGGGTAAAATTCTGGTGAAATGGGATGGACAAAAAAAAAATATATATATATATGATACACATTTCCATAAACTGTAAACTAATTTTTTGTTGCGTATTAACTCTGTAAGTCAATACATAAGACTATATAATCATAGTCTCGATAGTAATAATGTCTTTCTTCTTCACATTGGTGGAGAACGAAAATAAAGGGCTGTCTTTTTCCTTTTTATATCTTTTTGTTCGGTAATGCTAAAGACTCCACGTCAAAAAGCAAAATATAATACTAAAATATCATATGACACACTCTTTCACCAAAGCAAAGTTATAAATGTGCTTAAAATTGCAATACTTTGTTCGATTCGCTGGAGCGTATAGGTTAGAGGATAGGAATCTCATGACTTTATAGTTTATACTTCTCCGATTTTAAACGTAAAAATTAAGAAAATAAATCAAGTTAATTAATAAACTATATATATTAATTTTTTTAATTTATATTGAATATTATTTTTTTAATGAAAATACCTCAATATATACAATTCCAAAATTTAAAAAAAAATTATAATTTTAAAAGCTGAGGTAATATTAGACTTCTTTTTTTTGTTCCTTTCATTCGATTACTTTCCTTTGGTGTTATATTATTTATTAAGTTCCATAATAGAGGAACATAATTTATCGATCTCTATATTTAAATTAATTTTTTAATATTTAGCCTGATGTTTATTAATTTCGTTTTATATCTAGTTATAGATACTCATTCGGTTAGTTAGTTAATTTTTGTAGTGCGTTAAAAAGACTAAATAAATTATTTAATTATAATTAAATTTAAATTAAATTTATATTATATATTTATTAAATTATTTAAATTAATTAATAAATTTTTATATTAGTTATAGATAATTAATTAATTATTTTTTTTAATTTATTTAAAAATTTAATTAATTATTATATTTTTATTTAAAAACGGAAGAATATTAAATAAACATGTTCCATAGATCTTGCTGGCCGATTTTTTTTTTAATTTAAAAATACGAATTGTTCCGTAAAAATCGCAAACCCGACAACCAAAGCAACGTCTTTTCCCTTTTAGCTGGTTCTTTTCGAGGTAAATTGAATTGTTTACATTCATTCTTTTTTTTTTTTTTATGAATTCATTCATTTTCTCTATTTGCCATTTTTTATATTATATTACACGAAATTTTAAAAAATATTTTTTAATCTACCCTCTCTGTTTATTATTATAAAACATATTTCTGAATACCTTATATTTCAATTTGTTATGTATTTTACATAATATTAACAGTAATTGATGTATTTATTTTAATAAATCCCCTGAAAGCTAAAAAAATTACTCAACTATCATTAATTTGATTATTTTTTATAAGAGAATCATATTCATTTAATAATAGATAATAGATATATTTAAAAAGATTAAACTATTTTATAGATATTCTACTAATTAAGAATTAGTTAAAATATTTTATAACGTTGTACAGATACCCTTGCTATTACTATTACTAGTAGTAACAATAATTAATGGGATTGGCATTCAACATCTTAAAGAACTTCAATATTGTTCAATATCAAAAATAATTTTTGAATTATTTAATATTTTAAAATATTTTTTAATAGCAATTAATATATTAAAAAAATTTGATATTTTTGCCTTTACAAATATTTTCTTGAAAATAATGAGCACTATTTTATTTGAAAATTTATAAAAGAGAAAAATAGTTTAAAGTTTTTATTGTTATAAAAAAAATATTTTAAAGACAAAAAATTATATAAAAAATTACTCTATAATAATGAGTGTCATTAAAATAAATAATTTATAGTGGTGAATATGTAAAAATTATTTTAAGATTCTGATGGTCACTGGAAAATATTTTAAGGGGCCGACTTATCCATAATTAATTAATTTTATAAAAAGTGGTAATAATGTAATATACGCACGTTCTTCGCATGGAACGCAACACAATAGGCTCGGTGGCTTTTAGAAAAGGACCGTGTTCAGAAGCAAAGGAAGAACGCGTTAAATCGACGGGCTTAGCCGCTTAGCTTTATGAACGCCATGCCACAATCTAAAATATGAAAGTCAGAAGATAAGCAGTTTTGCATTGAATATTACTTTCCCAGCTCAAAATGACGATGACGCCGGCCAACGCGGGGTTCGACGGGCAAAGCTATGATGCATTAATCTTCAATTAAAATTCCTCTCGTCATTCTCACTTTACCCAGATCCTATTCGTTCTTAGTATTATTGTCTTTTGGCTCTCCTTTAAATTCAAGAAAAAAAATGTGAAAACTCCATGTTGTGCCACCACTTCAAGCTTCAGTCGCTTCTGACCAAACCAATCGATCTCTTAGTTTGGATCTAATTCCTGTAAAAAAGCAATCACGTATTACAATGTCCCATCTGATCAAAATCGAACAACCGACTGGTTTATTCTTTCCTGGGGGCTTGTTCCTCGATATTGATTCAGCTCCCGCGTCGTTTGTTTCGTTGATATCGTCCAAGACTTCTTCTGAAGCGGAAAGGGTTTCGTGTTTTTCATGGGGACGCAGAAGAACGTTGAGTTTCGAAATTTTCAGGCGTGAAAGGAGAGCTTCGGGCACAGTCGGTGGCGGGTTTTTGTCGTTGAGCTTGTCGATAAACGGAAACGAAGGGGATCAGAGCTATGTTCAAGAATCGCAGGAATTTCTGGGCCAGCATGAGGATAAAGTTTCGGACAGTTCCGATGGATGTGAAGAGAAGGAGAATGTTCGGATGAAGGGATGGGGTGCGATGAATATGACTAAGCATCTGTGGGCGGGAGCTGTGGCTGCTATGGTTTCGAGGTTTGGATTTTTTAGTATGCCTGATATTTGGAGTAATGAACGATTAGTTCATGTCACATGCTCTTCTTTTCTTTTTCCACTTTCCTGACTACCTTTCCCTGTTCAATCTCATCTTTTGAACTGTGATGTGCCTTTGCTTTTCTCGTCTTCACCTGGTAATTGTTTGTATACACAGCCACTTTGCAGGTGGCGACAATGATATCTTTTTCTTCTTTGTTCTGTTTTGTAAGGGTGACAAAGCTACATTTTCATTTTGGATGCAATTTTGGATTGATAAGAGGATATTCATGATTCGTTGCCTTATCATATTGACAAATGCATAAGCTCCTTTTCTTTCATGTTGGGTCAACTCCAAGTAATTCATGAGGCTGGTATTGTGAATTAGGAAACCACATAAATTCAATATGTTGTTCACCTCTGTCCTTTTAAATTTTATATATACCTTTGCAGTTTCAATTGATTGCTATTACAGAGAACATCTGATTGCTTTAGCTATATCTGTCACTTTGCTGCACAATTTGAATTCATTACAAATTCTTTGGTCAACATGGTCTTTGCTGTTTCAGGACATTTGTAGCACCTCTAGAGAGACTTAAGCTGGAATACATAGTTCGTGGAGAACAGAAAAACCTATTTGAGCTCATTAATGAAATTGCAACTACTCAAGGGTTGAAAGGTTTCTGGAAAGGGAATTTCGTAAATATTCTTCGAACAGCACCCTTTAAAGCTATAAATTTTTATGCTTATGATACTTATAGAAGTCATCTAGTAAAGATTTCTGGAAACGAAGATACCACAAATTTTGAGAGATTTGTAGCTGGTGCTGCCGCAGGGATTACAGCTACCTTGCTCTGCCTTCCCATGGACACTGTAAGTGGCAATCTAAGACTGTTAACCCTTCTCTGATAACTTTCTTTCTGTGTTGATCTGTTGTTATATATTCTTATATCTAGTTTGATGTAAAGCAGGCGGCTTATGTAGTGCATGTAGAGTTTATATTACCAGTTTGCTCCAATTATAAACATCCTATCCTTCGGGGATTAATTTACAAAATGTTGATTCAGAACATGATAATAGGCATGAGCTCTAAAACATTTTAAGGAAGAAAAAGGCACCGGCTGAAGACCATAATTGATAATCAATGGGATTGTTCTTTTTGGTATATGTCTCTCGTGTTTCACTAGGATTATAAAAAGGCATTCTCAAGCATTTAATGTTATTCCTTCTCTGAACAGTTTTCTCAATGAAGTGTGATTTTTTTTTTGTTCTATCATGTTTCAATTGTATTCTAAGAGTGAGGTTTTTCAGATCAGGACAGTAATGGTTGCACCTGGTGGTGAGGCCTTGGGAGGTGTAATTGGTGCCTTCCGGCACATGATAAAAACCGAAGGCTTCTTTTCGCTTTACAAGGGTTTGGTACCCTCCATTGTCAGCATGGCACCTTCAGGTGCTGTATTTTATGGTGTTTATGACATATTAAAGTCAGCATATCTACTTTCACCTGAAGGAAGAAAAAGGATACAGCATATGAAAGAACAAGCTCAAGAGCTGAATGCTTTGGAACAATTGGAATTGGGACCCATTAGAACCCTCATATATGGTGCTATTGCTGGTTGTGCAGCTGAAGCTGCTACATATCCCTTTGAAGTTGTTAGAAGACAGCTTCAAATGCAAGTTCGGGCAACAAGGATGAATGCCCTTTCAACTTGTGTCAAGATTGTTGAAAATGGTGGTGTTCCTGCTCTCTATGCAGGATTGATTCCTAGTTTGTTGCAGGTATGATCTGTGTTTATGATTTTATCTTTTATATCCGAAAAATGTACGTCAAATTTCAGTCAATTGGAAAAATAAGAGCAGGACACATTGTGGCTCTTCCCCCCCCCTCTTTTGTAAACTTAGGGCGGCTACTCCAGATATATAGCTCTTATTTGAATCTGCACATGGTAAACAATACGGTCAGGCAACAACAGAGTTTGGTATAAAAATGAATTATCAAACTGACATGAAGAGATATGTTTTATTTTAGAATTTTAAGGCTCCTGAACTATTTTTGACACGTTTTGTGATGAACTTCTGCAAACCTCTGAAGCTAATTGGCTTACTATTCTAGTAAAATGATATTGACCGATAGAAGTGTTGGTTTGATTTGTACCAAAGTGTACTTTTAAGTCAGTAGGAGTTAGTTGAACATGTAGGATCTCTATCTATGTGACTCAGAGAGTATGCTGTTATGGGTATAAAATTGGGCAAGATTGCAACACCCCTTGATGAGCTTCATCTGTTTCGGGTTTGTGGATTATTTCGACGAGATTAGGTTAGGCTGAATTCGTTGGTTGAAGATTATTCAGTATTTGAGCTTTAGATAAGACTAGAGTAGCTAACTACAATTTCCCCTTTTAGAAGACAATAATATTTTGAGTTAATTTACGATTTAGTCCCTCAAGCAATTAGCCTTTTGTATTCTTGTTCACTGAAGATATCAAGAATAAAATTCTCAAACCTGTTCATGCCAAGCGAATCGAAGAACCCCATTTTTTTCAAGTCTAAGTTATAGCCAAACTTGAATGCATAAACTGTGTATAAATTAGGATTATCTCCAAAACATTCCGAAGTCCAAGGTCCATGACATGATCTGTACCTTTTTATTGTATCCATCCTTTTTCTCTCTACTATACACAATTGTGTGAGAATAATTTTCATAATTTATGTGTAGTACTTAAAGATTGCAAATTTCCTTCTAAAACAAGTTCTGACATGGCCTCCTCTTCAATTGGATGATTCTTCAGGTGTTACCATCAGCCGCCATTAGTTATCTTGTTTATGAGTTTATGAAGATAGTTCTCAAAGTAGAATAGACGATAATGACAGCAACTCAATGCCAGATATTATTAGCTGATGAGGATGACAATAACTTTCTCCTTTAGCCATTTTTTTTCTTTTGGAGGCGGAACTGATGGTGTATGGAGGAGGAATGAGGAACGTCTCACACAAACAAGTGTTGATATTTTCTCTTGAAACTTTCTCTCTGAGATTTGATAATGATTTGAATAAACAGAAAAAAAGGAAGAAACTTCGATTTTTCTGTCAGTTTGAAGAGACTTTTGATAGATTCAGTGAATTTTTATTTCGATAGAGACTTTTGATCTTCTTAAAGAGTTTTGATTGTCATTAGATTTTTTCCCACTTTCCGGTTCTTCTCTCTGTTCAGCAATTACAAATGCAGAAATTGTTCGTTTATACTTGTATTGTTACATATGATTCAATTTTGGGGTCATTAATGTGATGATGCATAGTGTTCAGACCTGAGGTTTTACCTATAATATTCATATTTTGTTAACTTTTATTCCTGTTTTGTTTGCCCCAGACATACTACAGAAAATTATACAACCATATATGCATATATTGAAAGTGAAATGGCCATTTTGCCTTCTCGTGGTAATACTGAAAGGTTCTGCAATAAGTAGTGAAACCGTGGGGGATAAACTTTAGAGTTCCTTGGTAAATAATGAAAGCAAAATTAGTAAATTTCTGATAAAATGACAAATTTACTTTCATCTAAGATCGAGGAATGCACTATTTTCTTTCATTTAACTAATTATCGAAATGTAAAATTTTAATATAAAAATTCTAATAAATCGTTTCCAATTCCTGCAATTTTTATATGAATTCCTTTTGTATGTACCTATTTATGTCATATTTCTCTCACCTTTAATATAACATTTAATTTATAGTATAATTAATACTATAAATTAAATCTTATATTAAGAATTAGAGGAGTATTATTTATAAGCTTATATATGATTTATTTCTCAAATTCTAAGAAATGAATGGGACTTTCAAGAGTCTAGGTACCGTTTCTTTTTTACTTTGTTATCATGGAATCCTCCAAAAAATTCTACTTATACTCGGCCTAATTTTCAGCAATTCATCCTATTTTACGTCTTTTAACATGATAAAACTAGAAGAAATTTGGTTCACATGTTTTTATTTTGCTAAATATATACATTTTTTTATTATAAACAATTTTATTTAAAACACGACCCTAAATGTTGAAGTCAAGATTGCTAGTTGGTGTCAAATACTTTTGTTTTATGACTCCTAGTTCATTCAAACTTACTAGATAAACCAACGGAATTAATTCGAATAGTAATTAGCTCGGTATCACTTAAGCGAAATTTTGAGTGAGCCTTAACGTATATAAAAAATTCCTATTGGGAGACTCACCTACCATAACTAAGTACACGACACAGATCGAATCCAGATGTAGTCATGACAAAACTCTAGTAAATCAGCTGGGCAACTAAAAAAACTTACCAGATAATAGCTTTCGCCCCTATAGCTTTGAGAAACAAATAGGTCAGTCAATCAATTTTCTCGTTCAACTAACCAGTCCCGTCTAATTTTTATCACAAGTTATAATCAATTCGCAATTACGTTGTGATTCTAATTGTTTGATTAAAGCTCTGGCAAGAACATTGTCCAAAAACAACATTGGCAACGATGAGTGTGAGAGATGTTCAAATCATATGTACCGCACTTTCTCCTCTTATTTTGGAAACAAAAAAGGATGGCGTACTTCCACCGATCACTGTACATGCCGAACTCCTTAGCATACATTTGCACAACCCATATCTTATGAGGGGCAACGGCTTCTTCAACAAGTTGAAGGGGGAAAAGGAAATTTTTCTTTTTCTTTTTTTCAAAAAAATAATGAACATAGAAAATAGATGTAAAAAAAGTCCAAATGATTCGAAGTACCTAAAAGTTGTCGAGCACATCTGCCTAGTTCCAGTTTCCAGAGCCAAGGCTCTCATAGAACAGAATGTACCCATGGTCTGTATTACTGGAATACTCCTGTGCTGAGCCAAAGAATGTCTGCACAGCAGATTCATCAATCATCTCGACATTTTCGTCATCAAAAAATAACCAGTGGTTATGGCTTTTCACGAGGCTGACATAATGCCCGTGGTTGGGCCCACTGCCAACATGAACAACCACTGCAAATAGGGAATACTCAATATCCGCATCTTCCAGAGTGTTGCCCAACTTCAGCTCAAGAGGGAAGACAACCCTGTAAGACAGCTTCTTGTTTCGACCCAGCTGTTCAACGTACTTGAACCGCTTAAGATGGATGACCAAGATGTGAGGTGGTTTCTTTATTTTCATCCTCTTCTGAGCTTCTTGCAAACTAATATCATAATAAACTTGTATCAGATGTGAATGGAAATGAAAAACACTTCTACACACCATTGACCTAAAGGGCAATCAAATAACTTTAAGATGCCAGAGGGGAAAATGTCAGTTATCAATACAAGACGATCCTGGTTTGCAATCTCTCACAACACCAAGTCACAGCCATAAACCAGATTGCAACAAACACAGTAGTATTTAAGTATGTTTAGGTAAAAGCTACAACATTGCTGCTAATATCAAAAAACATATAGCAATGTATACATTCTGTATTTAAAGTAGATCAAATTAACCGACTAAATTCAATATTGCAGTGATTCAACATTCATGCTCCATCTTCATAGAAATTTCATTTCACTCTTGCAAACAAGCAGCAATATAGTTGTAATTGACCCTTTACCTCCTCAGAGTACCCAAAGAACCAATTAACAATTAATATCATAAAAGTATTATGAATGTAAGTTATGAAAAAAAAAACGGGGGCACATAAGTAAAAGCTATTCACCTGCAGCACTTGTCACAAAAAAATTTGTCTTCAGCATTCAGAGTCTCAGTGGAACTGAAGTTTTTCAAACAGCTTGTGATCGAACTGTTCTGCTCAATATCAAGGCTCAAGTCAAAAAATGTTTCATCCCTAGCTGTCACTGTTTCACACCGTAAGCACCTTGTCTCATTGGTGAGTATGCCCTGATCAGATCAGTTTATAATATTATTTGGCAGATTATTTTGTGGCCACTGAAGAGAAGTAAGGTATTCCCTGATCAAGGAAGACCACTACACACACACATATAGAATAATAGAGACCCAGAACAGTATAATGGATAACATGCTTATTTCCACAACATTTCTGGTCTAAGCCAAATGGATAATCCATAAATGTCAAAAACTTGAACTGGAAATAGTATGACGTTACCACTTGAAAAAGAGAATTCAATGTGGTTGATCCAACGTATCAATTGCCATTTATGCTCCCAAGTTTTACCACAAGCTACATGCTAACTGCTAAGATAAAGGCATTAGATTGGTAGAGGTAGTCACCTGAAAATTTTTGTGCACCCACGTAACTAAAGGCTCCTTTTTAGCGCCATTAGCTATACCATTCTTAGGTGCATTTTCAGGATCAGAAGGGGGTGAGGTCTCTTGATCACTTTTTGCAGCCTGGGCCTCCTTCTCCAAAATGTCCACAATTTCATTTAACAAAAAGTTCAAGAATTCGTGTGCATCCTAGCAAAAAGGGAGGAAGAGAAGATCCAAATTGACAAAAAGCAGAAACATAATATAACCAACACTAAATTCAGTTAGACAGACAGAATAAACAAATAATGCAAGAAAAAGTAAGACTGACAATTATGAAGAAAATGATATCCACTGATATCAGGGGGAAAAGATTCCCTGATCAACTGGAGAAAAAAAATCTCATTGGGATGTACATTTTGTAATAACTCAAAACAACCTCACTCAATCACTTCTGCGAAATAAACATCAAACATTAGTCTCCAAAAAAACAGCAGAAGAAGGACCATAACCCTAATCATCATTTGGCATGTAGGACCAACATCTGTAGATGTCTGTACATGCTTTAAGTGGTATGTATGACTTGGCAGAAAAACAATTTGAAGGGGAACACACACACACACACACCAGTCAATGAAAATGGTAATTAACATGCACATTTTCAATCCATATATATATATATCACAATCCTATTCTTTGTTTTCCTTCTTTTCTAAAAGAAAAAGAGTGGCATCATTAAAACAATAACATTCCAACTAATGGTCTGCAAACTGAACATTAATTACTTCCAACTTTGCCTTATGGAATTGGAAACCTTAAACACAGATAATAGCATCTATAGTTAGAGGCCTTTATTTGAATCAGCAGCAACATAATATAAGGGCATAATTCTATGCACACAATCCTTCCATAAACATGGACAAACACAAAAACATTTATAATGACACAAGGCCTGTAAGAGCATGTACAATGACAATGCATAAAATCTTTCACTTCCATTGGAAATTAAAACTTCTAGAATCACCAATTTCTCTGAAGAAAGGTTAGTCGTGATGAATTAAAGAAATACCTGGTGCATATAGCTTCGGAAGAGTTCATTCTGTTTCTTTAACCTCTGCACAAATCTCTTGGGAGCAATGACACCTGTTTTCTTCTTCTGGGAAGTTATCTACACCCAAAGAAATAGCATATGTTAAGCAAACAACCATGATAGAATGATATATACCCTTGATGAGCATGACCCATGATATCATTGCAAGCTAGAAGCAAAGCACTAAACACATCAGCGTGTAGATCTCTAGCTTCTGAGTGCATAACTGTTCAATGTGCAATAAAAAGCTTCAAATTATGACTAATACATGAATGTACGTTGGCCGATCCAAGAGTTTGAAATTGTACGCCAGCATGATAAAATATCTCAGTTAAGCCAAAAGGCCCACCACAACTAGTATTAAGGCGTAGCATAGCATATCATAGCAAGAAATTCCACAAGTGATTTCAAACCATAAGGACCCTTACCAGCTGATACTTAAGACAGATGAAGACAACTGCTCAAATGCATTAAAAGTCAAGATAACAATTCTTTCATATGATCATGGTGGCAGCAAAATCATGCCAATTTAGGGAACCAAGAGCCTCTTTGTTAAGACAATTCACACAACATAGCTGCAATTATGTGAACAATACAAACTCCCTAATAGTATAGCATGCCTTGTTCAATTTTATATCCAGAAACATCATGCAAATGGCCACAGGAGTTTCCAAAATCTAGATTCATTACCTGAGAAAATAAGTCTGCTAAGCAAGTTAAAAGATTTTCTTCTGCATCCGCTGTGGTTTTGTTATTTCCATAATACTCTAGCAATTGTTCACGAAATGGAACACAAAAGTAAAGTGCCTGCAAAACGGGGAACAAAAATGACTTGGTGGTGAAGAATCAGAATAAAAACTATGAAAATTATAAAACACACATTTTCCAGTACTATCAGTAAATATGTTTAATACATTGTTATAAATATATTCTTAGACACGGTAATGGTTTTCTTGTGCATACATAAATATTACCACATTGAAATATGCACTGGAAGATTTAGGCACAATTTATTCTTATTACTAGAATAGAATATCGACAATGAAAAAATTACAGAAATCCTGAAATGCTATCAGAAGAATTTTTTTAACAAAATTAATAACTAGACGAGACAATATTATATATCTAAAAACTAGTAAAGCTAACATGAAAGCTTCTAGCATTCAAACAGAATTTTACAGTCTGAAGATAACCATTCAAAAACCTAAGACCATGTCAAACACATTTACTGTGTATTGGATAGAATATGATGAATGAGTTGTATTATTTATAGCTTGTAAATAGCGTCGCTTTTAGATTTTATTATACATAGTGATATTGAAATATTGATGATTTATTTTATTATATATTGATATATTGATACCTTCTCTGATAGGCAAGCCAGAAAATTATTTTTGCTATTTATCGAGTTAAGTTAAATACAGAAGAAATAAAACTAGTTACATGAAATACAGTAAGCAAAGGAAGATAAGCAACAAACAGGCGTTTACTTTCACAAAGTTTAACTTGCACAACCAAATGTAACAAAATCAGAAGAAAACAAACCGTGGTAATGAGGCGGTAAAACATTTAATAATTCCATTGCTACGACAGAAATTCAGAAATGAATAAGTGAAAAATTCAAATCTCAATGGTCAATCGTTATATTATAACACAGTGACTTTCATTTACTAGTATATGCAGCTGCAATATTCTTTTCTCAGTAGTCCACAACTCACAGGATCAATTGATATTATCGATATCACAAAAGAAAATAAATATGCAAATTCATTATCTTACTGCAGGAATTCAAAGCTTCTAATATAAACAATTGTATACGGCACATAATTCGAATACAGAAAACACACACAGAATCGATTGATGACCTGTAAAACGCTGTTGCAATAACAAGTATTGCCAAAGTTCTCAAGACCAAAGTAACGCTCGCCTTCAGGAAATTGGTCGCCAAGAGCTTTCTCGAGCTTGGAGCCCGTAGCACCCATCAGCTCGTCACCGATCAAAGAAACTCCGATCTTTATCTGGTTCAACTCTGGGATTCGCACGCCATCAAAGGCTCATTGACCGTTTCTCCCGCCCGCGTTTCTTCGAATAGTTAAGATTTTAATGCCTGTGAACCAGCTAGATTTCGTTTTTCCAGTGTTGGAGTGGCATCGAGGGTTTTCGTTCGTTCCAGAGAGAAAAAAGAACGAAGAAAACTGAGGAAATCACAAATGGAAGATTGATTTTATAAAATCAAAGAAATAAGATATATAAGCAATACGGAAGATTACGGACGACGCACTACTTCGCTGGTTCATGATCCCACTTCAAGCGTGCCAAAAGCCAACTTTGTATACGCTTCAAAGTTCCAAGTTCAAATAGATCCGGTTTTATTTAGTTCGTAATAATCCAATTTTTATTTGTTTAAGGGGAATATAATTTATTTTTTTATAAATATTTTTTATTAAAGATAATTTTATTTAAATTACTATTGAATATTAATATTAATATAATTTTAATTCAATTATATTAAGTTAAAATGTTGGACCTACACTATTTATGTTAGAATTTCTTTTTCATTCAAAAAAATGAATTTCTTTTTCATTCATCCTTTCATTCAAAAAATTTCTTTGTGTATTTTACTAAAAATGTTTTATAAAACAATAATACATTGGGTCGTTTATTTCAAAGAAAAGGTTGCCTTAAAAAAAATAAATTAATTTCTTTCAATTATCAGATTAATTTTCTTATTTATGTCTTGTATGGTATACTGATAAAAATAATATGTGAATGGCCTTTTTTTTTTAATGTAAGTCATATTTAGTTTTTGACTGGGATAGACTAAGACTATAGAGAAAGAGAATAAAGTAGAAAAGTGATATTTTATATGAAAAATATCTTCAAATCCTCAAATAAAAATAGAAATAATTATTGTTAGATAATTATAATCAATCACCAATCAATCAATTAATTATTATTTGTTAACTTTATTTTTAAAAATCTATAATACATAATTCATAATAATTATTTTATTTACACGTTGTAATTAATAATTAATTTTATTTTAATATTTAAAAGAGTTTAAATCTCATAATGATAATTAGTAAATAATCTTATTAATTAATTCTATGATATTTCATATTATTAATATATATTTGTTGAGATTCCCTTTTCATTTAAATTGATGCAATAGTGATCTATATAATACTAGATATTAAGTGATGATATTTGATACATGAAAAAACTATTATGGTCAATATTTATTTTGATTTAATTAAAAAATAGATAGAAGTGTTCACTGGTTGTATCGCTAATTTATATCTTTCTATAAATTAATTACAACGACACGTTACAGTATAATTTATTTTAATAATAATAGACATATAACATACCTAGAACTTCAATATAATTCAAGTTGAAAAAAATCAATATAACAAAATCGTTATGTTTCTATAAATTAATTACAATAACACACCTTTAAAATATAATTTATTTTAATAATAATAGACATATAACATGCAGTTCAATATAAAAAAAGTAAAAAAAATCAATATAACAAAATCATTATCCATTTTTAGCAAACATGCATGAATGATTTTTGTACACGCTTATTTGTGTCATACATTGAGCCAATTTGATGTCAATATAATAAGAGGATTAAATAAAAACAACGAATTATGAGAATGAATAAAAAAAAAAAATAACAGTCACATATCTTAGTCCGCAGAAAACCTTCAAATATAACCTTTATTATTCGTTTATTTTTTAAAAAATAATAAAAAAACTTAGAGATAACTGCCATCAATCTCATTTATTGGTACACTTCAATCAGTTTCTCCCTATCGAAGTCAAGCACCCAAAAACTTCGTTATCCTCAAAAACAAAAGGTCAAGCACTCAAGCCCTTGATTGACTGTCTAAAAGGCTCCAAGCAATATCTAGTAATGTCAAACTGGGCCAGAGTGTAGTTTTTGCCTAAGTTTGGCATGAAATTGTAATTTACACAAACCTGGAGACGAAATTGTAATATACGTAAAGAAGACGAAGGTGGTCTTATCCTCATCCTGGGCTTTGCTCGAACTAATAACGTAGAGCAGTAACAGCTAGGAGATAGGAGGGAGAGAAAATGTTGAATTCTTTAGCTTCATCTTCAACTATATGCTGCCTTCCAAAAGCATGTTCTGGAGTTCCGAAATCTTCCTTCAATGGCGTTCAACTTCGTGGCATTCGCTCAGTTCAACCATGTCCTCAGATGAAATCGTATCGACAAGCTTCTTCTTCAGTAGTAATGATGGCAAAGAGAGAGGATGAATTGAAGGAAATTAGAACCAAAACCACCGAAGAAATCAACGAAGAGGTCATTGATCTTAAGGGCGAGCTTCTCATGCTTCGGCTCCAGAAATCTGCTCGGAACGAGTTCAAGGCCAGCGAATTCCGTCGGATGCGCAAGAGGGTATTACTTTTTTCCATCTGTCTCTTACTTGTTAGTTCATGGGAAATGCTAAATAATTTCATGGTTTTTCTTATTATCTGAGGGAATTGAAGACATACCTAGTTGCCCACAAGTAGTTTTTTGAACAGTAAGATAGGATACTAATTGAGTAGGGCGACTAAAAATTGGAAGCCTCGTAAAGTTGAAAACTTGATATTAGGAAGCAATGGTGAATTTTCGCCTTCTTAGAACTAGAAATTTTACTGGCTTTTCTTCTCTGAAAAAGCGAAGGTATTGGGGAATTTTCGCCTAACTTCTTCAAATTTCGTTCTCTTTCAAGCATATCGAAGATGCTCACGAAAGATTCTAATTTTTTTTAATCAAGTGTAACCAATGGGTCTAGAATAGGCAACTGTACTCTGCTCATGATAACCATTAGCACGAGTGTTCCTGTCTCATGCATGCAAGGACATCCCCATCTGAGTTTCATTCATTCATTTATTTTTAAGGAGACTGTTTAACCACAAGATCATGGTGCAAATTTTATAATGCTTTTTTCAGTGGTACTAGTTTGATTTCCTGCTTTAAAGATGAAACTAGGCGATCAATGGAAATTTGGTAAAGCTTGATTATTCATGAACTTGTTAGAGTTGAAGCTTCTGAGATTTTTGTAACATTAAAGGTTGAAATACACATTGTTGGAGAAGGTAAAGGGATTCATTTCTACGGTAATTTAAGAAACATACCTCGCGTACTCGGATGCTCACTATTTTTATATGGTCAAGAGTGAAGTTGGTATGCTATATGTATGGCAGAAGGATCTTCACATTCATCCGTTTTTAATTATGCCTTCTTTATCTTTTTCTGTAATAAAGATCTCACATTTATGCATCCATTGTTGTCTTTTCTGTAATAAAAATCTCACATTCATGCATCCATTGTTATGTCTTTTCTGTAATAAAATTCTCACATTCATGCATTCATTGTTATGGCTTATTTCTCTGGCATAATTTCTCATGGCTTTCAACCCTCTGTATTAGATTTAGAGAGGGAGGGAAAGATAGAGGAAGGGTTATCTGACTTTCTGGAGGTCAGAGGCTCTCCTCAGCCAAATCCAGAACTCTTTCCTACCTCTTTTCTCTCATGCTCACTCCCAAAATACCCTCAACTCCAACTCCATTCTCACTCTGCAGCTTATGCGTAGTTACTACCCGTAGGAGTTAGTTATTTTGGAAGACCTCGCCACTCACCCAATCCTTTTCCTTTTCATTTATATTATTTCTGCTATATATCTGAGTGACCAGTGGCCTATTATCAAGATTGGGGTCATTGGGTGATCAGTTAATGCTCAGAGAACTTTCACATGTTTCTAAGTGCTACAACTCAAGAGATGCTATATACAAGAAGGATAGTCACAGCCATCCCCAAACTTGTTTAAAAACTTGGTACATTTGATGTGTTTATACCATAACTAGATTTGCTGACAACGTTGAACAAGATAGTAAAACTAATAAAATGATAACATTGCTGCTCTCTTCGCTATTTAATTGTGTCTAGTACTTGATGAATGGACTCCTGAGTGTGTTTTCACAACCTGCTGCAATGGGTTACCACAGCATCCAATGTATGTATGTATGCATGGATGGATGGATGGATGGAAGATTGATGTCTTTATTGTTTTCTGTATCAACTCTCTTGATTGTAGTTGATTGAGTGGTCTCTGCCCTTCTTATGATTTTACTCAGCTGAGCTGTTATAGATCAATATCATAATCTTTTAGTTTTATCTTGCATTCTTCAATTTATAATCAACTTATTGCCTAATGCTATCAAAATCACTATGTACCAGAAGTGAGCACAGTTTTTAGATTGTCTTGAAGGAAAGACCTCTGGCTGCTTTCTATCTCTTGCTTGCGCTTCTAGTTTTCTTCTGTGGAGGGAAAGTTGGCAATGTCAAGTTTACAATTCACAATAGAATCCCAGTATCCTGATATTCCGAGCTCTATCTTCATATTCTGACCTAAAGAGCAAAGGGAATATAATTCTCTGAACTTGTATCCTTGTGTGTATGTCTGCATTCTATGAGAATTGATTAGATCATTTTCTGACTTATCCATCTTTTCTCTGTCTGATCTAAAAGTGAGAAGTAAGTGAGCAATCGCATACCTTTTTATATGTAATGATGAGAGGTCTGATCTGCCGCGAAGCAAATTCCTAAGGGACCTAAACGGGTTTACCAGCAGTTCCTTTGTATTCTGCATTATTGTTATGCGCTTCCTATCTCTTTGTTGGTAGTTTAAGCTGCTGATGTGAAATATTGACATCTACAGATTGCTCGCATGCTTACTGTGAAGCGGGAAAGGGAGCTCGAGGAGGGAATCGGTAAGAGGTTATCTAGGAAGCTTGATCGGAAATGGAAGAAAAGTATTGTCCCCAGGCCACCTCCCTCTTTAAAGAAGCTGCAGGAGGAAGAAGCAGCTGAAGAAGCTGAAAAATCTGCATGAGCTCACACATCAATAATCAATTGTCATTATTTGGCGGATGCTGCTGTTTAGTATATAATATCTTGTTGGTAGTCTAATGTGTGTTTCTTTCCTACACGAGGTTCATTTCCCCAGATTTAAAAAATATTATAATCTGAGAGACAAATTGCATTTGGGATTATAATGTCTTATACTAAGAGACCATTTGGTTGCTGGAAAGGATGAGAATGGAATGGACTAAAGAAATAAAAATAAAATAAAATGATCAAAATGTGGAGGGGAGATAGTTTAACATTATTCATGAGGGGGAGGGGTAATTATTTTGGAAGTCATAATTCATGAGGTCTGTACTCTGTAGAAGGTGTGGTGATTTCGACATTTGTGGTAGTGTGCAATCAGCTGCATCATGCTAAAATGAAAATTCTATTTTTGTTTTTATTTCTTTAACTTATTTCATTCTTATCCTTTTGAGCATTCAAATGGCCTCTGCATGGTTAGTTTATTATCTCAATTCCGTATTTACAATCTGCAAAATTGTATTCCTGTAGTGCAATTACATTTGATGGTGAAAGAAAAGGAGAAAATACTGCGGCTTGTTCAGGTTTTACAAGGGGACACAAGCTTTTAGAAGAATTATCTTTTTTTCTTATACAATTTTTTAAAAAAAAAATTAGGTTCACTTACGAGATTCCAAGAGTAGGATGAAAAATTACCTTTTAGTTTGTGATGCTAAAGAAAGATTTATGAGTATGATGACATGGTTGGATTGTCATATACTATTAATTCTCTAGATTTAAAAACACTAAATGTTAAGTCTATCTTATTATTCATTTACAAGCATTTTTACCAATATATTATAAATAGTATAGAGAAATTTAACCAAATGCTACATGGTGGGAAATATTTGTCAAAATACTACTCTAGATGAACGAGTTAAGATTTATAAAGAGGAGTATAACTGGAAATAAAAAAAAAGAAGCTTAGATTGGATAACATTCGAATCTAATTTAATGGAGATCAGATATAAAAAAAATTAAAATAAAAAGACAATAATGCGTATAAATTAATAAATAAAATTAGTTATATCCCTAACGCCAACACAACACATTCTTTTCTCGTCCCCGCACGATCTAGCATTCCACACTTGGGCGAGCTCGCCATCTGACGCGGTCCACCGTTGCCAGCTATTGAAGAAGGTTCTAACCCTAAGGCTCTGTCTACTCCCAAAATCCGGTGAGATTGATTTGTTCAATCTGGCTTTGAATTTGTTCCCCGCTTCATCTGTTGACTGCGTGGTTGTCAATCCTGTGTCGGACACCGTCGCGCCTTTTGTTGCTTTGTTTTAAATTTTTCGTTTTAATTTGGCTCTGAATCTGGTTGTTGTAATCGTTTGAATATTGACGCTTTTGAATAAAGATTGAGTTTTTTTTTTTTTTATACTTCTGCTCTCTTCATTTTGATTACTATGGACTTATATGCTTTGGATTGTTTTGTACGATGTTGGCATTCTGTATATTAATCTCTTTATATTATCACTCATGTAGAGAGTTCTCGAGGCTTCTTAGTTTATTGAACCAGAAGAAATGCTGCTTTGGTCGTCTCCTTAGTGTTCCAGATCGAGTCCTTCTTGGTCTTGTCCTCATTGCCCTATATTATGTCCTTGCTGGTCTCGTCTCCTCCCTGCGGTCTTCTACTTGTAGTCGAAAACTTCATTGGTTGAATACGTTCTTCTTCTCGGGTTAGAGGGATGAAATACGAATACTTGGGGTCGATATTTTGCATGATTGGTGCATAAGATTTGGGATCGCTTAATTTGGTTTAATGTTAGTTCTTGGTGAGAATCAATTTGTATATGAATTTGTTCCAAATGCATTCTTGCCCTTCTAGATCCAAAGTGCTTAGTATGTTTTGGTTACTATTTGTATTTGGTTTGATGTAAATGCTAGAGTTAGTATTTGCTTGACATAAATTTGTCGCTGAAGACCCTGATATAAACTGAGTCCTAGTTTTTGATTATACCCTTCGTGGTTATGTTACATTGTTTAGTAAAATGGTTGTAATTCAATATGTCTTGTCAAATGTCCAAGGTGTGGAGTAATTTAATTTGTGCTCCTTATTTGAATCTGTTATTTTTTATCCATGCTTACTATAGATGCTTTATTGATCCCAGGATAATAATATCTGTTACTATATTTTTGAAACTTGTAGTCAAAGAGGCATCAGGAGAAAACTGGGCAGAAGCAATCAGGAGAGAACCAAATACCACCACACTTCCTGGTGCCCTTTGAGTGGGCACTTCCAGTCTTCTCTTGTTCCAAAGATTCTTCTACTCTCCTGTATACTCACAAGTTGCAAGTGATGGATGAGAAAGAAAACCCCAGAAATGTCCCACAAACAGAATACTTTGACCCAGATCTTCAGAAGAAGCGCTCATTAATGCTTGAGCGCCTCTCAAACCGTCACCAGAATCGTTTGGATAACTCCCGCCAGTCTGAGTCTGGATCATCGTCATTTGAATCCAATTCATCCTTTCTTTCTCGCTTTTCTGAAATGAAGCGCTCCATTGAGTCTCAGCTAGCTGATTCCCAAACCGCTCCCCCTGATCCAGCTCAACTCAAGTCTTACTTTGAAAAAATATCTGCATCTATCTCTGATTTGGAGAAACTCGTTGCTGAAAACTCATATTTCTTGCCATCCTATGATGTTCGATCCTCACTCAAAACCATTTCAGATTTGAAACAAAGCCTTGAGAGTTTGAATTCCCAACTTATTCCAAAAAAGAAATTTGCATTTAAGAACAAAGCAAAGAAAGAATCTGGTGTTCCAGAATTGAAAGAGCCTCCTCTTTCGAAGTGCACTAATGCTTCACCGGAGAAAATGAGACTTACTGTGCGGGATTCGCCAGGATTTAGAAGCAAAGTGGGTCAGGTTTTGTTCGAGGAGTTTAGGGGATCAGAAGTTGGAGAATTCACAATTTCAGACCTTGATTCTTGTGAAGTTAGATTAATTGGTTGTTTAAGGGCACTTTTTGTTCATAGGCTGAAGAATTGTCAGGTTTATGTAGGGCCTGTAATGGGTTCAATTCTTATTGAGGAAGTGGAGGGATGCATCTTTGTGATGGCATCGCATCAAATTAGGATTCATAATGCCAAAAGAAGTGATTTTTACTTGAGAGTTAGGAGCCGGCCTATAATCGAGGATTCTAGTAATGTGAGGTTTTCACCATATTGTTTGACTTACGAAGGGATTGAAGAAGATCTTCGGCATGCTAATCTTGATAATGAGACTGGAAATTGGGGAAATGTGGATGACTTCAAGTGGTTGCGTGCAACACAATCTCCAAATTGGTCAATTTTGCCAGAGAATCAGAGGATCAGGATTGTTGATATATCAACTCAGGAGAGTAAAAATTATAATACTTAAGTTGTTATATACGTCTCATAGCATTCCAAAAGTGTTCAAGATTGTGTCTTTTTTGTTAAGGGCTCATTCAGTTCAGTTAATCTTATATCAGGTATGTTATTTCCGGTACTTGATCATGCATTAATATAATTTGGTAATAGTCATAATCACCAAATTCAATATGCCTCATTTATATGCTGTTTTCTGTTGTATTGAAAGTGAGCATGGCAAAAATCTTCCATGCAGCCATTTCCATGGATGGTAGTCTGGGTATTCATTTAACATGTTATCTTAGTTTTGGTGCTCTAATTAAATGATTCCTTGCAACTTAATCATCAAAGCTGTAATTATTTCATGATTCCTTCGATTGATATCTTTATTTTCAAACACCCCACCTCACACTGAAAAGAAAATCGAGTATGGACATTATGTAGTGTGTTAAAATTTTATTTTAAGATGTCTGGGAATGGGACAACAAGAATTGAAGTCTTAATGAGACTAAAATTCTACGCCAATAATAAATTTTATTAATATATTTAGCAATCTGCCATCAATAATCCGTTATATACATCATGAATCCATTATTCCATAGATTTCAAATTTTTTTTTTTTGCAAAGACTCAGTATTTTCACAGTATATCAGAAATCACTGTTCCCCTACTATTTCGTTCTTTAAATAACTTGGTCCTAAAGAGTAAAAGTTCAAAATATTTTCTCTTTGCTTCATTCCTATATATTTCTACGGGCTGATATTTTTACGAATTGACTTTTGTTTGGTTTTGCATTTCCCTGTCCAAATCTGATATGTCAATTTAGTTATCATATATATTTTTGAGAATAAGCATCTTAAATCATACCTGTGCTGTCCATGTTTTCTGCAAAGAGATGATATGGCAACATGTTAGGGTCACGATGAAGATGCTAAATGTGATTTTCAACAATATTTGTGCAAATGCATCAAATTTTCGCTATGTTAAAGGAATAAGAGCATCTTATTTGGTCAAGGAAATGCTCCAAGTTTGAATAAGGGTCTATTTTTTATGTTTGCCAAATGTGATGTGATTGGACCACAGGGATAGCTTACGTACCTCAAATCAAGGTACTTAAAAATAAGAAATGAACTAATCAGATGCATCATTGCACTAGTGCAAACACAATACTCTGTTGTTTTTTCCTCTTTTGAGTTTGGTGAGGGGGGTCGAATTAAGGGTCTAATTTTTGCTTATATTAAAGTAATTAGTGTTTCGACGGTCCATGCTCTCCAGAAATGGTTATAGAGATTGTCACATTGACACATGCTGCCAGTGCAGTTGGTGCCCTAATTTCTTTACATCCTTTATGATTTTTTGATATGGCTGGTTGAGTTTATGATTTTCGGCAAGTAGCATGCACATGTGTATGGTCTGAATTTTACCGAATAAGAATGTAGGATGCTTGAGAATGGCTGAGAGGGGAGGCACAGAAAGTGGCTGGTGTGCCAATGGCCTCGTGGCCTGAAAGTTCCTTAAAAGTCAGAGGTCGTGGGTTAATTGTGTTTATAAACACAAGCGGTTAATTCTTGCCCTTTTAATTAGAAAAAGAAAAAGAGTAGTTGGTATGAGTGTGACTATTGGACTGCATTGCTTTCTCACATTTGATTATTGTCGGTTCTTGCAGTACTTTTCTGTTTTGTAATTCATTCTTTTTCATTTTCATATCTTTCCAATGCTGCCAATTATTTTGTTCTTGACACCCAGCTATTTATTTCTTGTTATTCTGTAGGTTTTCTCTGTTGATGCCCTTGATCGGTTGAGCAACAATCTATTGTCACCCAACTCGGGCGTTCTTGCTGTACTTTTTAACAAAATGGGAATTCAAGTGAATGAGAATCGAAGTTAACAAAGTGCAATGCAAGTGTTATGATTACTGTGTGTGAGAGGGTGAACCCGTGTGAAGTGTGAACTCTTCAATTTTCCAGCAGCGCCACCATGTCCTTGCTACTCTGAACTTTCATATTAAATCGGGATTATTAATTTCTAACACAAAATCGAACACGATATAAATTTATAATTTTTGAACAAGGTAAGTTCTTGTTTAAGTTTATATTATATAATACTCCTTCCTTCGGTCTTTAATTTCTTAATTTAACTAATTTGATTATATTAAAAAAGTAAATTAGTTAATATAATATATTTTTTTTAAATATTTTAATTATCTTTCTTAACTCTTTTCTTCTTTTTCTTATTTGATTATTGTTAGACAAGAGGGTTGATTATTATTAGACAAGAGGGGTAATTTAAAAAAAAATTGATAGATATAATAAATAAGTTTTATATTTAAAATTAAGATTAATTTTTTAATTAAATTTTATATTAAAAATAAGGGAGTATCTTGATATAATCTATAATTGACAAGTCTTCTTACTGCGCAGTTTTAATGATTTTTCATCTGTTCCTCAATATAAAATAGTCTCTCTTCTTGCCTTCAGTAAAATTAAAACGATACACAAACAACTCGAAACAATGTTCTATTACTCAAACAAAAGTGTAGTTTCTTCTTTTTTTCGTGTTTTTGTTTTGCAGGAACAAAAGTATATTTTCTGTTCCTGGTCAATGTCATCATTGGTGGACGAAAATCTTAGTTGTAAATGAAAATAACTAATAACAGTTAAGTATCATAATTTGCAACTGAGATTTTCATACTTGCACATGCATGAATTGCTATTTACAGCTTATTTTTCAATATTTTTTTTGAAAAACATAATTTTCATTAAAATAAAATTCTGGGGGTGTCATTTTCCTTTGAATTAATCTATCATCTTTATTTGTGCTTGGAATTTCAATATCAAGGGTACAATAGATAATATGTGATAGACTCAGACGAAAAGAGGGAAGAAAAGGAGACAGAAAATCATGAGCCAGAGAAAAATTCTTACCAAACCCAAGGAAAACTTTATTAATATTTCGTGAACATAACGGCTTGTTTTAACTAAGATATACTCATCCTGATGACTCTTTTCCCCAGTTCGTTTGATATACACACACACAGAACAAAGCAAAATGCTATTTTGCTAATACTTTTAACTTTTCTAAGTGCTTTAAAAACTAAAATTAACACTAAAGTTTTGTTTGGTTCAACATAGGGGAATGTAAAGGAGGTAAAGGAGAGAGAGATATTTATTATCTAGTTCAGGAGGGGAGATGAGCTAATTAAAAGTTGACAAATATGTTATTATATATTTATTTAGAAGTATCCCTTCTTATTTTATAATATTAATTTATTTTAAAATTATTATTTCTTAATTTTTGAATATCAAAGATGAATTACTTCATTTATATATGATAAAGTATTTTTGCAATTATAAGACACAAGATAGTTTATCAAAGTATCAATGCTTGAACAATAGATAGTATTCTTGAAATTATAAAAAATAAAATTAACCAAAATTTAATAAAGGCAGTAATGGATTGAGCAGGTAAAAAATAATAATATAACCAACTCATTTTAAGATAGCGTCAATAGAGAAGTAGAGCAAAAATAAGTTTTTAGTTTGAAAAGTAAAATTGTAGTATTCGAAGAGTGTCATGGATAATTAGTCAATATTATAATAAATTACCCCTCCAAAAAAGCTCCATTTTTGGATAATAGGAGAAAGAGTGAAGGGGTGAGAAAAAAATATAAAAAATTGATACCTCTATTTTTTTCTAACCAAATACACTCATTTCTTCCAAACACCATCCCCCCCCCCCCCACCCCAAAATAACACACACCAAACAATGCCTAAATCTCAATCTAAATTTGAAATTACAAAAGGATCATGATGAATTTGCTCCGTGCTAGCTTCTTTGAAAGTTTGAGCTTAAATTTTGAGTTAAAGGATATTTTCGCTCTTATTCTGACGGCTGAATATTTTGAACTATCAAGGGATACAATATTATCCTCAATTTTTTTTTTTTTAAAATGTTGAAATATTGCCCAGTATCGTTAAAAAGACAACAAACATTTTTATAAGCAAGGAAAAAGTCATGATACTAGTATATCAAAAACAAAAAAACAAAAAATCATGATAAAAGGTTGAATAATGTAATGCCGACTTTGCTATGTATAATTTTCATTTTCCCTGCAGTATTTTGTTTGCATTGACTTTTATAAAATCTTACCACCGTTTCTAATTATAATATTTATTTAACTAATTTAGATAAATTAATTAATTAATTAGAATGATTGTGTATTTATTTTCCTAAAATTCTTCTTCTAATTATGTACATTTGAATTACCATTTGATAAATATCCTTAATATATACAATCAGATATAGATACATTGGAAGTAAAACTATAATTTTAAGAGACAAAGTGGATTAGGATATTATATTTAAAAATAAATTCAACTGTCCTTTAGCTCTTATACTCATCCGATTTCATTTTCTATTTTTATCAATTTTTTTAAATTATCCTTATTGATACTCCTCAATAATAATCAAGTAAGAGAGGAATAAAGGAACTTAAGAAAAATAATTAGGGTATTTTAGAAAAAATATATCATATTAATTAATTTAACTAACTTTCTTAATTTATTTAAATTAATTAAATATATCTTATATTAAGGACATATGAGTAATTAATAACAGATGGAGTATATAATTTGCGTTCTTGTGGAGATTAATGTTTCCATGGAAGAGCAATATATGCCCTTTACGTCATGAATTAAATATTTGAGTTTCGATTAATCCCGTTGCATCATGGTCATAAGCACTCCGACTTTTGAAGTTTCATCGCCCGTTTTTTGTCTATTGCTTTCTTTGTTTAATATGCTTCTAGCGAGAGTTGATCAAACACGAATTATATATATATATATATAATACAATTATATAATATTTTCTTTTTTTAAATATATTAAAAAAGTTAAATAAATCAGTTAATTAATTTGACCCTCAAGAAGAATTTATATTATGTATTTTTTAATCTATTAAAATTAGTGAACTAACTATTATATTAGTTATAATTAATTGATTTATTTAATTTTTTTTTAATTTATTTAAAAAATTAATTAATTTTTATATTAAGAATTATGAAATATTGTCTGTGACAATTCACGTGTAATAGACGCTAAGGATGTAGCTCACTAATAAATCGTAATTCGTTTCGTTGTGTGGTTTGGTGAAGACTGAAGAGTGTAGTTTGTCGATTGGGTCAATTAAACGACGCTGTCACTGTCGTTGCAGATTGAAAATTATGAACTCAGAATTCCAGAACTCCAAGCTACAACTCTCTCTTCTTGTGGCATCTTAATATTATATATTGAAATGTTATAAATAATATGCAATTTTATTGCTTAATTAATTCATACTTTACCTAATGCATTATGTCTGACGTACCAGAGTTTGTTGAAGTTGCTTGCTTGCTTGCTTATTCATTGCCCTAAGGATATTTGTCTAAATCTTACAGACTGATTCAAGTGTTTAATTGCTTGGTAATATTAAAAATAAAGTATGCACATTATTTCTTAAATTTTCTGAAATTATAATTTTTTTTCTTTAAATAATAAAAGAGTTGTCATTATCTACATACTTATGATCCTTTGTTAAAACCATTTTATTTTCTCTTTCAAATTCACAAAATATATTCCAATCTCGGGACAATAAATGTAAGTAATATATCGATGTAATTGAGGAATAAAATCATTGGATATCTACGAACTTCACTCTATATGTAATTCTTTTTTGCATTTTAGAAAATGTCAGTATACGTACATTTTGAAAATATTATTTGTTAGTGAACGTTAATTTTTTAATAGTTAAAATTAATTTTTTTAATAGTTATGATAATTTTGATCTTTTAATTTTTAATACTTTTAAAGAAATATTATTAATTCATAAAAAACTTATAAACCCCTACAAATTTTATACGAAATTTTTTAGAATAAAATTGTATTTTAATCTTTTTAAAAATATACCAGAGATTTTTATATATAATTTTACTAAAATTTAAGAAAAATCTAAATAATCTACTGTAATATTAGCTCTACAAATGTGCCTATTCTATTGTATAATAGCAAGATTTAGGTATCTGAACTCTGGTTGGTTTTGTTAAAAACGTGAACAAAACTGGCAAGCTTGTAATCGAATTTGGCATTCCATTACAAGCATGCAAATATAGAAGCTATAAAAATCTTGTAAACCTTCCTCCTTAATATTGAATAATTTTCTCTGAAAATTTTTATTAAAGAGCAATATATTGCCCTATAATTTTTTTTAATTCAATATCATCCTAAAAATTTTAAAAAGTAATAATATCACCCTTAATATTAAAAATATTCATTGTCAATGTTAATTTTTAACGGCTAACTTAATATCTTAACAAAGTGAAGTAATATTATTATGTTTTAAAATTTTCGGATGACATTGAACTAATAAAAACTTCTGTATATTTTTTTTAGTAAAAAGTTTTAAAATAAATTTATATTTTAACTCATATATTCGTGCGTGTGTGTATGATCTTTTTTGGTTATTGCCGTTGCCGAAGATCTTATGAATTTGTGATCTTAAATTACTAGAAAGAAGAGAGATGAAACAAGAAGGAACAAAAGAATAAAAGAAGCACAGAAAGTCGGAGTTTAGATGTAACGGTTAGAAACTTAAGCGAGGAAGCAAATCAGTTGTTTAGCGGATCAATAATTAAGGTTGATTTAATTTGCTTGTTCTAATGAAAAAAGAATCTCACTACTGTTAAACGCTGACATCATTCAGCTTCTTACGTTAAAACAAAACCTGCTTCTTCTTCTGTTTCTTTATTCGAGAAGCTGCTCTGGTCCCTCGACAACGAAACCAAGTTGAACAAGTAATCTCCTTAAAGCAGGAAAAAAAAAAATCTAAAATCCATGTTTCATTCATTACGAGTACACTACGACATAATATCTCTTCTCCTATTTATAAATCAATTTTATCATATTTTATACATACTAATTAAAATTTTAAATCTTATTAATTATACTATAAAATTCAACAACTTTATAATTTTATCTTTATTTAATATACATTATACTATGTAAAAAGAAAGTTAATATAATAATAAATAAATAGTATAATATTTATATAAAAAATTTCTTTCTCCCCACATAAATAAGATCAAAATAAATATTCTCTTTTTATCATATAAATAAGATCAAAAGAGTAATTTATATTAACTATCCCTAATCAAAAAATGGTGCTTCGTTTTAGGGGTGTTCATAAAACTCGCGGTCCAGTATGCCCACCCGAGCCCGTGAAAAAAATACCCTGCCCAACCCGATAAATATATGGCAGAGCTGGGCATCAGGCTGCAAAATGCAGCCCATATTTTTTTCGGGCTGGGCACTGGGCAAGGGGTTGCCCTGCCCTGCCCTGCCCATGAGCACCCCCTTTTTTATTTTTTTACTTTTCTCCCTAGATGTTACACTTGGAAAGGAGAATATGATAGTTACTGGTGACTAAAGGGTTATTTTAGAAATATAAGTAGTTAAGTACGTAAATTACGTCTTTTAATATTTATAATTATATTAATTTTTTTTAACTTTACTAATCATAATATGATTACATTACAAATTATAATTATTTATTTTATTTTTTTTTAGATACTTCATCCTTGTCAAAGTTTGAAAAATTGATGTAAAGTTATAATTACAAACTACTTAGACTTCAAGACTTTTTTTTATATGCAATGAATTTCAAAACTTTAATTATTATCTTTTTGTTATCTTATTTTTAGTAGATTATAGATATTATTTAACTCTTGAAGATATATGAATATGGTATTATTTTATAAGTTTATAATTGCAGATTTTTTTTCACAACATGAACATGGCATCATAACTTGAGCCCGCCCAGCCTGCCCATGCCCAACCCAAAATGATTAGGGCTTTTACCGGGCAGGGCAGGGCATCGGGTTGCAAAATGCAGCCCATGCTTTTTTTAGGCAGGGCACTGGGTATGGAGGTTGTCTTGCCTAACCCTACCCATGAACACCCCTACTTTGTTTCAAAATATAATCATTATACTTAAGAAGGAAACTTAGCTTCTCCTTCCTATTCAATATGTAAGACATTTTTTTAAAAGTACTATTGGTTTTTAGAGGAGAGTAAAAAATAATATGATGATGTAGTTTAATATAATTAATAAAAATAATATTAAAAGTTACTTGAATTTTATAATAAATTTATTATTTTAAATTATTTATATCGATCGCATAAATTAATTAAATTAAAAATAACATATATATTTCACACCTAGAGGGTGTATGACATAAAGTTTATTAGAGAAAGGTCTTTAGTCTTATTGCATAAATAATTTACATGAATTAAGCTTTGAGGATTCAATAGAATAGATAGAAATAGATCTCACGTTGGCTAAAAAAAACAAGAAGTTGATTATTTCACGTCTCAAAAATGGGAAAATTGAGAAAAAGTGTCATATTAAAACTTTTATTAGTCTCCTGACAAATTATTCATTAAGGTTGTTACATTGACAAACTCAGTTTTATACTCAAGCTTTGGTGAATTACCCCCGTATGCAACTAGCTAGACCAACCTTCATGGACTAATGGAGAGAGGTTTCTGTTAATTACTTATAAATCTAAGCCTTTTTTGACCTTAGGCCGTATTAATTAAGTATCGTTTTCGTAAGAAAGAAGCACCCTCTAAGAAATTAAGAAAGTACCTTTAATTTATTTCAACAGTTCTGTTATGTTTTTCTTGTTTATTATCCTGATTAAATATGAAGCGAATTAATTAATGTAGACTTATGTGTATTTACGTAGTCAACGGGTTGAGAGATGGTCTTGGAAGGATAACCTTTTACGTAGTAAAAGTTATTCCTCTTGATTACACACACACATTGTGTTTTTCTTTCTTTATATATAGTAATTTATATCTAGTAATTAGCAAAAATAATTATTGAATTAAAAATCGTCATCTAATTAAGGTGGGAATGACTAAATGAGTAGTATGCATATACTCTCTTTGTCCTCCTTTTAACTAATTTGTAGAATTAAAAAATTAATTAATAAGTAAAAAATTTGTGACATTTTTTAAAAAAAAAATACCCCTATCATTTAATGATTAAAAATTAATGTGTAAAAATAAAAATGCCGCAATAAATTAGTTTATCATGAGGGAAAAATAATTAATATAAGAGATAAGATGAAATTAAATCATATATTTAAGCTGAGACAGGAGTACAAATTAAATTAAGCTTGCACCATTTTGATCATCAGATGATTTTATGAAAGGATTTATAATTAATTAAGATTTTGAGAGAATAATTTTGAAAGGTTTTTTTTTAATTGATCTCCAAAATCACATAATCAAGATTATTCTACGTACGCGTGACATCGGTTCGTATGTTGTTGTCTTGTAATATATGTATACTATCAATCCCCGAAATCTAACATGGTTGAAAAATAAAGCATCCTTATATACATGTGTATTTGTTCTTGGAGACTTTCCTATACATTCCCCCGAAATCTAACATGAGCATGCAGAAGGAACGACGTCGTCTAAGAATTAAGCAAATCGTATAATTAAAAAGCATCGAAGACATCAATGGCTTCATCAAGACGCCATAATAAGAAGAAGGAGATGAATTCAAAGGGAGTTAGAAAGAACGTAAGAACTTAAAACGGATATTTGCTTCACCAACTTTTCGTCTAACACACACCTTAAAGAATGGATAATCATCACTATCTCTTCTTCTTATAGATGTCTTCATCTATGTGGATGAAAGCTTTGCGACAAACTCACCTACATTTTTTCTTATGTGACATCAGTTCGTTGTGTGTTACGTTGCCTTTTCTGTTAATTAATTATATAATAATTAATATTAATAATAATATTAATATTGATATGTATGATATTGATCACCACCAACACCTAACAAGGTTGAAAAATGAACGTTGTACATACGCTTTTAATTGTTCTTAGATAGCTTGCACACGTTTAGCATTTTTCATGTTTGCCGTTTGGTGGGGGTAACTAGCTTCCTGTCTGATTTATATTCAGAAATGCGGACAATGGCAAGGCAGGGATTAAATAAAACAATAAAAAAAAACTCAAACGGAACTTTTTATGTCTAAAAATTAATGAACTAAATTATGTATAATGTTTTGAACTTTGGACCATGTATACATAACATTTACAACTTTTAAAACTTTACAATGAATCCTCGTAAACTCTTATATTTATACAGATAATTTCTATATGATTAATTTTATGCATTACTTATAATCCGTACATAACTTAATTTTATGCATTACTGAATAATATAAAACCATATAAACGGACATTGTTTTTATATATTTTTATTATGTTGGTATATATATTTTTTCTCAATTTTTAATTTGATATCTCTATTGTTTTCTCTCCTTATTAAACCGTAACATTGTTAACATCTATAACTACTCTATTAGCATTATTAAACCTTGTATAGAAGTCAGTTGTGCTAATAGAGTAAAGTTAATAAATTTATTAAAGAGAGAAAAAATAATAAATATCAAATTAAAAATAAAAAATACAAGTTAAAATTTTAAGAAGTTTAGAGTGCAAAAGACTTTTACTTATTTAAAAAATTGCTCTTATTAAGATTCAAATTGTGTTCTCCTCCTTGCAATGGTAATAGAGCTTACAAGTTACTACCTCAACCAACATCTTATTTTAGTTATATATAGTTTATTTAAAAAGATATAAAAATGAGATGGCAAGTATGCAAATAAAATATAGAATAATACTTACCTTATGTTCTTTATATCTATTATTAAATTCCTTATATATTATATGCACGCAAAGGGGAATATATACCCATGCAGGTATGTCGCTTTTGCATTCAAGCAAAGGGTAATATAAACCCATGCAGGTATGTCTTGTTCTGGCCTTAGCCATTGCCCGCTTTTTAATTTAAAAGGGAAAAATAATTAAAGTAATCCATGGAAATAATGTAAATACTTCTCTTTTTCTTAATATAAAATATATTTAATTAATTTAATTAGATTAAAAAAATTAATTAAATTAGTTAATATAGCATATTTTTTCTAAAGTACCATAACTATTTTTCTTAATTCTCTCATTCCCTTCTTATTTAATTATTATTGGGGAGTATTAATAAGGATAAATTAGAAAAAAAAATATGGAAAAGAAATTTTATATTTATAATCAATATCAACTCCTCAATTAGATCATATATTAAAGATTAAAAAAGTAGTATTTACTAAATACAAAGCATTGAAAGTGATTTAAGAGTTTAAGTTGTAGTCCAATTGTTGTTAAATCGATGTTAACTTAATCATGATTAAAATAATATAATTTAATTTAAATGTATAAAAAAATTTATATGTAACTCTTAAAATATTCATATTTAAATAAAAAAATCATTATTTCTACGTACATAACTAAGTGAGGGGAATATTTATATATAAATAATACATAATCTAAGAAAGTAAAGCCACTAAAATATAAGTTTGATAGGCCACTATTCCCTTGACTCAAAATAACATTGTTTCATATTCATTAATTAAGGAAAAAAATATAAAATTTAATCTAATCGGATTCATTCAAAACTCTTAATTGGATCAATCGGTTGAATGATTCACTAATTTGATCAATCAATTTAAGTTGGATTTTAATATCACGCATGAATATGAATTATGACCATACAGAAGGATATGTATAATTTTAAAACGTGTGTGCATGGCACATTAATTTTAATTTTTTTTTATTCAAACCATCTACGAGCCTCCACCTGCTATCTGGCTGCTGACTTCAATCCTGATCCCAACTGGTTAATTAAACATAAACAGTTAATCCGTACTATATTAACAAAGGAAAGCGACCCGCTTGAATTACTACTGCGCATATTCAAAATAAATGTTGATACATTACTCTTTTCCAATTTCTATTTTAACTTATAAAGCATTTCTAATCACGTCATAAGAGTTAAAAAGAAGTGGTTAACACATTGATTTAATATGATAAAAAAATTTAACTTTACCCATATTTAAGAATATAGAAAAACATGTTACGTTAGACTTCAAGTCTCCTCTTAATAAATTATAATAATGGTAATATTTAGAAAAAAAATTAATTAAGAGTTCATCAAGTGACTTCTATTATATGAACTATCAATTCTTTTTTAGAAAGTGCTATATATATAATGGGAATAAGAGAATAATTTATTTAGAGACTTGCAGTGTATGGCGTCTTGTTAAGAATAAGAATACTGTTTGTTACTTATAAATAATATAATTTCAAAATTTTCTTAATATTATATATATATATATATATTGGAAAAGTCTCCTTTTGCATCTGCTTCTTTGAAAAAAAAGAACTTGCTACAGTAAAATAAAGTACTTATTACGGTAAACAAATAACAAGAAACAATTTTCGATTGTTAAGTCAAACTTTGCTATTATAATTCAAATATATGATTTATTGTCCCTAGGTTAGCTAATAGTAAAAATAAAAAGAGAGTATTTCTTATATTAATATGTTAATTTTACCTTTAATTAAGCATTTAGTTCATATAATAAAACTTTTAAAATTTTAGATATATTTAAGTAGCTAGGTAGCCTCCTTACAAATACTTTTAAAATTTGCTATGAATTTTGTATTTTATAATTGAATATTAACATTGACTAATATTGATATTTGTAAGGATGATTCTAATAGATTAAAAGGGAACAAGAATCGCAATAATTGGGGCAAGATGTCGTAATTAATTATTAATTGATCCACGTAATTAAACGCAATGGTCAGCCAAAACCGAAGCCATGACTGTTTATAAATAGGAACTGAAGCTTATGAAACTTCTTCAGATTTTGGGTGTAGCAGACGAAGTTCAGTCCCCAACTGAACTTGAAGGAAGCTTCGCAAAAACCCTCAAAACTTGCTTTTCAGAACAAAAGGGGAGAAAAAAAAAGAACAGCCATCAGAAATAATGGGAAGATCTCCGTTCAGTGATGAAAATGGTCTGAAGAAAGGTCCTTGGACCCCTGAAGAAGACCACAAGCTTGTCCACCACATTCAGAAACATGGCCATGGAAGCTGGAGATCTCTCCCTAAACTAGCTGGTATATACACACACACACACACACACACACTTATCTCCTCTCTCTCTCTCTCTATATATATATATATCCTCTCTCTCTCTCTCTCTGATGAATCAAATTGTGCAGGGCTCAACAGATGTGGGAAGAGTTGCAGGTTAAGATGGACCAACTACTTGAGACCAGACATAAAGAGAGGGAAATTCTCCAAAGAAGAAGAACAGACAATTCTGAATCAACATGCTATCCTCGGCAACAAGTAATTAATAATAATTACTGTTTTAACACTAATCTTACGAGTACGTACGATGATCAGTGCTATAATCGTGTGTTTAATGTTGTTTGTTTGTTTAGATGGTCGGCGATTGCGAGGTACTTGCCTGGTCGGACTGATAATGAAATAAAGAATTTCTGGAACACACACTTGAAGAAGAAGCTGATTCAAATGGGTTATGATCCTATGACTCATCAGCCTCGAACTGATATCTTCTCTAGTCTTTCTCATCTCTTAGCTCTCGCTAATCTTAAGAACCGTCTGGATCATAATGCTTCGAGCTTTGAATTTCTGCAACATCTTTTTCAACCTCGTACCAGTCATCATCAAGCAAACACAAACGTCGTGAACATTATGGACAGTTTCACTCATTTGAATAATTCACTTCATCAGTTAGACGACAACAACAACAACGTTGTTAATAATGAGTCTTCCATCGCTTTTTCTCGCATGCCTGAGTTAATTACTCATTCTTCTTCTTCGTTGATTAGTAAAGAAGACGTGGTTCAAATCCCAGAATATTGTACTGTGAACAAGGAAGAAGGGAGTGGTTGTTCACCTAATAATGCCACGTGGCTTCACTCGTGTGTGAGCACGCGGTCTCCTTCTTTTGTTCAGACCGAGACGGCAACGGCAACAACACATGGCATCAGTAATAGTATCGCCGATAACTGCTCTACGCTGGCGGCTTGCGACTTCGGAGAAGTTATGGATCAATACATGTGGCCGGAGTCAGAGCTGTTTCTAGAAGACCCTTTATTCCATGAGATTAATGCCTAGTGATCTTAGGTTAATTAAGGCTTTACTCTGTTTCTTTGTAGATACTGTTCATTATGAGTATAATCCTTTATTTATGTTTTGATAATATGTAATCTCCGTATAATTTTATGAGTGTTTTAATTGTAATTCGTTTCTTGTTTTGCTTCTTTCTGCCTAACTTTGAGTTATAGTTGGTACTTGGTGGTATATTAACTTCAATGGTATACATATATATATAACATTAATGATTTTCACGACAATGATATATTGGAGGGAAGGGAAGTGAGGTATCAGCCATTGACCAAACGCTTGCAACTTCCACAAGCGTGCCAACCACTCTAACTAGACATGGCGCCCAGCTCTGAATTTCGTAGGAATTTACATGGATCAAATTAAAACACCAGTCATGTTTTTACCCTTTTTTTTATTAATTATTCCATCACACACACAAATTAAATGAATTTTTAATCGCTTGATATATAGTCGGCAAGCTGCCCCAATGATAACGCTAATCCCAATGAATCTAGTATTGATATGTTTGTGCATGAGACGTATTTCAATTGATTGTGTATATATATATGTAATAAAAAGAATTACTTGATGTGTATCTAATTTTATTCTTAATAACTTCAGCAAGATTAATACTTCTTTTTTTTTTTGGATGGAAACTAAGTTTGATACTTTTGATATATAGATATTAAGTCTATTCTTTTAATTACATACAAATATTGGCCCCAAGAAACTACCCTTCAGCGTCGTACGAATAAAATCGTGATTCGGTATATTAAGTAATCCATCATATCATGGTCAAGACGTGAACCCTGATAGCAAAACATTGAAATTTAGAGAATGTGAAAAGAATCATTTTCCATTTCCAATTCACTTATATATTAATTTACGGTTTGCCTTTAAGGTAGAGTGACCATATTCAGGGGTCAATACTAAATAAATAGTCTTCTAATTAACTACAGTCTCTGCGTGGTGTCCCACATGGCGAGAGGGGGGTGGAGAGGGAGAGAGAGAGAGAGAGAGAGAGAGAGTTTGACATGAAGAAAAAGTCAATGGAGTCACTTAAAAGAATGGCAAATCATGAGAGAGAGAGAGAGAGAGATTCAGTTGTTAGAATACAGAAGAAGAAAAGGAGAAGTTGGATTTTTCTGATTAATAACTCAGAATATATCACAGTTTTGAATGCGTAGGAGAAGCATGTTATAACTTGTGGCCAGGGATTGCATGCAATGTAATCCTCATGCTACATCAAAGGGAATAACTCCATTTGGGAGAACAATGTCCGATCCACTAGAAAGATAATGTTGCATGATGTAATTGTGGATAATATAGATAATATATATCTGCTGATTAATCTGCTTTTTTTCTGGGATTCTTAGTTTGAAGGACTCTTCACTTTTAAATGTTCTTGTGATGATTTAAAGAAAACCTCACAGGTATACGTCCTTAGCCTCAAAAGAGGTAAATATTTCTACAAAAGTACAACTCTGGATTTCCAAAAGACGCGTTAAAATCATTTAATGCCAGGAATATAGTATTTACAATCTTGTTAAAACAATTTTACTATTAATATTTTTTAACAAAGAAAATATTATATTTGAATATGAATTACTCCTCCCGCCCTATAATATATGACATATTTAACTAATTTAATTATATTAAAAAAGTTAGTTAATATAATTTACTTTTTCTAAAACACCATAATCATCTTTATTAACTTTTTATCTTTCTCTCCTACTTGATTATTGTTGAGGAAGTACCAATAGCAATAATTTAAAAAAATTAATAAATATAGAAAATATTTCTTATATTTATGATTAATATTAACTCTTTAATTATATTTTATATTAAAGACAGGAGGGAGGGGTATTACAATATAACTTGGTATGCCCAAAGCAGAACTTTATTAAATCATGCATGTTCAAAGATTGGTCTATTGATTGAAGACTAAAACTGTTTCTGTGTATGTGAATCCAAAAAAACAAAATATCCTATTCCTAATTCAATTCCTCATAAAAAGAATGTTCTCCATCGATATATCACATCTACGTACACATTGGAGATGCACAATTCTTAAACAAACGAATCAATAAAAACTTTACTATCAGATCCAATCAATAAGAACTCTTCTAGTATCATCAACAAACATTGAGTGCACTTTTTTTTTAGATTATATTAATTTTTTATAAATTTCTTTCAAGGGCCAAAATGTATAATACTATTATATATATATATACCAAGAAAAAAAATTAAAATCTCCGGGCGTGGCCGCCAGGTCCCCTTGTCTCCACCCCCAAATGCAACTATATAATATTTTTTTATTAAGTATAAATATTTTTTTATCGAAGATAATTATATTTGAGATATTGTCATATAATAAATATAAGCACTTTTTTAGTGAGAATTTAAATATTAATTTATTATATTATAAAAAATTAATTATTTTTATTATACTCAACTCTCAATGGTGCAATAATATAATGTTGATTATCTGGTTTGACTGGAATTAAATATCTATCAGCCTCCGAGATAAGAGACAAACAAGAGGGTGGATCAGTTTGGGCCACCTATTCTATTTGAGTTAGGTTTAGATAAGATTTCCCTTAAATTGACTAATTACGATCATGTCTTTGATCTCTTGCAATATCATCAATATATGTTTTTGAACCATCAATTAATGGGATACATATATATATATATATATATATTCACTCAACTACCCCTTGCGGATCCGGATCCTCTCAACGGCACCCTCCCTCCTCATCTCTCAGAAGCACTCCTCTCCTTTCTTTCTCTTACTTTGTTCTCTATTTACTTATTCTCTTGATCAGACTATAAAAAAAATTAAAAAAAAAATATTTTTAAGAAAAGACGTTTTTTTTTTAAAAAAAAAGTATCTTCTAAAACACACTTTAAAAAAGTGTTTTTAAGATTTTTTTTAAAAATACACTTTTTAAAAAAAATTAAAAACACTTTTTTACAGTGTTTTTTAAAAAACATTTTTTTTCATTTTTACTGTGTTTTTAAAAATTTTTTTTTTTTTTTATAATTTCGGCAACAGAAAAAAGCAAATAGAAAGGAAAACGGAAGCAAGGCAAAAGCAAGAAGAAGAGTGCTTTTGAGGGATGAGGAGGGAGGCTACTTCTGAGAGTATCTGTTTCCACCCCTTGCATACTCTTCAAACTTGTTCCATAAATTATCCTAGATTTTGATTTGACACTCATTTAAATATTCCTTGGACCATATTAATAATTCGAGTAAGAAAAAATAATGACAAAACACAGTATGGTTTGGTCCATTTTATTTAAGAGAGAGAGAGAGAGAGAGAGAGAGAGAGAGAGAGAGCATTATTATATTATTGGTTGAACAATTATTATTATTTGATTTTTCATCCTCAAATTAATACTTTTTTTCCCACTAGCTAGCTTACTTAAGTCCCTGTTCCTCTATTATATTTCTTACAAAAGGAATGCATAATAGCTCATGGCTTCATGTTCTTGTGGTATGGTGAATATTAAAGTCATTTTCTCATCCAATGAAAGAGAATAAATTAGTCTCCATTATAGAAATTCAGAACATTGAAAATTGTATTAATGCGACGAAAGTCAACTAGGTCGTGCACATTTGGAAGCAATTAGGAGAAATAATCCCCTACTTAATAAAAATGTTAAATCATGAAGTAAATTCCAAAAGATCCCACCTAATCCCACAGTCTCTTGGTTGAATGGTCAATACTCAATCATCCTTCATGCAATTTCCAATTAATGAAGACACTTTTTATTTTATTTTCCTTTATTTAAAAAAAAAACTGTTTAACTTTTTCGACTATTTCATGTTTGAATTTTATCACTATTAGCTTGCAGACTTGCTGCCAAGGAAAAGAAAATTTGTGAAAATTTTATGTAAAAAAAAAAGCATTTTTTAAGGAAAAATGAACAATAATTAATTTGTGTGTGTATATATACATATTTTATTACTACAATTTTTTCTCCATAAATAGTCATTTTTCTTACCAACGCCATATAAATTAACATAGACCTATATGTTTGATGGATGATTTGTCATCATGCATGTGCTTCTTTAGGTCTTGGTGTCTTCCAATTCTTTATTCAAATAATTTCAAACGGACATTTGAGTCCATGAATATAATTATAATTGTCTTCTATCTACTTCCTTCGACGTAAGAAGATAAGATTCAGAAGTGGATAGAGTAAAAAATTGGTTTACCATTGGCGTATATAATCAGAAACGTTAACATCAAAGCCAGGGATCTAGAACACTGTCGTTTTTAATAAAATTGTAGAGAACACAAGGCGTAGATTAAATAACTCCACAACGAGTCGAGGTCAAAAAGAAACCTTACGAAAATCAAAGTACTTAGGAATTAATCATAGATATTCGGTAACTCATGAGGTCATGTTTCACTAGTTTAGATCACTCTTTCCGATACATTAATGTTCTTTCTACTAAATTCACTTCATATTATTTTTACAATCATGTGATATTTAGTAATAATTACTTGCGCATATTTAAGTATTACCAATATGGGAAAATTAATCATCAATCATTACGGTTTCACTCGATTTTTCATCGGGTCCCTATAATTTTTTTTATGATTAAATCCTTATATTTTCAATCAACCTTTAATCAGGTCCTTATGATCAAAATTCATGTTGAGATGGCTGCTAGAACTTGATTAGGCTTTGAGTCAGTATACACATTTATTTAAAATTGCAGCCTGGGTTTTTATTATTTAAAAAAAAAGAAAATAAACATAAACAGTATATAAAGATTAGGGGATTAGTTTTCCCTATTAATATTTAAATAAAAGGAAATTCTCATAATTACATAGTCTTTTCTTTTTCATTGATTAGGTTTAACTAGAGATTTTATTCAAAAGGCATATATGGAATTTTTTTTCTATTCAACATAATCATGGTAGGTTTTTATCATACGCCATATTTTTCTCCCCGTTATGAGTATCCAAAGCAAAGTCGTTTAGTGTTAGTATTTCTGCTTGAAATTAAGCTTGATTTTTACGTACGAAACAGTATATAAAAATGGCTAAGCTAAGAATAGAGCCGCGTGTCTGCGTAAAGACCAAAAGCAAATTTTAATTGGAGTTTGAAACCTTCTTCCTCAGACTTCTCTTCCCCTCTGTCTAACCAATGCACTAACCCTTTTTCCTAATTCAAACACTCGGAAATTACTAATGTTTACCTATTACTACGGCGTACCACCTTCACTAATTCGTCTTTATCTTTAAGCACCATATTGGATGGGACTTAGACCACATTTGTCTACTATTCCTCTCTCCCTATTTACTTGTTCTCGTAGAAAAATCTTATCAGCTGACAGGTCTAACAAGTTTTTTAAAAAGTTTAAATTTGTGTATTTTTTAATGGTTCTTATTAATATGTTAGAAAAAGAGCATAGTACTCATATTGGTAGCTTGCTTGTTTTAAAGATTAAGCAAATGATTAGTAGACTATGGGAGGTACTATTAAAATATATTTTAAAAGAGAAGAACAAGATGGTAAATGCACTAGCGAGAGAATGACTCTCTAAATCATCACTATATATTACATGTCCATTCTATTTGAGGGAACTACTGGATTATGAGGGTTTAGGATTAATTTTCTCATTAGTGTAAACTATTTGTATTATGCAACAGCCCTCATTTCTTATAAAAAAAAAAAAAGTCTCTAACAAGTCATATAACCTATTTCTATCCCTATTTATACTGTACAAATCTCATCATAGGTAGCGGGAAGGTCTTAGTAGTTGGAGTGCGGCCCTTGAAGTTCTGCGTTTCACTAATTTCTCAAATGGGCCATTATAAAAATGGTCTAAGCATATGTGTCATTTATTGGTCTATATGTTATTGCTGGACCCAATTTTTATCCAAGGCCTTATTATTTATCGTAGAACATTTTAGGCTAATAATATCTTTTAAAACATATATAATAGAATTTTGAATAAACAAAGTTCAATATAATTAGTAGATAATTAGATTTTTTAAATATAATATTTTATGTTTAAACTAGGTTATGTGTATAGAAGAAGTTTTGTTAAGAGAAATAAAATTTACTTTGATAATATCTACATAGATAATTAATATCTAGCTATTAGTTAGAAGATACAATCAATATTTTAAAAATAATAATAAAAATTTGAATTATGTGTTATAAAAAGGGGCGTAGGCTTACAAAACTACATATTATTGCTAAAGGTAGAGGGAGTATTTAGGAAGAGATTATGAAAATTGGCCAACGAATTTATGTAGTTAAGCTCCCTTCTTCCTTTGCACTCGAGGGCTAATCTCAATCTGGCCCGAGGAAATCTTTGCACGTTTTTGTTACCTTTTGGGAGGCCTATGCCCCATAGAAATTGTCTACCTGAGACAATCCTTTGACCTGTAGATCCTAGCACAATGTTAGAATTTTAGCTCTTTCAGAGTGATATTACACTGATGGCTCAGGGCCCTTAGAAAGAGGCCTTATTCGCCCTCCACCTAAGCTGCGCAGTGATGAATAAGGCTACATTTTTAATTCTTCAAAATTAAAAAGTGTAGTTTTAATTTTTTAAACTCATAATGTTAAATCCAATGATAAAAAATGCTGATTCGAGAAATTTAAAGTGATAATTTAACAATTGAGTGTTGATAAAATTTTGTATAAATTTTAAATATAAATATAATACTATTTAAAAATACTAAAATATAAATATATTTATTATTTTACATTAATTGAGTTAATATTTTTTTATTAATGAGATTAGGCGGTATCAAATTTAAATTTAAAATATATTTTTTAAACTTTTGGAATTACAATCAAATTTAAAGTATAAAGTACCAAACATATAATTGAGCTAATTATTTATAGCAATCAAACCTCGCATTATGGACAAAATGATGACTTTTCTGGAAGATTTAATTATTTAAGGGGATGAGTTCTTTTTGCGCATTCTTTCTTGCATTATTACTATTGTTTTCAACTTTTATTCAAACTATTGCTGGCTATGTTTAATTATCATTATTATTATAGTCAAATTCACCTGCCCCAATTAAAACTTTATAAACAAATTAAGAATGCCTTACATGTATCATAGGAGCATTCATGTCATTGAAAGAAAACTTGAAACTTAGTATAATTTATTTTGAAATAAACATATGAGTTAGATGGAGGGATGAATTTAGTTATAAATATAAGATTTTAATTAATTTTATATATAATATTTGTTATATTTTTTTTAAACTAATTTATTTAATTTATAAATTGATATATAATTTAATAAGAGATTTCTCTCCGATACGTTGCACAGAAAACAAGAAAAAATATGTTATAATTGATTAATTATTTATAATTATTATAAATTATTACTATTATTATTATTATAAATTTTAAATACATAGTTAATGAGATTATGAGGCTTGGGAAAGAAATAGGTTGTACTCAATTAATTATTTATAATTATTATAAATTATTATTATGGTTAAAAATTTAAAATATCATAAAATTAGTTAATAGAATTATTATTTAATTAGTATTATTGAGTTCAAAATCTTTTAAAAATCAAATAAGATTACTAATTGAGATTATTAATTACAGTTTGTAGATAAAGGAATCAAAAGTATCGAATTAGATTGACACATATATATTTTTAGTTCAATTGGGTATTACAACATTTTAAAAGTATAGTTAATGATAATTTATTGATGTTATACATAATTATTTTAGGAAGATCATATCATATTTGTTATAATTAACTGATTTATTTATTTTATTTAATATATTTAAATTAATTAATTAATTTTTATATTAAAAATCGGTAGAGTACAAATTTTCAGAAGCCAGATTCCCGTTTTCATACACAAGTCACCTGTAAAAGAATGTGCATAAATCGTTAATTCGTATTTGGTTGAATGTGTCAACACGCGATTTTAATAATGACATTTTAATTTAATTTCCTAAGAATAAACACAATCGATTAACTTCTTGTATAGCTAAATAAGTGTTAATTGGATATTATATATCAAGCTAAGAGACTTTTGTATAAGAATTGGGGTGTTGCTGGAATTATCATATTTGTGTTTTAGTGATAACTCGATTTTATTATATTAAGTGTAGTTTAGATATAAATATTTCATTTAATTGTTTGTATATTTATGTATTTTTGAGCATTTTTTTTCTATTCTTTATTTTTATTTTTTTAGAACTGTTTTATAAAACTATTTTTAAAAAAAGTTTTGGAAACAAAAAACAAACAAAAAAATTGTTTGGATAATTGTTTTAAAAACTTGTATTTGAAAATAAAATAAAAAATAAAAATTTGTCTACAACAATTGTTTTTAAAACTAGTCATGAGAATCAAAAGAATATGAAAGATAGAGTTGAGGGTAAATGAACAGTTAAAATTAAGAGACGGCGTGAATGATTAAAAAATAATTATTTTTATCATTAACTTAAATAATAATAGACGACTACAAAACAACTAAAACTTGTTTTTAGTTTTCTATTTTTAAAAATTGATTTTAATTTTTTTTTAGAAACAAATGAGTAAAAATAAATTGCTAAATAAGTTTTTTTTTATTTTTAAAAACAGAAATAAACATACTCAAAATTAAAATATTACTCTTCTCAGAAATATATTTTTATATATTTTTTATTAAATTATATTATTTTAATTATTATTTAGATAATCTTGATTCAGCCACAGCTTAACTATTATCTCTTGAACTATTAATTCAATCAATTTAATAATCAATTTGATTTTCAATATATTACAAATAAGCCACCTACTTTGCCTATTTTTTTGCTACAAACACGTAGATGACAATTTTTGATAGAAAAATTTAAAAAAAAATATCACTTGAATTTTACAATTTCAAATTATAATTTATTATAAAGATGGGTTGTTATTTATTTACAAGAGTAGTAATAGCTTATAAAAATATAATAAACAAACTGATTTAAAATTTTAAAATTTAAATGACATTATTTTGACATTTTCCTATTTTTTATTAGTAGTTTTAATTTTTTTTGTCAAAAGATTAATACATTTGAATATTTAATTATCCGCCACCTTATCGTTGTGCGGTAATGGATGATGAAAAGATGTCATCTTAATTTTTTGTTAATTCACTTCTGTAATAATTTTTTAATTAATATTTGCTTATTTCATTCAAAAAAGGTGTTCATTTTTCTGTGTCATCTCCTTATAAGGAAGATACTTTGTTGTCATTGTGAAAACAGAGAAGAGATAGAGATCGAGAGTAGCGTCGTTTATGCTGACCTGCTAAAAAAAGGTCCACATGGCATTTATTTATTGGAGAATTGGATCCTCAGTATATAAGCAACTTGAGATATTTTTTTTATTGTCTAAACTAAACCTTAATATAATATTTAATTAAAGAATTAATTTTAATTTTAAATATAAAATATTTTTTATTTTTATTAATTTTTTAAATTATTTTTATTAATATTTTTTTAATAATAATTAAATAAGAAAAAGATTGAATTGATTGAAGAATATGATTAATTATTTATATATAAGCGCACACCAGTTTAGAATGCATAACCTACTCTGTCCACTTCTTCCTAATTTGGCAAGTTCATGAACCCTTGATCATGCTTATCACGTTTCAATGAAAAACAGTACTTGGCATACTATCTTGGAATACAGCGAGTAAAGAATTGTTCAACCGATAATATAATATAAGAAAAATTGCTAAAAATTTAAAAAATTATATTTTTAATCAGATATAACTTATCTTTAATTAAGTATAATTTATTTTTAACTTATATGTAATTAAAAAAATTACACACAGTTAAAGACGTTTTACATGGCCCTTGCATAAGGGCAACACGCGCAAATTGAAGGAAAAAAAAAACATTTATATATAATCAAGAAAAAGTTATAACAACTGAGAGTATACTGTATTTGGATTTTTAAATAAGTTTTATGTATTTTTAATTAATAAATTTTGTAACTACGGATTTTCAACAATATTGTTAAATTTAATTAGAAAAATCAGATTTAGTTTTCTATTATAGATACATGTTTGAAATAATTTATTTTTATTTTTATTTATGTATTGCTTAATACACTACATCTCCTTCATAAGGTTAGTGAATGATATTTTAATTTTATTTTAAAAAGTATTATAATTTAAAATATTTACTTAATTTTCCTCTAATTTTTTTTAAGAAATTGATTGCTTCGTTGTTAATGGTATTATACTATTACTTTTCTCTTTTCTCTTGTCTTTCATTCAATATGGAGAAAGTTCAATTAAAAAAGATTAAACAGAAAACTAATGTCAGAGATTAAATTTTTTATTATTTTTGTAGGCAAAAAAAATTATTATTACTATTACTATTGTTATTATTATTATTATTTGTTAAAAACGTGCCTCATTGTCCATCGACATTTTGACAAACGTTACGATTAATTTGATAAATTATTGTTTTAAAATCTCTGCATGCCACAAGGAGTAACACTTCAACTTGGTTTTGATTATTGATGTCCAAATAATATTTGACATTTTTTTAAAAAAAGTTAGTGCAACAGCAACATGAAGGGCTTGTTATGGTGGGCCCAGCGACGCGTTTAAGGCCCATGACGCCTGAACGCGAAACAGGAACAAAGGATGCTAGTAAAATGAGACCCTGCTTTAAGGATTAAGATGAAATTGTGTGCCCACGGAAAAGTTATATGATAAAAAATATATTCGCCTTATAAAAATATAAATTCAATTTTTATTATTATTATAAAAATTATTTTAATAGATAATATTATAAGGCTTTTATAAACGTTATCTGAGTTATGGAGTTGTATATCAAACCTACCAAAATTTTTTCGTACTAAAAAAAAAGATAAAATTATAAAGTCAATAAGAATTGGTATAGATAATAAAAAATATATTTGTATTTTATAAAGATACAAGTTCAATTATATCTGTTATTGTGAGGGCTCATTTAGTAGGCGATCTCATAAGTTTTTTGTAAATACTTTCTGAGCTCTAAGGCTGTGCCCTAACTTTAGTAAAATACTGGTTGTAAACCTACCTAAACTTTTATATATATATATATATATAAAAGATAAAATTATGAATGTGATAATAACAAAACCTAACCTTTATTGTTGCAAAGTTGAAAGATTTTGTTACTCTCTTGGAGGCTTTCTGGAGAGTTTCATTTGCACTAGATATTTAGAGTTATATTAGATTTTAGCTAATTTAGATCAAGTTAAATTGTATTGCTAGGATAATAAGTTCTCTTAATAAATATTTAACGCTGTAAAAAAACCTTATCAAAACTCCAAAGGCCTATCCGAAAGAAGCATGTACTAGGCTTGTATTTTCAATTTATGATAATCATGATAATCTAAATTATGTTTGTTGATTTAGCCTTAGTTTAGATAAAAAAAAATTAAGGAAGAAAAAATATTAGAAAAAAAATCTCAAAACTAATTATTTTTTTATAATTTTTAAATTTTTTTTTCATAGTATTATCATCCCACCTATTTTTTTTCTCTATTCTTTCCTTCATCCAAACATAAACTTAAGGTCTAAAATGTTACATTTTGGAATTTTTTAAAGAATTAATACTTTGATATAAATATTTCAAACTTTTTACTACATGCCTCAAAATTAATTAGACATGTTACTCTAATTCCGTTGAATAGTAATTAGAGATGTATAAGATTAAGAATTGAAATGTAAGTAATATTCCTCGATCTTAAATATAACAATTAATTAATAGATTAGTTTTAGTTATAAATATTATATATAAATTTATTTTATCTTTTATATTTATTATTTTTAAACTAATTTACCTAACTTATAAACTAATATATAATTTAATATTATACAAAGATATATTAAAATTTTTTTATCATATTTATTATAATTAAATAATTTATAAATTTTTTTAATATACTCAAATTAGATAATTAGTTCCTATATTAATAATTAAAAAATATATTTTGGATCAACATTTTTTTTCTTTTTCTTTTTCTTTTTTATATACACACAAGTATCCTCTTATAAAGTAATCATATTCAAATTATAATAAATAGATATATTTTAATAAAATATTATTAATTACATTTAAAAAAAATTAAGCATTTTTATACTTTAAAATTTAAGCTATTTATTTCTAGTTTTGTTTTTAATTTACCTGCCTTCAAAATACACCCAGGGCAAAACAAAAACAAAAAAAGTCGACAACGTGTTTTCACACGCACGTGCGTCTACATTTTTACCGTGAACACTCGTATTTATAAGGACCTTCTGATTTGTGAGGATCAATTATCCCCACTCACCGTTGACCGTAACTACTAGCCAGTATCTAGAGGAGTCACGATCTTACTCCGTTGTATATCTTACCCTTTCTCCGATGCAAAATTCCGACTCAGTTTCTCCGGCGCCGTCGGCCCACACTGACACCAGTGTGATTCGAATCGATCATGTTTTGGATTCGAATATGATCTCGGATCCAAGGGTTGCCTTTCAGAACCTCTCGACGGTCCGAATGAGAATGGGTTCTCTACAACTCTTTCTATCTGAATCTATCACCACCAAAACTTCAGTCAACGAGGACCAGATGGATATGGTGTCGAACGAAATCGTTTCTGCTGTCCACCAGATTATCGTCAACGGCGCCGCCCTGGTGTCATACTCTCAGAATTTCACTGCTGCCGGCGCATCGCTATCAAAAGCCTCGGGAGACTTACCGGAGCCACCAGATATGGTATATTTGACGAGGCTAGGATTGGATTATTCTGGCACTGAGAAAGGTAATTTGAAAATTAAGGTTATTGACGATGAAGAAGGGAAGGATGATGACGAAAATTGCGAGATCGTGGAGCTCGACGCCGTCGAATTGCTGGCGGAGCACGTTCATTTCTGCGAAATCTGCGGGAAAGGGTTCAGGCGCGATGCGAATTTGCGAATGCATATGCGCGCACATGGAAACCAATTCAAAACCCCCGAAGCGTTGGCGAAGAAACCCTCAGATAAATCCGACGTCGCTCTTCGCAAAACAGTGCGATTCTCTTGCCCATTCGAAGGTTGCAATCGGAACAAGATTCACAAGAAATTCCGGCCTCTGAAATCGATCATTTGCGTGAAGAACCACTTCAAAAGAAGCCATTGTCCGAAAATGTATTCCTGCAATCGGTGCCACAAGAAGAATTTCTCTGTGCTTTCAGATTTAAAGAGCCATTTGAAGCATTGTGGGGAGACATCAAAGTGGAAATGCTCCTGTGGGACCACATTTTCAAGGAAGGATAAATTGTTTGGTCACATAGCTCTGTTTGATGGGCATATGCCAGCTCTTCCTGGGGATGAGGAAGAGAAAGGCAAGCAAATGGTAAAGGAGCATGATGATGAAGATATGAATATGATGTTCAAGGAAGAAGATTCAGGGGTAAATTATTTGGATGAGGATTTACCAGAAGGATTCTTTGACGATTTAGATGAAGTTGGCAACTACTCCTTAGATGAAGCTCTGGGCTTTCTCTAATACTGCAACTTATGGATGACTTCCCTGAAACTTAACAAAACTGTTGCAGGTATATCTTACGCCAGAGATATATATAGAATTATAGATAACCATATTAGTGTTCGTTGATATTTTCCGTAATATTATTACTTGTAGCATAGAAATTGCTGGGCTTGTAATGCTGATTCTGTTTTGTTTTTTCCTTGTCAAATTCTGTTGTAACTTGTATGAGAACATTTTAATAAGCTCTCTTTGGAATAAAACTGAATGGATATTTTTAATTGATTGAAACTCAGTTCAACCATGCTGACTATTTATTTGTCTGGTTCTGGGCGTTACCTTCAATTGCTGCACTTTCCTCTTAATTCAATGGTTTCAGAAGCCTTCATACTCTTATGGTTGTTAGGGTTGTGTTAGTGCGTTTTTTTTTCCAATACAAGAGAGTAGCCCTAAAGTAAAATAAATTATACTAATTTAATCTTAAATACTCTGAAGTCACTAAGTCCCATAACGATGCAGAACACGTGTCAAATGTAACAGATCTAGAGAGACTTTCTTTCACAAGGGCATATGTAACCTAGTTTGCTTCTCTTGGGATAAATTACAGTTATAATTCTCATTGTATACACATGAAATTCTTAATCTGCACAATTAATAAGCTGCCTTTTTGGCTGGTATTATTTTCTTTCAACATATCGATGAGGTGCTTTGCATCTAATTCAAGTATAACCCTCCAATACCTTTTGTCTCAAACAGTTTGAAGCCCCTTTAAAACAACCTGTTCTTCTTCCTTAGTTGCACTACCAATTCCAATGAAATGTGTGAACCCATATATTCACATGCCTTGATAGTCTCTTATCACCCCACCACATCCAGCTCTATTATTGGATACTATCATGGCTTCGTCTATAGGGACAACTGGTGTAAGTTATCATTATCACTCATCTGCACATACTTACTCCACACTTGCAAAATAACCAACTTCGATTGTTCTAATCTTATAGCATCTGGGTTAAATACAATTATATTCTTCCATAGCTATAGCTTCCAAATAGCTACTTCCCAGATAAGATCTCAATTGTCTCCCATATTGTCCAAATGTCTCTTTAAAGCGAACCAGTTAATAAGAGATGCAGCAAAAAAGCCGAGCTATGTTGTGGAGCTTCAAATAAATGCACCTTGCGTACATACAATTTCTCAATGTATGTAAAGTATCCTCATTTGCTATGTTACAGCTAGGGCACATAGTAAACGTAGAGGACTACTTGCTTCTATAAACATTGTGCAATAGCTTATTGTTGACAGCTATCTACATAAATACACTATTACTCTCTGTACCATGTCACTTCCAAATGGCTTTGTATACTAAACTTTGAAAAGTCGGCCTGTTTTCCTCTAGTAAATAATAGGCACTCCTTAAAGTAAAAGCCCCATTTGCGTTTGCGTTCGTGTTCCAAGACAAAATCTGGTCTAGCTTCAACTCTTGGGGAAAGCATCATGATTAGCCTCTGAAAAATATTACTTATAATAGTCGCCAATCTTTGAAAGTCATGTGATCCATGAATAACCCAATCTACCACCGTGATTCCTTCTTCCTCAATTGTTATTGGTCTCAAACAAATGACTTTAATTCTCATATCAAGAAATAACCAGAAGTCATGAAAAAATTAAATCATTCTCCCATCTCTAACCGTCTATTTTATTTCTTTATTGATGATTTCCCTCTGCTCTAATATAAATTTCTATAGGTCGAGTTCTCTTTTCATGATACTAGCAAGTTCTTTTCATTCCTTTCCATGTATTTATTCCAGAAAACTTTAGCCCATAAACCTATAGCACCCGAAATTATATTCCATGCAATCTTTGCCTCAAAAGCCTTATTAAAGGATGATAGCCTCTTAAAACCTAGTCCTCTATTCCCTTTAGGATGAACTATCTAATTCCATCAAATCGGATGAAAACCATGAGCATGTTGACTATTTCCCCAAATGAAGTTTCTTTGCGGACGTTCTATTTCTTAACATACAGGCTATGGAATCTTTGCTACTTTCATTGGGTACAAAGGAATAGAACTAAAGACTGATTTGGCCAATGTAATTCTACCTGCTATGGACAAACTACTCTTGTTCTATGATGTAAGCCTGGATTTAACTTTATCAATAATATATTAAAAGTTTATGTTGGTCTCCTCCTCCTAGAAAGTGAAAACCCAAGATAATTCTTTATTTTTAAAAACACACTCATCCCAATAATACGTTTAACCTCGCTATAAGATACTAGGCTTACCCTTGGAGAAAAGAAAACTGAGGATTTATTCTTACTAATCCGAGCCCCGGAAGCTATACAAAACTTGTTTAAATGTTCCATCATGCAATCAGTTTGCTCTTTCGTCGCTTCACCAAAAAGTAGCAAATCATTTGCAAACATAAGATGAGAAACCACCGGGCCATTTTTTGTTACCTTCATAAGTTTTCATGAACCATCGTTGACTACATCACTAATTAGATCAGATAATTTGTCTATACATAAAACAAATAGAAGGGATAATATTGGATCTCCTTGTTTGAGACCTCTGTTTGGCTTAAAATAATCAGTTTTGGTACTATTCTATAACACATTATAAGTAACTGAAGTCACAAATCATTATCAATGAAACAAAATTAGATTGAAATACAACCTCCATTAAGTCTTGTTGAAGAAAATCCCATTGTATTCGATTATAAGTTTTCTCCAAATCAATCTTCAGAGCCATTAGACCTTTCCTTCCTTTATATTTTTGCATCCAATGCATTATTTCTTGCCCTACAATTATATTGTATTGAATATGTTTGCTCTTGATAAAACTAACCTAGAAAGGAGAGATAATTTTATCCATAATTCCCCTCAGTCTAGTCGTGATTACCTTAGTTATGCACTTATAGTGAATAGTACATAACGAAATAGGTCTAAAGTGATAAACTAACTCATGAGAGTCCCTCTTAGGAATCAAGGATATAAGAGTCTTGTTTGCCTCCATTAGAGTTATTTTTTTTTAAAAAAATACTCTTAAAAAAGTAACACAGAGCATCACCCACAACATTCTAGTTAGATTGGTAAAAGATAGAACAAAAGCCATCATCTTCAGGCGCCTTATAGGGTCCCATGGAAAACAATGCATCTCTGATTTCTTTCACATTGGGTACACTATGTAAAGAATAAAGCATATAACTCTCCAGCCTAGAAAATGAGCTTTTAGTGAAGTATTGATAAGTGGCCAAAGCTTGCTCTTCATAGATATTTTTGAAGTGATTAACTACAAAATTCTTTAAGATTAATTCATCCTCCAATCACACCCCATTCTCATCTTTTTAGAGTCAACACTCTATTTCTCCTACGTCTTAATTAGTCTTCAAATGATAATATCTTATATTTCTATTACCCTTAGTGACCTAGATAATTCTAATTTTATAAAACTACTTAATTTCTTGGGAAAATCCCAAAAAACAACCACTTGAATTTTAAAATTCCAAATCAAGTTATTTATATTTTATAAGCTATTGACTACTCTTATAAAGCAAATAACAACTTTTTTTGTAGTAAATCTTGATATGGGATTTTAAAATTCAAATGGTTGTTTTTTGGGATTTTCCGTAATTTCTTCTATTTTCAAAATTCGTCCCAACTCATTATGTAATTCCTTTTCCAGCTTACACAATTTCTTTTGGTGCCTTTTCTCTGCTCTATGCTACAGTGTAAGGCCCAATATTGTTTCACTGTGAGTTCTATATTGGGCCATTTGTATTGTATTTCATTTTACTTTTTCTTTAGCTTTCAATTGTTTGTGGTCCAAGCTCGAGTATTTATAGTAGCCTCGTTTTTTGGGCTTTATTGTGTATTGCTTTACCCTTTTAATAAAATTTGATCTTACCAACGGGAGTTAGTCCGAGTGATAAGCGACTCAGTATCGCTTAAGCGAGATCTCGAGTTTGAGCCTTGACATATGCAGAAAATTTCCGTTAGGAGACTCACCCACTATAGCCAGGTGTGTGACGCGGGTCTGATCCGGATATAGTCGGGGCAAAGCTCCGGTAAACCGGGTGGATAAAAAAAATTGATCTTTAAACCAACGCACGTTGATATAGATGGTTGAGGGTCTGTGTCTCTTAACTATTACTCTCGAGTTCGATCTCTGGAGAATGGGAATGGAGATGGCGTGTTAGGAGGGTCATCCCTATAATTGGGCCTCTACAGTAATTGGGAGATTAGTTTCTCATCTATCGGGTGAGGGGATACTCTGGTATACACTAAAAAAAATTGATCTTTAAGCAATAGTTAAGTCTAATAGAATATGCTAGTCTCTTATAATGTGATAAATTAATGTTCGAATTTTTATTAAAAGATGTGCTCATATTTAATATCTGAAAATACCTCGAATATCTATACTTAGTAAAAGAAATCTCTAGTAAATAAAAAACAGAAATCATATTTGGACATTTAGCAAAAAAAATGCTTGGGAGATTTGGCATCTATTAGTAAGGATGATATTAGAGGGAGGATATAAATTGATAAACGGACATTTTAACAAAGGAACAAAATGAACAAGCACATAAGGACAAAATTGTAATTTCAGATTGCATGTATTCACTTTCTGTGCATATTTTTTTATATACAAATTTTTTAACATCGATTCTCCACTAGTCTTAGGTTCAGAAAGAGTTTACAAAGGACTTACGTAATCTCCTACTAAAAAAATTTTTAGAATGACGATGAGAATCAAACTCATATTCTTATAAAATATAAGTATATTTTTTATTATATATATAAACTCACTTTCTGTGCGGATTATTAAAAAAGAGAATCACAAAAGAACGAAGTAGCAAATAGTGAGGACAAAGACGAAACAAAGAGAAACAACTAACCCTATGTTTGAACTAGGAAAACTAGGAAAAAAAGTAAAGGGAGAAAATATTAAAAAGAGAAATTTATTAAAAAAAATGCTCTCCTTCTTTAATATAAAATTTAATTTAAAAAATAATTTATACTATAAATTGAGTTTTATTAAAGACTGGATGAATAAATTAATATTCTAAAAATCATTCACTCACACCAAAAATTTATTATTAGCTATTACCACTATATACCTTAATTTATATTAAAAAATTATTATTTTTAGAAGTTTTTTTTAGTAATATTTTTTTTAATTTTTTTTTTCATCCAAACGTAAGGAAGGTAAATATCATAGAGCTCCTAGAGGATTAACCAACATCAATATATCAATAACGAGTAATAAAGTACGTCTAATGAAGAATTAATTGAAAGAGTGACCAAATCCCTTACTTATTTGTTATTTTGACCTCACTTATATTACTCGCCAAAAATGACTTTTTATATTAAAAAGTCATTAGATAATAAATCATATGGAATGATATCATATTTCTGAAGAATTTAAAAAATGTGCAAAGTAAAATTACATGTCTAATATATTAATTAAAATATATTATAAAGAATATGTAAAAATATTTTAAAAAACTATATTTTCCATACATTTTCATATGTCATTGTATATTTTTAATTTGTGAGCAGCATTATTTAAAATTCATGCACATAGCCCAGCCCAACAAAATTAAGAAAGTAAAAAAAAATAACAATTCTATAAAAAATTTACATTAATTTTTTTTCTGAGACTGAAATCAATCTATTATATTTTATTATAATATATTGATTACAGTCAATATATCAACATATAATTATAGATAATCACTGTCTCGCGGTAGTTTGGTAGGGGGTAGTTGGATGGGAAAGAACAACATAGAATGAATTAATTTCCACCTTATTTAGAAACTATATATTATTCCAATATTAAAAATACCAATTTAATTTTTCTATACGTATAAAATAAAACATTAATTGATATATTTTTTAGAAAAATATTTATATATTTTATGAATATTACACCCTATGAAATCTAGACTTTATCAAATTAAAATATAATAATTTAGTTGATAATTTATTTTAAAAAATTATATTTTATTTTTAAGAAAAATAAATCTCTTAATTTTAAAAAATAAAAATAAATCTGTATTAAATTAAAAAAATTATTTTTCTTATAAAAAAATAAAAAATATGAATTATTTTAAATGAGTTATTTATCATATTAAAATAAAAAAATATTTTAATTAGATAAAATTTAAATAATATGATAATATATAAGTATTTCATCTTTATAAGTTTGTTGTCACTTATCACTATAATTATTTATAAAATAAAAAAACAGAAAAAAATTTTATGTATATTTTATGTTAAAAATTCCATAATTATTAATTTTAGAAAATTTGAATGTGCGGGGTCAGCCCACATCGCCATCTATTAATTTAATGAGGATGGGGGAACAGAGTTGTTTTCGGCCAATTTTTTTAAGCCAACGATAAATAACATGTGGGCATCGCACCTTGATCATCGGGTTAGGTGTATGCCTACGCGTTGGTTTACTTTTCTAATTTTGTCCTCATCAGCCCTTTTCATATAGAGATTTGTCATTTCTAATTTCCGAAATTCATTTATTCGTTATTGGAAAAATATTAATTTATTACATTACATAAGGGAATGTCCAAATTATTGGCTAATGATTATTCATGCATATTACATGCCGAAATTAATTACAAATTTAAAACCATAATTATCTTATAAACCACTACTGAATGCTCTAGAGTCATTTGAATTAGCTTTTGAAAATAGATTATTGGAAGAATAGATTCTAAAAAATAAATTTTGGGGGAATAGATTTAAAAAAAATAAGTGTTTAGATAGTTATTTTTAAAATAATTTTTTGAGAAGGTAAATTATTAAAAAATATATTATTTTATTAAAAGGAGGAGAGATGAGAGAGGGTGAGGAATAGAGAAGAGATAAGAGTGGGTGGAGAAAAGATGGGAGAGAGGGTAGAAAGGAAAGAAGAGAGAGAGTATAAAGAAGAGATGAGAGAGGGTAGAGAAGAAAGAAGAGAGATAGTAAAAAAGATAGAAGAGAGATGAGAGATAATATAAGAAAAAGTAAGAGATGAGAGAGGGTAGAGAGAAAATATGAGAGATAGTAAAAAATATAGAAGAGAGAGAGGAGATATAATATAAGAAAAAATAAGAGTAAAATAGTAATTGGATAGTTCATAAGTTGTTTTACTGTTCTAAAATCTATTTTGATTAGTTTTTCTGAAATTATGATTTGGCTCAAACTGAGATTTTAAATAAAAATAGCTGTTCATATAAAAAAAATTTAAACTAAAATTTTATTTAAAATTAATTCTCAAACCATACACGCAAATCACAATGCAAGACTTTTTTGTGCGCATTTTTTATGATATTTTTGTCTATAGTTTTAATTATTCTCCCCTTTTTGTCATGCTATATAAGAAAATAATATATATATATATATATACACCAATGCACCAACATTAAAATTAGCTGATCTTAAAAAGTTAATTAATAATATTTTTATTTTTAATATAAAACTTAATTTATAATATAAATTATATTATAAATTAAATTTTATATTTATACGTTGAAAAGTAACAAGTAACTATATGTAGCTAAAAATTTAAAATTTTATAATTTTAAACTGGAAACATTATATATATATATATATATATATCGTGTGTGCGCGTATATAATGTTTCATTTCCCCGCCCAAACATTTTTAGTTCAGCCACAAAAAGAGGAAAGAATAAAGAAAAGAAAAGGAAAAAGAAGAGGGAGGATTAAAAAAATGAAAAAGCTAAACATAGTAACTCTCGGGCAGGATCCGCTTCTTCCAGTGGGCAACGACATTGCGTCGGAAGTCTTCTACTCTGAACACTGAGCTTTACCGATTCATCATCTTCCTCATCAGAAAATACATAATTTCCTCCTGTTCTGAAAAGATTTTAGATCCAATAGTAATTTCTAGAAGGAAAATAGTTAGAAATCATGGCTGGATGTTGCAGCTTCACTGCCTCGCGTGACCGGTGCTACCGCTACTCCTTCTCCACCGCCGGCCTCAAATCGACCACCGCCGATCTCGGCGACGGTACGATCATGCATTGCTGGGTCTCGGAACCCACAAGGAGTCCAAGCCTACTCTGCTTCTCATCCACGGGATCGGAGCCAACGCAATGTGGCAATGGAACGACTTCCTTTCTCCACTAACCCGTCGCTTCAATGTTTACGTTCCGGACTTGGTTTTCTTCGGCGACTCCTACACGACCCGACCCGATAGGTCCGAATCGTTCCAGGCCAGATGCGTGATGAGCCTCATGGAAGCTCACGGTGTGAGGAAAATGAACGTGGTAGGCGTGAGCTACGGTGGTTTTGTGGCCTATAGCATGGCGGCACAGTTTCCAGAGAAGGTGGAAAAGGTCGTAGTGTGTTGTGCTGGAGTGACCTTTGAAGAGAAAGATATGGATGGAGGAATGTTTCAGGTGAAAAGTGTGGACGAGGTTGTGAGTATTTTGCTGCCACAAACACCGGAGAGTATGAAGAAGTTGATTGAGATGACGTTTGCGAAGCCTATGAAAGTTTTGCCTTCTTGCTTTCTCACTGATTACATCGATGTAAGTGATTATGATTCCTTTCCTTGAGCTGATTTTTGGTTGCTTTGCTATAATTGTGTTCCTTATTTTTGGTCCGTTGATAGGGATTGCTTGAACTGTGTCATAAACTGGTTGCAATTGTTGGTTACTTTGGATAATTACATTGAAGATGAACTAAATAGTAGGACGATAGGACCTCGAGCTACTTCATAGATTGATCTGGTTGGAATATGATCAATTTTGATTTCCCCCCAACATTGAATATTTCCTTTCTTCTGTTTAAGCAAAATAACATGTATTGGCAATTTGGTGCATGCCAGGCTAGTAATACCGTGAAGCTTTGATTCTTATATTACCTGGAAGCAGCCCGTGGTAGTTATGGTCTTGATTCATAAGGTCGCCGAGAAATAGAAGCATTAACACACTAACAACTACCAGATTTATATTCTCTTCTCTCTTCATAACAGTACTCTTCTATAATGCTCTAGAATAATGTCGATACATTCTTCATGATGTTAGATTTCACTTGATAGTGTGGAAAATTTTGTATGGTTTTACAGTAGGCAATAGCAGGCAGGCAAGTTGTCCGGAGGAATCCTGTATGGAGTACTACAAAGTAAATATTGAAAATTTCAAGTTGATCTGTTATGATGCCAATGAATGTCATTGTTCTTTCGTAAGTAAAACATTAAAAGGAAGAATCATGGAGGATGAAGACATAAGGAAGGAATGAGGAAGAAAATGAATCTTATCTCCGCTGTGCAATATAACTGTTATCAGACGAAACCCTGTCATGAACGTCCTTAATCACCTGAACTTTTGGCAATGCTTGCGTGAGATAGCTCACTAGTTGTATTATCTGATTTGTTCTTTGATATTTAGATATTTATCTCTTTTTTCCATTTGCTTCTTAAACTGAAGATAAGCTGTGATTGCTAGTAAATAGGGTATCCCGCGTTGTAAGTATTATAAACATGACTTCGTTTATACACCAAAACTTGTCTGCTGGCAGGTGATGTGCACAGAAAACCGCCTAGAGAGGAAAGAACTAATCCATGCACTGCACAAGGACAGAAAGCTATCAGACCTTCCTAAGATTACCCAGGTTTCTCTTTCGCTACCGGTTTTATCTGGGTTGCTTTTACCCATTTTTTAAGTCTTGCTCTTACTTTGTAACATCTTAAAGGCTTTAACTTCCCACTTCTGCAGCCGACATATATTATCTGGGGAGAAAAGGACCTGGTATTTCCAATTGAATTAGCACATAGACTCAAACGGTAATAATGTGAACCCAACTAAGTTTCCTGTTGATCCCATTTTATCTTCCGTAACTTGAATTTAGGCGCATGATTATGTGGAAGTTATAGTTTCCATTTTCACACAAATGAACCAGTTCCTTCTTAGATACCGGAAGAAGGAAGCATACCAAAATGAAATAGTCTTCATCCACCTATCTACATAATATGCTAAATTGCCTTTTTTATTTTCACTTGCCTCTTCGTCTAATAAATGGATTTCATTCTTCTTGCTGCTGTGTAGGCATCTGGGAGATAACGCACAACTATTTGTCATTAAGAACGTAGGGCATGCTCTCAATATAGAGAAGCCCAAGGAGCTGTATAAGTGTTTAAAATCCATTCTTATCGACGAGTCCTCAGTTCCAACGAAGCAAGAAAACCACAGTAATGGCCACAAGGAGGACTAGAAAGTTCAAACATTAGAAATGCAGAGACGGGCGTTATAGATGTGATTGTTTATCTATTGGTAGATACTGATTTATGAGCCATGAGATTATTATTTTGGGGATAGATTGGAATTAAAATGGGTGTGGTTCTTGTACAGTATTATTGGCTTCTAATGGTTCTCAGAAATGAAAAAGGAGATTTTTCCCTACTGCCAGCTTAAAGATAAGATGAGCAACAAGAGAAGGCGTTGTAACTGCTTATACATTTGATGTGTGTATGTATAATATATTTAACTATTTTGTTTGCAGCTGAAACATACCTTTTTATTTCCAGCCATGTCATCATTAGCATTGTTCGCAAAATATTGAGTGGTGTGGCTTTCAAGTTCAAGTTCTGTGCAGTGCTTGATACTTATGATCTACTTAATTTATAGTTATGGGTTGGGTTAATATAAACTGTGGTTCTTCAAGTTTACCCTGTTTACGTTTAGGCTATGATTGGTTCAACGAAGGGGAGGGTAGGTTAAGTTAATTTAAGGGAGGGTAAGGAAAGGTAGGGGAGGTTATAAATATAAAAGTATGGGAAGAGAGATAGTATTTTTTGTTTGGTTCAGGAGGGGAGGGGAGGGTGGGTAATTAAAAATTTACAAATATACCCTTTTATTTTTATTTAAATTTATTTACTTTTTATTTAAAATAATTATATCAAAATTATTTTTTCTTAATTTATAAATTTAAAAAAATTTTTACTTTATTTATATATATAGGATAAATTAAAAAATATAATAAAATTTTATAATTATTATATATTAATATAATATATAAATAAAGTTTGTCATGAGTAGAATTGAAATTTTCTAAAATTGTCAAGGGTAATCTTGTCCAAAAGTGGAGTAAAGTTTCTCACCCCTCCAAAAAACCCCAATTTTGGAGGGGTGAGAGAAGGGGGTAGGGGAGCAAATAAGGACAAAATTTTTTGCCTCCCCTCCCCTCCAATTTTTGAACCAAACACCCATATATCCTCCCCTCCCCTATCCTCCCCTCCAAAAACCTCCAACCAAACAATACCTTAGTCTTTTAAGTTTTAAATTATAAGTTTTAGTATTTCAAGATAGAGGTGATAATTTGGGTTAAGCCTGCGGGCCCAATCCCCCAACCCGCTAAAAAATGATGGGTTGGGTTGCAATTTTTGCAACCCATTTGGATGCGAATCTTTTTGACCCGCACCCGTCAAGCCCGCACCTGCTGCGGGCTAACCCGCCGGGTTGGCTGGTTGGCCCTTTTTATTTTATTTTATTTTTTTATTATTTATATTGCACATTTGTACTTTACTAATTTGAGAATCTTAACCAAATAAGGGATATTGTACTTAATTTATATTAACTTTATCTTATTGAGTCATTTCTTTATATATATATTCATTTTATTTTATTATTATTTTCTTTGTGATAGATTTATCTATAGATGGTGACAAAGTTGACTAAATAAATATTTTGAGAACTTCAATCATGATTCGAATCTAATTAATATTGATATATGTGATTTTTTTTTTAAAAAAGTTAGCATATAGCCATATACATATAAAATATATATATAAAAAAAAAATTGGCGGGTTCGGGTTGGTGTTTCACCAATCCGCCTAGCGCCTTCATCCTAACCCGCGGCGAGTCAACCTGTATTCGGCGGGTTGGCCCGCATTACCACTCCTATTTCAAGAGATAAAATAGTTTAAGTTTTTTTAAGTAATATAGACTAATATTTTAGACAGAAAAAAATTTGAGAGACTAAAGTCAATAAATTTGAGGGAACCAAAATTTGTTTTAATCCTTCAATCATCTAAAATAGCCATGGCAGTATATGGCTGAGATTACTAACGTGAGAAGATATTTTTTTAGATTTTAAAATTTTGTTTATAAGATGCTTAAATGTAAGAAATATAACAATTTAGCGTATTCCTGAGCTCTAAATGTTCTGAATATTTATCAGTAAAACTGATACACAAATATGCGCACGTGCACTAAACTGATTATCTTATATGAAGTTTTATTTTTTTGAAAAAAGAAATCGGACATAAATATGTACTAAACGATGCTTTAATTTGGTTTTCTAATGTTCAAATTCAAGTTCGGTCAATTAAAAAATTCAGTTTAACATGAGTTAATGTCTTGCCGGACAGTTTCCTGGAAGGGAAGGACGCATTCCCCTGCAAATGTCAAAATATAACTAAAAATGGAAGAACACAAAAAGCACTCTATTCAATTCTTATTTGGCTCAATTTGTCACAGAGCTTTCATTTTGTCATAGGGGAAAACCATTTCCTAGTGTGTCCTATTCCATTCAAGAGTTTGGATTTTTTATTTTTTTTTTATTTTGAGAAGCGTACACTAATACTATAAGATTACAAACAAGATTAAACATATAACTTCTTACTTACATGAGTTTTAATGCTAGCAAGGGTTTGAACTTTAAACCGGCTAAGGCACAAATAACAAACAAGTAACAGAAATAACTGTAAAGGCATAATTTTCCATTGTTCAAGTCTACATTACAGAAATGGACGTCATCATAACTAGGCGCCAAACAATCCCAGCCAAAATCCAACTCCAAACATGACCTGCAAATTTATTCACAATATCATCAAAAAATCCTTTTTTTTTTAAAAAAAAAGGCGCATAATTTTACATCTACACACTCCATCAAGTCCTGAATGTAACAAACGTAATAGTTGGATAATTAATTTGCATATATTAAAAATTATTTATTTATAAAATATATGTTGAGTTTACTAAAATATGTCTTTCAATTATTTACATTAGAATATATTTTTTTACATAAACCCCCTTAATAAGTATATTTAATAGAGATGTTTAAAAAATTATAAATTTATAAAAATAAATATTTCTACTAACTCTTACATTAATTGCCAAGGAGTATTAAGTTGTCTACTTCTCTATAAAGCTAAACATGTTAGTTCCTATTTTTCAGTGGACAAAAATATTCTTCACGACAATCCAACTATAAAAAAGATTAGCAAAAAGGATGGTTAAATCATGTTGAGGTATCCGATTCTCATCCTAATGCGCTTTACATATATGTGTGTGTGTGTGAGAGAGAGAGAGAAAATAAAGAAAGGTGAAGAAGATTGAACAATACACCATAGCAATGGAGAACAAGGAAGGAGAAAAGGAAAATAAAACTTACGGGTCGAAAATGGAGCAGAATCGGAGGCCCAAATGAAACTCGGATTCTGACTTTGAATACTGCAATCTAAGCTAGTGTTAAACCCGCCTTTACACAGACACACAAATGAATTCCCGGGTACACTATACCCGCAAATTCCGCCACTCATCTCGCAACTGTCACACTTGCCGCTCACAATGCTGTTGTCCAAACTCCCATAAGCATACTTAACAGAAATACCGTACTCCCACCGGGTCGGGTCAGTCGGGTTATCCCCCAGCGACATCACCGAAGCATAAGCCCTGCACTTAAGCGACCTCAAGTTCAATTCTCCCTTATCGTCAAGATTCGCCGGCGAGTACACACAACAAGTATTCGTCGGAGCAAAGAGAGGGAGACCAAGGGACACGACGGAAGGACATGTGTACAACGCCGCACACAGGTGGTCGTAAGAAAGGTCGCAGATCGGAGTGGATTTGACGGTGAGGGAGGAGGTGGGTGGTTCACAGGATAAGAGGATGAACGAGGACGAACCGATTTGGAAAGGCGCGGTCCAGTCTAGGCCGAAATTGGTGGGTGAGGTTTGCATGAAGGTGCATGTGGACATGCATGGTGGTGAGATGGTTATGGTGGAGGTGGTGTAGGATATGGAGGTGATAGGGTATGAGCCGGTGTGAGTAGTGAGGAAGAGCTGGTCGCCGCCGGTGGAGTTCCTTGCGCATGTTATGTATGGATGAAACAGAGGCGAGCCGCAGCCTAGGCCGATACCAAATGGGTGCTTCACTGGCGTGGAGCCACACGAGTCACGGCAGGAGACGGCGGCACCAGTCCCTATCGTCGGGATTGATAAGAAAGGGAGGAGGAAGAGGAAGATCGGAGAAGGGGGTGTCATTTGGGTTGGTTCGGGGAGCTCTGTTTTACCGGGGCATGTGGGGGTCGTTTTAACGTTTTATTAGCGGCTTTCTTTTATGGGGTCGCCTCCACGGACACTGATACTTCTGTAGTAAAAGCAATTAAGAAAAAATTGCTTAAGATTTTTCTGCAGTTGAGAATTGAGAGTGAAATCCACTTTTGAGAGAATAAAGTGACGAAATGAAAAGGAGAGGGATAGTATAAAATATTACTTTCGCGATTATGAGGAAAGTAATAATAATAAAAGAATATAAATTTAGGGGGAAAACAATTCCGACCTGCCGGATTCGAACCAGCGACCTAAGGATGACAGCTAGTATAACCGACTACAGTCCTCCGCTCTACCAACTGAGCTAAGGTCGGTTAATGACAATGTGATGAATGAAAATTATTAGTTTTAATGAAAACCATCTTAGTAGTAAATTTGATAAGAATAGTTCTTTATTAAATAATAATTATTATGTCTGAAAACAACAAATTTTAAATGCTTCTTCTCTTTATTACAGGTTAGTTTTAAAATTAGTAATTTTTAAGTGATTTGTTTTTTTAAAAAAAGAGAACCATCCCTGGAGACTAACTTTCATCTTTGATAGATGAGTATTGAGTAGGATTCAAAAGGCTAACTATTGGTATACTACGGACTTTATTTATCCTCCTTATGAACTGAATAGTATCAGCTTACCACTGGGGAATAAAGGGAAAAAAAGGATTAATATTGAATTTTATCTAAGAAGTTCTCACATGTAGAAGCACTGTTGTCCCAGAATTATTTGTTTAGTTCAATGTCATTTTGGAAGGATTATAAAAGGAATAAATTCGCCCTTTTCATGGAAATACCGAACCTAAAAAAAAATTCAAAACAATATTACTTATATGTAATAACTTTCAGGGTGAAATTAAAGAGAGCCAACCATTTATACAAGGGGAACACAACCTTGGAAAGTCAGATAAATAGCTCTCGGGAATCAGAATTAAGTGGAAGTTAACCAACATCATACTCTCATCTTATGTGTTTATTAGAAATGACATTTTAGACAAAAAATGTTTCTAATTAAAAAAAAAAATCCATCACAAATCATTTTGTGATACATTATTTTCACTAGTAAACAACGAAATTTACATCCCTATTTTACATTGTGGCTCGTTCAAAAGCCGATGTAGAAAAGTAACTACTGACATTTTGTGAATAAAATTAATTTTTCTTTGTTGTCTGTAAGTAAAACCGGCTTACATAATTTTAAATTTTACTTGGGTCAAGCTTGAGGGAATGGAGAAGAGTTTTTATAATTTTAAGAAATTAATTTTTGCCAAAAAAAAATGAAAATATTTTTACCTGTGCATAATAATTTATTTACATCAATATTATAAACCGACATAATTTTTTTTTATTTATCTACGTCTGTAGGTAATCTTCGTCCATTCCCTAGAGAATGTAAGAAGCCTCAAATTAATGTAGATTTGTGCCATATGCACTTGTGCTTGTCAAAAATAAGAGCGCACCAAAATGGTTTTAGATGAGTTTGAAGAATTTCCATTGAAATGAGAGCGCACCAAAAAAGAAAGCCATCGAATCGAGATCTTGCCTTTAATGATCAGATCGATAATTTTAGTCAGGTACTAGCCACCATTACGTACTAGTCAAATCAATCTCCCATATATTGCATGCCAAACAGGATATTAGAATTGGTATTTTTCATTGGAATAGGATAAGGAATTTCCTTCATACTCCAACGTATCAAAGTTCCATTCATTGCACTTTTCTCTTTCCATTATGGAGATGTCCTTAAATTAAATATCACGGGAAGTCCTCTTATGTTAAGGGGAAATGCGTAAATTACTTTATTGGACATAAATATTATTCTATTAAAAATAATTATATTTGAGAGATATAATGTGATAATTTTTTTATATATTTTCTTTAGAATTTCTCTTTGGGCTTTTATTAAGAGTGGGAAAACCCTTCCGTTTTGAGCCCACTGGCAATATCATAAGAACCATCGTGACTGTGATCGACGGCTAGGAACATCGTGTCGCAGAGTTCTAGAAACAGCGAATCCCACCTTCATGAATCATTTCATTAACATATTCAAATATTATTATTATTATTATTGGAAAGAAAACTCGACCACCAAATAGTTTCGTCCTGCTCCAGCCAATTCGAGAATTCCAATTTCTCTAACCTCATCCTCGATCCTGTGTCCTCCGCGCTATACTCTTCATTCACTCTCGTACTTTCGTTTATCTTTCCCTGCCCTTCCCCTCTCTCTACTGTCAGAGAGAGCGAAGCGGCCCAGGTTAAGGGAAAGGCACACACTAACAGGTTGGCTCTATGCATTCCTAAACTTTCATTTCTTGAAGAAATTTGTGGATTCTTACATATTATTGGTTTCATAAATCGGACAATTACCATTTCTAGTCATAATTTTTATTGATTTAGAACATAAGGACGTGAGTATTAGTAGGTTGCTGTTTCATTCGTCTCTCTTTTTGGGAATTTCACTTGCTTGCAAGTTATCTGTTGGTTGGTTCAATTAACAATTAAAAAACGTATTTTGATGGCACAAAGGTATTTTCAATGAGAGTTTCACTTATATTTCATATTCGGTTTGTTCTGTACTCTTGTATTGTTAACTAGTCGCAGAAGCTTGTAAGAATTTGACAAAAGTACTTCTTTTGTCACTTCAATTTGGGGTCAGTTTCAATTCCAACCCACGTGCATTTTTTGTGTCCATTTTCCCCTACATTATCATTGTCTTCCTAATTTACTAACACCAATAAACATGAGTATGTTATAAATCCAAACACGGTATTTTTTTTTTTTTCAAAGCATATCCTTCCTCTTCCTTTTCAGGGCTTATTAGGTCATATGATAAGCTGGCTATTCGTGTTTGCAACTTAATATTTGGCACTGGATCTTCTTCTGGGCATGTGTTCCACAGACTCATTCTACTAACAATGTGGATTGCAGTAGCTAATGTGATTCACATTGAGAAATTTTATAACCACTTACCACTAAATTGACACAAACCAGAAACGAAGTTGGAATTGATAATTTCTACAAAAATTTATTAGCTAACTGTTTTTGTTGGAGATGAATATTGGAAATATGTATTTATGGACGCACGCATGTATTATGTAGTAGGTGTTAATGGATAATGAAAGTAATAAAGGATAATGTTGGTTGTGCTTTCCCTTTAAAATGGATCATTGAATGGGAAGTTAAAAAATCTGAATTTGAACATAACACATGCCAAAGATACTAAATTTTATATTCAAAAGTATCTGCCTACATCTTGTTTAGGAATTGATATTGTTAATAAGATAGAATGGCGAGGAGGATGACTTGAGGGAGGGGCCCTTATCAATTTCTGTATATCTACCACCTCGGATTTATTATAATTAGATTGTCATTTATGTATTTCATAGCAAGTCTTTTAGATTGTGAAATCTTATGACCTAATTTTACTTTTTTGTTTTAATTAAATGATTTTTAAATTAGTCATGTTTCCATCTTATTGTTGTGTGACACATTGAACTATCCCTCTCCTTTTAAGCCGTGCACACACTAAAACTGTAAAGCTATTTTCCTTCCCTAATTGTTTACATATATTCACAGTCCTTTTAAAAAAATATATATATTTGGCACTTTCAATTTCAGTCCATTAGCTGATTATGAACAATGCTTATTGATTAACATATCCTCTTGTTGAAGGTATAGTGAATGGCTGTTACACCTTTTGGAAGTACATCTGTTGCACAATGGGGAGTTCACCCTCAATCTTCCTTGAGGCCCTGTTTGACTGGCAAGAATGTATCATCTGGATACAAGTGAGTCATGTGGTTACATATTTCATTGGGAGAATGCAAGTAATGAATTGCATGTGGTTGGTAGTCCAGCTGGTTTGGAGTGCTATTGACGTGAATATTTGTTAAAGTGATGCTGTTATTACATGCAATGACAGTCTGAGTTATTCAGCTTTTATGCATGATTTAGGTCGATGCTCTTATGTGACACTTTGGAGAATAGTGAAATTACTTTAACATTCTTTTCTCTATCATATGAGTAACAGTGATATAACCATAATCTAGGTATAATTTTTTAAGTTGTGTACTAGTAGTTACATCGTTGTGATATGGAGTCAGTAAGAAACAGGGACTGTTTTCTATCCTGTCTATGTTAACCTTCTGATAATACCTTAATAGATAAGATACATCGAATAATGTAGCATAGTCTATTGAGCTGAAGTGTAATTTCCGTGAGTCATCATGCTTGCAGTCTGTCAAGCAGGGTTAGTTTTATGGCTTCTGCGAGTTCAAGTTTTTGTTCTCGGGGTTCTATGCACCTCCTGTTTGGCCTGGGTTCATCTCAAACATCACATCGGCACAAGGGATCAAGGTTGATAGTTAGAGCAGATACAGTAAGTACCAACTACTAATGCTAGACAACTAGAGTTTTTCCATGTGCTTGCATATTATGAAAATATTTCTTTCCTTTTAAAGTGCATGACTCTTATAGGTTAGACTGAGGATTTATTATGTTTCAAATTGCAGGATTACTATTCTGTCCTTGGGGTGTCAAGAAAATCCAGTAAATCTGAAATTAAGACTGGTATTTTCACATTAGCCCCTTTTTTTCAATGTGATTATATCTTCATCATTTTCCAATGTCAAATGATCTGCTTAAGTACATTTTTTTCTTTGTTATTAGTTATCTGCTGATTTCATAGATTATCATTTTAGTATTGCAGTGGTTTCTATGTAAAAAAATATAAATTACCCAGTGGGCTCCACTCTTTATTTTGTTCACAAATAAATCATTAGTTCCCTTTTATAAGCTGAGAACTAGAGTAATAATATTAATCAGATGGTGTATATTGATGGAAGGTCTAATTGTACTGAGTACATATAAGAATAAATAACTTGCTTAGCGCAGCTTAAGTTTTTAAACTGCTGTTAATTCCAGTACCAAATAATGAATGGGTGTGACTTTCCAAATCAAACATCTCAAAATTGAAATTATTTGCAATGTCGATACCTTGATTTCTTCTATTTTATTGTATGGTGATGCTTTTGTATAGAATCAATATCAACCAGTGTTTTGGTATACTTTTGACATTACAGCTTATCGTAAACTTGCACGGAATTATCACCCAGACGTGAACAAGTGAGTATATCTTCGTCTTTACTTCGTACATATCTTCATGGCCTCCTGTACCAATTCCTTCCTCTTATTCTCTTTTGTTAGTTTTTCACCCTTTGATATTTCTGTAATTAATCTGAGTCTCGACTCTGAAATTAGGATCCTTGATTTATTGAATACAACTATACTACTGATAGATAGGGGTCCATACCTGATTGTTCAGCTTCTATACAATTAATTTAAAGAGTAAGGGTTTTACTGATGCCTGAGAAATTATCCTTTGTTCAACTTTTTGATGGATGATCCTTCATGTTTTTAACGGTGTTATTATGTTAAGTGTTAACTTTCAAATCTAATGGTGCCCTGAGATTGGCTTCTTTCTTTGTGAGCATATGTGCATGTACTCGTTGATATCCTATCTTGGGTACTGTTGACATTCATTCTAGCTATTAAAATCTTTCTTTTTGACTTAACTGCGGCTTTCTTGGAAATTTAGCAGCTGGTTAGCCCCTTCAATTTGCTTTTAATATAGATTCTATAACCAATGAGGTTCTAATTTCATCCCTTTCTTCTCTTGTTATTCCTTTTACTTTGTGCCTAATAAAGGCCTGAAAACCTACATGTATCTCTATGATCATGACTGATTAGATTCCCTGTTAGTCAATATTAAAATTACACGACTTTTGATATCTTACAATTCAGCATTTATGTAAGATTTGCTTTTCAAATATCACTTATGCTTTAAATGAGATGTGTCCTGAAATAGAATCAAGGGGGTCTAGGCTATGGGATCGTTGGTAAAGATGGCTTATGCTGGTGTGATTTGCAGGGCAATGTGCATAGTTATTAATAGCACAGGTACTATATGTAACTCAATGCAATGATGGCTTCTGATGCTACACCAAATGGTAGCACTGGAACTTTCTTTTAGCTTCATTGTAGGAGCTACTTGTGCTATGCTGTAGTTCAAGTGATTGGCCCTACATATGAATAAGGCGAAAACAACCCTGATTTAAGTGATTTTGCAAAGATGATAGCTGAAGATTCACTTTACCCATCCTTGGACAATCACTATTGAACGATTCGGTATTTTTCTTCCATATCAAGACCATGAGAAGGGGGCAATGTCATCCTCATTTTCTCACGCTCTTGATGTGGTTTATGAACAAATGGAAACCTCAAGATGCAGAGGAAATTGAAGAATTGCTTAATGATGATTACTATGATGATTTTGCATTTGATGAACAGGAATTGGTTTATTTATCTTAGGCTATGAGTTTTCTATGGCCTATTAATAAGTGTAGCAGTATGGAACTTTAATCTATTAGATATGACTCATATGTCTGAAGCTCAGGAATTTTTAGTGTGAAGTACATTCTCCTGTTGATGCTCGTCCTTGCAAACACCACAAGTTCAAATTAAATTGGGATTAATGTGAATAACAGTTCTTCTGCTAGTTGCAAAATCTGACAGATCATTGGATTTTTTTTTTCATTTTTGTTCGCTGTTTAACTATAGTTTGCATCATTCACTTTTGCTTGTGCTGCAGAGAAGCTGGAGCAGAACAGAAATTTAAGGAAATCAGCAATGCTTATGAGGTAAAAATACAGATTCATGTTACTGGATTGAACAGTGATAGTTCTTATGCGGGTCTAGTGTGATAAGTGGTCTCAAGTGAGTTTAATTTTGTTGCAGGTCTTATCAGATGATGAGAAGAGGTCCATATATGACACATACGGAGAGGCTGGGCTTAAAGGTTCTGGAATGGGCATGGGAGTAAGTTACTAAATATTTTTGTGGGAATTTTCTGTGTTCCCATAAATTCTTGCTTCTCAAGAATGGTTTATATCTGTTGTGACAGGATTTCAGTAATCCATTTGATCTGTTTGAGACGCTGTTTGAGGGCATGGGCATGAATCGTGGCATGAACAACAGAGGCGCTTGGAATGGAGCTGTTGATGGTGAAGATGAATATTACAATCTTGTCTTGAACTTTAAAGAAGCAGTTTTTGGAGTAGAAAAAGAGGTAGAGATAAGCCGCCTAGAGAATTGTGGAACTTGCAATGGTACCGGGGCTAAGCCGGGGACCACGCCAACCAAATGTAGCACCTGTGGAGGCCAAGGTCGGGTTGTCTCATCAACAAGGACACCTTTAGGTATTTTCCAGCAGTCAATGATATGCTCTGCATGTAATGGAACTGGAGAAATTTCAACGCCTTGCAATGTATGTTCTGGGGATGGTCGAGTGAGGAGAACAAAGCGGATAAGTCTGAAAGTTCCTCCTGGTGTCGACTCTGGTAGCCGTTTAAGGGTCCGAAATGAAGGCAATGCAGGAAGACGGGGTGGTTCTCCTGGCGACCTCTTTGTTGTCATTGAAGTCATTCCAGATCGTGTCCTCAAGCGTGATGACACCAACATCCTATATACTTGTAAGGTGTCATACATTGACGCAATCTTGGGGACTACAATCGAGGTTCCTACAGTAGATGGAACGGTTGATCTAAAAGTCCCAGCTGGGACCCAACCCAACACAACGCTCGTCATGGCAAAGAAAGGTGTTCCTTTTCTGAATAAAAGCAATATGAGGGGAGATCAATTGGTTCGTGTGCAAGTTGAAATACCTAAACGACTCAACAGTGAAGAGAGGAAGCTTATTGAGGAGCTTGCTGATTTAAGCAAAGGCAAGGCTGCGGCAAGTAGATAATTTTTTGTGGGGCCCTATAAATATGATTCTCCTGGTGCATTCAACTTTATTCATGGTGACAATTCCTGTGGTGAACTTGTTCGTAGATCTTAGAAATGTAGGGTGGTGAAACTGAAGAATTTGTTGGTGGTAGTGTAGGTATAGTTCTCGGAAACAAAGGCCGAGTGTAGGGCAGAAGTGAGAGATCTCTTGGTTCATTGGAAAAGTTGGGAACTTTACAGGCTTCTACAAGTTTTCTTCTTTCTTTGTTATGGGATGCAATGCCATCTCTAGATTAAATTTGTGATGTTCTTTGATAAATTTGAATCAAATAAATACGTTTTCGAATAGAGATTATTTGCCCCCTGTTTTTACTTGGGGCCTCATATCTCAATCTACGTTGTCCTACTCACGGGAATAAATTAAATTTTCTTAAAGAAAATCAGCATAAGATGAGAAAGCCCTCGTTAGTCGTTTGTGTTATCTCGTGTCTTGCCAACCGTTTGTTTTCGTTCATTCATTCTCGTCTTCTGACTTTATTTGCTTTCATCATTCAAACCTTGTGCCTTGGTTTGAACTTTGAAATATATAAACTGATATGGAAAATTAATGTTGAAGTTTCACTTGCATAACATTTTAAAGTTGGCCCCCAACATGTATTGATTCTAGTAAAAGTTAAAAGTTAAATTTGGCTAAAGCACTATAATTTGGCTATAAATTAATTGTAGCTTGAGGGACATATAATAAATTCATGCCCCAAAAATAAAAATTTTAATGTACAAACCGAAAGGTTCCAATTAAAGATTATTGGCTCAGCGACAAAAAAGAACAATGGGGTGAGAGAGGCTCGAACTCTCGACCTCAGGATAACTCAGATAGCTATGAAACCTACGCGCTAGCCAACTGCGCCACCACCCCAAGTTTGATGCAGTTTCTACAGTATAATTAATAATGTAAATATTTGTAAGTTATCCCATTCCACCCTAGCCTTTCTTCAGTTAAATTATCGTTTTCATAATATATTCACATTGAAAATTTCCAACATAAAAAATTAAACTATAAAAAATATCAAAATTTAAAATTTTATAAACATAAATTTATTCAGGAACAAAAAAAATGTTTTTAATAAAAAAAATGTCTTCAATTCCCTGTCTTTGTTCAAGTTAGGCAACAGCTATAACTTTGGAAATTAAGATCCTCTAAATTAAAGATAAAGGCATGAAAATATGGGACTGGGATGTATTCTATGAATTTTACAGGGCTGGATTAACTTTAGGTAATTCTTACTTCTTTTACTCAACTTGCATTTAAGCTACCTCCCAAAAAGAGAAACCCATGAATAATACACAAGGGCAAGAATATAACAAAAATAAATAGTTTTAGTTTTGGACCATACAACTTTAGAAACTCTTTCAAGGTATTAATTCACAAGTAGTAATTGGGTTAACTCAATTATAATTAAAATAATATAATTTAATTAGAAAATATAAAAATATTTATATGTAACTTTAAAAAGAGTAATATTAAAATTAAAAAGTGTTCATTCACAAATAAATAAAATATTCGTAGATATATAATCTAACAAAATATAGTTTAGATTACAAATTTGATGGACTTTTATTTTTTTTTTATATTTTTCTTAAAATAGTGTTATTTCTAAGATCAGTAAGAAAAGAAAATGATATAAATTTTAACCCGATCGACTCGTCCAAAACCTTTAATTATAATAAATAAGAAATTGATTTAACTGACCAACTCAGATCGGATTTAAATACCACGTAGGTTTGAGAAACAACACAGAAACTAAAACTCATCAACAATGAAGAGCCTCTTTTATGAAGGCATTGAAATGATTAAAGGATGATCCTCCAGTCTCAGTAGCTTCCATTGCCTTCCTCCTCCACTCCTCAACTTGCTCCTTCGCTTCCCTTCCCCTCTCTCCCTCCATCATTTCCTTCACAAGCCCTGCTACTTCCTCCCGTTTCACATCTTCATTCACCTGAACCATTCAAATATATCCTCTCTAGTCATCTAACATTGGAACTACCTTAATAGAAGCTAGTTTAATATATGTAATATCAATAAGAACAGTTTGTGGATGGGAGAATTAAAAATTTGTGATACAAACCGGATTGAGTTGAATTAAAATAAATTTTTTAATTAATTCATATATATGTTTATGATCCAATTGAGTATAATAGAAAGTCATCATGGTATAATTACCTCCATTGCTATGTTCCAATGTGTGCATGCATATCTGCAATTCGTCTGCTGCTCGGCAAAAAAGGGCCAGCAAATCAAAGGAACACCCCCACATAAAGCTTCAGTCATGGAGTTCCATCCACAATGCGTCAAGAACAATCCAACAGAAGGATGAGAAAGAACCTTCTCCTGAGCACACCAACTTGTAATGTAACCTCTTTCCTTAATCTCCTCACAAAACTCCTTCGCCAAAATCGCCGATTCACCCGCCACCACATCGGACCTTATTATCCACAAAAACGGAACCTCACTTTTTGCTAAACCCCAACCAAATTCCTTCAACTGATTCTCTGACATCACGGTCCAGCTTCCATAATTCACGTACAGAACCGAACCGGGTTCCCACTTCTGGAGCCAGTTCAGACATTCTGAGTCTTCTTTTCGTAGGTTTGGTCGTACGGAAGTCAAGTGGTTCTGAGGAACATGTCGGAGTAACAATGGAAGAGGACCAATGGTGTATATGTTGTTGGGGAACTTGGATTTGAGAGCTTTGAGGACCTGAGATTCTAAGTCATGGAAGGTGTTGATGATGATTGCTGGTGATTTCAAGCAGTTTTGTGTTTCTGTTCTTAGGAAATCGAACATTGTTTCGTTAATGTCGGTGGTTCTGATGAAGCTTGGCATGTCTCTGAGTCTCATCTTTGTCATCCCATGAATCCAATCTATGGGCATGTTCAGTGCGCTTTCGGTGATGGATTCGGTATCTGCCACAACTTTGGAAAATTGCTTGCTATCGTTGCGAATTTTGGTCTTCAATTAATGTGGTCAAAATTTGATTCTTACAATATAAAAAGAAAAATTCATCCTGATTACTCACTTTAGGTATATATATTTATTAATTTAATATTTTTAATTGCGAATTTTGGTCTTCAATGTAATGTAGGCAGAGTGTCTTACACTCATTTTGGCGGGTTTACGGTTTACCCGTTTGCCCGTCAAAATGCACTAATTTTTTTTTTAATTTTTAACTTAACTCATTTTTTAGGCCGGCTGGCCCGCAAAAAATATAAGTTTATTGCTGGCATGCATCAACATATAGTTGAGTTGACAATATTATATTTGGAAAAAAAGGCAAAGGATCACATCAAAATAAATATACCAAACAAAAATCACAATGATATAATTTAAAATTTTTGGCCTATAAAGATCAAATTGAAAAGTAAATATATTCAGGATTATATATGTTTCATAGATTAAAACCATGAAACTAAATAAAAACTAAATTACAATTTTTTATATTACTATATAATAATTTTGAAGGATAGTAGGAAGTCACAGGCATATAGAGATCAAATTGAGACGTGTTTTGAGGATGAAAGTACCTTGGAAGGGAATAATTCCTCTGTGAATAAGAGCATCGAATTGCAGGTAAGCCATGAAGCCACAAGCAGAGGCAGTCCAGAACTGAACTTCAGGTATCCCTAATTCCTTGGCAACTTGTATCGCAAAGCTCATAACCCCATCTGCTATGATGCATCTCACCGCACCAAATCCCGATGACTCCATCATCCTCTTCACCAGCTCCTTAAACGGCTCCGAACAGTTCTTCCTCAACGCGTCACACAACTCCGACACGTCCGGGTTCTCGTCCCGACCCGACTGATGCAGCCCGTCAGGTATAGTCTCCACCCGAAAACCCGGTAAGCCTTTCGCGAAGTCGGGTCCTAAGGATCGGACCAGGCGCGTATGATAAGACCCGGTGTCCACCATAGTTATGTTGAAACCCTTCCAATGAAGGAGCTTGACCAGTTGCATAAAAGGGCTTACGTGGCCTTGCGCTGAGAACGGAACACAAACTGCATGTGGCTTCCCAGAATCATGCGAAGCGCTCATTTTCTGGGTTGTTTTATATTTTCGTGGAAGGAAATTAAGATGGAATGATGCTGATCTTAGTATTGATCTTGTAGTCTCTCTCTCTCTCTCTACATAAATGAATGAAAACATGAAAACAGTGACGAAGGATGGTTGAATGAATAAAAGTCATCTCCAATAACTTTCTTTCTCAGAACGTGCGTCAGCAACGTTAAAACTTTGTGGTGTGTGGTGTGTCATTCATCCTTTGACGTGATAAAATAATTAGGGCTTGTCTTCAATTGTTGTCTTTTTTATTTAGAGGGAAAATATAGAAAATAATTTATTAAAACAGACAAAATATATTTTGTTAAGTTTTATATAAGGTTAATTTCTAGTTATAACTAAGAGTACCACATGGATTCTAATGTTATACGAGATTATCACACTAATTATAATAATATAATTTATCTAATTTTTTAATTTATTTAAATTAATTAAATAGTTTCTTATATTAATTAAAAATCTAAAAACAACTGGTATTGGCATTGCCTTCATCCCGTGCATATGTTGGATGCCACTTGGCGTAAGTTAAGAGAAGAAAATGCCGAAACAAACACGTCTTTGGCATCGTTATCACTAATGAAATTTAGTAAATTCCTCACGGAACCTCTCGTTTTGCATGTCAACAAATCTTTTTCTCTGTTTATCATACTTTTACGATTTTTAACTATGAAATTTAGATTTTTAAATGAAATACAATTTTTTTTTATATTTTAAACCAATTTTTATTTTATTTAATCCATAATTTCTTCTTAAAGGGGTTGTTTGGGGTGTCATTATCACTAATGACCATGCTTGACGGATGATTGGAAAACCTCATCCCAATGTCTTATAGTCAAACTATACGTGTTCTTGCCGTTTTAGTCATATGATTAAGATGAAGCTTATTGATATTATCACCATATTTAACGTTTCTCTCTTTAACAGTAAAACTATAAATATAATATTTTAATATCTTTTATATTTATTAAAGTTATCCTTATAATTAAAATATTGTATGACATATAAGTTGAGTTGATAATACTCTAATGTAAATGATTAAAAAAACTGGTGATTTTGGATATAAGTAGACCACATCCAATGTTCAAATTCTTACCCATTCTTCAATTAACAAAGCGTCATATTTATCAAACTTAAATTTACAAACAGCACCATTTCTCAGGTGCGTTTAGATTAGCGCACGTGATAATTGCCCCTGGTAAATATATCTCTGCCAATGAAACTTTAAAAGAAAAATACAGAGAAAAAAGTACTAAGACGGAAACCTGTAAAAAATAAAATAAAAAATTAGTATTTTTAAAAAGTTTTCTTTGGTAATATTTTCTCTTTCCTATTTTCCTCCTATTTTTCCCTCCATCCAAACTAAGTCTAACAAACACTTGAAATTTTTTTTTGGTACAAAACGTTTTAGAAAAATGTTAGGTTCACACAATCTAGGGCAAGACAAAATCTTCTTTCATCCTAAACGATACTAATATCGGACAGGATGAGCCGTTTATTACCCTCAGACGTAAACCTAAGCAACTAAAAATTAAGATGTCTCCCACAACAAACACTTGAATTTTTTTTTTTTAGTTACCTACCTAGTTCACCGGAACTTTTTCCCTATTACATCCGGATCCGACCTGCGTCGCGTACCTGGCTATGATGGGTGAGTCTCCCAACAGGAATTTTCTGCATATACTAAGGCTTAAAATTGAGACTTCGTTTAAACGATACCGAGTAGCTTATCATTCGGACTAACTTCCGTTGGTCAAACACTTAAAATTTTGAATATTGACTTAGGCCTTGCAATGCAGACTCAAGTCAGAACACAGAAAGCTGGGCTTGATGGGTCATGGGTTGGAGTAGCACTAAGCACTTTCCTGTCAATAGATCATAAAATTTTGAGATTTTTTCAGTTTACATTCAGAATTTCTCCTGCTACTTTCTGGGGCTAATTAGTAATTATAAGTCTTTTATAGTATATTTTACATAGACTGATAAAAACATTTAACCTTATTAATTATACCATAAAATTTAATAACTTTATAAACTTTATCCCTATTTAATATACATTATACCCTATAAAAATAAAGTCAATATAATAATAAATGAAAAGTAAAATATTATATTCATATAAAAAAAATTCTCCCTGCTCTACAAATAGGACCAAAGTAAACTTTATCTCTTTGCTATATAAATAGGAATAAAATAAACCTTCTCTCCCTACCTTTTAAATAGGATTAAAAGAGTATCTTGGTGTGAGATTTCTTTCAGGTTCTATAAGTACATATCAGGGAGGCAAACCAGACGAATTAGACTTATAATTTAACCTATACAGTTCCTCATCTATTATCACCGTTGGTATATTCCACGTGCCATGAGCGTGACCAGATATCATTCCACCTTAAAAAAGTTCAGTTGCCAATAAATCAAATCATGGAAGTCTTACAGGAGAAGGTCTAATTACAGAAAAGCCTTTGATGAGTAGCAATTTACCTTCTTTAGTAGCTTCTTCACATCTTTTCTGATAGCACAATGATAGCTGTGGATCCAGCAACTTTAGTAAACTATCATACTTATCTTCAGCCTCACTGATGCACTTAGCCTACAATTCATAATTGGACAAAACAGATATCTTTAGTGTATGTTTGGCATCAACCTTGGCTCACTCAAACCGACTTCCTACACTTAAAAAATCAGTTTCAGCCCTTTTTCTTCTTAGCACAAGTATCCAAACAATCATATTCAGGGCATTAAATATAGATACCTTTCTTAGCAGGATTCGAACCTTCGCTCACACATTGTGACTGACTAATCCCTTCTGTTAAACCTAACTTCCATTAGTAGTTTCAATCCAAAATTATGTTTGGATAGCTTCTGGAAAAAATGACTTCTGGCCCAAAAATAGCTTTAGGTTAAAGCAACTTTTTGTCACTTTTGGCTTTTCTTCAGATTCAAACCTTCTAAAATTGACTTTTCAATTTATTATCCAAACAAGCTTCTATCAAACTGATTTTTTTACAAAAGCTTATCAAATCATAAAGTCAATCTGTAGTGGCAGAAAAAAGGTGCATTGGTCCAAAAATTGAAATTAGAAATTGATTCCCCCAACTATATAACAAATTTGTGGCTCAATATTCAGAAACTGTAACAGGAACCAGCTATCCAACAAATTTGTGTATGCATACTAAAGCAATTTATAAATTAACAACAATGAATGTAATCTGCTTCGCATACTCACCAGCATAGCTGGGGCGGTTGAAGCTCCATATATTCTGACAAACATGCGCAATACGTTAAAATTGTTCTCTAAAACATCATCCTGCACAACTTTTTCTTAGTCAATTCAGACAATAGTGTCGTATATGTGAGTGGGAGTCATGAAATTAAGATAAGTGAACTCGCCTCATAGTCATACCTGCACCATTGCCAGATTAATTCTGTTAATTGAAACTGATAATGCTGGCATAATTATGAAATATCGGTTGCTTTCTTAAGACATTTGATGTTTCAATAAAATTTGCTGAAAGCCCTTCACATGCTGGATTAGATTGTAGTGGCCATACAGTTTATATTTTAAACTCTTTTTCTTACTACTGTTAATTTGGTGGAAGGAAGATGATTTAGTGAAAGAAAAGCAGATGCAAAGGAAAAAGCAAACTCCAGCCCAAATCTGGATGTAAATGTATGTGTGTAATTATGGACTGAAGCACAAACAGAAACAAAAGATAGGACTTACAAATCATCAGAAACTTCCACTAGGAACTCTGAAACTGAAAGAAACTCCATATGCAACTCCTCAACCTTCAAAACAGCTTCAATAGAACACAATTAACCAATAGGCTAATATTTCTTTAAAAAATTGTGTCCCTCTATGCAGAAAATTTGTGTTGCAGACATTATTTAGAATACAATCAGAATAAAATTACCAGATATCAAAGTACTCATTAAAAAATCAGATCCTTTTATTTATTGTACAAAACATAGGTATATAATTACTCTTCTGGTAATCAGGATACCAGAAGAAAAATACTAGCTCTGATCCTTAATATAAGAGCTAGTTGAAGTATTGAATTTGGTCTTAAATATAAGATCCTAATCCATTTTATATCTAATATTTATCATTTTTCCCCAAACTAATTTACCTAACTTATAATCTAATGTAACATAGAAGTATTTTGAGGAGATTATATCACATTTATTATAATTAACTGATTTATTTAGCTTCTTTAATCTACCTAAATTAGTCAACTAGCTCTTATATTAAGGACTGGAGAGAGTATTATATAACACAATCAGCATTATCTACATTACATGCAAAGTAAAAAGAAACAAAGTGATAGCTGACTGAGGGGCAACAACAAAACTCATACACACAAATGCACATGTCCTAACAACATACAGTAAGGCAATATTCAGCAGAATATTTTTTGCTGATCAGTTTTACCTTCTCTCCCCGTAGCTTGTAGAGAAGAAGATTCATCACTCGATAATCAAAAGATTTTAGATGAACAGCCTTCATCACATCTTCAACAAGTATCTGAGTAGCATATTATTAGTTAGATTTCAAACAGGGACTTATATTTCTATAAAAAGGTGCAAATAGAATATTGTTTGTATACCTCCTCTTTCTTTATTAGTGCATGACAAAGCTTCCTTTCGAGACCCCAATATTCTTCTCCTTGTCTAAGTTCTTCTCTTATTCTTAACTCATCCATAAGATAAACACAGAAATAATAAGTTCAACCCTTACTATGCATCATGATTGTATGATATGGAAGGCAGAAACCATACCTCGGTGTCAAAAGGCCTTTGTGTTCAAGAAGAGTCACAAGTGGTCTAAATGGATTCTTCGAGATGCAAGAAATCAACAATGGCAAATCTTTCTACATGCAAATAAATTTACACGAGCTGATTAGATGGAATTTACTCAAAACTTGATTCGAATCACCATTTTGCAACTCCCAAGTAAGATGACCTCATATTTTCCTCCTGAAACAGACTGTCCATCGGTTGGTGCTTGTAGTAACTTCTCATTCATTCTATCCAGCTGCATCATAACAACCGTAAATTCTCAACACGCAGACTTTTATAGACCATATATTTATTATTGGAACAATACATCACTCATCCCTATATAGTAACAAACAAAACCACACTCTTTTTTGTGACAGCCATCAATTATTTAATACAACCAACTGATTCAAATTTAAGCATTGTTAAGCTTTAAATTTGGGGTAGCTCTCAGCATTTTCTCCATCAACAAGCCTTTAACCAACCCATCCATCGGTTGTAATATAACCACATTTTATTAGGAGTTGCTTCCAACAAACTCTGTTTTCACTTTTTTCTTTCCTTCTCTTCTTAGTTCTTAAAAATGAGACAATGCCAGAGAAGCAAGAAATGCAAGCTGGACAAGAATCATTGCTTCTCAATAGAAAAATTATGCTTCCTAGAAGAACTAAATAAGCACCTTTACCAATATACTGCTCACATCACCATTATATTCCCAGTTGACTGGAACTTATCCCACATATTTGGCATTGATGAATAAATGGATGGCTGAACTTAGTCAAACTAATCTAGTATTTACCTGATAAATGTAACTCTCTGTGAATGAAAGTATTGGTAAGTATTTGAGTATTGATTGTGGCTTGTTGACATCCAATCCATGAAACATAAAATAAGATCTGCACTGCAATAACAAGGTATTACTATTGACTTTCCTCATTACCAATGAAGATACTAATGAAAATCACAGACTGAATTTTTTTTTTACCAAAAACTCAAGATTTCAGAAAACCAGGAACACATGTTAAAATAATACGTCTCTGTAAACAGATCTGTATCAAGGTTTTGTCTAAATAAAGCTAGAAAGGAACTTAGAATGCATATATTTGGCATTTTATAATCTAATAATCAATATGGCAATTGACAGAATAAAATACACTAATGTTTTCTAATAAGAGTAATATGTGTATGCAAATAATTGGGCATTTGCTCAATCAATCAACATGCAGTAAATCTAAAACATAAAAGAATACAGCAGTATTAGCAGAGAGATAATTTTCTGAATACAGTGCTTACAAAATCCTCAAGAGTGGAATTAGCATCTTGCATAGAATCCAGCCCAACCATGGCCAGGTTTTCATCATTACTTCCCAATAAATTATTATATTTCATCTGATCACAACTAAGCTGCAAGGAATTTCCAACAATATTCTGTTTACAACCTGAAAAAACAGCTAAAGTTCAGGAACAAACCTGAAAAATATACAATTTCAAAGTCAAAACAAGAAGCAAAAAAGAATATCAAGAGGAAAAATAAAAGAAAAATGTAATGAACATGAGAAGAGAACTTCTACTTGTAAACATCAGTCTCGAGGTTCTCAACAGCTCAGAGTTATTACTAAACCTCAGCAAATAAAAAACTCCATGATATGGAAGGTATATAATTCTAGCCCCTCACTGGGGGTACTTACTATTACACTGCATAGTGCCAATTTTATCAAGCAGCCTCGTTTTTGGAAAGTTTTAACCCTAAAATTTTCTTTCTTTTCCCTCATTTTTAAGAAACCAAATTCAAGAGAAGTCAAATATCCCTGAGATGAGTGAGGTAATAATGAGTAGCAAGAAATTAACTAGTCAAGATATTTAGATAGCACAGACCTAAAAGAGTCCAAGGATTATGGCCTTTACTACTATTTTCCTCTTTCACCATACCACCTTGAGTAAGCCAATGAGATGCCTCCTCCAAAAGAGTAGCTGAGAGCTGCAAAAGGATTAAACTAGACTCTAATATCATCCTGTGATATATACCATGTAGAGATATGAAAGCAAAGAAATCAGCATCTGTAACTCACCCTAGGCATAAACTCACAAACCAAGCTGCATTTCTCGTCCATGTCGAGCTTTCCCGAAGGTTGAATCTAAATTCCCATACCATTTCCAAGCAAAAAGGAAAAATAATAAGAACAATAACAACAATACCCCACAAACACGTAGTAAAGCTTAATATTGTCGACAAAGAAGCATTATTATGATATATTAATTGGGTAAAATGCGACAGGGGACAATGTTAACATCTTAAAGGAGTAAAATTTACCAAGAAGAGCATGAGATTAGCGAGGAAGCGATTTGACTGGTGATCGGAGTTAGTTGGGCATTTCGCCAAACCCCGAGACCCCATAAAATCAAGCATACTCTGAACTCGTTCTAGTTTCATTAATTCATCCATTGCTACTCCGAAGTGTCTGACAACCTGTCGTCCCGCTTCGCTGTTTATGCTCTTCTTCGCATGAATAGTCATGGACGCCTCAATTTTTATTTACGAACCCAAAATAGTAGACACTCTACGAGCGAGCAGCTCGATTTTTCTTTTTTTCTTTTTTTTTGCAAAAAAAAAAAAAAGTTCTGGGTTGAAATTCTGGAATATTACTTATACTAACTCAACACCATTAATTGTGAAACCAGAATTATAAGCCTATTATCGTTTATCAAAGTATAAACAGAACTAATCGACTAAAAATCAACCAATGTGATAAATTAAAAGTTGTGCCGATTATATATAATGAAAATAACTTTTAAATGTATGATTACTGAAAAAGATATAAGTTTTATATGTAATTATGCAAAACTTTATTTATTGAAAAAATATAAATAATATAAAATTTGATATGATAAATATGTTGGTTGATGAAAAAATTGAATATTCTCCACATTCTTGCCAAAGGACGAAGCCGAAGTATCAACTCTGTCAAACCACAGTTGACCGCCTCCAACTAAGATGAGACCTTAGCCTTGGTTGCGACTTGTGATATAGTATGAACAAGTCTCAAGTTTACATTCCCATCAACGTAAAAAAAGTATTTAAAAGAGTTATTTTTAATTGAATCTAATAATATTTAAATTTTATTTAGTTAAATAGTTATATAAAGGAAAAAGTATCAAATGATCATTTTTTTCAATTCATTTTATATATTTTTTCTGTTTTAATTCAATTTTCACCCATTGTTCCTATCCAAATAAGATAGGTAGATTTTCTTCTTATTTTTAACCCACTAAACAAACTTTTTAAAACCCACTTTCAGGCCATTTTCACTTTCCCTCCCTTCAAAAGGTCTTGTTGAGTACCAAACGGGGAATAAAAAGATAATTTTTGTCCAAAGATGAAGTCACAATCACTTGAGATAAAAAAGTGCAAGTGAAAATATAATTTTATTCAACATAGTCGATCAATCGCTCAACTATTCGGGCATGAGGAAAATGGATTACGAGAAAATTACATCCTTGAATCAAAGGTATAAGCTCTAGCATAATGAACCATTTACTGATACAATTTACGAGCTGAAACAGCCAGACATCTGCATATGAATGATCCCGTATTAGTTTGTCTTACGCAACTTCACTTCGTCAGTAACAGCAGACACCGTAAAACGAGACACCGTGATTCCATGCGGACAGAACTCCAGGAATTTCAATGCGTCATGATCAATGGTTCAGTATACACAGCGTAAAAGGAAGAATGTTGTAACAGCTTTTCTTCACCGAAATTTCATTTTTCCTCCCTTAATTCAACCCCAGACTCAAATTTGGTGAAATTCCTTCTTATTTACCTCATCCTCATCTGACTTAGAAGCTTCCTTTGTGTTCTTCTGTACCTCACTAGTTTCCCGTCTGCCTTCCCATACTTTACTGGTCTTCCCAATAGCAAGAATTAGATCAAGTTGTTTTTGCTGTTGTTCCTACACATAACAGTCAGATGCAGTTAAGAGAGCAGTCAAATTTGATGGAATTAGCAAGCAACATGATCTAAAAAATATACCAGCCAAGAGCCATGTATGACTCTAGAGAATACATTGACGACTAAGGAGCAGATAGAATATAGTTAATAAACAATAACTTCCAATTCCCATAATGTATTTTGCATCTTCATGAAAAAAAATAGTATTCAGTCTCAGTGATATACAAACAACATGAAACTTATATGGGACATGATATTGCCCATGTTTAAATAACCTATTTAAGAAATGATTATTACCTGCATTGCCAACAAAACCTTTTGAATTTCACCAAGCTCCTTCTCTAAAACGTCTGATTGAGCCACTAATGCTCTTGTGGCCTCAGAATTCTTCTGTGCTAGAGCTGCAGTCTTCAAGAGATAAATACATAATTAGTTTTTAATTTCATAATTAGATTTTTTTATTTATTATATTAACTCAAAAGTTCTAAATCGCAATAAGTCATTCAAAAAGAGAAATATGGCCACTAAATACTCGGTGTGTATTTGTATTTGAACAAAAGTGCAATCCTTATCATATTTACTTCCATGATAAGTTGATTCCTACATTCTCATTAACAAACATGTACTATCTAGTGACTATTGATGGGATCGGGTGCAAAAGTCATTGACCTAACATGATCTGTGATTTTGTTACCAGCCAATCTGCTCAGACATGAGATTAAGATCCTCCAAACTTCTTTGAAAAGAAATATTGCCACCCCTAGAATATTGCCACCAATGTCAAACTACTGTGCCACATCAAGAGAGTCTCCTTTTGGTGTGACCATGTCAAGCAATCCAACAGCAATATAAGAGTAATGTTGCTTTACGTCATAAATTTTGGCCAAACTACTCAGAAAATTAAACTCGGCAATTCAAATAAAATCCCTATACATTACACGTTCAAGCATAGAGTAATTAATCATCAACTCCTCTCAGAAAATGACAATAACTCTTCATTTGGTTCCAATTCAATTAAAAACTTCTCTAATTCAAATCACTAATATTCCCATTCCCATATATTGCCTTCTTATCATATAAACTAAAACAAACCTGATGAAAAGCATACAGAAACGCAACTTTCCAAAACTGTTATCTTAGTGTCTGAAGTCATATATTGACACCATACCCAACTATAAAATAATATAACAGCTACTATGATTTGTACGGGCTGAAGTCATAAAAAGCGCATTTTATATCCTCCCACATTACTCTGCTTATGAAGTTTACAAGTGCTCTTTATGTCTACGTTAAGCTCCCTTACTTGAAAACACAAAAATATCCTTCTGCAATCATATTCTATATGTATAACGTTCTTGGTGTATGTTATTCATTACGTAAAATAATTTTCTTTAACTCCATAACCTCAGAAACTATATTTTATGAGAAAGTTAATCTCCAGGGTCTGGAGGGTATCAGAAAAATTTCTTAGTTCGTACATTAACTGCAGAGCGAAGATAGAAATAACCCCTCTTCCACTATCTTATACATATCAAGGTACTATTATAAACTAAGCTACAAGGAAGGAAGTATTAACCTCGGTTATGGGTTCCTTCAACACCCTCCGGGTCACCCGAAATCTTATGCCCAACTTCTCCAGATGTCTTGACAAAACCCTGAAAACAGTCACTGAACTCTTCAAATCCTCCTCCAATTTCTCAATCCGCTTGAGCAAATTAACCTCCACGCCTTCTTTGTGTGTCTCCCTACAAATTCGCCTCCATTGTCGTCTCCGAATCCACGCTCCAATCACAACTCCACCAACCAACATCAAAACCCCCCAGAGAACAACCTTATTCCCCATTGCCACCAAGAACTCATTCTTCGAGCTTGCAATCACGCTGTTCACAGCAAATACAACGGATAAAATTGCCGATGAAAGCAGACACAACAATTCAGCCAGAGAAAGAAGAGGGTCCAAATTGAAATCCCCGACGACATTCTTCCGTACAGCACCATCGGATTCGTAGGCTCTGAGACGGAAATGGTCAGCGGAAGTCCTGAAGGAATTGAAATTGTCAGGTTTCGATGACCTGAGCTTCAGAATCCGAAGATGAGCGGGATTGGAGAGATGCTGACGTACGGTGATCGAGAGGGATTGTGTTGAGTTTCTACTGAAGTAAGGATCGGAGAAAGAAAGTATGGAAGCGGAATCTTGGAAGGGGCGTTGAGAAGTGAGTAGCATTGTGAAGAGTACCACTGATTCAGAGAGCTGAAGGAAGAAGAAAGTATACTATCATGCTAGGCGATGGGTTCGAGGGGGCGCAGGCCATATCCACATTAGCATGGCCTCAACTTCACAATACAGTCGCTTTAGTAAACCATGTTGATGTGCGCCAATTCCTTGTTTTTTTTAATTTCTTTTTTTCAGTCGTTTCCTTAAAATTAGTTAATTAGTTAACGCTGCTTTTATACTCTTAATCATTGAAGAGCTACATAATGAATTTATCTATTAAATTAATTAAATTATTTATTTATAATAAATTTATATTATTTTTTAAAATAATATTTTTAATAATACGCATTGAAACTATTTAATAAAAACCTTATTAGTAATATACATAATTAATAAAAATATTTAAAAAATATATATATAATTAAACGAGCTGTTATATATAATTAAACCTTATTAGTAATACGCAATGTGTAATCTTTTATATATAATTAAAATAAATTTATTATTGAGAATAAATATTTATATACTCTAAAAATATCATTTTATATAAACTCTATTTATAAATATTTTTATATATATAAAAACTATATAGTATTTGACGGAGTTTATATATAAATTTTTGGATATTTTTATATTTTTATTATTTTAAGGTAGTGTATTTTAATATTTTTTATAAAAATAGCGTGGCCCCACTATAAAAAGTAAAAAATGTTAATCTATTTTAATAGACATATCAATTTTACTCCAATTTTAAATATTTATAAATATTTTTGTACCTAAAAAAGTTTTATGGTGATGGTGCACGTCGCGTTAAAAGCTCATGGCTAAATATGCAGCACGTGTGGCATGTAATAAGTATCCAAGTCCTATATAGCAGTTAAGGTAGCATCATGCATGACAGTCAAGTCGTACATGGCATCTAAATCATGTCTTCTAAAAATGATCCAATCAATCCTAAGATCTTTCACAACATTGAATATTATTTTGTTGTAATTCTAGTCGTAACATTTAGAGAGACATCTTAGTTCCTAGATACTTAGATTTATGCCTGAGGATAATAGACGGTTTATCCTGTTTGACATTAGTATCGTATAGGAAAAAAGGAGATTTCGTCTTGCTCTTATATCATAGGTGAGTCTAACACTTTTCTAAAAATTTTATAACAAAAAAAAAGCCCCATAATTATAAGCCTAACAAAGAGCAAAAGATTTTTTTTATATACAAAAAGAGCAGAAGAATTTTTTTTTATACAAAAAGAGCAGAAGAATTAAGAGGTAGGAGAAAACATTTGTGTTTCAATTTGCTACATTTAAGGCCCATAACATTAGTATACATGTTGAGGGTATAAATGGGCATTAACTATCAACAGGGGTTAGTCCGAGTGATAAGCGGCTCGGTATCGTTTAAGCGAGGTCTCGAGTTCGAGCCTTGGCGTACGCAGAAAATTTCCGTTGGGAGACTCACCCACCATAGCCAGGTGAGCGACGCGGGTTGGATCCGGATGTAGTCAGGGCAAAACTCCGATGAACCGGGTGGGCAATAAAAAAAATGGGCATTAACTATACATATTTAAGTCCATATATATATATTAGCTCATAGGTGTGTAGATTTATATTTAAGAATAATTAATAGCTCGTCTTACCTAACATTTATAAAATATTAAAAGAAGATAAACTTTGTCATAACTTTAAATTGTGAGTTAGCGTAACCTCTTTCTAAAAAAATTTATAAAAAAACAAAATCCATATATATGTATGCCTTTACACCCCATGAAACTCTGAGCACGTGATAAAGAATGTGAAGGGAATTGGAAGACACGCAGCGAAAATTAATTTTAAAAATTTTTTCATTCCCAGTCAGGATCTACCGAATGTGTTTAAGTCAAGGAGAAAGAAGTGTTACCTTCGTATTCAAGCTTTGGTCGCGACCTCAGTGTCCACTAGTCGCGACTCTTCGCCTCTAGAACTTTCAGTCGCGACCTACTAAGCTTCTTGTCGCGACCTGTAGCCTCTGGAGTTGTTAGTCGCGACCTACTAAGCTTCTCGTAGCGACTTGTCGCCTCTGGAGTTGTTAGTCGCGACCTCTTCAACTTCTATTCACGACCTGTCATCTCTGGAATTTGTAGTCGCGACCTATTATGCTACTAGTCGCGACCTGTAGTCTCTTTTCGGATTTCTGACGTTCAGAAACCAATTTGGTCGCGACCTATGTGTCAACTGGTCGCGACCTCGTCGTACCTGGTGCTCTTTTCTTGTTCGCAAGAAGTCGACAACTCAGATCGGCTTCCTCTACCGGTATCCACACGAATAGCGTTCCAACCACGAACGACGTGCTAGCGCCTCTTGTCCCTCTAGGGTTTTCTCAAGATTCCGTCCTCACCGTCTCTATTCTGGCAGTTTCTTATCTGTAAACCTTTTGCACTCTGCTTGCCCCTTTTTCTCTTGTGTGTTGTGTCTTGTGTATTGTGTGTGGAACCTTAACTCCTAATGTCAAATATATAGGATGCTATCGGGCTCCTAATTGGGCTGGGCTTCAGAATTAATCTTATATTAATTCTGAAATTAATATAATATCATATATTGCATAATTTGATAAGAAACTAATTAAATAAATATGATTTTTATTAAATCCGTCCCACAGATTTAAATCACCTATTTATTTAATAAAGATAAGATGAAATTATATTTGATTTATTCTCATAAATTAAATTTGAGATATCTTATCAATTTGAATTTCAAATTCAAATAGATCATATCCATTTAAATTCAAATTCAAAAATGATAGAAATTTAATTTATCCTTATAAATTAAATCTTACAAATATCTCTTATATTATATATATAATATATATATACAAATTTATATATATATAAAATATATAAATTCACCCTAGACTATTCATTGAATCTAGACATCTTAGATTCAATTAATCTAGACATCACAGCTCGTGTTGGGCTATTTTATGTACGACCCTGTAAGCCTATATGAAGTTGACAGTGGGCCAGTTACTATACTAACCCACAAGTCGTAAGCGGCCTCTAGTAAGACATTACGACTACCCAAATTATATGAGGATCGATGAACGATGTTACCTTTCATACAACTATATCACGTCCCTTTTGTCACATGATATTTCGGTCATGGATGAGGCATGGAGAATGTCATCCTCCTGTTCCTGACCGTTACTTTCTCGATTCCTGAGTAGTCTGACTATAGTAATGGAACTACCCTTCCATTACAGTATGGCCATACATTTCTCATACTCACTCATCGAGGGGCCCATTAATATCTCTCTACGAATGTGAGGGATAAATTCCATCTTGACCATTCACATTCCTCCGCATGAAAAACCACTAAATTCGAACATAGTCTTTATGATCACTCGGTCAAAAGTGACTTTTGACTAGGTCAAAGCTGAGCGTTTGTCATGTAGGAATCCATAATGATCTCAGGTTAAAGGGCATAGTGACATAGTTTGTATATGAGAGAAGCTTATGACTTAACCTATGCAGCTCTCTCATAGCGGGTCGGTCCAACACCTTGTACTCTTACATGTGCCTATGACTTTTATTTATATCTCTATATATCTTCAAAGTCATACTGGTCTTATTTCATCTCTGCTCCCGCATAGATAATCTACCAGGAATATTTAGGATAAGATCATGAGTTATCCAAAGATGGTAATCACAGTAAATAATGTGATAACTTGATACAATGATTGGCTCCTAGGGTACAATTTCCAACAGAATGAAGGTATTGTAATATAAGAAATTTTATATTCCTTTTATTCATTAATTTAATTAATTTAAAAAAATTAAATAAATAATTTAATTATAATATATGTTAAGTATTATTATATTATATATCAATTTATAATTCATGAAAAGTAGTTTTGAGAAAAACAATAAATATAAATATTTTAAAATAATTTATTTAAATTTATTAATCTTCCTAAATTAATTAACTTGGTCTTATCTTAAGAATATAAACAGTAGTATGATAGGTCAAGCAACAAGCCCATAATATATAGGCATATGGTTGTTTGTGAGTTTTTTTTTTTGTCAATCTGATTGTTTTAATTATATTTTAATGTATTTCGACCCATCAAACATAAATAACCAAGTCATGTGCATAGAAACATTTTCATTTCTCTTGATTTGAGTACAAAGTTATAGTGTCTAAATATGTTAATAAAATAAAATTAAAAGATTTAATAATGAGAGAAAAATGTACAAGTGCCAAATTAAAAATTAAAAAAAATTATAGGTACCTAAAGAATAATTTTCCTTGTTATAATTAAAAGGGTATACACAAAATATAAATAATACTCTATCTAATCCTAAATATAATAATTATATGACGAGTCTATTTTGATCTTAAATATAATATTTTAATTTATTTTATCTTCTAAAATTATAATCTTTTCCAAAATATCCATATATGATTGCACATATTGAGATAATTTTTATCAAAAATAATTTATATATACATGATTAAAATGGATATTTTAAGAAACTAACACACAATCATTATAAATAATTTATTTAACTATTTTATTTAATTTATCTAAATTAATTAAGTAGATATTATATTAAAGACGGAGTAATATTCAAATAATAGTAAAATGCTAAAAATAATGTTAATTACCTCTAAGGCTCTAACCATAATTTACACTAATTTTTTCAGTTAGTCCTTGTTACTCAACTTTTTCTTCTTATTTTTTTCCCTCTAAGGGCTTGTTTGGCACAGTGAATTTGGAGGAAAGGGAAGGGGAGAGTAGGGAACCTTTATATGAGTTAGATTTTTTAAAAAAAAATTGGAGAAGTGGATTCAAAAAAATTTCATCAGTTTTTATTATTCTTTTATCTTACATCTTATTTTTTATTAAAATTATTAAAATTTTATAAGCGTCTTTTAAGTAAAAATGTATGTCTTAATTTTAGTAAGTCATTGAGACCAAAATTAACTCATCTTTAGTTTATATAAAAAAAAAAACAACAACCACCCAATGAATAATCAATTCATTATTAAATGCTGCAATAACCAGGTGGTCCTTATGCATCGTAACCGTTCGGCAATTGGTCCCTCGAGCGGATTCGATTGGTCCCCATCGATGTTAGATATCATGGGGAATTAATTCAAAGTCTTGTTTGAGGAAAAAATCTGAATTTCTCCAAATTTGCACCTTTTATTTTTGTAGAAAATATTGACATGGATGGATGAAGAATTAGGAACTCATTGGAAGATCAAATGTTATTGCAATATATTAGTTTAATTTTTTTTCTGGTTTTTCGATTATGTATTTCAAATAATATCTCTTTGTTTTTGAACTCTGATGGCCCTTTGGCCTATTCTATAAAACATGGGTTTATTATATTGTATATTTTTATTATTTTAGTAAAATTATTTTAAAGATACCTATACTTTTTCTCTGTATAAAAAAATCTAATAAATCTGGTATCTTATCATCCAAATTAAATACTTGTAATCAAGAACATACGATTGTTCTGTGTATGAGTTGAATTTCTAATCATTTTGGAATATATTGCTATACATAATCTTAACTCCTTGAATCCAAATATCAGCCATTGTGCCAAGTTAGGAAGATATTAAAAAACATTTAGTGCAGATAGCGAAGTGATAAAACAATTTTACTATCCAAAATCATGAATTAATTGGCTCATAAACATTTGTGGTATTGGATAATTAAAATTATGGGTTATATTGTACGTAATATCCTGATCTTATTTTTTATATGCGTCAAGTATCCTAATCTTATTTGTGGTATAATTTTACCTATAATATTTTTAATTTGGTACAATTTCACCTAATAATTTTTTTAATTTAGTACAATTTTTGGTACTTAAAAAAATAAAATTATGTGTAAAATTGAACTAAATTAAAAAGATTATAGGTAAAATTATACTATAAATAAGATTAGGATACTGGATGCATATAAAAAATAATATTAAGATATTTGGTGTTATATAATCCTAAAATTATTGATGCTATGTCTTATTCTGCAAAACATTTCTGAGCATGGAGATAGCAACTATTGAAGGGTAACAAATGCAATGATATTTTATTAACATATTCTTTTTATTAGTATTATTTTAAAATTAAGATAAGTATTTTCCATTAATTATTAAAAACTCTAAAGTAACAGTTGTTTAGAAATAGACTAAACATTTTCAAAATGACTATTGTTTCAAAAAAGAGAAAGCGTTTTATTATGAAATAGGAGATATAGAAGGTGGGAAAAGATACGTACAGATTATGAAGTGTCAAGTGATAATAAAATAAAATATAGTAAAATACTTTAACCTATTTTATATTTTTCTTTAATTAGACCAACTTCTTTCTATTTTAAAAATATATACTTAAGAACAAATAGTTAACTCTTTAAAGATTCTAAAAAATATTTTTAATTAAAATTTATATTATAAAAAATTTATTTACTAATTTACCCTTTATCATACTAAATTTCTAATTTTAATTAAAAGATTGTTAAATAATTTAAGAGTTTTCTTTTTCTTACAAATCCAAATAAAAAATCCCTCCATATCACCCTTGATTTTATGATCTAGTAACATATAAAATTTCTTATAAATAGTAGTTTGTGGATTTAATTTAATTTATAATTCTATATCATTAATTTCTGTCCTCTAATTAAAAAAGAGAGAGCAAAATATGAGTTTCTTTTATTTCTTTGGGACATATAAAATACAAGTAATTTTAAAATTCTAAAAAATATTAACACCATCCAATTCAATCCCCTAAAATAGTCACAAAATCACTTTAATTTTGTCATAAATAATCATTATTAGGCATTTTCCCATGTATTATACAGTAAAATCTAAAAAATAAGTCATCTTTAGTTTTAATATCAATATTAATAAATGCATGGGGTTGTTCCCTACGAATATGCTTGTGTTTGGTAGGTATACCATTTCAACTTCCAAGCAAAGGCAATATAGTCTATTTAGTTCTGCTGAATGTCACCGTCATATCTATAATTACCAAAATGCCTATATTCATGGGATTTGAGGTAATTTTTTTTAATAAAATCTCCTATCATGGAGATTTACCTTAATAATTAGGACTTAAAATTAAATAATGCACCATATTAATTGTTTATTACAATTTTTCCCTATTCAATGTTGATTTAGGAAAATAGAAAATGTTTCAAACATGGGCAAAGTATGAGACTTTTTTAATTTTTAGATAATTTATTGAGAATTTTAAAATTTATAATAAAAAAAATTTAAGATTCTTACTATATGACATAATTAATGAGTTAATATTAATTATAAATATAATATATATTTTATATATTTATTAATTTTTTTAAATTATTTATATTAAAAATTTATCGATAATAATTAAATAAAAAAAGATATACAGAATTTAAAAAGATGATAATAATATTTTAAAAATAAATATTATCTTAATTAATTTAATTTATTTTTTTAATTTAATCTAGTTAAATAAATTATATATTATTATTATTTTTGTTGTGATTTATAAATAGCATCATAGCATATGATTGCTTATTTAGACTCCAAAAAACAATTACTGAAATTAGGGAACCTAATCTCTCCACGACAAATGGCCAAAAGAAGTCTCACCACGTTACGATGCTGCCAAACATTCGTGGTTCCGTCCCAAAAAAAAAAACTTCATGAGAGGTTACACTTTACACATATTCACAAGTAAGTGAGTTACACACCACGTGCCTGGAATAGTCATTTACGAAAATGCCCTTGTCCATTGTCTAGTTCCAACTACCCCGCGGCCCTTGGCAGCTTACTTTTGTTTGATCGTTGAAAGCATGAAGCCTACCGAACTTTCATTCGTCCTCACGCGCTCTCTCATAAAACCTCTATAAAGCCGAACTTCTTCCCACAACTTACTCAGGCTTCTTCTTTGTTCTTTCCCACAGAAGAGAGAGAGAGGAAAGAGAAGCCAAAGCATTTTCTTCGCTCGTCATGGCACTCTCAAATGCATCTTCTCTCTCCTCCAAATCATTGTGTGACATTCATCCTCTATCTACTTCCTCACACTCCCACCAATCCTCTCTTTCCTTCCTTCCCACCAAACCCACCCACCAACCCAGATCTCTCCCACGAATCTCTGCCGTCCACGCCGCAGATTCCCCCAAAAACTCCGTAACCGGCGGTAAGAAGCCCGCAGCTGCCGCCACCGCCACTGCGCCCCCTGCGGCTGGAACTGGGAAGTGGACATTGGATAGCTGGAGGTCCAAGAAGGCCTTGCAACTTCCCGAGTACCCTGATAAGGATGAGTTGGAATCGGTGCTCAATACCATCGAATCTTTCCCTCCTATAGTCTTCGCTGGTGAGGCTCGGAGTTTGGAGGAGAGGCTCGCTGAGGCCGCAATGGGCAATGCTTTCCTCCTCCAAGGTGGGGATTGTGCCGAGAGCTTCAAGGAATTCAGCGCCAATAACATTAGGGATACATTCAGAGTTCTTCTCCAGATGGGTGCTGTTCTTATGTTTGGTGGCCAGATGCCTGTTGTTAAGGTTAGATCATTTCTACGAAGCATCAATACATCTTGCTGTATTGTTCCCAAATCCTGTGGTTACTGAATTCATGTCATTTTCTCGAATCTTTTTTAGATTCCCTTATGTTTGTGGCTTTTAGGCAGAGACTACATTCAATGTTAATAGTTTAGGGATAATGAAATTTCAATTTTGGTTACTTTTAAAAGTTTTGAGTTGGGTGATTTTGTTATTTTAGGTGGGAAGAATGGCTGGTCAATTCGCTAAGCCGAGATCAGACCCGTTTGAAGAGAAGGACGGAGTTAAGTTGCCAAGCTACAAGGGAGACAACATAAACGGTGATGCTTTCGATGAGAAGTCAAGAATTCCTGACCCTCATAGGATGATTAGGGCTTATTGCCAATCTGCAGCAACACTGAACCTTCTCAGGGCATTTGCCACTGGAGGGTATGCTGCAATGCAGAGGGTCACTCAATGGAATCTTGATTTTGCTGAGCACAGCGAGCAGGGAGATAGGTAAGCAAGCAATATTGGAAGTTTAAAATTCTGACTTAATTTTGAATATAACTGATTGATTTATTCTCATGAAATCATGGAGTATATTAGAATTTGAACTTTTTTATGATATATGCTATTTGGATTGGATTGTTGAACAGGTACCAGGAATTGGCTCACAGAGTTGATGAGGCCTTAGGTTTCATGGCTGCTGCGGGGCTCACTCTTGACCACCCACTTATGACTTCAACTGAATTCTGGACATCTCATGAGTGCTTGCTTTTGCCTTATGAGCAATCGTTGACCAGGTTGGATTCAACTTCAGGCTTGTATTATGACTGCTCTGCTCACTTGCTTTGGGTTGGGGAGCGTACTCGCCAACTTGATGGTGCCCATATAGAGTTCCTAAGAGGAATTGCTAACCCTCTTGGAATCAAGGTACGTGAAATTCAGGCTTTCTCATTTCAATTTCTTAGTTCTAAGTGTGCTTCTTCATAGCATTATAAGGTGGATCCGGTTGAGTTTATGATGGTTGTCTGTTAGTCAAATCTTTATCAAGCTAAACTCATTTTCTTGATATACGTACTAGCTAATAGGCCGTTGTATGATGTATCTGGCTGAAAATTTTCATGGCTAATAGAAACACTTGTGGTGGATGCAGGTGAGCAACAAAATGGATCCAAATGAGCTTGTCAACCTCATTGAAATCTTGAATCCCCACAACAAGCCAGGAAGGATCACAATTATTGTCAGAATGGGTGCTGAGAACTTGAGAGTTAAGCTCCCCCATTTGATCAGAGCTGTGCGTAGGGCTGGGCAAATAGTGACATGGGTTTGTGATCCTTGCCATGGAAATACCATAAAGGCACCCTGTGGGCTCAAAACAAGGCCGTTCGATTCAATCTTGGTATACTACTGTCTCACCTTTTTATTTAGTATCAATGATCGTATATGCTTTGGCCATAAAGAAAATTGATCACATATGCTATTTTGACTTTTGTAGCTTACTGGCTTTCCGGATTGAAATTTCACAGATTCATGAATCCATTTTTATCTTTATATCATAACAAGCCCAGTTTTGAGTAGGTTTATCAGACTTGGTGCACATTGCACTGTGTGTTGTATAGCTTAGGCATCATACACCATTCTAGTGGCTGCTGTCATGCTAGGTGAAAATATCTCATCAGTAGAAGACCAGTCACTTTCTTTTTTGTCTACTGCATAGAAAATCTCTCTTCCCAAGGGGTGCATGGTAGTGTATCAATATGAACAGGATGTGGTGACCAATGGTTGGTTGAACGGCCATACATTCATCATTTTAAATATTAAGAAAAGCTGATTCAGTTCAAATGAATAAATTTGACTCTCTTTTTACTTTTAGGAGGAATTATTTGTTGACATGCTCATTGTATAAAACTGTTTTTGCAGGCTGAGGTGCGAGCATTCTTTGATGTCCATGAACAAGAAGGCAGCCACGCCGGAGGCATTCATGTAGAGATGACAGGCCAGAATGTGACAGAGTGCATCGGAGGATCCAGGACCGTGACTTTCGACGATCTGAGCTCACGCTACCACACACACTGTGATCCAAGGCTTAATGCATCTCAGTCTCTCGAGCTCGCCTTCATTGTAGCAGACAGGCTAAGGAAGAGGAGGATGGGAACAAGCCGCCTCCTTTCTATGGGCTTATAGACAGAGACACCCTCTAAACCTCAGCTTTATTGGATTCTTCCAACGTAGCAATCTTCAAAAATCTATGTGGCAAATAAATCTGGCTAGTATTGTTCTTCCTCCAAAATCCCTGGAGCTTTGGGGGGTTTTTTGTGCATAGATTGTGTTGCAATGCGCCGCCACACGAGGGTATATTCCACATATGTAGTTTATGGGTTCGTTTCCTATTTGATTTTTTGAAATTATTTGAGATTTGTACCATGTAGAAACGCAGTGAGCGACAATGGTTTGTCTATTATGATATGTTTCGTTTTACGAAATAAGGTTTAAGACTTTTGTCCGTGCTAAGTTATGGATGTATAAGAGCTATATGCTTTATATGCATGCACGTCCCCGATGCATTATTATTCTTTAAATATCAGCTTCAATATTCTTGTGTTCTTTTTTGGGCCATCTTTATCTCTATATTTCATTCTTTTCTTTTGCTTAATGTAACTAATACGAGTAAATCAACATCTCATCTATTAATCACCATTGTAAAAGTATTGAAGTGCAGATGCGGGTTTAAATTTTTATTTGTCTAATAAATAAAAAGATATTATATTAAATTAGAAAGTGATGAAAAAAATGAGTTGGTGGAAAAAGAGAATGAAATCTTCTGAGTGCTTTTATTTTGTTACAAAAAAATTTAGGTGATTTCGGCAATAGTCTTTTATTAAGGCTAAGACATAATGTCATGGATCAGAGAGTGCTTATAGAGAATTTACGAAATCTCTTATTAAAAAAATACTTACAACAGTAGCGAGAATCAAAATCGTATCCTTATAGAATACAAGTATATTTTTTACTATCTGTACTAACTCTAATTAGCTGTTATGTCTGTTAAATATATGAGGAGGATTTGTTACTATATTGGGGAGACTATTGTTTGTGAAAGAAGAGATTTTAAAACTTGCTAGTGGTTTTATGCAGCAAAAAAAAATTGTAATATATATAGTGGTAGACATCTTAATAAGTAGAGTTAGTAATACGGGCTAACTTGTTAAAAAAAAAAGAGTTGGTAATACGAGCCAACTTGTCGAAAATAGACTGGCCCGTGGCGAGTTGTGAGTTAGGTGAGTTGGTTTAAAAATGCCCGCCTCCTGACAGTTCGTATTTCACCAACCCTAGCCCCTCAACTTACCACTTTTTTTTTTTAAAAAAATAAAATAATAATATTTTCCTTATATATGAAGTGTAGATTCTTCGTTCCTTACCCCATCAACAGTGGCTAGAATCACAAATTCATCCTACTTATAGCTCGTTTGGATTAGCTTTTGAGAATAGATTTTGAATAATAGATTTTGGAAAGAATAGATTTTAAAAAAATAAGTGTTTGGATAGTTATTTTCAAAATAACTTTTTGGGAAGGTAAATTACTAAAAAGGATATAATTTTATTAAAAGGATGAGAGAGGGTGAGGAATAGAGAAGATATGAAAGTGGGTGGAGAAGAGAGAGGAGAGAGAGTAGAGAGGAAAGATGAGAGATAGTAAAAAAGATAGAAGAGAGAGGAGAGATAGTGTAAGAAAAAGTAAGAGTAAAATAGTAATTGGATAGTTCATAAGTTGTTTTACTGTTCTAAAATCTATTCTTACCAGCTTTTCTGAAACTATAATTTGGCCCAAACTGAGGTTTTGAACAAAAATAGCTATTTGTGTAACATTTTTTCAAACCAAAATTTTACCCAAAATCAATTCTTAAACCACATACCTAAATAAACACTTAGTGCCTGTTTGGCACAGCGTTTGAAAATGAATTCTAGGGCAAAACCGCGGTTTGAAAATTTTTTACACAAATAATAATTTTTGTTGAGAATTGATTTTGGACAAAACCTCGGTTTGAAACCTAGGTTTTGAATAAGCCACTGAAAATAGCTTTTGGTTTGAAACCTAGGTTTTGGATTATCCAATTACTATTATACCCTTACTTTTTCTTACACCCTCTCTCCTCTCTCCTCTCTTCTCTCTTTTCTCCTCTCTCTCTTTTTCTCTTTCCTCTCTCTTCTCTACACTCTCTTTTTCTCTCTCCTCTCTCCTCTCTACACTCTCTTCTCTCTCCTCTCTCCTCTTTCTTCTCTATCATCTTTCATCTCTCTTACTTTTAATCATATCATACCCTTTTTAGTAATTTACCAATATAAAAAGTGATTCTACTACTAATCATCCAAACATCTTTATTCCTAAAATCTATTCTTCCCAAAATCTATTCTACCCAGAATCTATTCTCCAGAATCTATTCTTCCCATAATCTATTCTCCAAAAGCTAATCCAAACATAAACTTAGTTATTCTTCGATAGAAGACATGGGGAGCTGAGATGAGGCCATAATCTTTTAAGCAAAAGTCCCCAAAGGCCCTTGACATAGCTAGTCCAGGGCAATCTTCATCAAGCATCCACATTCTGTACACATCAGGCTCTTCTTCTTCAGCGAGAACTCTGCCTTCATAGTTATGGATTCTTTCAGCTTCACCTGAGTCAGGGTCATTCAAGAAGAAAAGCTGAGTCATACCCATGTGCTTGTCAGAATCAAGGATTTGAGAACAATGTAAAAAAACATACTTGGAATATCTGGTTTCAAAATAATAATAATAAAGTAAACAAAATAATAATTTTTTTTTTAAATGTGCAGGCTAGCGGGTGAGGATAAAAAATAACTGTATCAAAACGGTCCCATATTTTATCAACCTAACCCGTTATTTTTTGGCCAGTTGATGGGTTGGGTTCGTGATCTCAACCTATTTTTCTAGTTCTATTAATAAGATCATCAAGTTCATCTATCTATAGATTATAGATAAAGAGTCTCTTCAAATATTAAGGATAACTCATAAAATGTAAATACTCTTCTGTTTTTAATATAATATCTAATTTTTTATATTTATAATTTTTTAAATTACTCATATTAATACTCCTTTAATAATATTTGAGTAAGAGAAAGAGAAGTAGTTAAAAAATGATTAGAGTATTTTAATTATAACATGTCATGTCATATTAACTAATTTAACTAACTTTCTAAATCTCATCAAATTAGTTAAATATATCATATGTTAAGGATTTAAGCAGTATATTTTAATAGAGTTTATTCCGTAATTTTTTTCATTTAGAGGACTGAAATTAGAACCTCCTACTTATATGGAATGTAATTAAGTCATAGGATTATTCTCCGTTAAGTCCATACCCCATACGTTAAAAAGAGGGAGAGAAAAGTAAAATTCTTCACCACTTGATTAGGTTGAAAGCCTTTATTACCTATAATAAATTTAGTTACTACCCCTTCTATAATTAATATAAAAATATTTAATTAAATTAGATAAATTTTAAAAAAAATTAAATAAATAAAATTTTAATAAATATGATATGATCTTTCTAAAATATTTATATATTATATTAAATTATATATTATATTTTATAAATTAGATAAATATAAAAAAAATAATAAATATAAAAAATAAATTAGATTAAAGTTTTATATTTAGTAGTAAAATAAAATTTTTAATTAATTCTTCTATTTAAAACATGAAAAGTATTATATAAAAAAACATAAAAGCTAGAAGCAAATATTTGTTCCCATATTTTCAATCCTTAATGCTCACAAGTTACAACAATATCATATATGATAATTATAATCTTCATAACCATCACTTCACTGATTATTATTATTCCTTTGAAAACATGTGATAGTTCCTAAATATACAAGCCATATTTTAAAAATTAATAATAATAATAATAATGCTAATAATCAATATAAAGCATATTTAATCACACTAAAATAGTGTAAAACTCTGTCTCGTCTATCATATTAGAAGGTGGAGATTGGAGAACACGTTCTCCCCACCAAACCCAAGCAATATATAGAAGGCAATATTGATGTATTTATATAATTCAAATTTTATTTTCAAAAGTTGGAAAGTAGGTACAACTACCCCACAAATGTAAGGCATTGTCAGTACGATTGGTTTAATTTATAGGAAAGAGTTGATAAAAAAATATATTTTAAAAGTGATCATAAAAAATAGTTTATAAAAAAAATTAAAAAAAATTATTAAAAAATAAATATTTAAATAGTTATTATTAGAATGATTTTTTTAATATGTAAATTATTATAAAAAAGTATGAAGTAAAATTATAGAGAAAAAATAAGAACAAAATAATTATTATATAATCTAAAAATTATTTTTTTCACTTAGAAGTTAATCCTATAAATTTATATGAAACTACATTTTAATTTAGAAACGCTTCTAAATATTTGATAGTTGTTGTTTAATTTTTAACCTAAATTATAATTTAAATTAAAAGTACTTTTAAAATTATAATTATAAAAAAAAAATCAAACATGCACTATAAATTAATTAATTAAGTCCTAGGAAATTAAGTCAAACATTTTCTTTGTCTATATTATATTACAACTACAAAATTAGAGTACATCTTAAAGTTATATTAAAATGAAGTTTTAACTCTAGCTACTGTTCACACTCCTTATCTTTATTATCTAAATGACTTTTACTCAAGACTTAATATTTATTTATGTGATTCAAGTAAACTACTCTCAACGAGTTTAGCACACTTTAACAAATTTTGACAACTTGATTATATTGGTATTATTTACAAGTTACACATATTACAACTTATCAAATTATTTCTCATGATTCTTAATATTAGATTTTCATTTTAAATATTAATTTTTTTAAATATTCTTTATTTTGATATTTCCTAACGAACTAAACAAATTCTTAGTTACAAAAAAATAATATAATTAATAAAATTCATTGAGGATAATTTTAAAATTTTAAAAGTTTTAGCTAATTTTAAAAAAATTCCTCAACATGCATCCAGTTGAATTTTCTTATAGTCAAATAAAAAAATAAAAACTATTAAAACTATTAATTGAATATATTTATATTCTATGACATTGAAATCCGAAAACAGTTATATAATTATAATGCTCCAATTTCTTGAGGGTGAAAAAAAAAGAAATAAAAAATAGGTAAAGTCAAATAGTCTTCTTCACAATATAGATACTATGACTGATTAGTATTGCGGTGAATTCTCTAAATATAGTAGAAAAAGAATAGAAATAAGCAAAGGATTTTTCATAATCTTTTGATTATACAGAATTACATAATTATCAATAAAAGAATTTTGTTATTTTGATGAACTTAATATAAAGATAAATACGCGGACTTAGAAATTCATTTCAGATAATACTTAATAAGTGATAAGCAAAGAAAGAAAGAAATAATAGCTACATATTTTTTTTGGGAGAACCCACTAGAAATGCAATGTAATGCGCAATGTTAAGAGTCACCAAGAGTATATAAAGGAATATTCTTTTAAATTTAAATAATTATAAGGTAAATGTGTATTCAGGACCCGAAACTAATTTTAGAAGAACAATTATTATCATAAAATATTTAAAAGTACAATCAGCACCCCGAATTAAATTTAGAGGTTCAATTAGCATTCTAAAGTATTTAATGGTACAATCAGCACCCCAAACTAATTTTTGAGGGGCAATTAACAATATAAAATATTTAAATTGGTGTAATTTTGCCTATTTGCTAACAAAAATATTAACTTTCGTTTGATACATGCCACATAAATTTTTTATTTCAACACATTATTATTTAAAAACCACATGTGTAATATTATTTTAATAAATTATACTAAATAAACTATAAAATTTCTTAATCTTCACATATAAATTCTATATAATATTAATTTTATGGTTTATTCAGTACTCTTGTTTAAATAATATGACACATGTGATCTTTTAAATAATAATGTGTTAAAATAAAAAACTCACGTGATCAACATACATTTGTATTTCTGTCAGTTAAAGGGTATAATTATACCAATTTAAATATTTTAGGGTGCTAGTCGCACATTCAAAATTAGTTTAGTGTGCAATATTTAGAGTACTAATTGTACTTCTAAAATTAGTCAAAAATACTAATTACTCTTCTAAAATTAATTGAAGATATTGGATGCATTTTACCCATAATTATATACATTCTACACTAGCTTTAACAGGTGAAACAACAAGGGTAGAAAGTATTTTCCTGCCAATAGAACCAGCATAAGAAATAACAGTCTCACATTTTCCACTAGATGCATTTTAACAGACTTTTTGAGAGTTTAGTTTGAGGGCAAAATTGCACCTAAAAATATAATTTAAGAACAAACTACTTCTCTAATTCTTAATATAGGAACTATTTAATTAATTTGATTAGATTAAAAAAGTTAATTAAGTTAGTTAATATATTATATTTTGTCTATAACATCCTAATATCTTCCTTAATTCTTTTTCTTACTCCCTTGCTTAATTATTGCTAAGAGAATATCAAAGGGATAATTTGAGAAAAATAAATAAATATGAGAAAAGATCTTATATTTGAGATTAAAATTAATAAGATTTTATATTTGAGATTAAAATTAACTCTTTAATTAAATCTTATATTAAAAATAAGATGAGTACACTACAAAATATTATAAGGTGCTAAATGCTTGACAAAAATATTTGAAGGTGATGACCTTAACCCCATAAACTAATCCCATGGGTGTTTGATGACTCACAAGGTTGTCTGAGGAATATGGTTAGATAGCCTCACAAGGTTGACTGAGGAGTATGGTTTGATAGAATCACCCATGCGTTGAAGCAACAAACATTGACGGGGGGGAAAAACATTGACAGGAAGTTCGTCATCCTTCATGTGATCACCTCATCATCAACGCTTATTAGTAGTAGATGGATCTACCTCTCATTTTACTTGGAATACAAAAATATCATCACATCAACCCAAGTACCCAACCACTTCTCATCCCTCGCATTTATTTAGGACAATTTTAAGTTATACTCCCCTTATATCCCTTTTATAAATTTTTATAAATAATAACTAATCAGATCACGCGAATAAAATATCGGTTAAAATTAATTAAAAATAATTTGATTACAAGTGAAAGATAAAACTTTAGTAAATTTTTCTACATTTCCCAAATTTATTCTGTGGTAAGTTTATGGGTCTCCGAAACATTCTCCTTACATCATAAACATTTTCGGATGAAGTTGAGAAAAGAAAAGAAAATAGTAAATCTACTTAGTATAAAATATAAATAAAATATAAAGGTTTAGTATAAAATATAAATAAAATATAAAGGTTGTACATAATGATATATTCAACGGAAACTTGAGAATCTGAACTATTTGCGTCAAGTTCTAAGTCATTAACATACAACAGTGGTAACTAGCCCAGTGACATCTATGAAGAAAATCTCCAGTCCCATAAGTGAATATCATCACTGAGCACTTAAGTGTTCCATTAAGGCAATAGAAAAGAGAAACAAGAAAACTGTTCTGGGAAGCAATCATCATAATATCTTTAGATTGCATACTGTCTTCTAATAATATGGCATGTAACGACTTGGCCTTCTGAACCTGGGAACCTTCCTGCAGGGGTCAAAAGAAAGAAAGCGAAAAAGATCAGTAAACGCAACTTGGCGCAGGTGCAAATTAGATTTGTGTGGGCAACACCAATAACGCCTAGTGGCATAAAAGCTTCCTTATAAATTAGAAGTGTTGGGTTTAATCCCAATTATAACCTCGGGTTTTCTGCCCTTCTAAATAAAAAAGAGAAAGAAAAAGATAAGGATTTGTGTCAGGAACTTACCCATAACCATTAGGCGAGTAAAAGTAAGGAGAAGGGAATGGCCTCCTGAAGCGATACCCCGAGTAAGGATTGAAACGCCTGGGGCGATACTGTTTCATTCCGGGGACATTGGTCCTCTTTGGCATGACCTGGAAATATGCATGCATATCCACTTGGTTATTGCCTTATAGCTCCCGTTTTTAGTGGAAAGATATTACAGAAAATTCAAACTAAAGTTGAGAAGACATGCCTTCAATTGACGACCGTGCAATTCAGATTCATTCAAGCCAAGAGCCTCTTGAGCAGCTTCAGGTTCAAGGAATTCCACGTAAGCAAAACCTTTTGGATGACCAAACTTGTCTGTAAGGATAGTCACCCTATTCACCGTCCCACATGACTGGAAGTGTTGCTGCACTTCTTCTGGTGTGCATGCATAATCAACCTGCAAAATCTCAATTATTTTACAAGACTTGATACCTATAATAATCAAAATAGATAAGCTTATGATCACACACGAACTAAAGCAGTATTTGTTGAAAGAACTGCAAAAGAGACAGAACAATTTATATATACCCATCTCAACTTCTCGTTTCATTTAACAATAAGTTAAATCACTGCTCATGTGCAGGAAAAACAATTCAAAATAGACTTGGATTTTTAACTCAATGGATATCAACCCACCAAACAAGTACTCTAAATCATTGCACGGTATATTGGTATTTATTTGCAAGCAACAAATGCTGACATTTTTCATAGCCTTCAGTAATATCACAGCAATGATTCCAGTTACTACCCAGACAATCCCAATTAACCCGCTAGACAAAGATATATTCCAAATACATGACCAAACCAAGCATGCAGCCCGCTAACAATGGCCACTTGCTATAACTCATCAAGCTATAGTAATTCTACCGGAGTCTTGCATCTTCTCAATCTTCAGAGAAACCATTTTGTGCATTATACTGGTCTTTTCCAAAAGAAAATTTACAACAGTACCAAATTTTACTGACCTATGAACTACCACAGCTGTAAAGGAAGCTGTGATCCAAACATACACACAATATGAATATAAAAAACAAATGCATCATCTGTATGTTTTATACAAGAGAAAAACTGCAAGCTTAGATATGAACTATTGATGTTTGCAGTTAGTTTTGTAAAAAGGTCCAATAACAGTTTTTTAAACTCAAGAATAACGTGTTAAAAAAGGGAAAATGGAAAGAAAGTAAATCAAAGCATAGTAAGAACTCAATGCTGGGCACAATAACACGAAATGAGGAACAAAATGCCTCATTTGAAAAATATCAGATAATCTTATACACAGAGGTGAAACGACTGAGATGACTCCAAAGGGAAGCAGCAACTGCATACCCTTGGCATGTCAGCTAAATGGCACACAACATAGGTACCATGGACCTTTTCAGTCAGCAGCAGGGCTCTATGACTAGAGATTGCATCCCCAGCAGTTGCAGAATGCTCTTTTGATGAACCATGAGCCATCTCCTTCGACGAATCTTCAGCACATTCTGCCTTCAGCAATTCTAGTTTCAGCCATCCACTTGAGATGCTTTCATAGGTTTACCGACACAAATCTACTAATAATAGTACTACTCACTTCCGTAGAAACATTATACAGTACCCCACTATTTTCACATTACTTTCTTGTTTTCTTTTCTTTTTCTTTTTTCTTTTTTTTTCTCAACTTCATTGTATTTTTCCTTTTCTCCATTTTTTCCTTTCAGTGAATTGTTTTCTCATTTCTTTTCCTTTTCCTTTTCAAGAACTCTCAATCTTTTGCTACTCATTCTCTTCTGACATTTTTATCTCCTCTTGAGATCGTATTTAATTACAAAATCACATGAATTTTCTTTCCCTTCTAGCACAAGCATAAGGAAACATCACATCTAAAATTGGCCCATTTACAAAATACAATGAATAGCATCCCAGTGCTAAACTATAGAGTTGAGTGGTAAGAATGACCCTGCGATCATAGTGAGACATATAGTCAAGCACTATCCCTGGAGATGAACAGTATTCACTCCAAAAGATATGAACATATAACCTTTTAAATAATAAAATAAAGAATGCAAATTTAACCCATACAATTCTTGCTTGAGATTCACCTATTCAAAGATTATTGACATCGAATGAGGAGCTAGCCTCATTATTAAAAGCCTATCTTAATGATAATTTAGCGCAAAAAGTTAAAATATAAGGATCACTAAATACCACTTAAATGGATAGCCTCCACCCAAAAAGAAGAAAAAAAGAAAAGATAAAAGATAAAAATGAAAATAAAAAAGATTTTTGTAGATCCTAGTAGCTACCCAGCATAATAAACACAGTATATAAATCTAAGAAATCTAGCTAATTGGCATCCAAATGATTGTAACGCAACTCAGCTACCAATTGAAGAGGTAGGTATCTAGCTGATTGGGAGCCTAACCTAAAGCTACCTAACAATATTTACTGTTTAACGAAAAAAATCATCTCTCCAGTGGTAAAAGCAATGTTAACTCAAATTGGAGGAGAATTTAAATCAAAATTGTAAACTAGGTTATCACGATGCCAACTATAAAAACTTCATATCTAGGATTTTTGCTCTTGATTAGAAACTTCACCAAGATTGCAAGGATAACTATATAGTATCTAAAATGCATGACTAAATGAGTATGATATATGGATGGGAAAAACATCATTCACACCAGCCCATGCGACAAATTGACACAGCTATTTTTATCGTTTTATATCATGGGAGTGGGAGGGAAGCCTAGTTCAAACTGTAAAACTGTCAATGGAGCAAGAAAGGGTCATTCATACATTGCCAACAAAAACAGATCGATAATCTGCCTCCTCCTTGCTTGCTTGAGAAGCAGCTGCACTCGCAGGATCTACATCAAATTTTGAAGAAGTAAAAAAATGTGAATATTAACATATGATAAAAGGATTACCCTTACAAAAAGCAAGAATATTTGGTGTAACAATTGGGAGAATAACAAAATTTGTTTCTCAGCTGTTTGAAAAAAAAAATTACAAACACCAATTCATAAAATATAACTGCCGGAGAGCAAAGGCAAAAAACTGTATAAGCCTACTACATAGCTCAATGTTATCACAATCACTAAGATTTATGCTTTAAATATCTTAATTAAGCGGAAGACAAAAGGAAACAAAATAAAATATAATTAGAGAGATACAAGGAAAGAGGGAAGGAGACCTTGAGCCGCACCCATCTCCTTCTCGACCTTAGCTTGCATTTCACGGAGAGCCGCGGCTTCTTCCTCCATTTCCTTCAATCTCTTCTTCATCTCGTCCAGCTCCTGCAGCAATTAAGGAGGCAAAAATTTAAATACAATGAAAGTTCAATCAAGACATCAAAATTCCAATTTTGTTCATTCTCTGGCAAACTTAAATTATCCATTCCCCGTCAATCGTTGCAGGTATTCAATAATTGCAAAGTTACAGCGCAAGAATCGGATCAAATAACAGGAAAAAAGTGTGAGCGAGCGAGAGAGAGAGAGAACAAGACCTTGACGGCGTCGTCGTCAGCACCAGACATATCGACATCGGCATGATGCGAATCCAAATCTCCTTCCATCTCGCCCATGTCTGGGATGTCGCCTCCGTACACCTCATGTTCTTCCTCCTCCATTACTCTTCAATTATCCCTCTGCAAGATGTCCAATTTACGAACAGTTCAGGAGACGATACCAGTACCAGCACCGTAGATGAAGAGAATGCCTGCCGGTTGCACTCGGAAACCTTTTTCTTTATTGATTTTAATTTTTTGTAGTGGATTGATTCTTGGGACTCAAAGCCCAACAACAATTGAGGCTTAAAGCCCAAAGAAGCCATATTATTATTACTTTTCCCACGCCTTATATAGGATGTAGTAATTTGATTTTATCAACTGGTTGATCCGAATGGTAAGCGGTTCGATATCGTTTAAGCGAGGTCTCGAATTTGAGCATTAAAAAATACAAAAAATTCCCGTTGGGAAACTCACCAACCATAGTCAGGTGCGCGACGCGAGTCAGATCCGGATGTAGTCGGGGTAAAATTCCAGTGAACTGGGTGGGCAACCAAAAAAGAAATTGATTTTATCATAAATATAACACTTCCACCTATTGTCTGTGGGTTCAACTGAAGAAAGGGTGAGACATACGATCATTTGGAGTGTATTCAAACCCTAGAGAGTATCACTTTATTGTGGTTCCAATCGTGGCGCTTGGGGAGGTATCCTAGCTCTTGGGTGCCTAGGTTTACGCCTGAGGGTAATAGACAGCTCGCTCTGCCCGACATTAGTATCACCTAGGAGGAAGAGATATTTTACCTTGTCTTTAAATCGTGAGTAAGCTCAACCCCTTTCTAAATTTTTTTTATAAAAAAATAATAAAATAAAAAAATATAACACTTTCTCATTTTATATTTATTTTGGATTCTAAATTTATAATTTTTTAAAATATTTAATTTCATATATTAAAAAGATTTTGACGTGGATAACGGTGTATATTTATTATAAATAATTAATTTAATTAATTCTTTTAATATATATAAATTACGGACAAAACTTACCTCCAGTCCTTTATATCCGGTCCAACCAGCTTGCCAATAAACTAGTGCCCCAAGGATTCATTAAACACATCATCACTTAACGCTGTTGTTCTTCTCTGTCTCTTTTCACGAGAAGCACTTCACCCACAATCCTGTTTGCCGCATTCCGTTCTCGCTTTGCCGTTCGTATTTGAGTTCTGACCTCGCCAAGGCTCTCATCCTCCTTGGTTGCCACCCACTTCTTCGCCAAAGATTCTTCTCACAGACCGCACTTCTTCATAACCCCTTTTCTTCTTTGCTCCCCGTCTCCACCGTTATATGGGACGAGTACTTATGCAAGAGCTTCTATTGCCTCAATAGACTGAATCCAAATCGGAGTTTCGTTGCATCTCGTGAAATTACCAAATTCATGAGCTTCGAGTCTGAACTTAACCTCTCGATACCTCAGTTTTTACAGATTGCGAGAGCCGCTAAATCTGATTCTATTGGGACTTGACATTGGAGGAGAAACTAGGACTTCCGCTCCGAGAGTGAAGACGCATAACGTGAGTGGTGACGACAATGAATGTAGCTGCTCCTTACAGTGAGGCCGTGCTGCTAAGGGTTTTGGTGCCGCTGTACTTGCCATTGCGGCAGTGGCGGCCGGTATTCGACAGTGTGGTGGACGTGGTGCAATGCAGGCACATGAGATAGCCATCAGAAGAGCAGAGGAGGAGGCCTTTGCAAGATTGGATAATAGAAACTAGAGGGAACATGAAAACAATCGAGAGGGGGAACTTTGAGAACAAGAGAACGTCGGAATTGTGGAAGGGGACGAGTTGCGGCTCCTGAGCGGAGATGGAGAAGAGAAGGCGGTAAGGGATCATGTGTTCAATGGATCCATGTGGCACTTGTTTTGTTTATTGGCAAATTGGTTGGACTGGATACAAAGTATTGGAGGTAAGTTTTGTCTATAAATTAATTATCTAATCCTACATTTAAAACACGGGGGAATGTTATTTAAATTCATTAATTAATTATCAATGTCAATCAATAGAAATATTATTTAATTAATATTAACATTAATATCAATCAAATATACAATAATAAATGGCATTATTTTCAAGTTGAAATGATACATGTTTTTCAAAAACTCTGTCGGCATTTCATGAAGAAACTATTTAACAATAATAATTGTTATTATCACGAAAAGTGATAAAAGAACAAGTTCATCCTCATCGTATAGATGTAATATCAAGAAAATATAAATTTAAATTTTGAGTACTGGATAGAGATTTGTAAATTTTGTATGCTCTTGATTAATTTTTTAAAAAAATAAATTTAAACTTTGAATGCCGTCCAAATGAATGTATTTGGCGTATACACACACACACACATCTTATTAAAAAATGGCTGAATATTTTTTTTAGATTAATAAAAATTATTGTGTTTTCCTTTGAAATGGACTATGTCCAAGGTCTGAAATCTGAACTCTGAAGTATTTTACAAGACAAAATCAGAAATTGCCGTCTTGATAAACCATTGAGACAACTCACTCGAGACATACGTAGACGGCTCTTTGGGACATCGACCCTCAGAAGAACGTGCCAATAATAGACTCCTCTCTCCTTTTGTTTTAATTAAATATTCGATTATACCCAAAAAACACATCTCTGCTTTCAAACAGAGATTCTTCATTGACGGAAAAAAACAGATATTATTATTTAATATATGAATTAATAGATTAATATATTCGACAAAAAGGGCCTGGAAACGCGAGAGATTACTTATTACCAAAGCACCTTTCACAATCTCACTCTGTTGCTTCTTTTGATATTTGAAGCAGAAACAAAAAGTTGAATATCAGAGAGAGAAGGCAAAGATTTGTGTATTATTCACCGATCTCGCTGTGAAAGAGAAACGAAGGAGAGAGAGAGAGAAGTGGGGGAAATGGCGAGCGCAGGCGGTGGAGGATATGGGGATGCCAACCAGAAGATAGACTACGTGTTCAAGGTGGTTCTGATAGGTGATTCGGCGGTTGGGAAGTCGCAGTTGCTAGCTCGTTTTGCTAGAAATGACTTCAGCTTGGACTCCAAGGCCACAATTGGCGTCGAATTTCAGACTCGGACTTTGGTGATCGACCACAAGAGCGTCAAGGCTCAGATCTGGGACACAGCTGGCCAAGAACGGTGATCTTTTTATCTCTTTCATGCTACTTTCAGCTGCTTTGCCTTCGTTTATTCTATAAGTCGTTGCGCGATCGATTTGATTTAAGCTTTATCGTCTTTTTGGTTGTCTTCGATGGATCTTTCTGTTCACGAGTTTACTGCGTTTTTTTTTTTTTTTTATCAGAGTTCACTTCATGCCAGCATAAACTTCCAGTTTCCATTTATAAATGCTCTTGTGCTTCGAATTGATTATTTGGTTTAATTTGTTGAAGTGATCTGCTGACCATCGTTTACAGAACCTGAAATCAATATTAGAATTCAATTCAATTCTGGAAAGTGTGTATAATTTCTTATTATTGTCGGATCACATGTATTTGTTGATCATAATAACAAGGTATGGGCAGTTAGTGTGTGAATCGAATGATGAATCGTCAAACTGAAGTTCAACATCAAGTGTGAAGGACATGGAGGGAGGTGATGTTACTGATTGTGACTACCTTTCTCTCATGTTGTATTGAGTTTAGGCTTTGTTTAAGATGATTTATTTGAATGTGCCATATAGATGATATAAGAACTTTTCCGTTATATCTTGACCCTTTGCCTACTTGAAACCTTTCTAAAACAAGGTGACATGTATTCACCAAGTCCAAACTGACTTATTTGTGGACTGAAACACTTAGCCATGTAATGTAACCCGTCAATTGAGGTAAGACTGTAATATTTAAGTCACGAGAACTATATTCATTTACTTGGTTGACAACAATGTGGTTAGGTATTACGTATCCTCTTTTACTACTTTTATATTGATCAATATCTGTGCAAAGCACCTGATAGTTATAGTGGTGAGCCTTATCAATGCATTCACTTGTATGTAGAACTAAAACTTATCAAGAAATCTCATTTAAGTTGAATATGAGCCACTGTGCTCTTTCATGCTATCATCAATTTCACCGTGGATACAATCAATCATATTCTATGGAGTTTGTAAATTTCAAGTTCTTATGTCCTTCCTTTCTGCATTCTGCACTCATTCTAATCTGGATTCTCAAGCTATATGTCATTAGGGACTGTGTCTGTTTTTTGTACTGTTTTATATTTATTTTTTGGGGAAGAGTTTGCAAAATTATGGCTGTGTGCACAATTTTTGTATAACGAGAATCATAATTCTTAAAAAACTTAGAAATGTTAAATTCAATTCTGTTTCCATAACTAACAACATGTAGCCATTTTCCGGTGTGTTGAGCGTTTAGGGTAATTGTTTTCTCAATATCAAATTAGGCAGAAATCTCAGTTTAGAACTCGCACCTTTAGATTCAACACAAACATTAGTTTTCATTTGTCAGATTATCCATGGAAGAAAGTGGATAGGCAATTTTTGTAATAGGAGTACACATTGAAGACGGTGAGGGTGTTGGAATAAATAAATCTAAATTACTAAATATTATAATTCGTCATCAACTCCAAGAATTTAAACATGAGTATTTCATTTGTATTTGAGAATTTTTGCCATGTTCATTGAGGCCTTTTTTAGTTGTGTTGATATGTTTGACTGTGTTTGACTTAACGTATGTCATATGATATGAATGTTGTGTTTTCATTCTGGTCAGATATGTAGAGAAGGATGAATGTTGTCCTCATCTGCCATGATCATTTTTAATTTTCTTATTTTACATGTTTTGTTTTCCTGGATGAATTTGGAATTGAGATCTATGTACATTTATGCAATTAGTAATTACTCATCTTGGCATGAACAGTCAACTAGCAGGCGCATAAATGCAGAATTGCTGAGTTTCCAGATGTATATCTATGTTTTATTGTACAGATACAGAGCAGTTACGAGTGCCTATTATAGAGGTGCTGTAGGGGCAATGCTAGTTTATGACATCACCAAACGTCAGACTTTTGATCATATACCTCGGTGGCTCGAAGAACTACGTAACCACGCCGACAAGAACATTGTCATCATCCTAGTTGGAAACAAAAGTGATCTTGAGAACCAGCGTGCAGTGCCAACGGAGGATGCAAAAGAATTTGCCGAAAAAGAAGGATTATTTTTCTTAGAGACCTCAGCACTGGAAGCAACTAATGTTGAAACAGCCTTCATGACTGTTTTGACTGAAATTTTCAACATTGTTAATAAGAAACACTTGGCTGCCGGTGAAAATAAAAATGGCAACACCGCACCTCCTTCTGGTAAGAAAATTATAATTCCAGGTCCTGCTCAAGAAATACCTCCAAAGAGGAATATGTGTTGTCAGTCATCCTGAGTTTCTTCATTATTGTTTTCAATTTACCTTATTCATTAGACGATATTCCTATTCCCAATTTTTGAAGGTTTGGTGCATTTCCTTTGCACATTTGCATCACCTTATAAAGTTTATTTTGCTTGAGCTGATGATGAGGGAATAATTAGAGATGAAGTTGATTTTTTGCGTTACGCAGTTACTGGGGTGAATTATTGGTCAAAATTGTTGACTGTATCTTAACTTAGACTATAGTGATGTGAGTACATGTGCCTTGTATGGGTATGGCTTTGATAGCTATTTTTTGTTTGGTTGCCCACCCGGTTCACCGGAGTTTTACCCTGACTACATCAGGATCCGACTCGCGTTGCGCACCTGGCTATGGTAGGTGAGTCTCCCAACGGGGATTTTCTGCGTACGCCAAGGCTCGAATTCGAGACCTCGTTTAAGCAATACCGAGCTGCTTACCACTCGGACCAACTCCTGTTGGGTTTAGTCCGATTGTAAATGAACTCGAGACCTCGCTTAAGCAATACCGAGCCGCTTATCATTTTGATAGCTATTGAGTTCATTTCATTTTTCTTTTTAAATTAGGGAGGTAGCGCTAACGATCTAAAATTATAAATAGAATTGAATTTACAATCTCTCATTAAACTATGAAGTTATTGATGGTCGTTTGATTTTATTTTTTATTAATGGCTTTATAATTTTAAACACTTATAAAAGGCTTACTAACATTATAAGTATCTTAATGATTGTAAAATCATTTTGAAAAAAAATATTTTTATTATAGATCAAAATATAGTTTTTGATAGAGCACAATAATGTCATATGATTCATATAATTGATCCTATTTAATGAAATAAAATTTTGTTGTTATTGTTGTATAGACCAAAATTTGTTTTTTTAACGATTCTCTATTCATGTGTTATGGATAACTGTAGAACATACCCGTACAAGACAAACTGCAACTAAGGCCCATGACTTCTAATTTGATTTGAATTTTGATTTGGTATAACTTCCTCACGTTACAACTCTGTACCAAAGCAATTCTTCTGAAGAAACAATTTGTTTGACCTTTACCAACGGGAGTTAGTCTGAGTGGTAAGCGGCTCAGTATCGCTTAAGCGAGGTCTCGAGTTCGAGCCTTGACGAATGCAGAAAATCCCCGTTGGGAGACTCACCCACCATAGCCAGGTGCGCGACGCGGGTCGGATATAGATGTAGTCGGGGCAAAGCTCCGGTGAACTGGGTGGGCAACTAAAAAAAAAATTGTTTGACCTTTCTAAGATTTAGGATCATTAATACAAAGTTGAAGCAATAACTAACCTGTAACCTTGTTTTACATAACTTGATGGAATGGCAATACAATTTACGATAATTTTGCTCATACAAGCATACATGTAAACCTATTAGCTATGGTCGCCTCCAGGAGCTTGAGAGTCATCTAAACCGTTAGGGCGTTGTTCTTCATCAACGGCATTATTGGAGGGCGTGTTCTCTTGCACAGAGGAACCATTTTCTACGTCAAAGCGCACTAAAAGTCTTTCGAGCAGTTCTCGGCAGTCCGCTGCTGTTACCATCACATTCAAACTGGCCCTTCCTTTCCAGCATCCAATGGCTATGGTGGACTCGTCCACCTGAATGGATTCTGATGCTTCTCTTTTCCCTGCCAAAAACGATGAGAGCCGTTGTAAACAGAAATGTTATATGGCATTCATCTTCCCCACGTTATGATAAAACAATTCCATACCTTTACTTAGAACTATCACACAATAGCCTGTCGTTAAGTTTCCAGCCATTTTGCCAAACTCAGCATCGACAAAATCTGCAAATTTTATTGGTTTGTACTGCAGAAGATGCTTGAAGTCTCCAGGAGATGCGCGAAGAATCCTCTTGGTAACGTATGGCAAAATAAGAGGCAATCCTTCAGATGATATTCGGAAAGCACATGGAGCGGAGATTCCTTCCCTTGATGTCTGTCTTTCCTGAGGGATCAGGGCAAGGTAATTTTATTTAATTTTTCACACAAACAAGTAAAAAGTCTTTAATCAGAGACGGTCAGGGCTAAGTAATAATATTTCTCACAGCAAAGTGATTGGACTTGAAATGTTCTGAATAAAAAAAAAACACATACAACATGGTCCATGTAAATTATCATGAGCTGAAATTATATCCCTTTATAAGGCTAAAATTCATATCTGAATGCAATTTGACTACAACAAGTGTTATCCCACTAGGTGGGGTCGGCTACATCGATCGTATAATACCATTGTACTCTATCAAAACCTAAATCCTTGTATAAGTTGTTGACCAAAAGGTCCCGCTCAATAATCTCGCTGAGCTTTCTCCTTGATCTTCCTCTATCCCTTTAACTAGTATGTAAAAATGAAGTTAATGACACCATGAACAGACTTCAGTTCTCAAAATTACTGAAACATCCCACGAAGTATGCTCTAATTAATTTGGCAATAAGAAGCCATAAGCAATCGAAGTTTTAAAATCATCCATCTTCTAAGTCATATATGCTAAATTTCTCAATTCAATATTATGATGTAAAAAAGTTTATAAGCCGTACTCCTGCTAATTAAAATCTATTTAATTAGTACGTAGATAAAATCTGTTAAACTAAAGGCCAGTTTGTTTAAATTTTCCTTGAGGTAAATAAACAGGCCCTCCCTCCTTTTATAATACTTTTAGGCATTACCTTTGTCCAACTTGAACCTTGTAACCGCTATTTTTTTTATTAATATCACTTTGCTTTATATCAAAAAAAAAATAAAAAAAATAACACCAAACAAACTAAGAAGGCTAGACAACACTACCAATAATCATATCCAATTTAAAAGATGAAGAATTAAATATACTCACAAACATCTTCAGACCAAGGGATGCTATTTTGAGTTGCTGCCCAACTGAGAAATTCAGTTCAAGAACTTCTTTGACTGACTTGCTGACATAGTAAATTCTTTTCACATGGCCTCTTTCATTGTTTCTAGTGACAAGATGGCCATTGAATGGAAACCTTTCATCGATACCATAAAAATCCTTTATGCTATTAATAGTGTCTTCATCTTTGAAAAGGAAAACAGGATCAACACCTCTCCACTTGCCTTGAATCTGCAGCTTTCTTTTCCCTAGAGTCATTTTTGCTATGCTTTCTTTTTCCAGAGGCTTTTGGACTTCCTCTGAATCCCCTTCTAAACATGCACCAGAAGGACTAGCTTCCAAATCTTCTGTGTTGGGTTTGTTATCAATTACATTAACCTCTTCCAAAGCTTCCTCGTGTGTATTTTCTAATGAATCAAACTGCAATACTTTTGAACCCTCAATATCCTGGTTCTCTGGTTCTCCATGCTGTTTATCAATTTCATTTTTTCCTTTTTCTGGAATAGGAATTGCTGCAAAGAAGATAAAAATAAGTCAATTATGGCGCACCAGCAACAACGAAAGAAAGTCTGTTAGAATGAATGTAAGATGGTTACTGACAGAGGAATTGGTACCATGATGCCCAGGTATGAGTGGGGGACAGCTAACATTATGTTTAAAATTACCTGGAAGAGGAGAAACCTTTTGCAGTACTGCAATAAAGAAAGCTCCAGTGTTTTGATCATGAGGAACTATCCTCATGCAATGCTCTAGTGGTAAATCAGAAACTTCCTCAGTAAACTTATCTGTCACAGGATTCTCTGCCGCTTGATTGCCATCTTCAGAGTTTCCACAAACACCCTTATCAATATCATCTCCCATCTCCATCTTGTGATTACTGTCAACCAGATCTTTATAGTTTTTTCCTGAAGGAAACATGCTGGGAAGAACTGCACTTCTTCGATACATGGGAACATCTTTATAGGAAGATAGCCACAAGCCCCTGTCACGTAACTGCATCTCCAAAATCACATCTTTCAGAAATATTAAAATACATCTTTCCACAAATGAAGCCACAAAGCTAATCTCATGCACTCATTTACAAATCCAATAGCTTCTACCAGAGATGCAAGATATTGTGGAACCAGGTTTTTGTCATTCCACATAACTAGATGGACGGACAACTTAGTAATTATCATATATTTAATTAAAAAGAATTAACTACCAAGCATTAGCCAAACGAAAAAACAACAGTCCAAGTCCATTAATTTGATGGAAACACACAATTTGAGCTAGCAGTCCCAATTTGAAAGAGACAAAACTTTCAAGCTTTGAATAGATTTTTGTCTACAAGAGCAAAAGATACTTTCTTCGAATACTAAGGTGATGATGAGATACGAGAGTGATTATGGATATCCAGAATTTTCCCTAAATTAGGAAAATATAGCACTACTTTCATAATTATCTTTATTAGAATTTTAATTATAATTTATATTATTTTTACATAAAAAACTTGGATTAGGTTTAGATTTATGAGGTTGTTTCCTATTTAGTAGAGTTTCCTATTTTTATAACTTCTTTTGCTTGAAGATAAGTTAGGGTTTAGGTTGCTTAGAACTTTATAAATAGAGCAAGAATTATTTTCAATGTATACTTTTGGATGAATTGAATAAGAAGAGTGTTGATGTTTGATGCACAAATACTCTTGTAAGAGGGTAGTTTCTATTTACCAAAGCCGAGAAAGCTGACTAACATGCTCAAGCAGCTCAACTTTGAAGCATGTAGGAAATCAAAATGTGCAACTCTTGTATTCCATGTATTATTTTCAAATGATTGAATTTTGACAAATAACTCAAGGAAAGATTTGGTTGGAAAAATACAAACCTCCATATCTTGAGACCTGGCATGCGCAAAAGTTGGGGGTGCTCATTTGAGACATCAACAAGTTCAACAGATTCTCCACACCTTCGTAAAACCTACAGTTTGTCAAAAATTTAAATATTGAGAATTAACTGCGGCCCTTCACAGATTAAAAGTCTAAATTATGAAGCATGAAAGGTTCATTCACATTTAAATAAATAGATAAATGACGGCTAACTCCAGAACTAGGTATTTGAAAAAGGTTACATTACAATTATCTTAGACATGACGACTAATTATCAGGAACTGAACATGGTGAGTAAAGAACTTGCACCAATGGAATAGACATGCTAAAATAGAAATGCGCTACTTCATCTAAATAAATGCAAAATACAAAGCACACAACCAAACAGCCAAAAATCAACCACACCAACTATTACAACATGAAAAAAACCAAAGAGTCCATATACTTCCATATACTTCTTAAGTGTTGTGTCTAGTTACACGCATGCTAAGCATGGACATCGCTCAGCATCTAAGAGTAGTGCCACGAAACCAGACAGACTACATAACATGGCTCCTGGCTGAACGACAAAAAAGACCAGTGCACCCAAAGCTGATTACCTCTGCAACCGCAGCTTCATTCTCAATTGGATTCATTGAGCAGGTTGAATAGACCATTCTTCCGCTGACTTTAAGTAATGATAAGCCTGAGAAAGTCAATACAGTTGCTGAGTTTGGCGAAAATCATCTTAAAAACCAAGTCTCAGCAACCCTTGCTAATGTCTAATCAGTTAGGACAAAGAAGCAGTCAGAATCAAGAAGTACCTCGCATAACTATTAGAACTTGTAGGCTATGAAGCCCATTTCCCGTTCCAGTATTCCTGTGTACAAGCCAGCAAATCTTTACCAAAAAATAAGAAGAGGGAACAATATGGTAACTGGACAGGAACACATAAGAAAAGAAAAGGAAAGAGAGCTACCATTTCCTCCAAAGATCAGGTCCCTTGCGAAGGGTTCCATCTCCACTGCATGGGACATCACAGAGAATACAATCAAATAAAAGTTGGCCAATATGCTGTTCTGGTTCCAATGATTCATGATTTCTGACTAAACGATAGCCTGGAAAGTTCTGAGCTTCATGATTAGCGACGATAAGATTGGCTGTGCACATCCTTTTTGTTTGGTGAATGAGAAGATTACATCTTTGAACATCAAGATCATTTGCTATCACCTAATTATGAAAAGAATATAATCAAACAGAAGTTCCATTATAGCTGATGCGATTAGAAGAATAGCAAATAATTTCTCGGTCTAGAAAATCAAATAAGATGAAGCCAGCCACCAATACATGATAGAAACTGAAAAAAAAAGATGGTAAAAAACAATAGAATGGCATTGAATAAGTAAAATGGAAGAACCATTCCATCAGGAAGAGATCCGGCTTTAGTTGATTGGTATATAATCTCAAGCAAATGTAATGTTTTTGAACCTGGTGCCGCACAAACTAAAGGAAAGCAAGTTCATAATGAAATAGTCAGAAGCACTAAAAAATAACAAATCAAGCATCAGAGTAAAGAAGTAATGAAGTGCCAACTTGCAAAGTTTTAGCATTACGAAAAGAAATGGTACAATAAACCAGAATAGTAAAAATAAAATTACTTCAGTTAATCAGATATTGCTTACTATCAAGCACAAAATGATTTGGCTTCACATTCAAGAAGAGGGGAGGCACCTACATCACAACCAGCCATTTTATTAAAAGCTAAATTTTTGGAAAGCAAGTACCTACAATAAACCACATGCACCGAACCATTCAGCTTTCTAAGAAAGAAAATTGTAATTGCTTGAAGATTGACAGACAGAATGTAAAGCCCACCATGCTGACAGCTTCCTGTCTTGCAATATTTCCAATTTCATTTTCTAGCTTTAAGAATTCATGGAACCTGAGAGATTAATATAATCAGAAACAGAAATTGAAATATTCATTTTAAAACTAACTCATGAGTGATTCATTTCGTGTGTATTTGGGAAACCCCCAAACCACAGTTTTAAAAGGTTTTATAAGTCAAACCTTAGTTTGGAAAAATTCTAAGACAAGCAGCCATATTTGTCCAAAAGAGTTTTTGGATCAAACCATGGTTTAAAACCAAGGTTTTGAGTAAGCTATTGAGACTAAATTATGGAACAGTAAAAAGACTTATGAACTACCTAATTACTATTTTACCCTTATTTTTTCTTACACACTCTCTCCTCTCTCTTCTTCACCCTCTCTCATCTATCCTCTCTCTTCTCTCTCTTATCTTTTCTCCACCCTCTCTCCTATCTCATTTTTAAAAAAATATACCCTTTATGGTAATTTACCAATAACAAAAATCCTTCTACTAATAATTATCCAAACACTCATTTTTTCATAACCATTTTTTTCCATAAGCTCTTCTCTAAAAGCTGTCCAAAAGCCCCTTTTTTTTTTTCTATAAGCCCTTTTCCAAAAGTCTATCCAAACAAGCCTTTTAATTAATTGGCCAATAGCATAATGCTTGCAGACACAAATGATGAAAACATCATATATAATTACTGCAGGATAGATGCAATAACCAACGACTAACAGGATTGCCTGCAGTCCTATTTTAGAAATGCGTTGTTTTAACAGAACTGATATTCAATCCAAAAGCAACAAACAAATGATAAAAGACTTTGGGAATTCTTCACTTTGCTATTAACTAGTAAAGACAAACCAATTACAACCCACATGAGAATATTCTGTAGGGAAGAGGGGAAAGTGAATGCGTGTGTTTACAGCTTTGCATCATGGTAAAAGGTTTATGCATAACAAATTTTGTTACATGCTGAATACGACTGAATTTGTTATCATGCAACTGACACGACCACCCAACACCCCCCCCCCAAAAAAAAGGAACACACATATGTAATGCTGAAGAAAGTGTATTTAGATTCTAGGCCAACGCATACAACTAGATCATTTGGTTTGCTATGTTTTCAAATGATCAAATATTATGGGTTATACTTGCTAACCAATTTATCAACAACTACTTGGTCTCTTAATAAAAGATGCCGTAAAAGAAAAATGGAAAAAGGTCAAGTGTTACAGAATGATTGTTGAATAGTGAATAAAGGGCGTGATTGTAACTAATTCTCTAATGGACTGAACTATTGCCCTTAGAATAGCAGTTGGGATGGATTCCTCTTAACTATAAATTAGAAGTCCCATGACTTGTAATGACTGTTGAAGTAGAAGGATAACATTGCTGTGGATTGAATTTTATGCCATCAGGCAATTTTGAGTTTTAGATGAATATGTACAGATCAGAAAATGTTAGGTAGAGAAGGATAGACAATAATGAACCCTTTTGCTCCTCCTCCACCAAAAGCTAAAAATGTATTAAAAAAAAAAAGATTATTCCGCAAGATATAGTTTCTTCAATCTCGTGTTCCATGAAAAACACTAAGATACAATCACAGAATAGAATTTATCTACCTCTCAAGCATTTGATTCTTCCTCAGCTGCATACGGGAGAAGTTTGAATGCCAGGCAAGATTCTCAGGATACCATGACAAAGGTTTAACGGCCTCTGTGTCATCCCCTTCAACAACCTAGTAGAATAATTAACAACGAAAATACAGTTATAATAAAAAAATGGTAGCATAATGATCTTAATGGTAGAATTGCCGACAAACCTGGGCCTGAAGAGTTTGCACAAAATCATTCTCCAATTGCGACCTAAGATCAGCAGAAAACTGGCTACTGCAAGAAGCAAAGGAAATGACAATGAAACAACGCCTCAACAGAAACTAACAAAATTTTAAATATAAAAAAGATGAACACCGCACCGCAGCACGGTTAATGTTTTTGCCCTTAGAAATTCATTTTCTAATAGCAAAGCATTAAATTGCCATGATTAACCCAACCACTTGTAGGAAGTGAAACCAAAAAAAATGGACGTATATCAATATTAGCATTCAATGAAAGAGTAGAGAACTTGTTAACCAGCAATTAACAAGCTTTAATTCTGAAGCTAGCAGGCAATGGAGTTCTGAGAACTGAGACTAAAGCATCCCAATCTTCTGGTGGCAATATGCCCTGCTCCTGCAATGGGATTAGCACAAAGGGGATAAAAAACAGAACAAACAATCCTCAGAAAAGGAGCAATTGATGAAGGAGAAAAAAAGAAAAGAAAAGAAAAGAAAAACATACTTTGTAATACTCATCAAAAGCAGAGTTCTGAGTGGCGAAGGGGGTCCAAGAAGGATTTGGATTGTCGGTGGAGTCAGGATCTTGAGAAGAAGGATCAGGTTTTGAACCCTTCCACACATTTTCTCTGCTCTGCCGGAAATGCTTTCGCTGAGTGCGAGACTTGCCGCGACCGCCCATACTGCTTTTCCTGGGAGTGTTCAGTTTGTTGTCGGACTCCAATGTTTGCAGTTAACTCCCCTTATGTTAGAGTTCAGCATGGCCCTGTTACCGCCCTTCCATAATTGTGTATATTTTAAAAGTCCTGTTAGAAAGATTTCCTTTGTGACGTTCATAGTCTCTTAGTATTTTATTTTGTATTGAATAATATTATAATTTATAATTATATCATTATATTATTTAATTATCTTTTTTATATATTTATAACTCTTTAGGACTAATTTTTAAGATTGGTATCCCATAAATAAAAGATATTATATATATATTGGTAATAATAATATGAATGAGAATTACTCATTATTTCTCCTAAATTCTCTCTTATCCTTCTTATTTTTCTCATTCCAAATTTTTCTTACATTTTCTTTTATTTCTATAATAAATCTCTCTTATATTTTTTTATTTTGCATAACACGTTATTAATGAATTCGCTCTAAAAATTCTATAAAAGTGTTGTTGATAAAAAAAAGAAATCCTTATATATTGTGCACCATCTTCAATATAATTACATAACTATAACACATCTCAAGTAAAAAAACTCCAAAGTAAAGATATAATCTTGGAAAAATCATATTTTATAGGTACTTTATACTTTACATTAATTTTTAATTTTGTATCTTTATTTTTTTTCTTTTTATTAAATCTGTTAATTTTACTTTATTTGCACTATTAACTCATGTATGAGGGTTAATATTGCTAATAAAACAATATTACATGGACTAATAGTATTAACAGAGTAAAATTAAAGGATTCCGAGAAAAAAAAATTTAAACATTAAATTTAAAATTAAGAAAAAATAACCATTTTGTAGATAAAGAAGCCATTAGAAGATCCAAAGCTCATCATCACTCCTTCATTAACTTTCTGATTAGACCTCCAAGTCTGAAAAAATAAAAAATTAATTAACAGCTGTAATAAAGCCTTATTTATTCTACTCATTTTCAAAATTGTCCTTAAATAATGTGGACTAAACTAGAGCTAACTATTTATAATGATGAGATTAATGTACTAAAAATGTGTAAATGGTGAAAATTAATTACTTTTTAGTTATATATATAAGCAGAATATTCTCTTAAACAAACTGACTTTGAGTAGGTACTTTGCTCAATAATTGCTAGTAAGACATACAGTAACATACAAATTATGTGTTTGATAAGACTACAAGGTAAAAAGAAAGTGTAGTATTTAGTCAGTGACAGAAATTGCAACGATTAAATAAAATTATTTCATTGATTATAAATAATAATAATAAAAAGATAGTTTTAAAACAAGAGTGAGCAAGTAATATTTGGTTGCTTATTTAGAAAGAGTGTTGCTACGTACGTACCTGATGAGGCCTTGTATTCTAATGGAATGTTGCGTATATTTGGACAATCTTGTATAAACATATTACGAGATACAAGGTTGAATTCATAACTTGGGTAAATCTCACTCAGCTTTGGCAATCTTTTGAGATCCAACACAGACAGTTTAGTAAACAGCCTTTCATCATAACCGGCTACTTCACCTTCATAAGCTTGAACCACCCCCTCAAGTTGAGAGCAATCTCTTATATGGATTTCTTTCAATGAAGGACAATGAGATGCTAGAGAATATGAGAACACCCTTCTCACTTTGTGGCAATCTGATATTATAATATTCCTAAGTTTGGGGAAGCAAACATTAGAAGAAGACGAAGAAGAAAGGCTTTTGAGTGATTCTTCACAAAATATTCCCTCCCATTCCTCGCATTTAGTTACTTCGAGTGTCCTCATCTCCGGAAGGCTTGCAACGATAGCTAGAGTGAAGATATTTTTCAATCTTGGGCATCTCCGCAATGCAACATCTTCGAGCCTATGGAGGCTCACAATTTGCGTGGGGCCCTTGCAAATATATTCCAACTCAGGTAGACCTTCTAAGCGTAATGTACGCAATTCTGACTTCAGTTTCAAGGGTTCTGGTGCCTTAAGAGATTTTTCATCTTCTATTATTTTTCTGACTTGGACCTCAAGAATACCTTTCTTTCTTCCACTGCTTATAATTTCTAGAGATTTCAATCTTAGAAAAATGATCAAGGGTTGCTGATTTTGTAACTGGTTGAAGCTTTTTAAAGTAACCTCCACATAAGCTCTGTCAGTCTCATTTCCCTGTAAATATATTATAATTAGAATAATCAAATGGATAGATTATAACAACTTGCTTTTTACTCTAATTAGATCATAGATTAAACACGATATAATATTTGAAAGGAAAAACATTCATGAAAATATTTGAAATATTTAGCTAACCCATCTATGAATACCAATTTATAATATGCTAGGCTCTGTAAGTACTTTTGGCAATTAATATATAGATGGTTATAGAAATTGTAATTTACCAAACTATTTTTTGACAACAAAATGACCTTCATTATGCAATTAAACCAAATTAGTTTGACGTAATTTTATAATTATGTTAACATAATATCAACATGCATTTAACATTCAGTCTTCATAATTATGTCAATAATGACGTGAAAAATGTGTAACTGGCGAATATTTCATATATTTTCTTCTACATGATTGTATTCATGGCCATATGGAGTTTAATTAATAACATATACCTTTTTTAACAAAGAAGTAAGCATATTATATATTTCATGGCCAACCGCAAATTATTTGAACAAAGAAGTACACATATTATATATTTCACATCCAAAGGAAAAAAGAAAACATTTCTCTGAAAGAGTTAAATTATAGAAAATTAATGCATAAACTCTAATTTATTTTAAATAAAACAACTTTGAACAAGTACTTCCCACAATAAATACCCAGTGCCAAAGACAATATCAAAAAGTCATTTCCTTTTGACTAAAATACAAAATAAAAAATAAAAAGTGTTGCATTTGGTAAAGTAAAAGTAATTATTTGAAAAAAAAAATTAATGCGTAAAATATATAGAGGTGCTAGAAATTGTAATGCATGTTTCCCCTTGAAAAAGAAGTTGAAATAACTGGAGAGATAAAGTAGAGGCATTGATTTCACATAATTGGGGAAAAGGATATCAAAATCAAATTCAGGTATGAGATGAAAAGTAACAAATTCAGCTTGCAAGTAATATTTCATTCATTGAAAATTAAATCAAAAGGTAATTCTTTTAGCAAATGCATCAACATGGATTATTATTTTTTATATGTAATGATTCAAAAGGGGATTTTGTGGATAACACTTACACGTGGATAATCTTGCATATCATGAAGTGACTCCCTTTGGTGCAGTAATCGTTCCCCACTATGTGCAGCTTCTTTATCAACGATCCTCTCAAGTTGAGAGCAATCGTTTATAGTTAGATACTCTAGTGAATGACACTGAGATGCTAGAGAATATGAGAACATCCTTCTCACTTTGTGGCTATCTGATATTCTAATACGCATAAGTTTGGGGAAGCAAACATTAGAAGAAGACGAAGAAGAAAGGTTTTTGAGTGATTCTTCACAAAATATTCCCTCCCATTCCTCGCATGCAATTACTTGAAGTGTCCTCATCTCTGGAAGGCTTGCAACGATAATTAGAGTAAAGATATTTTTCAATCTTCGGCATCTCCACAATGTAACATGTTCGAGCCTATGGAAGCTTACAATTTGCGTGGGGCCCTTGCAAATATATTCCAACTCAGGTAGACCTTCTAAGCGTAATGTACGCAATTCTGAATTCAGTTTCAAGGGTTCTTGTGCCTTAATAGATTCTTCATCTTCTATTGTTTTGCTGACTTGGATCTCAAAAATACTTTTCTTGCTTCCACTGCTTTTAATTTTTAGAGATTTCAATCTTAGGAAAAGGAACAAGGGTTGCTGATTTTGCAACTGGTTGAAACTTTTTAAAGTAATCCCCACATAAGCTCTGTCAGTCTCATTTCCCTGTAAATTTATTAAAATTAGAATTATGAAATAGAAAGATTACAACAACTTGCTTTTTACTCTCATGTAAATATTTTAAAGTTGTGATAACATAATCTGAACATTGTATTTAACTAGAAGCAATCTTCATAATTATGTCAATAATAACGTGGAAAAATGTGTAAGTGACAAATATTGTATAGCTACATGATCATATTCTACCTACTTATGATGACAATTACATAAAATTCAATTAATAATATATTTTTTTAATAAGAAGTGCGCATATATATTTCATGACCAATATGAATTATTTGAACAAAATGAAATGTAAACTTATAGTTTTTGCAGAAAAAAAAGAGGCAAGGTAAAAAAATGTTTTTCAAATCTAAAGAAAAGCATGGCAAAAATATTCCAAAGAAAAACAAATAAAACATTTCTCTTGAAGTATGTGTTGTATATAATGCATCACAATAAATAAAAGAACTTTGAATAAGCTCGTCCCGTCACAATAAATACCTGGTGCCAAAAACAATATCAGAAAATCATTTATTTGACCAAAATACAAAATAAAAAAAAATGAAGTGTTGCTTTTGGCAAAGTAAAAGTAATATTACTCAACAAAAAACCCAAAGCTCTAAAAGCAATTGTTATCTTGAAAATAAGGAAAACTCAAAAAGTAGTTTCATCGTGTAGAGCTCATAAAATTTCATGATAACAACACGTTTTTATAGTTACAATGAGCTTGAGTAAAAAAAGAAAACAAATATTGGCTGCTATTGATAATTGTTTTTTGATAATCTGAGAATATATTTTTTAAATACTTATATATATAATACAATAATAAATAAAAAAATTTCAAATGAAATGAAAACGTAAACATGACAATCTTTAACTTTTTTTTTTTTTAAAAAAAATAGAGGTAGACTGCTAGAGTGAAGGAAAAGGGGAAAAAAACTCCTAAAAATATGTAAAATTATTAGCAGTTGCATGAAAACTACTTTTTTAAAACACAATATACTAGCCTATAAGTACTTTGCGCAATACGAAGATAGTGTTAGAAATTGTAAACCACATTTCCTTGAAAAAGAAGTTAAAAAAAACAGACAGATAAAGTAGAGCCATTAAATTCTTATAAGTTGAGAAAAGGATTCAAATTCATGTATCAAAAAGAAAAGCGACAAATTAGTTTACCACTAACATTTCATTTAATTTTTTTAACAAATGCGTCAACATGGATCTCTAAAATGCAATGATTCAAGAAGGATTTTGCCAATAAGACTTACGTATGGACAATCTTGTATATCATGAACTAGTGGGTCCTCATCATGTGCAGCTTCGTCATCAATAAGCCTCTCAAATTCAGAGCATCTTCTTATTTCCAATTCCTCTAGTGAAGGACAGTGAAAAGCCAGAGAATAAGAGAATAGCCATTTCACTTTGTTGCAATGCACAATCTCAAGCTTCCTCAACTTTGGTAGGCTCTTAACCGTGGCATGGGTGAAGATACAAGTTCTCAATTCGGGACAACTCTGTATGCGTAGCTCTTGTAACTCGCAGAGAGAGTGGCTAATAGATGAATCTTGGAACACTTGTTCAAGACTATTCATTTTAATCAATGTTAACGTAATGAGGTGCGAGAAGACTTGTTGTGTTTGAAGATCATTCACATCATCAAGGTTATCAATGATGAATCTTTTCTCTTGACAGCATGAAACCCCCAAGTGCTTTATCTCAAAATTTATATCTTTATGTTCACACCAACAATTCTCTAGCCAAAGGCAGTTTGCTCTAAGAATAAGATCTTTCATTGATAGACTTAGAGCAGAGACTTTGAAGCCTTGTATACATAAATATCTCAATCCTTCGTCACAACCATCCAAATATTTTACAAAAGGAAGCTTGTATTTAGAAACAATTGTGGGATCACAGATAGCATACCTCTTCAACCTTGAACGACAGAATGTTTCTGGGATGGCAGATTTGTCATCACAAAAGTATAATTCTTCAAGTTGCTCACATCTTCCAATTACTTCTAAAGGGCTTTTATCAATTTGACAACCGAACATATCCAAAAGTTTCAGCATTTTCATGTCTACAATTCCAGCAGGTAATTCATGAAACTGAGAACCACGCAAGTCAAGAATCTCCAATCCTTTGAGTTCAATCAAAAAAGAGATGTCACCCAATTTTTTTCCTCTAAGACATAGGGTGTGAAGATTTGTTGATGATACAATTGATTGTGGCAATACAATTGATTGTGCGAATGAGAAAAATAATTGATACCAGAAACCCAAGATCCTCCAGCCAAATCCATATGTTATGAGTGCCAAGACTTTAAGTGCTTCTATTGCTCGAAGATCTTCAACGGACCCATGAGGTTGAAGCAGCAGAATCTCAAGTGTTGGACAACCCAATTGATTAGAAAGCTTGAAATTCTTATCCACATTCCACAATGACAGTGCCTTTGTATCTTTCAAAATCTGATGGTTGCTAACCAACATGTTTGAAACCGCATTGCTGTCCACCAAAACTTCTTGACATCTTTTCTTTCCAATCCACAAGGCTACATCCCGAACCACATCATGCAATTTTACGCATGCATGCATATTGGCACGCATCAACAAACAAGAATCTAACAATTTCTGAGTAGTTACTAAAATCTCATTCCTTGCCTCCTCCATTGTATACATATTGTCACCTAGCTTAAGAGTCCCTTTGCCAAAACGAATTAAATCCTCTATATGGATTTCATGATCCTCAGGAAATATAGAGCATAATAAGAAGAGCGACTTGGCTAGTGCACTTGGCAAATTATCATAACTTACTTCGAGAATTGCATAAGGGGTCTTCAAATCGTCTTCGATATCTAATGGTGGGGGATGTTGTAGCCTTCGTAGTGTTGACCTCCACACTTGAATGCTCTTTCCTTTTAATGTGCTTGCAACTGTCACAATTGCTATAAGCAAACCCTTACACCCATTTACAATCTCCTTTCCAATGCTGTCGAACTCATTCATTGAGACATTGGTTGTTTCAGTACGCATCTTGAACAAAGCCCATGCCTCTTCCTCAGTTAAGAGATGCAATTGAATTATACTCTCACAATCCATCGAGACACATACATCATGAAGGCGAGTGGTTAACAAGACACAACAACCTTCCTTTATTGGAATGCCAATTTGTTCAAGGCATAGTTTGCTCCACAAATCATCCAAGATTATAAGAACCCTCTTACTTTTTAATCCAGAAGATAGTCTCTGTGCTCTAGTAAATTGAGTTGTCTCTTGATGAAATTCCAAGCCTACTTGCTCTGCTATTTCCTGCTGAATGTTGAAAACATTTGGGGTTTTTGAAATGACTGCCATGACGACCTTGTCAAAAAGCTTTAGCCCATCCACTTTCTTGCCCACTTCCTTTGCCAAAGTGGTTTTTCCTGAGCCCGCCATACCATACAGTCCTACGATCTTGTTCTTGCCATCTTTAATTGCCTCCAAAAGACGATTATAAGTCGATTTCCTTGAGTCAAAATCCATAAAGTCTTTAGAAGAGAAGTGAGTAACGATGCTAGGAAGTGGGGTGGGAAGAGAAAATGGCTCAAAGTTGGAATTGTTTTTGAGGTCCATCATCTGCTTAGCCTTATTTTCCATTTGTTTGGCTAAAGAATATCTGAGTGACACATTGAAACACTTGTTTCCTACTCCTTGAAGCTCTTGTTGCAGCTTTTGCACCTCGTCTAAGATTGCATTCACGTCATCTAACCATCTCTTCACGGAGGGCATTATTTCTTCAGTTTTTCGATCAGCTTCATCCTTGCGTTTCTTCACATCTGCTAGTTTCACCTCCAGCTCTTGCTTTGCTTGCTCAACATTTCCAATGAATTGGTTGAAGCAGAATATATAACCAGCTCCTTGTGAAATTGGAGACACCATATATTCTACAACCTTTGACACGATTGAGATCATAATCTCTGCCATCTAATGCAATATAATATAGGAATTATAATCCATAACTTGAGTCCAGAAGCAGGCATATATTTATATAACATGCATTAAAAAAAAAAATCATATTCTCACCTGTAATATGAAATGATGATAGCTTTAGTTATATGTTTTGAGTCACAGAAGAAAGAAGTAATCCAATTGCGCGTTGCAGTCCTACAAGAAAGAAGTGAGTAATTAATTGCAGAAAAAGGTTTATTAAAAAGAAAAAGAATTCATTGCAATAAACTTATTATAGAATTGAGGGAACCAAGATATTTATTACACAATTCAAATTATTCATTTTTCATTATTATCTCAGTAGCCAAAAAGAAGATAATGCCCAGACAATTTTGTTATCATAGACTCCAAAACCCAAAAACAAAAGATCGAACCTGCACTTTGTTTCTAATTATGTTCTCTTGTTAAAAGAAATAATCGTATAATTTATGTAAAATAAAGAACTTATATTCTGTTATGTACCTATAATATGAATTGATGAGAACTTGGGTGTTATTTTTGGAGGTATAACAAGAATTAATGGGAAGCAAAGCAGAAGGATGATGATTAAAACTGCATTTGAAAAAAAAAATGAAAAGAAACAATAGGGCAAACTATGAGACTTTAAATAAATAAAAAAAATTAAAATTAAAATAAAAAGAAAAGAAAAGAAAAGAAATTATTCTTTACTTGAATTTATATGTAATGTGACTTGGATCGTCAAACCTTACGAGATTATACTTGCCCAAGAAAAAAAAAAAAAGAAATCTTACTGTTTTAAGTAAGACGCCCTATTCGTTTCATTCTTTGAATAAGTATTTTTTTATACAATTTTAACAAGTATTGTTGCAACTAAATACGCCCATCCTAATACCAGATTTTATAATGGGCTAAATAAAAAATATAGTTTAGTAAAAGAATGGGCCAATAAACTAAAGAGTCTCAAGTCATTATAAGAAAAAAAAATATATTATAATAATATAGAGGAAAGAATTAGTTATTCCTAACACGATGAACTATAATTTAATTATTCATTAAAAAAATATCTATATTTTAATATTTAAAAATATCTCGAATATGATTATTTTCAATAAAGAAATAGGTATGCTTAACAACATTATGTAGAGAGAAGTGAATTTATAATATAATATAAAAAAGCATCTAATAAGTTCAGTGTTTAACGTACAAATACTAAACTAGTTCCTTTGTTTGAAAAACAAATATTTTAGCAACAGGTGTTGGTCTAAATTAAATAGGATTTGACCGCTTAATTATATATGAAATCTTGAGTTTGAATCCGTATAAATATTAAAAATAGTTTTGGGAGAGTTATCTATAACTAGACTTGATAATACTCAAATCTAATTCAGTAAAATAGTTATATAAAAAAAAAAGAAAAACAAATATTTTTTATATTAAAAAATATAATATGAGACAACATCTAATAAAATTAGTCTTATGGGTCATTTTCCATCTCATAAAAATTGATTAATCTTTTATGACAAATAATTTTTTTTAAGCACATTCATCCTTTTATTAAAGGCACTGTTCAGCATTAAACATTGGCACATTTCTCAAGAGAAATTTAAATTTTAGTTCACTATATCATAATAAACTAAGATATTCCACTAGATATGAATCAAGTAATCTATTAACATATATGTTTCTCATGAGATATGATGCAACACTAGAAAGAATAATATAAACAATAATTAGTGAATGTAAGGCAATATAATTTAGCAATGATTTTGATTGGTTAAGGCATGTTTGAAAGCAGTAAATAATGATTCCTGAATATTAAATTAAATTTAAAGGTGCATAGAATGAAAAATGACAAAAAAAAAATACTCTAAAAAATGATAAATTTTAAAGTATGACTGTCATTAATAATAGATCAAGCATTAAGAATAATATATATAGTATTATAAACACAATCATATTTGATATTTATCATTTTTTATCATTTCCCTAGAATAAATGACCAAAAATTTAATTAAAAGATTATTTTTTTTCAGTATGAAAAAAGACTCATGCCAAGATTTCGGATGTGAATCATTTATGAGCTTTATAAGAGAATTAATTGCAATATATTCTATTGTACTAGGATGTCTCCAAAGAAAAGACTTGTCATCAAGGAGATTAAGGAGCGAATATTAGTTGGAAGCTTACCTGTAGGAGTGAGTTATATATTTAGAAACAGCGTCCTATTATAATAAATTCATTTCAAATAACATTTTTTACAATGGCATTGAGGAGATAATGATAAAAAATCATCCAATATAGTTTAGGTATATATAAAGAAGGCTATAGAATATACTAATAAAGAGAGTGGATTAAGTAATATAAAGTCATGCAAAAAGGAGTAAAATAATATCAATGAAAATGCTCAACGAAATTATTGAGCGGAACCTCTTGTTTAATAACTTATTGAAGTTCTTATTTTTTATAGAATAGAGCGGTGTTGTGCGATCCATATAACCAATTTCACATGGTAAGATAAATCTTGTTGTTATTGTTGTTGTAGTATTCTATTTATCAAATAAACATTCATGAAATTTGACAGAAATATTTTGAGATTTTTTTCCCTTTATGTTGGGTCTTTTGTTACATAATATATGTATGAGTTTATAAGTTTAAGAGAATATTTTTGTTTCTTCAAGGTAAATTAACCTCAAGCATACTTGTAAATATTTTTTTTGAGAGAATTGAATGCATAACACTAATCATTAACAACAATATTATTAGTCATTGGCGTCTCATTGTGAACCTAGAGTTAGCTTGATATTCGTGGGGCTCGATACTTATTTTAGTAGCATCTAGCCGTACTTGATTAGGTATTTACTTTTGTGATTTATATGTCCATATTTATCTTCGTGGTTACGGTCATGCTTTTCTTTGTTTTGTTTAAGTGCTTCTAAAGCATGAAAATTTGAATAACTTGTAAATAGACTTTTATAAACAAGTTGTTTTATCATGTACTTAATTAATTTTGTTCTTTTAATGATTTCTTTTTTATATTTCCATTTATGTATTGTTTTTTATTGTAATATTTGGAAGTTGAAAGTAATTATTATATTTTTATTATACAAAGTTATTTTATGTTTATTCTATTATTCATTGAAAAGTATTTTTGATTTCAGAAAGTTTACTACTAACAAAGGAGGTATATCCAAGAATTTTATATTCAATCTAACATATATATATATATGTCTACAAATATAGAAGAGAAAATTTAAATATTATAGGCAAATGTAAGTTACCTCATATTTTAGATTGATCACATCTCAATTTTCGGGATGTGATAGATACAGACATATAACATGCATGTAAAATAAAGTAGTTAACTTAATTATTTATAAATAATTATGTATTTATTTATCTAAAATATCCTTTAATTTTATATATTTAAACTATTTTTGATAAAAACTATCGCCTTTTACAATTATATAAGGATACTATGAGAAAAAAATACAATTTTAAAACACAATAGATTAAAATATTATATTTAGAACTAAAATAGATTTATTATATAATTTTTATATTTAGGATTGTAGAAAGTAATAAGAAAAAAGAGGAGTTCAATTAAATGGGTTATTATGATAAAATGGCTACTTACCTCAAATGTCGTAATGAAATTAGACGAATAATCCAGAAATGTCTACCATAGGGACTATCAAATTAAATTGAGACTCTCACCTACACAAAAATAGTAAATAACAATTTACCCAAATAGTACCGGCTAGAGTACATTGTGGAAAAAATACAAAACATATCATTTATATTAATTTTCAATGAGTTTAAAAGTCTTGAACTTGATTATTGCATAATTATTGAGAAACCGAACTTGATACGAAATTTAGAAAAATAAATTCATTCAAGTCTAAAAAATTCAATCAATATAAACTCAGCATATTATTGTTAGTGTATAATACTCTAATCACCCTCTTATTTTGTCTTAATTACATAAATATTTCTTTTATTTTGAAAATATACACTTAAGTTCAAATTGTAAAAAGATTCTAAGGATATATTTTTAAATTAAAATAATATCCACCTATTCTGATATCTTTTGAGCCACAGAAACTACGAAACTCATTATGAGAATATGAGAAAAGGAAGGAATTCTCACGTTCAAATCGTGTGATGCCTAGATGCAAAAGAAGCAAACAACAATTAAGACGTTAATACTATTCCCGATGAGAGTTGAGATAGATACTAAGAAATAAGCTCGTTTTCTATAAAAACATGAGTTTGATTCCTGTTACTATCATGATGGCTCATTTGGTAGACAATTTCGTAATTTTTCTATAAGCATTCTCAAAGCCCTAGAGCTGTACCCTAGACTTAATGAGGGACCGTTACCGAACCTATTTAAACTTTTTTTTTTTAAAAAAAAAGATATTGATACTATTTTGAAATCAACTTCTAAAGAGTTTCAATTTCTACAAATTATACTACTGTAAATTTAATTTGAAATTTGAAGGGATGAAACCAAAAATAAAATTATCGTTCATGTTTATTTTTTTTCACTTTTTTTATACGAAATTTCACATAAAATGTAGAATAAATAAATTTAAACGATAGTTCTGGTGATAATTTTTAGGCACAACAAGAATAAAAGCAAATTATCCGAAGGATGATGATTAGAACTGCTTCAGGTATAAAAGATTGATTTAAACTAGAATAACTTTTTCAAGTATAAAAATTTCAGTTAACATGAATTATATGATATAGAACATCCAGCAGACTCTTTGCTGTTTAATTTTCTAATATTCTTGTGCATTTAGAAAACAATATAACAAAGAATCCTCAAGGGAATATTTACCTGTTTGATATTTCAGAAGCTTGAACAGTAGAGTTTGGCTGAAGAAAATGACGCTACTGCTGGTGCGTATGGAAGGAAATGATAAGAAGGCAATGAATGAGAGATGAATGCAAATGAGTATAAGAAGGAAGTGTAGAACTCTTTAAGAGAACACATGATGAGGATTTGTTCTTTACTTATGGCGACACCAATTCTAAAGTTCAAGTAAGCTCCTTATTCATTCCTTCCTTAGAGATGACTTAAATCTTTCCTTGAAGAGGAGGAAAACGAAAGTATTCCCCTTCTTTCTTTGGGCCCCAAAGTAATTCTTATTTCAGTTTTTATATATGAAAGGAGAAGCAAGATGTGATAGAAGCTAAAGCTAAGTCACAAACAATGAAGTTATGAGTTGCTTCATATGAAGTTATGAGTTGCTTCATATAATATCAAATCTATCTATCTTTTTTCAAAAATCTTCCACATTTAATAAAATTGTTCCAACCTCCAACAAATTCTTTGATTCATAACCATGTTATGAGTCCCATATTAGAGAGCCTCACAAGTAAATTTTTATCAATTTTACAATCTGTCATGATATGGTTTATAAGTTCAAAGAATTTTTCTTTCTAATAGCCTAGACTTTTAGAATTACGCTCTATCTTTGTATATGTGTTTATAACAAAAGTACTTTCGTTGAAAGCTCGACAGAATTCAAACGATCAATATTTTACAACCCACAATAAGCCATCTCATGAGCTAGCATGCTCCTGTAAATGCATATTGGATAATCTTTTTACGCTAGTCCTCGGTGGTATAATTTTTCACTTTATATTATACGTTGGTTTTCTTTCTGGTTTTACCCAACTTATAGTTCTTTATGTAGATTATATTGGAAAATCAGATTCGTTCAGTTGAAGCTTAATCATCCGTGGCAGGTGCACCAAAACTAGCTTGCTAATATATAATGATGTTTTCTTCTCATGTTCTTTACGATTTCTTTAGCTAAAAAAAACATGAATTTGTAGGTTTCCATATGAACTTAAGTCATTGTAGTCGTTTGCATTAAGATTAGATTTAATTTGTTTATATTCTTTATACATTTCTATGGGATTATCTAATTAAAATAATAATAATAGTAGTAGTAGTAGTAAGTTTTGAATAATAATTTGACGATTGATCAGCATGTAAATCATATAAAAAAACATTTATTATATTATTATTGAAAACTATTTCCAAAAGCTTGAAAACTAGAATTCAATGATCAATCAACGTGATCCATTCTTTAGGTTCCAAGCAAACTTCAGAAAGCAGACTCAAATTTTAGGTCCCTAATCTTGAGCATGCAATTGAGGTTTTAATATATACTTGTTTGATGCATCTACTAAATAACATAACAACATTCTATTCCTAAACTGCCCATCAATCTTCTATTGCGTGCTACATCCTGAGTTTCAGTCAAAAGAGATTAGAATATAATCCAAATGCATTTTCCTTGAGTAAGTTTCATGTCACCTGCAAAAACTTGATAATATTCATGTCTAGGATTACAAGCAAGAACCAATTACATTCTAAGCTACCACTATGTGGAATAGGGGCAAACCTAGGACGTTTCACTTTGAGGAACCTAGCTAATTAAACTCACTTGTAATCAAATCTAGACAAAGATATGTAAATTACCCAAACGGTGTTCAATTATGTCTAGACAGATTCTACTAAACTAATTATTTCAAAAATCCAGAAAATGCGTGTTACAAACTAAAGGAGAGGGAACAAATTAAAACTAGAGATTCAGCATTTCCCCTTGTGGAACTAGAAGAGCAAGTAGTCCATTGCTCCCCCCCCCCCCCCCTTTTCCACCGTTACCATAATGGTTGCCGGCTCCGGATCTCGCACCAGCAGTGCTGCCACCTCTACCTACACCATAGTATTACGGGTCGGGTTATAATTATCCAGTGGCACCAAATCAGATGGGACCATCAGGTGCTGGTAGCTCAAGCAGTGCGGTGATTTTATTTGGATATTTCTTTTCTATTTTAATTACATTGTGTGAGACTATATTAACTAGCCAAGATCATGTGACGCCATATGCGCGCGTGCACACGCACACACACAAAGACATATGAATTTATTTACTTCCTATTTTTTCCTAAAATTATTTGTCTGATCTAACTTTTTTATTTATTATAATTTTATATACGCTTTTATTTGCCGATTCATTTATGATCTGTCTAATTCATGCGAGACATTCTTCCAACAACATTTTTGCTCATCTGAACTTTCAAAAAATAAAATATAGTGTCAAATTTCACCCAAAATTAAAGAAATTAAAATATAGAGTAAAAATTAACAAGAAATACTTACATGTTCAAGAAGTGCCAAGTCATCTGAACTTTATCCAATCAACACAATAACTAGTTAATGACTCATATTAAAAATTCATGTTTTATTTTATTTTTAGGAAAAATAAACATTTTAATTTAAAAAAATAAAAATTCATCTGAACTAAATTAAGAAAGAGGTCTAGTGTCTTAAAAAATAAAATAAAATATGATTTGTTTCAGATGAGTCATTTGCCAATTAGAATTAAAATATTTTGAATTGTTGTATTTTGATTGATAGAATTCAGATAGTATGGCACTCCTAAAATATGTAAGTATTTCTCCAAATTAACATAAATTATACATTATATTTACTAAATTATTCCTCTTTTTATTTTGATACAATAAATTATTCCTCATTATATTAAAATTTTAATTCATTGAGCTTCTTTATACGTAAAATACTTGCATACATATTCAAAAGATTGTTAGGACTACATGGGCTTGAACAACAATAAATTACTAAATAAATGTCTAAAATTTTTAAAATTATCAAATTAATTAACCTCATAATATGTTTAAATGTTTAAAAGATTTGCATTAAAAGTATTTGTTACTTAAATAATTTTTAAAAGCTATTTATATAGGAAAATAAAATCACGACTTTTAATTTTGGAAGAAGTATATATATTTTGAAAATGAAAAGATAGTAGGAAAAATCTCTTAAAAAGACTCTTCTAAATGGCTAAAACCCTTGTTGACAATCTAATAGTTGCAAATGCTAACGAATTATGAGAATCCAATCTAAAATTTGAAATTCTGAGCTAAATGATCAAAATAGCCTCTTGTTCATTAAGTCAATTTTTGCCCTCTCCCTCTCCCTCAACCTTTCAATCTTCATTTCCCACGATCTAGACCACTGGCGAGTGCTTGCCTAGAGGCGGTGTCAAGCACCAACTCGGCAAAACAATGACCTTAGTCCAATAATGGCGGCGGTGTTAAGCATCTCAACCTTCACCTTCTCCATTTTTTCATCTTCAACCACGAACGAGGGCAATGGCCTTTGCCCACGACTTGGTCAGCCTTCAACTTCGTCGTTATAATGACCCTAGAAACTAAATAAATAAATAATACCAATTTAATAAAGTATATATTATTTCTTACAATGTTGACAAAGGTAAGTTGGTGGTTGAATGGTTACAGACGGCAAATGAATGAGAGGTACCGAATTCGAATTTACATCAAGCCAAAGTGGAATTTCATTTTTCAGCCATTACATGAAATTACCAAAATGCCCCTTTGTCAATTTTAATTTCAGACTCTCCTCCTTTCCCATTTCAGCTTGATGCCAGCGAGAGAGAGAGGTAGGTCTGAGGAGAAGCTTCACGACCCTTGACCAAGAATCCACTGCTACTGTGAGTTCTGTCTGTCATCATCGTCTGTGTTGCTCATCGGTGCGCCGTCTGTCTGCCTTCATCTTCCTCATCTGTGAAATAGAGCGAGAGTGGGAGTGGAGGAGCATCGCTAGATCGCTGGAGGTGGAGAAGGAGCATCCATTGTTTGTTGTCATAGAATCGTGTCGTTGTTGGTCCTCTGTGAGCCACGGCGCCGTCGATGTGCACACCATACTGCTGTTGCAATCTCTGTCTTCCTCCTTCTCCATTTTCGTTCGGTATCATGTGTGTGGGTGTGGTAAGTTTATGGATCTCTCCCTGTTATCCTTATAAACCTATCTTTTTTGTCATTTTTAGCTTTGGCTCTCTATTTTAGGTTGAGATTTTTATCACAGAAGCTTGGTTAGTTTTTTGTTCATTTTTGCTGCTCTTCTATTTGACATTGAAGTTGTGTGTAATGATGGTGGAAGAGTGAATTTGTGTGGTGCTAGGGAGTCGCCGTTAAACCTGAAACTATGTGTGTAATTGTTATTTTCTTTTGTGCTATGCATGGGGGGCAAAAGGAGGATGGGATTTTAGACAAACTGAAGTTAAAGTTTGTGAAGTTGGATAGAAAAGATGGATTTAAGCTATGTTTCCTTGGGTCTAAATTTATTTTGAAGAATTGTAGCTGATAAGCCATTCTGCACATGGATATTTGGAAAAATTGTTGGAAAAAAATGAAGAATGGAGTCGAAGGCATAATCTGTATATATATTGATGTTTGGAAATTGTATAGGAGATTTGAAGGGTGATAATGATTTATATTGAAGCTGAAATTTTTATACATTGAGGGAAATAAAAGCTTTATGTTCTTTTATATTGAAATTTGGATGTTATAGGGTTTCATAGTACTGTTGGAATTTATAGACACGATTTAGAGAACAAATGCTTGAATTAGCATATTTATATGTTCATAGAAGTAGGGGAGTAGAAAATGATTGGAAGCTCTTTATATACAAGGATTTAGTTTAATTAAAATCTTTCAATCTCTTGATGGAAATTAGAGAAAATAATCAAAGTTGTCAGTATATATGAATATTTATTGTTCTTATGATGACAGTTAAATTTATTGAATTTAAGCTTGATAAGAAAAAGGGGAAAGGTAGAAGATAATTTCTAAAATTTAAATATTAGATTTGTTAACTTGGGTGATAAGTTATATTATCATTTAAATTTTCATGATATTATTTGGAGAAAAATGAGGATTAAAGTTTAAATTCTCCTTCTATTTTAAAATGTTATAAATCGAGCATTGGGACATGATTCTGCATTGTCAAAAATATAATTTAAATTTTAATACGTTATTTTTGGATATCAGGAAATTGAGAAGTGAAAATATTTGGAAGTTATTTAGCAAGAAGAGTAAAAATTTGGGAGTGTGACAGATGAGTAAATAACGTCCCATGATAATAATATTCTTAATAATATTTTATAACTTGATACATTTTATTTAAAGTATCAATTTTTTTGGCATGATTTGCTAAAAGCATTTCTATTTGAATTAAGAGCTTTGATTATAATAATTAATTTTTCTTTCTGATGACAAGTTATAAAATGTTTTATGTGAGTTATTAGTATTTTAAAATGATTCTGTTGAAGGACAGAAATTGAAGGAAATCTGTTAAGATTTTGTGTACTTTTCATGTTGGGGTCCTTGGAAATTGATTTTTGAGAGGACTGAATACAAAACGCTGGTTACCAACAGCATTATTACTAATCGTTAGTGCCCCATGGTTAAAATCGAGCTCACTTGATATTCGTGAGAATAGTATTCACGTCGGATATTCATGAGATTCATTCTCATGCTTGTTATTAGTGGGTCTAGTACTTGCGATTGATTTCATAGTCTTGTGCTACGCTTGATTTCGTGGCTTCAAGCAGCACCGGAATAGTTAGTTACCCTCATGAACTGTTTGTCCATTCTTATTATTCGTTCTATTAAAATCCTATGAAAAAATGAGGTTTTGAGAATTATTGTTTTGAACTGATTTCCTTAAGTAAGTTGTTTTATTTAGTATTATATTGATTTAATTAATGATTTTGATACAATTTTATTTTTATTATAATTGTATAATTTGAAAATTGAGATTTATTGTCAAGTCTTATTATTCAAAGTTAAATGTATTTAAATTATTTCTTTCTGTATTTTAGTTATTTCTTTTAATGAGACGTTTTCACTAGTAGATTATTTTAGTTTCAGATAGTACTATTAACCTTGTTCCTCAGCTGAGCAGCAGAAAGCCTCTTTATTAATTTGAAGTTACTGCTCCTTTTTGTCCAGCTGGTATAGAATGTAAATATAAACTTATAAAAATTATATATTATTTTTAGAAATTAGATACTCCACTTAGTCTATAAACAGGATTTTGTTTACCTTTATCATTTTGATAGATTAATATACACGTTCGAGATTATTTTTAATCATTGAATCAATTATTCTATTTAAATACTTAAAGTTTAAGGAATATAAATTCTTTATATTCTTTGCTGGTTACCCCATGTGGGACGTGACAGTCGTTGTCTCCAAAACAACTCATTATCACTTCTTCAACACGAATCCATGATTTCATCTCTAGATTGAAAGGGTTCCGTTTTTATTTCATGGGCAATTTCTTCTACCATTTTGGTCTCTAGATCAATGGCTTTTTTTAGCATTTGAGAAGACATTTTTGCCTTTTCTTCTGGCCATTTTTTCCAGTGGTCATCAATTTTTGTAGATTATTTTTAGTTTTTTGATTATGCCATATTATTGACGATGTTAGGTAGAGATTCATCGCTGTAACCATCTCTGATCATCGTCACTAGAGGCCATAGTTACCGGCTATGAAGGAGAAGAAGCTTGAGGTTGTGATTATTAATGTGAGGGAGAAAGAAGGGAAGATTTTTTTTTTTCTTTAATTAAATCGGGGAGTTTTCTATTATAACAGATGATGCTATTTTTTTTTTTTGTTACAAGAGAGGGCTTAGTGCCCAAATCGCATAGACCTAAACAATAAGGAAATTAAATCCTAAGCAATCATTATTGACAAGAGATGCTAAATGTGAAGAACAAAAATATAATATTGATATTGAAGTCAACCTGTACTTTGCCAGAGCATTCGCTAATTTATTTTATTCTCTAGGAACATATAGAATTTTTAATTTCCATGCTAGATTTAGAAGCATCTGTATCTATGACACTAAGAGGAACTTCGATTAGTCAGTATTTACACAACATTCTTAGCATCTAGTTTTAGGATAATATTTTTAAATCTTAAGTCCTAAGCAAGTTTAAAACTTTTGTAAATAGCACACTATTCTGTTTCTAGCACTCCACAAATGTATAGGTAACTCGTAAACTCAACAACCCAACTGTCAGGATGATCTCTAATAATTCTATCACACCCTACTTTATTATGACCAGGTATTGCCAGTTAGTTGATATTGGAATTGTTACATAATTAGTTAAACATTTATGTTGATCATGTACAAAACTCCTCCATATTATTTTGATCATTTGGCTTTAAACTCCATAATTCCTATTTGAGTCCTCCTACTTTCTGATATTTACAAATGTTAGAGTCTCAAAAAGGGTTTTAACCATTTTTTTTATAGATTTTCCCAAGTTTATAATTAAGATATTTGTTTTCAATAATATTCTATAAAAAATTCACACCATTTCTGAAAAATTGAAACTCTATACAATAGTTGTAAATAAATTAGGAAGTACTCACATGCCGTACAACTATTATATTTTGTGTACAATCTTCAATATAATTACATAACTCCAACACGTCTCAAATTAAAAACAACTTCAAATTAAAGAAGAGATATATCTAATTTCGCATGCATTCCTTTTTTTTTTTTGTATAATCTTCAACACACTGACACAAGTCCAATTAGTAAAACACAACTGCAGTAAAGAAACAGATCGAAAGCTCATCATCACCACTTTATTTTCTAACTTTCTGATTTGCAAGACTACAAGTAAACATGAAATGTTTGTATTTGGCCACAGAAATTGAGATGTACAAAATTATTTCGTTGGATAAAAATAATAAATATAGTTTTAGAGAAAAGTAGTAGTTAGCAAGTAAAATTTGGTTGCTCATTTAGAAAGAGTGTAGGTAAGTAAGTACCTGATGAGGCCTTGTATTGTAATGGGAGGTTGCATATTTTTAGACAATCTTGTATAATCATTGTACCAGATATAATCAGCTTTGGCAATCTTACGAGATTAAAATCATTTAGTTTTTAGGAAAGAGCTTTTCGTCATGACTGGTTACCGCACTTTCATAAGCTTAAATTAAGCGATTCTTCACAAAATATTCCCTCCCATTTCTCACATTGGTATACTCAAATTGTCCTCCCCTCTTTTTATGATTTGATTTTTTCTTCGATCTCGCGAGCTCTCCTTCTAGGTCCGTCACGGTGTTCGAAATCACCTCTGGCATCCATTTGGAAAACATGATAGTGGTGGCGATCTCTTTCTGAGCAACTTGCTCCTTCAAGCTATGAATGAGTAGTTAATTACTGGAGATTAAAGTGGCCCCACATATTTATTTAATACTAACCCCTTATTTATTTAACTTATTTCGTTAGTGGCCCCTGCATGAGTTGATGTTTCATCTACACTATATAACTGAGTTATATATATTATTTATTTATTTTTGCTGAAGCTTACTACTACATTGAAACTATTGGGAATTCAAAATCAGCTGGTATAGTTAAAAGGTTTAAGCTACTGGACTATCTGGAATTGAGAAATATAGTCATAGCAGTAAAAATGAGACAAAGAATTACTGACTTTATTTTTTAGAATTTGGACTAAATACTCAGAACTGTGTTTTGTTTGGACATACTTTGCTGAATTTACTTGGGTGTTTGTTATAAGGAACTCCAATAAAAACATGAGATGTGGAGAAATTTTATGAAGACTCAATCGTGTGCTTCTTGAGTTATGAAATTATTCACTTTTTATAATTTTAGTGGAGAATTTGACAGTAAATACCTTAAACTTCTACCAACGTTTTGTTTTGTTCTTTTATTTTTTTTATTTTAATTTTATTAGAGAATATTCAGTTTTCTCTAGATGCCTAGCCGCAAGAAATACAAATAGGAACTTCATGAAGGTCCCTTGAGAGTCTTTACCATGGAAAACGGGTTACCATAATATTAATCTGTATCTGTCGTTCAAAAAGGTTGTAGGGATGTAACTATGAGAAAATTGCTATTAAGGTTTTGAAACAACTGCATCAAAAAACAATAGTACAAATCTAGTTTTCTGTTGTAATTTAAGCATATGAATTTAAGTTGTCTTATATATTGCCTGTGCAAGTCAAATGACAAATGAAAGCCATTCTCATATTCTGCTGCTGATTTTCTTCAAGCTGGGGAGATATTGCAAGTCCTCGCCACATTATCATGTAGCTATGCTAAGCATGTTTCAAGCGATAATGTGTTCTTTTGCATGCGTGTGTGCGTGAGCATGCGTTTGAGTGTTTGAGTGAGAGAAAGAGAAAGAGGGAGGACCCTTTTACGTTCTATATATCTTGATATCTGTAAAGTTCTAGCTTTCTCAATTTTAAACAAACATGTCAATTAATTCAGTAATGCATCGGCTTTAACATTGATTTTCCTTTCTTTTGTGCCATCGGATAATTGATCAAAGATTCTTCGCTTGTCATTGTTAGATTTATACAGTCAACGCGAGCTATACAAGGAGCTCTAAGTGTAGCCTCAAGTATATTCAGATAATCCTGGGATACAGCCAAGTGTGTGGACTACTTTCAAGGTACATTTGAAATGAAAATTATAGAGACAATATATATATATCCAGTCATTTACTGAAATATGGTTTATGGATCTTCTTTCTCCACAGATTTTTCAGTGAAGCTTGCTGCTGTCTTCACTCGACCGCTCACTTCCGTCCCTCCATTGCTGTCTTCATGGAGGCCCGTAACTTGGCGGACGGGGAGAATTTCTCCATACGCCCCACTGCCAGCGAGAACACCGTCTTTATTATTGTGCCTGAAAAATGGAAAAAGGTCAAGTGTTACAGAATGATTGTTGAATAGTGAATAAAGGGTGCGATTGTAACTAATTCTCTAATGGACTGAACCATTGCCCTTAGAATAGCAGTTGGGATGGATTCCTCTTAACTATAAATTGAAAGTCCCATGACTTGTAATGACTGTTGAAGTAGAAGGAGAATATTGCTGTGGATTGAATTCTATGCCATCAGGCAATTTTGATTTTTAGATGAATACGTACAGATCAGAAAATGTTAGATAGAGAAGGATAGACAATAATGAACCCTTTTCCTCCTCCTCCACCAAAAGATAAAAATGTATTAAAAAAAATTATTCCTTCCAAGATATAATTTCTTCAATCTCATATTCCATGTATGATGCAGATTAAAAACCACCTTGAGCCTTTTTCATGCAAAAAACTTAGATACAATCACAGATTAGAATTTATCTACCTCAAGCGTTTGAATCTTCCTCAGCTGCATACGGGAGAAGTTTGAATGCCAAGCAAGATTCTGAGGATACCATGGCAAAGGTTTAACGGCCTCTGTCTCATCCCCTTCAACAACCTAGTAAGAATAATTAACAACCAAAATACAGTTCTAATAAAAAAAGGCAGCGTAATGATCTTAATGGTAGAATTGTCGACAAACCTCGGCCTGAAGAGTTTGCACAAAATCATTCTCCAATTGCGTCCTAAGATCAGCAGAAAACTGGCTACCGCAAGAAGCAAAGGAAATGACAATGAAACAACGCATCAAAAGAAACTAATAAAAAATTAAATATAAAAAAGATGAACCCGGCAGCACGGTTAATGCTTTTGCCCTTCGAAATTCATTTTCGAATAGCAAACCCATTATTAACCCAACCACTCGTAGAGAGTGAAACCAAAAAAATGGACGTATATCAATATTAGCATTCAATGATAGAGTAGAGAACTTGTTAACCAGCAATTACCAAGCGTTAATTCTGAAGCTAGCAGGCAATGGAGTTCTGAGAACTGCGACGAAAGCATCCCAATCTTCTGGTGGCACTATGCCCTGCTCCTGCCATGGGATTAGCACAAAGCGGGATTAAAACAGAACAAACAATCCTCAGAAAAGGAGCAATTGATGAAGGAGCAAAAAGCAAAGAAAAACACACTTTGTTATACTCATCAAAAGCAGAGTTCTGAGTGGCGAAGGGAGTCCAAGAAGGATTTGGATTGTCGGTGGAGTCAGGATTACTTCTTCTTTCTCTCCAATTCTTTCTTATCCTTCTTATTTTTCTCATCCTCAATATTTCTTACATTTTCTTTTATTTCCATAATAAATTTCTCTTATATTTTTTTATTTTCATAACACATTATCATCAGTGAATTAGTTCTAAAAAATTCTATACAAGTGTTGCAGATAATATAAGAAGTCCCACCATCTCAAATAAAACAATTCCAAAGTAAAGATATAATCTTGGAAAAATCATATTTTACAGGCACTTTATACTGCACATTAATTTTTAATTTTGTATCATTATTTTCTCTCTTTTTATTAAATTATTTAACTTTATTTGCACTATTAATTCATGTATGAGGGCTAATACTACTAGTAGAGCAATATTACATGGACTAACGGTGTTAACAGAGCAAAATTTAAAAAGAGAAAACAACTTAAATATCAAATTTAAAATTGAGAAAAAATAACGATTTTCCCTATAATCTTCAACATACGGACACAAATCCAACAAATTTTCACACACCACTTAATAAAACACAATTGCAGATAAAGAAGCCATTAGAAGATCCTAGCTGATGATTGCTCCATCCTTAACATTCTGATTAGATCTCCAAGCCTGAAAAAATAAAAAATTAATTAGCAGCTTGTAATAAAGCCTTATTTATTCTACTCATTTTCAAAATTGTCCTTAAATAATGTGGATTAAACTAGAGCTAATTATTTATAATGATGAGATTAATGCACTAAAAATGTGTAAATGGTGAAAATTAATTACTTTTCAGTTATATATATAAGCAGAATATTCTCTTAAACAAACTGACTTTGAGTAGGTACTTTGCTCAATAATTGCTAGTGAGACATACAGTAACAACATACAAAGATGTGTTTGATAAGAGTACAAGGTAAAAAGAAAGTATAGTATTTGGTCAATGACAGAAATTGCAATGATTAAATAAAATTATTTCATTGATTACAAATAATAATAATAAAAGGATAGTTTTAAAACAAGAGTGAGCAAGTAATATTTGGTTGCTTATTTAGAAAGAGTGTTGCTACGTACGTACCTTGACGAGTCCGTGTATTCTAATGGAATGTTGCGTATATTTGGACAATCTCGTATATACATTGTATGAGATACAAGGTCGAATTCATAACTTGGGTAAATCTCTCTCAACTTTGGCAAGCTTTTGAGATATACCCTATCCAGTTTAGGAAACAGCCTTTCATCATGACCGGCTACTTCACCTTCATAAGCTTGAACAACCCCCTCAAGTTGAGAGCAACCTCTTATATACATTAGTTTCAATGAAGGACAATGAGATGCTAGAGAATATGAGAACACCCTTCTCACTTTGTGGCAATCTGATATTATAATTTTCATAAGTTTGGGGAAGCAAACATTAGAAGAAGACGAAGAAGAAAGGCTTTTGAGTGATTCTTCACAAAATATTCCCTCCCATTCCTCGCATTCAATTACTTGAAGTGTCCTCATCTCTGGAAGGCTTGCAACGATAGCTAGAGTGAAGATATTTTTCAATCTTGGGCATCTCCACAATTTAACAAATTCGAGCCTATGGAGGCTCACAATTTGCGTGGGGCCCTTGCAAATATATTCCAACGCAGGTAGATCTTCTAAGTCTAATTCATGCAATTCTGAATTCAGTTTCAAGGGTTCTAGTGCCTTAAGAGATTCTTCATCTTCTATTGTTTTTTTGACTTGGACCTCAAAAATACATTTCTCTCTTCCACTGCTTCTAATTTCTAGAGATTTCAATCTTAGAAAAAGGATCAAGGGTTGCTGATTTTGCAACTGGTTAAAACTTTTTAAAGTAACCCCCACATAAGCTCTGTCAGTCTCATTTCCCTGTAAATGTATGAAAATTATAATTATGAAATGGAAAGATTACAACAACTTGCTTTCTACTCTCATTAGATCATAGATTAAACTCGGCATAATATCTGAAAGGAAAAACATTCATCAAAATATTTGAAATTTTTAGCTAACCCATCTATCAATACCAATTTGTAATATGCTAGGCTCTGTAAGTACTTTTCGGAATTAATATATAGATGGATATAGAAATTGTAATTTACAAAACTATTTTTTGACAACAACATGACCTTCATTATGCAATTAAACCAAATTAGTTTGACGTAATTTTATAATCATGATAACATAATATCAACATGCATTTAACATTCAATCTTCATAATTATGTCAATAATGACGTGGAAAATGTGTAACTGGCGAATATTTCATATATTTTCTTCTACATGATTGTACTCGACCTCTATTATGACAACCATATGGAGTTTAATTAATAACATATACCTTTTTTAACAAAGAAGTAAGCATATTATATATTTCATGGCCAACCGCAAATTATTTGAACAAAGAAGTACCCACACTATATATTTCACATCCAAAGGAAAAAGAAGAAAACATTTCTCTAAAAGAGTAAATTACAGAAAATTAATGCATCAACTCTACTTTATTTTAAATAAAACAACTTTGAACAAGTACTTCCCACGATAAATACCCGGTGCCAATGACAATATCAAAAAGTCATTTCCTTTTGACTAAAATACAAAATAAAAAATAAAAAGTGTTGCATTTGGTAAAGTAAAAGTAATTATTTGAAAAAAAAAATAATACGTAAAATATATAGATGTTCTAGAAATTGTTATGCATGTTTCCCCTTGAAAAAGAAGTTGAAATAACTGGAGAGATAAAGTAGAGGCATTGATTTCACATAATTTGGGAAAAGGATATCCAAATCAAATTCAGGTATGAAAAGAAAAGCAACAAATTCAGCTTGCAAGTAATATTTCATTCATTGAAAATTAAATCAAAAGGTAACTTGTTTTAGCAAATGCATCAACATGGATTATTATTTTTTATATGCAATGATTCAAAAGGGGATTTTGTGGATAAAACTTACGTATGGATAATCTTGCATATCATGAAGTGACTCCCTTTGGTGCAGTAATCGTTCCCCACTATGTGCAGCTTCTTTATCAACGATCCTCTCAAGTTGAGAGCAATAGTTTATCGTTACATAATCTAGTGAAGGACAATGAGATGCCAAAGAATAAGATAACAACCATCTCAGTTTGTTGCTATATGATATTGCAATCTTCTTTAGTTTGGGGAAGCAAACATTAGAAGAAGACGAAGAAGAAAGTTTTTGGAGTGATTCTTCACAAAATATTCCCTCCCATTCCTCGCATTCAGTTACTTCAAGTGTCCTCATCTCTGGAAGGCTTGCAACGACAGTTAGAGTGAAGATATTTTTCAATCTTTGGCATCTCCACAATGTAACTGTTAGAAGGTCAACCTTCTAACACCCCCGCTCAAGTTGACACCCCTTAACTCTAGGTGTTTAACTTGCCAACACAACACACAAGGGAGTAAGGTGAATTAAACCAAACCATTTTCATTTTACAAAATACAATATGAAAATTTCTTCAAAAAAACTCTCTCTTCAATGAATACAGCTGCAACTTTCTTGATTACAATTTTTCAGTCTTAGTTGCTGCCACTTCTCTCCGAAAATAGAGCTCAAGATATCCTGTCCAATGCTCCTGCCAGAAACATCAGAACCAAATTTCTCCAAAGGATAGGGTAGTTTTGTATTTCTCCATTGTTCAAAAGGACAATAGAATGTTAATATATGTCTTCTGGTCCAGCAAACTCCACAATCAATTTTCTGTCATGACATAAGATGGGACAAAAACAGAAACTTTGTGATGGACGAGTAGTACAGCCTTATTGATTGATACATCCACGTCTTTGTACTGGTGGAAGGAGGTGGTGGTAAAGAACAAGAACGAGAGAGCATACTGATGCTTGCAAGGTCAAACAATGATTGTTGATCAAAACCACATCATTAGTCTCCAGCTAAAGTTCCCGCTTCACAAGACTTCAATATTCTAAAGATAGCGACTTCTAAATTACATAGAAAGTGTTTCAGAACCTTCAGGCAGCTGATGTTTTGTCACTACCAGTACCATATAAGAAGCAACAAAACAATTACTAACAACTACAATATGCACTGATTCAATGCAATTGCTTATCCAATGCTCAAGATGCAGACAGCATCTGATATTCAGTCACAAGTATACGTGCTTCAGCCCCCAGAAGACAACTTATTTGATTTTTCCGGTCGATGTTCAGTCAGCAATGCATTGCACAAGTGCATAAAAGATGCAGCACCAGTCTCAGAAGAAGATAACATTACGTACCATGTGCTGATCATTAAAAAGGAAAACACTAGGTGCAATTAACAAAGGAAACGAGAAGAAAATCTCCAAGGATGAAGAACCTCCAATCAAGCACTTTTTGGAATGAAAACAACCGATACTGGTAGCATATTGGCCTGAAACAATCTCCCTCCATATCTCAAAAATAAAAACAAGAAAATTTAGATTTGAAGCCAGTGCACCCTTAACAGCAAGCGGCATAACCATCGTCTCCGAGGACGGGAAAAGGTGGAATCCAGAGCTTCCTCTCTGCAGGAGCAATCGAATTGCCTTTCTTCTTGCTAACTATATTCTCTCTCCCTCTCTTTCTCTCTCTTCCTGCACACGTTGATCTTTCTTCCCTCGTGCAGATCAAGAAATAGCAAAGCCCTTGTTTACAAGCGACACTTAATTTGAGATTTGGGTAGCGTGGTCTGCGATTCTCCAAACCACGGTCAAGGCGGACAGCAGTTTCTTCAGTTTCTTTAGTGTCTTCAACAATGGTGAAACCCACAATGACCGAGAAGAAGAAATTGAGAAGCAAGATTGTGTTTCATGCCTCTCACGAGAATCCCTCCGAATCAAATTGATTGTCTCATGATCTGACATCCCCCTCTCGATTTGGTTGACCTCATTGCTTATAGCGGCGATCTTCAAGAATCTGCACTGGGTCTTTGACGGGTGGAGGAACAGAGGATGGTTAAAGGTCAGCGTATCGACAGACAGACGAGTTACCTAATTCCTTCTTGGCAACCATCATTCTGAATATTATCAGTCAGAGATGTTAATTTGTTGAATCAGGCTGCATCTTCTTTCTTGATTCAGATCACGCCTTATCAGCGAGGTGTGTGGATTCCTCACAAATTTCTGCAATGTGCAAAGATTTACACCTTGATCTTCAGTCACCAGAACTCTTTCTTCTGGATTCTTCCGTCGTCACATCAGAGGTCGATTGCTTGGTTCACGATCGCGAAATCTGGGTTCTTTCTTTTGTTTCAGTCGGGTTGAGTCTAGAGAACAATCACCTCCAGTGTTGTGCATTCTGGACTCTTTCTTGGTTTTCAGCCGGGTTGTGGCTTCTTTCTTGGGCTTTCTTTGATTGTGGACCCTCCAACGTAAACCTGCTCTGATACCATGTTATGTTTATTAGAGAGAAATAATGAGAAGAAAGATGAAGAATCATATGCATTATTCATGAGCTACATGCTCATACAATCATGGTAACCCGCTTGGGTTTACATACTAATCTACCCTCACTTGAGGGAGATGAACTAATCCCATTTGGGGACTTTGGGGAGAGACCCAAGTTACCCTCTCCCTCCCTCACTCCCTCCTTGGTCTCACTTACATGTTCCCTCATATTCCTGAACCTGTTGAGTCAGATTCTCTCTGGACAGGCACCTCAATATTCCTCATCTGCTCTTTAATTTTAACTTTTAAATCCTCTTGCATACGGATACATAGTTCTCAAGAAGATATAAAGATGCCCTTCCCTTCAAATTCGATAATAGTATCCGTCCGAGGGGTCCCATTTCTTGTGTGATTCGCTATTCCTCGTTTCCTTATTGGTTGATCGTTCTGTGGAGTTTGGAAGAAAATTGAAAACGTAGACGTTGAAGACGAAAAGGATTTGTTCTTTCTTTAGGGTTATTGGGAAGTGAGAACATGAGGTTTGAAGGAGAAGTCCACACTGAAGTAGAGGAGGAGATTAAAGAGAAAGAAGTGAATTCAATGGGGCATTCGATCTGCGGTGGCGGGTCTCCACAGCAACTGAAACTGGTGGTTGGGTATGCCTTGACTTCCAAGAAGAAGAAGAGCTTTTTAAAGCCCAAGTTTATCAGTCTTGCCAGGAGTAAGGGGATATCTTTTGTTTCCATTGATCCAAGCAAGCCATTGTCAGAACAAGGTCCCTTTGATATTGTTTTGCATAAGCTGTCAGGGAAGGAGTGGCGTGAAGTTATTGAGGACTACAGGCAAAAACACCCTTCAGTTATCATTGTTGATCCTCCAGATGCAATTCAACATTTACAAAATCGCCAATCCAAAGCTGGAGTGTCAATCAAGGCCTTAATTTTACTGTCCTCATCAGCTTTATTTGTAGTTGGAGGAGCCTCTGGTATTAAGTTGCTTGATTGAACAGGCAATACATCAGGAATTGTATACAACTCATTGCCAAATTCATCCCATTCAGAGTCTTCAGCATATTTCATGGAAGAGGCATCAACAGTTGGAACTCGACAAATTAACACTGAGGTATTTTTAGGAATCAACATTGCTTCATAGTCGAAGAAGAAGATGAAGAAGAAGAAGAGAAACAGAGCAATGTTGAATGTTCGGTTTGTAATATGAAAATAGTTTAGTTTAATTCACCTTATTCCCTTGTGTTGTGTTAACAAGTTGAACACCTAGAGTTAAGGAGTGTCAACTTGAGCGGGGGTGTTAGAAGGTTGAATTAGTTAGGTGGTTAGTGTTAATCACTAGTATCTAGATAACCCTAAAACTCTATATAAAGGGCTCTAGTATAGAGGTTTGTGTGTGAGATTGTGTAATCCTCACTATAGTAAGGGAGAGGGTAACTTAGGTCTCCCCTCAAAATCCCCAAGTGGGGTTAGTTTATCTCCTTCAAGTGAGGGTAGATTAGTGTGTAAACCTAAGTGGGTTACCATGATTGTATGAGCATGTAGCTCATGAATAATACATATGATTCTTCATCTTTCTTCTCATTTTTCTCTCTAATAAAGTTAACAGTAACAACTTCGAGCCTATGGAAGCTCACAATTTGCGTGGGGCCCTTGCAAATATATTTCAACTCAGGTAGATCTTCTAAGCGTAATGCACGTAATTCTAAATTCAATTTCAAAGGTTCTGGTGCCTTAAGAGATTCTTCATCTTCTATTGTTTTTCTGACTTGGACCTCAAAAATAACTTTATTTCTTCCACTGCTTTCAATTTGTAGAGCTTTCAATCTTGAAAAAAGGATTAAGGGTTGCTGATTTTGCAACTGGTTGAAACTTTTTAAAGTAACGCCCACATAAGCTCTGTCAGTCTCATTTCTCTGTAAATATATTAAAATTAGGATTATGAAATGGACAGATTATAACAACTCGCTTTTTCCTCTCATGTAAGTATTTTTAAGTTGTGATAACATAATCTGAACATTGTATTTAACTAGAAGCAATCTTCATAATTATGTCAATAATAACGTGGACAAATGTGTAAGTGACAAATATTGTACGTATAGCTACATGATCATATTCTACCTCCTTATGATGACAATTACATGAAATTCAATTAATAATATATTTTTTTAATAAGAAGTGCGCATATTATATATTTCATGACCAATATGAATTATTTGAACAAAGTGAAATGTAAACTTATAGTTTTTGCAGAAAAAAAAGAGTCAAGGTAAAAAAATGTTTTTCACATCTAAAGAAAAGCATGGCAAAAATATTCCAAAGAAAAACAAATAAAACATTTCTCTTGAAGTATGTGTTGTATATAATGCATCACAATAAATAAAAGAACTTTGAATAAGCACTTCCTGTCACAATAAATACCCGATGCCAAAAACAATATCAGAAAGTCATTTATTTGACCTAAATACAAAATAAAAAAAAAATGAAGTGTTGCTTTTGGCAAAGTAAAAGTAATATTACTCAACAAAAAACACAAAGCTCTAAAGGCAATAATATTTTGTTATCTTGAAAATAAGGAAAACTCAAAAAGTAGTTTCATCTTGCAGAGCTCATAAAATTTCATGATAACAACACTTTTATATAGTTACAATGAACTTGAGTAAAAAAAGAAAACAAATATTGCCTGTTATTGATAATTTTTTTTTTTTTTGATAATCTGAGAATATATTTTTTAAATACTTATATATATAATACAATAATAAATACAAAATTTTCAAATGAAATGAAAACGTAAACATGACAATCTTTAACTTTTTTTTTTAAAATAGAGGTAGACTGCTAGAGTGAACGAAAAGGGGAAAAATCTCCTAAAAATATGTAAAATTATTAGCAGTTGCATGAAAACTACTTTTTTAAAACACAATATACTAAGCCTATAAGTACTTTGCGCAATACGAAGATGGTGTTAGAAATTGTAAACCACATTTCCTTGACAAAGAAGTTAAAAAAAACAGACAGATAAAGTAGAGCCATTAAATTCTTATTAGTTGAGAAAAGGATTCAAATTCATGTATCAAAAAGAAAAGCAACAAATTAGTTTACAACTAACATTTCATTTATTTTTTTTAACAAATGCATCAACATGGATCTCTAAAATGCAATGATTCAAGAAGGATTTGGTCAATAAGACTTACGTATGGACAATCTTGTATATCATGAACTAGTGGGTCCTCATGTGCAGCTTCTTCAGCAATAAGCCTCTCAAGTTCAGAGCATTCGCGTATTTCCAATTCCTCTAGTGAAGGACAGTGAAAAGCTAGAGAATAAGAGAATAGCCATTTCACTTTGTTGCAATCCACAATCTCAAGTTTCCTCAACTTTGGTAGGCTCTTAACCGTGACATGGGTGAAGATACCAGTTCTCAATTCGGGACAACGCTGTATGCATATTATCTATTGGTTATTGCCCGATAGCAGTAGATAGTCCGTTTTTTAAGAACAAGAAGTAGGCATATTATGTATTTAATGACAAACACGACTTTTTTATTACCAAAAATTGAAATAAAAACATAAATTTTAATAGAAATAAAAGAGGCACATTAAAAAAATCCTTTTCAACGTCCAAAAATATTAAAAAGAATATTTCTCTTAAAATATGGTATGTAATGTATGGAAAATGTATCAACTCTGACGAATTTTAATTAAAACAAGTCTAAAATAATTGTTTTCTTGACAAAGATACAAACAACAACTTGACCTTCATTCTGAAATTAAACCAAATTGATTTTAAGTATTTTTAAAGTTGTGATAACATAATCTGAACATTGTATTTAACTAGAAGCAATCTTCATAATTATGTCAATAATAACGTGGACAAATGTGTAAGTGACAAATATTGTATAGCTACATGATTATATTCTACCTCCTTATGATGTCAATTACATGAAATTCAATTAATAATATTTTTTTTTAATAAGAAGTGCGCATATTATATATTTCATGACCAATATGAATTATTTGAACAAAGTGAAATGTAAACTTATAGTTTTTGCAGAAAATAAAAAAAGAGGCAAGGTAAAAAAATGTTTTTCACATCTAAAGAAAAGCATGGCAAAAATATTCCAAAGAAAAACAAATAAAACATTTCTCTTGAAGTATGTGTTGTATATAATGCATCACAATAAATAAAAGAACTTTGAATAAGCACTTCCCGTCACAATAAATACCTGGTGCCAAAAACAATATCAGAAAGTCATTTATTTGCCCAAAATACAAAATAAAAAAAATGAAGTGTTGCTTTTGGCAAAGTAAAAGTAATATTACTCAACAAAAAACATAAAGCTCTCTAACAGCAATAATATTTTATTATCTTGAAAATAAGGAAAACTCAAAAAGTAGTTTCATCGTGTAGAGCTCATAAAATTTCATGATAACAACAAGTTTATACAGTTACAATGAACTTGAGTGAAAAAAGAAAACAAATATCGCCTGTTATTGATATTTTTTTTTTATAATCTGAGAATATATTTTTTTAAATAGTTATATATATAATACAATAATAAATACAAAATTTTCAAATGAAATGAAAACGTAAACATGACAATCTTTAACTTTTTTAAAAAAAAAAACAGTGGTAGACTGCTAGAGTGAACGAAAAGGGGGAAAAACTCCTAAAAATATGTAAAATTATTAGCAGTTGCATGAAAACTACTTTTTTAAAACACAATATACTAGCCTATAAGTACTTTGCGCAATACGAAGATAGTGTTAGAAATTGTAAACCACATTTCCTTGACAAAGAAGTTAAAAAAAAAAGAAGACAGACAAAGAAGTTGTATTTTGTTAACAAATGCATCAGCATGGATCTCTAAAATGCAATGATTCAAGAAGGATTTGGCCAATAAGATCAGACTTACGTATGGACAATCTTGTATATCATGAACTAGTGGGTCCTCATCCTCTGCAGCTTCTTCTTTAATAAGCCTCTCAAATTCAGAGCATCTTCTTATTTCCAATTCCTCTAGTGAAGGACAGTGAAAAGCCAGAGAATAAGAGAATAGCCATTTCACTTTGTTGCAATCCACAATCTCAAGTTTCCTCAACTTTGGTAGGCTCTTAACCGTGGCATGAGCGAAGATACAAGTTCTCAATTCGGGACAACTCTGTATGCATAGCTCTTGTAACTCACAGAGAGAGTAGCTAATAGATGAATCTTGGAACACTTGTTCAAAACTATTCATTTCAATCAATGTTAACCTAATGAGGTGCGAGAAGACTTGTTGTGTTTGAAGGTTATCAATGATGAATCTTTTCTCTTGACAGCATGAAACCCTCAAGTGCTTTATCTCAAAATTTATATCTTTATGTTCCCACCAACAATTCTTTAGCCAAAGGCAGTTTGCTCTAAGAATGAGATCTTTCATTGATAGACTTAGAGCAGAGACTTTGAAGCCTTGTATACATAAATATCTCAATCCTTCGTCACAACCATCCAAATATTTTACAAAAGGAAGCATGTATTTAGAAACAATTGTGGAATCACAGATAGCATACCTCTTCAACCTTGAACGACAGAATGTTTCTGGGATGGCAGATTTGTAATCATAAAAGCATAATTCTTCAAGTTGCTCACATCTTCCAATTACTTCTAAAGGGCTTTTATCAATTTGACAACCAAACATATCCAAAAGTTTCAGCATTTTCATGTCTACAATTCCAGCAGGTAATTCATGAAACTGAGAACCACGCAAGTCAAGAATCTCCAATCCTTTGAGTTCACTCAAAAAAGAGATGTCATCCAATACTTTTCCTCTAAGACATAGGGTGTGAAGATTTGTTGATGATACAATTGATCGTGGGACTGAGCAAAACTTTGGATGCAGGAAAAAGATCCTCCATTCAAATCCATATGTTATGAGTGCCAAGACTTTAAGTGCTTCTATTGCTCGAAGATCTTCAACGGACCCATGAGGTTGAAGTAGCAGAATCTCAAGTGTTGGACAACCCAATTGATTAGAAAGCTTGAAATTCTCATCCACATTCCACAATGACAGTGCCTTTGTATCTTTCAAAATTTGAGGGTTGCTAACCAACATATTTGAAACCGCATTGCTGTCCACCAAAACTTCTTGACATCTTTTCTTTCCAATCCACAAGGCTACATCCCGAACCACATCATGCAATTTTACGCATGCATGCATATTGGTATGCATCAACAAACAAGAATCTAACAATTTCTGAGTAGTAACAAAAATCTCATTCCTTGCCTCCTCCATTGTATAAATATGGTCACCTAGCTTAAGAGTCCCTTTGCCAAAACGAATTAAATCCTCTATATGGATTTCATGATCCTCAGGAAATATAGAGCATAATAAGAAGAGCGACTTGGCTAGTGCACTTGGCAAATTATCATAACTTACTTCGAGAATTGCATAAGGGGTCTTCAAATCGTCTTCGATATCTAATGGTGGGGGATGTTGTAGCCTTCGTAGTGTTGACCTCCACACTTGAATGCTCTTTCCTTTTAATGCTCTTGCAACTGTCACAATTGCTATAAGCAAACCCTTACACCCATTTACAATCTCCTTTCCAATGCTATCGAACTCATTCATTGAGACATTGGTTGTTTTAGTACGCATCTTGAACAAAGCCCATGCCTCTTCCTCAGTTAAGAGATGCAATTGAATTATACTCTCACAATCCATCGAGACACATACATCATGAAGGCGAGTGGTTAACAAGACACAACAACCTTCATTTATTGGAATGCCAATTTGTTCAAGGCATAGTTTGCTCCACAAATCATCCAAGATTATAAGAACCCTCTTACTTTTTAATCCAGAAGATAGTGTCTCTGCTCTAGTAAATTGAGTTGTCTCTTGATGAAATTCCAAGCCTACTTGCTCTGCTATTTCCTGCTGAATGTTGAAAACATTTGGGGGTTTTGAAATGACTGCCATGACGACCTTGTCAAAAAGCTTTAGTCCATCCACTTTCTTACCCACTTCTTTTGCCAAAGTGGTTTTTCCTGAGCCCGCCATACCATACAGTCCTACGATCTTGTTCTTGCCATCTTTAATTGCCTTCAAAAGACGATTATAAGTCGATTTCCTTGAGTCAAAATCCATAAAGTCTTTAGAAGAGAAGTGAGTAACGATGCTAGGAAGTGGGGTGGGAAGAGAAAATTGCTCAAAGTTGGAATTGTTTTTGAGGTCCATCATCTGCTTAGCCTTATTTTCCATTTGGTTGGCTAAAGAATATCTGAGTGACACATTGAAACACTTGTTTCCTACTCCTTGAAGCTCTTGTTGCAGCTTTTGCACCTCCTCTAAGATAGCATTCACGTCATCCAACCACCTCTTCACGGAGGGCATTATTTCTTCAGTTTTTCGATCAGCTTCATCCTTGCGTTTCTTCACATCTGCTAGTTTCACCTCCAGCTCTTGTTTTGCTTGCTCAACATCTCCAACGAATTGCTTGAAGCAGAATATATAACCAGCTCCTTGTGAAATTGGAGACACCATATATTCTACAACCTTTGACACGATTGAGATCACAATCTCTGCCATCTAATGCAATATAATATACGAATTATAATCCATAACTTGAGTCCAGAAGCAGGCATATATTTATATAACATGCATAAAAAAAAATCATATTCTCACCTGTAATATGAAATGATGATAACTTTAGTTATATGTTTTGAGTCACAGAAGAAAGAAGTGATCCAATTGCGCGTTGCAGTCCTACAAGAAAGAAGTAAGTAATTAATTGCAGAAAAAGGTTTATTCTAAAGAAAAAGAATTCATTGCAATAAACTTATTTTAGAATTGAGGGAACCAAGCTATTTATTACCCAATTCAAATTAGTCATTTTTCATTATTATCTCAGTAGCCAAAAAGAATATAATGCCCAGACAATTTTGTTATCATAGACTCCAAAAAAAAATGAAAAATGGAAATGCTGGAGTGGCAACATCATGTAGAGGGAAGTGAATTTATAATATAATATAAAAAAAATCTAATAAGTTCAGTGCTTATCGTACAAATACTAAACTAGTTCCTTTGTTTGAAAAACAATAATTTTAGCAACAAGTGTTGGTCTAAATCAAACAGGATTTGACCGCTTAAGTAAATATGAAATATTGAGTTCAAATTTATATGAATATAAAAAATAGTTTTATGAGAGTTATCTCTATCTAGACTTGACAATACTTGAATCTAATTCAGTAAGATAGTTATATAAAAGAAAAAAAAGAAAAATAAATATTTTTTATATTAAAGAATATAATATGAGACAGCATCTAATAAAATTAGTCTTATGGGTCTTTTTCCATCTCATAAAAATTGATTAATCTTTTATGACAAATAAATTTTTTTCTAAACACATTCATCCTTCTATTAATATGGGCACATTTTATTACTGTTTAGCATTAAATGTGGGCACATTTTTTAAGAGAAATTTAAATTTTACTTCACCATGCCGTGAGGAACTAACATATTCCACTAGACCTAATACCGTTGATACAAATCAAGTAATCTATTAACATATATAATTCTCTTGTGATATGATGCAATACTAGAAAAAATAATATAAATAATAATTAGTGGATGTACGTAAGGCAATATAATTTAGCAATGATTTTGATTGGTTAAGCTGTGTTTGAAAGCAGTAAATAATGATTCCTAAATATTAAGTTAAATTGAAAGGTGCTAGAATGAAAAATGACAAAAAAAAATACTATAAAAAATGATAAATTTTAAAATATAACTATCACCAATAATAGATCAAGCATTAAAAATAATATATATAGTATTAAAAACACAGTCATATTTTGGTATTTATCATCTTTTATCATTTCCCTAGAATAAATGACCAAAAATATAATTAAAAGATTAACATTTTTTTGCAGTATGAAAAAAGACTCATGCCAAGATTTCGGATGCGAATCATTTATGAGCTTTATAAGAGAATTAATTGTAATATATGGTATTGTACTAGGATGTCTCAAAAGAGAAGACTTGTCATCAAGGTGAGTAAGGAGCGAATATTAGTTGGAAGCTCACATGTAGGAGTGAGTTATATATTTAGAAACAGCGTCCTATAATAATAAATTCTTTTCAAATGACATTTGTTACAATGATATTTTTTTGAGGAGATAATGATAGAGAATTATCTAATATAGTTTGGATATATATATACATATATAAAAAAGGCTATAGAATATACTAATTAGGAGAGTAGATCAAGTGACATAGAGTCATGCAAAAAGGAATAAAAGAATATAAAAAAAAAAAGTAATCAATAAAATTATTGAGCGGACCTCTTGTTTAATAACTTATTGAAATTCTTAATTTTTTTATAGAGTACAATAGTGTTGTACTATCCATATAATCAATTTCACATAGTAGAATAAAGCTTGTTATTATTATTTTTGTAGTATTCTATTTATTAAATAAATATTCATAAAATTTGACAGAAATATTTTGAGATTTTTTTGATCCTTTATGTTGAGGTCTTTTGTTACATTTTTGTTTGTTAAAGGTAAATTAACTTCAAGCATACTTGTAAATATTTTTTTTTTAGAGAATTAAATGCATAACGCTGATTGTTAACAAATAATATTATTAGTTATTGGAGTCTCTAAAATATCCTCTAATCTTATGCATTGAAACTATTTTTGATAAAAACTATCACCTTGTACAATCATATAAGGATATTACGAGAAAAAATATAATTTTAGGACACAATAGACTATGATATTATATTTAGAATTAAAATAAATTTACTATATAATTTTTATATTTAGGATTGTAGAGAGTAATAAGAAAAAAAAAAGGAGTTCAATTAAATGGGTGATTATGATAAAATGGCTACTTACCTCGAATGTCGAAATGAAATTAGACGAATAATACAGAAACGTCCACCACAGGGACTCTCAAATTAAATTGAGACTATCACCTACACAAAAATAGTAAATAACAATTTACCCAAATAGTACCAGCTAGAGGATATAATGGAAAAAATAGTACAAACATATCATGCATATTAATTTTCAAGGAGTTTAAAAGTCTTGAACTTCATTATTGCATAATTATTGAGAAACCGAACATGATATGAAATTTAGAAAAATAAATTCATTCAAGTCTAAAAAATTCAATCAATATAAACTCAGCATATTATTGTTAGCGTAAAATACTCTAATAACCCTCTTATTTTGTCTTAATTACACAAATATTTCCTTTATTTCAAAAATATACACTTAAGTTCAAATTGTAAAAAGAGTCTCAGGATATATTTTTAAATCAAAATAATATCTACCTATTCTGATATCTTTTGAGCCACAGAAACTACCAAACCCATTATGAGAATACAAGAAAAGGAAGGAATTCTCAGGTTCAAAACGTGTGATGCCTAGATGCAAAAGAAACAAACAACAATTAAGACGTTAATACTATTCTCGATGAGAGTTGAGATAGATACTGAGGAATAAACTCGTATCTTATAAAGACGCCAGTTCGATTCCTGCTGCCATCCTGATGGCTCATTTAGTAGGTAATTTCGTAAATTCTCTATAAGTATTCTCAAAGCCCTAAGGCTGTACCCTAATCTTAGTGAGAGACCGTTGCCGAACCTACTTAAACTTTTTATAAAAAAAAAGACATGGATACTATTTTGAAATCAACTTCTAAAGAGTTTCAATTTCTAAAAATTCTACTACTGTAAATTTAATTTGAAATTTGAAGGGAAGAAACCAAAAACAAAAGTCTCGTTCATGTTTATTTTTTATCACTTTTTTTATACGAAATTTCACATAAAATGTAGAATAAATAAATTTAAACGATAATTTTGGTGATAATTTTTAGGCACAACAAGAATGAAAGCAAATTATCCGAAGGATAATGATTAGAACCGCTTCAAGTATAAAAGATTGATTTAAACTAGAATAACTTTTTCCCGTATAAAAATTTCAGTTAATATGAATTATGTGATGTAGAACATCCAGCAGACTCTTTGCTGTTCAATTTTCTAATATTCTTGTGCATTTAGAAAACAATATAGCAAAGAATCTTCAAGGGAATATTTACCTGTTTGATATTTCAGAAGCTTGAACAGTAGAGTTAGGCTGAAGAAAATGACGCTGCTGCTGGTGCGTATGGAAGAAAATGATAAGAAGGCAATGAATGAGAGATGAATGCAAATGAATATAAGAAGGAAGTGTAGAACTCTTTAAGAGAACACATGATGAGGATTTGTTCTTTACTTATGGGGACACCAATTCTAAAGTTCAAGTAAGCTCCTTATTCATTCCTTCCTTAGAGACTTAAATCTTTCCTTGAAGAGGAGGAAAACGAAAGTATTCCCCTTCTTTCTTTGGGCCCCAAAGTAATTCTTATTTCAGTTTTGTATATATCAAAGGAGAAGCAAGATGTGATAGAAGCTAAAGCTAAGTCACAAACAATAAAGTTATGAGTTGCTTCATATAAATCTCTGATCTTGATCCCATATATCACACTTTAATATCAAATCTATCTATCTTTTTTAAAGTACCATACCAGAATACAAATCTTCCACACTTAATAAAACTGTTCCAACCCCCAACAAATTCTTTGATTCAGTAACCTGTTATGAATCCCATATTGGAGAGCCTCACAAGTAAACTTTTATCAATATTACAGTACGTCATGATGTGGTTTATAAGTTCAAAGAATTTATTATCCACTTTTTATGATTTTAGTAGAGAAGTTAATAGTGAATACCTCAAACTTCTATCAATGTTTTGTTTTGTCCTTTTATTTTTTTATTTTTAATTTTATTAGGAGATCTAATTGTAGCCTCAAGTATTCAGATAATCCTGGGATACAGCCAAGTGTGGGGACTACTTTCAAGGTACATTTGAAGTGAAAATTATAGAAACAATATATATATATATATATATATATATATATATATCCAGTCATTTACTGAAATATGGTTTATGGGTCTTCTCCACAGATTTTTCAGTCCTCTTAACATGGCATCTGTAGTTGGATTACTTGGATTAGGATTATTTCAGCGAGGATTTCCTGTGGTATGTGTTGCTATGAGAACCTTTATATGTTACACATTCGAAAACCTTAGCCTCAAAATGACAAGGCAAATTATGTGACCATACCATTTCAATTATAAAAGGACTTTTTACTCTGAATGATTCTTAACATCGGTATCTGAAAACCATTCCTTGAATAGTTGAATGCAACCTCTGAAGTTGATACCTGTTTTAACGGACTCTGTATTTTTTATGCTGAAGATTAGAGTTGGACCTCTGTTTCTATTTGTACTTTTTTGAAGGCTTAGTCTAATTTCTATCATTTTGGATTTCTTAATGGTGCTTGAATTGGAAAGGGAATGCTTTTTTCTTTATGATATGATATGGGCCGTAAGTGTACTCAATTATTTGATTCTTTATTTCAGTTGGGAAACTGTGTAGAAATTGGTCTGCCGATGCTGTCGTTGGTGATTGTATTGTCAAAAGTAAGTGGAAAATCACCCAAATAAGACAGTTCTTCAAGTCATCACATTATCAGTTCTTCCTTCAGACAAAACTAATTCTGTAAAATTTGCACTATTTTAAGCATGTGAGACCATTTAGAGATACCCCTATATTTGAACGATTTCCAGTGTTGATTTGCGTTTCCATTGTTTGGATTTACGCTGTTATATTGACCGCCAGTGGAGCTTACCGGCATAAACCTTCTAGAACGCAGTATATTTGTCGGACAGACAAAGCAAACCTGATATCTACAGCCCCATGGTACACCATGATCTTTTTGTTCAATTCTTGTTATATTTTTGAACACTGTTGCTGAGGTCTGAGGTTTATTTACTTGATAATATTAGGTTCGTGTTCCCATACCCCCTCCAGTGGGGCCTGCTGACATTTTCTGCCGGTCATGCGTTTACCACAATGTCTGCAGTTATTGTCTCAATGGTTGAGGTAACCATTTATTATCCAATTCATGTCATTTGCTATTGATTATGGGAGTATTTTAGAAAAACTAACATATAATCATTACAAATAACTAATTTAACTATTTTATTTAGTCTATCCAAATTAATTTAGTAAATCTTATATTAATGATACTAATTCTGTTTTTTTGTTTTATGTCTTGTTCAAATGGTTTGGAAATAACTTTCCAAGGTATTGAGGAATTAGAATACGCACACATACCAACTGCTACCTTTGTGTTCAGTTATTTCTGTTGACTGTTTCTGTAACTATAGTATTCACACTAAAAATTTTTAAGGAGCTGAAGCTATTTTTCCCAACACAGAAATAGACATAGGTGTCATTTATTTGGTAGCAATTAGACAAAGGAATTTTTCTCCCTGTTTTTGCAATGTCTATTATAATTTTATAATCATTATTCAATATTTCTTTTTATTACTTTTCCAAAGTAAGAGGATGATGTTTAATTCTTACTCTCTAAAAGAAATTGCTCCTTGCCCCAGAATCAAAAACTTCAAATCCAACTATTGGCAGTCTATAATTAAAAAGATAAGATTAGGAAAAACATGTCTTTACGTACAACATTATCAAACTCTATACATATAAAGATACATATAAAGAGAGACTTAGAAGAGATTACTTGCATAGAATGTGGCCCCTAGGTTTATTTAGTTCCCAAACCATTTTAGTGCGGTCTTTTTGAGCCGCACCCACTAACCTGCTAAAAAAGTAGGTTAACCCGTTGGGTTGATGGGTTATCCTATTTTTTATTTTATTTTTATATTTATTTTATCTCATTTATCATTTTTTTATATATATATTTATTTTATTTTATTATTACTTTACTTGTGACAGATTTATCTACGGAAAATGACAAGGCTGAAAATTTAAATATTTTGACAGTTTAAAGTCATGCTTTGAATCTGATTGAGAGTTGAGAATTGAGTTGGATGTAAACTTAACGAGTATAGATAAAGATGGCAATTTCAACTTCAGAAAATGCATATAGCAAAAAATTACAAGCTTGTTTTTCTTTATCACTTATCTAAGGTTTATAAAATTAATACTTCAGTTATTTAGGGTTTAAACGGTTATTCATTTATTCACATTATGATATGCAAACAGAATGGAGAGGTAGAAAGAGAAAGTGAGGAGGAGCAGAACAGAATTGAGGGGGAGATGAGGCAGAACAAAAGGGGAGAAGAGGGTATTAGAATATGGGCGTACATGGAGTGTGATCTACTACCTCGAATGCCCACACAAAACAGAATCACAGTTGGCCACAGTTATAGACACACAACAAATATACTACACAGATAAATAGAGGAGAGAGTAAACTCACACACCTCAAGATGCTGAGATTAGAGTTAGAAAGCAAATCTATATACTAGTTGCTTTTTACAACCTATGGCTTGAGAGTTATGGCAGTATAAATAAGAGTTACTCATAGATGCAAGTTTGCTTTCTTAATTTATTCCAAGAGAAACACTCACGAATCCTCAACTAATTCTACTAATGTAGTTTAATCAAAGTGAGTATATAACAATCTCTAGCCTTATATTTTGTGTTATTTCCATTAGCACTCTAATGGATAATGAATTTGGGCTTAATCCACTAAGGTGGATCTCCCACAGCCCAACAGAGAGCAACTAAGCCACATAGAAATAATAAAATAACAACTTGCCACATCCAACTTACAAAATAAAATATTTGTGCTTGCTGAAATATTTAATCATTAAAGAAAGCTAATTTACATAGAAATAATAAAATAAAAATATTTTTCTAACTTAGGTATTCTATCACATTATAGGCATGTGAATATTTTATGTTATGTTTCTTCATTGATTTTATTGAATACTAAAGACTAAAGTATACTAAATTAGTACTACTCAATGATTGCAACGGAAAAAAACAAGATTCTCACAACCTGAACTACAAATACAAGTAATAAACAAATATCCCTCTAATCATAAATATAAGAGCTAGATGATAAGTCAATTTTAGTCTAAATATAAAGATTCTAGTCCACTTTATTTCTCAAAATTATAATTTTCAACCTATAGCATCCCTGTATGATTATGAAAAGAGTTTCTATTAAGGGTAGTTCAAATGCATATAATTGAAGGAGTATTTTAAGGAAACCAAAACACAATCATTAAAAATAATTAATTTTATTAATTCAGTTCCTGATGCAACCTATCTCTATTTGTGAAATTAAAAATGCGGTTTTTGGTCTTCGGAAAGATAGTGCCCCAAGCACGGATGGTTTTCTTGCTTCTTTTTATCAAAAGCTTTGGTCATTGGTGCAGACCGACCTGATTGATATGGTTAATCATTTTTGGGAATCTGAGCATCTTCTTAGAAGCTTAAACAAGACAGTGACAGTCATCACTCTCATTCCTAAAACAGATCATCCTCAAAGTATTTTGGATTTTCGACCTATTAGCTTATGTAATGTGGTTTATAAGATTACGTCAAAGATTCTCTGTAATAGGCTAAAAGGTCCCCTGTCTAGGCTAATTACACATAATCAATGTGCCTTCCTTAAAGGACGATTAATCTCTGATAACATTATGCTTGCTACTGATTTGCTTAATCAGATCCATTCTTCTGGAAAAGGGCAGAAAAAAATTGCCGCACTCAAGGGGGATTTCTCAAAGGCATTTGATAAACTTTCTTGGAACTTTTATCATAGATACATTCAAGCAAATGAACTTCCCTGACAAGTGGATACATTTGATTTGCCAATGTATTTCCACCGTTAGTTATCAAGTTCAGTTCAATGGTCTATTATCTCCGGCTATCACTCCCAGAAGAAGCATTGGACAGGGAGATCCCTTATCCCCTTATTTATATATCCTTTCTGCAAATGTGTTCTCTTTTCTCATCAAGGATGCAGTTTCTCATCATGGATGGAAGGGTATCAAGATGTGTCAGAATGCTGAACCAATTTCTCACCTCCTTTGTGCAGATGATTCAATCTTCTTCTTTGAATGTAAGGATGATCGTGTTGCTACTGTTAAATCCACCATTGATAGCTATTATAAATGGTCTGGTCAAGAAATAAATCGATCCAAATCTACACTGGTTTTCAGTTCGGGTACATGCCAGATTTTAAGAAATACAATTGCACGGCATTTCAACATACATTACTCTCCACGGCTTGGGAAATATCTTGGAACCTGGATTGGTCCTGGTAGAAATAAACAATGTATTTATCAACAAGTCATCGGAAATGTAGATAGAAGATCGAATGCTTGGCAAGTGAGTCTTTTATCTCAAGCATCTCGCCTCACCTTGATCCTATCTGTCCTTTCCACTGTAAACAACCATGTTTGTTATCTCATGCATTAAGCTGGCTTCAAATGTGTGTTATCAAATTGATAGCAAGTGCATTAATTTCTTCTGGGGATCAGTCGGTGATAGGAACAAAATACATCTGATTAAAATGGACTCTCTATTCAGTCATATTGACCAAGGTGGCCTTGGTCTGCGTCCATTAAAGGACTTCAACTTGGCAATAGTGGCCAAACAAATTTGGCGTATTCTGAATGCTGGACCGGACTCAATCCTCTTATCCACTTTGCGAGCAAAGTACATTGATGTCAACTCAGCGGACCTATTTAAAAAGCCATACAATTCCTCTTGGATTTGGAAAGGTATTTTAGATTGTGCTGATTTAATCAAAAGCAGAGTCAAATGGCAGGTTAGTGATGGTTCCCTTATTCCCCTAGATCACTCTATCAGCAAAGTCTTGGATCTTATTCTGCATGATCAATGCCCTTGGGCTCCATTGCGATGGAATATTCCGTTAATCAAATCCTTATTTCATCTAGTGATTGCTGATGCAACTAGTAGCAATCCCTTGCCTTTTCTCCCAAGTTCTGATAAGTTAGTATGGACTGGCAGCCCTTCTTGTGATTATATTGTCAAAAGGGGTTTTCAAATAATTTCTTCCAACTTTGCATCTCTGAGTGAAGGTGACCCTTTATAAACATCTTTTATTCACATTTTAGATCCTCAAGAAGCACCATCTTAATGTTTCTGGCACTTGTGTCTTTGGATGTTGTGATGATGAATCCCTTTATCATCTCTTCATTGACTACCCATACAATAAGGCCATTTGGTTTGGTTGTTTCTCCATTATCTTGGGCAATATTGATTTTAACGATTTCAAAACTTGGCTCAAGAAAACTCTTCTTTCGCTTTGGAAAAAGGGTGAAACTTGGCTTGTTAAAGGTATCATCATTCTTGTTAACATCATCTGGTTTAAACGGAATATTGCCCTTAGGTAAACGTGATCTTCCAGCTAAAGTTATAATGAAATTCTGGGATTGTTTAACTTCAATGATCTCATCAGTGTCAATCCAACCTCAGAGAGTGCCAATACTCTGAAGACTGGCCCTTCTAGACAAGTCTCCTCTCATTATTCTAGTGTGAAGGACTGGTTCATTCTCATCAGAAGAACAGGGACAAAAATGAGACCTAAATCTTGTCATATCCATATTTCTCTTTACGGCAATATCATCCATCAATTTATTTGCATTCAAAGTCCTAACTTGCATTTCTTCCATTACTATGGACTCCGCACTTCACTGCTTTGGATTAGTCATTTTTGCAGGAATCATCGTATGGATAATACTTTTGTTCACCTTGGATCATTAGGGCCTTGCTGCATCAAACCGAGTTCAATACAAGTTAGCAATAATTGCTTGATCATCCGGGACATATATCATATCCTTAAAGCTTTTTAGGGCTTTCTCATCTTTCCTGATCCTTTAGATATCTCGTTTTTTTGTAGTTCTATATCCTTTGTTTATTTCTAAACTTCATTGTATTGACTTTTTATATTAATGAATCTTTTTGTCCCCTTTAAAAAAAAACATAATTATTTCAGATGGTAAACAAATTTCTGTGGTCCATCGAAATAGGATGTGCAAAATCAAGACAAACCAGTTCAAATGCATATATATATATATATATATATATATATATATAATAGCTTACTTGCTGGGTTGTCAAGGTTGGAGTTTGATCATGTTCAAAAGTTATAGTTGCATTTATCAGTCTCCAGAATGATTTTTATTACCAAAATCTTTGAAACTGTTTCAAGCTTGTATGACTCTTCAACAATTTTTAGATGAATTAATCAAGTTTAATATTTGAATATAATCTAATAAGAGTAATCGTCCAAAATCACAATGTGAAAGCACGATCGGGTAGAATGAACACCTTCATCACAACTTAGATAGTCATCATTCTCCTCTTTTTTTTTTTTTAAAAAATATATATATATATAGCCATTATTCTTTTCTTTTCTTTTTTTTTTTGTCAAAGATAGCCATTATTCTTCTCTATGCAAAATTAACTTGTCTTATTTTTACTTATCGAAAAAAACATCTTATTTTTTTACTCAGTCTTATTTATATATTACCTATGGCTTATTCTTTAAAGTTCAAAGGAGTTTCAATTTTTGTTCTCCGTTAATATTTTAAAACTAAAATAAAATTCATAAAATTCAACATTTAAGAAATACGTATATATTAAATGAGACTTGTTATTATTCTATAAAGTTTCATGTGTTAGGAGAGGCAAATTAAAGTGCTTCTGTTATTTCTATATTTTTAAAGGATTAGTCTCTAACTATCAGTTACGTGATACCGTCTAAACTTTACTAAAAAAACAGAGTAAATAAGTTAGTATTTAAAGCATGTTCAAGAGGCTAATAATTGGTGGCAATCTGAGCCTGAAAAAAAAAATCTATGTCAAATATATTGGTTTGGTGCTTTGCTTTTATCCCATGCTGATATAATGACATTGATAGATCTCTCTCTGTCCATATACAGAAACTAGAAATTCTGGTAAAGGAAAGCGATGTCACTCCTAATCCCCACCACTATAGGCCGAAACGCAGACAAACAACTTCCAATCACAAACCAAAAAGAAAGAGTTCAAGTTCTAATTCCAAACCCAATGAATGAATCGTTACCTTTTCCCTGCCCACCTCTTCCAAAAATAAGACCTTATCTCAAACTGCTTTTTTCCCATTGAAAAAGCTGTTCTACACAAAAGAATTGGAAAAAAAGTCTTCTCTGAAAATTTATATTGTTCAAAATTATATCCTTTTGCCAATGGTTTTACAACTTGGTAACATATGAAACATGAGAGTCTAGTACAATAAGTAACAAAGTGTCCATTCAGTGAAGAGAAAGACATGAATTGAAGTACTACTACACGGCACAGACAAAATCACCACTAGTTTCAACATCATCAATGTCAGCATCTGCGTCAATATCATCAAGAAGATCCATGCTTCCATCAACAAAGTGGCCTCCTCCAAGTTTATTATTATTATTATTAGGACCGTCCCCTGGTTTTCTAGCCTCTTGAATTATGCTCATTATTTCTTCTATGCTCTGACTTCCTTCACTTTCATTCCCATCACTTTCCAGTTCCACCATCCCATCCCTTTCCCCTCCTTCTTCGTCGTTCATGAATTCTATTGGCAAGTTATACAGAAACCATGGGTGCTTCTTTATTTCTTGAATCGTAATTCTCTGCATCATGTATAAGTGTCACAAACAAAAACACCCTTTCAAATTAATCACAAAATATCTCAAGGTATGGCATACTACACTTTCTTTACAATATTGTATTGAATAAGATAATTCTATTAGGGTATTTAAAATTTAGTTAAATATTTCTCTTTAATAGCTACCCAATATCTCAACTTATCGTGTCAAATTTGAGTTTTTTTTTTTTGTAGAGTTTAGGTAATATCTCCAACCGATAGCTAGAGACTAATTATTTTAAGGCTTAGATATTTATCCCAAATTTGAGTATTATTGAGTTTATTGTTTGGTTATTTTTCATGTTAGTTAATTTTAATCATTATTTCTTGAAAACGCACAATGATTTACCTAAAATATTTAAATTAGATATAATCTAAATGGTTTAAATTAAACTTCAGTTTTTAAATTTAAAATAGTATATTTCATGTGGACAGTTATAGAACATTAACTAATCGTTCTATATTTTGTTTCGTTTAAACTAAAATAAAACGCATCAAAATAAAATAAGATATTTATATCTAATTAAAAAAATTAAATCAGAAATGAACATCCTGTCCAACGAAAAGGGGATTCATACTGTCTTAATCAACAAATTTAATTATTAGTTCCATTTTAATTAGTTCGATCAATAAATTAATTAATAAAGAAGCATATGAGTTACTCTGTTTTCGTTAAGCATAATTAATAATATCACAAAAAAATTATAGTATAATATATTTTAAAGAAAAAGTGCAGAGGATAAATGTGAGAATTAATATAATGTTCACCTTTTCAGGGTTGGCCACAAATATTCTGGATAAAAGGCCTCTACATTCTTGGGAAACACGAACATAATCTGAAATAGAATAGTGGACGCTAAGGATTCTCTGTTAAAAAAAATATATCATCATAAGAAAAACATCAATTATATCAATGGAAAGTCCAACCAAATTAAATTAAATGGCGAAACTCATAATCATCATTATGACGATGATGATATTGATAACAGTTTCTTAATTAAGGGCGTGTTTGGTACAGCAAGTAATTAATCACTTACATACATTACCTGAAGTGTTTTTCTGAAGTTTCTTGGGTCTTCCGGATCTTCAAAAGGATAAGCTCCAACAAGCATCACATATAAAGTCACCCCACAAGACCAAACATCTGCAACCTAATTATTCTCAAAGGATAAGAACAATGTATTATTAGGTGGCCACTAATAATCACATGATTCCAAATCTGATATATTTCAAAAGAATTATCAGAAGTGTCAATAGCAGCTTTATAACTTAGTAGCATGAAAACTCTTTGATAAGTTAGAAGTCACGGGTTTGATCTCACTTATAATCTCATACCGTTAGTACCTGCCCTTCAAATTAAAAAAAAGAAAAGAAAAAAGGTATTATCAGAAAAAAAATACCTTCCCATCATATTCCTTTCTTGATAATACTTCTGGTGCAATATATGCAGGTGTTCCTACGGTAGATTTGGGCTGAGAGTGCAGAACAGAAGACTGCATAAAGAAACAAGAGATTGTGAGAGAATCAAACTTAATTAAACAAAGATTAAGAGACTAATCAATCGATTAATTAATGAATCCTTGCCTTTGAGTAACCAAAGTCACATATCTTAAGTCTTGGTGCTGGGCTTCCATCTAACAATGTGTTTTCCAGCTTGAGATCTCTGTGACAGATTTCCTGAAGCAAATTAAATGGATCATTATTTCAATAAACCTAATTAAACTCCACAAACCAATCATTAAAATGATTACAACAAGCCAATATATAGCCTTATAGCCAGCGGCATGAAAAGCAGGGTTAATTCTCAGTGTCTTCCTTTTAAATAATAATAATAATTTAAAAAAAAAAAAAAGAATGATCACAAGAACAAGAAGAGTATTACCATGGAATGGCAATAGCTCACACCAGAGATCAATTGTTGAAAGAAGTATCTTGCCTGTATATATTCAGCAAAAAGTAAACTGTGTTAACTTGGTGGAGCTACTGTTAGAACAGGAACTGTGCAATTTTTTATATAACTTGTCTGCAAATAAGAAATCAGATGACTAATATATATATATATATATATAGTGGGGTGTTTGAAAAAAGCTCTATCAACTATCAAGTAAAGTCATTGAAGATTTCTGTCATCAATTATTAATTATTATTATTATGATTAAACTAACCTCGTCCTCACTGAATCTTCCTGCATTACATATTCTTTCAAAAAGTTCTCCCCCAGCTGCATATTCCATGACTATAGCTAGATGAGTTGGAGTCAACAAAACCTGATCAATCAATCAACTTCACAACTAATTAATCTCATCTTCAATGTTTCTGAGTTTAATAGTTGAGATCGGAAATGGGTCTTATGTACTTACCTCTTTAAATCGAATGATGTTTGGATGTTTTAAGGATCTGTGATTTGTGATCTCTCTCTGTACATGCTCATCAATCTGCAGAATCAAAGGAATGATGGGGAAGAAGAAGGAGAATCCGAGTGAGAAAATGAACGAATGAACAGAGAAAAGGAACAACCTTGGAGCCCCTCTCAATGAACTTGACGGCGAAGAACTTGCCGGTGCATTTCTCTCTGACGAGCTTGGCAACACCGAAATTCCCAGACCCAAGATCTTTTATTATCTCATAACGTTCCATTGCTGTTATTACTCTCTCAACAATCTTCCGTTATATTTCTGTTAGGTTCGATTCGATGTGTTTCAGAGAATAAGGAGGAGGGAGGAGGAGGAGGAGGAGGAGGAGAGAGAACAGAAGAGGGCTGAGCGTGAGGGAGAGGTGCCTTGAGAAATAGGACTCATATGGGGGAAGGAATGAGGAATCGGGAGGGCGCAGAATGACAAGAACCGCCAAAAGGACACGTGGAAGGAGATGAGTGGGGGAACTGGAAGCAGACAATAAACAATTAATCCAACGTGGGACTTCATTGCTCCCTTGTTTTGCGTATGATAAAGGGTAAACTAAAAGACGAATGAGTAGTACTCGTTATTCTATCAAGTTGAGCATTTCACGTATCCCAAAATTGTAAGGGCTTACCCAAGTCAAGAAAAGAGGTCAATAATCATACGGAAATAATAGAGGAGAGAGGGAGGTAAGTTATTGGAAATTTACAATTCCCAACTTGCAACTAGCTTGTACTTTCTTTCACTAGGTACGAGGGTTCTTGGACACGGCACAAAATTACGAGGAATGTGACTTGAGTTATTTACAAACTTTTTATTTTTTATATAATAATTGTCTCGTGTTTAATATTATTATACTAAATTTAGTATTAATCTAATTGACGTGGCTCCCTCCAAGCCAACCATTCTCTTTTTTCACTTACATGATCTCAAACCCAAGCTGGGCTTAACTACTTGTTTGAGATCATGATTGGACATCCTAAAAATATTTATTTATATAATGTAAGGCAAAATTTCTTTCAAAATATACTTATCTCAGACAATGCAAAAGCACTTAAAATAAACCAAAACAAACTAAAAATGGAGATGGTATATCTTACTCTAAATTTTAATCCTTTTTAGATAAATTGAGTTGGTGTATTCTATAAGATTTAAAAAAATAAATCATGTCATACATTATTAATATGATTCACTATATTCCTCTAGTTTTTAATATAAACTAAATTTTGATTATCCATTATTAATATGATTTATTATAAATTATATTATAAATTAGATATTATATTAATAATCGAAGAAATATTTAACATTCACTAAATAAATTATAGGGAGTAGTAGTTCCAATACCACACACTAAAGTTTTTATACAATACATACATATATATTATAATTATTATAATAATTGATAATCATTCAATTTTATATATTTTTAGTTCACAGAAATTTCAAAGCACGTCTTATCATTTTCATTTCTTTTATTTAAAAATAACTCATTAATCCAAGGATATTTTAACAAAACATTATTAGATTTTGTTATATTTAAGCTATTTAATATTCTTAATCTATGTACATAATCTTAAAAAAATAATTAATCTGAAAGAAAATGATAGAATTTTAATAAATCCATCTTAGTCAAATATGTTAAAATTTTGCCACAATCTAAATTATTAAATAAAATTAATATGCATAAAATTTAAAATTTTGGTAGTAGTTATGACAACCATTCATACCATATGGTCTCCAACAATTATATTCATTCATTATGATTTATGAGGCAATATGGTGCTCGAATTATTTGATCTTTTATTTATTGATTTATTTTTTGCCAACCAATTATTTGATCTGAAATCCTTTCAATGTACAAAGAAATAAATATTTAGGGAAAATGGGAAATATTGACGGTGGAGAAGGGCGCAGTGCTGAGAGAAGAGAAAGGAGTATGGTAGTGTTAGGAGGAGAGGTGGTATGATGACGTGGAAGGAGCTGCAATGAGGCATGCGAAATGGTGGGCGGTGACTGTGGGGCCCACCACTAACGTTAGGGAGAAAAAGGTGGGGCCTCTTTTTATGTAAATGGATGGATATTGCTTTGAAGAAAGCGAAGCAGAAGCGTGCGTGCATAACGATGCTGTCATCATCATTTATCAACCTTACAGTGCCGCCAACAAACTTAAATTTAGTTAATAAAAAATTAATTTATAATTTAAATTTATAAAGCCATAAATTTAAACTTTCACATTAAACTATTTATAAATATTTTTATAAATATTCTTAAAATACAAAAACATGCTCTTATCTTAATAAATTCTTAATATTTAAATTACCTAAATTTTCTTATTATAGAAAAAAAATTGTGTTCTCAAATTTAATTTTGAGATAAGATACTTATATTAAAAGAAATAATCATAAATTTTAAAATTATAATATATGTTAATAGAATCTAATTAGTATTATTAAAATAGAAAAACATTATGTTAATATGCCAATGTAAGCGATTTCTAATTCTCGCGAACGTAATTTTACTTATAATTTTAGTTTAAAAGAACATTTGATTTTTATTCTATTTTAAAATCTTCTTTAAAATATCATAAGATTGTTAATTTTTAATTTTATTATTAATTATATTAATATCAAAATAAATATTAGTTTAAATAATAGTTTAAAAAAATTAAAATAAATAGTTTTATTTATTTAAAAAAATTTATAAACAAATTAAAATTTTAAATAAATTTTTATGAATAATTTTTAAGTGAAAAAAAAATTATAAAATATCTAATTATTTTTTTTTTTTTTACTTTTCTCTATCTTTTCTAGTCCCTTCCCGTACCTCCGGCTCTCTCATCTACAATCAGTTCCCTCCATCATCAGTTCGTCCGATAAAGAACCAGAACAAGAACCACGTCCTACGCTCCCCCTATTCTAACAATAATAGAGAACCAAAACTAGAATCATGTCGTTCTATTCCCTATTCTGACAGTGACAGAGAACAAGATTAGAGGTTCGCTCCCACTATAGTTGACAGATTTCCTCCATGGCCGAACAGCAGAGAACTAGAACAGGGGCGACGATGACAGATCTACAGAGGCTGCGACAGAGGTGAAGAAAGAAGAAGTAGGCGGCGACGAAGAGGAAGAATCCGGTGGTGGTGGGGATGGGAAGAAGAGTTTGCAAGCTTCCTTGGCAAAATATGTCGTCGTTGGAAGAAGAAGACATGGCAGACAGAAGAAGAAGATGTGAAAAGATGTGAACAGACATGCCAAACAAAGAAGATGAGAAAGTTGCGGTGGAACCCCCAAATTTAACTTCTTAATTTATTAATTATAAAAATTATTATAGTAATAATTATATAATATTTATTTATTTAAAATTAATTTTTTTATAAATTCTTTTTTATAATAACTTATCTAAAATTATTTTTAAATTATTTTTTATATAAATTATTCTCTAAAAATCAATCTAAATGAATTCTTTTAGAATACAGAGACATGACAATATATAAACTATTGCACTCATAACAACAATGATAAAATTTTAAGTCTCTACACTTTATAGTAGGATTATTTAGATTAATGACTTTAATGGGCCTGTTTGGAAGGAATAAAAAGTATAATTTTAAAAGAACTTTTGACCTAAATTTTAATTTAGAAAAATTTTAGAACAAACAGTCATGTTTGTCTAAAAGGGCTTTTGGACCAAATTATAGTTTAAAATTAAGGTTTTAGATAAGCTACTGAGACTAGCTTTTAGAATACTAAAAAGCTTATGGACTACCTAATTACTATTTTATCCCTACTTTTTCTTACACTCTCTCTCATCTCTCCTCTTTCTTCTCCACTCTCTCTCCTCTCTTCTCTTTTTAATAAAATCATACATTTTCTAGTAATTTTTTAATTATAAAAGTCATTCTGATAATAACTATCCAAACACTCGTTTATTTAGAACAACTTTTTTTTATAAACTCTTATCTAAAATTCTTTTTCTAAAACTATTCAAAAACTTTTGTTTTAATAAACCCTTTTTCAAACAGGCCAAATATCAAGTTGGTGGCTTGGATGAGCAAGTCTATGGGCATAACAATTCACATCTCTCAATATATGATCCAAGGTCACAATTCATTCAAGGCAAAAAAAAAATTGCATATACCTATAACTTCCATCAATTTTTAATATAATATTTATGTATTTTTTAATTAAATCTTTTAATTTAGTACACATTATAATGATAATATAATCTTATATTTGTTTTCAAGGATTGAAAAAAAAAATAGAGAATTAATGTGCAATCTCACATAAACAATTTAAGTATTAAAAAATCTTATAACAAATTAATAATATGACAATGATAAGGTTCAGGATAAAAAATGATAACAAGTTATAATATATTAATAACTTATAAGATTTTTTAGTAATTAAATTACTTATACTGGATTATACACTAATTATCTCTTAAAAAATGCTTGTTGCGTCATCCATGCTTATGAAATAAAATAATCCTCATGTCTTTAATATAAAATATATTTAATTAATTTAATTAGATTAAGAGAAGTTATTTAGGTTAGTTAAAATAACATGATCAATCTTTCTTAACTCTATTATCCCTCTCTTACTTAGTTATTGTTGAGGGAATATTAACAGAGTAATTTAAAAAAATAAAAAAATAAAAAAATATATCTTTTATTTATGACTAATATTAACTATTTAATTATATTATATTTTAAGGACTAAAAAATATTAAAATAATTCTAAAAGCCCCCATTATCCACAACTCGGCTGATTGCCAAGCTCATGCTTTATTCTCAAGAAAGAACATGTCATATGGGTCAAGTGTGAACTGTTTTTGTTTTTTTTTTGGTTTAAATTTAAAACCAATATATATCTCTTCGAAACATTTGAAGGCACAGCTAGCAAACCTTAAAACAGTGAAAGATGCCGAATTGCCTTAAGGGACATTAATTCATTTTGTTTCATGGTGACGGCACATATCAAAATCCGGCAGGATGACATTTGATTGTTTCATGACAGATATTTTTGTCCCTATTATTTATTAATTAATATCCAGCAAAGAATATGATAAATTATAAATTATTATTATATTTAAAATATTTTGAAGATATTTTTATGCTTGTTTACGCCATAATTGCAATTTCTTTTCAAGTCCAAAGTTCAACTAAAAAATGAAGATCAAAGAACAAGTGAGAAATGTTGTTACCTCAGCTTTAATGGCTAACCCCCTATGGCTTGGCCTATTGGAGCATGGATTTGTGTGTTCTTCTTTTATTTTTATATAGTGATCAAATTTAACAGTATATTATTAGTTTAATTACAGTAATTCTTTTAAAAGTAATCTTTAGGGTAAGATTACATTTAACATCCTAAAATAATTTTAAAAGAGTAATTAGCATATTAAAATATTTAAAGTACCCTAAATTAATTTTAGAAGTATAATTAATATTCTAAAGTATTTAAATTATTATAATTTTGCCCATTTACTAATAAAAACATAAATTTTTATTTAATACATGCCATATAAACTTTTTATTTTGACACATTATTATTTAAAATATCACATGTGTAATATTATTTTAATAAATTGCACTAGATAAACTATTAAATTTTTCAATTTTCACATATGAATTATATATAATATCAATTTTAGGTTTATTCAATACTCTTTTTTAAATAATATGATATATGAGATATTTTAAATAATAATGTGTTAAAATAAAAAGCTTACGTGATATAGATCGGATATAAATTTATATTTCTATTAGTAAAAAGGTAGAATTATACCAATTTAAATACTTTAGGATGCTAGTTATACCTTTAAAATTAGTTTAAAGTGTTAATTATATCCTAAAATATTTTAAAGTATTAATTATTTTTTTAAAATTAATTTAAGGTGCTAAATACATCTTTAACCTTTTTTTTTTATACCCACCAATTTAAATTTAAGACCTCCTCCAAGAATACAAATGAGATTTTTGTTTGTACATTGACGATTGAGTACGTCAATCTAACCAAGAGCTTCGTTTTATTTTTTCCCAATAGGATGACTCCAACGTACAGCAACTTTTTTCTCAGCAATATGTGTGTGTGTGTGTATCCCCCTAAAGTTTGCCTCTATTTCTAAACCACGTCCCCATAATTATTTCCTTCTTAACAAAAATTTCTTTGTTTGAATGTTAATCCTTATATTGGCAAAAGGGGTTTGTGCATTACTACCTAGCTAATTGGTGCACGTCAGAAAATTTCATTCAAACTATGATGACATGGCTTCTTTTGTGGACAACAACTTGGATTAACAATGAACACTACTTCATCGTAATTTTAAAATGGAGTAAAAAAATATGACTAAAAAATTACTAATTTCGATTCTTAATATAAAAGTTAAATAATTAATTTATAGATATTAAAAAATTAATTATGTTAATTATTTAATAAAAAATATTATTGATTTTTCTAAAATATCTTCTTTTATTGCTCAAAAGGGATAGTTTGATAAAAATATTACAATTTTAAAAGATAAAATAAATTCTCCAACTATCTTTTATAATTGATAAGAGTTGGCTTATAATTCACATAATCATAAATTTAAATTCTGTTATTAATATAAAAATTTTGTTAGTAAATAATTTGTCAATATTTCTATAAGTACTTTTTTAATTTGGAAAAATATCTTGATCCCAAGAACATATACCTTCAACAATTGATTAACTATCATTTCAGCCCCCGCTTTATTCTCATATTTCTGGATAAACTTTATATAGATTCAATTATATGGATAAATTTCGACCAAAATAATTGGAGTATATGGATTAGTTAATTATTTTATTAAAATATGTAAAAAATATAAAAGGACAAAAATTAATTCCATTTACTTATATATATGTTAGATCTAATTTTCCAATCAAATCTTGACTTGTGAACTTTTCTTAACAGTTAAAATTCGAATTAATAAAAATCACGCACGATAAAATTTAATTGGTGAATTAAACGACATAATGGATATAAACAAATAGACTTAAGTTTTGTTTAATATAAAATTCTTAGCAGAAATTGTGAGCCCATATTTGCTACTGTAATGTTTTTAAAAGGATCGTCCTCAATCTCATGTTGTTTATATTTTATTTAAAATGTCTAAATTTAATTTAAATAGTTTATATATGTTTAATTTAAACCATACTTTTTTCTAGTTGACAAATTAATTTTATTTTATATATCTTTTAAAATAAGAAGATGAAATTTAACCAATGCCAATTATGTTACGTGGAATAAACTTGATGCTTCTTGTGACATTTTGAATTTTACTATCATATATAATTGCAGAAACATGTTAAAAGAGGTTCTCTCTATTGTAAAATATCCTGATCTTCTTTTCATCTTGATTTAATTACATAAACACCCTTTAAATTTTAAAAAGGGATAATGACATAAAAAGACCTCTTAAATATGTATATATCATATTACGACCACTAAATGACCTAATTTGTTTGAAATTTTTAGGGACTTCTCTAACATTTTTTTTTATATAGCCTCACAAATTACTATGATGGTTGTTCAAGGAGTGATAAACTTAAATATAGATGAAGGGTTCGACTTGACTGTAATTTATTAAAATATGTTTGAGTATTTAGAACTTCTCAATACAAGTAAGTTTGAAGTACTCATATCCTTCAATTGGTTTCCCAACGAAGGGAAGAAATCCCTTGACGTGGAAAGACCAACAGGACAATCATTAATGTGAGGTAGGCGGTTAAAAGATGTCTTGATATTATCAAAATACCTTAAATCAAAAGTTAGGACCTCTTCTTCAAAATAACTTTCTACTATTAATCCCTTTGGCCATGCTTTATTCCTAACATAAAATTTCAATTTTTTAAATACCTATAGGTTTAATGTCAAAATGTGCGCGTTAATTCTATAAATAATTGTGTGTCATTGAAATTAAAATGTCATCCATTTTGCATTGCAATTTGACTTTTCCATTGATATTAAATTGGGCTAGCAAGCTTTGCTTGTCAAATAAGATGAACAGTCAAATGAACTATGAGAGTAAAAAAGAACAAAGAAAATATCATTTCTAGATGACAAAATGTAAGGATGATTTTATTTTACAGTTGATCCAATTCCTCGAGTATCATGGATGATACCCGAGTGTAAGGATTATTCCATTTTACACTTTGTCTTTCCTTCAAGTGTAAAATGGAATAATTGTCTCTACACATAATCTATATTAGCACCTACAGGTTTCATGGATGAGCAAACCCATTGCAAATCTATTGCATAGTCTTCAAATGCTTGAAAGGATCCTCACTTGTCAATCCATAAAACTTTGGTAAGTTACTTAACAATTGACCTTTCAGCTCAAAATTAACATCTAAAGTAGGACAAGTGCGAAAAATATCAAAGTTTGCATTAGAAAAAAACAGTTCTCTTATGCCCCTACATGCCCTTCTATTATTCATGTTGTTCTCTGTATGTTGCTCATTTAGATTATTCTGATTATGAGTATGAGCTTCACCCTCATTAACATGCTCTATGACAAAATAATTATCTAAAATATCAGCAGAAGCAAATTTAGTCTCAACTGCAATAGATTCATCAAAAGAATTAAGCTCAACAACAGATGCAACATTAGCTTGATTTAAGATTTTTGCCTTCTTAATTTGCCTAAGTGTTCTATTGATTTCTCTATCCAATGGAAAGAATTCAGAGCTTCTGTTCATGCAAATCACACTCAACAATGATGTTTATCAATAATTCAGTAAATGAGATCAAGTAATCACAATTCAGAAAGATCAAGTCACGACACAAAGGACACTAGGATGTGACTTAAAATCACAGAGAGTAGGGCTGAGCAAAATACCCGTGCCCGGTGTACCCGCCCGGGCCCGGCTTATATTTGCTCGGTTTGGGCCCGCCCAAATTAAGCCCGTAACGGGCGGGCTTAAATGGGCGGGCTATATGTTTTAAATGGGCGGGCTACGGGCACACCATTGGGCTGCCCGTGCCCGCCCGTTTATGTATATATATATTTTTTTAATAATTTTTTTATTTAATAATTTTTTTACTAAATAAATTATAATATTTACTATTTTTGTTGAAGTTGTTAAATTTTAAATTGCAAAGATTATAATATTTATTCATTATTTTTATAGGAGATGGAGTTTTTTTGGGTTGAAATTTTATGGGTTTGTAAAATTTTTAAACTAATAATGTTAAATTTAGAATATTTGAATGAATATTTTGTAAGGTTGTGATTTTATGATGAATAATCATATCATGTGTATATTATTATTGTTTTATTATTGCTGTACACTATGTTATTTGTGAGCATTGATTGTTATTAGAAATTTAAATAGGTTTAAAATATTTTTTTCTCTTTGACAAACGGGCTGCCCATGCCCGTTCAGCCCAAACGGGTTCAGCCCAGCCCATTTAATACGGGCTTAAACGGGCTGGGGTACGGGCATGGGCTAGCCCGTGCCTGTAAAAAATTAAACGGGCGGGGCACGGGCTGACCATCGGGCCAGCCCACCCCGCCCGTTGCTCAGGGCTAACAGAGAGTAGAAATCACGACAAAAATAAACTTCAAGTCGCAACTGACAATCACAGAGAGCAAAACTTTTGAATCAGGATTTTTTGTCACGGCCAAATGTCACTTTGGTTGCGACTAAAAATCAGAAAGAGCAAATGCTTGAAATTAGAAGTTTCTAGTTGCGACCAAAAAGCACTCCGGTCACGACTAAAAATCACAGAGAGTAAATATAAATTAAGCACTGATTTTTTGTCGTGACTAGGTATCAATTTGGTTGCGACTAGAAATCACAGAAAAGAAAACTAATGGATAAATTTTTTTTGTTGCAACCAAAAAGCACTCCGGTCGCGATTAGAATTCACAGAGAGCAAATCTGAGTTAAAAACAAATTTTAGGCTACGACACCAAAAAGCACTATGGTCGCGACTACAAATGACAAAGATTTTTAGTTAATGTGTATTTTTGCAAAAAAGTCCAAATAAATTATTTTCTTATTTTGCAAAATATATCCCATATTAAATTTTGAGTTAATGTGTATTTTTTTATTAAGGATACGATTTTTAATCAATTATTATTAACATATTATCTCGGGGGAGGTTATCACTAAAGAATTTTTTTTATAACTAAAAAATGTTTTTAAATAGGATGGTTATTAAAGCTTGCTTTATAGTTTAGAATAATCATTAAGTTATAGGAGTTGATTTTTATCATTAAAATATTAAATGAAATGTTTTGTATATGATTAATAATGTCTATGGTGTATTGTAATTTGCTTGGGGAATAAAGGGGGATAGATTGGTATGATTTTGTTGTGCTAATTTGTGTTGTGCAAAGCATTGGAACAAAATGGAAGTAGTTATTAAATGGAAGAAAGTAGCCATGGGATCTTAAATAATTATTTACTTCTGTTCTTTTTTTGCTATGTGTGTTAACAAAAATTATCAAAAAGAACTACTTGGACTAATATGTAAATATATGTTCCGTAAGTAATAATGGAATCTTAAATATTGAGCAAGATTAAAAGGTATTAATAAAATAGACAAGCGTTAAATTTATAAGAAATATTTACAATTCAGTTCAATATCAAGGATGGGAAATTCAATAATTTAATTATAGGGGGAAAAATATCATTAAACTTTTTTGGACCCTCTTCTTTTTGCCAATATTTTTTACCCACATATATTAATTATATTATAATACATTTTTTTTATCTCCAATGCAAGGGCAAGGATATCAAAACATTAAGAAGAAATTTAAATTCCTCCTAAAGGTTTATATCAAATTACATGCACTACTTTTTGCCCAATTAAAGAGGTGGACAAATAAAATGTTGAAAAGATTGAAAGCATTTGAAACATAAAATGTTGAAGAAAATTTTCACTTGTTTTGTTTTTTCAAGATTGAAAGAACTTTCAGATTTTCTTAATAAACATCTCGCAATAAATAGATTATCCCTAAGAAATAATTATTATTGATTATATAGAAGTGAAATCATCCAATGGATGCCTTGATGATTATTGATGAATATGGGAGATTGTAATTTGGTGGTGAATTGTGTGAAGATTTTTTTTTTCACCAGGTTCACCGGAGTTTTAACCCGACTACATCTGAATTTAACCCGCGTCTCACATCTGGCTATGGTAGGTGAGTCTCCAAACAGGGATTTTCTGTATACGCCAAGGCTCAAACTCGAGACTTTATTTAAACGATACCGAACTGCTTACCATTCAGATTAACCCCCGTTAGTGGAGTGAGGATATTTTAATATATCAATTTTGTGCTCATTTGTTTTGTGCGAAATATTATAATGGAACGGAAGTAGTGATTGCATGGAAGTGAAATCGGGAAGCGCAGTGCAGGGGGGACGCCATGCTTGGAGTAGCACGCTTGTATTGGAACTACTTGAATGTGACTGAAATAATTCACTCCATGTGAAGTAATAATAATATGAGAAGCTATTTCTAGAGTGTTCTTCATGAAAGATGAGAGAACTTTGCATTTGTAGTTTCAGAGGACTTTGTATTAACAATTTATAGCCTTTTAATGCAGTTTGAGATGTTTACCAAGTTGGCATAATAACTTATTCATAGATTGATCTTGCATGAGAAAATTACTATTTGATAATAATTGTAAAATATTAAGATTACGAAGTTCTTAGTATCTAATATATCCTACGTAACGCACGTAGATGTCTTGTTAAAATTATACTGCTACGCTTATTCCCCTAAAAAATGATTTGGACAAGACCTCTTTCGTTGTGCACTCTATCCAAAACCTCGTAAATTTAAGACTAATTAAGACTCTGAATCACCAAATGTCATAGGGATCGTAACATTGAAACCAATTCAATGATTCACATGTCCTTATACCGCAAAGAAGCACCAAGAAAGATTTTTTTTTCCCACACGGCTAATGCCAAAAGTATACATTTATTTCTCTAACTTCATATAAAAATTCAGTATAATCTCTTAATTTTATAAAAATATCTTCGATCTTTTAACCTTAACATATTAGTCTCAAATGATGAATTTGTCAATAATTCTTTGATAAAATTTCAATCTTAGCATCTTTTTTTTTATTACCCACCCAATTTATCAGAACTTTATCCCGACTATATCCAGATCCGACCCGTGTCGCGCATCTGGCTATGGTGTGTGAGTCTCTCAACGAGAATTTTCTACGTACGCCAAGATTCGAACTCGAGACCTCGCTTAAGCGATACCGATTTTATTAACAATATTAAGATTAGAAAATTGAAAATACATTAAAAAATTAAGGAATTAAAATAAAACCTTACATATAAAGTTAAAAGACTAAAATGCACTTTTGCCAAAACTAAAATACACCAATTACCTGCAAAATTATCTTGAGAATAAATATCAAAGCCAACAATCTAGGGGGCCATATGGTGAGAATAAGGAAAAGCCCCACCCTTAACGTGTCAAGAAGCTCATTAATCTTATTGTTCATATGTTGAGTAACAATTCACATCTGATCCAAGGCAAGCATTTCATATGCTGCCCTTTAACTGTTGAGCAATCATTTACATGGACTTCTTATTTTTTTTCTTTTTTTACACTTACAGACAGAGGATTCTTTTGTCTCATGGAGCACCTCACCAATCATTTGTAACCATAAACCATCGAAGTTCTGGTAAAAATTCTGCTGAAACCAATCCAAAATTTCTGTATAAAGTTCCCTTGGATTCTCCTGCCACACCATTCTTAACATAGTAGAGCTATCGACTAACCTACTCTTTAACTTGCTCAAGAGATTTACCACCCTTTTCTGAGAAAATGCTTCTCTCTTCAAAATGCTTTCAGGAGGGGCTGCCATATATTTTCGCACAGATTTTAAACATGGACACACCTGACCAACAAGCAAAGCATAGGCAAAAACTTGCATCCTAAGATCATTATCACTAATTGGTAACTGACACTTTGGAAGCTCCCAACAGAAACGCCCAAAGGTTGGCTTGACCCAGCATTTCACTTGGTCAGTCTGGGTATCATAGAAAGGTCTGGGATCCATTAGGGGTGCAGAGAATACACATGAAGACTTAGCATGCTCAACCAGCCAACCAGGATCCACACGCGTTACTCCATGCATGTATGGTCTTTTTGTATATAATAATTCATTATAAACTAAGAACTCAGGGGCTGCAATAGAAACTGATGACCAACGATGAATGAAGACACTTTCTTCACTCATACATGCTTGATACCGAATAGCAGGAACTCTTGTGCTGCCATCTGAAGTCCTAGAGGACCCTATAATACGTTTGGCAACCCTGTCTACCAAACCAGCACAGATTGCTTCACAGATGAGCCGTTCCTCATCCAACAAAAGAGGATATTTTTCACAAGATGCATGCCAGGCATGTTCTGCATCCTCCAAAGTTCCATGAATCCATGAGTACTCCTGTTCAAAACCACCAACAGTACTCTGATAGAAGACAAGTCTAAGTAGCTGTTGCCTCAGCTTTGACATCTCCTCCATGGTTTTGAAGTGCAATGCATTTTCATCACAGAATTCCGTAGGCTTCTGTGAATGTTCAAAACACTGCAAAGCATAAGCTATTGTCAGGGCATCACTAGAAATAACACGAAATTTTTCACGGGAAACTTTAGCATTTTCTTTTAGTTTCTTTCCACTTAATTTTCGGTCCTTATCCATTGTTTTCTCACTATCCACCATGCTAGATTTCTCATGCTTCTCTGAGTCTCCTTTAACATTATTCCCTTCAAAGTGCATTATAAAAGGATTTGATAGGCTCAATGCTGCAGCAGCTGCAGTAGCATATGCCAAAAGTAGGTTTGGTCGTTTGCATTTATACTTGCTGGAAGTCAATCTAATAACCGTAAGGAGCATTCTTGAGTGACGAGGAGTCAAGGGATAAAGTGCCATGACTTTCCCCAATGGCGTGAGTTTATCCTTGTTATCAAGTGCTTCAAGAGCATGTAAGCATTTCTCTGCTTCAACCAGTGCAGTACCGCAAGGAGGAGTAGGAAATGGGAAGTTTACAACCTGGATAAAATGTAACAAGTCAATGTGTGTGTCCAAAAAGATCTCAAATTAAGATACAAAAAACAAAATTGATAGCAAAATGGGTACATAGAATATACAATCACAAGGCAACTGAAAAGCTATATACATTTTGCAGTAGGGTATAAAAATCATAACTACAAGCAACCATAGGTCACCAATAGAACTTAATTCATTAATCTGAACACAATCTTTTCATTAATTTATGTAGTGGAGACCTTTTCCATGAAAAGGATCTTAATCTTTCATTCAGTCCCATATACACGGTCAAGTTATTGCAATGGTAATGGGAAAGGCCATCAGAATAAGAAATTATTGTCTTCACACTCAGACTGTTGTAATGATCATCTTGACTGCAATTTTAATTAAAAAGGACCATTTCAGTTGATTCCAACTAAATAGGTCCTACCAATAAGACCAAATCATAAATTACTCTTATCTAATATATGTGCATCATTGATGATACAGAAACCCAAAGAAAATGATAGCACTTAATATGGACAAGTAGATGGACTTAAAGAAACTTGTAGAGGAAAGAAAGCACATCTTAAACTTACCTTCTTAATAAGCATAGATTTTAACAGAAGAACCACACCATGAATAGGTACTTTGGAAACTTCAGCAAGCGAGAAGTCAGGAAGTATATTATTAAAGACTGAAGAAGAATAAAGACGGTAACAGTGGCCAGGTCCAGTTCTTCCAGCTCTTCCTGTACGCTGAGCAGCAGATGCCTTACTTATCCATTGTACTTCATATGTTTCCATGCCATTACAGGAGTTGTAATTCTTCACTTTTTCCCTTCCAGTATCCACCACATACTTTATCCCTGGGATTGTTAAGGAGGTTTCAGCAACATTTGTGGCAACAACAACAAGACGCTCTCCCTCCTTGACTTCTTCAAATACACGAAGTTGGGAAGCCGCAGGAAGCATAGCATAGAGTGGTAGAACAAACAGTGAACCTGGTGAGTCCTCTATAGCCCTCTTCTTATAATTTTTTGATTGATCAAAAGACCCATCCTTATTCACAGAAAGAGTTTGCTCCCCACCAGAATTAGAGTTTGATGATGCTCTCCCTGACAATGCTTCAAAGGCTGCCTTCAACGAAGCAAGGTTCCCCTGCTCCCCTAGGACGTTCTCAAAGTCATCATTGTTCTCTGAATTTTTGAGATTATCATCTTCATCAAATTCCAAATCACTATCAGTTTCTGAATTATATGAAAAATCTGATTCACCCTCACATACATCTTGCCCGTCTTCATCATAAGCACTAAACCTATCAGTTTGTTGGGTGGCTGAACTCCCATGAATCTCATATGCTTCACTTATCTCCTTCATATCTGCTCCCTCAGCAGAAGTTGTTTCATGTACCACAGCACCATCATTTCCTACAGATGCTTTCAAAATCAACTCTCTTGAAGCATTGCGTAGCTTCCTGCACAAGTACTCCACTTCCCTTTGCCCAGTGACGAAGACAAGAATGCCACCAGGTGGCAGTCTCTTGTGAATCGCCAAGACCTTTTTATATGCTTGCCCAATATAATCAACAATCTCTGTCTTCTTTGAAAAGTGTACCGTTACAGGAAACTGTCTTGTAGGAACTTCAATAACAGGGGGTGGTATAAGGAATAACCTTGTAGAAGTGAAGTCACCTACTCTCAATGTGGCACTCATCAGGACAAGCTTTAATGGGAAAATCATATCACTATGATCTATGCTTTCTCCTGAAAGCACCATGTTTTGTTGTTCCATGTAAACCTGCCATGTAGCAAGATCATTATAAATAGGGCTCGAGGATAAAAGAGCAACCACAAGCTTTCATTTGTAAAAATTTGCAAATGAAGAATCATCATATCTACCTTTTGCCGAGTCCTTATAACACGTGACAACATGCCAATCAAAATATCTGTGTTCAAGCTCCTCTCATGAGCCTCGTCAAGAATTATAACAGAATAACACCTCAGCAAAATATCATTCTGTAGCAGAAGGATTTTTCATTACACTACATTCGTTTGAGTTGCATTATAGCACCATAAATTCATAATGCATCATGGAGCACCATCACAACAATGTTTTAGCAGACTAACAACAACCAAAAAAGTCACCATAAAAATTGTCCAGGTCATGGCATATGCTCAGATGGGTTTATTTCCCCATCAAAAGCATTTAGTCTATATGTATTTAGTGTAAATAAAACAAAAACACACAAAGACATAATGTGCAGTGTAAATGTCTCCATTCTAAAGTGCTATAGCACACTTAAGAAGATAACATGTTCAGACTCCCGTGATGATACTATCAAGTCATTTCTTCACTTGAAAGGATAAATTATGAAGTTTACCAATGCCATGAAGTATTAATTAACACAATGATCCTCAATATGAATAGATGTGTCTATAAACATACCATCACTTTTTTTCCAAACCCCGTAAATGTAAATATAATTTTAGAGGGCGGTTATGTATCATAAGTAGAATCTAAAGCTAAAACAAATATGTTACCGACAAAACTAACTCCGGCATGCATATCTCATACATATTAAAGAAAAAATTGAATAGACAAAAGAAATGATTAGGTAAAATTGAACCTGAACTTCACGTAGTAAAATTCCATCAGTCATAAACTTAATAGAACAATTATCTCCAATTTTCTTGTCATATCTAACTTGAAAGCCAACCTCCTTTCCAAGATTAAGACCAAGTTCATAAGCCACACGCTTTGCTGTTGCAAGAACAGCAACTCGGCGTGGTTGAGTAACACCAATAATGCCATTGTGAACTCTAGACTTGCTTGAACCATAACCAGCTTCATAAAGAAACTGACACCACAAAAGAAAACCAACATGCAACATGATATAATATTCTCTCAAAGGTCAAGCTTCAAATCCTAAACAATGCTGCCATAGTATAGCATCACAGATACTCACTTGAGGGACTTGAGTTGTTTTACCGCATCCAGTTTCTCCACATATGATAACAGAAGAATGATATCTTATGGCTTCCATAATCTCTTGCTCCATCATGACTATTGGGAGATGTAAATAGCCGAAATTATAGGAAGAGAGAAGTATAAGGGATTAGACTGCATTGATTTAATTTGATTTGATTTCTGTATTGATTAGAATTCATTGTTGTAATCCCGGGATATCAGGTTCACATCATTATGCCTTGATTCCCTGATTTCCTTTCCCCGTGTATAAATCTCAGTGTACAGAACATGAATAAGACAGGTTGTTATCTCCAGATTGTCTATACACTTACATGGTATCAAAGCAAACCTGGGAAGCGTCGTCTGTCTCATCCATGGCGTCGCACGATCACCCCGAGGGAGTCCCCAGACATGGGTCCTCGAAAATTGTCAACCTAGACGGATCATCGGCGGTGCTGGTGTCCGAAAAACTCACAGGCGAGAATTATATGGAGTGGGCACAGTCAATGAAACTGGCCATCGACGGTCGAGGCAAGCTCGACTTCATCACATCTGAACCCCCTGCAGTTGGCGACCCTCAGACGCAGCGGCAGTGGCAATCCGACAACTCACTAGTATCGTCGTGGGTTATCAATGCTATGGCGCCGGGCATCAAGAAGAGCTACATGTTCCTACCGACAGCCAAAGCAATCTGGGACGCCGTCAGAGACTCATATGGTAACAAGGCTAACTCCTCTGTAATCTTTGACCTTCGATCACAACTGTGGCAGGCAAAACAGGGCAGTCGATCGTTGAACGAGTACTGGCTGGAAAAAATGGCGCTGTGGCAGGAACTCGATCAACTGAAGGACAGAACCTGGAAGTGCGCTGGTGACGCTGCCGATAGCAAGAAGGAGATGGAGGAGGAACGGTTATACGAGCTGCTCGCAGGACTCAACCCAGTGTACGACGATGTCAGAGGACGGATTCTTGCCCGAGAACCGCTACCTTCCGTCCGCGACGCGTTCGCCGCTCTGAGATATGAGGAATCGCGACGGCGGGTTATGCTCCCAGACTCATCGCGTGCAGTGCCGACTGAAGCCTCTGGACTCGCGACCCGCGTTAATAATACTCAGCGCAATTCAGAAAGGCCCACGTCAGAAAGGCCCACGTGTGAGCATTGCAAAAAGATAGGGCACACTAAGGAGACATGCTGGGACATTCATGGTAAACCTCATGATTGGAAACCAAAGAAAGGTAAACCGCGAGGACATGTGGCTGAATTGACTAAACAAGATGAGACAGATACTGCCACAGACCAACTGACTCTAATTTTAGAAAGGTTGGCAGCCCTAGAAAATAAGCAGTTGACTGCTACTGTGGCTCAGCGAGGTAAATTTTTTAAAGCTTTAGCTACCATTAAAGGTATGAATTCTGGCCCTATTTGGATAGTTGACTCCGGAGCATCAGATCATATGACTGACAATCGTTCCTTGTTCACTACATATGTCCCTATTAATTCTCAGCTTACTGTAAAAATAGCTGACGCTTCCACATCTGTCGTTGCGGGTATTGGAAAAATTAGAGTCACCGACTCTTTAACACTGAATGCGGTCCTACATGTTCCAAATTTGAAGTGCAATTTATTATCTGTCAGTAAATTGGCTCGCGATAAGCAATGTCATGCTAATTTCTCTGCCACTCATTGTTTTTTCCAGGACCTGTCCACGGGGACGACGATTGGCGTTGCTAAAGAATTTGAGGGGCTCTACTATCTGAATGAATGTGCCCATCAACCTTTTCGTTCCTGTAAGGCTGTATCTCTCCCTCAACCCAGCGACATAGAACTATGGCATCAGCGATTAGGCCATCCTAATTTTCATTACATGACTACTATGCTTCCGTCCATTTGCAATAATAAAAAATCTTTTCATTTCCATTGTACCTCCTGCGAATTGGCCAAACACCACCGCACTATGTTTCCTAGCACTGCCTACCGTCCATCTAAACCATTCTCCCTAATTCACAGCGACCTCTGGGGTCCGTCTCGTGTCCCAAATCGAACTCAATCTAAATGGTTTATAACATTCATCGACGATCACACTCGTGTCTGTTGGGTATTTCTTTTAACTGATAAAACCCAAGTCCCTGACACCTTCATTAAGTTTTACAACATGATTCAAACTCAATTCCATGCCCAGATTCAGATCCTTCATTCTGACAACGGGACTGAATACTTCAATCAAACACTATCCACTTTCTTAACTGACCATGGCATTATACATAAAAGCTCATGCCCTCATAGTCCTCAACAAAATGGTATTGCTGAGAGAAAAAACCGTCACATCCTTGAGACAGCCAGAGCCATGATGTTTAGTAGTCATGTCCCCTCTTTTTATTGGAGCGATGCCATTCTCCAAGCTACCTTCCTTATCAATCGTATGCCTAGCAAACCACTGTCCTTCCGCACACCCTTACAGGTCTTACAAACTCACTTTAACCATCCTTACCTAGAAAACACTTTGCCCCTTCGCGTCTTCGGGTGCACTACCTATGTCCATCTTCATCACACCTCTAAACTTGCACCTAAAGCCACCAAGTGCATTTTCTTAGGACACACTGGGACACAGAAAGGGTACAAATGTTACGACCCCATTTCAAAACGCCTCTACCTCACTTGTGACACAACCTTTCATGAAACCATCCCTTATTACTCTCCGTCTTCAATTCAGGGGGAGAACTGGACAGAATTTCCGACATCACAACCTAAGTCCGTGTCTAACCCAATCACTCAAACTGAACCTGACCCACCTAAGAACACAGATCCTGAATTTGTCCTCATACCTGACCCAACACCCACACTTGAGAATCAGGATGTTACCAATTCAGATACAAACAGGTGGGGCAAGACATACACACGGCGACACATGACAGATAAGGCCCCTCAGACGAATGATGCAACTCATGACTCTGAACCAGAAACAGGCCTAGAAGAAGCACGAAAAGATGTGCCCACACATGCTGACCTCGAGCTACCAATTGCACTACGAAAACAGCCCAGAACATGTACCCAACATCCCATTGAGAGGTTTGTTTCATATAAAGCTCTTGCATCCCACTATGGAACTTTCGTTTCGCATTTGGATCTGGTTGAGATACCCAACAATATACATGAAGCACTAGCCAATCCTCATTGGAGACAGGCTGTCATGGAAGAAATGAACGCTTTGGAGAAGAATGGCACTTGGGAGATGGTTGAACTACCCAAAGGAAAGAAACCGGTGGGCTGTAAATGGGTCTTCACACCAAAATATACAGCTGATGGGAACTTAGACAAATACAAAGCACGTCTAGTTGCGAAAGGTTTCTCACAGGTATATGGGATGGACTATACGGAGACATTTGCGCCAGTGGCAAAACTGAATACTATCAGAATCTTGTTGTCCTTGGCTGCTAACCTAGATTGGCCGCTACATCAAATGGACATAAAGAATGCATTTTTGAATGGAGAACTAAAAGAAGAAGTCTACATGAAGTTGCCTCCAGGGTTTCCAAGTGAGAAGGAAAATCAAGTCTGTAAACTCAAAAAATCTCTATATGGGCTCAAGCAATCACCTCGTGCATGGTTTGAAAGATTTACCCGTGTCTTGAGAACACAGGGATATACCCAAGGTCAGAGTGATCATACGTTGTTCTTCAGACATTTGGAAGGGAAAAGAGTCATTCTAGCAGTATATGTAGATGACATTGTCCTTACAGGAGATGACTTAGTGGAAATTGAAAGGATTAAAAGGGCATTAAATCAGGATTTCCAGGTCAAAGATTTGGGACAGATGAAATACTTTCTTGGAATGGAGGTTGCCAGGTCAAAGACAGGGATTTACATCTCACAAAGAAAGTACATTATGGACCTCTTAAAGGAGACAGGAATGCTAGGCTGTAGACCCAGTGATACTCCAATAAGAATTGATAAAGTAAAGGAAGAAGAAGATCTGGGAAAGGAAGTAGACCTAAGAAGATATCAGCGTATGGTGGGAAAATTGATTTACTTGTCACATACTCGACCAGACATTGCCTTCGCAGTCAGTGTAGTGAGTCAATTTTCCCACAAACCAAAGCAAAAACACCTAAACGAGGTCTACCGAATTCTCAGGTATCTGAAAGGATCACCAGGACGTGGTCTCTTATTTAAGAAGTCAGAACAGAGATCTACTGAAATATTTACCGATGCTGATTGGGCAGGTAACCAAGAAGACAGGAAGTCAACCTCTGGTTATTTTACCTTTGTATGGGGAAACCTGGTTACATGGCGAAGTAAGAAACAAAATGTGGTAGCCCGGAGCAGTGCTGAAGCTGAATTCAGGGCTGTAGCACTTGGAGTTTGCGAAGGAATGTGGATAAAGAGAATGCTAGAGGAACTAAAACTACATACGAACTTGCCCATTACACTTCACTCTGACAATATGGCTGCTATAAATATATCTCACAATCCAGTCCAACATGATCGAATGAAGCATGTAGAGATCGATAAGCATTTCATCAGAGAGAAGATTGACGAAGGAATCATTAAACTCAGATATATCCCTTCGAGAGATCAAACGGCAGACGTACTCACAAAAGCATTAGGGAAAGAAAAATTCGAATACTTCATTAGCAAGCTGGACATGTATGATATCTATGGTCCAACTTGAGGGGGAGTGTAAATAGCCGAAATTATAGGAAGAGAGAAGTATAAGGGATTAGACTGCATTGATTTAATTTGATTTGATTTCTGTATTGATTAGAATTCATTGTTGTAATCCCGGGATATCAGGTTCACATCATTATGCCTTGATTCCCTGATTTCCTTTCCCCGTGTATAAATCTCAGTGTACAGAACATGAATAAGACAGGTTGTTATCTCCAGATTGTCTATACACTTACAGGAGATCCTTTCTTTTGTCTTGAACCTCAGCTGGTCTATATACATGCACAACAGTAGGGGTAGTTGAAGCAGAGGAGTCATTAAGGTTTCTCAGTTCCCTGAGATTGGTTTTAGAGATCTCACATGTCCCATCCTGTCCCATATCCCAAAATAATGTTACATTAACTAGCAAAAGGACATGTAGATCATCTCACTTATAAAGAAAACGCACAAAATGACATTACAACATGCTAATAAACTAAACTGCAAACATATAGGTGCACTTTTGTGCAAAGCCATCTCCATATAAAAAGATCAACTATCAGCAAATAATTCGTGTTATAATATATATATGATTATTTCTTCCAACAGAGATTAATTCAACTGCCTATGCTGAAAGATAGATAATGTGGTTTACGAAAGGATCAAAGTGTAATGAGACATGTGCTACTTGTAATGAGACATGTGCTACAAATATGGACATCTATACATCCAAACGCTCTATCTACAAATATCAACAATGAGAATGCACCATACCTTGGATTCGGCTCTTATACTCCCATCGATAGGTTTGCCTATATCATCACAATGAGTTTTATCATCAACTAATGATGTCGTTTTCTCAACAGAGACACCACCAAGAGTGGTGGTAACAGTTTCATTATTTTTGAAAGATTCGTCACCACAAGCTGGTTCCTGAGAGGACCCCATAGACGCATAAGGTTCACATGAGAGATCTCTTTCAAATCTAGCCGGATGGATTTGGTCATTTTCCTCGGTTTCCTGTTCCATATGAATTTCTTCTGCCTCAGGTTCAACTCCATGTAGAACATCCAGAATCCCAGACAGATCATGACTATGATCAACCCCCAACCCTTCTTTCAATAAATGTATAGCTTTCCTCCGTCTCTCTAGCACAGTTTCAGTCTACACAGCATGAGAACATTAAGTGTATATAGATCCCATACATTTACAATTTTAATTTTACCACTTGGGGGATAAAATTATCATGGTTTTGATTTACTAACCCGATTAATAGCCTGTGTAGACTGCAAAAGAGGATATGCATACTCTGGAATCTTGTATTTGCTGCAATAAATAAAAACGTTCAATAGTGTATCAGCAATTTAGTGGCATAAAAAATAAATATCCTTCATATTTCCTCCAAAAAATTATAATTTCCACTCCTTTCAGGTAAAATTTCATCATGCATTAAACAAAATGTTCACATACTTTAATGTCTCAATGCTTCTCTTCAGTAGAAATTCTTTTTCCTTCTCCTCCTATAAAAATGAAGCAAAACCAAGTTAAATCCAAAGCAGAAGAGAATAAAAAGCTTTTTTTTTAATTTATACACAAACCTCTAACTTCTGCAGCTTCCTTTTCTGAGATTTGCTCAACTTATGTTTCTTATATGAATTGATTTCTCCATGTACCTATACAAGAAATCTCTAAGCAAAAAAGCTCACACTTTTAACAAGGATGAAAATTTGAAGCAAATTGCATACATAACCTCTCGCTACCCATACCTGATTCAGCCCTTTCCTTTTCTTCCCTATCTTAGAGGGCAATAGTAATGCATTACTATCATCACCACCATCTCCCAAACTGCCAAAATATAAGTGTTAAAATGGTTAAACAAAAAATATTAACTCTAGACGGTATACACTGGTTTTTCTTGGTCTCTACTTTTCATAGGAAAAATATTTACTAAAGAGAAGAGAATGCAATACATAAAATGATTACAAGTTTATCTTTCTTTTTTTGTTTTTAAGATTTATTGCCTGTAATTTTTTTTAAAAATGATTTTATAGTACTGTTAAACATGATTTTATAGCATATGAAATGATCTTCAAAAAAGTGAAACCAAATATTTTTTATATAGATGAAAATTTTATGACAATATATAAAAAAGTTCATAATTTCAAATTTTATGTAAATTAATAAATAATCAATATTTATTCAATATAACCAGTAAAAAATCATGTTTAACAGTACTAGACTAAATTAATATTATGCAGATAATAAATAATAATCTATATTTATATAATTACAGCGGATGAATTTTACCCATTGAAATATATTACCTTAGAGATCCATTCTGAGAATTGAACTCAATATTGCCTCCACTTTCAGCATTAACTTCCATTACGCTCTGCTTAGAGTATACAAGTCAAATCCAGGATGCTACACTACTCAGAGTTGTAAACAGAAACACTGACCTTTACAGCTGAAGCTGCAACTCCAAACTTAACTATGATTAAGGTTCAAAACTAACAGAGCACAACCAAAGATCTGACAAGGCAGAGAAGCACAAAAAGAGAAACCAAATAGAAGAAAAACAGAAGCTGCCTCATAATCGTAGAAGCTAGAAGGTTGCATGCAAGGAAAAGGTCAAACAAGACAACAGAGATCCAGTCATCATAAAGGAGGGAGGGAAACGAAAATATCATGGAAAAAAGATTTGATGAAATTAAAGAAGAAGAAGCTACATTGGACCTTCCTTCCTCATTCTCTATAAAAATAGAAAAAAAAATGGATTAAACAAAATTAGACAAGCTATATTAGACATAATTTCAAGCACTTTAAACATTTAAGGGAGAGGTTCTTGTGATTAAACCATAAAATCAGTTTCAGGAAATTAAAAAGAGTTGGCTTTTTCTACACCCCCTTTTTAGTAATTATTCTAAAAGGATGGCTTTTTCTATCCATCTAAAATGGCCACAAAGAAGTAATGCAACCATAAAATCAGTTACTACCGACCTTTTAGTTCCCTCGTTTGGTTAGTGACATTCCCTTGCTCGCCGGGGGGCATAAAATCAGTTACTTCACCAACTTATGAACCTTTTATCAACAAATAGGAAAATTAATGAAGGAGTTGAACACCTGTTTTAAATGTGAACTCATATCTTTATTGATTAACAAACCCATAAACCAACACCAAGCACCTCTAGACACGTACAATCTGTCTCAAATCTTCTAATTTCCCCATGTAAGTCCCACACCTTGTAACTATTCCAGAAACCCTTGCTCAATAAGTCTATCCTGACATCTCTTCTCACTTTACATATAACATTCATGCATGTTTTACAAGGGCAACGTATTTGATTTACCACTCCAGGTTGACTAAATGCCCATTCTAGAAAAGCATCCACTCCTCTAATATATGATAGGTTGCCTCTGTCTTTAATATATAGCCAATTTTTATCCATTTGTATTCCCTAAAAAATTAAACTATATTGAAGAGCAATACTTATTTCAAGCTAAATTGGAAACTTCTAGTATTACAAGAAGAATAATATTATTACAACAACATAAAACAACATAATTAGTGGAAATGTGAGTAATAATTCACTACCAACTGTCCACTTCACTACAGACAACAGTTGGAAACCACACATTATCACTAACACCGTAGTTATTTTTGGAACTAAGAAATAAGAAAGGATCGGAACTAAGAACTATATTTAGTTAGTGTCAATTCCTATATATACATTTCATTCTAAAATTTACGGCTTGGTGAACAACTGTAATTGTCAAACACGAGGGTCAAGAAGAGGTGAATTTTTAGCTAGATGCAAGGTTTGGAAATTCTTGATAATTTAGTTATTTCAATTGATCCCACTGTAAAATTATGGTGCAAATATTACGTTTGCTCCCTTATTTTGGTATGAATAGGACATTGATAATCGGTTATATAAAGTTGGGTTTATATATCGCACTGTAAATCTGTTAGCTAGATTTAAAATGATATATTGTTTTTCAATCCAACACTAATTGTAGGAATATTCATTTTGCAGAGGATCTATATTGTTTTTATATAAAGTTGGGTTTATATATCGCACTGTAAAATCTGTTAGCTAGATGCAAGGTTTGGAACTTCTTGATAATTTAGGCTCTTCACTCTCATTGGTTGTATAGGTAATGAATGAAATCTTACTTTATAGCTGTAAAATTGTAATATAGCTATAACTTAATCTGTTATATATTCATTTTGCAGAGGATGTGACGGTATCGTATCAACTTAATTTGCTTCTCTGGAGGCTATATTGTTTTCTTTTACTTTCTAGACAGTATCGTATCACGATGAGGATTAGTTTAAACCATAGTAGTACCCAACACAAATCAAAATAAACAAATAAACAGATTACTCAAAACAACTAATAGAGATTTTTAATCCTAGGTATCAGATCTTCCTATTCAGTGAAATATTCATCGCACCCAAATCAAAGTTTGAGTCCTCCACAGTCTGAAAGATTCATCGTTTGGCTCATTAATCCCCTCAGAGAAACACAAACATAGTACAAACAGAGTAAAAACAAATTATTCAAGACGCAAAAATCAACACTAGATCAACACCTAGTTCAAGTATTCGAGTACATTCCCCAAATGCCAGAAAAAAGGAACACCATCATCGCACAGAACAGGATGACTGAGGAAGAGAATGGACGACACATACCTTGAAGATCCGGAGTGAGATAGAGAGACAGCAACTGAGAGATAGATGAGACTGAGTGAGACTGTGATACACTGAGCCCGAGGAGATGACGAGACGAGGAGCCGACGAGGGGATGGAGGAGGGTCAGGTTTGCGAGGGATGGTGGGAGACTTAGACGACTGGATGGAGCCTTTCTAGAAGTGTGGGAAGAACAAAATAAATAAAATAATAATTTTTTTATACAAATAAAGTTTAAGTTGATTCAGCACCAGTCTTCCATTAAGTCTTGATCACTACATGATGCCAGCCCTCAAATACATTGCATGTGTTGTGGAAAAAGAATCTAATAAACTTCAGTTTGCAAACTCTAGTTTATGGAAACTCTAGTTTTGCAAATGCTAATCCAAACACACTAAATAAGCTTGTTTAATTAAGCAAGTCAAGTTTAACAATTTGACACTAGGCTTGGTTTTAGTTCATAAATAAAAATCAAGAAGTAACATAATAAAGATCATATGTTTTCAAATGAGAATTGAGTTAACGCATTAAATTCATATAACTAATTTATGTATATTATGAAGTTCTTACATTTGAGCCTAAGATTTGACAATCTAGGAAAAAAAGGGTGGGCTGATTGGAAAAATTATCACCCTTGATGGTGGGTTGATTCAGCCCGCCGTCACTTTCCCAGCTCTATTTGTGGGGGAGGTTTTGGGCTTTGGGGCAAGAGCTTTAGGGGCAATCTGAGTCTTCAAAGATTATCTCAATTTATAAGTTTATATCTTGGTTCTTCTTATTCTCTTGGAATCCACTTATATATGTATTTGGTCATGTAAATTCCATTAAAGTATAGACCTTGAGGTTAAAGTAGTGGTTGTGAAGTTACTCTTAGTGATATACTTTTCTAGATGAGAAGTTTAAAGTTTTGGTCTTGAGATTGTTGTTTCCAGATAAGATTTCTTTAAGGTGATGATTTTCTCACTTTCCTACTATATATGTTCAAAGGAGTAGGTTGCTGTTTAATTGAATTGAAATGAAATAAACTGTTTCATTGTCGGTGGTGGCATTTAAAAGGATGTTCTGATTGGTTAGTAGGTAATATATTGTTGTCCTATAAGATAATTTTCAATATTAATAGCTATATTATACGTGTCCAGAGGTGCTTGGTGTTGATTTATGGGTTTGATAATCAATAAAGATATGAGTTCACATTTAAAACAGTTGTTCAACTCCTTCATTAATCTTCCTATTTGTGGATAAGAAGTGCATAACTTGGTGAAGTAACTGATTTTATGAACTAAAAAAAAATAGGGATTTGGCGTGACTTTTTTTACACTAAAAAAGTCACACCAACAATAGAATAAAGATCTTTTTACCAATTAGTACTTAATTGGTAAAAAAAGTCCCCTCTATATATTCAAATAGAGGTGACTTTTTTTACCTTTTCAACTTTTTTACGAGACTAATGGCTCTATTATGTATGGGAGTGAAGCCTATTGATCAGCTAATTTTGATTTCTTATAAATCTTCTTTACGAGGCTGAAAGCTTTTGTATATATTTGTGAGGCTATCATTTATGAGCTACTTAATAGTCTCCCGTAAATTTTTCAACTGATGACTCAAACACTTCATTGGGCTTCCCGTCCGCTGGGACAAGACTGTTATAGTTGTGATGAATGAGGTGCGCATCAGCAGCCCGTATCTCCCTAAATCTATTATTGGAGGCACTCTTGCTGCAAAAGAGCAAGTAAAGAAAGTGGTATGGTCCTAAAACAAGACTTGACCTTCGTTATTTGCATGTATTTATGTCTTTCTAGTCTTTAACTTTGCCTATTGTTGATTCTTTGTATTTACACCCTGTAGGTTGAGTTTGAGAGGAAGAGGTTACAAGGGAGACACCCATGATCATGAATCAACCATCGTTATACAAGGGAGACACTAAATATAATAAAATAATGATAAACTATGAACTTATCAATCGTATTATACTCCCCTGCAAGCACGACCACTAGTTAGTCCAAGATGGAGCATATCATATCATATCAAAAAACTATAAGGAAACTAAATCTCAAACAGTCAATCAATAAAAAACTAGCAGCCAACTTCAGGAAGAATACACTCGCTCAGTGCCTAAGATAACTAAATATGGAGCTCTTACGAATCTCATTGTAATTCTTTAACCTTCACTATGATAAACCCACAAATAATATGATAAACCCAATCCCTCATTTGGGTTCTTAGCCTCTTACTTCCAACACATCACAAGTTTGATTTTAGCATTTGTTCTTATGAAGAAACTAGAGGAAATACCCCAGATGAACTCCACAATGACATCAACTAGAGAGCTCAAGAAGGCACAATCAACAGATATCAGTAGTCAGAAGGATGCCTTGGAAAATCGTCTTATTCAGGGCTTCGCTAAAAGCAACACAACCTGTCATGTTTCATCCGATAAACATGAGCTTTTTCTGACAGGAAAAAGATGCAAATATTGAACCTTACTGACCACTGGTACTGTGCAGTTGTAACCTCCTCCTCTCAAACTCAACCTAAAGAGTACAAATACAAAGAATCAACAATAGGCAAAGTTAAAAAACTAGATAGGCATAAATACATGCAAATAACGAAGGTCAGGTCTTGTTTTAGGACCATACTGCTTTCTTCACTCGCTCTTTTGCAGCAAGAGTGCTTCCAATAACAGATTCAAGGAGATACGGGCTGCTGATGCGCACCTCATTCATCACAACTATGATAGTCTTGTCCGAGCGGACAGGAAGTCCGATGAAGTGTTTGTGTCATCAGTTGAAAAACTTACAGGAGACTAATAAGTAGCTCATAAATGATAGCCTCACAAATATATATACAAAAGCTGGTGTGAAGCCCTATTCAATTAAGACAATGATGCATTTTATGTCGGAGAAGAATGAAGGGTTGTGATAAGAGGGACTTCACTTCCATCAAACAAAACTGACAAGAAAGACGAAGCTCTATCACCAAGTAAATCACATAATTCAATATGAAAGCTATAGAAGGTATCTTAAAAGACCAGCAACAAGTAGAAGGAATGCTTTATTTAAGATGAAGAAGGAACAACCAGACATTTATGAATCCTAATGAATCAATCCAACAAATAGATGAAACCCCAAAAACAACAAATGTTCATGAAAACTTAATGGAAAAAACGAAATGCAGAAACCACCGCTTGAACAAACTGAATGCTGCAATGATAATAATGACCTATGTATTTACACAGCTTTAACAAAGTCAAGGTAATTTCACATATCTCACAATAACAGCCAGGACGCTTCGATCATTACCCATCAAAATCAGGATGACATAAAGTTATAGGAAAATGAAGTTAGAGCTCCTATCAGCTCACCGCAAACCTAATGATTGCAATATTCGAAATTTACAAGAAATTTATAGCAACACCTCACACAAAGCATCATGATCCATATCAGCAAAATACAAAAATGTAATTAAACCCTATGATTTTCAACGACAGAACCCAATCTTTGTAGATGTGAATCTAAAAATACCCTCCAAAGATGCTCTTTTCTGTATTGATTGCTTGTCATTTTCTTCCTCATATTAAAATTAACACCCAGGAACCACTTTTTCTCCCCAAAATTGAAATTGAAACTCGAATTTCTAAAAATCGATTAAACCAGGAGAAAGTGAGAACAAGGTGAGAAGTAAAATACGAACCCGACGCAGCAAACTTATGAGAGAAACGCAGATCGAACAAAGTAAGAAGCAAAACACGAACCAGATGGCAGAACGATGAAGCCAGTGGATACCAAAGCACGAAGCAGATGGGAGCGAAGAAGGAAAGCCACCAGAACGAGGAGGAGATGAGAGGTGGAACGACGGAGAAGAGAGACAACGGCAGCGAAGCTAGGTCAGGGTCGCTGGGATGCTTCTCCTGTAACGTGGTTTGGAGGAAGAACGGTACGGTAGAGTTTTCAGCTAGCTTAACGTGGTTTGGGGCTGTAAATTGCGTTTTGGGCTTAAAAACGCAGGTCCAAGTTTCATTTGAGTAACGTGATTTTAGATAAACTAGATTTTTAGAGTTGATTTCTATTTAAAAAGAAATTTGGTTTACCGTGATTCTTTGAAATTTCTTTTAGGAAAAGAAGTAATTTTGAGAGATTGATTTTATCACTTTCTCTAATTTATCATGATAATTATTTAATAAATGGTACGAAAATTATAATAAATCTTGTCCATTTTAGCTTGTAGTATTAAAATAAAAATTAGAACACTTATTTTCAAGCGAAGGGCAAATTCTGCACTACCATTAGTTTTTTGTTCTTCATCCCAATTTATAAAATTCTTTGCTTATGTTTACTCATACAAATGAAAAGTTAGATACAACAAATTTCACTATGAGAAAACCACTCTTAGAAAAGATATTGTATTCGTCATTGCTTAAAAGGCCATCGATGATCTCAAACTTGAAACCAAGATGCACATGTTGGCAACAGATAAGAGGGATGTACATCTATACGGTCACCACCACCTTAAGTACTTATTTGGATTAGCTTATTTTTTACTTATTTTAAATATTGAAACATGTACTAGATAAACATGTGAGAGGAATTTTGTTTCGAATTGCATAAACAAGTGCTTTTGGGGGTTCAACTGTGATGCCAAACAACTTGGTTAGGCTTGACATTAATGACTCGGTTAACTGAAGAGGAGACACAACTTGGTAGAGTCTTATTTTTTACCACAACCACATTTAGATTAAGGGTTTTTGCAAAAAAGAATTTGATTACCTCCCCAACACTGCTGCTGAACTTTTGTAAGTACTTTGGAAGACTTAAGGCTGTAGTTGTACTTAAGGTTGAAAAAAAAAAAATCAGCATCAAACTCTGCATAAGCTTTTAAGCATATAAGGAATGGATATTCTCAAAATCATTTTCTTATAAACACCATTAAGGATGTTAGAGACTTTCTCATAAGGGACCAGATTTTAATTGGAGAGAAGCGAATAAGTGTGTTGATTGGTTGGCCCACAGCAAGAGAACAACCCAGAAAAGAAACAAAACAGCTAAACAAAAAAGCAAAACTCAACCAGAGCAACTCAGCCAATCTCCCTATCTTCATCCACAGTAGCTTGGTCAGCATGCAACCGGACTTTCTGCATGAGAGGAATTTCTGAGAAATGAGAATAATAGAGCAGAAGAAGCAGAACTTAGAATCAGACATGTTGAAAACCTCTTCCAAATAACCTATAATATTTCCAATCGCAATGCAATCTACCCTGATGTTCTAACCTCAAATTGTTAGGACTCAGTCCTAGAACATAAGAAGGCCTTATCAACGACAAAATTTTATTACGAAGAAACTTACAGCTTCTATTGGCATGTGGGAGAAATTTGGATTTGGATTTCAAGGTATCATCAACTTGCTCGGCTCCATCTTGTATTCTCCAAAGTCTTCTAATGATTCTCCATCGATATCAAACCATCTTGTATTCTAATGATTCTCCATTGATAGGCTTCTTCAGAAATTAGCCGAATGGACCAAATCGCATTTCAAAGTCATGTTTGGCCAAATAAATGTGATTCTTAGGCTCCAAATGCGTATCAAAACAGAGCCATCTTCTGCATTCAAGTGCTCAGAAGCGAAAAATTCTCCTATTTCTACAATCCCTTGATTTCCTTATGGTTAAGCCAAAAGCGATAACCCACCTCCACATACTCCCACCTCCCTGGCCATCATTATTCAGATTTTCCTTGAGCCAACTATCAAAATTCTCATTCAGAAAGGAAGTAAAGCTTATCATTTGGAGCCAACATGGTCTAAACATCTTTTGATGTATACAAGTTTGTAGTACATGGTTCAAGCCTTCAACATCATCATCACAGTACATAATCCTATTGTGTCACTCAAGGTTTGTGAGGAGCTTCTTCTTCAAAACTATCCAAATGAATACTGACTCTTTGAGCTCCTGGCCAATTCCAAGCGAGCTTCCAGAACAGTAATATACACTTTGCTCATATTCTTGAATTCCTTGTTCTACATTCGAAAGCATGTATTTTCCCGTGTAAAATCTGTAGCTTTTATTAAAATTACAGTTTCTTACAACAAACATATTTTAGTGTCATTCTGCATCCTCATATGTAAGGTAATCCTCCTTAGAACAACATAAATATCGCTAATATTTCGCTGAGATGCATCCCCTCCAAGGAAACAATGGGTTTTGTTTCCAATCTGCACCCAACTACATGCTCTCTGTTTTATAAATCCTCGACCTTTCATTAAAATCCTGATCCTATTGACATACTTCCACTTGCCAGCAGCAGCATATATATTAGATGACATAACATAAGCACATGAACTATAAGGATCCAAATGCAGAATTCTTTTTGCTGCCAGTTCCCCCAATTCCACATTTGCATGAACACTACAGGCAGCAAGAAAAGAACTCCAGATAGCAGAATCTGCTTCAAATGGCATGTCTTGGATTATTTTGAAGGCTCTCTGCAACTGACCTACTCGACCCATTATGTCAACTAAACAAGCATAATGTTCAGACCTTGGGGAAACATTATATTTGTGGATCATCAAATTAAGCTGATTCATACTCTCTTCAACCTTCCCTGCATGACAACATGCAGATAGCAAACTCAAGAAAGTTATCCCGCTAGGTTCAATACTGACTGAACCCATCTGATTGAAGTAGGAGAGAGCTTTGTCATATAGACCATACTGTGCAAATACAGCAATTATGGTGTTCCATGAAACCAGGTCTGGATGAGAAATTTGCTTAAAAGCTAACTCAGAATCAACGGTTCCGCTGCATTTGCTGTACATAGTAATCAAGGCCCTAGACACTGACAAATCTGACTCAAAACCATGCTTAATTACTAGAGCATAAGCCTGTCTTCCTTCTACAAGTGATGCAAGATGGGAACAGGCAGTAAAAACTGAAACAAAAGTCAAGTCATCTGGCTGCATCCCAGTCTTGCCCATATGTGAAAATAAATTCATTGCCTCCTCCCGTATCCCATTTTGAGCATAACCTGCCAACAGTTAGACAGTTAATTGTGAAGGCAAAGTCACACTAAGGAAACCAAATACAGCAATATAGCAGAAGAAAGAATAACCAGCTCGGTTTACAGCAAATCCTAATTCCATTTTCCCCTCTCCTTCAATTTAAAGAAAATCCAATTCAGCTTTTAAAGTCCAGCACAACACACATGATGGCCAGATATTTGAAGAATTTAAAGGAAGCAAGTGTAGCTTTTAAGTCCAACACACCAGTCAAGAACCGGAGTACTATGCACATCGCACATACCATCCCAGTGTATTGAACCTCAGATTTTGATGAGAGACCATTAGAGATCAGAACTATCTTAAAAGCTAGCCAAAGTTTTTGGCATCCAGAAGTGCAACCAAGAACATTCTGGCAAATAAAATATGATTGACTACATATGAATATTTATAGATCCAACATCCTAAATAGTTGCATACTTTCAGAATTGCTGCAAATAAGCTGCCAGTAGCTTTTTATAAAACAAGATAGAGTAAAGGAGTCAAAAGGCATGTACATATAGTCTAATATTAGCCAGCAAAATGGATTAACATACTCTATGCAAAGCAAAGGGGAACTTGATACTATAGATGTTTCAAATTCAAAAAGTGAGCAAACAACAAATGACCTCACGCACTGTGATAATGTTCATGTGGCATCATTGCATTCCAACAAATGCGATCTCTTGATCGGATTTCTTCAAACAAGAGTCTAGCGTCTTCCATCTTCCCCTCCTTATAGTAACCCGTAATCATAGCTGTCCTCACAACAATATTCTTCTGCGGCATTCGCTCAAACTGTTTCCTTGCTTCATCATAAAACCCATTCTCCCGAGCCCATTAATCATAAACGTCCAAGAGATGACGTATTTACGAGGCATGACATCAAACAGTGCCCTTGCACTCCCGATCTCCCCAATCCTACGATACCCATCGATCATTGCAGTGTAAGAAATGACATTCCGAGAAGGCACCTCCTCGAAAAGTCTATGTGCTTCATGAATTCGGTCAAATTTCACAAAACCCGAGATCATTGCATTGTATGATGCAGTGTTCTTCTCTGTCATTGTCAGAAAATAGTTGTAAACATCGTCAACCATATCGTTCTCCACACACCCAGCTATCATGGAATTCCAAGAAACCACATTCTTCACAGGCATAAACTCAAAACAGCCTTCTCGACTCTTCAAAAAAACCATTTTGCCAGTACCCCGTCACCATAGAATTCCATGTAACCACGTCTTTTGTGGGCAATTCATCGAACAACTTCCGAGCAGCACCAAGGTTTCCTTCTCGCGCGAGAGCACCAATCTTGACGTTACATCGATATACATCCCAAGTCGAAATAAACCTCAAAGGTAGAAGTAGGAATTGGCGAGCAATATTGGAGTATAACGTTGAGTCTCCTGAGATTACGCCGTTGCAGATTCGAAATTGAATTATTTGTAAGAGCGACACCTGCTTGAGGGTGGGTACGTGGAAGAGCAAGAGAGGCAGCATACGGACATAACGAAGAAGTGTTTAATTTAAACTTTGAAGAAGGCAATAGAATAGCGAAGAGAACAAAGCGGGCCTCTGATTCTTGTACAGCGACATTACGGCAAACGACACACATTAAATAACTGTTCTATGTATATAGAGAACATATGCTCCAAGAGAACGAGGTACGAAACCAATATTACCGTACAAGGTAGAGGATTTTTTCTTTTGAAGTTTGACTAGTAATGTAATCAACAATATCATCATCATCCAACTTCTGAACTAGATTCGTCCCATACGCATTGTCACTGTTTTTGAGAGAGAGAAGTATATGACACTTGCACGCCCTTCATCTTCTGACATCGGACTGAGCAAGAAAATTAAAACCAAACATGTGATAAAGTCGCAAATAAGCATATCATCAAAGCTCAGGTATCCCTCCTTGTCCAAACTCCAAATGAGCATCATCAAACTTTGCTAAAAGACACGTGTGAAACATTGTCAAGTACACATGTTGACTGCTTATGTTCATTCACTCCTAGAAGCACTGGCTGATCATATTCCTTATGGAAGCTATGATCTAACTCTGATTCTTAGTAGGCTGTTTTTTTTTCCTCAAGACTTTGTAAAGCAACATAAGACGTGCGCGCGCCGATTAACTAGTTCTACAGGACTAAAACCTATATCCGAAGCTTTTTGGTTGATCGATACGCATCACTTTACTTAGACCTAAACAAAAATGACCCTATGGTCCATACACCTGACGTTTATTATAGAGATTCAAAAGCATATCTTTCAATATAACAATCAGACAACAGTTGTGTCCCCTTCACACATTAGACAATTTTGGTACTTTAGAGTTACGAATACACACGCTCAAGCTTCGCTTACAACTAAAAAAGGGCACAACAATTCACTATCTAAAGCCTAATCGCGAGCCTAACTAACAAATACGCGGGAAAGTGAAGAACCAGGCCCAAAATCATGGGCAAATATCATACTTTGTTTTAGAACAAGATAACACTGGATCTGGTGGCAACAAAATGTTAGCCAAATACAAATTAGCACGAGAGCTAGACATTGCAATCCCAATTCTAAAAACAAAACACAATCCTTTAAACGGCATGTCTGTCCCATAGTATTTGTCCACCATAATTAATCTAACAAGTCAATAATTAAGTACCTTCAGAAGGCACAACTAAAATGTATTTCTCAAGAGATAAAAAAAAAACTGAATAATAAAACACTAAACAGCAACCACCCTATCTTCCCAGCAAGACGCAGAACAATTCAAGCACGTTCCCCACGAATCCTTCTAGCAAGCTGGATATCCTTAGGCATAATTGTGACACGTTTGGCATGGATAGCACAAAGGTTAGTGTCCTCAAAGAGTCCAACTAGGTATGCCTCAGCTGCTTCTTGCAGTGCAAGTACAGCATGGCTCTGGAAACGAAGATCAGTCTGCCATCAAAGAACGAGAAATTGTCAATGTCTTCGGCGAAGAAGTTGCATTTAAAGAGGAATGCTAACAAGAAATATTCGCGATACCTTGAAGTCTTGAGCAATTTCACGAACAAGCCTCTGAAAAGGGAGTTTCCTGATCAAGAGCTCGGTACTTTTCTGGTACTTCCTGATTTCACTGTCATCACAAAAGAAGAATAATTTTCAGATAACAAAACCACCAAACCTTCAAAGAGAAAACACAACATAGCTCCACTCAATATGAATGCGTGTAGACAAAACTCACCGAAGAGCAACTGTTCCAGGGCGATAACGGTGAGGCTTCTTGACACCACCAGTGGTTGGTGCCGACTTACGAGCAGCCTAAAACCACATAACAAGCAAAGGGTAAGTCAACCTGTAAATTTTCTGAAAATCTATAATAATGATACGGATGAAAAAACAAACCTTGGTAGCAAGTTGCTTCCTGGGTGCCTTTCCACCAGTTGACTTACGAGCAGTTTGCTTGGTACGGGCCATCTATATAAAATAGAGACATAAATTATCAAATTATTAAACTAATAACTATGAGTACCAACCAAACACATTAAAGTGAGGAGACGATAGTCCATTCAACAAAAAAGAGGATATCAAAATCAAAAAAGAAACCCCAAAATTAAGTCTTGAAGACCAACCAAAGAACAAATGATTGAGGAACCATACGATTGAAGTACTACTGGACAAGAAGAAGAAGGAAAAAATAAGAAGTGAAACCAAAACCGAATAGCATGGACCCAAGGAATCGTAAGTCTAAATCAAACACGTACGCGGTTTACCGAATACAAATCGTAAGTCTAACTCGTGTGCTCAATTACCGAATACAAATTAATTAGAATGATCTCATTGCCCAGTCAATGACCAGACCATCATAGCAAACCGCAAAATTTATAGGAACATCTACGAAGAAGACAATGCGATGAGAAGCGAATGGAAGAGTAATTCATTTAGCTGACCTACTCGAACCACGTACGCGAACTTCAACGTAATTTCAAAATCAGGTTACCCAAGATTCAATTTTAACACAGAGAACTCAATATTATAGCTAATACAACCACTAAATATAAACCCTAATTTCCTTAATCCCAGAAAAAAAAAAAAAAAAAACTTACCTCGAGCGCGTCTCCTCTCTCTCTCTCTCTCTCTCTTCCTACCTCCTTGGCTGAGTCGGCCTGAGAAGAATCAAAAGATTCCAACGGGTCCTTAACTATGGGCTATTAATAGCGTGTTAACAAGAGCAATAGACTAATCGGACGGTTATAAATCATTATCCGTGTGCTTTATTTTTCTAACAATCGACGGTTACTACAGTGCTTTTCTGTGTTTTCTGAGTTAAATAAACGGATGAGATTTCATTAAAGAGATAAGACGCTGATCGTGATTTAGGATTGCTAGCTTCTTATTGGTTATTGCTTTGCCACTTTTTAGAATCGGCAAAATTGTTATCTTATTACCAATATGTGATCTTTCTTATCAATATTTATCTACGTTATCAATCCCATCAATATACCTATTATATCGCTGGTCAAAAAAATATCCCTATTATATCTTTATATACAAAAATTATAAATAATCTACTTTGGGGTGAATTTATTTTTAATAGAAACTATTGATTGATTATGAAGAGATAATGTAATCGGTTAATTTTAATGAAGAGATTATATTTATCTACTACTAGTATAAAAGATTTTTCTTTATAATACATAAGAGTAAATATTATTAAATAAATTATAAAAATTAATTAATTTAATTATTTATAATAATTATATGTTAATTTTTTTAAAATATTATTTTTAATTATATATATTTAAACTACGTTTAATAGTAACGCCCCGCTAAATCATGTTCATCCCTTGCTTTTCGTTGTTTTGGCCCATAACAGTTTTAACTCTTGTTAACATTGATGCCATTTATCGATTTATCGATTAAGCTCCCAAAACAGCATAACGCTATTTAAGTGCAACTTAGGCAAGCGTCATGCCCTTGGCCGCCGACTGCCCACTAATTTCTTTTTTTTTTATAGCAAAAAGAAACCTTAATGGCCAATAACAAGTTTGCACTGCTTCAATACCTCTCTTGGCCAAGGCATTCGCAGCTCTGTTACACATCAGACCCATTCCTACTCCTTGCTGAGTATGCACTGATTTCTCGCAAGATATTATAGTCTGAGTATGAAGAAAAGTTGCTGAGGTGTATTGAAAAGTACGAAGAAAAGACTTTTCAGGCAGAGACTAATGAGAACTTTGTTAGTCATGTCATGCCAGACATAATAGAGCCCATGAAAGAGGCTAAGGTAATGGAAGTTATAATAAAGAGAAAAAAAATATTTCAAGGCCATACTGCAAAAAGTAAAAAAAATAAAAAAATAAGAATAATTAAACTAATTTTACAAAACAAGCAGATACTGAGAATAAGCTATTTATCACCTGTTTAGTTTTTAGACAATAGTTGTATAAACCATATGACTAAAATGAAGTCGTTGTTTAAAGAGCTTAATAAGTCTTAAAAATAAGATTTTACTATTAGTGACAACAAACAGATTTAAGTTGAAAGCATAAGTACTATTAGTATTAAAACTAGCCAGAGCTTGATGAGTATCAAAAATAAGATGTTACCATTATTGACAACAAGCAGATTCAAGTTGAAAGCAGAAGTATTGTTAGTATTGAAACCAGCTAAAGTAATACTAAGATCATTCAGAATGTGATGCATGTTCCTAGTCTATCCTCTAATTTGCTTAATATTAGAATGACTAGTAGATATTTAATTTTGTTTAATAATAATTATTGCATCATTAAAGATGATAAATATGAACAGATCATAGCTAGAGTTTCAATGGCTAAAAATAGAATCTTTCTTTTAGATGTTTCGATACTTGAAAAGTATACTTTAGTTGTTAGTGGTAATAATGAGACTAGATTGTGTTATTTAGGATATGGGTACCTAAATATCAATAGTTGAAGTTATTGAATAAAAGGAAATGATTTTTGGTTTACCAAAATTTGATTCTCTTGACTCTTTTGTGAAGGGTGTCTCTGGAAAGCACATTTTTCCTATAAGTAATGCTGGGAGAATATTTAAATGTCTTAAATTAGGGCATGATTTATGTGGGCCTATGAGCCTAAATTCTCTTAGTGGCAGCCGATATGTTTTACTATTTACATATGATTACAATAGTATGTTTTGGACTTATTTTTTAGAAAATAAATATGAAACTTTTGACAAGTTTAAAGTTTTTGTTAAAAGAAAAAATGATATTCTAATAAAAATATTAGGAACAGATAGAGAAAGAGAATTTAGCTCAAGACCTCCTTAATTTCACCGGGGTTCTCAAACAGGTGTTTAATGAAATTAGCTGAAGACCTCCCAACAGCATTCCACTGATTTTGATAGAACATCGCATTACAGCCATCCGGTTTTGGAGACTTCATAGGTCCCATACTAAAGACAGCATCTTTAATTTCATTCTCATCAGCAACCCGAGACCAGCATCTTACATAAATCTCATCAATGGGGTGATAGCTGACTTCCCGTGAGCTCATCATGTACAGTATTATCTTCCATGAAGAGGGCAGAGAACAAGGACGTAGCTTCATTCTTAATAGTGTCCGTGTCGTAGCACCTAGTATCATTTTGAAGGCGTATGGCGTCTAGTCTGTTCACCTTTCTACAACCGTTAGCTTGAAAATGAAAGTCTAGTATTCCTGTCACTGTACACACTCCAGTTCAACCTTGCTTTTTGAGCCCAGAGAAGTGACTCGTGTAATTACACACTCGAAGTTCTTTCCAAATCTCGTTTTGAATTTCTTCTTAATAGCTCATCTTCCACCCTCGTCCAATAGCTTTTCTGACCCCATCAAGACGCCGCATTAGCTTCTTCTTTCGACCCTCAATAGGGCCAAAACCTTTAGTCCAGGGACTACAAGCATCAGTAAATTGTGTCATATTTTGATTCCAGCTCATTACCTCATTCCATTTCTCATCTCATCAAAATTCTCTTGCAAAACCCATGAAGCATAAAACAGAATGGCCGTTAGGGTCTCTCTAACAGCCCACTAATTTAAACCCTTCGTTTATCGATACTCAGCTAACCCGGGATACGCAATATGAACAACCAACTATAAGAGGAACTTACATTGGCCATATTTCTCGTTCAAGGGATCCGAGTGCATTATAAAACGCTCGTCCTCCTTGAATACAGATTATCGCAAATTTTCCTTGGCGTATTGTAATTTTTAAGTGCACAGCATAAGCAATTCGCGATGAACAGAACAAAACTACTCCAAGCGAAAACTCTATAGCATAATACTGGGATCAAGTTATGAATACTGGGATTTGACGAGCTAAACTAAGATTAGATGGCAACAAAATGTTAACCCAATACAATTTAGCGTGGCTGCGCACATTAATAAAGAACTAGAAAGTCCAATTTTAACACATCTACCAAGTTTTAACAACATTAAAAGAAACACCATTGTATCTTTTTCACAATATTTGCCTATCATAATTCATCTAACCCGACAGTGAATGCCGGGCACAGCTAAAATTTGTTTGAATCAAATATAACAGACGAATAAACACTAAGCAGCCATCCTATCTTCGCGACTAGCTGAATCACTCAAGCACGCTCCCCACGGATCCTTCTAGCCAGCTGAATATCCTTAGGCATAATCGTGACTCGTTTGGCATGAATGGCGCAGAGGTTAGTGTCCTCGAATAGTCCAACTAGGTATGCCTCAGCAGCTTCTTGCAATGCAAGCACAGCATGGCTCTGGAAACGAAGGTCAGTCTGCAAACACAGCACCAGATATATCATCAATATCTTAAATGGAGACCAAATATATTTAACCAAGAACACCAACAAGAAACAGCCATTACCTTGAAGTCTTGAGCAATTTCACGAACAAGCCTCTGGAAGGGGAGTTTCCTGATCAAAAGCTCAGTACTTTTCTGGTATTTCCTAATCTCACTGTCATCACCAAAAGCACACGATCCTCAGCCAAGTAAAAATACCAAACTAAAAACAAAATAACATAAGCGGACAAAATTCTCTTAACTCACCGAAGAGCAACTGTTCCAGGGCGATAACGATGGGGTTTCTTGACACCACCAGTTGTTGGTGCAGACTTACGAGCAGCCTAAAACCGTGATAAAAAAAAATTATATAAGCAGACTATAAAACCTGTAAACCTACTGGAAAAATAAAAAATGGTAATACCGATGCAAACAAACCTTAGTGGCAAGTTGCTTCCTGGGAGCCTTTCCACCGGTAGATTTACGGGCAGTTTGCTTAGTACGGGCCATCTGGATGAAATACAATCAAGAAATTATCAATTAAGTTAAATTCCAACCAAAACTATTCATAGAACCGACATTCCAACTAATAAGAAAAAGAAACGTCAACACGGCAAAGAAAGCACAAGAAACTCAACCATTAGGGAAACTAGAAAAGCACAACCTCAACACACATCATGCATCACATTATTTTAAGATATAAGAGAAGAAAAGGTAAGAGCAAAGGGCTTAAATCACAAGAAGGCATAGACAAAAGCAATCATAAGTCCACATCAAACACTAACAAAGAAATCCGCATAATTCATAAACCCACGGATCTCGTTAAATTTGGACGCGTGATTGATAATATTTCTCACTTTAGCCATCAAAAAATTCAAACATCTGTGAGATTAAACCCATTCGGTGCAGATGACCAGAACAAAACAAGAAATCCGCATAATTCGAAGGAACATATAAGAGAAAGAAAAACACAGAATATAAACGATTGAATGAAGAAAATTTCACCGTTCAACCAATTTATCTAACCTATAATCAAGATCCGTGCGCGGGTCTCTTCAAGGTAATTCCAGAATAGAGCTACTTAATAATCAATTCAAAGAAAAAGAACTCCTAAAATTGTTGCCAGACAACGTTAACCTTAAACCCTAATTTCCTCAATCGCAGAAGTAATCTCACCTCGGGCAACGCAAGCGCCTTCCCTCTCTCTTCCTTCCTGAATCCTTCGTTAAACCTGCGTGAGAAGAATCAAAAGTTTCCAACGAAACAATACTGATGAGCTATAAATAGCGTGTCCTAAGGAGGGCACGGAATGATCGGACGGATAGAAATCAGTATCCGTGTGTTTTCTTTAGTTAGAATCGGACGGTTGCTACAGTACTTTCCTGTGTTTTCTGGAGTTAAATAGACGGCTCAGATTTCATTAACGAGTAAGTCACGGATCGCGATTTATCATTGATCGCTCCCCATTGGATGCTTCTACGTACACTTTTAGAATTGCAAAAATATTATTATTATTCCATATAATTATTATAATCCCGTTTTGCATTACGCTACATTGACTATTATTAGTTTAAATTACGGGGGGCGCCTTATAGGCGAAATATTCAAACAGGTCAGGAATTTTTTGTGTCTCCCCAATACAACACCAATATACTACTATTTGGATAGTCATAATTTAAGTTTTAAAAAAATATTAACTTAAATTTTAGTTTAAAAAATATTTAAAATAAATATTTAAAATATTTTTTAGATAAAATTATAATTTTAGATAAGCTACTGGGAATATCTGATGGAACAATAAAAGAGTTTATGTACTATATAATTACTATTTTACTTCTATTTTTTTCACTCTCTTCTTTTTTCTCTGTTCTCCATCGTGCGCCTTTTGATACCGTCTTCTATCTTCTTTATCGTTGCCATCGACAGCATCACTCCCCTGTCACTTCTCTCCCTAGCATCGTAGCTTGTGGGTCGCTCTTTTGTCACTTCCCTCACCGTTGTCGTGGATCGCGCTTTAAATTTGGAAGTCGACGAAAAGTGGACGATGGAAGAGGGGAAGGAGAGGAGGAGGACGAAGGCAAGAGTCGGCATTAGCGTTAGCGATGGAATCGACATCTTCGTCAGCACCGTTGTGGTGAAAAAAGCGTCAATGATCAGTGTCACAAAGAAAACATGAGAAAAAAGAGGAAAAATGAAAGAAATTAAATTTTTTTAAAAATATATATATATTTTTTATGATAATTTATTAATCACAAAAATCATTTTGATAATAACCATTCAAACACTTATTTATTTAGAGTGTTTTTTTTTCATAAACTCTTTTTCAGAATTTTTTTTCTAAAAATATTTTTCTTCTATAAACTATTTTTTAAAAATTTATCTAAACAAGCCTCCTATAAATGACAACAAATGTAGTCTTACAATGTTGTGCTGGCTATAAATACTGTATATATTAATTATTAAATTTTTAAATAAATTGTTAGTTAAAAAAGTTTTTAGATAACACTTTATTTAGTATATTCTATTTTATTTTTCTATACTCTTCTAACAAATGCTTCATTCTATATTTTTTCTCTCCCTTTTTTCCTTTTTTCTTGGGCTAATACATGAGTTTCATAAGCCCAAAACGGGAAAAAGTACACTGAATTCATCTCAATTCTTTTTTATATGGGAGCCTTGATTAACTCAGTTCATGAAGAGGTTAGTATTTCCATTCAAATCGCTACCTAATAATTACTAACAAGAATTTGATCTAGCTAGCTAAAGGAACTAATTAAAAGGACTAGTTCCTCGCCATATAACAAGATAAAACTCAAATCTGAATTGTGAAAAAAATCATATTTAATACTTAATATTGTGAATTATAATCATATTTAATACTTAATATTGTGAATTATGTTGAATAAAAGAATAGCCATACTTAAAAAAAACGCTACCTAATACTTGTGATCCCAAACATCGCTACACAGATTCGTCCCACACTACCCCCCTCTTATAGATCGCAAATTATCAAACCACATATAAAGGGCCATCTTTACTTTGAGGTATTATTTGGGTTGGGGATTTTAGAAGGAAGGGGAGAGTAAGGTAGAATAAATGTGTTTAGTTAAAAAAAAATGTGCATCTATTACCTTAAAATAATTTTAGAAGAGTAATTAGTACTTTAAAGTATTTAAGAGTGTAATTAGTATCTTGAACTAATTTTGAAGGTACGGCCAGTATCTTAAAGTATTTAAGGGTACAATTAGTACCCTGAACTAATTTGAGAGGTACGACCAGCACCTAAAATATTTAAATTGGTACAATTTTATTCATTCACTAACAAAACACTAATTTTCATTTGATACATGTCACATAAACTTTTTATTTTAACATATTATTATTTAAAATATCATATGTATAATATTATTTTAATAAATTATACTAAATAAACTATACAATTTTTCAATCTTCACATATGAATTATATACAATGTCAATTTTAGGGTTTATTCAGTAGTCTTATTTAAGTAATATGACATATGTGACATTTTAAGGGCCTGTTTGGAAAGGATTTTAAAAAAATGCTTATAAAAAAAAGGGCTTGGACAACTTATGAAAAAAGACTTTTAGAGAAGAGTTTATGAAAAAAAATAATTTTGAATAAATAAGTGTTTGGATAGTTATTTTTAGAATGACTTTTTATATTGGTAAATTACCAAAAAGGGTATGATTTGATTTAAAGTAAGAGAGAGGAGAGAGGTAGAGAAAAGAGAAGAGAGAAGAGAGATGAGAGAGGGTAGAGAGGAGAGAGGGTGTAAGAAAAAGTAAGAGAGAGGAGAGAGGGTGTAAGAAAAAGTAGGAGAGAGGATATAAGAAAAAGTAGGGGTAAAATAGTAATTGGATAGTCCATAAGTGCTTTTACTATTAAAAAAGCTAGTTTTAATAGCTTATTCAAAACTATGGTTTTAAACCATAGTTTTGCCCAAAAGCACTTATGGACAAATATGGCTGTTTGTTTTAAAATTTTCTCAAACCAAGGTTTGGGCCAAAAGCCCTTTTAAACCCATGGTTTACAATCTTACCAAACAAGCCCTAAATAATAATGTATTAAAATAAAAAGCTCATGTGACATTGATCGAATAGAAATCTATGTTTCTGTCAGTGAAATGATAAATTTGTACTAATTTAAATAGTTTAGGGTGATGATTGCGCCTCTAAAATTAGTTTAGAGTATTAATTACGCCTTTAAATATTTTATGATGCTGATTGTACTTTCAAAATTAGTCCAAGGTACTAATTATATCTTTAAATACTTTAACATATTAATTATTTTTTTAAAATTAGTTCAAGATGCTGTATACATATTTGTCCTAAAAAAAATAGAAGGGACAAGAGATATGAATTTTAATCTTTTTTTCTCATCCGTTCACTCTCTCTCCTACCCTCCAAAAGTGATTTTTTTTAAAGGGGTGAGTAATTTGTTATAACATTAATTAAATTGCTTAGTCACTCTTTTAATAATATAAATTTACCCTTTAAACAAAAAAACTCATTTTTTCTCTTGTTAATTTTTTTTTTGTCAAATCAATACATTACTCACAATTTTTAAATATTAGTTAATTTATTTTTTATAATTTCAAAAATATTATCTATACTTCAAACATTAATACTTTAATAAATTATCTTGTATTTTATAATTATAAAAATATTGTCATATATAAATGAGGTAATTCGTCTTTTAAAATATAAAAATTTAAAAATAATAATTTTAATATAAATTAATATTATAAAATAAGAAAAAACAAATATAAATAAATATATAAAAATATATTTATTAATTTTTAATTAACTTCCCTCTCCACTTTTAAACCAAATAAAAAATATTTCCTTTCATCCCTTGCTCTCCTCTATCTTAATCTCCACTCTGTTGAACCAAATAAAACCTAAAAATTAAACAATCTTAGTTTGACCTCAATATCAACCATCAATCAATATACATACGTGTAAAATTTACATGAAATTATACTATTCAGTCTCATTTCTTAGACTCCATACAAAGGCAAAACTCAGAATTTGGTTTTTAAATTGCCCCACTTTATATTGTTTTCTTCAAATGAAAATAGATAGTAAAATAAACTAATCAACAAAATAATTTACATCATCAAAGACATCTTTTACCATCCGATGCCCAGGGGATCGTTTATTACATTTCTTTCTTCCTTCAATGCCGTTTCTGCGCCGTCCGATTCTGCTCAAAAAGAGAGGGGGTGGTTTTTGGTGTTTTGTTTTTTTGGGGGGGAATAAAACTTTCCTGACTTCTCTTTTACATTGGTATGAACAGAGAGATACATGTAATGTGAAACTAAATATTAGCTTTCCACGCCCAAACACAAGAAAAAAAAAAAATCATTAGGCACCGAACCAAGACCAACTATAACAAAACTATAAACCATCAACAAATACAGCAATAAACCCATGAAGCAAAGGAGTCGAGAACTTGAATTGAGGCAGCAGAACAAGAAGAGACAACCATGGCCAACAATTTGGTTTGCACAGTGCCAACCAAAGCCCCACCAAGAATTTACTGTGATGAGGACTAAGAGTCTTATTTTTTGTCAATTTTCCCTGTCAAGCTGAAAATCCTTGGGCCCAAAGCATGAATTTTTTAAACTAAAGTTTTTCCTAATCTTAGGTATCACTAAAGTGAAAGGAGTCAGCCACTTCAAAGTGTGTAGCAATTTGGACGACGGCAGTACGAACAGCTCCAGAACCCGGTGCAACAAGTGTGGGTAGGGGAGGCAAGCAGAGCGGCAGATACTGCTCGCTTTCATCGGGCGGGCAGTAAAAGGAGATTGCTGACTGACAGAAGATGAATCTGTAGATAACACACATCACACAACCAAGTCCAATCAAGTTCACCGGCAGATGAACTAGTCAAAATTTGAACTTTTGCAAAATTCAAACAAAAAATATCTACTAATCCACCAGAAATTTAAAACCAAAATACCTTAAAATAAGCCGCCGCAAAAATGGATCAGTTATGATTTGAGCCCAGACTAAATCCAAGCTAGTAGTTGATGAGCACAAAATTATTTCCCACTCAGCAAAGGCGTTGGCAAGAATGTTCTCCGCTTGGTTATAGACATCCTAATGTTAACACAACAATGAGTATGCCAAGAATCAAGGTGCTCTAAGACACATCAAGGACTACTCAGATCAACCAACCTTGTCAACCTCACTGGGGTAAAGGCCAACCATCTGGCAAAATGCCGACAAAGGAGCAGTCAAGAAGAAGGTAAACTGGCTTCCATTATGCAAATTCACATCAGATGGATTCTTGAAAACTGGCATTAAAGGTGAAAGAAAAATAGCAGCTGTCTCCCCCCTTTGGGCACCACGTAAAACCTGCAATCAATTATGTCCATCAGGATAACTCTAGTATTCTCCATTAGAAATACGCAAAGGACCAACAAGACATCAGGACTCGACATACTGGAACACATACACACACAAAATAGTCTAAATGTTCAAGATGTAATATCTCCACCAAGAAGATGATGTCAAAAGCATCTCTAATCCTCAATCCAGTAAGATGTGGCTTTGAAGTTATTTATTTGTCTGCCTATGATCAGGTTCTGTCTTCGCATTTCAAGATGAATTCTGAGAAAAAGAAAACTTAGTGTCTCAGAATTCATCTTGAAATGCCAAGACAAAACCTGATCATAGGCAGAAAAAGAAATAACTTCAATTTGAAAAAGGTATAATTACTCATAGGTCCCAGGTAAGAAAATTAAATACAAAGGTCCCGAAAAATTTATATTTACACTTCAAACTTGCATATTTACAAGTTAAATTTAACAATTTATGTTTTACAAGTTAAACTTTCATATTTATAAATCAAGTTGTCATTTACGAATCAAAACTTGTAAAACTCATAAAAAATTGAATTTCTTGGGACCTCTTTGTATTTAATTTTCTTACCTGGGACCTTTCCCTTCGAAAATTCAAAATCAGATTCAAGAAATATAGAGAATAGCACAACCCAACAAATTCCCCCAGCAAATTTTGCACAAGTTTTGACAAACCTGCCTTGAATGCATGGCTGTTATCACTATCAATAATGAAGAAAAGAGGTTTGCGAGTGAAAGGTACAAGATCGCCAGGGTAAAGATTGTTTGAACCTAATAATTCAAGAAAGAAGCAGGAGTAAGTGGACATGACAAAGGTACATGTTTCCTCTGTAACATAAATCAAGATTGTTAAAAATAAATCTTGCAACACGACTTGGAACAAATGCTCTCAACAGAAATACAGTAAGAGACCCACTGAAAATACCCACCCTCAATGCCCTTGGGACCAAACCACAGATAGTTGTCATAATAGGAGTTGGATTCTCTCTTGCCATTGATTTGCGAGTCAGAAGGTCCACTGCTCTTCTCTTGGGAAGCCTGAGAAAGGACTTTGTGCCTCGAATGTTTCGATGACCCTCCAGAATTCTCCAACTGATGGATATTATTATAACCAGCCTTCCCTGTATAAGTGATAACCAAGGTAACCAACCTAGTATGACAAGACCAATAGATTGATTTTTTACACTTAAAACATTCAAATAACCTGAAGCAGATAGATATAGAAGCACAACACTATCCGGTGGCAGTTCCTCGCAAATTGCTGCCATAACCTGTGTAGTAGTCATGAAGCTCAATATCAGACGAATTATACATTCAACATCATGTGATGAATTATACATCAAGAAGACATAATTGAATCCATTTTAACAAGTGAAAAAGTGATTCTTAGTTTAGGCACCCCTGCGTTGAGGAAATAAAACAAACTTATGAGATAAAAATGTACACTAAATTGATGACATACATTAAAAGCAGCGAGTAAAAAATAGGCAAATCAGAATCAAGTCATGGGGAAAAATGTAATCAAAACTCTCCCCCAATATGAAGCAAATATGCTATTTGCTTGACCCCTAGAAACTGAATAGCATTATTACAGCGGCTATATAACAAGATTGAAAACTCACTGCTATCAGATGTGTTACAGATGGACGATAAAGAACAGCCTTTCTTGGATTAGGAGGCACATTTGGATCGGTCAGATCTGCAGCTAGGTTCATATTTATTAACCCAGAAGTTCCCGAATGATCGATGCAGTCCCCATTCTCAAGCGGTTTAACAACAGGTTTTTGGTAGAACGATCCACTAGGCTCCCATTCTAAACATTGCATCATTCTGTAGGTGTCTAATGTAAGATCAGCAAATTTGACCTGAAAATGAGAATATATAACCCTCCAGCAATCGTAGATAATTTAACTACCCAAATTTGAGAACCGCACTGGTGACATGAAGTAGTATTAACTAACCTCATTCTGATGATAGCTTGTCAACAGGGCATCTCGAAATTTTAAAACCCTCTTTGCATGGAAACGAGCTACATATGGAAGAGAAGCCTGATGAGTATCAGTTATGGCACTATAACGCAAAGGCCTGATAGCAAAGCCATTCTCTGCTTTTGTAAATCGGACAATTTCTTGCACCACTTGCCTCCATTCCTTTAAATTAGTCTCCTGAGAAGTAGTAGATCACATTCATCAAATTACAGATACAATGCATACCTTTCATTCTATTGGGTATCGGTATAATAAGAAAAATTGGTTTATAGGTATATAGTAATAAAGTATCCTGGATGTTTTATTTGAATCTGGAAAACTTTAATTTTAACATTAATAATGAAGCATGTACGGGCAGATAGAGAAAATTACGAATCATAAGTTCAGAGCTTTTGATTTTGAATTGGAAAAAAATGATTAAGCATGTCAATTATGGTATGCAGTAGATTCGGAAATAAGAAATAACCGCAGCAGAGCATTCAAAGGATGACTAAAGTTTCAGACCAATATATGAAGTTCATCTTACAGTTTCACAAATCTAGACAGTTAAAATACTCTATTGGCTATTAATAAGAAAAACTGGTTTAAATATATAACCATAGACTGCCACTTTTAGTTTGGAAAACATGGTGATATCCCCCACTACAAGTATATCATACAGAAGTTCCTATTCGAATTTGAAGCATTACATCATGCCAACCCCAAAAACGATTAACAAAAATAGGGAAATTGCACCAGGTCTAGCACCAGGGACTACTTTCTTCGAAGTAACACCATTTGGTTTTCTTAAGTAAAGTAAAATTGAGTAGGTTCAACAACCTTGATCTCGCGTAGAACACAACCAGTTCCCTTCATATAAAATTGATATAAACAATAAAGAAATTAAAGATATACCGGGGAAAATAATCAGACACATTATAAAGAACACTTGTTTTTTAGACGCAGTAATGAAGCACTTAACTTAAGAAAATCATCATCTATTATTTAATTTTTTTTTATTCTTTTTTGTAAATGGCATGGCATTCAGTTCCCAAAAGCCAGGCTGGATCTATAAGTGTAAAGTTCTTCCAGTGGCAATTCTTTTTCCATTCACAAACAAAACTTAAAGTGAAGGCTTTGATTAAGGAATCTCGTGCCCAACAACATGACGCAATCTCTGGTATCTTATCTATTTTTTCATTCCCAGAAGTGACTCCGTTTATAAACCTGATCTGCTCCATCAAATTCCATCCATGTACAACCTCCAGTAGCTTCAGATGTTAACCAAAAACAAATCCAGATCAAATAAGACTTTCAAGAGTTCCTGTGCTAATTATAGGGGGTAATTAGTAATTTTATATGTAATTGAACAAAAATTATGTGGCCCAATGCATCAGCAATAGGAGATATTATTTTCATCGTTCCCCTCAAAAGAAACTTGTTTACTGATCATTTCTAATAAAATGACCGGGAAGTGGTTGATACAAACGGAGCAGCTTCATAATTAAAACAACATATCAACTTTAAAGCAAGAAACCTATGAAAGGAAAAAGGTAACAACTAACAAGTGTGACTTCCGAAGAAAACACTTTTCCAACAATTCACTACTCAAAGCGTTATAGCAGTTTAGCTGAAATAAGAAAAAAGAAATCATGATTACCCGGAAGTTGCTCTTACAATCGTCAAGCAAAGCCATGAAACGGTCCATGAGATGCTTTACCATCTCCGTTCTGTTTAAAATCACCGACACCAACAAAAACCGTGCATAAAACCTTAATTCCTTGAACCTAATTCCCGGATCTTTCGGCGAACCTTCGGATCCTTCAAAATACCTTCTGTTGAGGATCGCTTCATAGAACACATATGCTTCAACCAAGTACCTGCACTCACTAGTCCTCATATACTGCCCAAAGTAAAGCTGCCCTATTCGGCTAGCGATCTCGCCGATTTCCCAGCGTTTTAGACCGCACTGAACCAGTTTGGACCGGTTCTCCTGCTGGTACTTCCAAAGTCGCGTATATGCCTTGAAAACCTTCAGATAGAAGTGGTTCTGACTAACACGCCCATAGGCTGGCACGTCGCGAACCCTAGCGAACTTGCGGTCCGCGCTCTCCACCAGAGCTCGGAAAGTGTCGAAGACAAGGTCGTTGTCAGACATGCCGGAGTTGTCAGTTCTCCGACCAGAAGCTGTTATCGCCGTCGGTCATCGAAAAACGATATTGGGGAATTGCCAGGAAGAAAATCAGCGGGAAAAAACAAAGGATTTAATATTTAATAGTATGAAAGAGAAGACATGGAAAGAGGGTTGGAGGAGCAGTTGGACTTCTTGGTCTGGACGTTGTGAACTGCAGTTTTATTTTAATGGGGGCGACTATATAATTATTATTATTATTATTATTATTATTTGCCTCTTCCGCTTTTTTTTTTAATTTTAATTTAATTTAGTAGAATTACAGAAGAAAATGTAGTGACGGCTGTGGAGAACAGAGAGAGAACTTACCATATATTTTTGCCAATATATGTATATTTACTGTTTTGCATCAAAATGTTTGAAATTTTTTTAATTCAATAATTTTGTTATAAACTTCATTTTTTACAAAACGCAAAAAGAAGTTTCAATTATTTTAAAAAATTAATTAAAAATTAGAAATATTTTAAATATATAATATAGTTATTTTTAGGAATAAAAATTATTGTTGAGTTTATTCCCCAAATCTTCTTGTCAATTTTTAGAAAAGGTGTTAATGAACTTTTGTAAAAGTTAATGGCTAGTTTAGATATTTCCAAATTTAATTATAATTTTCTTATTTCTCACTAACCATACCAATTATTTTCCTAGTTAACAAGACCAATCTCTAATAGCTAAGGTTAAGCTTTATTAGATAATAGTCAAAACCAGCTAATATAGCTAGTTTAAACTTAAATATAAACATACTATTTTATCAGCCTGAGCTTTTAATACTTCCAAAAAAATTATATGATTTTACAAAACACTTAAATTTGCATATCATTTTATTCTAAATTAATTGTTCATGAATTAAATGAATAACTTAACGTTGTGTTGAAATTCGTTCTTTCTACAAAATTCACCAATTGAGGCAAATTTTTTTAATACAAAAGAAATCCAAACTACTCTCAAACAAACTAGACTATTTATCTCATATATATTTTTTAATTATATATCCGACAATTAATTAAAATTTGAGTTGACCCATGTTAAAAATAGGAGATAACTATTTAAATGTATTTTTTTTTAAATTTCCACTTGGATTCTTTATTATAGGAAGAACTAATGATACACCTATCATAACTAAAAAAATCATGTATACTAAATCATTGTGTAATTATATGGAAAATCATTTTAAATTTATTAATCACTCTACAATGTATATTTTTTTTTAAATTTTTTAAAAGGGGCTGGGTTCACTCACTGTCTAAGGGTATAGTGAAATCTCTATTACTTCTAGGTAATATCAATGTTAGGCACACCTAAGAGTTAAGATATTTCTCTAAACATCACGATTAGAATTATAACAAAATAGTACTCCTAAAAAATAAGTATATTCTAAATAATAGCATGTGTCATCTCTTTATATCAGTTCAACCTTTAAATCCTGTACAATGTATACTTCCTGGCAAAATTTCATACCGATTGCAAGGCCCATAATTTTCTTTTATTTTTCAATACTAATAAATTAGTTTGATTGGACCAACGGGAGTTAGTCTGAATAGTAAGCTGCCCGGTATCACTTAAACGAGGTATCGACTTTGAGTCTTGGCGTATACAGAAAATTTTGTTGGGAGACTCACTCATCATAGCCAAATGCGTGACACGGATCGGATCCGGATGTAGTTGAGACAAAATTCCGGTAAATTGAATGGGCAACTAAAAAAATTAGTTTGATTGGTCCACCATCCATTCATTAGGCATTGAATAAAATAAATGAATATATTTTTTCTAGGTGGATTGTGGTCCTTAAAAAATTTATCTTGCGATCAATTAATTTGGATTTTAGTTATATGTCATTTTCACACGTGTAATTGACAATTGAAAGAAACTTCACAATTTTTCTCCCGCATAAAAGGGAAAATAAGAAGAAGAAAAAAACCATTTATTTTCGTCTTTGGATTGTCGAGTCTAAAGAAAGTTGACATTAAGGATAGAGATAGTTCACTAAAGTTAGTGACCATGCACGTACCTAAGATTAAAGAAAAGTTAGAGATAATGCTAAGGAGGTAGATGAATCCAACACATATTATCGTTCCTTTATTTGCATTAAATAACTTCATATCACTTTCTATAATAAATAGATATAATTATACAATTAAAAATAAATTTAAATTTATTCGTGAATTAATTCCTTAGTTGATCTGGTTAAAAAAAATTTATTGGTCAATAGAATTGTATTTTATATTTTCTCTCTCAATTTATTAAGCTTGAAATGATTTTTTTTAAAAAAAATTATACTTAAATTATGTGTAGTTTATATATAAATATTCTATTTATTATTAATTAATAATTTTTTATTTAAATATTACTCCTTTAAGGTTATATATAAATATTTTTATATTTTTTTAATTAAATTATATTATTTTAATTGTAATTTAGTTGACCGCAATTGTTTAATTATTTTTTAGTACCTTACATATAATCAATAGAGATATAATCGAGGTTATGTAACTCATGGTAATTGTGATAAAAAAAATTATTAAGAAACCATCCCTTGATAAGCCAAATAATTACCCAAATTTAGAATAGTTGACGGTGTTGAATAATAAGTAGTTATATAAAAAAAATTAAAATTTGTTCAGATATCATAAAATTAAACTATTATAGGTGTTTTCAAAATTATCATTTATGTTCATTACATGCAACTCCAATTTAACATATTAATGTTATAAAAATAGTTTTAATTTGTTATTATCTCCAAAATGAAAAATACTTTCGCAATAGTTAGATGCCAACTTAAAATTTTAAATAGCAATAGCATAACTGTTAAGTCATAATTTTAAGAATTATTTATAATATAGTTAAAACAAATGTGTATTATTTTTTTAAACTACGTATTTTAATTATTATTATTATTATTATTATTATATTTATGAAAACCCTATTTAATATATATGATTAATAAGGATAATTTAAGAGAAACTTTATAAATTTGTTAGGGGAAAATAGATTTAAATATTACATTTAGGATTAAATTAAAAGCTTTATTTTTATAATTATTAAAAATCTTTATTTTTAGGGTGTGAAGTTAATTGTCACCTATATAAATGCTTATGAATTATTTTTCAAGTTACTAAAAAAAATAAATAGTACATGATGATGAAAATAAACCCAAGGCATACATTCCTCTTTATTCATCCAAGGACATAATACACTATATAAAAACAAAAAACAAATGAAGAAATGCCAGAGTGTAAATGCATGTGAACACCGGGGTTGGAATATTTTATGCATAATGAGTTCAGGAAAGCATAATGGCAGATTGGCATCCCCAAGGTAATGGGTTGGTGCAATAAGATTTGTGCATAATAAGGCCAATTAATGTATAAATAATATAATAATCTTATGATATTTAATATAAAAATTAATTAATTTTTTATATATTAAAAAAATAAAAAAATAATTAATTATAATTAAATCTAATACATTAAAATAAATTCATATTATATACTTCTTAATATATTCAAATTAATTAATTAACTCTTATATTAGTTAGAATTAAATTATTTTATTTAACTTCCTATATCTATCTAAAAAAAGTCGACTAGCTCTTATAATACTGGAGAATCATCATTAGGACCATCATACTTACCGACCATCTATGAACTAATTGGACTAACAAACCAAAATTAGTTACCGTCATTATATATTGAATAGAAGCAAAAGCCTCAGTAACAGTTAAGTGATAGTAAAATGTCATAGCAAACCCCGTCGCTACTTGGACTATAGTATCATTAGGTATTATAAAAGTTAGTTGACTTTTTTAGATAGATCTAATAAGTTAAATAAATCAGTTAATTATAACTAATATAAAAACTAATTAACTAATTTTAGTATATTTAGAGGTATATAATATAAATTCATTTTAAGGGGTTAGATTTGATCATAATTAATTAATTAATTTAATTTTATTTATCTACCTAAAAAATTAACTAACTTTTATAATTAGAACTAGAAGAAGTGTTATCAATCATTCTCAAGTTTCTCGCTTGGCATATTATTATTAATCAATTACTGATAAATTGCTAATAATTAAGAATTGCGGGGGATGAATTATTTGACAAGCCCATAAGATGAAGAGAGCATCATGAATCATATATTGTCTTGTGTGCTTAAATGCTTAGTCCAAGATGGACAGAAATGCATTTCAACATTCACTTCTAGGATTCTGGCTAATCATTTCTTCCTTTGATTTTTAACCTTTTTTCACTTATGAGTTATGAGTGATGATGATCGATGGGGAATAAAATTCAAAATGAGCTTTCCTCATTCACGGCCTAAAATGTAGAATAAATACTATTCCTTTTGTCCTAAATATAATGTGGTTTTAATTAATTCATAACATTTTAAAAAGTAATTAAAATGATTATTTATAATTAATATGTATATAATTTATGACAATTTTAAAAAAATAATCATACCATTTAATAATTATAACTTGGTTTGTAGAGATAAAAATGCCCTAATAAATAGGGGCATTAGAGAAAGAAACAATTAATAAATGAGATAAAAGTGAATAGGCCATTATATTTTTTTTATAAATAGGACTTTATATTTAAAACCAAACTAAAACTCTCATATAAAACTTATATATTTAGGAATAAGTGTATATGCTAGTTTTCAAAAGTTATAAATAAATTTTAATTATCCTGACAAATATAAAATTTAGATGTATATGTTTTCTAGAGTCTAAAATGGCATCTTAATTAAAAATTAGGTAAAATTATAAGGAATTGAAAAAAAGAAAAAAAAACACTTACAAGGATCTTGTTAAAATCATATGAAATTATAATGACTTGGTTAAAAGGGGGAAAAAACTACAAAGATCTGTTTAAAAATCGGATGAAATTGTAAATATTTGGAGATTAATTTTTCCCCTTCCAAGAGATTAGTTTAGAGAATTAATTCTGGGGAGAAATCATCAATTGTATTATGTGAAAGGAAAATCCAATTCAACTAATTTAAAAAAAAAAAGTAAGATAGGAACAAGGTGCATGCATGTGATTGTTGCTTCCCATTATGTTATTGGTTGTGTAGTACAACCAAAATGAGGTAACACAAACAAACGTATTGAGTATATTGGCATATGACCACCAACGCATACTTCCAATCCGTAATTTTCTATTTTGTCACTTGGGCTTGTTATTATGCTTGCATGCTGGTGAGAATACGACATATTATTCCTTACTGTTCATTACTTCTTTCCCATTCATAGGATATAAGATATAGAAAAAAAATTATTTTGGTCATATTTATAAGTTAGAGAGAAAAATTTTTTATATGAATGTATAATTTTACTATTTATTTATTTATGTTGACTTTGTTTCTATTAGATGTAATGTATATTAAATATGAGTAAAGTTAAAAAATTATTGAATTTTATGGCATAGTTATTAAAATTTAAGGTATCATTAGTCTGTGTGAAATATGTTGAAAGTGACTTATAAATAGGATTAGAAAAGTATCTTACACTATTCTTTGAAGTAATGTTGCTTAAATGTCAAAATCATTGTAATGTGGTCCTGAATTAATGGACATGAAGCTGATTATATTGTTAACTTCATGTTATTTTTGATTAACCGGTATCAACGCTTTTTCTACATTCTGTTATGATATATTTGAGCAACTGACTGATCCTATTTTAGAGTTTGTGATTATCCCTCTCAATATAGATGTCTCCATCAAAACTCCAACTTAAAACTAATAAGAATTTAAAGAGGTCATGTATTCACTGCTATACTATTTTGTTGTTATGGTAAAAGAGTTACTAGTACTTAAAATTTAATAATGTAGAGTAATTTATATTCTTATTTTTTTTTCTTTCAAAACATGCGGCATCATGTTTAAGGTGTCACTCTTGTGTTTTGCTAACTATTATACATTTAATTAAAAAAAAATGTTAGTCTTTACAACAAAAAAATAGTTAAATATAAGGTCAAAAGTTTATATCTATAAGAATGTCAAAAATACTTTCGACCGAGTTATTTCCAATTGTGGTTGACAATATCTAAATCTAATTAAATTAAATAGCTATATAAAAAAATTTATTTGTGCAAGCCGACAGATTTTTCTTACTGATCAGTACCTAATTGGCAAGTCATACGAACACCCTAAACATGATACAACATGTTTTTGTAAAAAAAAAAGGGAGGTGTTAATTGCTCCACATTATTAAACTTTTGAATGCTATGCTCCTCCATAAATACTTTAATGGCAAAAATGTTTTTTAACCCATATTAATTTGAAGTTAATTGCCAACATTAATGTTTGTTAATTAAGAAGTGGCATTAATCCAATAAATAGTTTTTAAAAAAACATTAATCCTCTTAAAATAGTTGAGGCAGAAATATATTGTTTAATCCTATTAAAAAATACACGTATGCTAAATAAAATAAGATATATATATATATATATATATATATATATTCATTAGGCCAGGTATAGATCTTATATACTATGGGAATGAGATCATGGAATGTAGGAAGAAATATTCAAAGTTCAAACCTTTTATGGATGTAACAAATATAGTACTATTATACAAACCATCATCAATCTTCAATACTTAAATTTACTACATATCCTTGCTCATTTCTTCAAATCATTTTACATCTCATAGCCCTTATAGTCATTTACAAACCATAAAATTTGATGTTACACAATTTTGTCTTTAAAATATTAATTTTTTTAGACAAAACTTTTCATTTAAAGTATTTTTTTAGAAGCAATCTTAAACTTGCTATTAATTGTCAAAAGTCCTTAAAGTGAAGGTGTGTCAAACAACTAAAAGTATTTTTTTAGTAGCAACTTTAAGGTGCTAGACGTGATTAGAAAAATATTTTAAGGTGCTAGATGAACTATATAATATTTTAGGGTGCTAAATGCACTTAAAAATACTTTAGGGTATTAGACGAATTATAAAATACTTTAAGGTACTAGACGCATCTAGAAAAATATCTCAGGGTACTTGACTCACCTAGAAAAATACCTCAAGGTACTTGACGCACCGTAACCTATAAATAAAAAGTAAATTCCAGGACTTTTTTTTGGTATGTTAAGAAGTTGTTAAGTTGTCTACATGCCTATTTGGATTGACTTTTAGATAATAGTTTATGAAAAAAAATAATTTAAAAATGATTATGTATAAGTTATTTTAAAGAAGAGTTTATGGAAAATAGTGGTTATAAATAAATAAGTATTTGGATGATTATTACTAAAATAATTTTTATTATTGGTAAATTATCAGAAATGATATGATATTATAAAAAAATAATTTCTATTTCTTCATTTTTTCCCCTTCTTTCTCATGCTTCTCTGGTGACGCTGCTCCCACTGCTGCTTCTTTCTCTTGTTCTTTCCGGTGACACTACTCTCACTGTTGCCAACAGATCTAGTGACGACGGAGAAGATGGAGCGACACTAGATCTAACAATATTGTTCCTCCTATTCTGATGAGATTTGAAGAAGCGGAGGAGAAGAAGCAACAACAGTAATCTCCACAGACGACAGCATAAGATTGAGAGCTTCAGTATAATGACTCTCGACTAGCCCCCGCTTCTCCAATGACAGTGGCAGTCGAAGACCATTGACGACGACGATAAATAAGAAGAGTGACCATGCCGACGACGGTAGAAGAAGAAAGCGATGGACAAGAAGAACACATGATGCAACGGAAGAGATGAGAGAGTGTGTTAGAAAAATAGGATAAAATAGTCTTTTGATACCCATAAAGTATTTTTTTTTCATCCAAAAGTTTATATGAAACTATATTTAGCTCAGAAGTACTTATGAACTAAAAAAATTGTTTATTTAAAAGTTTTGTAAAACTATTATTTAAGATAAAAGCTCAGAATCCAAACAGCCACTACATAAGGAAGTTTCGTGATATATATAAGTTTGGTGATTATAATTGAATCACATTTATCGTACGGACAATCACAATCTAAAAAAACAAGAATGAAAGACAACATTATATAGTTGTGATGATTGGAACGTTTTATAAACTACTTTATATATGTGTGTGTATATACATATTAAAAAATTAGTCAAGAATTACCCTTCATCAAGTTAAGAAATGGAAACTCTGTTCACGTCATATTTTCATAGAACGAAAAGGGCAGCTTCTTTCCATGCATGCCCTCACATTCTCATTGTGTATGAAATTATGGGTGGGTATTTAAAAAAAAATAGCAAAAATATGTTATTAAAATTTATAAAAGGGTTTTGTATTAAAGAGGATGAGAAATGGTCTTATAAATAGAATTCAAGCAAATATTGGATAATTTTTTAATATGTTCTCTGACATTTATAACCAGTGTGCAATTATTGTATTCAATAATACTTTTTCTCTTTTTTAAAAGATATCAATACCGAAGTCTCATTTCAAAAAAAGAATCACCGTCTCATTATATTTGTTATCTCATGTTTCTTAAAAGCTTGCATGCAAGTGACGAATCTCTATTCAAAATCTAGTTCAACACAAATAATTAAAAATTATTGGGAAAATTATATTTAAGTTTTATATAAGGAATATAATTGTAGAAAAGTTTAGTGAATTCATCAAATGATTGTAAAGTCCTATGGGATCTGTAATTAATTTTTTTTGAATTGTGAAATAATAAAATTATCAATGAGAAGAAACAATTCAAGCAATATGAATGATAATTCTATAAGAAAAAAATAATAACTCAAACAAGAAAAAAATAACAACTCAAACAATATGAATAATAACTCCTGAAAGAAGGAATAATAACTTGAGAGCAAAAAAATAATAACTGGGGTATTATTTTTTTAGGGGTAATTCTATTATTTCACAATTCGAATAAATTAATTCACAGTCCCGTTGAACTTCTTATTTATTTAATAATTTTTTAGAACTTCTTTATAATTATATTTTTTGTATGTGACTTAAATAATTTTTTTTTAAAATTATTTCCCCCTTTTTCATGAAACTTATTTTATAATATTTGTATAAGAAATTAAAATTTCAACCTACTTTCACCCTTTTTCATCAACGAACTTTCCAAGAAACCCCAATAAATTAATTATTTCAAATGGGATCCAAGAAGATGAGCAATTGTCAATGGATTGGGTTGACTAAATAAAAAAAAAGTGAAATGATTATGAACCTCAAATTCATTTAAATTCCCACTATATATTTGTGCCCCACACAAGTAATAATTCACTTTTCACTTTTTCTTTTTTCAATTTAATACATCCACATCATTGGCCGGTTCTGTTCATGCGTCTATCTATTGTAAAAGATTGACTAAACATGAGACAGAAAACATATATATTTTGTCTCACAAAAATTGGGTCATTTTTCTTTGTTCCATAATTCTTTGTTTTGCATAGTACTTTTCCATTGACTTTGTTCCTTCTTTTTAACCATGTCAGACTCATCCCAAAGCTTTAAAGCTGCTGCCTGTGGATTTTCTTAATTGAGTAGTTAAATTCTTTTAATTAAATTCATAATATTCATCTTGACTTTGAATTATATTCAAATATTCAAAATTTGATAGCAATTTTCCCATAAAATTTTAATTTATTTAAATAACTATTGTTAATTAATATGTTATTTCACTAATGAAAAATGACTATTTGTTAAATGGGAAACATCACTAAGAATTTAATTTGTTAATGTACTCATTTAACAAAAATGAAATATTAAATTATAACTTTTAAAAAATAAACTACAGACTAACAAACTGATAATAAAATTTTGTATAATTTTTATGTTTTTTTTTAAATTTAGTTAAGGATATTTTTACTAAATTGATAATAAAATATTTTATTTTATTTTTTATTATAAAAAAATAATTTTTTAATTAGACTAATTTTTATAATAAAATCATTAAGCTGAATGGTACAGCAAAGTCACAGAGTTGGGTCCACTAATGCTTGTTTTCTTTTTCAAAGTTTCAATCCAAGTCATTTTCTTTTGCTTTAGTAGGTAGAACCGTAGAAGCATTCCCCGTTCCCCTCTCCAATTTTGTATGCCTTTTATGGGACATGTCAAGTCTGGTGTGACGATCCAAAAATAAATTATTATTACCAAAATATTTTATTTTATGAATTATGAATATCCTCATCATGTAGCATTATAAGTGTCAATATTAATATATTAATTTGTAATTATCAATATATACTATATAAAATTTATAAACAAATTACATTATTCATAGATTATTAACAATAAAACTTAACTTCAAACACTATTCAAAACATGATATTAACCGTTTAGTTGTTTTAAAATGCATTACTTATCTTTATTCACAACAGCCATTTAAGAGGTAGAAGCATGCATTTCAACATGAAGGGAAATTCTTATAGCAGAAATACTCAGAATGACTTTTGCTTATGGGAACTAAGTCACACTATTTTAGACAGAAATACACTAATACTTCAATTTTACATAAATCTCATTTTGATCCCTTAATTTTATAAAATATATTTTTAAGTCTTTTAACCTTAAATGTGTGTAACTCTTCTTTAATTATATGCAAATATCTTCTATTTTATATATAGTTAAAGTTAAAAAAAGTTATATCTATTAATATATGTTGTATTTAGGTTTTTGAATAAATTTTAAGTACTTTTAGATGATAATAAATTTTATAACGAGAAATTTTTTAATAATTTTTTCGAACATAAGATGATGTATTTAAATAATTGGTTATATATCCAAAACAATAATCTAGTAGCACAGATTTTAAAAGTTTAATAGTTGATGAGACCTCTTTAGCTAAATTAAAATTCTCAGGAGAAAAACCACGAGAATTTTAAAACAAAAGTACAAGGAGGCTTAAAGTTTTTTTTTTTTTACAATTTTTTTTAAAAAAAATTAGGTTCTACAAGAGCAAGAAGAAATCTCAATTCCTGCTATGTTAAACGATATGGGTAACGAGGCTTAAAGTTCATTATGCATTAAAGACTCTTGGGGCCTCAACTCAGCTTGCCCCACTAAACCAGCCTTCACGTCTTGAGTAACCGAAGCTTGGGAACAATGTAAAGCACAGCAACTAATGGAGGTAGCAATTAATGGGGTTGGTTTGAGTGGTAAACGGTTTAATATCGTTTAAACGAAAATTCGAATTCGGCCTTGACATATACATAAAATCTTTGTTAGAAGACTCACCCACTATAGCCAGGTGCGCGACGCAAGTCGGATTCAGATATAGTCGGGGTAAAGGTTTAATGAATAGGGTGGGCAACTAAAAAAACCAAAAGCACAGCAAGGGAGAACAAGAAAAAGCCAAACCCAAGGATGATCCTGTCCATGACATCTTGACGTTGCATTGTAGAGAGTAGATTTCGTGTTCTCATCAACATAGAGAGTTGCCCTTTGTATTCACTTTCAGCCTTCTTTAATACTCCCGTTGATTCCTCTGTATATTTGTTTAAACATTTCTTCCAAATAAACAGGCCGACAGTTAGTTTTAACTTCTGTTAAGGTATATTTGTATTAGTTTTTAAAAAATAGGTTCAATAAAAAATAATAAAAGTGATTCTATTATAGAATAATTTTCGAAAAAACAGAAATTTTGAGCTTCTAAAAAATTATGGTTTTAAATGTAAAAATATTTTTTATAAAATAATCAATAGAAGTACTTCTATAAAAAAAAGCTATTTAATATCTCTCTCTTAAAATTATAGTTTTAAAAGCTAAAAATATTTTTCTGTAATTTTTTTGATAAAAATTAATTCCAGATTCTAAATGTTTACAAGAGGTATGACAACGCTCTCTCGTTCGATAATACACACACAGAATCAGCCACTCTTAATAGGGTAATTTGCAGACGCAAGGTTTCTATTCTTAACTTTTCCTTATTGTGACAAAATCTTCAAGGTTATTGATTAAATTGATATCCCTAAGCAGTTCACAAAGCCAACCTCATTGAATCATAGCAAAATTTAGAAGCCCTAATTTTGTCTGTTAATAAAGGAAAATGGGAGTTGTTCATCAAGCGAGATTCATATGACTCACCTTACTTAGTATGATAAAATTTATGGTTGTTATAGATAAATGATGAGCGGGAGATAACAAATTAGACAACTTAAATATTCATCCTGGCCGTCTAGCTAATAACAACAAAATTGTCATCATTGTTACATAGCGCTAGAGTGTTGGCTGATAAGATAATTAGCTGATTATATTTTAATATAACCCAGAGAATATAATAATTTAGCGAAACGAGCAGAAAAAATATAATAAAAGCTTCTGGCTCAAAAATAAAAGTAGAGATATATGGTAACGCGGGCCCAACCTGTCAACCTGTCAAAAAATAGCAGATTGGATTGCAATTTTTGCAACCCATTTGGATGCGGGTCTTTTTGACCCGCACCTGCCAAGCCCGCACCCGCGACGGGCTAACCCGCAGGGTTGACGGGTTGGCCTTTTTTTTATTATTTTTTTTATTATTTATATTGCACATTTGTATTTTACTAATTTGAGAATCTTAACCAAACAAAGGATATTAGACTTAATTTATATTAACTTTATCTCATTGAATAATTTCTTTATATATATTTATTTTATTTTATTATTATTTTCTTTGTGATAGATTTATCTATGGATGGTGACAAAGTTGACTAAATAAATATTTTGAGAACTTCAATCATGATTCGAATCCAATTAATATTGACATATGTGAATTTTTTTTTTTAAAAAGTTAGCATATAGTCATATACATATAAAAAAATAAAAAAAATAAAAAAAAAAGCTGGCGGGTTGGCGGGCTCGGGTTGGTGTTTCACCAACCTGCCTGGAGGCGGGCCAATTTTAACCGTCCCGCCTCCGTCCTAACCCGCGGCGGGCTAACCCGTATCCGGCGGGTTAACCCGTATTACCACCCCTATTATGACCTTTGTACACCCATATATGGGCCCAAAAACTATATTGGGCCAACCTCAGTTGGGCCGTTCATGAGCTCAACGAGTAGGGCATGGGCCTTCTCGTAGCTAACATTGACACCTGGGCATGGCCCTATTAGATGTCAAAGAAATTTATATTTTAGTATTAAAAATAGAATAAAAGATAATCCTATTAAACTAGTGCAGCAGGGAGGGGATTGTGCTGCGAAACAAAACACACAGTCAAGTCTTGAGGGATGTCTGGGTGATTTGCCGTAGCTCTGAAGTCTGAAGGAGAATCTTTACCTGTAAATCTGTGTTCTAATCTAGGTTCTCCATCAATTTTGCTCTTAGATTCTCGAACTGCGTCTGGTGATTCCGGAGGAAGAGATGTGGGTGTTCTACCTTATATCGCTTCCTCTGACACTAGGCTTGGTCTTCTTCACCCTCAGGTATTTCTCCGGTCCACACGTCCCTCGCTATGTGCTTTTCACCGTTGGATATGCCTGGTTCTGCTCCCTCTCCATTATCATCCTTGTGCCTGCTGACATCTGGGAGGTACTTTTTCCTCTCTCCTGCAATTTGAAGCTTTAAACCATACGCTTGATTTAATTCTTGCGATTTGAGCCCTGATATATATATGTACATATATATTAATTTCACACGTACAGGCGATCTCTTCTCGCCATAAGAATGGAAGTATTTCGTTCCTTTGGAGCTGGTCGTATTGGAGTACGTTTTGTCTCACTTGGTATGCTTACTTTGTATCATTATATGTTTGCATCACTATCACTTCCTCATGTGGACTGTAAAATAAGTTGCATCACTATCACTTCCTCACCACAGTATAAAACTTGTCAAAATTGGTTAAGTTTAAACTGGACGGTTTATGACTCAGATGCTGAATTTCAACAGCACAAAGTGACGCAAAGCATTCATGCGTGTTTTCATTGCCCTACGTTGAAAAACATTCAATTCAACTCTATTGGAATAAGTACCGTAGAACATGTTATACTATACAGTAGTCTATATCGCTGTTTGTTTCACATATTATCAAAATTCAGGTGCCTTTCTATATGTGCCACAAGCACCATGGTGATTTGACTGATTTCCTTGTTATTTGTGTTCTACGTTCTTATATAATTAAGTCATATACTTGGTGTGATCGTTGCTTGGAGATACTTTTAAATGATGCTAACAGATTGCAGATGCATTTCCTGATCTATTTAAATTATGCCATCCTTATCAGGGCTGTGGTGCCCCTTATTCAAGGTTTTGAAGATGCTGGTGACTTTACTATAGCAGAAAGATTGAAGACTAGTTTACATGTTAACTTGGTCTTCTATCTACTTATTGGTGCTGTTGGCCTTGTTGGACTCATTTTTCTCATTATGATGCACAAGACCTGGTTTGTATTCATACCTTGGACCTTGATTTGTTTTGGTGAAGATTTTATTTTGTTTGCATATTAACTAAGTTATTTCTGCCTGGAATTTTTCTACTGTTTTCGGGTAAAGCTTTTTATCTTCATTTGAAGAGCATCATGATTTTCTTATAAAGGCGGGCATTGTAACAAAATTCTTCTTGATTATTTACAGTGACATTGTGGGCATGTTTTGGTTTATAATATTTAATTGCCAACAGCATGCTTTGTTATGACTGATTAGGATGGCATTTTAGTTCGATTCCTACACTGAACCGTATAAAGCATCCGATTTTTCCTAAATTCTCCACGGAACATTATTAAAGGATCATTACAATAATCTTATCCAAATTCATATATCTACTATGATAATTTTTATTATCCTTTCCCTATAGAGATTTAGTTAGCCATACTTAAAATCACTCCTTGCTTAAATGATAGAGAGACTTCACAAATATTGGAATAAGAATTTTATTTCTGAAGGTGTTTTACAAGAATGCTCAGGAATTCTCAAAATTTTGAGTTTCTGTGCTTAGACTCGATGATCTTAGAGCGACTGACAATGGCCTTTTATAATGAGCCTTCGTCTTACAATTTTCTTACCAACATTGACAATCTGATTGACAACCTGTCATGATGATCTCTTTAATAAAGTAAAGCTACTTTAATAAAGTAAAGTTACTTTAAAAAAGTAAAAGTACAATTACATCTTCTTTTCAAAAAGTAGATTCTCTTTTTTTGATGATCGACTATTCTTCATGCTTCAGATTGGCATTATTACTGGTTTCGCCAACTCTTATTCTGTAGTAGTCATATCTTTTTCTGCATTTGTATAATATTTACACTTATGATTTGAATAATCTTCAAGACGATTACAAATCCTCTTCTGGGTAGATTCGTCATTTTCCATCTTGTTTAGTCGAACTTGTTCATACCACTTTTCTAATTTTTGGGTTCTATGGGCTATTTTCCCAGATATATATATATACAAATATTTTGACTAATATGATAGACACATTGCTGTTCTTCTTTGGAAGTAATACATCTATTTAATTCTTCGAATATTATTTTATATCTGATACTCCTTACATGACATAATTGTTATAAAATTTTCTTCATTTATTTATTTCTTTCTTCTTTTCTTGCTCATCTTCTAATATTTTTCTTGTTGTTCCAAACTTGATTAAATGAATTGGAGGATAAAATTTTTCTTTTCTTACTTCGGCTATAGTAAACTAACATCTTATAAAAATTTTATGTTGTTTTACTATCTTGAAATAGGATTTTAGTGCTTTTTACTGTCTTGGGTAGCATTTTTATTTATTTCATATTTGATGACGGATAGATGATCAGTACGGGTCAAAATCCAAATAAACTTGCTGTCACCTTTGGGGATGCTCTGGGTTTAATTATATATTTATTCAATTGGTAGTGGGAAGTGGTCCCTATATGAGGAATTTGATGTCACTGGTTTGCTTTTCCTACTAAAGACCGTAATAATTATATTGTTGCCGTCTTTTTTGAATTTTTGTTAATGGAGTTTGTTTTGTGATGGGTCCTGCTTCCTTTTTGTCAACTTCTTTGTATTTTTCCTTCACGAGCTCTGGACTTAAATAGACTTTGTCTTTTAGTTAGTCTTCAATAATATCCATAGCTTTAGTTGGACTATTAGAGGAACTTGTTGGAGTAGTGGGTCATGAAATAACTCCACTTTTTAATTCTGCTTTTTCTAAGGATAACTCATTTACTTTCTTATACAAGGCACTAATATGCCCATAGTAAAATTAAATGAATTAACCATTAAATTTTGCTGCATCTTCAAGGTCGAAAACTCGAGAATTAAAATTCATTCCGTAGATGTTGATGATCCAACATTAAACGGATTTATAAAATTTTCAAGATTATTAGGACTAGAATTATAGGGACTGCTTTCTCGCTCCATCCCTGCTAAGATAATATGCAATAAGATTATGTTTTTAGAATATATTCAATTAAATAATCATAATGGAATAAATTATCTTACTATTTAAACAAAATTTTATTAACAATACTCAATTCTCTTATTCCCTTAGTTAACTAAGGTTTTACTGGGGTATTATCTGTTTTAATTATAAATTGATATTATACAATTAATAATTCAAACTTTTTCACAACTTTTATTACTGCTAATAATTCTTTCCAATTTGAATGATATTTAGTTTGAGATTCATTAAATTTTCTGCTGGCATACCTTGCTATTTCTTCATTTCCTATCTCTTGAAAATAAAGAGCTGTCCCCAATAATCTTCTGAGGTGTTTGTATATAAAATCCATTTTATAAGTTCTTGTTTTAGGATTTTTAATATTATTAGATTTTGAGATATTTCTTTTAATTTTTCAATGTTGTTTTGATGATTATTACTTCATTCAAAATTAGATTTTTCTCCTAGTAACTTATTTAATCTTCTAGTATATTTGGATAAATGAGGTAAATAATTTCTAGCTTGATTTATTATTCCTAAAAAGGATTGCAAGTGTTTCTTATTTTCTATTATCTCAAAGTCTAATATCTTTTTAGATATATGTTCATGTAATTCTAATTCTCCTTGAGATATTACTTGTTTAAATTATTAATTGTATAATATCAATTTATAATTGAAATAGATAATAACCAAGTAAAACATCGGTTAACTAAGGGAATAAGAGAAATGAGTATTGTTAATAAAATGTTGTTTAAATAGCGAAATGATTTATTCCATTATGATTATTTAGTTGAATATATTCTAGGAAAAAATAATTTTATTGCAGATTATCTTAGTAAGGATGGAGCGAGAAAGCAGTCACAATAATTTCAATCATAATAATCTTGGAAATTTTATAAATCCATTTAATGTTGGATCATTAACATCTATGGAAGGAACTTTAATTCTCAAGGTTTTAACCTTGAAGATGCAGCAAAATTTAATGGTTAATTTATTTAATTCTACTATGGGGCATATTAGTGCTTTGTATAAGAAACTAAATGAATTATCCTTAGAAATAGCAGGATTAAAAAGTGGAGTTATTTTACGACCCACTACTCCAACAAGTTTCTCTAATAGTCCAACTAAAGCAATGAATATCATTGAAGACCAACTAAAAGACAAAGTCTAGAGTCCATGAAGGAAAAATACAAAGAAGCTGTCAAAAAGGAAGCAGGAAGCAGGACCCAGCATGACACAGGCTCCATTAACAGAAATTCAAAAAAGACGGCAATAATATAATTATTACCGGACTTTAGTGGGAAAAGGAAACGAGTGCCCTCAAATTCTTCATATGGAGACTACTTTCCACTACCAACTGAATAAATATATAATTAAACCTAGAGCATCACCAGATGTGACAAGAAGTTTATTTGGATTTGTACTCATACAGGCCATCTATCCGTCATCAAATATGAAAGAAATAATAATGCTAACCAAGGTAGTAAAAGAAGCACTAAAATCCTATTTCTGGATAGTAAAACAACATAATTTTTTTATAAAATGTTACTCTACTATATTCGAAGTAACAAAAGAAAACTTTTATCCTCCAATTCATTTAATCAAGCTTAGAACAACAAGAAAAATATTAGAAGCTGAGGAAGAAAATTTTGCAACAATTATGTCATGTAAGGAGTCTCGAATATAGAATAATGTTCGAAAAATTAAATAGATATATTACTACCAAAGAACTCCGCCTATGCATGTAGCCGGTCCCAAGCCCGGGTAAAGGAGGAGGGTTGTGTTAGGCCCCGACAGCCAACGTAAAAACTTGTCGAATCTTATGAACATGGACACACGAAGATATTGCGCTAATACTAGGTCGTTGCCTATAAGTAACGCGCTGCCGCTTCATCGTCACCCGGATGTAGTGTTAAATGAGCAAGGGCTACCGCTCTCTTACGGACGGAGACGGCTAAAGAAGCTAGTTCTGGAGAGAAAGATTAGATTTGACACTTGGAATATTGGGACTATGACTGGAAAAGCGTGGGAGGTGGTGGGCCTAATGGTAAAGCGAAAGATTAACATCTTGTGCCTTCAGGAAACTAAATGGGTTGGAGAAAAATCTCGGGAAATCAATGAGTTCAAATTTTGGTACACAGGTAAAACAGGTAAGAGAAATGGTTTTGGTATTATTGTGGATAAAGAGTGGAAGACGAATGTGGTGGATGTGAAAATGATTGATGACAGAATTATATCTTTAAGAATAATTATTGGAAGGGATATAATCAACGTTATTAGTGCTTATACACCTCAAGTGGGAACAGAAGCACACCTTAAGAAAAAGTTTTGGGAAGATTTGGAGGGGTTGATTCAGAGCATACCACTTACTGAGAAGATTTTTATTGGTGGAGACCTTAATGGTCATGTTGGTAAGGAGGCAGGGTAATATGCAGGGGCTCATGGTGGTTTTGGTTTTGGAGAGATTAATAATGAAGGACAATCTATTCTTGAGCTTTCTTTAGCTTACAATCTTAAGATTGTCAACATGTGCTTTAAGAAGCGGGAGGAGCACTTGGTCACATACAAGAGTGGGGTCCACAGATTGATTTCTTTTTGGTAAGGAGTCATGACAGAAGGCTTTATACAAATTGTAAAGTGATTCCAGGGGACAGTGTGACAACCCAGCATAGGTTAATGGTCCTTGAGGTGCGTATTAAGTGTAGGAAGGAAAAACGCCAACATGTTTTAAACACAAGAGTCAAGTGGTGGCAGTTAAAGGGGGAGAAGAGGGAAACTTTTAAAAGAACTATGTTAAATGAAAGGGTTTGAGAGGCGCAGGAAAATGCTAATATCATGTGGAAGGAAATGGCTGAAAAAGTCCAAACAGTTGCTAAAGTAATTTTGGGAGAATCTAAAGGTTTTGGTCGACGAGATAAGGAGACTTGGTGGTGGAACGAGGACGTGCAAGAGAAAGTTAAGAACAAGAGAGACTGTTTCAAGGCTATACACTTATGTGATAATACTGAAAATTGGGAAAAATATCGTTTAGCTAAGAAGAAAACTAAGAAGGCGGTGAGTGCAGCTCGTTTTAAAACTTTTGAGGAATTTTATAAGGAGTTAGGGACAAAGTCGGGAGAACGAAAGATTTATAAGATTGCAAGAGACAGGGAAAGGAAATCGAGGGATTTGGATCAAGTACGATGCATTAAGGATGAAGAAGGCAAGGTTTTAGTTGCAGATGATGATATTAAAGATGATATAGTTCTTGTGGCAGAGTCAAGAGAAGAGATTAATTTTAAACTTGAGTTATGGAGAAGTACTTTAGAGTCGAAGGGTTTTCGTCTGAGTAGAAGTAAGACTGAATATATGCATTGTAATTTTGATAAGAGGCAAATTAGAAATAACTTGGAGGTCAAATTGGGAGATCAAGTTATTCCACAAATAGATAAGTTCAAATATTTGGGATCAATTATACAGAAGGATGGTGAAATTTTGGAGGATGTTAATCATAGAATTCAAGCTGGGTGATTTAAATGAAGAAAGGCTACTGGGGTTATATGTGATTGGAAAGTACCAGATAAATTAAAAGGAAAGTTTTATCGCACTGTTATAAGACCAGCAATGCTTTATGGAAGTGAATGTTGGGCTTTAAAAGGACAGCAAGAGCATAAAGTTGGGGTAGCTGAGATGAGGATGTTGAGATGGATGTGTGGGCATACAAGAAAAGATAAGATTCGTAATGAACAAATACGGGGAAGAGTTAGAGTGGCATCTATCGAGAAGAAAATGGTAGAGAACAGTCTTAGGTGGTTTGGACACGTACAAAGAAGGCCAAGGGATACGCCAGTGAAGAGGGTGGATCAAATAGTATGGAGCCCGGTTAAAAGGAATAGAGGAAGGCCAAAGAGAACGCTCAACGAGGTCATTGAGCGGGATCTCCTGGTCAATAACTTAACTAAGGATTCAGTTTTTGATAGAGCACAATGGCGTCGTATGATCCATATAGCCGACTCCATTTAATGGGATAAGGCTTTATTGTTGTTGTTGTTGTATTACTACCAAAGAAGAACAGTAATATGTTTATCATACTAGTCAAAATATGTATATATGTACATGTAGGAAAATAACCTATAGTAGGCCTGTTCACGGGACGGGTCGGGACCGGGACAACCCTGTCCCGTCCCGATACAGTACACAGGACGCAAAATGCGTCCCGTGTCTCGTTCCGTCTCGTCCTGAATTTGTTCCGGTCCCGACGGGATCGGGACAGGTTCGGGACGGGAATTTCCGATTTTATTTGTTTTAAAAAAAATATTATAATAAAATCATCTCAATAAATTATTCCATATAAAATGCCATAACAACTTCCTCTAAATACCAACATTCTTCTCTAATAGAAAATAATAACTTACCCATATAAGGAAAAAAATAATAGTAAGAAAGAATAAAAATATCAATATAAAAATATCTGTATAAGAATAAAAATATCTATATAAGAGTGGGAATTATAGGATAATGTATTATTTTTTTTTAAAAAAATAGTTCCGGACAGGACGGGATTCCCGAGGGACGGGCCGAGGTCCGTCCTGTCCTGACTCTCCCCTTTGTCCCGGCCCGGTCCCTTTCGGGACGGGACAGGACACCCGGGACAAGACAATTTTGGACACCTCTAGCCTATAGAACCCAAAAATTAAAAAATTGGTATAAACAAATTCAACTAAACAAGATGAAAAACAGTGAATCTACCCAGAAGAGGATTTATAATCGTCTTGAAGATTATTCAAATCATAAGTGTAAATATTGTACAAAGGCAAAAGAGGATAGGACTACTACAGAACAAGAGTTGGTGGAACTAATAATGATGTAAATCTGAAGCATGAAGAATAGTCGATCATCAAAAGAAGAGAATCTACTTTTTGAAAAGATGTAATTATTGTACTTTTACTTTTTTTTAAGTAACTTTGCTTTATTAAAGTGAGATGATTATGTCAGGTTGTTAATCAGAGTGTCAGTGTCGATAAAAAAATTGTAAGATGAAAGCTCATTATAAAAGGCCATTGTCAGTTGCTCTTAGATCATCGAGTCTAAGCACAGAAACTCAAAACTTTGAGAATTTCTGAGCATTCTTGTAAAACACCTTTAGAAATAAAATTCTTATTCTAGTATTTGTGAAGTCTCTATCATTTAAGCAAGGAGTGATTGTAAGTATGGCTAACTAAATCTTTGTAGAGAAAGGATAATGAAAATTATCATAGTAGATATATGAATTTGGATGGGATTGTTGTAATGATTCTTTAATAATATTTCTTGGAAAATTTAGGAAAAATTGGATGCTTTGTAATCCATATTTGCATATTATGAAAATTAACGGCTGGTTATTAGGATATCTGTCTCACCCGTGGTTTAGAAAGTGATGATTATCTGTCCTTGCACAAGAACTATAACTCTAAACTTTTTCTATTGAATATCTTTTTCAGAAATTGGAATATCTGGTTCCTTACTGGCAATTATGGTTTATGCTTCTAGATGCTAACACATCAATATATCAATGCTCATAAGAAGCCACACTATTCATAAACTATGAATAATATGGCTTACTTTTTAGTCTTTATGCATTGCATGGGACCCACATCTAATTGCTTATATATTTCGTGAACACACATTTGATTGAACGTTAAGTTTGACACCATGGTAGCAAATGTTAGGTTTGTAGTGATAGCAATAACAATAGATCACAGGTTGTGGTTGTAACAGAGTTCCGGCTTTTCAATATGAGTCAAGGAAAGTTACTGATTTATATTAGGATATGTAAGATGCAGTTATTCTATATGCTGAATTCAACTTTGAAATTCAAAATAACTGATCTGAGGATAGTCTTGTCTCACAAGCACAATGAGCCAAAAATCACTTCCACATACTTGAGTGGAGTGCTCAAAACTTGAATGGTTTTGCATAACACGTACTGATGGTCAACAAATTAGCATGTGTTATACCCTTTTCATTTGTGTGTGTGAGCTTTTCATAGTGGTTTCAAATGAAGCATCTCTCTGTCTCTCTCTAAATAACTTTCTTGATATTTTTATATATAGGAGTGGTGATCTTTTGGGATTGGCCATGGCTTGCTCTAATACTTTTGGACTTGTTACCGGTGCATTTCTTCTTGGCTATGGTTTAAGTGAAATTCCTAAAAGCATATGGAGAAATGCTGACTGGACGACTCGCCAGAAAGTCCTTTCTCATAAAATTGCGGAAATGACAGTCAAACTTGATGATGCTCACCAAGAACTTTCAAATGCTATTGTTGTGAGTAATTTACTTAAGTTGTCAGCTAAATTTCTTTTACAATTTTTTTCCCTTTTGCTTTTACATTCTGCACGTGGAAGCTCCCAAATTTTGTTCAACTTCTAGCTGCTCCCAAATTTATTACTTGCTTTTTTAAAACTAATTATATGCTGAACTATTAATTGTCTAGGCATAATTCTTCATAGGTAATGGCAAATTAATTAAATTCGTTTAGTAACAGCAAGTCCTCAAGGGAAATTTGTGCCAGTGAATTTTGAATTTCTAGTAGGGTGACACAATTTATATGACCTTTCCATCTATAGGAAAGTGGTACTGTCAGAGATGTTAGGCTGTTTTAATGTAAGATTTGGAACTATTATGTTAGTTTAGTGTTAGGCAGGGAAAGGGAAAGAATGAGAATGGATGAATATGAGTCTCATGTCCCTGGATAGAGAGTAGTAAAAGAGAATAGATATTGTCAAATAATGATAACAAGAATATAATAGATATTGCATATCTTATTTTTTGTGCACTGGAAATTTGTTCCGTTTGTATGCCAAACAGACCACTAGTTATTAGTATATTCTTCAAGTACACTCTGCTAATTTGTATTTGATCCGTTTTACTTTGTATGGAAGATTGCATTAGTGTTAAGTTTTTGTTCATGGTGCAGGGGAGAATCTTGTTAAGCTGTTTTTCAATGTACCCAAAGAAAAATACCTTAAGAGCCTAATTATGGTTTAATTTTTATAGGTTGCCCAAGATACATCCAATCAGATCTCCAAGCGTGATCCTTTGAGACCTTATATGGATGTTATTGACAATTTCTTGACTCAAATGGTAAGGAGCATGATTTTGTTTATAGAACCAGATATTCTTTGTAATGATTTAGATACAACTTTCAATTTTTCAGTTTAGGGAAGACCCATCCTTCAAACCACAGGGTGGCAGATTGGCAGAAAACGATATCGATTATGATACTGATGAAAAGTCAATGGCAACTCTAAGGTGTTATCTTAGGTTAGCTCGAGAGGGGTACTACAGGTATAAAAGGTAAGCAAATAATCGGTTAGTCTTTTAAGGGTTGTTTTTATTCACTAAAAATAAATTTGTCATTATCTTGCAGCATTTTCATCGTGATATTCTTCTTATGTGGATTGGTGCTTATTGAAGCAATCTTTATTTTCTTTCTTCTTCATTTTAAATTAATAGGTTTTTATCAAACTGATGAAAGAATGTTATTTCTTTCTTTGCTTTTTTTTTTCCTTTGCATATACCCATAATTTTATTTATTTAGTTTTTTCTTTTTCTTTTCAAAGATCATTTTTATCTTCTATATAAACCAATTAATTTTACAACTCTGGCTCATTAATTTCTCTTATAAAAATGACTTGAGCCAATAAGAGTTTCAGCTTCACTTCATAGCTTCTATTAATAGTAACAACTTTCGAAAATGTTATCAAATGATAGATTTGTTCTTGCCTCTTATAGAATGATGATTGAAGAGATAAATTGCTGAAAGAAATACTGTCCTGTAACTAGAATACTTACATAATCCATAAAAACTATGATGAATCATAAAATGAAGTTCTTGTCAGCGGTGGTGGCCCAAACCCATGCTATCTTCTAGTGATCATATGAATGTTTGGTTATTAGCTAAAGGTCTTGTATGTGTCTTGTCTTACAATGATGACCGCTTAGAATTTGTTTTTAGCCATAACTAAAGTTTATTTGCAGTGAGTATTTAGCTTATGTACGGGAAGCTCTTGAATTGGAGGATACAATAAAGAACTATGAACGCCACAGCTTAACTGGATGGTATGCTTCTAATGATGTTTTTTCCTCCGTTCTTTCTGGTTTGGTTTTTGGGAACCAACATCAATATCATATATTACAGGTTATTCCAGCTCACCTTAATGTTTGTTCTCTACTTTCAGGAAATATATTTCAAGCATCAGACCTGCTCGGCCTGGCAAGTTGGGGTCCTTCTTTGATTCTTTAGGTAATAGTCAGATTACTGATCCATTTCTTCTGCTGCATCAGGAATAATATTTCGAGTTACTGTTCTAGACTTCTGATGTTTCTTCACTTGTATCAAGCAATTTTCCTCAAGGTATATTGTACCCATTCTGAATAATGAAATATTGAGACTCACATAATTTGATTCATGTTAGTGTGACAGCTGGAAGTGGGATTAGTTAGTAAATAACAGAAATGATTAGATGGTTTTAGAGTAACTTCCTGACAAAATAAGAGCATACTTTTACTGGGAGGTTTTTGTTGAATTCAGTATTTCTGTATCTTTCCTATTCTTCTCTTGTGCAATTTGCACCATTCTGGTGCCTGAAGCCATCTATCCACTTGTATATTTACTAATCTCATTTCCAGCTACCACACTAACATGTATCATAATGCTGCTCCATATTCTTCCTGTTTGTTGGTTCCAAGGGAATGACTTGAGCAGTAGTTATGTATTATATTTTTCTATTTTGTCTCGTAATCAAAATACCTACGTACTTATGCCTTCATGTTCATTATCATCTTCCCTTATGTCGACATTTTGTTGTGTCAAATAATGTATTACTTCATCATGCAAGGTCTAATCCATGCCTCCCTTTTTTCAATGAATTATCAAATATGAAATAATTTAATTTAGAAGCATTTTGGGTAGGGGAATTAATTGCACTTCTTTGCAGAATATTTCTGGCGATGCATGTTAAGAAAGCACATTGAGAAAGGGTTGGCTGCTGCGCTTGGTATTCTGTCTGTTGCAATTCTTCTAGCTGAGGCAACTCTTCTGCCTGGTGTTGATCTATCTCTTTTCTCATTTCTTATAAAATCCGTTGGAACACATGAGGTGTTTGTGCAGGTGAACCTAACTTTCTTGGGCTCATGGTTTTCTTGGTAAGAGTGAAAATAGACTGGTGGAGAATGGTTATCCTTTCTTCATAATGTGACTTATCAATATCCCATTTTCCTGCGTCCCATTTCCACTCCTACCTAGCACAACTATGTTGTTTTACAGGTGGACATGATTAAGATGCTTTGATTTAGATATATTTAAGTGTGAGTGTATTTAATATTTGGCATCACTAGAATTATATGCATTTTCTGTGTGTATTGATGAATTGCATATGTACATTTCTTCTAGTATTGGTGTCTGGTTCTCCCATGTTTCTTTAGCAGAGGAAATTTCATCCTAATTAACTCAATCAAATTGCTCTTACAATTTCACATAATGCATCTTTGATGGATGAAATGACTTGCTTTAACTATAATTAGAACAAATGCAATTTGCTCTTTGTATCTCACTTCAATGTTGCCCTTGCCAAACAGCATCCATAGATTAAGGTACAGATAATACATGTACTAACATATCTTCTATCTTTTGCTAGGCATTTTCATTTGTTCCTCTCATGTATATGTGCATCTGCACATACTACTCCTTATTCAGAATTGGAAGGTTGATGGTCTACTCGTTGACGCCCAGACAGACTAGCTCAGTTAGCTTGCTTATGATATGCTCGTAAGTTTTTCTTTCTGCCTTTTGAATTACTAATGCTATCTTGAGAATAAAATATATGTTTTATCTTCGCCTGCTCCCAGGATGGTTGCTCGGTATGCCCCCCCTGTTTCATATAACTTCCTCAATCTAATTTCCCTTGGTTCTGATAAAACCACTGTATTTGAACAGGTATTTTTTTTGTTCACATCTGTAGTAGTTATTTGTCTCTCCTAAATCCTAATTCAATAAAGTGGCCATAATTCCATAAAATTCTATGTGTTTTGCGTCAGAATGTTTTTTGACCTTTTCTCATCTTAAAATTGTTTATATTAAATTGTTGCATCATGGGACTTATGATTGCAGCAAATGGGGAACATCAACAATGCTGTGCCTTTCTTTGGGGATAAGTTTAACAAAATCTATCCACTTATAATGGTTATATACACCCTTTTGGTTGCAAGCAACTTCTTCAATCAAGTATTTGATTTTCTGGGGAGCTGGAAGATATATATTTTTGGAACTGAAGCTGAAGATTTGGATGGTTTTAATCCAACAGGATTAGTTATCTTACGAAAAGGTATTCAAGCCAACACTTTTCATGCTTGGCTAACTTGGGTTTACGTTATTACCATGTCAGAATTGTATCATACATTACTCGACGAATATTCTAGTAATTTCAGGTACTGATCCGTGCTTGATTATTAAATTTTATTATTTTCAGAGAGGTTTTTGCTTGAACATGGGTCCAAAATAGGTGAGCAAGTTGTTCCATTGACAAACAATCTCAACGGTATAGATATTGAATCTGGCAACAGTCTCATGGTACGTGGAGCTTTCACAGTTTTAGTCCGCTTTGTACCATGTCTTGTATAGAGCTTAGTATACTCATAACTGTACGTTGTTCAGGAGAGGAATGGTGTAGAAATGAGCGCAAATTCCAATGTACTTGAAAAAATGAATGGAAATCCATCCAGAACTAGGAAGGACGAGACAAGAAAATATAGTTTGAGCAGGGAAGCCAAATATGCTGCTGTAAGAGAGAGGAGTGGACAAGCATTGAGATTAAGGCCAGAGGACAACAATATAGCCTCGGCTAAGGTTCCGTTACTTGATGGAGGCAATACCGATTCTGGCAATACCTCTGGGGTGTCATCTTCAGGTTTGGCTTCATCATGGCAAACTGTGAAATCAGGCTTCCAGAGTTTTAAGGCTAACATTACAGATACAGGAAGGTAACATCTCGTGTTTACTCATATGAGAATCTCTGATGATGTATCTCAAAGACGGAATCCGCCTCATTTTTTTGGCCAATTCACAATGGTGATGATTGATATGGAGGCCCATTATTACAGTAAAATGGGAATGTCGGATGTGCTGTGCCTAGCAAATCTTCAGTAGCTTATTTTGAGATGAAAAGATGTTCTTCCATAAATCAGTATGTACAAATTGTAAATTTTTCATAGGAAAAATATTCTTAGATTGTAACAGCCGAAGAAGACGGCACGATGATGTTTTGCCTTCCACAAATTCTTATTTTCATTCCATTGATGATGCTTCTTGTTCTAGCATAACCTCCTGTACTTGTACATTTACATTTTTCCTTCAAACTTCAATAGAGACTCTATTCTTTCTCCCAACAACTTTATTTTTTGTAGAGTTTAGGATGTATTTTTAATAGTTAGAGATTAATCTTTTTCAAACATAAAGATTATTGAGGTGAGTTTTTTCTCTTCTAATAGTTTTTTTTTATGCACACGGCCTGATTTGAGCTTAGGATATCATGTTTAATTGACTCAATCATCTATTAATTATGACATGTTTAATAAAAACCTCATTTTGTTAGGATCATATATGGCTCCTATCTCATTAAAATATGGATGGATTTCATTATTGCTGAGTTCACTTCTCCTAACCTTTACGCTTGTTGAAAACTGATTCTTTACATAAGCAAAGAAAGATTATGAAACCATTGGTTTCTATTTTATTTCTTAACAAAGATATTCATGACTTTCACATCTTCTAACACAAGTGCACTTCCTATTATTGACAAAACTCTTTTTCTTCATTAAGGTGTTCAATAGCTTTGATACCATTGTATTATAGTCTTAATCATGTGGTATCGGACTTGTGGTAAATGAGAAGAGAAGAAAGAGAAAACTTATACGATTCTCATCATCTCTTTCCATACCTTTAGAACTTTCCTTTAGTTTCCAAAAAACAATAAAATTCAGCAAAATAGATGCTGTTATAGATATACTCTCTTTATCTTAATATAAGACTAAATTTATAATACAATTTATACTATAAGCTATATCTTATATTTGGGATCAGATTAATATTTAAAATATGTGTTGAAACTCGCACTATTAAAAATTGCTCAGCTCATTTGTTGTGTTTAAAAGAAAAGGTGCTCTTGTTTGGATTTTATTTTTATTAAGAATATGTATTATTTTATTAAAAATAATACTATTTTAGATACTGTCATATTAAATATAAATATCTCCTAACAAGGGTTCAAACTTTGGTAAAACTCACTTGATAAAAGAAACTTTTTAACATCCAATTTTTAATTAAATAGATATAAAGAGGAACACAAGGCCGAAGGCAAGAAGTCGTGATGTCCATAAGTTAAATAAAAGTGGAATTTTTATAAGATTTGAATATATTATTATCAAAGTACTAGTTGTAACTACTAACTAGATTTGGACCCCTAACCTTAATGAATGAACCACACTATTTAGGATTTATGTGGGTTTTATATATTGCACATAGTTTAAAACAATAAGATAACCCATTCTCCGTGGGTTTAACTAGAGAATGGGTGATACATGCGACTATTTGGAGCGTGTTCAATCCTTGAAGAGTATCACTTTATTGTGGTTAAAGCCGCGGCGCTTGAGGAGACATCATAGTGTCTAAGTGCCTAAGTTTACACTTGAGGGTAATAAACGGCTCGTCCTGCCCAATATTAATATCACCTAAGAGGAAGAAAGATTTCGCCTTACCCTTAGATAAGCCCAACTTCTTTTTAAAAATTTCAGTATAAAAAAACCAATAAGATAATGTACTTCGTTGTTATAATTTTTATATTTTATATAAATTAAATTTGATTATAAAAATTCTAAATGATAAATGGAAAAAAAAAAAAAGATAGAGATAAGGATGTATAGTAGGCGGGTCAAATTTTTAATTAATCTCTCTTCATCCCTCTTCATAACTCATAGAGACAGTGTACATTGAGAGTAGTTGCATTGAGAGCGAAAGAATTGGGTGCTTTCAAAAGCCAACAAGTCAATTATTTATTTATTTGTATTCTTGCTTTTCGCTTTCATCCCCTTGCCATAATGCTTCGACGTGACACTACTCTCTTCTTTCCCACCATCCTTCACTTCCCTTCACATGTGTCCTAATCTCTATTTTATACTCCATCTGTTATCAAATACAAACCTCAAGTTTGAAACATTCTCCGTTTGGCACATATTTTATGGATGATAGTATCTTTAATATAATTATCTCAAATATAAAATACCTACAAAGTATATATTAATGAAAATTATATTTAGCGAAAAGAGTTAATTACTCATAATATAGTGAATTAAAGTTTGAATTCTTATTATACGATATGTTCATATTTAATTTTCAACAATAATTTGAATAAGATTATCTCAAATAAGATAATACATATATTTAGCTAAAACTAAAAATATAAACTTTTGCATATCCAAAGATATTTAATTTAACGGTAAACTAGCTATACTATAAATTTAAAAGAATAGATATTTAAGTCTCACATTATTAAAAAATACTTTTGAGGAGAAGTATTTTGGTCATAAAATTTCGATTGATATTAGTTTATTGGTTGAATATTTAGCACAAGGTAGAGAAAAGGTGTCGAACAATAAGTGACTCAAAGAGTTATAAAATAAAATGTAATTTTTTGCATGCAATTAGAAATAGAGTTTAGTGGAAGGTAATAATCTTTCATGATAAATTAAAATTTAAATAATTATTTAAAAATATATATATTTAATATCCTACCATATTTTAGACAATGTTACGAGTTTAACTGTTGATTAGTATGTGTTTATCAATAAGTATTTATTATATCCTCGGCTTTCTGTGCACATTTGTGATGGGGCGCCTACGCTTCTATGCGCGAGTAGACGACATCTCACATGACTTTTTTTTTTTAATACAAAATTGTAAAAAAATGATACCACGATCTAAGAGCAGAGTGAAGTTTTCTTTCGTCTTAGATGATGTTAATACCGGGTAAAACGAGTCGTCTATTACCCTTAGGAGTGAGACAAACGATCATTTAGAACGTATTCGATCTTTAAAAAATATTATTTTATTATAGTTTCAGTCGCGATGTTTAAGAAAGCATCCTAACTCCTAGTTCGCATCTCACATGATTTTTTTTTATTGTCTACTCGGTTCACTAGAGTTTTGCCCCGACTACATCTGGATTCGACCCGTGTCGCACACTTGGCTATGGTGGGTGAGTCTCCTAAAAAAAATTTTTTGTATACGCTAAGACTCAAATTCGAGACCTCGTTTAAGCGATACTAAATTATTTACTACTCGGACTAACCCGTTTGTGCATCTCACATGACTTAAGTGGACAAGTTAGACGTTACTTTCAATGGGCCTTTCTTGCCCCAATTTCAATGTCGTTGGGGCCCCACCTACCTTAGATGCCTTTCTTTATGGGCCCCACTCTAATGGTATCTTTTATGACTGGGCCTGGCCCACTCCCCTCACATCCACGTCATCCATGCACTGCCGGTTCACTCTTACCTTAAAATCACTTTCACTTCATTTCCCGCGGGCTCCACAAATCCAAAAGAGTAAATTACACCCCTACTTTTCTTCTACTTTTGAGTTCTGTTTTTTAAAATTTTTATTTTTGTCTTTCAACTTTTAAATACATTATTAAGAAATTAAAATAAAAAAAGTGATTACAATTTTCATAATTTTATAAATAATATGACTTGTTACAAATTTTATATACGACTATATTAATATTTTGTGGCTATATAATTGGGTTACATAAAAGTAACATTGTCGGGACTAAGAATAACTCTTTTAAAATTATTTTTAAAAATTTTGGTATTCAGCTTAAATTCAAGACATCATACTTTAACAGCTTTTTTTACTAAGATCAATATCTGTTTATTATTATTTATTTTTGACATAAGAAGGGTTAGCCAACTGATTAGTACGATGTTAGTATGAAATAACATTTTTATTTGTAATTTGGAGATATTAATAATTGAATCATTTTAATATTTAAAAGTAATGCGTATTGAACGAAAATTTATTTTGATTCACAAAAACTAAATAGCAAATAAGAGCTTCACATGAGAAATATTGTGGATATTCCACAGACAATAAATTAATCATGGGCTGAGATCCGATGCAACGCACGTATAAATTTCCCAGCACGGATAAAACAACCATAACAATATTAAAATACTGTAAAATTAATTTTATATTGGGGATGAGAATAAAATAAGAGATTTTATGCTTTGTGGGAAGATTTTTATTGGCATTTTTTTTGGTAAATAAGAAAGTTAAGTGTGGTTGTCAACATCATATGAAGAATCCATCGTAAGACAAGGAAGTTGAACAAACAAAATAATAAAGAGAACCAAATATTGAAGTCTTGGAACTTGCCGACATAACAGCAATGAAGCACATGTTAATCTGGTATAGAGGAAGAAGAAGTAGAAGAAGAAGAACAGTGAACTGTGAGAAGAAAAAGAAAAATGATGATGGCAATGGAAGACATGGAATCGTGTAATGTCCGGTTCTTAATGGTATGAACATTAAAAATGACATTTTCATGCGACTCAACAGCTAAGCATTAGGGTCGTTGCCACCCTTAATTGTTTATTTGTTGCCATATGTTTAATTTGCTTTATTTTTTTGACAAATCAATCTAAGTTTGCCAAATAGGTCAGTAAACTAATGAACTACATCATGCTGGGATGTCTGTTTTAAATAAATTGATAGAGTTAGATTTTATATTTTTGTACTCTTTATTGAGTTATAATGATGACATTTTGAATTAAAAAATATTTATACTTTAATAATTCTATTTTATTATATTAAGGGTGATGCACGTATAAATATATATTAATATTTTTACTTTATTTAATTAAATTCTATTTTAATTATAAGTAAGTTGATCCTAATTCAATCATTATTGACTCGTTACCTTAGTAAGTTCTATAACTAATAATTGATTAATTGGGATGAAATTTTTTTCATTTTCTTAAAAGTTACATAGTCTGAATTCAATACCTTATTTTAGGGCATTTTAAGTCCCTTTCTCCTCAACTTAATTAATTATTGTTGGTTACGTTTCATTTGCTTTTCATACATAGCTCTCTCTCTCTCTCCTCTCTCTTGGGGGATTTGATTAAGGTAATTAATTAGGTCTCCTTAATTGGCCATTTGTTATAACGATTGATGCAATGGGAAACAAATCCCAACGTTAATAAGCGAAAAGCTGCTTCCCATTCCCTGTATTTATCAAATAGTATCATATATATATATATAGAAGCATGATTATTGTGTATTGTAAAATATACATTTTGTAATCTGTCATGACATAAGTAATTATATTTATCTTTAAAGAATTCAACAAAATTTAGAAGAATACATTGGTCATGACAAAAACTATTGTATTTTTGTAGCAAATTATAATTTTTTTCATAAACTATTTTTATTAATTATATATATTAAACATGATTGTCATCAATAAAAATAATGATTAAAAAGATATTTAAAAAAAATTAATATGTATTTAAAGTATAAATATATAGCGTGGTGATTATGAAGGCATAACTCTCGTCCACATAAAACCAAACCAAACCAAAGCAATTGAAAATGTCGTCTTCCTTGTCAGGAGTCGCTTGCTCCCTGTCGCTCCATCACTAGGTAAGAAAAAAAGTGAACAGTAGACCTAAATAAATATATTTTATTTTTTATCTCATACACATTATTATAATTTACCAATACAAAAGTCATTCTAAAACTAACTATCCAAACACTTATTTATTCATAACTATTTTTTTATAAACTCTTCTCGAAAAACCCTTTTTTAAAAACTATATAAAAATATTTTTTTCATAAACTCTTTTATAATAATCTATCCAAACACACACACACACATATATATAGTGTTGTCATGCATGTTGCAATTACCATATCTTAAGAAGTGTTTCTAAGGCACTAACTTGTCAAGTTATATGGGGATTTATTATAATTTTAAAAAGACTAGTTTATATTACTTGCCAATTGATAAGTTTAATATATCACAGGTGATAAGTTATAATATTATTAATAATAAATCATAGCGTCTCAATTTTTTAATATACAATTAATGACAAGTTATTATGCCACAATTGATAAAGTAGGGCATGACAAGTTACGGTGTCACTAATAATAAATTATAACGCCCCAATTAATAAATTAATATGCTATTAATTATAAGTTAATTAGGATAAATTTGTCTTTCCATAATTTTATTAAATCTCTCACATATCTCTTAAAAATTTACGTAATAATTTTATAAAATTTAATAATTATAATTTATCTTTTTTAAAAATTGAGTACTATTTCCCCTATATTTTTCACCCTTAATATAATGTCATCATTTGAGAGAACCTAAATCACGCAATCATAAAAAATAAAAAATGAACTTGTAGGCATGCTTTTCAAATTCGAGTTTAAAACCCTAAGGATTATTTATGGTCTATCACGTCAACGCTAGTAATACCAGGATATATATATAGAGAACGAGAATAATAATATTTCTCCAATCATATATATAATGATGATTATGAAAAATGTACTTAATCTCTAATTCGATGTAATAATAATTCCAAACAATATAATAGAAAAACACACACACGCGTATATATATATATATATGGTATTGATGCTTTATGTAAAATATAGGATAGTATAAATATATGGTATTGATGAATTATGTAAAATATAGGGTAATATAAGTGCGATTAAAAATTAACACAGATAATAAAAAATAAATTTATATCTTATAAAAATATAAGTTGAATTTATTTTATTATTATAAAGACTTTTTTAATAGACTATCTTATAATTGCCTTTAAAGTATTTTATAAGTCTTAAAATTATATTTTAGTTTTAACAAGGGATCAATGTCAAATTTATATACACTTTGTCTTTTACCAAAAACAAGGAGGAGGGGGGGGGGGGGGGTAGTATAAGTTCCACATGCTTTTGATGTCTTGGTGGGTGTATTGTACATAGGGTTAACTCTAGTTAAAAATGTTTGGATTGATAGGAGAAAGTGAAAATAAAGAGAGTAAAGCAATAATATATATATACAGGATTTGTTGCTTGTGAGGAGGATGCATTATTTATAATTAAAATTAAAAAAAAAAAAAGTTGCAAGAAGAGAAAAATAGTATTAATTTGCGTGACAAGAAAGTGGAGCATGCCACCTGCCTAGGATTACGTACGTTCCGTCCCCAAATTATATATAAAAAGAAGATACTCATAATAAATGGCTTTTTTATTAATTTATTCCCCAAAATCCCATAGCTTATCTACTTAGTGGAGTATAATAGCTATCCTAATACCTATTCAATAATTTTCATTTCTCTACATACCGAAGAATCTCATCGACGAAATTAAAGTGCATTTATCTCACAACACCCGATGAAAAAATTAATTAAAGAATTCAGTTTTGGGCCTTTCAGTTTAATTTTGTTTTATTTTTGTTATATTTCGTTTTGGCCACATTATTTGCTACTACACTGAGTAAAAACTTTTCTAATATTAAACCTAGGCTGACATTGCAAGACTACATTGAATCAAAATCTATTTAAATGATTTTTTTTTTTCACGGGGAGGTTGTTCAAATTGAAAGTTTATAGTATTCTATAGTTGATTAAATATAGAATATTATGCTATAGTTTATTAAATTAAAAATTTATATAATATAAAATAAATAAATAAATTATACAAAGTTAATATAAAATCTTTGTCTATTTATAATATAAAATAAATTAAAAATATACTATTAACAAATTATCAACTGTATTATTCATTTGAACTTAATACAATTTATTTCTTCTGATCTTAAATATAAGTTAAATGATGAGTTTATTTTTATCTCTTAAAATTATATATATTTTTTTAAAATATCCTTATATAATTACATAAATTAATAGAGTCTCTATTAAAAATAATTTAAATATATATGATTAAAATAAATATTTTAAAAAAATTAATATATAATTATTATAAATTATTAGTTTAATAAATTTTTTAATTTATTTAAATTAATTAAATAAATTTTATATTAAAAACGGTAGTATTATTTATTATACAAAGTTAATGGAATGTTTTCTATGAACATTCTCTGATGCCGCGGGTTCGCAATTTGGTACCCTCCTGTTCCATTTCCATATCATATATTTAAATAGAAATAAATAAATATATTTTCTTCTATTTTAATGATAAAACATAGTTAATTAATTTATAAAAATGGAGAAAATTGGTAAAATTGATTATGTGTAATTATTGTGTAAAATATATGTATTACTTTCCGTATCATATAGTTTTTTTGGGGCCACAACCGTATAATATAGTGAGAAAAATGTATAATTTTCCACTTTTAAGCCTAGTTAGTTAGGAGGTTATTTTTTATTTATTTTATTTATAATTTTTTAAATTAATTTATCTAATTTATAAACTGATAAATAATATAATGTTAGACAAGAGTATTTAAAAAAAATAGATCATATTTATTATAATTAAATAATTTATATAATTTTATTAATATATTTAAATTAATTAAATAATTCTTATATTAAAATTAGAGAAGTGATTTATAGGAATAATGTAGAAAGACAAATAAATTGAAATCCAATGTCTAGAAAAATATCTCAATTAAATTTTATATTATCTCTAATTCTTAATATAAGATCTTTATTAACTAATTTGTATAGATTAAAAAATAAATTAATTGATTAATTAGAACAAATATGACATGATCTATAGACGTTATTAGATTACATATTAATTTATAAGTTATGTAAATTAGTTTAAGGAAAAAAAATACTCCCTTTAATTCTATTTATAAGTTTCAAATAATATATTTATATTATTTAAAAAATTAGTTAAAAATAATAACTATGTAAAAAATATATTTTTTGTAACTATATTTTTATTTATAAAAAAATAAATAATGGAGAAAACAAATAGAAAATATAAGAGGTAATAAGTAGAAAAAATACGATATATAATCAATTAAAAATAAATATAAAATAATAATATAATAAATATTTAAATAAATATAAAATAAAATTTATGAAAAAGATCATACCTATTTATAAATTTAAAATTTATAAATAAAATTAAATAGATAAAATGTTATATATAAAATAAACAAAAATATTATATTTATGATCATATCTAAACAGAGAATTGGTTCATGTATTAAAGTGGGGGAGTTAGTTTTTAGGATTAAAAAGTGTAGTAAGTGGAAGGCTGAGCTGGCAGAAGAGAAAAGATGGTCCCACTATATGAGATTTTTTTGTGAGGATAAATAAGTTGGAGGAAGGAGGGAATTGCGAATGGGTGTATGCAAGGAGAGAAGGCAACTGTAGAGATTGTCGCTTTCGAGGTTGCTTGGAGGCTTTTGTTGGAATTTCAACGTGACCCTGACCCCTCCTTCCCCCTTTTGCTGACGTGTTTCACGTCCCTCTCATCTCCCCCCGCTGGGCCCCACATTCACATGGCTAGATAGCCTCCTACCTATTCCCCCGCCCAACCCCGCGGGCCCCACTCCCCCCGTCTCCTGCCACGCCCCAACCTTCCCTCCTTTATTCCCAAAAGTCTCTCTCCCTTTTCCATATTTATTTCTCTCAGAATAATAATTTATTATTTTATTTTGGAACGCATCACGGGCGTACACGTGTAGGGGTGGATTCTGGGGAAGGCTACTGTTAGGGGCTGAGCATGTGCAACTCTGTAACCATTATCAGAGGGGAAGCTGGCATTGGGCAAAGCAACCCGTACACTCCAAAAATTGGAGGAAAAAAAAAAGAAAACAAACGAAACGAAAGCCTATACGGATTTGCTTTCCCATAAAGCAAACACTTCGGTTCCAGACTTCCACACACAGCATACTGCTTCTCCCTTCGTGGGTTTCTTTTCTTTTCTTTTCTTTTCTTCTCTTCTTCTTCTACTTCTTCTTCTTCTTTGTTTTCATTTACTAATTTAATTCATGTTTTAACTTTTAAGTCTAAATTTTTTTGGAACAAATGTCACTTTACTAATATTTAATATATAACTTAATTAAAAAATTAATTTTAATCATAAATATAATAAATATTTTTTATATTTATTAATTTTTTAAAATTATTTTTATTGATATTTTCTCAATAATAATTAAATAAAAGAAAGATAGAGAGATAATAAAGATAGTTAAAATATTTTAAAAATATATATCATATTAACTAATTTAACTAATTATTTTGATATAATTAAATTATTTAAGTACATTCTATATATATATATTATGTACCAGCTGACTGTAAGTCTAAATTTAAACATGCATTAAACCAGAACAAAAGTAATGGATTCATTAAAATGTAAAAGTATTATAGCATTTTTCAAAGATTATATTAAACGGAAACCTGTCAAGGATATTACTCTTAAGTCTATTTAGACTATTCAATTATTTAATATTTTTTTATAATTAATTATTGTTTACGGGATTTCAGTACAATTTTTTTATAATTATATATAATAATAAAATAAAAAATATTGTAATTACGTATTTAGTAATACCCCTAAGCCCGAATCTGATAATATGGGCACTTACTTCCTAGGAAATGAAATATATTCCATGGAAATCCCTGAATTTCATTTTAGTTGTTACAAAAATAAATTTTTACAAAAAGTAAGAAAAATCATTGAATGACATCAAATTTTATAAAATTAATCAACTATTTTTTTTTTCAAAATACCCTTAATCTTCTTTAAATGAATGTATCCAACAACACTTAAAAACAAGGGACAAAACTTGAAATAAAAGATTAATATATTTTTAAAAACTATACTTTTCCTATCATTAATATATGACATAATTGAGGAGTTGATATTGATCATAAATATAAATTATATTTTTTATATTTATTAATTTATTTTTAAATTACTTATATTGATACTCTATCCATAATAATTAAGTAAGAGAAGGAGTGTGAGTTAAGGAATACTATTAAAATATTTTAGAAAAAAATATATTATGTTAATTAATTTAATTAATTTTTATATATAATTAAATTATTTAAATATGTATTATATTAAATAATGGGGGAGACTAGGAGAGGCATTTTATTCTAGCATCTACTCCAACCACCCAATATTTCCATGCACTCTCATTCTCATATACCATCCTCACGAAAAAATAACATTATCCTCTCTCACGCTACTTTTTCTCCACATTCATCATCTAATGTATTAGAATTTGAGCCTCAATGTAATTATTAAGTTATTATAATATAATGTGATTTAGAGGATATGAGTTTAAATTATAAAAATATTTTTACTCGTTGATAAATGATCCTTCTTTTAAGTCACTAGATGAGTACTATTAAGTTATTTTTTTAATATTATCTCCTATCTTTTTTTTATATATAGGATAATACTATATATAAATAATAATTTGGTTTCTATTATTACTTTTAATTAATTATATGTCTTTTCGTATCTTTTTTATACTCATTCTTTTTATCTATCATCTTTATAAATAAAAGTATATTTAAAAAAATTATATTATTTATTATTTTTAACTAATTTTAGTCAATACTTTAATCCGTATGATTTGGATAAATATTACTTATAAAATTACCAAAGCATTACTCTTATTAATGTAATACAAATTTAAAAGTTTTTCATTTAAATATAGATAAAATTAAAAATTTATTTTATTTTTAGACAAAATTAATAGCTTAATCACCTCATTTTAGTCATAGTATATGATAGTTAAAACTTAAGATAGGTGTAGGCAGGTAATGAACAAAGTGAATGGGTGATTTGTGTGGGAAAAGAGGAAAGAAACAAATTTTACCCAACATCTAGTTTTGCTTTTGAGGGCCAGGAAGTCTCCTTGAATCCTCTTGGCATTTTGAGAGACGTTGGACAGGGCCCTTAAGTACTTTTTTGTCTTCCTCCCTTACTTTCCTTTCGAAACATTTCAAGACAAAACAGAAACCACAAGCGAAACTTACCACGGGTTAAATTAATAAAAAAATTAAATATATTATTATTTAAAATATATTTAATTTTTAAAAAATATTATTTTATTATAATTTTAATCACGATATTTAAAAAAATATCTTAACTCTTAAATATTTAAATTTATGATTAAAAATAATAAATAATTTTATTTTATCTAATATTAATATTGTCTAAAAATTTTTTACGCCATTTTTAAATTAACTGAATCTAATTTTTTTTAAAAATTTATATATATAAAAAAATATACAAGGGAAAATGTAATTGCCCATTCGTCATGAAAACGTGATTGTTTGGCTTGGCGGTAGAACCATGCCGCAATTATTTAGGGTTTAACGGAAAGAAAGCATTCTTATTTAACTGATCATTATTAATATATTATATATATTTTATTTGGACAACAAATAGATTTCATAATTACCACCCTAAAATCATTACCATTATTATTCATATTACATGTCCCTTCTTCCTTTTTTACCCCTCACGACTTATTCGTCAGCGTTTTCACACCACACCAACTTTTCACAGTCCCCCACTTCGTTCTTCTTCGCCTTGTGCCTGCCAGCTTCCAAAAATGAGAACTCTATAATCTCATGAACATTTCTTCACTCAGTGATTTTGATTTTTTGATCTTCTTGATTTTTTTTTAACTCCATTGATTATCAGAACAGTACCAATGGAGGGAGGGTGCTTGTTCTTCGGAGAAGAAATTGCAGGATTCTTCGGCGCTGAAGAAGTTGTGTTCTTCCATCTTAACATACTGACTCTGGTATGTTGTTTTCTGGAACTGAAAGCAGTTCATGGACGACGTCGGAGACATCAGAAGGGAGTGTTGGTGGTGGTGGCTCTGATGACGAAGACCAGCCGGCGATGAAACGGCGGCGTTGGGGCTTTTATTATTATCTTCGTTCAAGATTGCGCTTGAGTCGCTATCGGAAGCACCGTCTTTGAATTGATCCACTGGTGCTATGAGTGAAGCACCACCACCGCCTCCGACGACTACTCCATTGAAGCAGCCATAATTCAAGTCCTTGCACTCTGATTCAATAATAATGGAGGTTTCAGCCGGTGGCGGGATGCTCCGTTCGACGTTTTTATCGTCGGAATCAGACCCCGTCGTCATCTCTTCCTTCACTGAAATATCACTGTCTGTCTGCTCCTCGATTAATCTCGATTTCAATTCCTTAATCTGCAACAAAACCATCCAAATTCAATCAGAAAGCTAATAACAATGATGGGTTCCTGTAAAAACTTAAAATTTGAAGTTCTTTATGATGATGATCTCTTACCTCTTTGAGCAATGCTTCGTTGTCCTGTTGGAGGGTGTCGAAGTTAACTTTGAAGGCATCATAATTGGCTTTAAGAACGCCATAATCTCTCTCTAATTGCTTCGTTTTCCATCGTGCACGACGGTTCTGAAACCAAACTGCAACTTGACGAGGTTGTAATCCAAGTTCTTGAGCAAGCTTCACTTTCCTCTCAGGCTCAAGCTTGTTTTCGACCTCGAAGTTCTTCTCTAAAGCCTTAACTTGATCAACACTCAGACGCCGTTTCTTCTCCGACATCATTAAATGGCTCGATTCTTCCACGCACCCTTCCTCGTCTAATCCATCCAACATCATGGCTTGGAACTCCCTCCCATACACATAATTGTTATTATTGTTCCTAGGACTGTGTTCATCTGATAATGATAAGAAATTCAATACAAAATACAAATACAGTCAGCACAAACAATGATGATGATGATGGTTTTGCAATACCCAGAAAAGAACATCATAAAGCTAACATGAGAAATTCTAATTCAGGAAAAACTCGACAGAATCAGACATAATTGAATGATCATAAAAACTTTAAAAGCAGTAAAAAAGGATTTCTTTAGACCTGTGGATGGAGGACACATAGTGATCAAAGTACCCAAGGAATCGGAGCTTTCGAGTGATCTCTTCATGATGATGACTGGGGATGGAGAAAGAAAACAAACAACTCTTCTGCAGCACACACAGATCTTAATAGATCGGGGTGTTTTGATCCAGTAGTTACAGTCGCAGGTTAACGTATTTTTTTTAAAAAAAATGATCTTTTCACTTAAAAGGAGCCATTGGAAAGGAACACTCTGAGTGTTAAACAGCACCAATTTCTACAATACTGCTTAATAATATCTCCGACGACTCCGTGGTGTTCCTTCTCTGTAATGATTGCTACTTCATCACCCTCTTCACCCATCAAACTATAAAGAAGAAGACGAAGAAGAAGGAATCATAATTTGGAATCCATGGGGTTATGAGGGAAAAGCCAGAAAAAGGGGGGGGGGGGGGTGAAGAAGAAGGAGGAAGATGGGGAACCCACGGGTGAGTTTGGCTTTTGAAGAGAGTATAAATAGGACGAGTGGTGCGATGTAGAGTTAGAAACTGACTGGGGTTAGGGGCTTGTGGGGGGGCTTTTTTGGAATGAAATGAACCCAAATTCATTCCAAATGCAACTTTCTTTTGTGTTTCTGTCTATAACCGGTTTCAGCCTGGGAACTTCCGGTTTTTTCGACCGTTTCGTGAAACGAAGATACTATTTAGCAAAACGGCTCGGCTTTGTTTGAGCCGGCTCATCATGTCTTGGCTTTCTTTCTTGCTTGTTTGTTTTGTTGGGTAGAGTACCTCATTTTAATTTTAAGGATTTATCTAGGCCTAAACTAATTCAGATTGATCCGGAAAAAGACTACAAGAACGACAAATTCTATCACTAAATATTTAACTCTTATATTTTTAAAATTTAAACTCAACGTTTTTAATTAAGTTAGTATACCTATTTATCAGTTGAACTGGGTGTTTAGGGGTTGTCCTAGCTTTCTTTCGTCGGCCTATCATGCCCTTCAACTTCCCTGACTGGTTGGTGGCATTGAGCACATTTATAATTTAGGCGCAAAAAAAGGATTATATTTTATTTAATCAAAGTTTTGGCCAAACTTATCTAAATTAGGTTGATTTACGTAAAATTAAAAGGGATCCGTCCTATATACTTATTTTATATAAATTGTAATATTCAAGATAATATCCTATAGTTACGGCTTTGGAGTCCAATTTTATTTTTTTAAAATGTGTAAAGTTATGAGTTTAAACTATTTATGATTGTAATACATTTGAATTATGACAAAATTAATATATGGTCAAATTTTTTAAATTTTTAATTTTGTTTCATTGCATTAGTATGGGAATTCTAGACACAATGGTTTAATTATAGACATCTTAGATGGAAGTAGGGGTGGTAATGCGGGCCAACCCGCCGAAAACGGGTTGGCCCGCCGCGGGTTGGGGGGGAGGCGGGTTGGGGAAACCCCAACCCGAGACCGCCATGGCGGGTTGGCGGGCTAGCCCGCCAACCCGCCAGCTTTTTTTTTTTTTTTTTTTTAATTTTTTATATATAATTTTTAAATTTTTTTTCAACTTTTTTTTAAAAAAAAATTACATATGTCAATATTAATTAAATTCGAATCATGTCTTAAGTCGTCAAAATATTTATTTAGTCAATTTTGTTACTATCTATAGATAAATCTATCACAAAAAAAATTATAATAAAATAAAATAAATATATATAAAGAAAGAAATGACTCAATGAGATAAAGTTAATATAAATTAAGTATAATATCTCTTGTTTAACTAAGGCTCTCAAATTAGTAAGGTATAAATGTGTAATATAAATAATAAAAAAATTAAAAAAAAAAGTTAAAAAAAAAAAAAAAAAGCGGGCTAACCCGCCAACCCGGCGGGTTAGCCCGCCGCGGGTGCGGGCTTGGCGGGTGCGGGTCAAAAAGACCCGCATCAATGTGGGTTGCAATTTTTGCAACCCAACCCGCCAGTTTTTGGCGGGTTGGCGGGTTGGGCCCGCGAGCCCAACCCAAATTACCAGCCCTAGATGGAAGAAATATAAAAGAATGAAAAGTTTTTGATTTGAAAGTCAAAACTGAAACGGATTATGAGTATCTTCCATGATACTAACCTAATTTCTTTTTAATTTTTTTATTGATTGATGTTTGGAGAGGTGAGGAGTGAGAGATGCCTTCATATGCGCATGGTGTGCTCTTCGCCTTAAAATCATAATGCCATTTCCAAGTATTCATAATATGTAGAATCATTTGACGAAGAGATGAGATATACGATTATTTAGAGAGTGTTTAATCTCTAAAGAGTATTATTTTATTATGATTTTAATTACGGCGCTTTGAGAGATATCATAACTCTTGAATGCCTAAATTTACACCTGAGGGTAATAGACAGCTCGTTCTGCCTAACATTGTATTGCGTAGGAAGAAGGGAGATTTCGCTCTGCTATTGGATCGTAAGTGAGCCTAAACCTTTTTCTAAAAAATTTTGTATAAAAAAATAATGCCATTTACAAGTTATAAATTATTTTTAGCATATTTTATATATTCTAAAAAACTTTAAAACTAATTAATTATGTTATAAAATTGAATAATTTTTTAATTTTATCTCTGTTTAATATAATTTATAACTTCTAAAAATAAAATCAATATAATAATAAATAAAAAGTAAAATAGTATATTCACATAAAAAAATTTATCTATCTTATAAATATGATTAAAATAATTTTTTTTACTTTATAAATAAATAAGAGAAATATTGGTTTGAAGTGTCAAACAATTTGATTATGGCGGATCTCCCTTGCATCGTGTCACAGTGAAAACATTACGGTTTGTTTGTTAAAGGACACATCTATATCTATATAATTTGATCTTTGTAATCCATCAAAATTTAAAATTTGATCTAAATAAGATATAAATACTAACAATATGACATGACAAACTAGACTTATCCTGCAGTTTTCCACCCGTAGAGTTTACTACTATTAGATCTCAAGGTCATTTGCATGATGCACATGAAGCTACTCCTCCGATCGATCCTCTTTCACTTTTTAATATGTAAATTAATTGATTAATTTAAATAAATTAGTTAACTATAATTAATATAAGAGTTAGTTAATTAATTGTATACATTAAGGAGTGTATAATATGATCAAATCTAAATCTTTAAAATGAATTCATATTACATACTCATTAATTTATTTAAATTAGTCAACTAATTCTTATTTTAATTATAATTAATTTATTTATTTAGTTTTTTAATATATTTAAATTAGTCAATTAATTCTTATATTAAGAACTAAAAAAAATAAATATAGAGGATGTATATTTAGAAACGTACTTGCTAGAGGAAGAATTTTTTTTGTTACGTTCTAAACTTTAAACTTTAAGAGAGATTAATTTCAAAGTATAAAATGTCACAACACCCTTAATTTAAAAAAAAAACATTGAGAGGATGTGCATGACTGAGAGAAAAAAAAAATTCAAGTAAACAAGCGATAACCTCTTTTGAGTTCTGTGCAATTTTGGCATACTAATTTGGGATTGCCATTTAGTCTGAGTTTGATTTGTGAAAACAAATCTTTTGAACCTAAACAATAGTTTTGATTCTAAAGCACTAAAATACTCAAAGAAAGACTAAAATTGATTATAGAATAAAATTATAGTTTTCTTTATTCAAAAAGTTTTAAACCATGATTTTTCATAAGTTAATCGGACTAGCTTGTTTTTTTAATTCTTAATATAAAATAATAATTTTATCCTTTTAAATTTTTATTTTATATATTTTCTGATAATTTATCTATTAAAAATTTTATTTTAATAATAATTATCTAAATATTTATTTTTTTTAAAATCACTTTATGATCAATTTTTTTTTAAATATATTCTCAATAAGCTAAATCAAATATATCTGTGTTTTTGGAGGATATAACATTAGGTGTTGTGCCATCTTTTATTTTCTTTTTAACCATGGCTTTTTTTCCCTTAAAATAAACAAAAGTTATATAGTACATAATATTTTAATTTTATTTTTTTATATATTTAATATTATAATTTTATTTATAGTATAATTTTATACATAATCTTTTTAATTTAGTACAATTTCTTATAATTTTTTAATTTAGTATAATTTATACATAATCTTATTTTTTAAGTATAAAAAATTATATCAAATTAAATACATTATGAGTAAAATTATACTATAAATAAAATTAAAATATTAAATATATATAAAAAATAAAATTAAAATATTAGTGCAATATAACCCCATGAACAAAGAATAATGTTTTGAAGCATGAAATGAAACAATCGTGGCTGTTCATTCCATCAGTGAATGTGTTCTCGCCACATCATTTCATTCTTTTTCCCTTTCATTGAACCTGATCTTCGCCGTCCATTTAAACACAGTAACGATGCCGTTTTATGTCCCCTGCATCCCGCCACTCCTTTGCTTACCAAAACTTTTCATCCATTTGTTGGAGTGAAAGGTATAGTTCGTGTTTCTATTGATAATTTAAAGTCCCAAATTAATTTTTTAATAGTAATTTTACAATTTATGAAGTAAATATATAAAGAGAGTTTTACCTCGATTTACATGAACATGTTTATTGAAAGCTAATAAAAACAAACACAAAATAAAGTCAATATATCTATAGTAACTTGTGGCTAAAAAATATATTTTTCTATCATTAATATATGATCTAATTAAAAAATTAATATTAGTCTTAAATATAAGACATATTTTCTATATTTATAATTTTTTTAAATTATCTATATTGATGCTCCATCAATAATAATCAAATAAGAGAGAGAGGGAGAATTAATAAAAAAATTAGAGTATTTTAAAAATATATTAAATTAACTAATTTAACTAATTTTATTAATATTATTAAATTAATTAAATATGTCACACATTTAATATTGGATAAATTCATATCTACATGAATTGGCTAATCATGCTATGCTGGCTTTCAATCTTATTTAAAATGATTATTTCTCAAACTATGCTCTTACTAATGTTATTAAAGAGGAGATTAGCAATTTAATCATTGATTATAGATTTAGTTTCTAAATTTTCTTTCAAATTAAATCTCACCCTTTGTTCATTAAAAGGCAAGGGCGCTATATATGCTCCATTTCCATTCATCAAATCAAAACGCACCGCATAGTCCAACTTCGCACTACATGATCTTGACCCTGATGCCTGACAGTAAAATGTAATTATCATCATCATTATAATTAATCTAATTATGATGAAATGAACAAGCTTCTAGAATATTCGATTCGAGGGACTAGCAGAATTCACTGTGTTGTTCATTAATTTTGAAGACAGAAGTTCTATTCATATAGATATTGGTGGGTCTCTATCTCTTCCGCTTACATAAGAAATGTTATTATAAATTATAGGGTTTTGGTTTTATATATAAATATGGGTGAGTTGAAAAAAACTATTCTTACAAATATTCCAATTAAATTCTCATTGGATGATCTTGTTCAACGTTCAGAAGCAAAGTATAAAAAAGTGCCCAATACCGTATCTTTGAATTTAATACAACGATCAATTTCAAACTTTTGGTTCATTATTATATAATAGAAATAATTTATATGTTGTACTCGTTTGATTTTTTTTAAAATTATAATTTAAAAAATATTTTTAAGTTAAATTATAGTTTGGGTAAAAAATTAAATAAACAACTACCAAATATTTAGAAGAGTTTCTGGAATAAACTATAGTTTTAGAGTCTAAAATCATGATTTCAGATAATTTTGTGAATCTAACTTTTAGGTGAGAAAAAAAGCTTTTAGGCTATGTAATAATTATTTTGTATAAAAAAATAACTATTTTATTTTTATCTTTTTTCTCTATCATTTTATCCTATACTATTTATGATAATTTATATATAAAAAAAGTTATTTTTGTAATACTTATTTAAAAATTTATTTTTTTAATTTTTTTTAAATTATTATCTATAAATTTTTCTCCAAAAAATTAGAACAAATGATGAACATTGTCCTCGGTATGGTTCATTAGAGATAATATAAATCACTTTCATATTTGTTTTTTAAAACAAAGGGGTTGGTCAAAGCAACACTTGTCACGAGATTACAGGAAACGGGGTACGGGTGAATATATAATTCTAATGTTAAAAAAAAGCCGCCTAATAATATTAAAATAGGCCCAGGAATCAGGGTTAGCAAATTACTTAAGGTATAAAATATTTTTTATTATCTAATAAATTTTGTATATATATTATTAGGCCTTGCTAAGTCGATTGAGTTGTTAATTTTTTATTTGACTTCCAAAATGATTAATATATAAAAAACTTATTAAGTATGTATATTTCAATTGATTTGTATGATTCTCTTATTCATTATTTTGGTAGTCCCGCACGCAAGCAACTAATGATATCATATTTCTTATTATCATATCGTTGTCTATATATATAATTTTGACTCATATTTCTTATTATTAGAAAAGAGATTATAGAGAAAAGTTTATGGAAAAAAAATAATTTTGACTAAACGAGTGTTTGGATAGTTATTTTCAGAAAGATTTTTATTATTAAAAAATTATTAAAAATGATATGATTTTATTAAAAATATGAGAAACGAGAGAATAGAGATGAAAGAAAGTAGAAAAGAGAGATGAGAGAGGAGAAAGGGTGAAAAAGATATAAGATAGAGGAGACATGATAAAAAAAGAGATGAGAAATGAGAAAGAGTGTGAGAATAAATAAGGGTAAAATAGTAATTAGATAGTTTATAAACTCTTTTACTATTTTATATTCCATTCTCAGTAGCTTATGCAAAACTTTAGTTTTAAACTATAGTTTAGTTTAAAAGCCCGTTTGAATAAATATGATTATTTATTTTAAAATTTATTTAAATTAAAATTTAGGTCAGAAACCCTTCTAAAACCTAAATTTTGAACAAATCCAAACAGACACATAGACACACAACTAAGAGCATATGGTAAGCCCCTGTCAACTAAGTTGTTATATACTGTCAGGAGTCTTATATTAAGAGGATAACTTTAAAACAGAGGCCTAGGGCATGTTTGGATAAGAGTTTAGAAAAAGGCTTATAAAAAATGGCTTTTAGACAACTTTTAGAAAATGCTTTTGGAGACAAGCTTATGAAAAAAAAGTTGTTCTAAATAAATGAGTATTTAGATAGTTATTACGAGAAAAATTTTTGTAATCGAAAAATTACCGAAAATGGTATGATTTTATTAAAAATATGAAAGATGGGAGAGGGTAGAGAAGAGAGAGAGAGGAGAGAGGAGAGATGAGAAAGGATGGAGAAGAAAGAGAGAGAGGAGAGAGGGTGTAAGAAAAAGTAAAGGTAAAATAGTAATTGGGTAGTCTATAAACTCTTTTACTGTTCTAGAAGCTAGTCTCAGCAGTTTATCCAAAACTTTAATTTTAAACTATAGTTTTGTCAAAAAATCTTTTTAGACAAATATGATTGTTTGTTTTAAAATTTCTCCAAACTAAAGTTTAGACTAAAAGTATTTTTAAAACTTTGGTTTTATGTTTTTCCAAACATACTTATAAGATTTTAACTCTCCAACTCGAATAGTTAACTTGTAGAATATAGAGTCTGTTTGGATTAGTATTTTAAGAAGAGTTTATGTAAAAAAGTGATTTTGAATAAGCACATATGGAGAAGAGCTTATGAAAAAAAAATTATGAATAAATAAATATTTAGATAGTTATTACTAGAATAATTTTTGTGATTAATCAATCACTAGAAAGGGTATGAGATAAAAAAAAATATTACTACTTACTGTTCATCATCTTCATCCGACTTTGATAACCTCTGCGACTTCCACCATTGTAGTTCCACCAGCGACAGCAACGACAGCTACTTCCTCCTCTCCGCGACCCACCACTGCAGATCTGAAGGAGGAGAAAGAGGACGAAAGTCCTCTCCGCCACCAACCGCTATAGATCTAAAGGGAGGAGAGAGAAGACAGAAGTCCTCTTTGCGACTTCCTCCTCTTCGACGACGACAGATGGAAGGGAGGAGAGAGAGGACGACGAGAGAAGTGGTAGCATTAGGAAAGGAAGGAGAGAGAGGATGAACGATGAGAGGACAACAGTAGGAGGCGACGACGAGAGCAGATGGAGGAGAAAAGGGGCGTCGGAGAGGGAGGAGAGGGTGTCATAAAAAATAGGGTTAAAATAGTAATAGAGTAGCCTATAAACTCTTTTCCTATATAAAAGTTAATTCCCAACAACTTATTCGAAACATAAGTTTAAACCAACTTATGAAAAAAATACTTATGGAGAATTAGCAGATGTTTGATTATATTTTTTCTAAAATTATAATTTGAGCTAAAAATATTTTAAAACCTAAAAGTTTAGGTGTAACTAAATACCCATATATTTTTTTATGCTCGTTATATTATGAGGTTTAGAATTCGACCTTCACCACTTACTTCAGTGGAGAGAGAGAATCCTACTATATTTACATCCAATTGAGTTGGTATATTTTGATAAGTTTTAGTGGGGACTATATATATATATATATATGCCTAATGCAAACAAAAATATATTTAATATTTGAAACAATGTGCTCAATCTTTCAAAAATTAAGTTGTAACAGAATGCGTCGTGAAAATTACAACAATAATTCATTAATTAATGGCTTTTCGGACAAAACCATCCGGTTTAATTCAATTTCGATTACTATTAAACAAACAAATGAATTAATATCAATGTGATTAAAGTTTAAGATCTAATTTTATCTTAAAATTTTTCATGTAAAAATTATGGGTATTGGGACATTTTTCTTAGACCAATATAATTCTAAAAATATTTAAAAATGAGTAACATGCCACTGGCTATTAAAAATATTAATAATTAATATTAATTTTTTAACAGTTAGAGTGATTTTATTCGTCTTTTAACATTTTTTGGACAATATTAATTTATAATTTTTTTTGAATATCCATAATTTCTATACGAAAATTTTAAGATCAAAATTAGACATTAACAAGTATGATATATATATTTTTGTTACAAAAATTTTTAGAAAGGGATTAGGTTTACCTACGATTTAAGGATAAGGCGAAATCTCCTTTCTTCATAAGCGATACTAATGTCAGACAGGGTGAACCCTTAATTACTCTCAGGCGTAAACCTAAACACTCAAGAGTTATGATATTTTCTTAAACGCCATGACTGGAACTACAAAGTATGATATTTTTTTTATTATAAAATTTTTTAAAAGGGGTTTAGCTCACCCACGATCTAAGGGCAGGGCAAAATTTTTCCTCAGTCACACTTTATAAACCTAAGCACCTAGAAGTTAGGATGCCTCTCCAAGCACCGCGACTAAAATCACAACAAAGTAGTATTCCTCAGAGATCGAACATACTCTAAATAATCACATGTCTTATTCTTTCGTTGAACCATCAACAATACTACAGTACTACTACCATATAATAGTACTACAGTACTACTACCATATAATAGTTGTTTAAAGTTGAAACTTTTTTCTTTTGAAAAGAAGAAGAAGAAAAGCTACTAACGTGGAGAAAGCATGCACAACTAGGCTCTGATGTCTGTACTGAAAACTGTTGTATAAGCATTCATCACAAAAGGATCAAAGGCCTCTGCTTTATATATACACAAATGTGGGACTTTGGTCTTACGTGAGAAAAGGAGTGGGACCAAATATTAGATGGTATATAATGGCAACAACACAACACGTGCGAGGAGGGCCACAAGCAATATTAATGAGCACAGTTCGAAGGTTGGCAGAAGCAGACTCGTAATTAATACATACATACATACATACATACATACATACATACGTACGTACGTACGTATATATATATATATATATATATATATTGCTCTGAAACAAACAGCGTCTTCGTGGGGACCTTCTTCCATCATCCTTATCTTTTAACCTTACCTATACAAATCAATCAAACTTACTGGGAATGCTTCAGATTGGGTACCTTCGTTCCTTCGTATCAGAATCACACTCATATATATGCATGTTCGACTTTGAAACTAATCTCCTATTATCACTAGTAGCAAAACAAATTTCTACAGCGGAGCTTTTACTGTGAATGCTGTGAGTACGGTGACGAAAGTTAGTCGGTATACGAGATTGGTTGATTTTCTACACCAACTCCTTTAACAATGGGCGTGTAAAATACTTTCTAAACCGGTTAAGACAACTGTAAGTGTAGACAGTAAAAAAATTCTTTCTACATAGGTTTGTATCAAGTGGGTTAATTACTTGTGATTTAATTAACTTGTTTAATTGTGGGTTAATTACTGGCTAGTTGTATTTTCTGTATTGTGTTGTCCTATATATGGATCGTATTTGTTTCAAGTGTAAATGGTAGTTAGGGAATAAAAAAACATAAAAAACGCAAATTTTTTCACACCAATTAATATCACAATCAGTATAGAAATTAGAGGACTTTTTTCTTAGCATTTTCTAAAGTAAAATGCAATCGGTGTAATAAAAAGATTTTTTTCAATGGGTCTAAAATTACTGTAAAAAGTTCGAGAATTTTTTACATTGGTTATATTTAATTTATATATCTGTTACTGGTATAATTTTTTTTTTCTTTTACCATTGTAGAGAGCCCGCATCTAAAAATATTCGTGACAAACAAACAAATCGTTTAAGATACTCACGTCTAGGTTTTTTTTGTCTTTAAAATATATTATATGTATATATTTATCTAATCCTATTTATAAGTCATCATTAACATATTTTACTCAAATTAAAAAAAAATTATTACTTCTATATTAAAATTTAATAATTTTTTAATTTTATATTTGTATATACATTAACATTATTAAATTGTATTATATCAAAAAAAATATATCTCATATCTATACGTATATATTTATATACAAAATTTAATAATATAACTCATCAATAAAATAAAACAATTATTTCTCTCCCTCTATCCTATAGATGGAAAATAATGTAGGGGAGAAGGGCAAGAGTGGAAGAGGCAGGCGGTGGGTTGGGGGAGATTGTATTGTAGTGGCTGACTTCCACAAAGGCGTCTGCTGTGCTTTAAATTAGCTCCCTTGTCTTTGTTCCATCTCCCTCAACACTTTCAAACCTACTTGTAATTATAAGTATTAATGGCGGCCTTCTTCTTCATTTGGGTATTAATCGCTGCTATTACTAGTAGTAGTTAATCATTCTTCCAACACAAGAAATCATCACAATTCTTCACAATTCCACAAGCTTAATCATTTGCTGTGTCAACGGGACTAACGTTTGAGTTTGAGAGTGATAGGCACTCGTTCCCATGAATCATCCTCCCTCTATCTTTGTCTTCTTTCTCTAGTGGCACTGCTTGCTCTCACTCTCCTTTTTCACTCACACGCATGAGATTAGAACTCAACCCCCGACCAAAGAACTAATGGCTCAGGGGTATTCACTCTCCCCAATAGAGGAGAGGTCGCAGGTTGGACTTGCTGATAGTGCATGTGAGTGTGGGTTTATGTACTAATATATATAATTTAATTTGACCCTTATAAAAAAAAACTTAACCCATGTCGTTATTCGGACTAATGAATTGATGAGTAGTTCGTCTAATTGGTTTGGCCATAAATTTTAAACGAGGCGATGACATTAAATTTTATAATTTTTTTAATGAATCAATCTCCTTATAAGTTTTTCGAGTCTAAAATATCATTTTGAGTAAAAAAAAAATAATATTTTATCATATTTATGTATTACTTTATTTTATTAGATAATATGCGATATATTCATAAATATTTTATTTATAAATTAATATCTTTTTATTTAAATATTTTAAATTATTCTTTTTAATAATATATGTGAATATTTTAATTAAATTATATTAACTTAATTATAATTAGGCTGATGCTAGTTTAATTACAGTTACACCAATAACCCTTAAACTACTATATTAACTAGTTTAACAACTGATCCAACTTTCATAACTTGCTCTTAAGAACAAAATATGAATTGAATATTTGATTAATTGAACTAATTTTTTCAGTTTATAATAACAGATTCATGAGGTCTGTCTCTTTAAAAAATGAAGAGATTCGCTATGCGAAGACCCAATCACTTTTGTAAATTAGGATATTTGAACATAATAAATACATTGAGAGAAAAAAAAAGAGACAGTAAAAAAATAATTTCTAAGGAGTTGAGAAATCTATAGAATCTGAATTATGAATCTCTTCAAGTTATTAAATCACGTTATTTTCTCCACTCAATCTTGTATTCCCACACAATTTGCACAAAGAAAATTTCAAATAACCTGCCAGACTCTTTGGTTATAATGACTTGACTTCTTGATTAAATAGATTTAGGCCTAGTGCATGTTTGGCACCATGGTTAGAAACTATGGTTTTGGCCAAAATTTTAGTTTGAGAAAAATTTAGGCAAACAGTCATATTTAGACAAAATCTTGGTTTAGCCAAAACTAAAGTTTAAAACTATAATTTTGAATAAACTGTTGAAAATAGCTTTTAGAATAGCAAACCTTAGTTTTGACTATCTAATTACTATCTTACCCCTACTTTTTTTACACTATTTCTCCTCTGTCATATTTTTTTTTACACCCTCTCTCCTCTCTCTTCTCTACACTCTCTACTCTCTCCTCTTTTTTTTTACCCTCTCTCTTCTCTCTTACTTTTAATCAAATCATACTTTTTTTGATAATTTATTAATATAAAAAAATAATTCTCTACTAATCATTTAAACGTCTCTATTCCTCAAATTTATTCTTTCTAAAATTTATTGTCGTAATCTATTCTCACAAGTTAATTCAAACGCCCCTAATCTATAAAGGTGGATCAGAAATTCCATCATTACCAAACAGGTTTCTTTAATGGATTTTTAATTGTTTTTAATAATCAGAAACAAACAACCAAAATCCAAAAGTGAGTGTTAATTTTCAACACTGAAAAGTCTGTATTCACACTCCGGACAGAGAATTTACAACACGGAGAGATGTCTGTTTCTGGAGTGATGAGTTCCCACTTTTGAATTCCACGAGACAGCTCAAGTAGGACCCACAACATTGGAAATCTCAAGAGAAAAAGAAGCAGACAACTTTAATTTAGGCTGTCATTTGAATCCAAGCATGCCAAACGACGTAACGCAATAAGGAAAAATTAGAGAGAGGAATAGTTTTCTTTTCAAACAATCACTTGGGAGTCACAAAGTTTTCCATGATTCGTTCGGATGCCATACGCAAAGTAAAGAGACACGACTTTTTGTTTTTGGCAATAAATCCTATATAAGATATAAAATGTGTTAAAACTAAAGAAATACTAACATACTATATGGATTATATCATATAATTTTTTTGTGAAAATTTATTCATTTTTTTAGAAAATTAATTTATAAATCTTTATAATTTTATATATTTTTTAATCAGACATATTTATAATTTTTTATGAGTTAGAGGTCTAATTTTATCGCAAAAGTCGCCCCTCTTTGTCTTGAAAAGTTGGCAGCTTTGATGGGTGTTAGGGAGTTGGATTGGGGCACGAGCGGAGGCACTAACTTCTGAACATGAACAAGAACATCGACCACGTTGGCCTCCAACAAGATTCAATCTTGTTGGGGGCAGAGTTTCTCCAAGGCAGCTAGGGTAGGCATCAGGTTTTGAATGATGATGTGGCCATATAAGAGTGCCAAATCGACATTCTTTAGCCACGTCCTTGCCGGCATTTCATTTTGGAGTCAAACTTTTTCAATTAATGGTCAACATTATGATCCGTTTGATTAGGTTGAGGTTGTTACAATTTTATGCTTTCCAATGTGACATGGCTCCAAAAAAATCCTTCAAACCCATACGGCTCTTTCTCAAAAACATTAGGATTTTTAACTTTTACTCGTTTTTTAACATTTTTAAAGAGATACTAATATAAAAAACCTTATAACACGTACGTAAAAATGACGCGGAATGGTGGGAGTTACATGAGAAACTTTAAGTGAAAAAGGGGTTTCAAGGGTAAATAACTTCAAATTTTGGGCCTCTAAGCACAACTCTCCCATCGAGAGGAGCAGCTGTGCACGGAATCCAATAGAGGCGAAGAAAAGAAAAGCAGATGATAAGGAAAGTGGGCTTTTTGTCTGACAGCGCATACCTCCTAGTGGTAGGCAGCCACCTTTCGTTTTTCTTGTTATCTGTGCGCTTTCTCTTTCTCTTTCTCTTCCAAACCCTAAAGACCTATCCCCCACCTGAATCTCCTTTTTCCTTCTTTAATCAATCAATCAATCAATCAATTAATTATAGTACTTATTATTAATTAACTCATTCACTACATTTCCTGCTTGACCCTATTATGACACGACAGAATCTTGTGCCTGCTCCTTAAGTGGAGAATTTTGGATCTAACTGTGATTAAAAAAAAGTGGGCAGAAATCAGTAAAATTTTTAAATAATTTATACTGTAGAAAATTCTAATTGTTTGATAAAACATCATCTTTTAAATAACTTCTTATTACTTTGTTTTTTTTAAAAATAACTTTCTTACATTCTCAAAATCAAAATTGTTTGCACTGTTTGCAAATATTTGGTTTCATTTACAAAACCAAACGAGTAATGGATCCGATTGATGAACGGGCCTACTTTTAGATGTTTTAGTGTGGGTTGGGCTCGGCCTATTGGGCTTCCTTGCCTCTATAAAGCCCAATTAGAAAACTGGGCTTCATGGTTTTATGATTTGGGAATTGGATGAGCTCAAATCACGTATAAGTATTCGGAAAATACCAACGAAAGTTAGTCCGAGTAGTAAACGGTTCGGTATCGTTTAAACGAGGTCTCGAATTTGAGCCTTGGCGTATACAAAAAATCCCCGTTGGGAAACTCACCCACTATAGCCAGGTGCGCGACGCGGGTCGAATCCGGATGTAGTCAGGGAAAAGCTCCTGTGAACCGGGTGGGTAACAAAAAAAAATATGCAGAAAATCTCCGTTGGGAGACTCACCCACTATAGACAGGTGCGCGACGCGGATCGGATCTGGATGTAGTCAGGGCAAAGCTCCGGTGAACCGAGTGGGCAACTAAAAAAAATAACGTATAAGCTAGACACAACTTTTTACGGCTTTCTTAAGAATTGAAGCTCTAGTATATTTTTAGAGTTTAGAATAAGATTGTAGATACTCTGGTTAAAGAATGTTTGACTATTACAAAAATTTTATATTTTTGTCTTCTACGTTTGGAGTCTGTTGTTCTTACATGTTATTTGGGATCTAATTTTGTTCTGATTTAGATTTATTTGTTTCAGATGGTTTGCTCTCTCTTGTTAAAAAAAAAGGCTAGGCACAACTTGTTTCAGAACACTTTTCTTTGGATCTTATTTCTTGGAAAAGCATTAGAAAAAACTCTAATAAGTTATTTTACTTTAATCGAGATCAGGTCAAAAAACAGAAAGACGGCCATGATAAATACAAATCTTAACTTATTATATTATAGTTTAAATATTTGATGACAAAAATATAAATAATTATTCTCAAACAAGTAAAGAAATCCTGACTGGATTGTTTTTCCTATTTAGGGCCTATCTATAGGCATGAAACCCAAAATACTGGAGGGAGAGCTATTAGCAGTTTAGCACTTAGCAGAAAGGAATACGGATGCCACCTTGTTTTTTCAAATTGAGTATGTAATGTTTATCCCTTAATTCAGATATTCTAAATTAAATATAGTTCAGATTTTATTTTTTTATCCTCAATATTGTAATATTCTTTTTATTTCAATATATGCAAAATATAAAATAAAAATAACATCATGATTGATTTTTTTAAAAAAAAAACTAAAGTTCTCTACTTAAAAATCTTAAGTCCAAGCCACTTAAATTAAAAATTATATCTAAATTATTCATACAAAAAATAAGTATGTGATGTGAGAAAAATGGATGCTACAAACCCAACAATTTTTTTTCTCTCCCTCCAGAATTTTACTCCGACTATATCCGAATCCGACTCACATCGCGCACCTAATTATGGTGGGTGAGTCTCTCAACGGGAATTTTTTACATATGCTAAAGCTCAAACTCAAAACCTCACTTAAATATTACTGAACTACTTATCACTTAGATTAATTCTTGTTAATATAAATCTAACAATTATATCAACTTATTAGGTTCGATACATAAGTACACATTAGTTTAGAGATTAGAGACGTCAGCTTTGGTTTTTGTTATGTATTAAATTTGGATTAATTTAAGCCCGACAAATTTCAATGATAAGAGAAAAGAAAAGTTGAGGCCACCCTTTTTATAAAGAACAAGCTAGATCAGAGATAAGAAAAGTTGATGCCACACTTTTTATAAAGAACACAGGCTAGGTGTTTGCAATTCTTTTTATTTAAAAGAACTGTCACAACAACTTTGTATATGCGATATAAGCTCCTCTTTATAATAAAGTTTTTATATTACAAGACGATAAAACTTTTAACTAATAAAGATAAATTGTAGGACTCATGCAGCTGCAATTACAACTAGGATAGGTTGCAGCCCTAAAGACAAATTCAGATTAGGGTGACGCAAGAGAGGGGAGAGAAAGGGGGACAACGGAAGCGACCACCTGCCACCTTTTCTCAATCCTGACCTGCCACACGGCCTTCCTTCTATCTGACACGTGGATCTCCTGTTTTATTTTATGACGTTCACACTTCTCACTAGGGTGTGCATAAGCAAAATTGGCACGACAACCTCTGCCCGCTATCAGATTTAAAAAAAATATAAGTTATATTTTATAATTTGATACTCACTTCTATCTGATAAAAATCTTAATTATATTAGGTTAGTTATGAGCAGTCTGAGTATACTTAAATTATGATGCCATATTTATATTATAAAAAAAATTTATAATTATGAACTTCTAAAATAATACTATATTCATATGCATTCAAGATTTAAATAATATATATAATTCATTAAGAATAAAATAACAAAAAGATAACAATTAAAATATTAAAATTTATTGCATATATATAAAATTTTTTTTTGAAATATAAGTAATTTATAATTATAACTTTACATCAATTTCTTCAATGTTAACAAGGATGAAGTATTAAAAAAAATAAAATAAACAATTATAATTTATAATATAATTATATGATGATTAGTAAAGTTAAAAAAAAATATAATTATAAATTTTAAAAGATACAATTTACCTATTTAACTATTTATATTTTTAAAATGATTTTTTAGTTACTAATAGATATCTTATTCTCCCTTTTAAGTATAGCATCTAAAGAAAAAAATAAAAAAAATAAATATTCATAGGCAGGATAACTCTCTACTTAGTGCCTAGTTAAAAAAAATATAGACTATATTTTATAGCATAATACCTAATTTAGTCTTATATTTTGTAGGTTGAGCAAAATTTTGTGTATACACTTCTACTTATCACGTTGCTATCACGTGCTTTTGCTGCTACTCTAGAATTTGGGGTCTCCCTTCCCTCCCTAATCTTAATTGCAAAGGCATCTCTCTATTAAACGTATTTTTGATTCTTTGTCCATACAGTTAAAACGGTATAATTTTAATTTTAAAAATAAATAATATATATTTATTAAATAGGCCAAGAATTAGGTCTTTATATTGAGGGCCTTTATATTATTTTTTAATATAAAATTATTGTATTTATATTTAAAATTAAAATTATTTAGAGGCACAATGGAAAATACTCTTAATGGATAGAGCCCTGATAGCAAATCTTAATGGCTAAGGAAAAATTGAAAATAATTATTATTTAAAAAATATATATATTTATATTACTGTAAAATTTATTGTTGTACTTAAATTTGGTAAAACATATTTTATTGTGAATATAATTATTTTTTAACTACAGTAAAAAAATATTTTATTATTGTACTTAAAAGTATTTTTTATATAGTTAAAAAATTGTATTTTTTGAAGATAGTTGGCATGATCAGAGATTTTTTAGAATTTTTCAATTAAAAAATATAACGAAATTTGATGCTAAAAGCTGAGAATTGCCTGAAGATTTGCCGTATGGTCTTGTGAGTTGTCAGTGGCAATGGTGATTGGATGGTTCAGAATACACTGAAATGAAATCTTTCTGTCCCACAAACTCAGCGATTTTTTAAAATAGATCATGACAAATAAATTATATTTCTCTCATTTTTAATATAAAATATATTTAATTAATTTAATAATATTAAATAATTTATTTAAACTATTTAATGTGATATATTTTTTAAAAAATATTTTAATTATTTTTTTTATTTTTTTATTTAATTATTATTATTGAAATACAATATGAAATAATTTAAAAAAATTATAAAAAATATATCTTAAACTAAAATCAAATTTTCAATAAAATTTTGTGTTAAAAATCGAAAGAGTAACTAATTAATTTCAACTCCTTCCTCTTTTTCCCCAACAATTTCAAGTTATTCCAAATCAATGCTCCCTCTTATCTACTCCTACGTCTTAAATTGTGTTGTTAAAAAAATATTTAAAATTAATTAAAAATAATAAATATATAAAATCTTTTTTTAAATATGCTGTTATTTTTTATAGTTAAATATGAGAGAGTAGTAACAAATAAAATCACCTATAATATGTTTTTTAAAAAGTGTATTTTTTTTTAAAAACATTTTAAAACACTTTTTCAAAGTTTTTTAAAATACAATTTTTTAAAGTGTTTTTAAGAAAACACTTTTTTTAAAAAGTATTCTAAAAAATTACTTTTTTGATTAGTGGAGAGAAAGATTGAGGAGAGAGAGGTGATTATAAGAGGATTTGTATTCTATTTTTAATTAAATTGTGTTGTTAGAAAAAATAGTTAAAAGTAATTAAAAATAATAAATATGTAAGAAATATATTTTTTAAATATGCCCTCATTTTTTATGGTTAAATAAAAGAGAATAATAACAAATGAAATCACCAGAAGGAATGTAATATATAAAATTAATTAAAGGTATAATAAGTAAAAATATTTATTATTCAAGCAAATTAAAAATGAATTTTACAAAAAAGGACAAGCTAATTCAAGGAAAATGGGGAGGAAGGGAGTATAATATAAGTCATATTTAGAAAAAATTACTTTATCCGCAATACAAGTTACTTTGAAAGTTGTTTATATATCAATTTTATCCCAATAACTAATGTATAAATGTGGCTCTTTATATTTTTCTCTCTCATTCAAGAATCTCATTTAATATAAACAGAATTAAAAAATTAATTTAAAATAATTTAATAAGTTAAGTATAATTGTTTTAGTTCTAATAAATTAATTAAAGTTAAGTATATTTTGGTTAAAATTAGTTAAAAGATGTTTTGATACGTTGTAAAAAAAGATCCGCTGAAAGAAAAAGCAAAAGAAAAGAAGAAAAGCGTCTCAGCTGTAAGATCTGTGACTTAGAAAGTAATCAATATTGGATAATAATAATGATAGTAATAATAATATTTTATTTTGTTAAATATATATATTTATTAAAAATAATTTTATTTAAGATATTGTGAATAATTAGATCTAGATGCGAACACATCTACAAGCTGAATAATAACACATTAATATTAAATTGTTAAATTGTTTTCTACCAGATAAAGGTACTAGTACCATCATTTAAAAGTAATAATATTTTAGATCCTATTATATGTTAAAATATATGTATCTTTGGTGAATCTCTCTTTAAATATAAGATATTTTTATCTATAGCACACACTAGAAAAATAGTTACGTAATTAAAATTATTTTCTTTAACTATATATTTTTTTAATATAAAAAATGAAATATTAATTATTTATTGTTAATAGTAGAGTGCAAATAATTTGATATGCTAAAAAAGTTAAATAAAATAAGCTAAAAAATTTAGGAAATATATATATTTTAAATATACTTTTATTTATAGGAAAGATAAGTGAGAGAAGATGACTAGGTGAGTAGAAATAGATATAAGGAGACGTATAATTATTTATGAATAAAAATAAAAAATAAACTAAAATTTTAGACAAATATAAAATTTAACTTATAAAAAAGTAGGACGATATCTTTAAAGTCATAATTATAATTTGTATATGAAAAAAATTTATATTAAATTATTTATATTTATTTCGTTAAATTCTCTAATATCATCTTGCTATGTGTTTTTTTTTAATATATTCATCTAACTTAAAGCTACACACGTGATAGAATGTGCGATTGAAAAATTTAATATCATAAATATAAAAAATTTGACATAAGTACAATCTATTTGTATATACTCTTTTTTATCCTTACATAATAAGTCATATTCTAAAAAGATTTGTTAGTCCTCACTATAATCACTTAGGAAGTCATTAGTATTTTTTGTCAATTTTTTCTTTAATTAATACTTAAATATACTCCTTCGGGTATATACTATAGGAGCTATTTTAAAAAAAAAATAATTTATATTATAAGAGCCTCTCATAATTATTAATATTTTTTTAAAATTTATGCCTAATTATAAATGTAAAAAAAGAAAAAAAATATCATATTCTTAATTAATTAAAAATAAATTTAATTTTTTATTATTTTATGATAAATTTAACTACTTAAATATTATTTTTTAGTCTATGTGATTTTTTTGAATGCGTCTTGTAACATGAACTAGAGTAGTAGCGCTTAGGGGTGTGCACAATGCCCAGAGCCCGGTCCGTCCGCCCGAGCCCGGTAAAAAATTGCCCAGCCCGGCCCAGAAAAAGTCGCCCAAAATATATTTGGGCAGGGCAGGGCACTGGGCATGGTATGCCGCCCTGCCTATTTGGCCCGGCCCTATATATATATTTATTATTATTTTATTTTTTTTATAATCTTATTTTTTTCTTAACTTATTCTATTTATAACTCTACACTTTTCACTTTAGTTGACAACTCTCCTTGCTCATTTTTAAAGTACTAAACATAACTCTTATATTTACATAGATACCAAAGTTACTAATATGTTTTACTTGCCAAGCATTCAATTATTGATGTTGTAATACCGCTACAGATATCCGACCCCTACAGATTTTAATATTTTAAAATTTTAATTATTATCTTTTTATTACCTTATTCTTAGTGGATTATGGATATTATTTAACTCTTAAAGATATAAATATTATATTATTTTATATTCATGATTGCAGATTTTTTTTCACAATATAAGCAAGGTATCACGATTTGGGCATGCCCAGCCCGTCCATGCCCAGCCCGCTCATGCCCAGCCCAAAATAATTAGGGCTTTTACCGGGCAGGGCCGGGCATCGGGCTGTAAAATGCAGCCCATACTTTTTTCGGGCAGGGCACCGGGCAGGGGGACTGCCTTGCCCAGCCCTGCCCATGCACACCCCTAGTAGCGCTGCCCTTTTTTCTCCCTCTTTCTAAACTTTAATAAACTAATAAGGATAAAATTATAAAATTTTATTAATTTAAAATAGATTTAATAAGTAAATGCCCGTAAATTAATTTTAGGTCCAAGCTCCACCACTCCATGGTCCCTAGGCTCAATTTCCAATAGAGAATATCTTAGCTTAAAGGTTGAGTTGAGTTGGCCGGCACGGTAGTCTGTAGGGTCGGCTTAGTGTGTGTTTAGGTGTGTGGTTAGAGAATTAATTTGAGTTAAAATTTCGGTTTAAATTTTTTTTTATATAAATAATTATTTTTGTTGAAAATTAATTTTGGGCAAAACTTTAATTTGAAACCTATATTTTGAATAAGTCACTAAAAATAGTTTTTAGTTTGAAATCTAGGTTTTGAACTATCTAATTATTATTTTATCCCTACTTTTTTCTTACACCCTCTCTCCTTTCTCTTCTCCACTCTTCTCTCTTCTCTACCATCTTTCCTCTCTCTTACTTTTAATCAAGTCATACCCTTTTTAGTGTGTGTTTGGGAGCCCGTTTCAAAATCAATTATGGGCCAAAATCGCGATTTGAAATTTTTTTACACAAACAGCTATTTTTGTTGAGAATTGATTCTGGGCAAAACCTCGGTTTGAAACCGCGGTTTTGAATAAGCCACTGAAAATAGCTTTTGGTTTGAAACCTAGGTTTTGGATTATCCAATTACTATTATACCCTTACTTTTTCTTACACCCTCTCTCCTCTCTTTTCTCTATCATCTCTCCTCTGTCTTCTCTTATCTATGTTTTTCTCTCTCCTCTCTCCTCTCTACACTCTCTTATCTCTCCTCTTTCTTCTCTATCATCTTTCATCTCTCTTACTTTTAATCATATCATACCTTTTTTAGTAATTTACTAATATAAAAAGTGATTCTACTACTAATCATCCAAACATCTTTATTCCCAAAATCTATTCTACCCAAAATCTATTCTCCAAAATCTATTCTTCCCATAATCTATTCTCCAAAAGCTAATCCAAACACACCCTTAGTAATTTACCAATATAAAAAGTGATTCTGCTATTAATCATCCAAACATCTCCATTTTTAAAATCTATTCTCCAAAATCTATTATCTAAAAGTTAATCTAAACAGGCCCTTAGTCGAACTAATTATATGATCATTATGACTATGAAAATATTCCCTCTACATTTCTTTTGTTTTTTTTAATTATAAAAGCAACAAATACTTACTTTTTTAATATAAAAATATTACATAAATTCTATCATAAATTAAATCATATTTTATCAAAAAAAGTTTTTAATATATAATATATATTTTTTTAACAATACCCTTATCTAAAGAAATTGATCAAATTGGCTCATTTACTAATGAAAGCATATCTTTTTTTAAATAAAAATATGATTGAATAATTATAATAAACACTTTAGGTATAGACTTAATTGTGACTTATGCATAATAAGTACCATCTCCGTTCCTTTTGAAGGTATACTTTTTTAAATGGATATAATTATAAAATACACTTTCTACATGTTTAAACATTTAATGTATATATTTTTTTTTCTTTTACCTTCAATTGACTTAATGTATATATATTTTTTTACTTTTATCTTCAATTGATTACTTGGCCGCTCATCTCTTTTGCCCACTTTTTCTATGTTTTCCCACCCATTATCTCTTCTATCCATCTTTTTTGTTTTATAAATAAAGATATTTTAAAAAATAAATTATATTTATATATATTGACTTTAACTAATTCTAATTAATTTTTTATCATCATGATTAAGTTAACCCTATGTTATAAAAAAGGATGGAGGGAGTAAGAATTAATAATATGGTAAAATAATATCTAATATCTTGATCTTATTTTTTAAATACGACTAATATTTTAATTTTATTTATGGTCTAATTTTGTAATTTAATTTTTTAATTTGATACAATTCTTAGTATTTGAGAAATAAGATTATAAGTAAAATTTTACCAAATTAAAAAAATTATAGATAAAACTATATTATAAATAAAATTAAAATATTAGTCATACTTAAGAAATAAAATTAAAAATTAGATGCTAAGAATATTCCGAAATTTTAGATGGAGTAATAATTAATTAATCAATTATTATTATTATTATTAGGGTCTGTTTAGATACGAGTTTGGAAAATGGCTAATAAGAAAAAAATTTTTAGATAGCTTTTGGAAAATGGCTTCTAGAGAAGAGCTTATGAAAAAAAAGTAGTTCTGAAAAAATAAGTGTTTGGATAATTATTAGTAGAATGACTTTTATGATTTGTAAATTATTAAAAATGGTATGATTTTATTAAAAATAGGAGAGAGGAGAGAGGGTAGAAAAGAGAGAGGAGAGATGAGAGAGTGTAGAAAAGAGAGAGGAGAAAGGGTAGAAAAGAGAGATGAGAGATGATAGAGAAAAAAAAAGAGATAGGAGAAAGAGTGGAAAAGAGAGAGGACAGAGGACAAATGAGAGAGAGTGTAAAAAAAATAAGGGTAAAATAGTAATTAGGTAGTTCATAAATTTTTTTATTGTTCTAGAAACTAATCTCTCAATAGCTTATATAAGGGCCTGTTTGGTTAGCAACCAAACCATGATTTTAGAAACCTTTTTGGGCAAAACCTTGATTTGAAATTTTTTTAAAATAAACAGCCATATTTGTCCATAAGTATTTTTGGGCTAAACTATAATTTAAAACCATAGTTTTGAATAAACTACTGTAACTAGCTTTTGGAACATTAAAAGAGCTTATGGACTATCCAATTACTATTATACCCTTACTTTTTCTTACACTATCTCTCTTCTCTCACCTTCACCCTCTCTTATCTTTTTAATAAAATCATACATTTTTTAGTAATTTACTAATATAAAAAATTATTTTAAAAATAACTATCTAAACACTTATTTATTCATAATTACTTTTTCTTATAAACTCTTATTTAAAAGCCCGTATAAATTTTCTTTTTATAAACTATTTTCTAAAAGTTTATCAAAATATACACTAAAATTTTAATTTTAAATTATGATTTAATCTAAAAATTATTTTAGATAAATATAATTATTTGTTTTAAACTAAAATTTAAATTAAAAACTTATTAAAATTTTATTTAGGTTATGTGTGTGTTTGGATAAAATTTTAAAAACGGGGTTATGGAAAAAGATTTTTAGAGAAAAATTTATGAAAAAAAAATAATTTTGGATAAATAAGTGTTTGGATAGTTATTACAAAAATGGGTTTTGTAATTGAAAAATTATTAAAAATGGTATGTATGAGAGATGAAAGAGGAGAGAAGATAAAAAAGATAGAGGAGAGAGGAGAGGGGGTGAAAAAGATAGAGGAGAGATGAGAGATAGTGAAAAATATAGATGAGAGATAGTGAAAAAGATAGAGGAGAGAGGGTGAAAAAGATAGAGGAGAGAGGAGAGATGGTAGAAAATATAGAGTAGAGAGGAGAGATAGTGTAAAAAAATAAGAGTAAAATAGTAATTGAGTAGTTGAAAATAACTTTTACTATTCTAAAAGCTAGTCTGACTAGCTTATGTGAAACTATGATTTTAAACTATAATTTAATTTAAACTAAAATTTAGATAAATATAACTGTTTATTTTAAAAATTTTTTAAATTAAAATTTAGGCCTTTAAAATTACGGTTTAAAGAGTTTCCAGGCAGCCATCTAAAAAAGTTTGAAAAGAACACGAAGAATTACTTCTCATATACGCTTTGAAATTTCGAGGCATCGTCTTCGTCTCCTTGATTGGTACGCTTTCACATCGTTTTTCTCTCCTTCTTCCACAGTATCTCTCACACTCACACAAATATACACTCTCGACTCGTACATTCTGAACAATTTCTTCTTTCTAGGGTTTCTGCTGCGTTCATCCATGCCATGAAGAAAGTCTATCGGCCCATTCAGCCTACGGGTTTCCCGCGAAACCCCGAATTCCATCGAAAATCTTTCTCTCCCTCCAATTTTTACCCCCGCTGGAAACCAGAATTTCGCCCCAATCAACGCCTGGACCGTCCACCTGAAAAATATTCTCATCCCCGTCGTCCTAATTTCGTCGTTCTGCTCCGTTCTGACCGGCGCAATTTCACCAGGGCGGATGTTGAGGGCTTGATCGCAAAATGTAAGTCCAAGCCCGAAAGTTCCAGTGTTTTCCCCGGTGATCATGTTGCCGCTCGCCTAAATTTTTTTCAGTGGTGCGACGCGCTCGAGGCCTTTGTTTTCTTTTGGGAGTTTTGCCTCAATGAAGTACATGACTTTATTCCGGAGCTCATAATGCATGTTCTCGTACCTTCCGACATGGACGAGCTGCGTGACCGACTTCGGGCCCTTTTTGCTAGTCATGTGAAGGGCTTAATCGAAGGCAAGGAAGTCAAGAGATGGCGTGAGGAAAGCGAGCGTGCCTCGAAGGAACTTGAGCATGTAACGTATTTACTCAAGAGGCCGCAGTTATTAGGCAACTTGGGCGAGCTCCGAGAAAAGAGAAAAGGGCTAGATTCAGAGAAAAAGCTGATTGAAAGGAGAATAAAGGAGTTTCAGTCCGCCATGGAGTGTATATTGCGGGATCTCGACGACAGCAAGATGGATGAGGTTGGTGTCTCTGTTTTCCGAAAATTGAAGTTTGATGAAACTTCGGATTGGAGGCGTATACATAGGATGATAATGCGGGAGCGTCGCAGACTTGAGGAGGGATTACCCATTTATGCTTACCGGAGGGATATTCTTCAGGAAATACATTCTCAACAGGTACCTTATATGTAAATTTGAAAATATCGTTTTCTCTTTCTTTTGAATTTTGGTCAGTGGCTTGCTTTATCCAGCTGCTTGATTCTGACTATATATATTGGGAATGCTCGAAATTCTTATCTCTATAGAAGGCGTCTCTTTCATGCTATCACTGTAAATTGAAATTTGTATTTTTAATTTGACCTCACCTTGTTTATTGTTGACTGAAGAGGATTTCCATGTAGGAGAGTGAGTCCAACGGACACAGCTTCATTTTTTTTTTTTGTTTTTTTTGGGGGGGGGGGTAGTGGACCTCTGTCTTGTCAGTCTGGCTATTGGGAACCGGTTCTCCTTCTAAATAAGAAACCGCAATTTTGTTCATGTATTTGATTAATGGAGAGCCAAATCGATGTACAAATAGTTAAGCCTTCTCATTGTAGTGAAAACAAGAGGATGCTATGATGTTGAGCTGAAGGGATAAGTGGCTCCCAAGTTTTATTGTAGGCTGCAGACTATTGTGAGAGAATGACACATTTTGGTCTGATGCACAGAGATGCTTCAATATTGGCTTTGCTTTTTTCTCTTTGTCCAGGGTTATAGTAATTTTGGTTTGGGCAAAACAAATTCAAATTTTATTGTAAATTAATGAAGTATCTTGATTCTGGCACTATTTATATATTGTTTTGATTGTCCTTCTAACTAGTATATATGCACACAGATACTGGTCTTAGTTGGAGAGACTGGCTCTGGTAAGAGTACGCAGATGGTACAGTTTCTTGTTGATTCAGGCATTGGTGCTAATGAATCCATCATATGCACTCAGCCTCGGAAGATTGCTGCCAGGTCATTGGCATTGAGGGTACAAGAAGAAAGTAGTGGATGCTATGAAGACAATTCAATCAAGTTTTATCCAACATTTTCATCCTCAAATGAGTTCAATTCTGGAATAATATTCATGACAGACAACTGTCTATTGCAGCAGTACATGAGTGACGATAATTTGTCTGGGATCTCATGCCTCATAATTGATGAGGCTCATGAAAGGAGACTAAATACAGATCTACTGTTGGCATTGATAAAAAGTTTGCTCTGTAGGAGGGTTGAAATGCGGCTTATCATTATGTCTGCTACGGCTGATGCAAAGCAGCTATCTGATTACTTTTATGGTTGTGGAATATTTCATGTGGTAGGGAGAAACTTTCCAGTTGATGTGAGATATGTTCCTTCTGCTTATGCCGGACACTCTGGTCCTACCATTGTTGCTTCATATGTTTCTGATGTAGTGAGAATGGCAACTGAAGTTCACAGAACAGAGAAAGAGGGAACAATTCTCGCCTTTTTGACCTCACAGATGGAGGTAGAATGGGCTTGTGAACAGTTTGAAGCTCTCAAAGCTGTAGCTTTGCCCTTACATGGCAAACTTTCGCCTGAAGAGCAGTTATGCGTTTTCCAGAACATCCCTGGAAAAAGGAAGGTGATATTTGCGACTAATCTTGGGGAGACATCGCTTACAATTCCTGGTGTCAAGTATGTAATAGATCCTGGGTTTGTTAAAGATAGTCGATATGAACCTGGCAGTGGAATGAATGTACTTAAAGTTGGCTGGATCAGCCAAAGCTCTGCTAATCAACGGGCCGGTCGTGCTGGGAGGACTGAGCCTGGTAGATGTTATAGACTCTACTCAGAATTTGATTATAATTCTATGGCACCAAATCAAGAACCTGAGATTCGACGAGTTCATCTTGGTGTAGCAGTGTTGAGGATGCTTGCCTTGGGAGTGAAGAATGTACAGGATTTTGATTTTGTTGATGCTCCAAGTCCTAGTTCTATTGATATGGCAATAAGGAATCTAATTCAATTAGGAGCAATTAGATTGCACAATAATAATTATGAATTAACTGAAGAAGGTAGGTACTTGGTAAAAATGGGTGTTGAGCCTAGGCTTGGTAAACTTATTCTTGGCTGTTACCAGTATGGTTTGGTCAAAGAAGGTCTTACTCTTGCAGCAGTGATGGCCAATGCCAGTAGCATCTTTTGTAGAGTAGGAAATGAAGATGATAAACAGAGATCTGATTGTCGCAAGGTGCAATTTTGCCATTGTGATGGTGACCTCTTTACTCTTCTATCTGTATACAAGGAATGGGAAGCTTTGCCCCGAGAGAGGAAAAACAAATGGTGTTGGGAAAACAGTATTAATGCCAAGTCCTTGAGGAGATGCCAAGACACCATTAAGGATTTGGAATCTTGCCTTGAGTATGAACTTGATGTTGTTGCTCCGAGCTACTGGCGTTGGGATCCTTACAACTCTTCTGATTGTGATAAGTATCTAAAAATGGCTATACTCTCCTCACTTTCTGAGAATGTAGCCATGTACTCTGGATGCCGTCAACTTGGTTATGAAGTAGCAATAACTGGGCAACTTGTTCAACTGCATCCATCTTGTTCGTTGCTAGTATTCACTGAGAAACCCAGCTGGGTTGTTTTTGGTGAGATACTCTCTGCTTCGAGTCAATATTTGATCTGTGTGAGTTCTTTTGACTTGGAATCATTGTGCACCATTGATCCTCCTCCATTGTTTGATGTATTTCGGATGGAAAGAAAGAAGTTGCAAATGAAGATGTGGACTGGTCTTGGCTGTGTTCTTCTCAAGAGATTTTGTGGGAAAGGAAACTGTAATCTGCTTGGTCTTGTGTCACGCATAAGAGCAACTTGCATGGACGAACGTATCTTAATTGAAGTTAATGTTAACCAGAATGAAATTCAGCTTTATGCCTCCTCAAGTGACATGGAATTGGCCATTGCAATGGTTAATGAAGCTCTGGAATATGAGAGAAAATGGCTGCGTACTGAATGCTTGGAGAAATGTTTGTATCATGGGTCTGGGGTCTCATCTCCAATAGCTCTGTTTGGATCTGGTGCTGAGATAAAGCACTTGGAAGTTGAAAACCGGTGCTTGAGTGTGGATGTATGTCATCCAAATATAAATGCATTTAATGATAAAGATCTTTTGATGTTCCTCGAAAAGAATTCCTTGGGTTGTATCTGTGCTGTGCACAAGTTTACAAATGTAGTGCAGGATGTTGAAGATAGAGAGAAATGGGGCAGGATATCGTTTCTCTCCCCTGATGCGGCCAAAAGAGCTACTGAGCTAGATGGAGAGGAGTTTCATGGCTCATCCTTAAAAATAGTTCATTCACAGGCAACTAGTGGAGGGGATAAAACATTTTCATTCCCTGCTGTTAAAGCTAAATTATGTTGGCCTCGTAGACTTAGCAAGGGATTTGGCATTCTTAAATGTGAAATGAAGGATGTTAATTCAATCTTGAAAGATTTCTATAACCTTGCAATAGGAGGGAGGTATGTTCGTTGTGAACCTGGCAGGAGGAGCTTGGATAGTATCGTAATTGCTGGACTTCGTAAGGAACTCTCAGAAGCTGAAATTTTAGATGTACTAAGAACTGCTACAAGTAGGAGGATTGTGGATTTTTTCTTGGTGAGAGGAGATGCTGTTGGGAATCCCCCATGCAATGTTTGTGAGGAGGCGCTCCTAAAAGAAATTTCTCCCTTTATGCCTAGAAGGCACCCCCACACTTCTTCTTGCTGTGTTCAGGTGTATCCACCTGAGCAAAAGGACTCCTTCGTAAGGGCTTTGATCTCGTTTGATGGAAGATTACATTTGGAGGCAGCAAAGGCTTTGGAGCAAATTGAAGGGAAAGTATTGCCCGGTTGTCTTTCTTGGCAAAAGATAAAGTGCCAGCAGTTGTTTCACAGCTCCATGACATTCCCTTTTCCTGTTTATCGTGTGATTAAAGAATCACTGGATAAGTTACTTGCTAGCTTCAGCTGTATACAGGGTACTTTATCACTTGTAACTTTTTCTGTTTTTGTTTTTTGTTTTTTCAAAATTTCATATATCTATTCCTTCTATGCCAAATCTTCATGGCTGCAGTCCCTGGTTCACTTTTTTGGGGTGAAGATTTATAATCTGATTATTGCTTATGGTCATGCTTACCATCTCATTCTTCAATGTTATTCCCAAATTCTGATAAGAATAAATTTTGTTCTTCTAGTTATTGTGCTGAGATGCACTTGGGAATTTTGGGAAAAAAAGGAACACAAGTGATTCATTCATTTTGCTTATGGGTCCTTCTGCTCTTATATTATTCTTCTGAATAGTTTGTGCAACTGGAAGTTATGTTTGCAAAATGTAGTTATTATTTCCACTTCATTTCCAGTAACTGAGTTTCATGAGACTTTAATGTGAGACATATTCTAGTATATTGGTTGATGAAGTCATAGCAAACAAAATGGAAATTGTATCAGAAAAAAAAATTGAAGTCCACTCTTGTAGTTTTATTTTCGTAAGACTGACATGTACTGTGGGAAGACTGTTTACACAGTCAAATTATCTAAATCTACTGCACATTTAAATATATTTCTTACTGTAATATGCTAACATGAACTTTTATGATTATAGGTCTTGAGTGGAACCTAGAAATGACTGCAAATGGTTCCTACCGTATCAAAATAACAGCTAATGCCACAAAGACAGTGGCAGAGGTTAGGAGACATCTTGAAGAACTCACAAGGGGGAAAACCATTGTCCATAAGAGTCTCTCCCCTCCGGTTGTACAACTGCTATTGTCCAGAGATGGCATTAATCTTAAATGCTCAGTTCAGCAAGAGACAGAAACACACATTCTTTTTGATCGGCACAACCTGACTTTGCGGGTATTTGGTTCCCCAGAGAAGGTTGATTTGGCCCAGCAGAAGCTAATTGAGTCTTTGCTCACTCTTCATGAAAGGAAGCAGTTAAAAGTCCACCTCCGAGGAAGAGATTTACCTCCTGATTTGATGAAGCAAGTGGTTAAGAATTTTGGGCCAGATCTCCACGGCCTGAAAGAGAAGATACCGGAGGCAGACTTCACTCTAAACACACGTCGCCAGATAATCTATCTTCATGGTAAAATGGAGTTGAAACCAAAAGTAGAGGAATTAATACATGAGATTGCTTGTTCAAGTAATCATTCGGCTGAGAGACTTGGGACTGGACTGGACTGCCCAATTTGCTTGTGTGAGGTGGAGGATGGTTATCAGCTCGAAAACTGCAGCCATTTGTTCTGTCGGATGTGCCTGGTGGAGCAATGCGAATCTGCTATAAGAAACCAAGGTAGTTTCCCGATATGCTGTACGCATACGGGCTGTGGGGATCCCATTCTGCTTGTAGATTTGAAAGCTCTTTTATCAAGCGAGAAATTAGAGGAACTTTTTAGAGCCTCTTTGGGGGCTTTTGTAGCTTCTAGTGAGGGCAAATATAGGTTCTGCCCATCTCCCGATTGCCCCTCTGTTTATCGAGTCACTAGTCCCAATGCAGCTGGCGAGCCATTCGTTTGTGGAGCATGTTATGCCGAGACATGTACGAGGTGTCACTTGGAGTATCATCCATACATTTCATGCGAGAGATACAAGGAATTCAAGGAGGATCCAGACTCATCTCTCAAGGAATGGTGCAAGGGCAAAGGACATGTGAAAACCTGCCCTGCATGTGGCTATACAATTGAGAAGGTAGATGGCTGCAACCACATTGAATGCAAGTGTGGGAAACATGTCTGCTGGGTTTGCCTGGAGTTCTTTGGAAATAGTGATGATTGCTATGACCATTTGAGAACTATACACATGGCTATTATATAAATTGGCCTTTGCTTACTTCTTGATCTCCTTACATAGCTATAGTTTATTTAGTTATATGTACATAATACGTAAACTGAGTCAATGTGTATAGCTAATTTAAGCTCTCTGTATAGTACTTGGGGTTTTCTGTACAGCTTGTTTCAACACTCATTTGCATCTTCACGTTTAAAGAACGCATTCTCCCCCTTCCATATGTTCCTACAATTTTTGTACTTTTATGTGTTGCTTTTGTGGTAAACCAGGTGAATCGGTCATTAGTCTGGTCTGGGAAATGAACCATAATGGGTGAAACCAATCAAAAGTTAGTTGAAATGAAAAAGTATCCATGGTTCAACTGCTAAGGTTGATATTCCTTTTTTTAATTTTCTTAAAATTAAGCTTTTAGATACTTTCTAAGCTCGCTAGCTTTAAAAAGGAATACTAACTAACAAATAATTATTAAATTATACTCTTCATATCCTTCATAATAAAAGCTAATTGTTTTTTTTAGTAGATTAAAAAAATTAAATAAATTAGTTAATTATAACTAATAAAAGAACTAATTGATTAATTTAAGTATATTAAATAATATATAATATGAATTTTTTGTAAAGAGTTAGATTTAATTATAATTAACTAAAATATTTAGTTTATTTATTTTATCTAAAAAAAATAAATTAGTTTATATATTAAAGATTAGAAAAATAATATTACAAGTATATTCCTTATATATGCTTTTTTTAAATTAAAGTAAAAGATGCTAAGAACATGACGGTTTTAGATAGGAGTATTCATAAGAGGGAACTAAGACATCCTCGTCTCGATCAATAGGGATCCCATCTTGAGAGCGTCCTAGTCCCATGGGACATAATTTTTATTGGCTATGTTTAATTCAATAAAAAGGAGGGTAGATTAAGTTAATTTAAAGGAGGGTAGGGAAAGGTAGGGGATGTTATAAGTGTGAAGGTAAGGAAAGAAAGATGATATTTTTTATTTGGTTCAGGAGGGGAGGGAAGGGTATGTAATAGAAAAATAACAAATACACCCTTATGTCTTTATTTAAATTTATTTATTTTTTATTTATAATATTTATATCAAAATTATTATTATTTTATTTATAAATTTTAAAATTTTTTTTACCTTATTTATATATATATGATAAAAAAATATGATAAAATTTTAACAATATCCCTCGTTAATTTTATAATTATTATATATATTAATATAATTTGGTAGCTAACTTGGTAAACCCAGTCAGAACGATTAGTAATACCCCAATGCTTGAGCTAAGAACAAAAGAAAGAAAGAAATATCTCTTGCATCATTTAACAAAAACAAACGAGAACAAAGTATCTTTTAGCTTGCATACGCTATCAAATAATACCACAGGATGTCCCGTAAAAAATGTTATGTTTTACATGAATTGGCCAACAGAATATCCAAGAGTCCAAAAAGGCAACCCCGTTAAATGGCAACTCCCTGTGAAACTTTATCTTCCTAATACTCGTAGTTGTAGAAACGACAATTTAAGTAGGATGTATTCATCGTCTATCTGAGGAAGCTGGAATAAATAAATGACTAGAAGCTACAGAACAAACAACAGAAGATTCAAATTTCCTTTTCAGCATTTAAGCTTAACCACTGCAACTAAATTATATATACAACTATAGCCAAATCAAACAAAAATCTTCCAGAAGGAGTATGAAACCCACATCTTCTTACCTCCCTCTCATTGCACATGGGAATCTAAACTAACACCATTGGATAATCCTCGACATTCACATCCTCATTCTTAGCATTTGCTAGATACTCCATGGGGCCCACATGTTTCAAACGCCGGAATTTGATCCAGCAACATCCCAAGATTAAAATCACTCTATCAATCGACTGTACCAAGAAGAGCACAATGCACGTATTGGTTAAGCTCTGCAACGACGGCGCCAAGTAATCTGCCCGAATCTCAAGCCATTTCGCATAAACAAGACCAATCATTCCATAAACGTCGGCATGGGCCGTCGGCGAGCTGAAATGCCATCCCTTGAAGTAAGCAAGGACCTCAAACACGAGCAAAAGGAGAACGACAATCCAGAACACCTATTGATCGGAAGGGACGGTTTGTATGTCGATGGTGAGAAAAGAGCGAGTAGAGCCGTCGGATTTGTCGTCAAGAAGGTCATGGCCCGTAGCTCGCTGCTTGTTCCGCCATTCCTGAAACTCGTGATTTGGGGTCGAGACATAGAAGAAGGAGCAGGAGGCAGAAGAAGAGGAAGAAGCGAGAAAGAGACGAGTCACCAAGGCACACGTAGAATATTGCAAAATAATCAGGTAATAATCTGATAGTTTAGCAGGTGTAACATATAATATTTTTTACCCGATGACGATGTATCCACGATCATGCATCCGATCTGGTTCATCAACACAGTAGGTCTCCAGCAATCCGTCATAGATTCAATCGTGGTCTTCAAATACAGAAAAGGCTATGGATTAGTGGAAGGAACAGAGTGCTCTGTATGTTTAGGTGAATTTCAAGAAGACGAGAGCCTCCGACTTTTACCTAAATGCAGTCACGCTTTTCACGTTCAATGCATCGATACGTGGTTGAGATCGAGTAAGAATTGCCCCTTGTGTCGTGCTGCTATAGTTCGTGAAACTTCCGGCAGAGAGGTAAGCGCCGGAACTCAACGTCGCCACCGGCGAGACCCATGCAGAGAACTTGGATGGTAGTAGTAGTGGTAGGGTTGTAGACAGTTCTCTCGTTGGAGAAGGCGAGAGTAGTAGTCAATTGAGACTTGAAGATGATGATGATTCTGGGACTGTGCTTACTGAAGATGAAGCAGATGGTGAAGTTTCAGATAAAAATTTGGGTAAGTCTGAGAAGATGATGAGGGTGAACAGGTCAATTTCAGTAAATTCTTATCCTTCTACCATTGAAGCACCAACAAAGGAGCTGAATTCGTATTCTCTACACTCGTTTTAAGATTGGAATCTCCAAGTTTTATCTTAACCATCATGCAATATATACCTCAATGATAGATATCATATGCTTTGGATGAGTTTGATTTTTGTTCCACATATAGAGAAGGCAGAATACAGAGTACGGAGCCAGAGCTCAACTCTTCCTCCTCTGTTAAGTAGAAGCATGTATTGTAGATAATGAGCCATCAAATCTTTGAAATTATGGGTCTTACCCGGAAGAACAATTGGTGGTTTTGTCCAATTTTTCCAGGTAGCTAGATATGTTTATGGCCAATTACTGCGATATATGTATGTACATATTTAAATCTCTGTATTCCCTTCAGAATTCAGAAGATATGTGTTTCAGTTTTGCTTCACATTCTCAGAACAAACCATTAATCAATATAATGCAGTAGAATGCGGCTTAGTTTCTCTCCATTTAATCTCCATTGCATTTGCACCACCAATATAGTACTAAACTATTTATATTAAATCACATTTTAGGAAAAATTGGGGAAAAATTCACATTAAAAATTTTATTGGTGAGAAGAATATGATAAATTTTTGTCTGAAGATAATACTTATACTTTGTAAATTTTATATACACATATAGTACAGTATTCTAATTTTGGTCATTCTTTCAAAAAAAATTGCAATGGGGACTTTTCCCCAATTTTTTCTATAATTTTAATGATACAGATTAACTTATATTCTAAAAAATGATTAAATCTAAATAATTAAATTTAATCAAACAGTCTATAATTACAGTGGTTTCTTTAGCCACTTCCCAATAGAACATACAATAATATCAAAAGCATAGACTTCTCTTCCCAGTTTATACAGCAATTTTATAAGATGTCTTAATCTACCTAACGTATCCAAGTAAGACAGAATATGAAAAATTAGTTCTTTTTTCTTTTTTTTTCCCCAACACGAATTTTACAACACTATCTTGTGAAAATATACATCACAGAATATCAATCGGGATACAAGAACAATGTTCTAGTCATAGTCATCTTCATTTTAAAATGGTTATCTGAGTCATATTTAAATATTATTAGGTTCAATTAGGATAGCTCTCCTAAAGATATTTTATACTTTTATATAAAATCAAACTCAAGAACTCATATTTTGAAAGTTAAAACCTCTCTCACTTGGATCAACAGTGTCAGTAGTCAAAGCCATCTTTTATAAACAAATATGTAAAGTCTCTTGACCACTTGGCCAATTGTGAAATAAACCAGAAAAAGAACCACCAAAAACCCAAAATACGAGAGGGGTAGACTAGTGAGTCCCATGACTTCTCCAATGGGTGTGAATGGAAGTGCGATTCCAATACAGGAAATAACAACAGTGGAACAAATCACAGGCCATGAAGCTACGTCTTGCATAAATGGAATTTTCTCAGTTCTTATGAAGTGGATAATCAGAGTCTGCATCATCAACCCCTCAACGAACCAAGCCGAATGGCAAAACTTTTGATCCCCATAAGCCTTGTAATAGTACCAAATAAACAAAAGAGCCCCAACATCACAAAGAGTGCACACAGGATTATTCCACAATATGAACATAGGTAATCCTCTCTCTGACCATTTCTTAGGAGTCTTCACATAATCTTCCTCCATTTTGTCCCATGGAATAGCGATTTGTCCTACACTATACAGGAAATTCTGAGTAAGAAGCTGTCTTGAAGTCACGGGCTCGAATTTAAGCGCCAAGGTCGCTATGAGCAGCGAAAGCACGCTTCCTAAGTTAGCGACAACCGATGTTTTAATGTACTTCATTGTGTTTCCAAAAGTGAGTCTACCATGTTCTACTCCTGCCACAAGAACATTAAGATCTTTCTCAAGCAGTATAATGTCTGCCATGTCTTTGGCAATTGCTACGCCTGAGTCCACTGAAATGCTTACATTGGCAGCATCAAGGGCAAGTGAATCGTTAATGCCATCTCCCAAGAACCCGACAACATGGTTTCCCATTGTCTGTAAGGATTGGACTACACGCAGTTTCTGAATTGGAGTAAGCCTAGCTAGTACTGTTGCTCTTTTGACAGTTTCATGAAAAGTTTCTTGGTCTAATCGGTCGAGCTCAGGCCCTGTGATTACATGGATAGTTCTGATGCCTACTTCTCTGCATACCCTCATGGCTAAGGAAAGTGAATCACCCGTCAAAACTTTTGCTTTGACTCCTTTCTCTGCTAAGCGCCACAGCGCTTGTTCTGCTGAGTCCTTGGGAGGGTCATAGAATGTTATGACACCAAGAAACACCATGTCTGTCTCAACATTTTCTTCAATGCTCTTACTTCTTCCGGTGCTTGTTTCGCTGTTTTGCTGAAAAAAGATGGATAGCATGAAATTGTCACAGAGCTAGAAGTAGTAAAACATATGTTGAATAGTGAAGACAACAAACTAGCTTGCCAAACAAAATGCTGAACTAGCTACAGCAATTTCAAATACTAGGATATTACTTGTTGATTGGTAAGTGACTTAGTATTCCTTAAGCAAGGCATCAAGTTTGAACATGGTGCATTGAAAAGATCATATTGGAAGAGGTTCTTCCTAATTAGGGCTCAACCTAACTCGATTATGAATGAGTTGATAGTACTGAATACCGGATGATTTGTCAAAAAAAAAATCTTGAGAATGAAACAAATAAGAGAATAGAAGACGCACCATTTCTAGCTTCTTTATAGCTACTCCTATAATTCTTAACCCTTCATTGCTCAATCCTTCGGCCAAGGCTAAAATTCTGTTATAATCATCTGCAGAGAACTTGGAAACTTCATTGTTATTGAAATTCTCAATGAAAGAACAAACTCTCATTACTTCCTCCAATGCCCCTTTAGTTACCATGAACCTGCCAAATAACTGAGACTGCCTGTCTTCAATATGCGACTCTGTTTCTATGATGACAGATACTCTTCTACGTATGAAATCAAAAGGAATCTCATCTATTTTCGTCCATTTTGAGGGATGAAATCTGAATCCATTTGAATATACAAAAGCCAATATGGCATCATCCAGAGGATACTTCTGATCTGTCTTGAAGTAAGAATTGAGGAACGCAAAGCGTAGAACTTTCTCTTGCGTTATCCCATGGCAGTCAAGATGATTTACCATAATTGCACGGTTCATTGTCAGTGTACCTGTCTTGTCAATACAAAGGATATCCCTGTAACAAAATAATTATACTACATATTAATTTTTTTTTGCTAATTTCAAACAAAATGAAACTGATGTAAACAAACTTACATCGATCCCATGTTGCGTATTGATGCTAAACTTTTGACTATACATCGGTCTCGAGCCATGGCTAGCGCTCCCTTTGCAAGGCAAGTGTTGATGATGAGAGGAAGCATTTGAGGAGTGAGGGCAGATGCCACAGAGATGGCAAAAATAATACTTTTGCTCAAATCATCAGAAGTAGAGTAATCTGTTACAAATATGACTGTTACTACCACTAGCATAATAGCCACGAGCACATAAAATATCCAACGTAGACCATATTCGAATTCATCTGGTGGCTTCTTCTTCCCAATCTTTGAGAACATGGTGTTCATGTATGTATCAGATCCAGTTGATATAACTAGGCCTGTTCCACTTCCAGATACCACGTTTGTGCCCTGAAGTAGTTATAAACCAGTCAGTTCTCACTCACAATCTGCTGAAAAACTACTCTCTTGGACAAGAAAATCTTAAAATCACAGGTCATAGAATATTTAATAATAGGAAATCTGACGCAAATTTTGATCCTTCTGTCATTGACTGAAATCAGTTTGCATGGCATTAGACAAAATTTGGATCCTTTTGTAATGTGAAATACTCATACAGCTAAACACACGAGTTTAGGAAACAAAGGAACCTCATCAAGTCATTGTTGAAGGTAAAGTTTCCTTTGAAGCAAAACAACGACCGTAATTGCACTATCCACTATGAAGCAAATATACTTCAAAACTTTCACATTTGTGTCTTATAATATAATGGTCATAAACCTGTAATTTCCTAAAGAAATTTGTAATTTACTAGAATTCTATCTTGTGCATTGTCCGAGGAGTTTTGGTCATATGGCTGAAAATTGCATATGAAAACTATTCACACGGCCGCTTTTTGTTTAGAGATAAATTTTCCTTTGAAACAGCACAAATGAATTACACTTACCATGAAACAAATGTTCTTTAAATCTAACAAAGGAGTGCTGAGACTTTCTCTGACATCGGCAGTTTTATCAGTCGTCCAAGATTCCCCAGTTAGTGAGGACTGGCTGTTAAAAATAGAAGGAAATCATTGAAAGAACTTATCACTATAAAAGATTGGAAAAAAAAAATCCCAATTGAAATACCTTACAACAAGATTTTTGGAAGATAACAATCTAACATCTCCAGGAAAGAGGTCCCCAGGTTCAAAAATCACAATGTCACCAGGAACTATATCCCTCTGATCAACTTGAACTACTAATTCTTGTTGCACAATTCTGCCTGCACATCTTTGAACTTTTATTGGGTATCTTAGAAATTCCGAAAGCTTCATGGCTGCTTTTGAGCTGCTGTACTCCTATAAGAAGAGACACGTGGGTGTCCAAGAACAAGAGTAGAAAGGAAGAGAAGATAAGCATTGGACCAGCAAATGAACCGTAGAAATCACCTGATAGAAACGAAGGGAGACACTGATAAAAACAAGTGTGAGCATGATACAACCATTTGGAATGTCACTGGTTATGAAGGACAAGCTTGACAAGACAATCAGAATGATATTGAAAGGATGAAAAAGTGCACTCCATAGAAGATGCCACCAGCTTGGAAAAGCATGCTCATGCACAACATTTGGTCCATTTTCCTTCAGTCTCCTCTCTGCTTCAGCGAAACTTAAGCCTGCATGCATCCAACCAAACAACTTCTTCATTGAGCAACTAAATTAGATTAACATAGGCATCATATGCTCCGAATTATTTTAGATTACGAGCAAGAGAGATCAATTGAAATGTATTATACCAAATTCAACATGTACCTACCTCTTTCAGTGGAACGAACGTACTCAAAGGCCAAATTTCTTTCAGAGCGAGCCAAAGCATATAACCATGAGTAAACTCTTTCTTCTTCCTCCGTCCTCGAGCCCCCATCAGCTTTCTCTGCAAGAGAACAAAATGGTTTGAATTCAAAGAAAATTTGAAAAATTAAAAATTCACTTCTTTCCCGTTGCCTCCAATCTTATCATTCCGCACAGAACCAAACAATGAGAAGAAAGAATTAAAAGGAGGAACGAAAAGAAACAGAGAAGAAAGGGTGAATCATACTAGCAGAGAAGTAGCGGCGGAAAAGTCCCAAAACGGAAACGGGAAAGCGTTGTTTGTTAGGAGAATCAGATTTTTGGATGAGGGTTTGTCTGATAGAACGGGGAAACATGTGGGGATTGTATGGCAGAAGAAGAAAGAATCGGAATGTGGCAAAAGGGCTCTGATGGGAAATTGATTGAGAAGAAAGAGCATATTGGGGATTAGGGTTTGGAATGAAGATTTGGAATTCGAAAGGGAAAATATAGAGAAGAGAAGGTACTCTCCAGTCGTGAGAGAACTCTGATTCTGTTAGCTATCTCCAACTACCATACCACTTTAGACAGTTAGGTAGTGACGAAGTGCTTTCTTTCCCGCCAGGTTCCTTTTTTTTGGGACTAATGAAACAAACATAGTATTCATCAATGATTCATTTAAGGATTTATTTTTATTTCAAAATAATCATAATCAATACAATATATTAATAATTCGAATGGAAATAACTATAATTAATAACAACAAAAATATATAATACACATTATATGAATAAAATTATCTCAAATTTTTTACTATTTTTATACTCCTCCGCTCTTTAATATATTATATAATTGAGGAGTTGATCTTGATAATAAATATAAGACATATTTTCTATATTTATCAATTTTTTTCTAAATTACCCCTATTAATAGTCTCTCAACAATAATCAAATAAGAGAGGGAATGAGGGAGTTATGGAAGATGATAATGGCATTTTAGAAAAAATATGTTATATTAACTAACTCAACTAACTTTTTTAATATAATTAAATTAGTTAAATATGTCATATATTAAGGGGTAGAGGAGTACTAATATACTAATAAATGTTATTGATATACTCTTTGTGATACTAAATGTAGGGCTTAAATACTAATTTAAAAAAATAAAAAAGTTAATTGAGTTAGTTATTTATAAAATATATATATTGGTTCTCTTATTTAATTATTTATATTGGAAACTAACTCAATTAATATGTATTATTATTTAATATATAATTAATATGAATAATTTAAAAAAAATTATAAATTTGTAAAACAAAATAAGTTGAGAATTATTTATCAACTAGTTCTTATATTTAAATTTAGAAGAACTATTTTTAGATAGTAAAAGTAGTATATGCAACAATTTAGAATCCAAACGCTTATGATACATACATATATTAAAGTGAATAAAAAGAAATACTATGAAATCTTTAATAATAAATGCAATTATTAAATTTTTTGATAAGAAGTAAGTTTTCAATGGATAAAATGATAATACGTCTATATTATTTATTTATTGTAAGATTTTTTAATGATTAAATTTTGTAATAATAATTTTTCAAAATAGAAAGAAGAACGATGGGAAAGAAATGCAAAGAAATGAAAAGATAACATAATAGTAGAGACTGGTTGGTATAGATATATATATAGTTGGGCTTAGAACTTAGAGGTTGTAGCGTAAGATGCGAAGAAATATGGACCACTTAATACCTTAATTTTAGCGAAAAACTAGTATCAGAACCTATCTATATTTTTGTGTAACCAGAAAAAAAAAGATAGACCACCGATCCTGCGATATATATTGCATGGCACATGTACCTTTATGGAAAACATCTCAACGTACACAATCTATTATTTAAGTAGTTGTGGGTCCCATCTATTATAAAACCCACCCTTGACTTATAAGTAACTTTTAAGAATAATTACTCTCAAATCCCTCCTTGTAAGAAGTCATTAATCTATACTATAAAATCCCACGAAATTATCATATCACACTGAAGTCTCAAGTTCAATTCATATGTTGAAATCCTCTAATTTAATGAATTTTTCAATTTAATCATTTAATTTTATAAGGTATCATTTAGATAAAGTAATATATAAATTACAGGATGAGAAAGATACTTCTAAATTTTATCAATTGTCCTGGCTTAAAATGATAGAGGAATGAATACTGTAGTTATATTAAATACACTTATAGTCACAAATACAATACAAAATGAGACTAAAAATTCCAATTACAAACTCCAAAACTTTAACCTATGACTTTTTTTGTTTGATACAAAAATTTTTGGAAAGGGGTTATACTCCCTCACGATTCAAGGGCAGGGCGAGTCGTCTATTACCCTCAGGCATAACTCTAGGCATCCAGAAGTTAGGATGTCTCCCAAACGCTGTGACTGGAACCACAATAAAGTAGTACTCCCTAGGATTTGAACATACTCCAAATAGTCGCATATTTTACCCATTCACCAGTTAAATCTACGGACGATGGGTAACTTTAACTTATGACTTGATTAGAGTGGTTGAAGCGATCATCAACAACAGAAAGCTACCTGCAACAGTTTTTCTTAAGCAGGAATGGTGAATCACATTCGTATATATGCCAAGCCAATAAATAAACACAGGGGCTTAACCAAATAATCAAATTAACAAGTAACTAAATGAAGAAGCAAATAGGTGCATAAACACATACATTTTGTTTGCTTGGGTGACATGCTTAATTCATTTTGTTTGCTTGGGTGACATGCTTAAAAAGAGACATCCGAGAAACACTTTGTCAAGGGCGCAAAAGTGCCTCTGATGCTAGTTTAAGTTTTGATGGAATTTCCATTGATCTACTATATGCCCAACTTAAAACTATTATATGTTCCTGAGGTGATGAACATGATTTCTGGAGCAATTACATAATTGAAGAAGAGATTTGATGAGAAACAAAGATAGAAACCAATTGGTCCTGTTTTCTTCATTCCTCTTGGGCCATCTTGCTGCAAAAATTGTTTCCAGAATTTCCAATCTATGCTGAGAATTCATCAATTATGGGCAAAAGGGCAACGAGTGAATGGAACTATAAGTTCTTTTTTGTACCAAAGCAGTGTTCACTTACATTATTTCCTTCAAGTATGTACTTAAGCGCACAAGCTTTCACATCTTATGTGAAAATGCATTTTTCATTGCAGCTGCTTCGCTATTACTGAGTTCATATGGCTGTCTTAAAAAACGCAATTTTTTTTTTAAAAAGTGATTTAAAAAAAAAACTTTTTTAGGCAACGGATGGAGGAGGCAAGGCAAAAGAGAGAAGTGATGATGACGGATGAGAAGAGAGATGAAAATGAGAGGATCCGCTTCCGCGATATGAGACTTTTTACTCGTATTTGCATGCCTTTAACTTTTGATTTGACAAAGTTTTACTTTAATCACTTAATTTTATAAAGTGTTTTTTAGTATTTTAACTCTGTTCACAATAGATGTTGAAATTAATTGAAATTTCAAATATTGACAAAAAAATTTAGATGTTGATATATTAAATTTAACTTTTAAAAATAACAATAATTAATATAAAAAAATTATCATTTGAGACTGACGATGTGTTAAGATTAAAATTAAAAGAATGGAAAAGATTATTTTATAAAATTAAGGGCATTAGAGTTTGAATTGCTCGATTCCTGTCTGGAATTCATATATATATATATATATATATATATATATATATATATATCAATATCCATAATACCTTCAAAGAAAGACACAAAAATTGTGGCACTCAGATCAAATTATGAATCATTGAATCAAGAAAATTTCATCCAAAAAAGAAAAGACCTAGCTCCTCCCCAATAATGCTTCCCTCAGGATCGATTAAATGGAAAGTTCACAGTTGGTAGCAGATTCCGATCGAACTCGTGGAAAATTAGCTCTCAGATACAGAATCTCATGATGATCATCATCTTCTTCTTCCTCTCCCTCTTCTTCTTCCCTCTCAATATTACAGCACCTGCAACAACCTTACGCATCAACCTCAACACTTCCATGTCCACATTCGAAGGCCTGTGTTTCACTGCATAGCCTTGCTTCTTCCCGTTACTGTAAAAAGTCCAGAGAGTCGTCGTCGATAACACCGAACAGCAACAACAACAAGATCTCGGAGTAATACTACTCGAACTACTCTGTAACACCATTCTCAGTGTTCCTCCTCTCATTTGCTTGGCCAGCACCGTCGGAAGTGGAAGGTGAAGAAGAACAAGTGGGGTTGATGAACTGTCCTTCTCTTGAATACAAAACTTGGCTTTCCCCACGCGATATACGAATATATATAGTGCCCGACATTATCGAAGAAGACGACGACATGATCATCGAGGGATTACAATTGTGATGATCAGCTTCTGGGTTTATATATTGATGATGTTGTTAATATTCCAACAACAAGGTGGAGTTATTGCAGGTGGGGATTAGGAGTTGCATGAGAGATCGTAAGAGCCTCCATGATCGGACCTGTTTGTGCCACTCGACTCCGGTGATAAAGTCTTTCTTAATGATTTTTGTTTATTGCGTGTGTGTATATATATAGACAAACTCGCAGATATGAAACAGTGATATAAAAATCTTGGTACTTAGAACTAAAATAAATTAAATCCTCGACTACTTGTTACATCTAAGATTTTATATAAAAATAATTTTACCAATTACTTCATGTGGCAAGAAAAAGAAAGTGATGCATAAAGTGATCATACAAGGCAGCGCGCCACAGGAGACAGAATAACTGCCAGCCCAGTTGATTGGAATGGATCCAAAGTCTATAAATTAAAATAAGTTATACCCATCTTATAAAATTTTATGAAATTATATATTTCATTTTGATATAAATGGTAATTAGTGCACTTGAGTTATCGAATAATTCGTTTGACCCCTGAAAGTGAACGTTTATTCATTGAATTGAAAAGGCTATATCAAGATGTGTGTGGCGAGATACTGATGAGAATTGTCGTCTAGTGACCAGCAGAGTTTTTTTTTTTTTTTTTTTACCCACCTGATTTATCAGAACTTTGCATCGATTATATTCGGATTCGACCCACGTCGCACACCTGGCTATAGTGGGTGAGTCTCACAACGTAGATTTTCTGCATACGCCAAGATTTGAACTCGATACCTCGTTTAAACGATATTGAGCTGCTTATAACTCGGACCAACTTCCGTTAGTGTGACCAGTGGAGTTGAAAAAGGGGCACAGTCTAACATATTAAATTTCTTTAGCAAATCCAACGTATTATATTTACCCTAATTCACAAAAACTCGTGATTTGTCTCTACAAATTGCAAGACCAAGAAAATAATATAGAGGGCCGCGATCTTTTAATGAGAACAGGGCATTTAACCTTAGCACGAAGATTTTCAGATATGTACGATTATATAGTTTAAGTGATTAGTATGTCATCAACATAGATTGAAACATATCGATTAAGGTTATTAAAACATAAATATGGTAAATTGTTATAACATTTGCTTCAATATCAGTAGACATGATTGGGTCAACAAAGATCACATGAACCTCCAGGCTGACACAAGTAAACATCTTCTTGAAGAAAACCTTTAAGAAAAGCATCATTTAATTTACATTCATTTGACATATTTGAAGAGACACAGGATCAAGGGAAACACAATTTTAACCATGAAATTGGAACTTGTGTTCATTGTATGGCTTCAAAACACGAGTAGTAAGCACACCCAAACGGCTATAAAATCTTGTAATCAGTCTCTATTCTGTGTAATTGAAACAGGGGTGTTGATCCATGCATCAAGTGTTAGAATTGGCGAACGATTAATTAGATAGAAGGAAACTTGAAATGCATATCAAGCTCGAGCTAAAAGAGTTAGACCCATCTCAACAATTTTAAGATAGAACTAATGACATGTAAGGTTTTTTGCCCCGATAAAACATAATGGAGAGGGTGGTGAAATCAAAGTGAAAAAAGAAAGGGCAAAATACAATGAATTTAAAGGCTGCAGGTGCTTGCATTCTGATTTTATTCTCAACCTATGAGTGAAACAAACATGTGAGTTGAGTAGGAGGTGGAGGTGGAGGTGGAGGGGAATGCACGAAGCAAGTAAGATTATCACCTAGAGCAACACCCAGTTGAAAGCAGTAATTGGCGTAGTAATTAACAAGAACCTGACTAATGCGAAGGTCAGCAGGGCTGCCACATTCGAGGTCGCCATTCATGGCTCTAATGGTAGCGCCAAAGCCTTCGTCGACCACAGGGTGAACTCGTTGCATCCAGTACCAGAGAGCGGTCTTGAAGGACACCACAGCATCATTTGCCACAGTCTCCTGCGCCTTTAGCCCGTCGAACCCATTGCTCTCTCCGGCGGGTCCATAGTTGTAGTTCCACGATAATTGAAGGGGTCCGCGACCGTAGTAACTTTTGTTCGGGGCGCATGGGTACTGTGTGCTGCTGCTTTCGTCACAATAATCTGTAGATGCCCCATTTACCTCTTCTATGTAGCAAAAATCTTCATGTGAACATGCATGTCATGCTAATTGTTAGACTTCCTATTTGGATTCAGGTCCGCCCTTAATGGGCCGTACTATATTTGATTAGAAAATAGGAAATCTATCCAAGGACGATATTGAAATCAGCATTTAATTCCATAAAGAGAATTGATCGAGGAGCAAGAAATAAAACATTTCCTAGAATGAGAATGATCAAGAAAAATGTCTTAATGAGTGGAGATTTCATCTTCCTAAATAAAAGTAAACTCAAATAATTAAAATAATTATCCTTAGTCATTAACAAACTAAAATTAACTCACGTTCAGTTTCGCGGGTGAAATGGGCAAAAGCCGCAGCAATCTCGCGTTTGGAGTCGTCGACGGAATTGAGGTTGCCGAATTCAGGGTAGGATTTGAGAGCGTCGAGGAAGGCAGCTCGAGTGTAGAAGTTCTTGCCGGCACAGCTGGCGTTAGCCTCATCAATGATCGCATTGAAGAACTCAGGCGTGACGATATCGGCGACGGCGGAGACTTGGGAGGCTGCCAACTGAGAGGCATAACAAGCGCCCTCCTTGCAGCCAGCTGTGCCGCAGTATTGATCTCCGCTTCCACAATTCTGAGCGCTCGCCGCCGCCGTAATTAATATGCCTGCAACCGCCACTACAATGCTCAGCTTCACCATTTTGGAAACTATGCTACGGTCCCTCCCCGTGCTTAGAACGTAATTGAGTTTCAACTTCATTCATTCTAGAAAGCGTGTTTCTTTATATGGTAATTCTGTAATTGAGTTGAGATTGTAATTTCTTAAATACCTATATAATTATTAATAAATTAAGGTATAACTGAAAAAAATAATAATTTGCTAGCTAGGCTTTAAATTTTTAAGGTAATAACAATTTTGAAACAAAAACAAAAAGTCTTGCTAATAAGTAATAAGCACTCATTCTCGTAAGTGTTTTTTTATCTGAAATTATAAAAAGTGTTTTCACCTCAAGTGTTTTAAAAATGTCTGCGAGATTTATAATAAAAAAATAGTCTAAAATTCTATTTTTACCCCGTATTAAAAGAATGTACTCCTACATTAATTATGCGGATGCAAGGTGGGTGTCCATCCTCTCATTTTCATTTCACTCCTCATCCCTCGTTAAATATTCTAATAAAGCGTCTCTTCACTGTGGTCATTGTCATTGACCATTTCATTGGGTTGTCGAACGCCATTGTCCTTGACATGACATGCCAGCTGTCCTTGCCAATTTTCCAACTCCTTCCGGGATCGGATCCCCCAGAATCCGCTCCCTCAGTATTCCTCAGAAGCAGCTCCTTCAGCGCCTTCTTATCTTCTCCTCTTGTGTTATCTATTTAAAAAAAAAATTCAAAAATTATTTTTTTTAAAAATTAAAAATTACACTTTTTAAAAAAATTTCAAAACACTTTTTTAAAATGTTTTTTAAAAAAATAATTTTTTTACAAAAAATGTTTTAAAATGGAGCCAGCGGAAACACTTTTTTTTTTTTTTTTTAATTTTTTTTTTCAAAACAAACAGTTTTTTTTTTTTTTTTTTACAGATAAGGTAAGAAAGAGGAGGCAAAAGACTAAAGCAAGAAAGAACTGAGGGAGCTGCTTCTGAGGGATACTGAGGGAGCGGATTCTGAGAGGATCCGCTCCCCCTTCCTTCGAGGAAGATGTGGATCCTTGGAACCGATCCTCTCATGAGCGTAATTCTCAGCGTCCCTAAGAAGCATGATGATGTGGTATAATAGAAGCTTTAATCGGAGAGTTTATCTAAATCTAGACTATATCTGACTTTTTAAAAATAATAAATTTATCTAGATCTAAACCCTAATAAATTATCTAGTTAAAATGAGATAAATTTAAAAAATTTGATGTTCTAATAAAAAAAAATTTAATAATTGTTCATAGATGATTCAAATTTATTTTTAATTTTTATCAGCATGATGATTTGATATAATGTGACCTTTTGGATTGATTTACTGCTTCTGAGGGATGTTGAGAATTTTGCTTATGAGAGGATCTGGTTCCGTGGATCCTTTTATTTTTATCTTTCTCTTCATTTCCTCATCATCACTTTTCTCATTTACCTTTTATTTTTATCTCTCTCCTCATTCCTCATTATTATTTCTCTCTTTTGCCTTGCTTCCTCTATCTGTTCAAAAACATTTTTTTACAAAAAGGTGTTTTCTTCAAAACACTTTAAAAAAGTGTTTTTTTAATTTTTTTAAAAATATGTATTTTTTTAATTTTTTAAAAACATTTTTAAAGTGTTTTTAAAAATATACTTGTTTTAAACACTTTTTTTTTATTACAACGGATATATAAGGGAGAATGCAAGGTAAAGGAAGGAAGTGATGATGATTGACGAGGATGGAGATAAAAATGAGAGAATCCACATCCCCCACATCGCATAGATGAAGAACATATAAGGCTTTAGAAATAGGAGAAGATAAGATGGATAAAGCATTCAGCTTGGGTGGAAGCAAAAAGAAATAATGTTGCAAGTTCATAATAATTCTTTTTATGCTTTTTTGGAAGTCTAAAGGAATTATAGAGTCCAAGAATATCCAGGTAAATTCCCATACTTGATCTCTTAAAATTGAATCTTAGGTTTTTCATGGTCAAGATAGCTTTGGTAATTAGATAATAGTCTATAATTATTTTATTGGAATTATTATATTATTTAACAATAAATTCTTTTGTTTTTTAAAAATATTCCATTGACATATTATAACTCGAATGATTTTATAAAATAATAGTAAGTAAGTAAATAAATAAAATAGTAACTTATTGTGTTTTAATAAACTTCATTTTTTGTACAAATAAGTTTAGCATAATAAAATATTTATTTTATGTGTTGTGAATGGTAGAAAATTATAAAAGCACTTTTATAAATATTTAATTAAAAATATAAGTTTAGCTCTTTTCTAAGGGATATAAAAAAAAAGAATTGGAATTGTATTGAATAAGAAGAATTGAAAGGAATTGTATAGAATAGCTTCAAGGCTCTACCGCTCTAGCTAGATTTAGAGTAGCTTTAGGGTACATTTTTAATAGTTCTGAAATATAAATATTCTTTTATATGGGTGACTCTTGTAGACTCTCGTTGAGAGTTTTAACTACTTGGACTGCTTTTGTGAGCTAGAGGAGATCAACATAGAACTCATGATTTTTCTATGCGTACAAACCTTTGTTTGGTGATATTAATTATAGATATAAACGTGTAAAACTTTATTTGATATTAACTAAAATTATCAAACTAACTAACAGCCTTTAGACCTAATGGAATAGATTTTGATTGCTTAAGTATGATATATTGAATTTAAGTTCGTGTGAATGCATCGTACAAAAAAAAAAGTTTGTGTGAATGCAAAAAATATTTTTGAGAGAGTCACTCAATTCTAATTGAATTTGACAATATTTAAATTTGACACAATCAAATAATGGATCTATGTGCTTTGCCTGTTTAAGCATAATGCTTGATCCTAAAACATGTAATTGGTCTATGGGCTCTAAACTTGGGAAGTTATGTTGTAAGGGCAATTTTGTCACAAAAATTAATTGTTCTCCTATCCAATGTTATACCATGCTCTTAAATAACAAATACAAGATGATCATTTATCGTGTCACAACAAATTAAGATTGTGTAATATTAAAAATTTATTAGACTTTGTCATATATATATATATATAGATAATTAAGTATATATTTCTATTGATATATGGATTGATTGTGGAAAAATCTTATTATAATTAAAATAGAAGAAATTATACAAAACCCCTTTCAACTTCTTACCATATATAAATTACTCATTTAACTTTTAAGATATATATGGCACATAATTATCAATTATATAGCCTAAAATTTTATTTTTGTGTGTATATAATTGATTGTAAAGAGCCCAATTCAACGCATCCGAGTGAGAGGAGAACTGGCTAGTGAAAATTATTAATACGTATACATATTTTTAAACAATATAATTGTGTATATGTAATCTCTACTTTTATACAAGTTTTCAGTTTCTTCTTTAATTTTATAAAATATCTTTTAGATAATGTGATATATATAAAATATAAGATGATATTAGAAAAAGAGGACGATACCTCAAAATTTTTATTAATTATCCTCACTTAAAATAGTGGAGGAATGAATACCGGAGTTATATCAAATATACCTACAGTCATAAATAAAATACAACCTGAGACTCAAATATCCTATTACATAGACTCCAAAACTTTAACTTATGACTTGATCAAAGTGGTTGAAACGATCATCAAAAGAAGGCTACCTGCAAAAGTTTGTTCTTAAAATCAGGAATGGTAAATGACATTCATATACAATGCCAAAGCAATAATAATTAAACACAGGGGCTTAACTAAATAATAAAATTAACAAGTAATTAAATGAAGAAGCAAATACTTCAAAAGAAACAAACCTTAATTCAAACTAACCTTTTAAGCTGCTCCAATTAACTTCATCATATGGCTGTCCTTGTAGCTTTTATTTGATGCCTCCTTGAATGCTCTAATTATGCACATAACTGGCATAAACCAGTTATGGTGCAAGAAGTCCAGCAAAAAAAAAAAAGTTACGGTGCAAAAAGGAATATTCCCAACCGTAACAGATGTTATAGAGACACGATGCTTGATGCCTATATGACTTCCATCTAGTCCTATGAGTATTGCCATTCAATTATTCGTAGAAGCACATCCTAATTCGATAGAACGCCTCTAGAGATATTTGAATGGAAATACTCATACGGAGTAAGATGGAAGCTGTATAGGCATCAAGGATCGTGTCTGTGTCTCTATAACATCTGTCACTGTTGGGAATACTCCTCCTTTGCACCATTACTGGTTTAGGCCAAAGGGCAAATGTTTGAAAAAAGTGCATAGAGCATTCAAGGACAGCCAAATGAACTCCTCCCAAATAACCAAGTAACTGCAAATGAGAATGCATTTTTTCACATAAGCTTTAAATGTGGTGTGCTTAAACCACATTAGAGGCACTTTTTGTACCCTTAACAAACAAAAATATCAGATTCTGGACTGTGAACCTACACATATTCAGAAGTTTAGAGGACAAAACAAGTTGTTTGACACGTCAACAAGTGGTGGCAAATGACAATAAATTAAAATGTAAATGTTAGCTGAAGATTAGAAAATAAAAAATAGAGCTTTCAGTGTTTTAATAGTCAAAGAGCTTTAGACCAGATCGACAAAGACAAAGCAGTTCATCATGTAATCGTGGGTCACAACTCATTTCAAGTAATATAACTAAGGATATATACCTCCAAAAAAAAAAAAAAAAAGGAATATCAACAGTGTTTTATTAATTCATCAAGGAACATCTAATAAACCTTGTTAATCCAACATGAAACAATCTACAAAGTTATGTGCGACATCAAATAAACAATTTTAGAAACAATTTTGGCAATTTATTTCTTTGATCAAAACTTACGATATAGAGATTTCTAACATTCACATAACTAATAGCATTGCCCATGAATAACCCTTGCATCGATCTTACAAGAGTAACATATACTGCACAAGCCTTGTTGGAGTCATTACAATGTTATCACAACACATCAATACCTTTCAGAAATTTATGGCACTGGAATTACAAAACAATCCTACGTTTTTAAGGGAATGTATTGGAATCGTAAATTCATGATATTTCATTATGTTTATCATGGAGATGTTGTTAAACTATCAAGAAAATATGATTTCACAGACATGGAAAAACGATACATTTCCCTTTCTTTAACAAAGAGATTAGAATCATCATAAATTCATATGATTTTATATATTAGCTTTCACACCAAAGGTAACGATACAACTCAACATGGTGCAAAAAAGAAAGATATATAGCATCTTTATAAAAGATTGTCCAAGAAAGTGAGAACTATTATCACAATTTCTCCAAAGCCCTAATGAACTAAATTAGTACACTAGACATAAAAGATTCTAATACGTCAAAACCACAATTAATTGACCAAGAAAAATATGGAATTGTCACAGGTAAGACTGTTGGTAAATGGGCTAGTGCACCCATGGTAGATTAAACCAAAATCTAATAGGGATTGGAATCATTATGAGAATAATGGAGAGAGTGAAAGATATATGTGTAATATACCCCTTATTTGTATCCCATTTCCCCCCTCTTCATGCATGCATATACATGAAAAAAGACAAAAGAATATGTGTGTGCATTTTTCTTCTGTAGTTGCTATGCTCATCTCCCTCTGCTTCCGAAACTTTTTCTCTTCCTCTCTCAGTGAATTTGCTGTGAGACGTAACCAAAGTCCAAATAAGGTGCTCTAGTTTCATGTGGGTACTCAGTGAATCAAACTCGCATTCAAGGTATGCCAAAAAACTTATATTGGTATCAGAGCAAGTTTTCTTCTTCCATATGGTTTCTCTGATTTTTTGTTTTTGTGTAAATGATGTATTAAGAGTAGTTATTTCAGATTACATTATTCATTTTATGATTAAATATGTTGAGCATGCACCTGAATCATAAAACAAAACGATCACACTGTAGCAACTGAACAATGCCTCTTTGTTCAAAATTGGGTCATTAGAAAACTGTATTTTTAGGCCTTGCAATTAGTCTCATTGCGTAGAATACAAAAAAATGAAGAAGATGACACCAAGAACGTCAAAAATGGATGTCGGACGGAGAAATTATGAAGAAAAATGAGTCAGGCCTGACAGACCCGACTATCGCAGCAGCCTAGTCTGACGTGACCCGGCTAGAGGTCAAGGATGACCTTTGCACACCATTTTGACAATAACAAAAAAAATTGTTAGAGAGAAGAAAAAAAAGGTTTATGGGCCAAAGGGTTAGGCCCACAGATCTAGATTTTAAAAAAAAAATCAATTCAGGTCGTGGGTACTAGGCCGGGTCAAATCAGTGGATCCAACCCAGGTCCAAAACATTTAAAAAAACCAAAAAAAAATTAGTAATATTTTTTTAAAATTAAAAAAATTGGGTTTGCGACATGTGGCAACATCAGACTGGTGTGTGTACGCCACGTGACAGTGCTAAGAGAGTAGGTGTAGTTCATTTTTTTATTTTTTATGAATTTTTCTTTCTTAGGGCGCGTAAGGGAACATGGGACCTCCGGTTGAGATGTGATTTATCTTAAAAATTCCTAAAATTAAGATTTGTATTCTGATATATAATTTGCCTATTTTTAGAGGTAATTTTGTACCTATTTGTGAGTATTCAATTTATTATCTGATATTTTTTAGTGTTTAAAAAATTACAAAAAATCATGATAATTGATATTTTTTAATATTTAGGTGAAAATGACTTCATCTATCACTGAATCCCTAGGATATGATTTATATGATGACATCTCATATCTAAATGATGAGTTACCAGAGTTTGAACCTCAAAATGATGATGAGGATAAAGAACTTTTTGGTGAAAAGAATCCATAGAATGATCTTATAGAAGGTCTAGATGTCAATGACCTAGAAGAGAACCTTCAAGAGGACTCAGAGGGGGAGCTTGAAGAGGATCTAGAAATAGAATTTGATGAATTTCCTAAAGAAGACCCGGAGGAGTTGGCGGAGGAAGTACCAAATGAAGAACCTCAAGTAATATGTGATTCTTGACCGAGGTCAAAAATATTATTCCCCATCGAACCCCTTCTTGAGTAGTCTTTCTTGGTTTCTTCATATTCAAACCCCAAGTGGGTGCTTACTCTTTATGATAAATCTCCAGTTAAGGACGGGGAGGAAGTAAACCAACCTTGTACCCCTTCTTGGGCTATGAGTATAGTTGAAAGAGATGCAACTGAGCTAACAACTATAAAAGGCATTAATGTCATGCTCGCCAAATACATTGAATACTGAATTCTACATAAAAGTTATAATGGAATATATGAGAAAGGCAAGTCCAAAGAAAGACTCATAAGGAAGGTGTATTGACTTAAAACTATAAAGTTTGTATCTAACTGTCTGAAACCGCCTCGCAAGCTTAAGACACTAAGAAAAGCGATGTTTACATACTGTCATGCTCATATCAAATGATGTACATTTGTATTTGATTTATTCTGCTTTGCTTAGTTAAGGACATAATTTATTACTCTTTTTTTATAAAGACTTCTAATTTATTACATTTCTTATATGTAAAAGAAACATGTTTCATTTTTTCTTAGTTATAATTTACGTATACTTTTTTGTAAGTGGGAACTTTTTAGATAATGAGTCTTCTAAAAATAAAATTTGATGAGAATAGTACTTATATTAATTTTAATAGGAAGTGATGCCTATTGCTAGTGCCTTTGTGATAGGAGGTACAAACATATTTTCCTGATAATGGATCTATTGATATTATTTTTTGATAAGAAAATATAAAAGTACATGACATTGTATACTTTACATGTGCTATATACGGTTTGTCACATAACTGATATTGAACAATAGCAATAAAGAACATTATTGCTGAATTGAATAAGGGAAAAATTCAATGGGGACAATTGAGATATTTGACACCTATATGTCTAATATATCTTGGAAGAATAGGATGCAATTAAGCCATTAACGATGGCGCTGGTGGAATCTAAGGCTGGAAATACGGTCAAACACAGGAGAGATCAGGAGGCATACCTATCCTAAAAAAAGAAGAATAGCATTGCAAGAATCACGCTATTGAGTGACATGGCTGATGACTTGATGTGTGAGTTTGAGACACATACAACAGTACAAGCTATGTGGATAGCCCTGAAGGATAAGCTTGGCGGAGTCTCCACGACTAAGCTTATAGGGTTGACAATTAAACTCAATACCTATAAACTAAGACCAAATAATTCCATGAGGTAACATTTAAAAGAAATGTCCAACATAATTCGTGAACTGAAGGAGGCTAGATATAATCTATTTGACGAGTAGTAAGTGCAGGCTGTCATCAAGTCTTTTCCTGCTAGTTGGGAGAACATGAAAGTTAATCTATCCCATAATAAATATATAATCACTTTCAATGATGTAGCTAAGTATTTAGAGTTAGAGGATGAATGTCTAGAGGCTTACAATGCTACTGGATAAGCCTATTTGATTAAAGATGCTAGTCCTTCCCATTCAAAGACTGAATTTAAGAAGGGCAAAAAATTTTAGGAGAATGGAAAGAAAGGCGATCATCCACCCAAGAAAGGCAAATAACAATACAAAAAGAAAGGAAAGAAAGGCGGCAAGAGAAAGATAGACCTGAAGAAGGTCAAATGCTTTGACTGCCACAACATGAGTCATTTCACACCCGACTGTTCTAAATTGGCCGTGCGAAAAGGTTACAATGAATTATGTGAATACACATGTTTCATTTGTTTTTAGTACTATTTTTCTGCCAGAACCTGTTTCTTCTTCTTAGATTATTGACTCAGGCTCCACATACGATGTAAGTCGAGTTCGAGGATCTTTCATAGAATATTGTCGATTACCGTATCAAAGCAAGTGACTTTACGTTAGGAATAAAGCGAGGATCGAGGATCGAGGATCAAGGTTCGAGGTATTGACACCTATAAACTTGTTTTGTGTGGTGGAAAGACCTTGATGCTGCATGATGCGCTTTATGCTCCTGACATCTAACGAAATTTAATTTTTGTAATTTGCTTATTATACTTTGTGTTTAATGTAAACTTTCATGGTAAAGTAGCAGACATTTATAGCAACTCAATATTTTATGGTTCAGCTTTCCAATTTCAAAAGTTCTTTATTATGGATCTTGCTAGTAATTTTAATACTCACGATTGTTTTGATATTATTTTGAATAATTCTGATATGAATATCTGGAATGTTAAACAAGGACATGTTAATGAAAATAGAATGATTAAACTGGCAAAAGAAGGCATGTTGGAGGTAATCCCTAACATAGATATGTCATTATACGAAAGTTGTTTAGATGATAAGGCTACTAGAACGAGCTGAAAATCCATTGTAATTTATCCATTCTGATATTTGTGGTCTAATGAGTGTAAGGGCGAGACACGGAGCTTAGTATTTCATTACTTTTATTGATAATTTTTCACGATATGGTCATATCTATTTGATCTTACACAAGTCTAAGCCACTAGAGTGATTTAGATGATATATAAATAAAGTAGAGAATCAAATGGATAATAAAATCAAAGCATTACGCATTGATCGAGGTCATGAATACTTGTTGGATCAATTCAAACAGCTTTGTGAAGAAAAATGGATTATTAGGCAACTAACTATCCCTGGTACACCTCAACAAAATGGGGTTGCCGAAAGAAGAAATAAAACTCTTCTAGACATGGTTAGGTCTATGATGACATAGAAAAACCTTCCAATTTCATACTGCAGTCTTGCTCTATTGATGACAACCTTCATATTTAACCATGCACCCTCAAAGTCAGTCGCTTCCACGCCCTAAACGTTATGGACTAAACGCTAGTCAAATCTAAGTATCCTTAGACCTTGGGACTTAACATCATATATCCATGACTGTCATAGACATAGGAAACTAGGTCTTAGAAGGAAGAAATATATTTTCACAAGGTACTATAAACCCTCAAAAGGATATGTATTCATAAGTGAAATTGAAGATAGAATAGTGACTGAAACAGAATCAAGAAATGCTGTATTCATTGAGATAAAATTTCCCAATATGGGATATATTGATCGCACTTTATCTCTTTATGAAACTCAGAAATATAACAGTGCCGAAGAGATTGATAGACCGAAATCCTCTAGGTATATCAATCTGAGTGGGAGCCAAGAATGGTCAAGACAAAAATTGAGACAAATGAGAAAAGATAAACAAGTAGCTTCGGTCAAAAGGAATAATAGGAAAGTGTTCTAAAGAGACATTTTCAAATAGAAGGCGAAGTACTCTTAGTTACTCCAAAAAGGGATGATGAACCTCGCTCTATTTATGAAGCCTTAGCAGGTCCTGCCAAAGAGGAATGGAAGAAAGCAATGAAAGAGGAGATGGACTCAATGATGAAAAACTAAGTTTTGGAGTTGATTGATATGCCAAAATGGCGCAAAGCCATTGGGAACAAGTAGGTTTTTAAAATCAAGATAAAGGTGGATGGATTAATTGACAAATTCAAAGCCTGATTGGTTGTAAAGTGATATACATAATAGAAAGGTATAGACTATGAGGATACTTTTTCATCTGTTGTGCGCTTCAATTTGATAAAACTTATTCTGGCAATAGTAAACGATTTAAACTTAGAGTTACATCAGATGTATGTAAAAATCGTATTCCTAAATAGTGATATGGATGAAGAAATCTATATGGAACAACCAATAGGTTTTACTAAAAACTAGTTTGAGCACAAGAAGTGTAAACTCAAAAGATCTATTTATGGATTAAAATAATCATCCAGACAGTAATACTTAACAACGATCAACTTCAAGATCAACTTCAAGATACACCTTCTTGATTAACAACGGCACCATATGTTATAATAGCAAGAAGCAGACATACATTGCCTTATACTATATGGAAGCTGAGTTTGTGGCATGCACTGCAGCAGCGCAAGAGGTTGTTTGGCTGAAGAGATTTATCAAACACCTACAATTTGGGAATAAGAGTACCAATTCGGTGTTGATACACTGTGACAACACCGTAGCTATAGCCTACACTAAAGAACCTAAGTATCATAGTAAGATCAAACATATTGATTTCAAGTATAACTTTGTGAGGAATTATATAGTACAGAAAATTATAACTGTACAATACATTTCAACCAAATGTATGGTAGCAAACCCTCTGACCAAGCCAATAGGCAAAGAAACATTTAAAAAATATGTAAAAGTCATTGGCATGCGTAAAATATAAAATTGCAGACTGTATGTAATATTTTATTTTTCATTAATGATATAATGTGATTTATTATTACTTATACATCTAGGTGAAATTATATAATATCTAGTATGTCGTATAAGTTGAAATGGTTAGCTCTCTCACACGAGCAATCACTTTTGATGCTAGAAAAGTGTTTAAAGATGAGACATGTGTTCACCAGTAAAGTAGTAAAAGTATTGATATGGTAGATAAAAAATTTAGTAAATGTCGCATTGACTTAAAAACTGCAGTAAGTCAAGATGAAATCCGTAAGTATAGTTATGGATCAAACTATGGATACCCACATCCATAAAACATGTTGACAAATAACAAATTCTTCAAAATTGATGTCATATTATGTGAATAGAATTGAAGAGTTTGAGTTTAAATACTATGAGTGTCTGGACTTAAGTCTGTATTGTGTGATTAATAGAATCAAAATGGTGTACACTCTTATAGAATAAGAGGAACACTGTAATATATAATTTATACAACATGTTCTAAAGAACTGCGAATGGAAAGCAAGTGAATCAATCACTGCTTCATTGTTGTGTGAGTTTCAGAAATGTATCATCATTTCATTAATATCCTTTGACTTTGATAGTATCATGGAAATATGTTTCAACGTTTTCTACTTTAGTATATGTCCTATAGTCAAATTATATATGAATCAAAGGTATTATGTTAGGAAAGCGGTTGATTCATATCAAAGTGATATATAGGCGAAAGAAATATTACTAGAATATACACATCCATGCTAGGTTTGTGACCGGTCCCTTGTGATATTATTTTGTTAATTTCATAAGTGTGGATACTATATATAAGTAGAGGCTATCTGAGTTATATACTAACTCAAGAGGGATTAGATTAGCAATAAGAAAAGTGTATATGAGTAAATAGAGGACATTCAAGGCACTATAACATATTTGGTCAAGCTGCACTAAAGGGTTGCTTTTTGCTAGGCTCTATAAAAAAGGATTTCTAATATAAACACCCTAATGGAGACGTCATGCCTACACGGTTTTGACAAAACACTTAGTATGAAAGAAGGAAGAAAATGAGATTGGATCCACGACATGTAATCCATCAAGTGTGAGTAGGAGATGTTGATAAATGGGCTAGTCCATCTATACTGGATTAGGCCCAAACTCAATAGAGATTGAGGGCCATTATGAGACTAATTGAGAGTAGGGTATATATGTGTAATATATCCCTTATGAAAAAAAAATAGGATTACCTAGTTTTACAGAAGTAGAAGGTAGGAAAGTGGGTCAGTTTATTTGTATCACATTTTTCCCTCTTTATGCGTGTGCATACATGAAAAAAGATAGAAGCATATGCGTGTGTATTTTTCTTCTGTAGTTGCTCTGCTCATCTCCCTCTACGTCTGAAACTTTTTCTCTTCCTCTCTCGATGAATTTGCTTTGAGACGAAACCAAAGTCTAAACAAGGTACTCCAATTTTGTGTGGGTACTCAGTGAATCAAACTAACATTCAAGGTATGTCCAAAAATCTATAAAGACAAAACACAATTCTATTTACCAATCAAAACACTTATAATGCCAAATACCCTTTGGAAAGATCAGAAAAAGAACGCAATATCTAAAGCACAAAGGAAAAAGTAGAATGAATAAAAGGAGGAGACCAAGTAAATTGCTACGTTGAGCAAGTCAACCTGTTTGAGCCGTCAACCGCAAATTGAATTGAACCCAGAATCATAATAACACCAGAAACTAAAAACCCACAAGAAAAGAGAATATTGAAACAAGAAAGAAGTACAAGAAACACAAAACAAACAAAAAGAAAAAGTTGCCTCCAGAGGAAATATTACCTGATAGATGCAAAGGCATTGATTTTTCCTCAGAGTGCTGGATTCAAAGGGCACAGCTCAGGAGCCGGTATATAATGTTGGATTATGATGAAACAGCACCCAGGAGGGCGGCGACGGCGGCACAGAAGGTTCAGTCAACGAAAATAAAAACAGAATAGATTCCAATGGTCAGCGTTAGTTACTCTCCCAAATCCAAAAGGAGAAAAGATCGTTAACTTAGATGCTTTCTGTTATGATCCTCCTACCCGATAAAAATTCAAATTACTCAGACTTTGCTGAATTTCTTGACCGAGACTTCCCATTGGATTTTCTTTTGCAAAATAGGATTAAAAAGGCTGTAATTAGGGGTGTCCAACCTTGTCCCGTCCAGGGTGTCCCGACCCGGTCCCGGGGATTTCGGGACGGGTCCGTCCCGTCCCGAAATGGACCGGGACGGGTCCGTCCCGGGACGGGACGGGTTTCGGCCCGTCCCTCGGGAATCCCGTCCCGTCCCGATTTTTTTTTTTTAAAAAAAAAATTTACATTATCCTATCTTTCCCACTCTTATATAGATATTTTTATTCTTATACAGATATTTTTATATTGATATTTCTATTCTTTTTTACTATTACTTTTTTTCCCTTATATGGGTAAGTTATTATATTATATCAAGGAGAAATGTTGGTATTTCGAGTAAGTTGCTGGGGCATTTTATATGGAATAATTTATTGAGATGATTTTATTATAATATATTTTTTTTAAAAAAATAATTTCGGGTCCGTCCCGAACCCGTCCCGGTCCCGTCGGGACCGGGACAAATTCGGGACGGGACGGGACACGGGATGCATTTTGCGTCCCGTGTACTGTATCGGGACAGGACACAGGATGGGGTTGTCCCGGTCCCGACCCGTCCCGTGAACACCCCTAGCTGTAATTTTAACTCAGCTATTTTTTACATTATTACCACCATTTTTTTAAATTTTAAATTATAGTAAATCAGCAATAGGTGGATGAAGGGACTCGTGTATTAGGTTCTGATGTTTGTCTCTATTTTATTTTTGGTAAAGAAAAGTTTAGATAGGTTTGATATTAATCCTCTACCAAGTTCAGGGTATAGCTACAGGGTTCAGAGAGCGCTTACAGAGAACTTACGAGATTACATACTAAAAGAGCTCTCACAACAGTAACGGGAATCGAACTCAAGTCCTTATAAGATACGAGCTTATTCTTTACTATCTATGTTAACTCTCATTAGTGTTTGGCTCTTTATTTCGTTTTTTTTTGTTTTCTTGTTAATATTTTTGGGCTAAATGGGCGTCTTTTGTTTTTGTTTCTATGTTTTCTTTTGCCCTTTAATTCTTTCGAAGGCTCTAGCTTGTTAGCTTTACGGCCCAGGGCCCCTCTGGTCACCAAAGAAAAATTCTGTAACTTTTTGGATATGATTCTCTCTTTTCTCTCTCTGTTTTTTTTTTAAAAAAAAACATTAACTACATTTGCCACACGAGTGTTAATACTATAACTATTTCGCTAATTTAGTATGCATAACGGCAATGCTTTTTATATTTAATTATATTTTTTGGGGGTATAAGACCTTTTTATAAATATAAAAAATATAAGATATATTTTTTTATTTATTATTTTTTAAATTACCCGTATTGATACTCTCTGAATAATAATCCTATAAGAGATGAGGGGTATTTTTTTAAAAAAAATATCATATTAACTAACTTAACTAACTTTATTAACTTAATTAAATTAATTAAATTTTTCCTATATTAAGATCAGGAGTGTTACATTTTGTTTGGTTTGTGTTTTTTTTTTTAATCTAGGGAGAATTGCTCATCTCTATTTTAAAAAATTTCTTATCCAAAAATCTCTCAAATCTTTTTAAGGACCTAAGTTGTGTAGGAAAGACATAATTGATGATCAAATGACTAAAATGCCCTTAAGTTGAACATTAAAAAACTAATGAAAATGCATAGGAAGGGTTGAGCGACTAGGGGAAGATGAGGTTCCATGATTCTGTTGGCAACGACGAGTGGTTGTGACTCCAATCGCAACTGGTAATTAGGTGAGACCTTGGTTCTCAAGATGGCGGAAGAGCGAGCGAAGGACGATGAGCTTTATGTGTTTATGGTGGCAACAATAGCAATGGCGGCGAGTGGGGAAGGAACAGAAGGGATGCAATTTTCCCATGGTTTTAAAGGATGCATCTCTTTCTACGTGTGTTTGGATTTGCCCCCAAAACTATGGTTTTGGATAAAATCATCCAAACACATTTTCGTTTGAGTTGAAAGTTTTTCATGAAAATGTGAACGAATATTCTGAAATTTTGCGTACAATAAAGTTCTTCTAAATAATGTTACAGTTTTATCCTAAAGACTTGTTGATTACGAACAAAGAAGAAAGTTGCATATATATATATATATATACACACATATACATATATTATGATCCTATTATAAAGTATTCAAGCAGTCGACTAATCTAATTTTAGAGTTCATAGTTACCCCCAGCACATATATTTTTTTTAGGATTCGAACTCGAGACTAATAGAAATCTAGTATGACCTTATACCATTAGACTAACTTTGTGTTGGTACTTAATCTTCATTTTATTATTGTATTGATTTTATTCTCATAGGTATAATATATATTAAATATTAATAAAGTTACAAGTTATTGAATTTTAAAACTGAGTTAATAGAATTTAAGGCTTTTTTAATTTATGTTAAACATGTTAGAAATGACTTATAAATAATATTATCTAAATATATCTTCTTATTGGTATTGGGGAGGGGAATCTTACTGTAATTAAAATATGGTTAAAAACCAAAGGTAACATGCTCACCAATCAGCTTCTATATTCTGCAAAACACAAATAATATGAGGATTAATGTGTACCTAATACTTTAAAGTATTTTTTTCATGCGCATTCAATATCCTAAAGTTATTTGATGCAATTTTATCCATCAACTATTTAAAATGGTGCAATTTCATCTATCCTTAACAAAACTTTTAACTTTAAGTTTGACTGTTAAAGTGCTGGCTAAGCAGAAGTTTGACCAAAAATCTGAGTTAGCAATATGATAGGGAATATGATGTGGCATTTTTTCGATTACATTATTTCTATTTTGTTAAAAAAGCATTTTTTTTATTATCTCTAAATATCTTATTTTTGATATTGCACTATTTTAAATAGATGATAGATGAAATTGCATCACAAAATACTCCAGAGTACTAAGTGCACCTTAATCATATTATTATTGTTTCTTATGAGAGATAACGAAAAAAGATAAAAAATATCTTGTCTCTGACATTTTGGCAGTTAATTAGCTTGAACTCCTTTTAATTTGCATTTTCAACATAACCCTGCCAAATTGGAAAACTTCTTAAATAAGGCAAAATTATATTTGTAGTCCTTTAACCAACTTCTTAAATAAGGCAAAATTATATTTGTAGTCCTTTAACCTTTTATAAGTTTCATTTGGATCTCTTAATTTTATAAAATCTTTTTAGTTCTTTAACCCTAACACTGTTAACAAGAGATGATGACATTAATTAAAGTTCTAAACAGTGACAATTTTTTTTTTAAATATTGATATATTAAGTTTAGTTTTTAAAAATAATAATGATTAGCATAAAAATCATCATTTGAGATTGACGAGGTTACGTTAGAATTAAAAGATTGAAAGGATATATTTTATACAGTTAAAAACCAAACTAAAATATTATATAAAGTTAGGAACCGAAGTTCACTTTTGCCATTAGAATTTGAATTGTACCATGCACTCAAATTAAATTATGAATAATTGTATTAAGAAAACTTTCATCCAAAAAAGAAAACGCTAAGCTCCTCACCAATAATGCTTCCCTCGGGATCCATTAAATGGAAAGATTCACAGTTGGTAGCAGATTCCGATCGAACTCGTCGAAAATTAGCTCTCAGATACAGAATATCATGATCATGATCATCATCTTCTTCTCCATTCATCTTCTTCTTCTTCGTCGTCTTCCTCTTTTTCTTCCCTCTCATAATTCCAGCGCCTGCAACAACCTTACGCATCAACCTCAACACTTCCATGTCCACATCCGAAGGACTTCGTTTCACTGCATATCCTTGCTTCTTCCCATTACAGTACAAAGTCCAGAGAGTCGTCGTCGATAACAACGAACTGCAACAACAACAAGATCTCGGAGTAATACTACTCGAACTACTCTGTAACACCATTCTCAGTGTTCCTCCTCTCATTTGCTTGGCCAGCACCGTCGTCGGAAATGGAAGGTGAAGAAGAACAAGTGGGGTTGATGAACTGGGCTTCTCTTGAATACACAACTTGGCTTTCCCGTCGCGATACCGACGACGACGACGACGACGACGAGGGATTACAATTGTGATGATCGTCAGCTTCTTCTGGGTTTATATATTGATGATGACGTTATTGTTCCAACAAGGTTGTGGAGTTGCAGGTGGGGATTAGGAGTTGCATGAGAGAATGTAAGAGCCTCCATGATCGGACCTGTTTGTGGCACTCGACTCCGGTGACGCTCCCGCCGCCGGTGGTGGTGGTGGCGCAGCCCATGGTAGTGGTGTTAATGAATTTCTGGTTTCTTTAACTATGATTTGTGTTTATTGTGTGGGTCTATATATATATATAGACACAAACATACAGCGAGAGAGAGAGAAATATGAAAAGGTGGAGAGATGATTTAAAAATCTGGACATGTCGTCCACAAAAAAGGAGGTACGTAATTGAAAATTAGGGTTGAGTTTTACTTGAGGATTCTGGTAGGGACGTGGAGGAAGGAGAAGCCATAGCTTAAAAAATGGAAGCAATAATTTAGGGTATCGTGGTCGTGTTTGTGTCGGACTTTGTTTCTGGTTTCAGCTGGAAAGCTGAAACACTGGCATCTGCAAATTCTCCCCCATAAAAAAATGAAATAATTTTTATTTTTTAAAGAAAAAAATTTACAACTTTGAATCATCGATCCCAAAGTCTATTCATTTTTTTTTAATTTTTGAACTGAGATCCCACGTCTATTCTGATCTATATTTCTTAATATTGTCACATATAAAATTTTCAATTTTCTTAATTTTAATTTTTAACCCAGTTCAACTTGTACATTAATTACCGCTTTAAATGTTTGAATTAAATAACTATATTAATTGAGTTAGTTATTTTGGATAAAACATATGTTGGTTAACCAACATATAAAAATTCTACTCACATATGTTGATTTTAAACGTTTTTTTTAATATACCATTTTTAATCTTTTGTAATAAAAACTACTCACATATAATTTTTTTTTAAATATGTACTATCAATAAAAATAATTTATAAAGAAATTAATTACTTCCTTTAATTCAGATAACTAATGATTAATAAAAAATAGTTTAAGTTAATTATTTAATTTGTAAAAGATGTACGTTAATTTTCTTAAAATGCTACTTTTAGTCATTTATATTAAAATACCATCAATGAAAATCTTTTTGACAAGTGCAATAAGGAGAGATAGTTTGAAAAAATAAATTATAAATTTAAAAAGTAGGTGGATTACAGTTTTATATTTAAGATAAAAGTAAATTAGACCTCCTAACTAATTCTTACATTTAAAATCAGAGAGATGTAAATTCAAAAAATAAATTAGATTGAAACATTACATTTAAAATCAAAATAAATCTCACAAACAATCAACTCATAGGAGGGACATTGCAATATATATATATAGGCCTTTTTTCACTCAATTATGAGACAGTGTCTCCAATGAAAGGAAGGTTGTTGTGTGTGGATAATAAAAATGAAACAAAGTTGATAATATGTGGTTTTTTGTATTATTAATTCTCACCATTTGGTGGCCCCTACACTCAGAAAATTGACGAAATTAACAAAAATAAAAACTTTAAAGGGTGGGTATTATTTTTTATTTGGAACTTAAAAGATAGAAATGAAGGAGTAGCAAGTTCAGAGATTTTATATCCTATATTAAGAACTAGAAAAATAATTATTGGTAACAAATCAACATATCATATCATTAATCACAAGGGAAAAATAACTTCCAATCCATATAATTAAGGGTTTAAAGTAATTCTAAAATAAGAATTTTAGCTACTCATATTTAAAAAACTCATAAGAAAAATACAAATACATATACATCAGCATAATCGTTCAACAATCCAACAAAAAAAAAACAAAATATATAAAAGCCTAAGGCAAAATATTCACAATTAAACCAATAACCCATAACTTTTAGCCCAAGTTATCGTATATCCCCAAATATCCATTAGTTCACAAGGTTAACACACTCCCAAACTAAACTTTGTAGCTTCAGTAAAATTTAAGAAAACTTTATGTAATTTTACTTTTTTAAAAAAAAAGTTTAAATTTTAAGAATAACATAAATGTCTGTATAATTTGAATAAAATTTAGGAAAGATCATTTACTTTATTTTCTATTTGTAAATAAGTTTTCATATATTTAAACAAGTATAAATCTCGTTATATAATATAAACAAAAGTTTAAAAAATTAATATATTGCATGTATTTATTACTCCCTCCATTTTGTCGTAATAACTGTATAACTTTGTTCGAAGAACAAGCTAGATTTATCAAGAAGGTATTAATGGATTATGGGAAAGCATATTGATTAGAGATTTTTTTTTTTTGCTCACCCGGTTCACCAGAGTTTTACCCCGACTACATCCGAATCCGACCCGCGTCGCGCATCTGGCTATGGTGGGTGAGTCTCCCAACGGAAATTTTCTGCATACGCCAGGACTCGAACTCGAGACCTCGCTTAAGCGATACCGAGCCGCTTACCACTCGGACCAACCTCCGTTGGTATTAGAGATTAATTGTTCCAAGTGAATTTTTGTCTTCGATATTGTCGAGTTATCTCTAGCCCACCTTTAGTGGAAAATCCATTTCAATTGGATCACATGTGAGAATGAGAGAAAATATGGGCAAAGATTTGTAATAATATACCCACTTTATAATAATTGATTAAGTGGGAACGATTACAAACAATGTTAGTATATGTAAGTCGAGGGAGTCGGTTCAAGAGTAATACATGATAACTCCCGGAAAGAACTCTTTTTGTTTTCTCCCTCTACTCTCTTCCTCTCTTCGGTGCATTTGTCGTGTTGCATGATCAAAATCTAGATCAATGCTCGGTTTCATGGGGGCAATCTAATCGAGCGAATAGAATTCAGGTACGCCCCAAATTTCATCAAGTAGGAATACTCGAGTAGGTGCTAAGCATGCTTTTACCATCAACTTTGGAAATTAAATATTCCACTAGATTGGGAAGATATTTAGGAGTCAATATTGCTAGGGTTTTGAGTATAGGATCCGCATAATGTCTGATTTGATCAAGCATAATGAAGAAGGGTGAAATTTGAGGATTCTTAACCATATGTACATTCACCGTATACGTGTAAGGAAATAGTGCTTTGCAATCTTGATTTCCTTTTGCAAAACATATGAATTCTTCTATTAGAGACGATCATATTCGATGTACTATTGAGTACTAAATATGTCACCTCTTCCAATTCAACCCCTTGATGGTAATCTTGATTATTTGATTTGGTATACCAATGTGAATGGAAGCTACTTGGTGAAAAAGGCATATGGGTTGGCTGCACAAGGGGGTGGTTTGCAGGTCCACCACATATTTGGGAAGTTCTTGAATGGGAAATATTTTACAAGAGCATCATCTCACAGGTATTTTTTTTTTTTTCCATTATGTGGTTTATGTGAAGAGACCATAGACCACCTTTTTCTGAAATGTCAGTGTTTAAGGGGTCTTTTGATTTGCATCTCCTATGATTATTAAATCTGAGGTTATGGAGCAGGAAGGTTTAATTAATTAATTATCTTGATTAAAAAATGGTTAGCACAAGTTGATGTCAGAAATGGGGTTCAGGTGGATTGCCCTAACCCTATGTTTGAATGGAAAAAAATATTAAAGATGGAAAAACTTTAACTTAGTAAATATTTTTTATCTTAAGTTAGCCTTAATTCTAAATATAATATCACAATTTATTTTATCTTTAATATTTATTATTTTTTTAAAATTAATTTACTTAACTTATAAATTAACATATTATGTTATGTAAAAGTATTTTAGAAAGATCAAGTCACATTATAATTAAATAATTTATTTAGCTTCCTTAATCTACTCAAATTAATAGTTTTTATATTAAATATTAGAAGAGTATTTTTTTTATAACCCTTTGAGCTACTTGATATTTGAGCTTTTTAGGGATGAAATTATCAGGTATCGAAGTAACTAAGATTCAGATTGATGCTTCGCCACTACGATGCTTCTCGCTATTAGTCTGATTTAGTAAGATGAGAATCGATCCGCAATCTTAGTACTTTATTGTTTAGTTGATCTATCACTTGAACAAATATGATTGGATATAGGTAGGGAAGAGCATTTATTATTCCGCTAAAAATGTTGCAATGTTGGAATGCTTTCCCTGGATTTTATTTTATAATTTTACTTATTTTTGTACGTATGTCTTTTCGTACCGGCCGGCCCCTAATAACTTGAAAATTGAAATAATCGAACAGCTCCCTTCTCTGTATTATGTGTTGAGAAATATGTATATATTCTAAGAGTATCATATTATCTAAATTCTATCTAATCAAAATATAATAATTTAGTTGATGACTCATATAAAAAAATTCACGATTAAATTTATTTTTAAGAAAAAAATATTTTAATTTAAAAAATAAAATCTCATCTAAATGAAATTAAGATGTTTATTTTTTTCTTATAAACAAAATAAAATGTGAATTGTTTAAGATCAGTCAATAGCCAAGTAAAATTAAAATGTGTTGAGTTATTATATTTTAATTGGATAAAATTTAAATGACATAATACTTCTAATGAATGTAAGTATTTCTCTTTATGTATTAACCCACTCCCTAAGGATGGTTTTTTATTGTCTAATTTTTAATATAGATACAAGTCAAATTATTCATAAACTATAGATCAAGAGAGGTTTATTAAGTTTAAAATTCCTTTAGCTTGTAAGACTCACACTAATTATACACACACATATATATTGAATTAACTTCAGGAATTTATTCATTATATAAAAGCTAAAAATATATTATACAAGCACACAAATTAGAAATTATTAAAATGATAATATTAATAGAAGTATAACGGGTGTAAAAAGAATATTTACAATGTGGTTTTTACGTCTGTTATTAAAGGGATAATGTAGAAAATATGGCTGATGATATTTTTTAAAAAATATCATCAACCATATTTTCTACATTATCCCTATAAATATACGAGATTGTTGACTTTTTAGACTGATTACTAGCAATTGTTAAAGGAAAAAACTTCTTATATTGATTAAAACAATAATTAACAGGCGTATGATTGATGTGGTAAATAATTTTATATCTTAAGGAAAAGAATATAAATTCGAATTTTGAGAAATGCGATTGTTATAAGAGGTGAAAATTATTTTCACTATTAAAACATATTATATCTTGATAAATCAAAATGAAAAAAAAAACAGTTGGTGGGTATATATATAGTATTTAATTAGTTGCATGATCCATAAAAAGCAATTCCAAAATGTATACAAAAATCATAGGACTGTTGTTTGTAACGGTGCATGATGTATGAGAGAGTAGAAACTAACAAAATATTTATGTGCAAAGAAAAGGAGTGGCCGTCTAAGCCAAGAGACAGCAATGACAAAGCTGAAGCGGCAAACTTTAGCCGTAGCCAATTTGTGTTATTGATTATTTCAATCCTCAAGCCTTGATTGCTTTCTCAAGTTTTAGGACAAACTTCCCATCGTCACTCTTTAGTCTTCGTCTCCATTTCTCTTTCCTTCTTTAGGTTTTCTTCTCGCGCCTTCATTCTAATAGAAGGTGGGAGAAGAAAACCTAAACAAGGAAGAAAATTGAAGAACTAATTAGAAAATTTAGTTTATTCCTAAGGTGTAAACCATATATTTATTAGAATCTCATTCCTTGGGTTTATTAATTTATATAACTACAATACGTTTTGTCAAATAATATACTCTATCCTATTTTAAATATAAAAAATAATTAAAAAATTTATTTTAATTCTAAATATTAACACCTTAATTTATTTTATCTTCCGAATTTATAATTTTTTTTTTAAATTATCTCCATCTATTGTGTATATTAATGAAGTTTTTATTGGAAGGCAGTTCCAATACAAATTATTAAAGAGAGTATTTTTAGCAAAACTAACTCATTTTTTACAACTAATTTAATTAATTTTCTTCTTCAATAAATGAAATTTGAGAAAAATCATACTCTTTCTCTGATCATTAATATATGACATATTTAAATAATTAAATTAAATTAAAAAAATTATTTAATATAATATTTTTTAAACACTCTAATCATCTTCTTTAACTCTATATCTCCATCTCTTATTTTACTATTGTTGAGGATGTATAAATAAGAATAATTTATAAAAAATTGATAAATATAAGAAATATATCTTATATTTTAAATTAAGATCAACTTCTAAATTAAGTAATATATTAAAGACCGAATGAGTATTATTTATAACTTATAAAAAATTATTAATTAATAATTGGAAAATAAACACTTGAATTTTAAGTTAAGATTATTTTCTGGGTCGGTGGAGTTCTTTTTTTCTTTAATTTTTAAAATATAATATAAAGATCCTTAAAAATTATATAACATAAGTTTTTATATGATCTTAAAAAATTAAAATAAATTTTAAATTCCGATTTTTTTCTTGAAAAAAACAAGAGCACCGAATTTAATAATATGCCAATCGCAGCCAACCCATACTGGGTGTTTGTATCTAAACTAAAATAAGCCACTGTAATGGACAAAAAAATGTTAACTAAAAGATCAAATTAAAGATAAAAGAAATAAAAAAAACAAAATTAGCTAACATTATAGTGAAATAACAAGAAAGATAAGAAACTTATATTTGTATAAGAGATGGAGTTTGATGAGGAACGATAGGTTTATCTTTTGTCTTGCCTCTAACCTGATGGGTTAATGAATTTTAGTATTATTAAAAAAAAAAGTTGCTCTTCTAACGTATTTTTTTATTCATAAAATTTAAAATCTTAAACTTCTTTAAGCAGATAAATGAGAATGATCCAACAAAATGACATGGTGGGTGAAAAGAATTAGAAAGTAGGGAGTACTAATAAATATTATTTTTAGACTTATTTATAAAAAATAAATGATAACTACATTTTTAACTATTCCTCTAATTCTTAATATAAAAAATATTTAATTAATTTAAATAAATTAAGAAAATAAGATAAATTATTTAACTATAATAAATATAATATAATATTTTTAAAATATTTATGTACAATATTAAATTATAATTTTGGCAAAATAAGATTGTATATAAATTTATCAGTTAAGTAAATAAATTTTAAAAAAATTAATATATTAGATAAAATTAATTAACATATTATATTTAAGATTTAAATTAATCCCTCGTTCAGTTCCTATATTCTATCTCTTCTAAGTGTGACAAATTGGAGGGAGCATAAAACAGTGAAAATTTATTTATATTTAAAGACAGACATAGCAACTAGCTTGCAAGAGACAGAAGTGAAAGGGACAAAAAAAAACGCCACCTATACGTTTTTCATTTTTCTAGTTTGCCACGTGTCATATCAGGAGAATGCCAGCCTCCCCAAAAACCACCTATATAACTGACACCCTCCCCTGCTCCTCGATCGTCTTCTCATTCCCTCCTCTCTATACATATTAAATAAATCTTCTTTATTTATTTATTTATTATTATTGATATTTTATCGAAGCCTTACCTCAAAAACTTACGAGTTGCCTGAACTTGAAAGTCGTCAATTTCAACGATGAAGTCAAAAACCATAGACTGGTCCCCCCTAATGATGCTAATCGTACTGACGAGTCTCCACGGTTGTTCCCATGCACAGCCGGGCACATCAACCACCTGGGCGGGCTCAACCTTGAAAGATGCTCTCACGAAAACTCACTTCAGTATTATTGTCATCGCTTTCCTCTCTTCCATTGTCTTCCTGATTTTCTTCTCCCTCTTTATTCGTCACTGTGTTGATACCTGTGCCACCACTAATACTCATCCTAACAACGCCGTCGCCGGCCGCCGCCGTGATGCCATCGATAAATGTCCCGTCCTTGTGTATTCCGAGGTGAAGGAGCTCAGGATCGGGAATTCTGCTCTCGAGTGTGCGGTTTGCTTGAGTGAGTTCGAGGACACAGACAAAATCCGCTTGTTGCCAAAATGCAATCACGTTTTCCATCCCGCTTGTATTGATAGATGGTTCGCTTCACGCCTCACTTGCCCTGTTTGTCGCGCCAAGATCACTCTGTCAGATTGCGACGACAATGCCGACGCCGTGACGACGGAGTCGAATCACGATGAATCGCCTGTTTCAGATGCCGAAATAATCGAGCAACAGAGCACTGAGGAGTCGCCGGAGCCACAACCGGAGGAAACGATTGAAGTGGATGATGAAAGCGGAAGAACCGGTGTTCCGGTGCAGACTGAAACTCGGTCGAGAACGGCGGCGGAAATTTTTGAGAGGTCATATTCGACGGGTCACTCTCTGATAATGGAAAGCGAGGGGTTGATTGAGAGGTACACGTTGAGATTACCTGAGTGCGTGAGGGAGGAGATATTTAGGAGGGAGAAGAGGAATAGGCTTCGACGTTGCGCGAGCAGCAACGACGTCGTTTTGAGGGGAGAATGGAGCTTGAAGAATGGGAGTGATAATATGGAGAGGTGGGTGTTGCAGTCCATGACGCCACCTTTCGTTTCAAAGAATAGGAGCTCTGTGAAATTCATGGGGCAGAATACTGATCAAAGCTCGTCGCCGCCGCCGCCTAGGCCTCCGGTTTGATCCTTCATTTTCTTCTCTGCCCAGAAACCTCAAGCTTCACTATCTGTCGTTTCATTTGGATTCGAAGTATACATGTGTGCAACAGTGCAAGGTCTGCAGATCAGAAGAGCAGATGAGGTCATACTCATATATATACACATATATATATATATTTGTCAGTGGTAATTTATAATTAATTAGTTGTTTTATTTATTTTAGTAACCAGATCAGATGATATAGGCATGAAGTATAAGAACTGCATAGGAGTTTAGCGTAATGAATATGATCGCAATTCAGATATAAGGGTCATATGATTCACAAAGTATGAGACCCCCGGACGATATGAGGTGGTTGAAAGAGTAGCAGTAAAACATAATGAACAAAATTCAAAACGATAATAAAAAATAGTAATAAGCTAAGCCAAATATATACAAGGGCAAGTAATTGGTGACAAATTTATTACTTAAATACAAAGTTGAAAAGAGAGTAGTTAAAAATAAAAGAGTAGGTCCAATATGTACAAAGGTGAAAGTCTGAATGGTATTAAATTCTAATCTAAGTTGACCGATAAGCCTAATGAACCAATCTCTTAGTATGGTCAAGAGTTTCAGACAGGTCAACTAAATTAGATTTTATATATGTTATCTCTTTTATTAAGCTTGAAATGGCATGTTAAAAATAGTAGTATGTTGTATTTGTATTTTAATAAATTTATTTTATTAGATTATGTGTGGTTTATATATTAATGTTGTATTTATTTATGAATTACTAATTTTTTATTTAAAAATTACTTTTTTTAAGATTATATATAAATATTTTTATATATTATAATTAAATTAAAAGTGTTAACTCTTGAATCATTTCCTTAACTGATGGCAGGCCTAGTTTTCACTTTTCATACCTTGAAATGAACATGGCATCAAGGGCAATAAATATTTATAGAGAATAGTAATCCATAAAAGTGGGATAAAGGACCACAAAAGGGGAACGGGATTGAGGAGGCTTTTCTGAATCAGACAGATCAGGCGGTCCATTTAAAATGCCTTGTTTTATGGCCTTCCATTGCAATTCAATGCAGCGGAGCCTGAAAATTAAAATTGTGGTCCTCTGTCAGATGGATATCAATGTCTTTAACAAATGCTGCAGCTTGGTAATTAATTATTGTATATGATGCAATATAAAATCGTCCTCATGAACCAATGGGACGGATATTTGAGTGTGATAGAATAAGTTACTCTATAATAATATAATGAATAAATATTTAAATTTTTATTTAGAGAAGTATATTTATATTTAATACTTGATAGTTTCTCGATTAGAATTATCTTTACTAAGAAAATACTTATATGCTTAAAAGAAATGGTCCTCATGAAATTGGTTTGGGAGAATATCATGGCAATTTTCAGTTAGGGAATTGAATCGGGTTTGATGATCCAAAGGAAAACGGAATACAATTCTTTACCCTAAAAACACTGTAGGATATAATGGAATTGAATGCATTTTAAACGTAAGTTCATTGAACTCTCTTGAGAATGGAATCCTTTTATTATTTTTTTTAATTTATTTGCCACTCCTGAGAATGGAATCTAAGAACAATCATATTAATGATTTTTAAATTTTATTGTAGGTTTTTTCCTTCATTATCATGATTGTCGGATGATATATGTTTTTTTTAACATTTAAACCCCCTGATATCTATATTTTTTTTTAAATCTTATTATCAAAGTATACAAACAAATAACTAATCTAGATTGATATTTTAAAACTAAAATGTCTCTTTAAGAGTCTTTTTTAATAAGGTAGGAGTCTAATATCATTTCTCTTATTTTTATAATATAGTTGGTCTATCACTTAATCAAATAATTTTAGATATTAGATATCATTGTTGTGTTTGTGCGCTTGTTTAGTTTCATATTGTCAATATCAAAGGGTCAATTAGTCGGATAGTTGTAAATATCAAGAGTTAAGATTAATAGAAAGGATTCATTTTTTATAACATAACAGATTAATATTTAATTTTTTGTTAAAAAATATATACACATTTAATTTGATATATTAATAATATCAATAGAATTGTCTCAATTTAAAAAATACATATACATCTAGTGGGAACTAGTAGGCAAGGTTTAAAAACTTTTTGGGAATCTAGAGGTATTATTCACCATCTGGTGATACCGATCATTATCGTCAGTTTTTGACTTGACTCTATGGCTTTCCAACTGATTTTCATAAACTGACTTTTAATTTATGATTACGCTAGGAGAAGTTTTGTTGGTTTGATCCGATCTGATTTTTCAAGAGATTGTAACTTAGCTAATTGTTATATTTCAGGAAATTAGGAGGCTTTAATTTTGAGTGAAAAAGAATTATATTGTTGTTAGGGAAGTAGGGTATAAACTCAAACTTGGTGCCACTAGACCAAGGTGAAATTCAACTTTATCTAAAATTGCTCAATTCTTGGAAGAATCAAATAAAATCTCAACTATCAACTCATTAATGGGTCGTTGAGGAATTTTACAATAATTCAAAAGTCAGGGTTCTATTACGCTCAAACGTGTTTGGAATAATGCTTTTATAGGGTGTGTATAGGCAGGATTGGGTAGGATAGTCCCCTGCCCGATGCCATGCCCAATGAAAATATGAGTTACATTTTATAGCCCGATGTCTGACCCTACTTAGTAAAAGTCTTAACTATTTTAGATTGGGTATAGGCGGGTTAGGCATACCCAAATAGTGATATCCTGCTCATATTATGGAAAAAAATGTGTAATCATAAATTTCTAAAATAATACCATATTTATGTCTTAAAGATTTAAAAAATATCCATAATCAACTAAAAATAAGGTAACAACAAGATAATAATTAAAGTCTTGCAGTCTATTACAAATAAAATAATCTTCAGTCACCAGTAATAGAATTTAATCAATTTATGAGCTTCAAAATAAAAAATTACTCGCAAGTTGAATGACATTTTCTGTTTCATCAAAATTATCAAACTCCCGAAGCTTGTCAGCTAAATCATTGATAGATTGGCTAGCTTGTAGCCAATTTTGGCTACAAATCAGTGCTTCTGACATTTTATAAGACAAAGAGCTTCTGTAATGATCAATTATACGTCCCCAAGTGCTAAAGGCAGACTTAGAAGCCACTATAGAAACCGGAATAACCAATACATCTCGTGCCATATGGGAGAGAATTTTATATTTTGTAGAATTAGCTTTCCACCATAACAGTATGTCAAACTCAGATGCAGAAGGGATTTCAACTCTTGAGTCAGTTGCAATATATCTATCTAACTCAGTTTGAGGATCCGTTGAGGTTCTTATTTTTATAGATTCTAACCACTTATGCCCTAGATCCTCAGTATTATCATCATCATCAAAAGAAGGTAATGTAGTTGCATCTGTTGTAATTATTGAAACAGTCCCTAATTCAATAGAACTCCTTGTAGAGTACTCATCAAACAACCGAAACAAACAATCTTTGACCCTCTCTACATGGTGTCTCTTAGTCTCTACATTTGTAATTAAAAAAATTGTGAAGAACATGTTTGAAAGCATTCTGGTGTGATATATCAGATTGGGGGAGGAGGAATATAGGTAAAGAGCAAAATATTAGCAAAATATGTGAACCATCGCAAAACTGTCACAAAATCGAGGATTTAGATATGGCGCATGAGCGACTTAATCTATTGACCTGGCAAATATGATGAAGAGGAGGTTTTGGCAAATTTGAGAGTGGGTAAAGAGCTCAGGGAAAGGAACAACCGACAGAAGAGAGCTTCAGGCGTACAAATGAAATGAACCCTAAGCCCTCTTTTCGTCTTTCGTAACTTTTGCAATTGTGAAATGCCAAATTGTGAACTTCTGAACTATATAATCTAATCTAACTAACCGGGCAGGGCCAAATGGGTAGGGCAGCAACCCCTACTCGATGCCCAACCCTGCCCGAAATTGCCCATGTTTAATTGGGCTATTTTTTTACCGGGCCAAGCAGGGTATTTTTTAGGCGGGTTTAGGTAGGTTCATCGGGTTACGAGCTTCTTGCACAACCCTAATGCTTTGAAACTCTCACTCACAATAAACCAAACATAGCAAAACCAAACTGTGACTCACATTTAATCATACTATAATTGTAAATAAAATATCAAGGATTGATTGAAATGTTCATAAATAATACTCCCATTTGATCCTTATTATAGAAGCTGGATAATATATTAATTTATAGAGATTAATAAAATTATATTTAAATTAGTTATTTATAAAATATGTGCGTTGGTTTTAAGAAAATTATATTCAAAATAACTATTTGTAAAATATATGTGTTGGTTTTCTTAAAATAAATCATTTAGTCATTCGCATTAGAAACTAACACTTGATGTATCCTCTTAATACTGCGTCAATAGGAATAGTTTAGAAAGATAATTATAAATTTAAAAAATAAAGTATATTGATATTTTATATTTAGAATAAAAAAAAATTATAATTAGCTCCTACATTTAAGTAGCTTATTTATTTTTGAAAGTTTTCAAAAAATCTACTTATTTTTAACTAATATAATTTTCCTTAGTGCTAAGACAAATATATCATTTTATCGGGATTTTATTGTTAGTTTTTAAGGACAAGTTTGTAAGTATATAATAAATACTAAAGATATATTTATCCGATTTTTAATATAAAATATAATTATAAAGTTAATATTGATCTTAAATATAAGATAATTTTTTTATTTTTATCAAGTTTTTTCCAATTCCTCCTATTGATAATTCTTCAATAATAATTAAATAAGATATGGATGGATGAAGTTAAGAAAGATGATTAAGTCATTCTAATAAAAAATATGACATATTAACTTAATTAACTTTTTTAATCTAATCAAATTAGTTAAATATATCCTACTTAACAAGTTACTCTCCTAGTTGTAAAAAATTGTGAGGCTTAACATGCTGAAAACAATGTTAAGACTTTCATTAAGGAAAATTTCAATATTGCTCATCTTATCATTAATATAGAATTTAATTGGAGAGTTAATTTTGATTCTTAATATAAGAAATATTTTCTATATTTTTTATTTTTTTCTAAATTACTCCTATTAATACTCTCCTCAACGATAATTAAGTAAGAGAGGGAGGGAGTTAAGAAGATAATTATAATATTTTAAAAAAATATATCATATTAATTAATTTAACTTATTTTTTTAATCTAATTAAATTAATAAAATAAATTTTATATTAAATATTAGCTTCTCCCCTCTATTCATTTGGAAGGAGAAGCTTTTACATATGATTATTGTTAATAAGAAGTTTCAGCTCCTCAAACAACATGACTTATTACCAAAAGATGTTCTATGACAAGATATTTTTCGTACGACATAAGTCTTCTCTACTGTTTCTTTTAGGGAGGCTTACCGTTAGAACTATTTCTGTAGGATATGTAATCATAGTTTCTGCCTTATATTTTATTGTGTACTCCAACTTGTCGTTTTTAAAACCAATTAGAAATCCCTAATGCAATGATTGATATGTAGAAAAGTGTTTTCTATAAAGAGAATGAGAAATGCACCTGTCACATCTCCTTTTCTGAGTGCATTACCCATTTCCCGTTTAAAAAACATTTTTTTTCGCGTATCGAACATTACCTTAGTTATTTTTAGGTACAAAAGAATAGTTATTTTTAGGTACAAAAGCACCTTTAATTTTGTTAATACTACTAATAAAAATTAGTCAAATTAATAAATAATTAATTTATAATCTATAAAATTTAAATTTAAATTTTATTATTGATATAATAATTTTATTAATAAATAATTTATAAATATTTTTATAAATATTTTTTAAATTTAAAGATATATCTTAATTTTTATGAGTTCCTAAACTCTATTCAATTTTTATTATAACAAAAGAAAAAAATTGTTAATATTTTTTTCCCTATCCGTAAATCCATTTATATATACACTTTCCTACCCCCAAGTTTAAGATATGTATCAAATACTGATATATCAATTTTTATTTTTAGTTTATATCTTTAATATAAAATTTATTTTATAATAAAAAATATATTAATAAATATTATATTAAAGATAGGTTAAATAATTTAGATGAAGACACGATGAAATTTTTTAGAAAGAAATTAAGTTTACCTATAATCTAAGGACAGGGTAAATTTTTAATTCCTCTTAAATCATATCAATATCAGGTAGGACCGTCTATTATCCTCGATATAAACTTAAATATCTAAAAATTAAAATATTTTTTTAAATATTATAACTAAAATTATAATAAAATAATATTCCATCGATTAAACAATATTCTTTCACGGTTTTTCCCCTTAATTTAATTTGAACAGGTCTAGTGGTTTACCCTTAAACTAATTTGCCAGTTGGAGGATCCACGTACAATAGTCAGCCCAAGAAACTCATCATCATAATTTGTTTCTCTAATCCCTTCTTTAAGATTCATTAGCTAGCTTCCAAAGAAAAGTACATAGAATTTGATTTTGTATCATAGAATCATTTTTATAATTTAAGTGCAAAACTTGAGAATTTTCCTTGTTTTTAAATAATATGATAATCGTTTAATCTTTTCTTGATTATGTTATCTGCTCATTGCCACATTGGGATATTTTTTAGCTTTTTTTTGACTCTTGGAACTCAAATTATTATGTGTTTAGAAAATGATTCCCCACCCCACAATAGGATTATCAAAATTTATAAAACGTAAAATCCCTAACGCGATTCCAAAACTATACACAGTGAATATTATTTTTTATATAATTTTTTTCTTTTTTTAATTGTTAAAAGAATTAGTAATCCCTTGTAAATGCAAGGGGTCATTCAACTTTCCGATAAAACTAAAACCTCTATGTATATTAAACTAAAAATCTCAAGGGCCAAAAACATTTAAAAATGCCGAGTTACATATATTATATACAAGTACATATTTATTTATTTTGCTTTGTCCATTATAAATATTCATTCTTAAGTGTACAAACCATTACTTTAATTATAAAAAAAAAACCACTAGCTTAATTTAAGGAATCCTTCCTTCGTTTCATTTTAGGTTTAAGTTATATATAACACATTGATTTTTTTTTTCATAAATACTTAGTATCCTAAACTAATTTCTAATTTTTTTATCATTTTAAAATATTTTTTATAGTGTTCATAGATATTAAAAAAATATTTTAAAAATAAAATTGTACTAAAAATATTTTATGATATTAGGTGCTATTGAAAAAATAATTTAAAGTGATAGATAAATCACAAACTAATTTACAATAGTGAGTACTATTAAAAATATTTTAGAGTATTAAATATATCTTAACCCTTTATTTAATATTATTTTAACACTTATGTATTTTTATAAATAAAATTTCATAAAAAATATCAATTAAAATTATCGAATTAAATAATAAGGATATAATTTAAATAAAATAAATTATAACAAAATTGAGATAAAATATAAGGAGATGTAAATTAATTTTTCTATAATTTTTTTTAGAAATTAGACAATATCTATTAATTAATAGCTTAAAAAAATAATATTTTAAATATAAAAATTACTGAAATAAATTTTATTTTTTTAATAAAACTTTCTTTTATAGTTATATTTAGTTTAATGGATTTATAATTTTTTTTTTGGCTACCCACTCAGTTCATCTGAGCTTTATTCTTACTATATCCGAATCCGACCGTGTTGCGCATCTAGTTATGTGGGCGAGTCTTCTAACAGAAATTTTTTATATACACCAAGAATCAAACTTAAAACTTTACTTAAATAATATTGAGTGATTTATCGCTCAATTCAACTCCGTCAGTTAGAGGTGGTAATTTGGGTTGGGCCCGCGGGCCCAACCCGCCAACCCGCTAAAAAATGGCGGGTTGGGTTGCAAAAATTGCAACCCACTTAGGTGCGGGTCTTTTTGACCCGCACCCGCCAAGCCCGCACCCGCGGCGGGCTAACCCGCCGGGTTGGCGGGTTGGCCCGTTTTTTTTTTTTTTGCTTTTTTTTTATTATACATATTATATATTTATACTTTAATAATTTGAGGGTCTTAACTAAACAAGAGATATTATACTTAATTTATATTAACTTTATCTCATTGAGTTATTTTTTTCTTTATATATATTTATTTTATTTTATTATTATTTTCTTTGTGATATATTTATCTATGGATAGTGGCAAAATTGACTAAATAAATATTTTGACAACTTAAGACATGATTTGAATCTAATTAATATTGATATATGTAATTTTTTAAAAAAAAAAAAGTTGAAAAAAATAAAAAAAATTACACATAAAAAAAAAAAGATGGCGGGCTCGGGTTGGTCTTATACCAATCCCCCTAGAGGCGGGCCTAAAAAGACCGGCCCGCCTCCAACCCAACCCGCCGCGGGCTAACCCGTATTCGGCGGGTTAGCCCGTATTATCAGCCCTACCGTCAGTAATGGATTTACAGTGGATATATCCGTTAGCCTAACATAGAGCATAGATTGGCCCCACAGGAGGACAACCTCGTGGTGGGGGCCCACCAGGCAACACCTTCCATCTCAGTCCGTTCCTTAAGGCCTTTCTTTAGTCCAAACACCCGAAGGCCCCCTTTCTTTTCTCATTCGAACTTGCCGTTTCTTTAGAAATTTCTTCCTAAAATAATATTTTCTTTATTTTGGTTGCAAAAAAAAAAAAAATTTGTTACTATTATTTAGTTATGCTAGTGTGATATTACCGTACCTTACTACAATATATTATTATTTAATATTTAATATTATTAATTTAAATTTAAATATCATTAGAATAATTCTCTCGATATATTTTTTCAATATAATAAGACTGAAAATTCCAATTTTGATAAAAAATAATTTTTATTAATATTATTGGAATTGGAAATAGGGGTAACAAATCAGTTTGCATTATAAGTTATGTTTTTCTAAGCTTTATATTCATGTTAATAATCTATATATTGTTAATTGATAACTAGAATTATCATTAATAAAAAAATTAGAAAAAATGTTATTTATAAGTTATATATATTACAAATCAACTCAAATTTTATCTAGGGCAAAAGATAGAAGCCACTATTCCAAATTTTAAATAAATAAATAATAAGAGTTAGCGTAAAAAAATAAATTTATATTTTATAATAAAATAAGTTTAATTCTCTCTGTTATTATGATGGCTCATTTGGTAGATAATATTATAATTTTTTTATAAATATTCTCTGAATATGAGGTCGTACTCTAGTCGTGATGGGAATATGTGTTAAATTTACCTAATTTTTGTTTACCGAAAAAACTTTTAAATAAATAATTCTTAAAATTATTGATACAAGCCAGCCTGTATTATTATTATTTTTTTGTCCGCAAAAGAACAGCCTGTGAATTCCTGGTAAAAAAGAGTAAATTATACTAATATATATATATATATATATATATATATATATATAAAGATAATAGATATAATTAATCGGCGAAAGCGGCCGAGAAGAGACCACTAAGCTACGGCGTTCGAGGAGCGGCTTGTTTGGCTTCGAGTGTGTGTCTCTGTGAGGCTTCTCAAGTTCGACAATTGCCACCCCATTCCCAGAAGGTTTCCTTCTTTAACCTTTTCTTCTTCATCATTATTCTTCTTCCCTCTGATTCCTCCTTCTTTTACTTATACATACCTTAATCTCCCTTTTTCTTTTTCTTATTCCCGTCCATCCCAACACACCGTCCTTCTCCTTTAAGAATTTGTTTCTTTTGCTTCGCTTTCAAACTCTGATGATTCACTTTCACGCCCCTCTATACATTCCACCAATCTGAGCTTCCATTCGACGCCTTCAGTTCTTCTTGCTGTTGCTGGAGTTTCAGGGTAGGGATCCGGCATTCGAGTGATTTCTGTTCCGAGATCGATCTGCTTTGCTTGATTGGTTTCAGGTGGTGTTGATATTGGACTCAGTAGTCAATTGGGTAAACGGAAGAATGTGGTGGATGATGGGGGAAACAGGAGGGCATTACTGTTCTAAGAAGACTGATGATTTGTGCGGCGATGTTTGTGGCCAGGTATATTTTGTTAGTTCTACTTCCTTATGAAATTGTTTATTGATCTTCCGTGGTTCCAGTTAGAGTTTATAGTTCCGGCTACTTGGGTTTCTGATGCAATCCCGAATTCGATGGATCCCTAAAAAACGGGCAGTGTTTTGACATTTTTATTCACTACTTTAGTCTGCTCTCTGCTTGAATCAAAATCTTCTCCTTTGTTTTATTGCTTGATGCTTCCATATAGTTACTATTGTATATAGAGTTTGCTATAAATTTCTCAGTGGCCTAGAAGAAGTAATACTGGCTGGTCATGGATAATTCATTCTTGAGTTGCCAACCCAAGCACGTACTGTGCACACTGCATGCTGTGCGCAGAAGGTGAGGCTTACGATTGGGAAAAAATGTACAAAAAATTTAAAAAATAGACGAATAAAAGGCGTCTTCCCTGATTGTTAGAACAGTCCTTGTGCAAAAGAGAGGATTTGAATTATTAGCCGACACTGTTTCTATGGTTATGTTTGGTGTGTACGGAATATTTGTGATCTGAGTTTGGATATAGGAGCAGGGATAAGTTTTATAAGATTTTGAGGTTTGATTACTCTCTTTTTTCTATCCTGCTCAGGCTGTATGATTAGCCTGGTTGTCCTTGGTTTTGTGGAAATTTTCTGGATATTTTAAATAATAATTGCAATACACACACAAGGAAAAAGAATATTAGCATTTTGATCATGGATCACTTTGTTTCATGATTGAATGAAGCCGCATTGTTATGTTATCTCTGTGATCTTTCATTCTTGAAGGAAATGTTTATTGAGAAGCTTGATTTATTAATATGCAGGGATCAAGCCAAGTATCAGTCATGTCAAGAGTTCGTTGCATTTTGCGTGGCTTGGATGTAAAAACCTACATATTTCTTTTTGCTGTCGTCCCTATGTGTATCTTTGGAATTTATATGCATGGACAGAAAATTTCATACTTTCTGCGGCCACTTTGGGAAAAACCTCCCAAGCCTTTCGAGGTTGTCCCGCATTACTACAATCAAAATGTGTTGATGGAGAATCTCTGCAGACTTCATGGCTGGGGAGTCCGTGACTACCCAAGACGTGTTTACGATGCTGTGTTGTTCAGTAATGAGTTGGAAATACTGAACTTACGGTGGAGAGAATTGTATCCTTACATATCAGAATTTGTCCTTCTTGAGTCAAATTCTACGTTTACTGGACTGCCTAAGCCTCTTGTTTTTAAAAGCAATCGGGAGCAGTTCAAATTTGTTGAGCCCCGGTTAACATATGGGACCGTTGGTGGGAGATTTAAGAGAGGAGAAAACCCATTTATTGAGGAGGCCTATCAGCGAGTAGCACTCGACCAGCTTCTTAAGATAGCTGGTATTTCAGATGATGACTTGTTGATTATGTCTGATGTTGATGAGATACCAAGCGCTCACACCATTAACCTCTTGAGGTGGTGTGATGACATACCTTCAATCCTCCATCTTCAACTGAAGAATTATCTCTATTCCTTTGAGTTTCATGTGGATGATGACAGCTGGCGAGCTTCAGTTCACAGGTATCAAAGTGGAAAGACAAGGTATGCTCATTTTCGCCAATCTGATGACTTATTTGCAGATTCCGGCTGGCATTGTAGCTTCTGTTTCCACCGAATCAGTGATTTCATTTTTAAGATGAAGGCCTACAGCCATTATGATAGAGTAAGGTTCTCTCATTATTTAAATCCCAAAAGAATTCAGAAAGTAATCTGCAAAGGGGATGATTTATTCGACATGCTTCCAGAGGAGTACACCTTCAAGGAAATGATTGGTAAAATGGGACCAATACACCATTCCTATTCTGCAGTTCATCTTCCTGCTTACCTTTTGGACAATGCGGAGAAGTTGAAATTTCTCTTGCCCGGAAATTGCGTAAGAGAGAGCGAATGATCTTGGAGACAAATATCAAATGTCGAGAGTTCTGCACCTCGAGAGAAAAATAACTGAAGCTTTACTTACTGACTGTCACTCAATTAGAGGGCTGAGTTATGTTCATGTCCAGTGAGATATTCTTTGGGAATGCATTGAGATCAGACAGATGCCATGATGCTGGGTCGGGCTGTACATAATTTAGAGTTGGACTTCATTCAAGAGGTAGCCGGGTGCCTGTTCTGGCGATAGAGGGAAAGTTTGGCTGTGAGAAGATGGCGATGGTCTTGAATTCACTCTGTTTTACAAGTTTGGCTGATCCCCGGATATGTTAGATGACTATGACTCGTTTCCTTCGGGGAGTTTTGTTTCGGAAACGAATTTAATTTGTTGTTTTATTCCTATTTGATTCTAAATATGTCTTTTTATTGTTTGTTATATATTCAGACGCTTGAAGGCCGCATTGTCCATTCAGTTCTGCCCAATCTTTGAACAAATTAAGGTGCTTTTCTCTATGCGTGTCTTCTGTATTTTTCCTTCCTTGGGTTCAACATTTATTAGCTAATCCCAAATTTAAGTATTTTCAGGTTAAATTGTAAATTCATGATGAATTCTTCAAGGAAGCTAGGCTATGGAGTTTTATCCATTTTAGCATAGGTTAATGTCCAATTTTATTCTGGGAGTTTTCGTGTAAGGGTTATAGGTGTCTCTGAAAGTTTTTGTTAGATTAATATTACTCTTGAAGTGTTTAAAAAGAAATAATGTTATTTTTGGCTGTTAAATATATTAATGATCAATTTTTGAATTGTCAAAAATTTCCACTACAAAATTGGGCTTAAACTTGTAGTTTTAAGATGTTATAACTCGTTATTGCATAAATCAATTATTGTGAGTTGAACTTTAAATTTTATATCAATACATATGGTAAAAAATGAACTTATATTTTATAGGGGCGAGAGTTCGATTTCTGTTGCCGTTGTGATAATTCTTTTAGTAAACGATCTCGTAAGTCTTTTATAAGCGCTCTCTGAATTTTGAGACTGTGTCCTGACTTTGACGAGGAATTAGAGCTGAATTTGCTTAATTTTTTTTAAATATAAAAAAAAACTTCAAATTTTATTGTTTCAGATACTGTTCATTTGCGTGATTGCTACGGTTTCCGTTGGGTTCTGTGCTGCTTTTTTTTTTCTTTCTCATTATTTGTTTTTGTCCCCTGAAAATTTTCCTTTTTTCACATGAATCCCCAGCGCGAGCAAGAGATTCATTGTAAAACAGTTCAAAGTTTTAACTTTGTATGAACACGCTTCCTTTATGCTACATTTGGTTGAAAAAAATGGAAGGAAAGGTGACGGAATATGGGTTAAAGATAGCTAGGGCTATTTTAGATATCTATGATTATTTTATTAGATTATTTATTTGAGGATACCTTATTTAAATAAGGATATTTAATATCTTTTAGATTAATTAGGATTTAGTTTTCTTATCATTATCCATTTAGGATTGTTCGGTTTTTCTTTTAAGTAAATGTACCTAGGATCTTATAAATAACATTAAGGTCCTCTCATAGGAAAAATGGACATATCTTTAACCCCAGCTAACCTGCCAAAATTTAAATGAATTCAATTAAACAACCATTATTCATATCATTAATCACTACATGGTAAAATTGGGAAAATGCTTCTTAAAACTATCATTCAACAACAACAACTTGCAGCAAATGTGTTACTCCATTTTTCCATCGTGGATTTGGATTCTCTCCTTATTCCACTTTTATCATTGGATCAAAATATAAACGGTTGAGATTCACCACTTTATAAAATCATTATACTCGTATTTTTTTATTTTTTGATAGTCTACAACTATGAAATCAAATTTTGAAGTTATTTATTAAGTTTAACTGATTCAAACTACCCTTTAATTACTTGATTTATTTAACTTTTTTAATCTATTTAAAAAAATTAACTAACTCCTATATTAAAGATCGAATGAGTATTTTTTTTATTTAGTAAAGGGTATTTATACCTAAAGATTTTTTTTTTGTTAAAATAAAGCTAATCCATGAAGCCACTAATAGTGTGATTAGTAAGGTCATTAACATTATGAACAATAGAGTGAGAAGTAAGAATTAGTGCTCTTATTTGTTTAAAGGGTCAATACCAATTTGTTTGCCTCTTTTATCTTGGACCAAACAATATTTGGTGATATCTTAGCATTAAGATCCGAGACATGAGTGCCTTGGAGATGGATCATAACACCACTCAGTACTCACTTTTAAAAATAACAAACTGCTATCCTCTAGGTTGAATATGATAAGTCCTCGTGACATGATAAATCAATATTTAAATTTTTTTAAGAGAAGTATCTATATTTAAAATCCGATAATACCTCAAATAGAATTACTTTCAATAGAAATATACTTATACTTGTAAAAAAAATAGCACACTGCATTGGTACTTTGTTGTACATGCAAACCTACTATTTCTATGGACTCTTTTATTAGCCTAAATTCACTCTTAAATATAGATGTACTTGGGCTCTCTTTAACATGAATAATCTGGGACTTCTTTTTAACACAAAAGTTACACTACTTCTTCTAGTCGCGGCTCTTAAAGAGGCATCATAGCTCCTGAGTATTTAGGTTTACGCTTAAAGAAAATTGACGGCTTACCTTACCTAACATTGATATCGTATAAGAGGAAGAGAGATTTTGCTATACTATTGGATGTGAGTGAGCCCAACCTCTTTTAAAAAAATTTTGTAAAAAAAAAAAGTTACAACACTTGTGAGTTGTGAGAATAAAAAGGTATTCTGTAATGTAATAAGTAAGTCATTTAAAATTTGATTTGGTCAGTTTAGATTTAAAACTTTTAGTTAGTAATTTATTCAATGATAAATTTATTTTTAAGAAATATCAGTAATACGATTATCATCTAGTAGTAAACCTATTAGATTATAAAGTAAGAGAACTAAGGTTTAATTCTCACCATATTAAAAAAGATCTCTATAGGGAGAGGCATTTTGGTCGCAAAACTTTAATTTTGATTAATCGGTTGTTCGAATATTTAGTAATAGGATTAATAAAAAACACAAAATATTAGGTGATCCAAATGATTATAAAAAAAAGAAAAGAAGTTACTTAAAAAATAAAAATAGTTGCATTGAATCTAGACCTTCCAAAATCAATCTGATGATCCAGATTAAGATGAGCCCTCCATGCCGATCTTTTTTATCAGCATGGAATGTGCTGCAGTAGTGTTGAATCTGGTCCCAGTCATATCAAAATAATTTTTATGGAATGGGATGCTTCTTTTCTTCCTCCTCTGCAAAAGAGCATCCAACTTGGGGGACATTTTTTTCCCATTTCAAATATTCCTTCCTAGTTAGCTCCCATGCTCATCAGAATTAGAAAATAAAAATAATAACAATTGAAAAAAGGGACCATATTACAACAACAACAATAACAAAGCCTTTTCCCATTAAATGAGGTCGGCTACATGGATCATACGACGCCATTGTGCTCTGTCAAAAACTAAATCCTTGGATAGGTTATTGACCAGGAGATCCCGCTCAATGACCTCGTTGAGCGTTCTCTTTGGCCTTCCTCTACTCCTTTTAACCGGACTCCATACTATTTGATCCACCCTCCTCACCGGCGCATCCCTTGGCCTTCTTTGTACGTGTCCAAACCACCTAAGACGGTTCTCCACTATTTTCTCCGCAATAGGTGCCACTCCAACTCTTCCCCGTATTTGTTCATTACGAATCTTATCTTTTCTTGTATGCCCACACATCCATCTCAACATCCTCATTTCGGCTACCCCAACTTTATGCTCTTGTTATCCTTTTAAAGTCCAACATTCACTTCCATAAAGCATTGCTGGTCTTATAGCAGTACGATAAAACTTTCCTTTTAATTTATCTGGTACTTTTCGATCACATATAACCCCAGTAGCCTTTCTCCATTTAAACCACCCAGCCTGGATTCTATGATTAACATCCTCCAAAATTTCACCATCTTTCTGTATAATTGATCCCAAATATTTGAACTTATCTATTTGTGGAATAACTTGATCTCCTAATCTGACCTCCAAATTACTTCTAACTTGCCTCTTAGAAAAATTACAATGCATGTATTCAGTCTTACTTCTACTCAGACGAAAACCCTTCGACTCTAAAGTACTTCTCCATAACTCAAGTTTAAAATTGATCTCTTCTCTTGACTCCGCCATAAAAACTATATCGTCCGCAAAAAGCATGCACTTAGTGATTTCGTCTTCAATAGGCCTAGTTAGAACATCCACTACCAGATTAAATAAATAAGGACTCAAAGATGATCCCTGATGTAGACCAATCTTTATGGGAAAATCCTTTGTTTCTCCCTCAGACGTTCTTACAGTAGTAGTTACCCCTTCATACATATCTTTTATTGCTTTGATATATGCTATCCGTACACCTTTCTTTTCCAAAGCTTTCCAAAGCACCTCCCTTGGCACTCGATCATACGCTTTTTCTAAATCAATGAAGACCAAATGCAAGTCTCTTCTTTTGGTCCGATACTTTTCCATTAACCCCCTTAATAAATAAATCTCCTCCATTGTAGACCTACCTGGCATGAAACCACACTGATTCTCCGTAATATCAGTCTCTAATCTCAACCTGTGTTCAATTACCTTTTCCCATAACTTCATAGTGTGACTCATAAGCTTTATCCCTCTATAATTTGCACAATTTTGAATATCCTCTTTATTTTTATAGCTAGGAACTAAAGTACTTTTCCTCCAATCATCAGGCATTTTCTTAGAACTTAAAATCACATTAAAAAGTTTAGCAAGCCACACCACCCCCATTTCGCCTAAACACTTCCAAACTTCAATAGGAATCCCGTCAGGTCCAACCGCTTTATTATTTTCCATTTTCTTAAGCGCCTCTTTAACCTCGCCAACACGGATCCTACGGTAAAATGCCAAATTTGGTTCAACTTCTCGTGTTAAATCTCCTAACTCATAACTCGACCCTCCTCCCTCGTCATTAAACAATTACGAGGGAGGAGGGTCGAGTTATGAATAATAAATGGCTATAAAAGGAGCTTCAAAACTAAACACAAGAACTCATCAAAATAAACAAAATGGGAATAGGAGGAGGGTACCAACAACAATACTACGGCTATGGCAGGGATCATCATGGTGGCATGTGGATGGAGCAATCTCATGCTCAGCAGCAGCAACAACACTATGCTGTTCATCAACAACACTCCTGGGGCTCTCCACCCATGAAGCCTCCTTCCTCAGCCTTTGGTGGCGGTGCCGGTGGCGGATTTAGCATGCATCATCACCAACGAAGTTTCGAGGATGATCACAGTACTGCTGCTTACGGTTCTTCAAACCACAACCACCATGGCGGCTACGCTGGCGCCGTCCCCAGAGGACTCAACAAATTCAACACTGGAGGGTATAATAATCGCTACGGAACTGAAGAGGTGACTGAGTATGATCATCACAAGAGTAGTCATGGCGGCGGTGGGATAATGATGATGGAGCATGAGGATGAGATGAAAATGGAGACTCATCATGGCTATGGCTTCAATCCCTCCTATCATCATAATCATCACAGTGTTCCCTCAAAGCCTCACTTCCAGCAGCAGTTCTACTGGCACCAGAAGGGAGTCTGATGATTACATTCTCCCTTAATTACCCCTATCATCAATATGCTGCTTCCTGTTTCATAGTAGTAATAAACTATGTATTATCAGCTCTTTTATTTCCCAACATATTCAAAATAAAAATAAAGTTTTACTATTATAATAATAAGCTTTTTCACTATGTAACCCTCTGGTACTAGTTTAATTATCAGATAGAAGCTACGTTTGGTTTTGTTTTCTGATCTGTTTGTTATGTCTTTGCTTAGTTTGTTTATTATTAATATGTCATACATACATCAGCTCCTTTTTCAACGGTAACAATCAAGTTAAAGAAATAAAGAGAAAAAACCCAAAATAAAAATTCTTGCTTCAAATTTCAGTTGGAAAATGTACTTCCATACATTTAGTACTCTATATGACTTCAGACATAATTGTCATAAAAAAGGAGGGTACATGTACCTAACAAAAAATGTTGACAAAATTTATAAAATAATAAAGTATATAGTTTGAGTTGCGTTTGAGGGTACTGTCTTTAAGAAATATTCCGTATCCTCTCAATAAATTAGGAAGCAACACTCCCCAAGATTAAATGAACTTTTCCTATAAGAATACATGGTGACAGAACTGATAGAAGATGATAGAACTCAACAGGACAAATTATGTAAAAGAAACAAAAACTCAACAATCATATATTATTAATTTTCCGTCAATAATCCCTTTTTTATATATTGTGAAAGGACACAAGATATACATTTTGGATATATGTCTCAAAGACTCAGTAGTCATATCAGAAATGTTCTTCTTTCTTTGACACACTCTTACACAATATTTACAATATTTTCAACAATCCCCCACATGTGTCAAAGAAAAACTATTAGCTGGTTACACACATGGATATAACTATTGTATCTAGTGGTCATATATATTATGGACTATATCTAGACTGATAATACTTGATTCACAAAGATGCCAGTGGTCCGATGTACTATGAACCAACATCTCTTAGGCATATACCAGAGGTATTAAAAGTAAGATATTATAGCCATATATTTCCACTGTTTACCAAGCAATTTTGCGTGTTAAGCGGCCATGCACGTGTCCTGGTGTTTAATGAATATTCTAAAGATTTCGTCACGATTTCATAGGAGCGACCCACACTCCTCATTCGTATAGGTAATTTCTTTAAGTGTATCATCCTGTAGGATTTGAAATCTTGAAAAACTTTTTGCTCAACCCTCCAATATGCAATTTAGTACTTTCTCGCACACCATAGGAAGTGACCAATAATAATATTTTGATGCTAGCAGAACTAACAAATGACTTGTTCTTACCCATTGAATATTCTTCATTAGATCACCAATCACAAAGATTGAGTTAACATTGATGTCGTAATCAAACTGATTTTAATTCTATTTCCCTTGATGTCTCAACAATTTATTTTTTCCCCAAGGTTTTTTTAACGGATCCGCTAAATTTACTTCTGACTTTACATAATCAATTGAGATCACCTTGTCGTTGAGCAGTTGCTTTATAATAGTGTGTCTCAATCGAATGTGCTTATTTTTACCATTGAATATTTTGTTTTTAGCCATAGCTATCGCATATTGGTTATCATAGTATAAATATATTGATGGTGTGGGCTTATCATCTAATGGAATATTTGCTAAGAAGTGTTTTAACCACTTTGCCTCAATGCCACCCAATTCTATAGCAATAAATTCAGAATCTTTTGAGGATTTAGTTAGAATTATTTGCTTGAATGGTTTCCATGTGACTGCACCAACACAAAATATGAACACGTAACCACTAGTAGATTTTGACTCTTCTGAATCTGAGATCCAGTTCGCATCACTGTATCCTTCTAATACAGCAAAAAATCTACTATAATGTATATCATAATTCACGGTGCCTTTAAGGTATCTCAATAACCTTATTAGAGCATCCCAATATTCACTGTTTGGATAATGTGTATATCTGCTTAATCTACACACAACATATGATATATCAGGTCTAGTAAAATTCATTAAATACAATAGACTTCAAATGATCTGTGTATATTTAGATTGAGCCACTGGATCTCCTAAATTTTTCTTCAAATGCACACTTGAATCATAAGGAGTATTTAATGGAGATTCATTATATTGTTCAAACTTTCTTAAAAAAATCTCAACATAATGTTATTGATAAAGTAAGATACTTCTTTCATTCCTTATTATTTGAATATCCAAGATTAATTTTGCTTCACCCAAATCTTTCATATCAAAATTTGAAACAAGAAAACATTTTTTTCAATCACAATGTTCATACTAGTACATAAAATAAGCATATCATCTATATATAGGCATATAATCACACAATCACTATTCACAACGTTTGTAGAAACATATTTTTATACTTCTATAGTAGAGAAACCATCACTTGTTAGAACTTGATCTCACTTTTTATGTCGTTGTTTAGGTGCTTGTTTTAAACCTTATAAAGATTTTATTAATTTACAAACTTTAGTTTTTTACTCAAGAACAATACACCTTTCAAGTTGAATTATATAAATCTTCTATTCTAAATCACCATTAAGAGATACGATTTTAACATCCATTTGGTGAATATAAAGCTTATGAATTGAAACTAATGCAATGAGGATTCTTATAAAAGAAATCCTTGTTACAGGAGAAAAAGTATTAAAATAATCAATATTTTTCCTTTAAGTATAACCTTTAGCTACTAGTCTAGCTTTGTATTTAACTATAGACCCATCAGAAAAATATTTTTTTTCTTAAGAACCCATCTATATCCAATAGGTTTTGCTCTTAGAAGCAAGTCTACCAAAACCTATAGTTTCAAAATCATATTTAAAATAACATAATAAAAATTCAATATATTTTCACAATAATCATTTATATTTACTCTAAGATAAATACACCCATAAATAATAAAAATTTAAACACATTTATCTCTTTACTAGACAAATGATTAAATTTTTATAATTTTAAAATGCTTGTTTTAAGCAATAGAAAAATTAAACTATTCATAACATTTGTTCTCAGCAACAAATAACAAAGCCTTTACAAAATTTACATTCATCAACAAATAGTAAGATCTTCACTTAATCAATTTTTAATCACAACACAATTTTACAGATATAAAATAAGGTTAGCAGACATATAATTTTTGTAAGGTACCCCACAGTTTTAAATCTCTTTAATATATATAGTAACTTCTCAATAATCATTCTAATTTTAGAATCACCATACAATCCATTATCATTGTAATTAAATTGGAATTTTTCACATAACATTTGCCATTAAATTAGAAGTTCACAACCTAAAATATTCACAGAATCATAATTATAATAATTTAATGACAATCAGCATAATATTTTGTTACCGCACAGAATTTTAATTGGTCATCATCTCTCTCATTCAATCAAACTTTATGAATTGCTAAAGATTGTTATAATTCTTTATAATAATTCAATAAATAAATAACATTGAAACTGCCACGGAAGGCCATATTTGTTAATGCACAATAAATTGTAAACTTTCAAATTGAGGAAACTCAACCGAAACTGCCGGCCAACCTCTTTACTTATTGTCTAAATCATTATAAGTCTCATTTAAAATAAAACTTTATTTCCCTTCTGTTATGGAAGTAAATTGAGACGCATTTGTCTGGTGATCAACTATCTATCTCTCAAAGATATATGAAAATTCTTAAAGTAAGATTCACATGAGAACAAGCGTGGCCCAAAAATCTGCACCAAATTCATTTTCACCAGCGATTCTGCACACATACTGCTATAGGAAATGGGGTGGATGGCTACAATTTCTCTTAGTTTTACTTTTTTAGATTAGAAATACATTAGAACATTCTACGTTGATATTATATCCCTGCACAGAAATGCAAATACCAAACCCATACCAAGAGGAAATCACAAAATTTGTTGGCAAGAATGAAGTCTTAACTATAGGAACCAAAAAATGAAAACTTGTCTTATTTCCTTTCCTTTATACCAAAAGAATTGGAGAATACCTATCACGATGCACTCATAATATTAGTAGGAAATATCTCTTAAGTTTATTGACAAAATCTGTAAAATAACAAAGTATATAGTTCAAGTTGCATATGAAAATATTGTCCTTAAGAGATATTCTGCAAGCCCTCAATAAATTAGGAAATGACACTCTTTAGAATTAAATGAACTCTTCCTGCAATGATACATGGTTATAAAACTAGCATAAGATGATATAACTCAGCGAGACAAATTATGTAAAAAGAGAAATATTTCAATAATCATCTGTTATTAATCTTTCGTCAACAATCCCTTTTTATAGACTATAGAAGGACACGAGATATGCCTTTTATATATATATCCCCAAGACCTAAGAGTCATGTCAGATTTTTTTTTGACACACCTTTACATAATATTTACAATATTTTCAACAAAAAATAAGTTCTCCGCATAATATTATATGCCCATGTGCAAGATAATTTAAAAATAAATAAATAAAAGATCTACAATGGACAACAACAATATATATTTTGATTTTGACAAGTCAATATTACATGTCGTATTTTATTTATATAATTCCAAATTACCTCTAAAAATTAACACGTAACAGTTTCCTGATTAACAATTAAGTGTTTAAATTTTGATAAGTTAAGCGGATTTTTAACATTTGACCTTGAAACATATATTTCACTCCAGTCCAGCATGCTTGCATAAGAATTTCATAATTTTCGGGGTGTAAAATGCTATTATCTTACTTATAGAGGCCTCAATGACATTCTCCCATTTTATTATATACAAATATTGATTTTGAAATAATATTTGTTACTATGTATAGAGTAAATTAGGTTTAAAAATGATCTATCCTTTGCCCAGTGGAGGATTAGTCTAGGCAAAAGATACTCGTGGCTGGGAAATAATGTGGTTTTTTCAGTAAAATAACAAATTTCATTATTTTTTACAATTTTAATAATATATGTTTATACTGTGTTTTGCCCATATAAATATAAATATAAGTATAATATTCCAACAAAGTGGTGTCAAACCTGGTTGCAGACGTATTTTAAAATAGTTTATGGAACGGGATGCTTTTTCTTCCCCAAGGCATCCAACTTTGTGGGAATTACTCACAATGGCCAAATGGATATTTTCTCCCCAAAAATATGCTCTTTTCCTCATTCTATTAGAATATTTGAACTTTCTTTCATATTTCATATTCATTAGAATATTTTTTTAAAAAAAATGTTAATTTAGCTATAAAAGGAGCCCAGAAACTAGCATAAGAACTCGATACAAAAACACACATACACACATATCAGTATTTCATATCCATTTCAGCTAATTGAGAATTGGACATATCCGCCAGCTCTTTAGTGTTGCTTTTGGTTATCAATAACCTTAGTGAAATAAAAACTCTTTTAAAAGTGAGAAATTGTGAGTTTCGTTCACATTTATAATTTTAAATAATTAGTATCTGCCTTTCTAAATAAATAAAAAATATTGTGTTTAGTTTGAAAGAAATAACTCAAAAGGAAATAGAAGGGCGGGGGATTAGAGATGACAACAACAATAATAAGCTTTATCCTATTAAATAGGGTCGGTTACATAGATCATACGATGCTAATGTCCTCTACAAAAAATTAAATTCTTAGATAGGTTATTGACTAAGAGATCCCGCTCAATAGCATCGTTGAACGTTCTCTTTGGCCTTCCTCTACTCCTTTTAACCGGATTCCATACTGTTTGATCCACCCGCCTCACCGGTGTATCCCTTGGCTTTCTTTGCACATGTCCAAACTATTTAAGATGATTCTCTACCATTGCAGGGGATTAGAGAGAATGAAAAAATTTGGTTTGTATGAATTTTTCTCTCCCTCCATCATTCCATGGAAATCCCATTCAACCAAATTTCATACATTCACAAAAGCTAAAGGATGGCCCTTTACATGTAGGAACACACCTCAAAAAGTCCATCACGTTGACATCCTATTTCCTTCCTTCTTGTTTTTTTTAGATAAACCTAGTGTATTTATAGTTGGAAGTAACGACTAATCCTTTCACACAGTAAATTTTTTTAAAAAAATTTAATACGAACTATGAGATACTCTCCATACGTACCGTCAAATTTGATAGAGGTTAACAAGTAATTAGAATGGGCTAAGTTAACTAATCGGCCTAGTTTGAGGCAAAATTTTGGGTGCACATTCTTTATACAATTCACCCTCGATGAAATTTACACGCCCTACTACGAAATGCACAAATCTAATAAAGATCAAATTCACGAAAAGCAAGGAAGAAGAAGAGAAAAGGAAAGAGGTAACAATAATTTTGGAGTACATGGCTAAGTTTAACACTTGAGTAAGTAAATATAACCTCTTCATATTCTCTAATCTCCATTTCTACCCTAGATTTTTAAGTGAGTTTTGATGGGTTTCATAATCTATAAGGATTCTACTGATTAATATGATTTTAAATGCCTTGTTTGAGGTTTATTTGAGATTCTAATGGAATGAATGGCTTGGGTTTCTTTAAGGTATTTTATATAAAAATTGGGGTTTATGAAGATGATTTTAATGTTTGGGGATGAATGGATTATCTTCTTGTTATCAATGGTTTGGAATTTAGATGATCAGTTAAGTTATATATGATGAAAATGAATTTGAAATTAAAGTTAAAGTAGCTGGCATAGATTAATTATGTTAGCTATATATTGATAAAGAATTTATGTTATAATTATATATTGATATTTATGCTTGCTTGATATATAAAGATTAATTTTTCCCATAAGATTGGGTGGAGATTAAATAATAGGCAGGCATAATCTAAATATGTAAGAAAGGTATGGTAAAACAGAGCAATTCTGGAAACACTTGAATGAAGAATTAGAAAGAGGCAAGTGATCGTCCCACGCCGCCGCTAGCACCGCCATATGAAAAAGACCACCGCAATGGTGGCCGGAAAACTTGACATACACCTGAACTGCACTCAAATTAACTTTATTCATCGGAATTAATTAAAAGTATCTATTTCCATCCATCCCTCCACATCAACAAAAATCATCGGAACCTGGCAACCTGCTATGATTTTGATAAAAATGAATACATGAAAACGGACAAATTAAGAAAAAGGAACGTATCTTTAAGATTGGTTTGTAAGAATCTAACCTAATCTATGGAACGACACAGAGGGCAGGTTAAGTGTTCGTTATCGAACCACTTGTCCAAGCAAGCTCTGTGGAAGAAATGCTTGCAGGGCAATTCACTCACCTCCTGATTCGCTTCAAACCCACACAAACATACGCAGCACTCCACCGTACCCGATAATCCTCCGACACCCGAACCAGAGTCACTCGTTGTTGTTGTTGTTGATGTTGATGTTGTTCCTCTACACACCTTGTACTGTGTTATTGACACCCTCCTTCTTCTCCAACTCTCTCGCTCTGTTTCTTCGTCTGAATCTTCCTCCATGTTCTGAGAATACGATGAAGACGACGAGGATGTCACGCCAACGGCTACCAGCACAGATCTCAGCATGTTCTTGAGGAGAACCACTGATAGAACTGTGTTAACCAAAAGCGCAGGAAGTACCCCTTCAGATAAATTAGGGATATTTGAGAGACCCATGATTGTTCTTCTTCTTCGTCTCTGTTTCAAGGTGTGTGTGTCTCTGTAGCTAAGCAGGGAAATGGAACAGAGAGGGCCAGGAAGAGGCCAACGTAGGAACAAATTGAGCTGGCTTGATAAATACAGCGGAGCAGATCCAAACCACTGAAACTCTTAACCATGGGTTAGGTTCACGGGGCTGGCTAACCAGGGTGGTGGCTAGGGACAGGATTTCAATGCTGCGCACGTGCATAGCAGTGAAAGTGCATCTTTCATTCGTATTGTAACGTGAAGGAAGAAAAAAAATCATTGAACATTTTGGTATGCGTCACCCTCATATCTCCCACATGCGTTACTCCATCATCTACAAGTACCAAAAACATGATTTTTTTTCGGTCCTTTTAGAGTTATAATCAATTTTGATTAAACGTCTTTTAGAAACTTTGCTCAAATTTGACTTTCAAGTTTCAACTTCAGGGATAGATTTCCTAACGAAAAAACTATAGAAACCATTGACATGAGTTGACCACAATTCTATGAAAATAAAACTATGTTTTCCTCCTTGACAATTAAATACTCCCTCCAGTACGTGAAAACTAGTTAATTAATTCATTTAAGTTACGAAAATTAGGTAAATAAGTTATTTGTTAATAAAATGTGTATTGTTTTTTTTAAAATACTTTTCCTTTTAATTGTTTACTTTGGAATATTATCAACATAACTCAGGGAGTAATAAAACTCATCCTAATTATGAGGAACCTTCAAAAACTTACTCAGACCAAAATGATATTGTCAAGAAAATCAATGGGGTTTGGATTCTCTTAAAATGAATATATCTTAGTTTGTCCAAATTTAATATAAAATAAAGGGAAAGCCGTTCTTAATTTTTTACAATTTTTAATTTAATATTTGTGTTATTTTTTCTTATTAAATCATTCAATTTTTCTCTTTTAAAACTATTAGTCATTATAACTTTCCTCTTTTAGCATTGTTAACCTTTTTATAGAAGCTAATTATACTAACAAAAAAAAATTAATAAGAAAAGAAGAACATAAAAGTATCGAATTAAAAATTGAAAAAAATTACAAAATACTTTACGAATGATTTTCCTGATAAAATAAAATAAGCCTATTTTATGGATAGGACGGTAAAAAGCCTAAGAGGAGAAGCTTGACCAAAAATCCACCACTCAATAAAAAATATAGAAATCTGCAAGTGGGATTCTCAACAGAAATGTGAAGAAACACGAGGAAGCCCCGTTTTGTGTGGAGGCATGCGGTGGCCACAGCTGGTGTCACTGGGGGCATTCTTGCTCACCTTTCACTTCTGAGGCCTTACCATGTTCCCTCATTGCGGCTTAACCTCTTAAGTTTTAATCAATTGTCCCTTTCAAGACAAACCCAACTTCCCAATCTGTGTCTACTTTTGGCTCCCAGACAACCACAATTCAATTCAATAAAACCAAAAATCCATATCACAGTCAAAGCCAGCATGCAAACACAGATAGCTCCATAATAATAATATAAGAGTAATAAAGCAAATTCTGAGGAATATCCCTTATCTTCAAAAAGATATTAGGCCAGAGATGATATACTTTTATGCATCTTGTTTCCTTGGCTTTGAACAAAAAAGGAATGATATCAGGATCAGGCTGGGGTAGTAGTAGACCTGCGTCCAGTACAGCAAGTGAACAGAGTACAGACAGCTTCCAAGAATATGATTATGATAATATTAATATAATCAAATAGACCATATTACATCGAAAGGGTTCCAGACTGGTCCTAACCAGGACTCTCTACTTGACATAACCGAGGAGGCTAGAGACAGGTGTGAGAACAATGGTGAGGACAGGGTATATAATAAAAAATTGTAATGAAAATAACTAAGCACGGTGATGGCCGCGGCGGCCGTGGCGGCAGCTATATACATGTCAAATTATTTTTTCTTTCCTAATGAGCCTTGGAATTGTTGGAAGGATCAATTCCCATGGACTTGTAATATGCGTTTTCTGCATTTGTCAGCCGACTCTGGAACATAGTCCATTCCTTTCTACATCTTTCCCTCACCTGTCACCACAACCATGAAAACAACAGACATTTAGTAAGAAAATATTCCATCAAATGTTAAACTTTCCATCACTATAAACATTCAAGTTCTTGATTAATTTAATGTAATAGAATCTTTGGGTGAGAAAAATGAACAAAACACCGCATGTTATTGTTTACATATTGATCATTAGAAGTATCAAGTATGGAATCGACCCGCAAAAATGTAATGAAGCTGAAAAAAAAATTGAACTTTCAATACTTACCCCCTGCCATGGTGTTTTCCCAGTTTGCGCTTCTCCCTAAAAAGCACAGAAAAATATATAAGAATCTCTGTTCTGTTATCTTCTTTTCTTTTTATCTTTTTAATGGGCAAAATTGTTGATAATTGATAAATCAAATAAACTTAACCATGGCATACAAATTACCTGATTCCCTAGCGAAGGAACACCTTGGTGGACAATCCACTGAGAATCAACAACTCCAATCTTCTCATGAGCAGGCTATATCAGACAGAGGAATCAGTCTCACAATTGTAATTTTTATTTTTCTTCTCTATGGTGTGTGCCTCTAGTAAGGCCACCGCAAACCCATGAAAATAACAGAAGGGACTTACCTCAACACATTTTCTAAGAGCAAAATCAAGGCCCCACCCATGGATCAAGTCATTCTGCAGTACCAAATTTACAGTTGTCAATGATTGGGACAAATAAGTGCTTAAATCAAAATTAATCTAATCAGTTTGATAATTTTAATAAGAAAGATTTGATTTGGAGCGACAGTTCAAACCTGAATCATATGCCACACACAGCGCCATGCATCTCGTGAAAACACTGGAGCCATAATCTCAACAAACCTGCATTGATGCAATATGATCAACACAGAAAGTCCATCCAAACAGTACAATAATAGTACTTTAGCAGCCAGCATTTACTTACGCCGCACAAGGAGGTAGATGAGGGTCAGTACACCATCCTGGTTTCTCCTCAGTTACTCTGACAAACATTCAACAAATAAACAATTAGTTTTCATTCTTACCCAAAACATGAACCACAAGAAAACCAATATAGTACTCCCATCGTTCTTACTTGTGAACTTCTTGTTCACCTCTTCTCTTTGTCATCTGCCATGTCAAACCTTTATTAGGTTCCAGACCAGGCTGGGAAATCTCTAAGCCATGCTTCCTCACCAGCTTTAAGTATCTGCAATTGAGTTAAGAGGGGCATAAAACATCTTCAGTAAAACAAAAAATAAAACTTAGGCCAGAGGAAAAAAATAAAAAATAAAGCATCATAAAAAAATATTTCATATCAAATACTCACTCCTCTGCATTAAAATGCTCAACCCCTAGGTCTTCATCCCATATAAATATATAGTCATATGGTGCCACAATGTCAGGATGCAGAAATCGCTTGGCATACCACCTAGGTGGTAAGAAATCAAATGGTCACCATCAATTTAAGCTATAGAACATTATAATTATTATAGAAAAAAAGGGATAATAAAAAACTTCTTACCATTTGGTCTGTTTATGAACACTTATATGAATGGCCTTCTTGGACCACTCAAACTCATCCCACTCACTTGTTCGGCCGTCATAATGAAAGAGAAGGATTGTAAAGTTGTCTGAGAACTGTTCAAGTAACCTATCAAGTCACAAGACACATAAATACAAACATGCCGTCAAAAAGAGAAAATAGGTACCTTTTTAACAGCCGCATCAATATTTTCTTTTTTATTATAGCCAACAGTGAAGGTTACAAGGTACTTTGGCTTAAATGTCAAATCCTGCAAGAAACAACATAGTAAATGCTCAGTATTTGGATATTAACCAAACAACAACATAAAATAAAGCTGGAACAAAGAAAAAATGTAGTAAACTACTTTTCAATGTTATATTCCCCAAAAATCATTTCATTCTCAAACAGTTGGATCTAGAGCAAGTTTACTTCATACAATAACCCCTAAAGAGTAAACAGTGTCGTCATACAAATGTAAGACCTCGCTTTAACAAATTCTATTAATAGCTGTATAATGCTCAACAGTACCTCAATCTGTTGCATTAATTATGTGCCTTGAAAGAGACACACACTACATGTACCAATCACACCCCACAATGAAAAAACATTTAAAAAAATAAAGGAATTAAAAGAAATAAGACAAAAGAAAACGCAATTTCTCTCGTGACAATTGGAGGTCATATAGCAGCATGAAGACTATAAGTATTTTTAGGATACACACCTCACTAGGTTTACCCCACAATCTACGCAAGTAAAAGTCAGACTCAGCTTCAACTATTCCAGGAGGTAACATTTCTGCACCTCTTGGATTTGATGGAACCCAAATCTGCAGGGGAGCAAGTAAATATAGAGCAAATATCTGATCAATATAAATTTTGACAAGATAATTTTTTCCAATATTATTATATAATAACAAAAAAAGAATTCTTGAATAATAATTTAAGAGGATGACTATAAAGGTTGGATGGGAAAAGAGAGTCCATTTGATATTCTCAAGTTGCTTTAACCTATTTTCATCCTCTATACTATTATAACATATCCACAGCATGTGCTTGCAACATATAGTCAACACTCTATATTTGAATGGTCATCTCAATACTAGTATATAAAAATACAAGAAAAAGCGTTCTGTTAGGAATACATAAATACACCAGTTTTGTTCATTAGGCATGCTTCCAAATATGTTGGCCAATACATCCCAAATATATTCAAGGTCCATTTGGTACGTTAGGTCTAATTTTTAAAGAAATTGGAATTGGAATGGGGGAAGACAAGGAATTGACCTTAATGGAACGCAAGTTTTGGGCCAAAAACTATATTTGGTATGTAAAGAAAAATTAATGAAATCCTAATGTGAATTTTTTTTTGCATATGCATTAAAATGATGGAAAGGAATGCCTAAGATGTGAAAAGACCAGAATCCCCATAAAAATTATTGAAGATTAAAGCTCATAAAAAGTGTGTATGTGAGAGAAAAGGGTGGGGGGGGGGAGAGGGGAGAGGGGAGGGGGAGAAAGAAATAGAGGAGCAAAGTGAGGGCACATAAGTGGATGGTGAAAGATCATTGAGTGGATGGTGAAAGATCATTGAGTTCTTAAGGGAAGAGAAAATGGCCATTTGATGCTTCATTCCATGGCAAGGAATCCAATCCCATCGTTGGATTGATGATTGGAATCCTCTTGCATCCAAATTTACTTTCAGACTCAACAAACACAAGAATTTGGTGATTCCTTTTACATTCTCTTCGAATTCTTTGTTTGGTGAGGCAAGACAAAAGTATAATCCACTGCCTTCTGTAGCATCCTTCATACTATAAGTGCATAATATTGGATGAATTTGAAGACTCATTTCTAACTATAATCTAAATATCTATTCTCCTCCCCTAAATCAAAGATGGTATGAAAATCTTTACAAACAATCAGAGGAAAAAAAGTGAACCTTTGATGAATCAATCAATGATTGATCTTGTGATGAGCTTCTGTTGGATCTCTTCATAAAAGACCAAGTATAGCTACCTGTATATTTGTCTTCGATGTAAGTGAGATCAATGGACGGAAGCAGGCTGGATGGAAGACTCAACTGCAATATTATAATCACCGTTAGTGTTCCATAAAAGTTCAATAACATCACATCATCAAAAAATATTCAGATATCCACTCAAATATAAGGTGCACCCTAGAAGGATGAAGAAACAAGAGATATGGGAGATTCAACAGTAAGATTATAATCAAAGTTTTCAATTCATAACTATAATGGCAGCACATCAACATTAAATATTCGAATATTCCACTCATGTATAAGGTATGCCCTGAATAGAATGAAGAAACTCAAAGTATGCCGAACCTTTGTTATTGACAGTTTTGGGAATGATACTCCTATGAAGAAGCCAAAAATCACTCCAACAAAAGTAGTTACAATAAGCCTCATACCTTCACTTGGTTTTCTATTAATCGAACTGCAGCCAAAAAGAAGCTGATGTCACTTGAAAATCATTGCTGGCAATAATTAGCATGAACAAAATTAACCAAATATGACTTAACCTGCGGGAAATGATCCCCATCGTATACAAGCTTCTCTGACTGTATGTTCAAAAACTTACACACAAAAGACACTCTTCACAATATAGCAAGTGGCCTCTATCCTCCAAGTATGAAACAGAAGTGCTAATTATTAGAATACAGCCCGTGCTAAATGTACAAAGAAGACAGAACTGAATGTTAAAAGAATGGAACTAGATAATAGTTCAGACGAACGATAGGAGGAAAATAAACCATATGCGCATTTTCATGAGGGGAAAAGATTATGCTCTATGGAAATCCCTAAACCCTTAAATATACTAAATGTGCTAGAAGCAATGGCAAAGGAACTAAAAATTTTAAGCAGCCATTCTTGAATATAATTAAGTGAACCATAAGCAAGAAAATCGCGTGCTTTACCCCCATAACCTCCGCAAGTAACTGTATAGGGGAAGCAAATCATGTGATTTCTTTAATTAAATATGATTCAACAAGGTGATATTTCAAAATTCAGACCCTCCGCAGTTATACATCCAGGCATAAATTTTTGCCTAATTCTGGAAATACCATCTGAATATAATAAAAATTAATGAAACTTTAATTTTCTGTAGTCAAGAAAATTCCGCGCTAGAGTGTACCTACCAAAATCGACTAACCAGAAAATCCACCCGAAAGCTTGCAACTAAAAGGGACATATCGTCAAAAAACGCTGAAAATTTGGGACATGCGATCTCAAATTGCTAAAGAAAATAACGTAATATACGGGATCCTCCAAAGAAGTAAACGACTAAAGATTGCTTGAACTATGCAGCATCTCTACTTCAATGTAAGACTCTTCAAAACAAAGACGAAGAAAATTTGGGTAATTAATTAGATTAACTCAATGATAGATACCTGTAACAGTCCTGATAATCGAAGCAAGATCTGGCAAAAGGAGGGAGCTCTTATGAAATGCTAAGAGTCTGAAGAGAAATAACACTCGCTGCGAAATGGAATCGGAGCTCTGAGGAGTTGGGGTCCGAATTCTCCGAGGGAAACAAGCGAAAGAGGAAGGAGACAAAGAAACAGAGAATTTACCGGCAAAAGCAAATAAAGAAATTTAACAAATGGAATCTTTTTCGTAGTCGGTTTGGGTTTGCAGCACTAGCGAACAAGATCTTTTGAGATTTGACTACATTGGGGAACCGGCTGAGAAAGATTTTCTGGTTTTCTTCAAGTTCTCCCCCACTTTCAAATTTGAAAAAGAAACACAACTCCTCGAGAAGTGTTTCTTCACCCAAAAATTAAAAACAATCTTATTTCATTAAAGAAAAAAGTTGAGTGAATGAATGTTTGGTGCATTGAAGATCATATATATACATATAAAATTTTGGCGACTGTTCAGTCAATCTTTTCAAAGTCATTCTGTGTTTTACGACTTCTCTTTTTACCCAACCGCCCTGAGAAATTAGAATTCCTTCTTGGGGATGTTTAAAATTTCAATCTTTGCATTATTTAAAAAAGAAAAATGAAACAACTTAGGCATCCATTGAACTTATTAAGAAAATTCTCAACATAAAGAAAGAAGTTCAGTTGAATACAGTTCTTTTTCCCAGTGACGTTTCCGTAATTTAAGGAATTAGTTATATTCCACTAGATTAATATGTATTCCTCCCTTTGATTAGTATGATAAAAAAATATATATTATTTATTAAATCTTATTATCATATATTTAATTTATTGAATCTTGTTATTGACTATTAGTTTGACTAAATATATTTAGCTAATAAGTCTATATGCCATCTATTTTATTTTTTTTTGAACTTAAATTTATAAATAAAAAAAATTATAAAAATATATTACTCCAAACTCCACGATTAATAGAATATTACTCTCAAGAGACTATATTTTATTTTAGTATATTTTTTGAGTATAAAGTAGAGCAAAAAAATATAAAAGATAACATGATTTATAATAATTCTTAAAAGACGTAAATAACGGGGTTAATTTTGGGAGTAATTATGAGCATATGTTAACTTTTAAATATAAGAAGATAATATATATGTATGTTATTTTTTGATATATTGCCAAAAATATGACCTTAGAGTGATATTCTAACAATAAAGTGGATGTATTTTTTAATTGTTTTTTATAAATATGATTTAAAAAATTAAATAAATGATATATGGCTAATTAATTTAATACATTTAGTTGAATTAATAGTTAAATTGAATTTGGTTGATGGTCAAGGAGGTTGGGAGTTAAATATAAATACCAGTCTCTGCATCCAATCAAAATAGTGCTTCATCCATCAAGTGGTCAAGTTGATTAGTAGTTTTAGGCCAATTTCATGGGAATTGACTTGTTCTTGTTGTGGCATGAATGGGGCATTTATTTTTAGAATTAAGTTGGGGTTGATCCGAGTGATAAGCGGCTCGGTATCGCTTAAGCGAGGTTTCGAGTTCGAGCCTTGACGTACGTAGAAAATCTCCGTTGGGAGACTCACCCACCATAGCCAGGTGCGCGACACAGGTCGGATCCGGATGTAGTCGGGGCAAAGCTCCGGTGAACTGGGTGGGCAACAAAAAAAAAGTTAAGCAGCACAATTTTTAAGTAGGAAGCGGCTCGGTATCGTTTAAGCGAGGTCTTGAGTTTGAACTTTAGCGTATATAAAAAATTCTCGTTGAGAGACTCACCTATTATAGCCAGGTGCGTGACGTAGGTCGAATCTAGATATAGTCGAGGTAAAATTTTGGTGAATTGAGTGGGTAAAAAAAAAAATAAGGTTTAATCTAAATCCGGCCCATTCCCCGTTGCCTAGGAAATGGACTTTGACTTCGCCATCTTCTCATTTTTACTCTGCGGTTATTGCCTTTCACATTTTACTAACGGTTCCACGTGGCCATCATTATTTCATATCGAAGTCAAATAAGGTCTCAACTTTTAAGTCTTTGTATAAAAATAAATGAGTTGAGGATGAATTTTACCTAAAAAAATCATCAGGAATAATATTATCTAAAAAAAAGTTTAGATTTAATATCTCCTTAAAAATATTAAAAATAAGTAAAATCATCTTAACAAATAAAAAATTAATATAAACTGTTAAAAATTTTAAATTTAACTGTCAATATTTTAACAGCTAAATATAATATTATTTTTTAATAACTTTGAAATAAGATTAAACCTAAAAATACTTGCTTTTTATGTGACAATTTTTAGAGTAAAGTTAGACTTTAACCTAATATAAATTAATGTTAATAAAGCTTAATGTAGCTAGTTTTATCTAAATTAGTCTAACAAGTTGCTTGGTCGAATTTGAACTACTCTAAACAATGATTTTTTTGTTTTTGAAAATATATAAAAATATTACAAAAGTAAAACTCCTATCTAAGATTTACTCAATAAGTTAGTACCTTAGGAGACAAGAGTAATATAAAACTTTAACTAAGTCAACACTTTTAATGAACGAAGGGGAATTCCATTACTTTCTAGACAGTCCACCCTACTGAACTTGACTAAGACGAAATCTGCCATCCATGGGACTTCTCTTTTTGTTAGATATAAAATTAGAATATCACCCATTTTTTCTTTATATAAAGGGAGATAAACATATATTTCTCTCATCTTATTTATAAATTATTTTTAATATATTTTATATGGACTAAATAAAAAACTAAATCTCATTAATTATGTTATAAAATTTAACAATTTTTTCACGTTATCCTTATTTAATATATAATATACCCAATAAAAATAAAGTTAATATAAATAAATAAAGAGTAAAATAATATATTTATATAAAAAAAATTTTTATCTTATAAAAAAAATTATAAATAGAATTAAAATAAATATTATCCCTGCCTATTTTATAAATAGGAAGAGTACATTGGCTTGCAAGTGAAGTCAATTGTCCTCCTTAAACCTTATGACTAACATAACCTTTGGATTTGACATAGAAGTCAATTCCCTAATTTGCCCCTCAAAAACTTGAAACTACAATCTCATGAAGCCTTGTCTACTTGGTCCCATTGGTAATTGAATGTCTGCCCATCTCAAAATATGGGTAGGCCCATCTCATAATAGTGACCATTGAATTAAAATTTAATAGTTTTGATTTTATTCTTTAAAAAATACAAAACTATATTATTTTATTATTAAAAACTACCAAAATGTCTGTCATTTTATCTACAAGTTAATGATAAGAAAAATTATTTGCAGGAGAAGACCTGTCAAGAAAAAAATTGAAATGGATACCCTATCTATCTTTTGAGATGGATAGAAAATTTGGATCTAGTCTTACTATTAAGAGAGTAATTCTTTTCCTTTCCCCCTAAAGTCCAAAGTTCAAACCATATATTTTGAAAATGATGTTAATCGATATCCACCTTTATTCAACTTTCACTTTCAATCAAAGGTGGGCAAATAAAAGATTATTCTTTATGCTATGCACTCTTTGTGACTACAATTATGGATTCGTGACCCTTGGCACTCTAATCATGGATCTTAGCCATATAATTCTTTCAACTTATAATTGATACCACTTGATAACTCCCAAGACTAGTAATGTAACAGTAGAATAGGTCAAGAAATCAGATGGGATCTAACTACTTTTGCGTCGGAATCTCATCCATTTGCACTTCAATGAAAGACCCTGCAATTGTAACATAGTAAAATAGTATTTAGCACCATAATGTTATTTCATTTTATATCTAATACCCTAATCTTATTTATAGTATTATTCTAACACTTTAATCTTATTTATAGTAAATCCAACACAATACAACATAAATAAGATTATGCTGTTTGCTATAATTAGAAAATAATATCAAAAAATACCAGATACACCAAGAAAATAACATTAGTCTGATAGATACACCATAAATAAAATTAGCGCAAGATGCTACTAAGAAATAAGAGAGTGCTAAATGTTATTTTACCTATTTTAATATGATCAAATTAAATTTCACAGTTCATCGGTAAAAAGTATTAATCTGTAAAAAACAAACAAACTTAGATTTGGATTATTCATATGTGATATAAACGGTCCTCTATGGCACCAATACTTAATGTAGACACATCCTTGTTAGATACATATCTTGTAATAGACATAACATATTTTAACATTTGTATCCTTTGTTTTTTCTTCCAAAATATTCCAATAGTACTTAAAAACTTGCAGAAAACTTGATGTTTTGATTAATTAGTATGGATATCTATATATATGCATATCATATCAAGTATGAGTAATCATATCTTTGTATCATAGTAACAGTCCCAAAAACCAGACTGATATGGAAGGCTAAACCAACGAGTGGGGCAAAATTTGCCCTGAACATCAACTTTATCATGTTTCCTTTATATTTGATTATACCGAAGCTGCAGCTTAAAGCGCTATGGTTTCTGACATTTATACATTGCATAAGGATAAAATTGTACAATGAACCATATAACATGAGCTATCAAGCTTACCATACACAGGGCCCAGAGAATTTCTCTTACAATGAATAAGGCAAGAATTCTTAATACATGCCAGACCCGCCACGTTATCCTAATTATCTCACTCACTTTCTAAAATGTGATAGGATCAATTTGAAATGTTTCTATTAATCTATTATCGGCAACACAAAAGCATTGCTATAACTCTTGCCTGTGGCTGCTCAAATCAGAGTTTGCAGTAGATGATGGAAGCCAGAGTTAGACGCGAGTTCCCCCGACCCCTAGAGGTGCATCCCCGATTCGAGGGGATACAACACGCACAACACACCCATAACTCTCCAGTATCTCGCGGGCAACACTCAGACCAGCAACAAAATTCCATGTCATGTTATCTTCAACCATATCTTCAGACAAGAGTTCGGATCCGTATGGTGTTAGCGAATGCATCTGGGTCTGCAGAGAGACAAGTTCATAACCAACAAAGTTCTCTCACAAAATGAAATGTCCTCAGTCCCAACAAAGGACTTCATCATGAGTTGTATTGGAAGCAACCATCAATATCATTAGAAGCATGTAAACTCAAGATTAATAATCTATCACCCAGGCATAATGCCTTTTGATCCTATCTTTTTTCTTTTTCCTGATTCCTGATAATATTATACAATTATGACAACAAAGTACCTTTACTAGATCCATTAGACGGGCACACAAATTCTCCAGTAACCTTCCACTTTGTATCGGTTCCAGATTACTTTAGAAAAACATCCATAGCTGAGATATAGCCCTCCTCCTCTTAAAAGTGGTATATGTTCCTTTTTCCTGTAAGGGTTTTTTTTTAACACAGGAAATTCACGGCACCACTATGATTTGTTAAAATGACAGCTAAAGAAGTCAAAGAAAATCCTATAAACAGAAGACACAGAATGTACCTGTCTGCTTTCATCGAAAAGATGAAAATGGGGGGAAAGCTGTAGGTTAATGTATATCTACATGATACATGTAACTTACATTCCAGAGGTGTAACTTACCAAAACATTGAGGTGAACAAGAAAGGTTTTAAGCTTAAAAGATTCGACAACTACATCCTTAAGGAATTCTAAGTTTTATGCTGTTAATATTAAATATTTAATTAACATTTAATTTTTAACTTTAATGGTTGTTAATCTGATATTTCTCAGTTAATATCCATGCTCTAAAAGTACTCATCGAAGATGGCATGATGAGAGGCCAATATTTACTTACTCAAGAAGGAGGACATCAGCTGAAGTAGGGGTGAGTGGATCTGACCAGTCATCAGAAGGGGGGATGGATATTAGATAGCGGAGAAGTGGGGCGAGATAGCAGAAAGGCCCATCACCCATGATGCACTATATTGTCATATTTTCTTTTATTATTTTCTGTTTTTTGGATACACTAGAAGGTTTTGATCTCTTAACCTCCATCCCCACCCCTTCCTTACCACCTGAGTTAGCCTAAGGTGTCTTTATTTTCTATTATTCATTGACGTGAAGCAGTTTTTGCATTGACTTCATCCTTGAAGGAGATTCTCCTAAAGAGAAAAAACAGGGGGGGGGGGCGCGGGTCAGATACTTGCTCTCCGTTTCGGATAAGAGGCCATTGATCACATTCTCTAGACACAGAATACCTAGGCATGGACACCTGGTCATCAGATGCCTAGTCATCAAGGGGACTAGTTGAGTTACTTAGTCGTAGAGCAGCCATGCCAGTTATGAAGTCCTATCAGTTATATATATTATAAGCAGGAACCATCTATCTTGCACCGATCATTTGGTTTTTATTAACTCAACCACTTTCTGGTAAAGTTGTTCTCTAATAAAATATTATCTTGCACCCTATCTCTACCATGTCATCATAACTGTTTCTCAAAGCAAATCCATTCCACAGTTCCCCATGGAAATGCTACTAGCACACATGCATAACCACAGTTAACAGTTTTATTATATATTTAAATAAAAAAAAAAAGGCAAGTTAGCATAGCAGGGAATGGACTATATCAGGACCATCATCATCAATGATTACAAGGGTACCACCTGCTGGTGCATCAGTACACATATTTTCAACCTTACCACCAACATGTGTACGTAGTAAAGCGCCTTCAATGAGATTGCTAAAAGCCTGACGCAAAGCAGGTCCTTCTACAGCAGCTAGCAAAGGTGATGAGAGTTCATTCAGTTCTATTATGCGTTTTTTATTATGGGCAAGAGATTTTGCAGCATCAACCAAGTCAGCTAATACTTCAGAAACATTGCACGGTCTTCCTGACATTAAAATAAAGTATAAGCAAAAGAATTATAGAAATAATCTGATCCTTGAGTGAGAGAGAGAGAGAGAGAGACGTACCTAACAGCTAATAAAAAAGAAAGAGAAATGTATGATAATATTATTAATACATGCAACAAAAGGAAATCTATGTTAAAGTTAGTTTACATTTCATGCAGACTAGCATGGAGATGATTCCTGATGGGGAAAATATATGTAAGAGATAGATATTTTATTAAAGAGTACATTGTAGAACCTCCTTTGAGCTTTGCTGAAATTGTATAGACCTGATATTTACTTTTAAAATATACACGTGAAACAAAAAGATATGCTGCTCTTTGGTACAAGTTTAATTTTCAACTAAAATATCCTCCATTAACCTGAATACGTTATTTTTTAAACTAAAATACCTTATTTTCTTAACTGAACAAAATACCCTCTTACATATTTTATACAGAGGTTATTTTAGTAAAAAAAATTAAAATTGAACTAAAATGAATATTTTGAAAATAATGGGGAGATTTGAATAATTTTTACAAAACTCAAAAGAAATTTTTATAATTTACTCTTTATTACAAGCAGTATATTCATTAATCTACAATTGAAACCCACCTAATTCCATGTTGCAAGGGAGCGAGAGCATAAGGCGGTAGGGGCATCCCTATATCCTTGGCAGCAGCACTTAGAGAATGTGACTCACTAGATTTATGCATTTTGTTTCCAGAATCATCCCTTGGAAAGTCATCCAACAACTGAGATTTTAGTGACTCAGCAAGCATATTGGTTGAACCATTCATTTCCTTACAAAGGAATACAGTTAGACAAAACAATTTGAGTCATGATCAGGCTACTGCACATCATAGAAAATTCTATAATGCCCTCTGATAGGATTCTAAGGCCAGCTACCACATTTTTCTACTCAAATCAGAAGAACACCAATTACCACTACTTTTACCATGTCAACATACACCATCGTGTGCACCTAGTTGTGTTGTGAGTTGTGACAATTTCTTATTAATTAAAAGATTACCAGTAACAACAAAATAAATAAAGAAGATTTCTTCTATATATCTATGGAGGAAGATACAATGGGATAAAAAAATCTGACAAAAAAGAAAGAAGATGCATCAATTGTAGTGTATGTAGTGTGAATGTGATCATCTAAAGGAGAGGGAGGAGTAGCACTCACCTTGGTCAAATGAACAGCACCCTGGAGTTGTCCAAGGACATTTTTCAAACGATCACCTTGCAACAGGATGTCTTCAACAATGTCATGTGCAACCTGCCAGACTACCTTTTAATATATGCTCAATATGCTAAACAATATAGATAACTGTTGTTTAGTTATCATTCACAACACAAAGTACACAGCCAAACTTGGAGATACACACACTTCATGTTTAGACCACCTTTCACTGCTGATATTTTTTCTCCTAGTATACAAACATATGATCCCTATGTCCTAGAACTAAATGATAATAACTTTAAAACCCAGGGCATTTATAACACAACCAAAATAGGCCTCATTCCCTCACAAACGTGCACTTTGAATAATCACAGATAAGATAGAGTTAAATCTCCAGTTTGCTTAATTTTGGTTTACAGATTGAGAATACAAAAATGTGTGATACAATTTTTGCATTTCATAAAATTATTCCACCAAAAAAGTTGTTGATGTCAGTTGATCCTGCCCCAGACTAATATTAACTTATAAAAGATACATAAACAAAACTGTTCTCACTCACACATACAAACATGTAAACTATGTATATGTATGTAATTTCATGTCAGATCAAGTATGACTTAAGTGATATACAAACCTCACTTCTCTTTGTTTGAGTGGACAGGATTTTGCTTAAAGTTTGAATACTGGAAAGAGGACCCCGGATCTGATTTGATTTTTTTGTTCAAAAAAGATATTAGGATAGGCTAAACAAATAAAGTGAAATTAAAAAAGACAATAACAAAAGCGAGGAAAGGCATACTTGCTCAACTAGACTACTCATCAAGACATTATTTTGCCAAGTTGACTGCTGAAGTAACATTGCTTTCTGTAAAAGGACTACACCAGTGAGCCAGAAATTTAGGAAACAATATGCCACGCATCAAAAACAGTTCTTAAAAGCACAATCATATGACAAATAGCAGATGATAAATCAATTTGCATTGCATACTAAACAGTCAATACATTAACAATTTACATATTAATGTCAATGTTTCTCCTCAACAATGTTTACATGTAGTTTGAGGGAGTCGGGCATTTAGCCAATAATTTCAAACCGCAGAATCCAGTAGCACAGGTAAAGAAATGGAGGTTTGAAATGAACTGCTATGAACTAAAAAATTGTCATAACTCCCCCATATTCCATGCTCAGAGTAAGGAACAAACTGCTATGATAAAAATTCCTCATGCAATATACCTGATCCATAACATATGCCACAGCTAGAGAACGTGAAATGTTGAAGCATTTGATATTTACTTGTCAGTGAAACTTCCCATTATGATTGGGTTATCCTTGACCTTAAGAGCTTGAATTTTCCTTCGCTTTCTATCCAAGACAGGAGGCAACGAATGAGTTTTCTCAACAGAGAGGCAACCATCTGGCTCATCTCTATGAGCTTGCTCAAATGTCCCAACATCCATCGGCGGAAGCTCGGCAACCAAGAAACCAACAACAAATGGGGGTTTGACCATTGGGTAAATCACAGCTTTACTTTCTGGGATAACTTCAGCCTAGAAATTATATTCACATCCATCCCAAATTCACTAACTAATTATCTGAGAGTGATCAAAAAAGAAGAAGAAGAATTATCATACTCGCAACTCCGAAAGAGCAGCTTCGGCAACACGTAAACCTGTTGGAATGTTAAAATGACCAACTACAATAACAATGTCATCTGCATCTCGAGGGTTGAGAGAAACCCTCCGCAACTCCAGACGATCCATCACATAGCTACCAGCTGGTCTTACATAAACCTGGGGGGGAAATCATCAACATTACTCAAACAGAAGCACCAGAATTTTGGCAAGTAAAATAAAGCACAACAAAAAAAGCCAACCGAGAGCAGAGCTTCAGGAAACATCCTACGGAAGGGGTCAAGCTGTTCGACACAAAGTGTCTGAAGATCAGGACTAGGGAGTACAAGTCCGCTTTTTGGGTCCTTCTCAATCCGCTGGATGAACTCAACAGGGGAAGTAGAATATTTACGAATAGCGGAGGCGCAAGCCACCATAGTCTGTTCGGAATCATGGTCGTCATCAGGGCGTGGGGTTTGAGCAACATGGCGAAGCGTATCAGAATTAGGATTATGGTTATTAGAGTGAAGAGTTTGGAGGAAGAAGGAGTCAGAGGGAGAAGGAGGGGAAGAGGAAGAAGCGGAGGCGTTGGAGAGTAAGAGAGGGCAGGGGCAAGCGAAAACGTGGGGACATGAAGTGGTGGTGGTGGAGAGGAGGAGGACGTTGGTGGTGAGGGAATTGGAGAAGAGAAGGTGGTGGTTGCAGAAGGAGCAGAGAGGGGAGGGAGGTGGGGATTGCAGAGAGAAGCATTTTGTTTGGCACAGGAGACTGAGACTGAGCTAAGAGAGTGGACTAAAACTAAACTTTTCGTCTCTTCGGCTGCATATTTAACCCCGTGGACCCCACAGTTACAAATTACAACCGCCACTCCCTTCCAACTTCCAACATTTCTAAGTGCTTTTTATAATATATAAATAATTCAATAAGGTTATTCGTAGAAAATATTGATGGAAGAGAGAATATGTGAAAAAAAGGCATTAGAAAGAATAACTGTAAAAGACATGAGAAAGAATAACTTGTTATAAATATTAAAATAAATAGATGTTTATGACCACTAATCTTTAGGATTTTTTTTCTTTTAATAACTTTAACTTTATAACCTCCTTAATAAATTATTTATAGGAGTTTCTTATTGTAAAATGTCATTATGTTACCATTTATTTCTTTGTAACTTTTGTATTAGCTTTAAGGCATTGTTTGGTTCAACTTAGGGGAGGGTAGGTTGAGTTAATATAAGGGAGGGTAGGTAAGGATAAGGGAGGTTATGGGGGTGAAGGTAGGGGAGGAGAGGTGATGCTTTTTGTTTGGTTCGGGAGGGGAGGGTAGGGGAGTTAATTAAAAGTTGACAAATATGCCCTTACCTATTTATTTAAATTTATTTATAATATTTATATTAAAATTATTATTTTTTAATTTATAAATCTCAAAATTTTTTATCTCATTTATATATAATGATAAAATTAAAAAACTAAAAAATATGATAAAATTTTAATGTTGTCTCTTATTAATTAATAATTATTATATATATTAATATAATATATAAATTAATAAAATGCTTGAGCAATCAATGTAAAAATGTCAAAAAAAGAAAAAGAGAGAAAATTGATGCTTGATGTGTGAGGAGAGGAGGAGGGTATAATTGGAATATTAAAATATTACAAAGGGTAATTTTGTCAAATTTGCATAAAAAATTTCTCTCCCCTCCAAAAACCTCCACTTTTAGAGGGGAGGTGAGCACATAAGGACAAAAAATTTCACCTCCCCTCCTTTCCATTTTTCCCAACCAAATACACTTATATCTCCCCTACCCTCCCCTCCCCTTCAAAACCCCCAACCAAACAAAGCCTAAGGGTTGGAGGCCTATAAATAGAGGCAATATAAAAGAGAAAAAGATACCCATGTAAATAAAAAATACTCCCTTTGCTCTCTCTCCTAAATTCTTGTCTTGTTGTCCTCTTTTTTTCTCGGATTTTCTTATTTTTATAACACATTATCAGCATGACATTGCTCTGAAAAATTTAAGGTATAAATTTCTTGTCAGTTCATATATTATTATGCTCAATTATATACAAATATTATTAGTTTTCTATTTATCTAATTATTATATATATTTTTTTCCTTTTTCATATGTTATATTAATATATTTTAGTAGTATATAATATTTTCCTTTACACTATTACACGATTTTCCTCCTACCTAATTATTATAGGTAAATTTTATTTTCTATATATTTGTTATATATTCTACTGTTATTTATTATGTTATTCTTTTATATTTATTTTAATTTTTGTTGTTAGATTATATATATGTGTGTGTGAATTATCTTTACTATATTTTATTCTTATGTAAAATATTATGTTGTTTTTTTCTTCTTCTTTTAATATATTATTATGACTGATTATTTATTTATATGGGTGAGTATTATTGTTTACATTTCCAATTCTCCTCCCCATATATTCATTAATTTATGTTTCAATTGATTTATTTATTTAATTTTTTTTGTATTATTAGCATTGTTATATATTTATTACAGTTATGTAATATTTATATTACAAATTACTTATACTATGTTACTATTTATATATTAGATTTATATTATTTCTAATTTTATGTATTGTAACATATTATTTATATTATTTATATATATGCATTTTTTTATGTTATTTAATTTATTTTGTTAAGTTTATTTATTTTAATTTATTTATATTTATTTAATTTATATTATTTATTTTATTTATGTTGTTTCTATTGTATCATTATTTTCTCTGTATTATTTATGTTGTTCCAATTATACATTATTTTGTATTGTTTATTTAATTGCTTAGGTGTTACTATATATATTTTATTTATTTATTTTGTTTCTTTATTTATGCCATTTATATTTTGTTACTTTTATTGAATTTATATTTATTTTGAATATATAATATTTATTTAATTTATGTTTTTATTATCATAATTTTTTTATTAATTTTATCATAATTCTAATTGTTATTATTATTATTTTAGTTTGATCCATGGCTAATCTTACCAAATTTGAGTTTACAGCTCTTGATATCTCGGAAAAAAATTATCTGTCTTGAGTTTTAGATGCTGAAATCCACCTAGATGCCAAAGGTTTAGGGAATGCTATTTTACCTGAAAATAAAGCAAGCAGTCAAGACAAGGCTAAGGCCATAATTTTCCTTATCCACCATTTACATAAAGGGCTAAAAGCTGAATACCTAATGGTGAAAGATCCATTAGAGTTGTGGAATAATTTAAAAGAACGATATGATCACTAGGGGTGGAAACAGGCCAGGCTTTAGCCTTAACAGGTCAGGCCTATTATGTAACAATCTAACCTGAGCCTGGCTTGTAGCATGTTGTAGGCTAATTTTCTCTCATAAGCCTGGCCTATTAATATGCCTGGCTTGGCTTGAAACCTGTTAAAAGAGCCTATTTTATAATTATATTTGCAAGCCTTCATAATAGGCTTCCGTAACAGGCCCCATAGCAGGCCTTCGTAATAGACCCTAAAACAGGCCTTCGTAACAGGCCCTCTAATAGGCTTTTTTTATATTATATTTTAAAAAACTACAGGCCCTCTAATAGGCTTTTTTTATATTATATTTTAAAAAACTACAGGCCCTCCAGGCACAGGTCACCTAATAGGCTTGACAAGCTTCTTACAAAGCCTGAGCCTGGCCTATTAAGTAAAATAGGCTTCTATACAGTCTTGAGCCTGTATAGTTTTTAAAACAGGTCAGGCCAAACTAGGCCAAATACAGGCCAGGCCACATGCCGCCCGTTTCCACCCCTAATGATCACCAAAAGACGATAATCTTGCCCAAAACTCGTTATGAATGGTTGCATTTAAGGTTACAAGATTTTAAATCTGTATCTGAATATAATTCAGTTATTTTTAAAATAAGTTCTCAATTGAAATTATGTTGTGAGAAAATAACAGATGAGGACTTATTAGAAAAAAAAATTAACCTTTTATGCTTCAAATGTGCTCCTGCAGTAGCAATACCGTGAGAAAGGTTTTAAAAAGTATTCTGAACTAATCTCATATCTTCTTGTGGCTGAACAAAATAATGAACTGTTGATGAAAAATCATGAGATCCGTCCCACTGGATCAGCTCCATTCCCTGAAGCGAATGTGACTGAACGTACTAATTTTTATGCCTATGGTCGTGGTCGTGGTCGTGGTCGTGGTCGTGACTGTGACCGTGGTAGGGGACATGGCAATTACCGTCATCATGGTGGAGGAAGTAATTATAATCTGAATACCCACCAAAAGAAAAAACATAATGAAGGGCAGAAAAAAGACAAGGTTGATCCCTCAAAAACTGTGAAAAATCTATGTTATAGGTGTGGAATGAAGGGGCACTGGTCGCGTACCTGTCGTACGCCTGAGCATCTAGCAAAGCTTTATCAAGCCTCTATAAAAAAGAATTCAAAGAACATGGAAGTAAATATGATTTCCCAAGATGATGATGTTGAGGCAAATTTTGTATACAAAAATAATGATACTAATGAGCTAGATGATGGTCTTGATGCTATGACACATTTAGATGTGGCTGATTTCTTTGAGAATCATGATTAGACAAATAAATTTGGTAGAAAAAGAATAAGATTAATGTAGTTTATGTTTTATTTATATTTTATCTTAATTTAGTTTATGCTTTATGCTTTATTCATGTTTACTTTTATTTTCTTGTTTTAAGGATATTATTGCTAATAATATATTTTGATACATTTATTTTTTTCTAATGAAGAATATGGATATTCCTCTCTCTTTTATTAGGCACAAGAATGAAGATATATGTCTCAGATAGTGCTACAACACATACCATACTCAATGATAAAAAATATTTTTCTCATTTGATAATGAATGGTGCAAGCATCAATACTATAGCAGGTAATACAAAACTAATTGAAGGCTTTGAAAGAGCAATGATAATATTACCTAAATGGATAAATTTTGTTATTAATGATGCTTTATATTCCTCTAAATCTCAAAGAAATTTGTTAAGTTCTACGGATATCCGCCGAAATGGATATCATATTAAAACTATAGATAAGAAAAGTATTGAATATATACATATTACAATTGTTAAATATGAAGAAAAATGTATTTTTGAAAAAGTACCTGCATTATCTTCTGGTTTGTACTATACAAATATTAGTATAATTAAAACAAATGTTACAGTAAACCAGAAGTTTAATGATAAAAATGCATTTATTGTTTGGTATGATCGGTTAAGTCATCCCGGATCAACTATGATGCGAAGAATTATTGAAAATTCACATGGGCATCCATTGAAGAGCCAAGAGATTCTTCAATTTAAAATTTTTTTATGTGTTGCTTGTTCTCAAGGCAAACTAATTACAAGATCCTCATTAACAAAAGTTGGGGTAGAATCCCTTGTATTTGTAGAACGTATCCAAGGGGATATATGTGGACCTATTCATCCACCATGTGGACTATTTAGATATTTTATAGTTTTAATAGATGCATCTACAAGATGGTCACATGTGTGTTTGTTATCTATACGTAATTTAGCATTTGCTAGATTACTTGCTCAAATAATTCGATTAAGAGCACAGTTTCCAAAATTGCAATTAAGATAATTCGTCTTGATAATGCGAGTAAGTTTTTATCTCAAATATTTAATGATTATTGCATGGCAACTGGAATAATAGTAGAGAAATCTGTTGCTCATATCCACACTCAAAATGGTTTAGCAGAATCATTAATTAAACGCCTCCAATTGATTGCTAGACCAATGCTTATGAGAACAAAATTTCCTATTTCAGCTTGGGGACATACAATTTTACATGCAACGGCAATTATACGCATCAGGCCAACAAGTTATCATAAATTCTCCCAATTACAGTTAGCTTTTGGTCAGGAGCCAAATATTTCTCATCTTAGAATATTTGGATGTGCGGTATTTATCCCAATGGCTCCACCACAACGCACAAAGATGGGACCTCAGAGAAGGTTAGGAATATATATTGGTTATGAATCTCCTTCTATAATCAAATATTTATAACCACTAACGGGAGATTTGTTTACGTCACGTTTTGATGATTGTCATTTTGATGAGACAAATTTTTTAACATTAGGGAGAGATAATAAGCAGCTGGATAAAGAAATCACATGGAAAGCATTGTCGTTATATCATTTAGATCCTCGAACACAACAATATGAGCTTGAAGTTCAAAAAATAATTCATTTGTAAAATATTGCAAATCAACTGCCAGATGCATTTACTGACCCCAAGAGAATTACCAAATCTCATATTCCAGCTGAAAATGCCCTAATTAGAATTGATGTCCCAGCAAGACAAGTAGCAATTGCAAATGAAACTAAACCACGCTTGAAGCGTGGTAGACCTATCGGTTTCAAAGATAAAATTCCTAGAAAGAAAAGAGTAAACAATCAAGATGGTCAAGTTGAAGAGGCTAGTCTTATAGGAGAGACTCAGGACATAACAAATCAAAAGACCCCAGAAGAAGTCCAGGTATCTGAAAATAATAAAGAGATCTCTATAAGTTATGTCACTAGGGGAAAAGATGGAACCGAGAAAATATAATCGTCGACGATATTTTTTCATGCAGTGTTGCAGTTGAAATAACTAATCAAAGTGATGATCTTGAACCTAGGTCAGTTGAAGAATGTAGACATAGAAATGATTGGCCAAAATGGAAAGACGCAATTCAAGCAAAATTGAATTCACTTTCAAAACGTGAAATTTTTGGACCTGTAGTCTAAATACCGAATGGTGTTGAACCAGTTGGGTATAGATGGGTTTTTATGCGAAAATGAAATGAGAAAAATGAGGTTGTTAGATTTAAAGTACGACTTGTGACACAAGATTTTTCGCAAAGACTTGGCATTGATTATGAAGAAATATATTTTCCTGTGGTGGATACAATTACTTTAAGATATCTAATTAGTCTGGCAGTGCATGAAAGATTTGATATGCGTCTGATGGATGTTGTTACAGCATACTTATATGGTTCTTTAGATACTAAAATTTATATGAAAATTCCTGAAGGATTTAAATTGCCTGAAGCATGTAAAAATAAATCCCTGAAGGATTTAAATTGCCTGAAGCATGTAAGAATTCTCGAGAAAATTAGGCAATTCGTTTGCATAAATCCTTATACGGATTAAAACAATCTGGAAAAATGTGATATAACCGTCTAAGTGAATATTTGTTAAATGCGGGTTACAAAAATGACCCATGCGTTTTTATAAAAAGGAATACATCATAATTTGTTATAATTGATGTCTATGTGGATGATTTGAATATAATTGGAACTCCTGAACAGCTTCAAAAAGTAGTTGATTGTTTAAAGAGAGAATTTGAAATGAAAGATCTTGAAAAAATAAAGTTTTGTCTCGATTTACAAATCGAGCACTTAACAAATGGAGTTTTTCTTCATACTCAGCTTATATTGAAAAAATATTAAAGCAATTTTATATGGATAAAGCGCATCTATTAACTACTCCAATGGTTGTGAGATCGCTAGTTAAAGAAAAAAATCATTTTCGCCCTCAAGAGAAAAATGAAGAACTCCTTGGTCCAGAAGTACCATATCTTAGTGCTATAAGGGCACTAATATATCTTGTTGATTCAACACGACCTGATATTGCATTTGCTGTGAGTTTATTGGCAAGATTTAGTTCTTCCCCAACAAGAAGATATTGGAATGGAGTTAAACATATATTTCGATACCTTCAAGGGACAACTGATATGGGATTATTTTATTCTAATGAATCTGGTTCACAATTGATTGGTTATGCAGATGCAGGGTTTTTATCAGATCCACATATAGGTAGATCTCAGACAGAATATTTATTTACTTGTGGAGATACAGCTATATCTTGGCGTTCAATAAAGCAAACTTTATCAGCTACCTCATCAAATCATGCAGAAATAATTGCAGTTCATGAGGCAAGTCGAGAATGTGTTTAGTTAAGGTTAGTAATTCAACATATCCAAAGAATGAGTGGTTTACTTCCAAAACAAGAGATTCCAACAGTATTATATGAAGATAATACAGCATGCATAACTCAACTAAAATGAGGATATATCAAAGGAGATAAAATAAAATATATTTCTCCTATTTTTTTTTCCACTCATGATCTTATGAAAAATGGTGATATAGATGTTCATCAAATTTGATCATATGACAACCTTGCAGATTTGTTTACCAAGACACTGCATACTCCATTTGCTCTCTCTCCTAAATGCTTATCTTCTTGTCCTCTTTTCTTCTCTAATTTTTTTATTTTTATAACATAACTATAAAAAATAGACGAAGGAGACGTGTGATTAATAGAAAATAAAAAAAAATCATATAGCATTTAGATATCTCTAAAATATATGTTATAAAAAAGAATATATATATATATTCAAAAAATTGTATACTATAGAAAAGAATGAAGGAAGTACTATTTATAAATCACTCTCATTATATTTTTTAATATTTATAAAATACTTTAAATTTTATTAAATTTATTTTAAAATTTAATAACTTTTTAATTTTATTTTTATTTATTATGAGACTAAAATCTACTCAATAATAAATAAAAAGTAAGCTATGAATTGTACATTTTTATTAAACAAATTAATGATATAACTTATATACAGAATAAAGAAGTGTAATCCGTATATAAATTATAAATAATTTAATATAATGTTAATAAAATTGTTGCCCCTCTCTCAAGCTATTCCAAGCATATTTTTTTTATACAAAATTTTTTAGAAAGGGGTTAGACTCATTTACGATATAAGAACAGGGTAAAGTCTCCCTTCCTCTTAGGCGATACTAATGTCGGATAGAGCGAGCCATCTATTACCCTCAGACATAAATTTAGGTACCCAGGGGCTAAGATGTCTCCCAAATGCCGCGACTGGAACTATAACAAAATGGTACTCCCTAGAAATCGAACACACTCTAAATAGTTATATATTTCACCCCTTCACCAATTAAACTTACAGACTATGAGTTCCAAGCATGTTAGAGGCATGTTGGTCTCAATCAAAATGAAAGTAGGTTCCAAGATTCTTTACCACAATTTTCTTAGATCACGCGAAATAAATGCAATAAAGGAAGTAAAGAATTTAAAAAGAAATGCAAGAGGACATAGATATAAGTACTCTTTTTTTTTTTTACCCATCCGATTCACCGAAATTTTGCCCCGACTATATCCGGATCTAACCCGCATCGCGCACCTAGCTATAGTGTGTGAGTCTCCCAACGAGAATGAACCAACCCCCGTTAGTAGATACAAATACTCATTTCAATTGATTTCAGTCCTAGATTACAATGTTGCATATGTCACCTTTTTTTCCCACCATGTTGCATATGGCAGTTACAAACGGAAGAAATGTGCGAGTTTAAGAACGATCGCGGATTCTTACATTAATCCACATTCTTAGGATAGTGGGCAATTCCTCCAACTTGAAGAACTACCCTTAATGCTAACTGGATCTGGCTGTCAATAAAGCATTTATTATAGGCATTAATTCAAATTTAAGATATCATATTTAATAGACTCATCTATCTATCGCTTGTACTTAACTTTATTAATAAATCAATGTCACTTTTTTTATTTTTTTTTATACAAGAATTTTTGGAAAGAGGTTAGATTTACCTAAGATCTAAAAGTAGGGCGAAATCTCCCTTCTTTTTAGCTATACCGGGCAGAGTTTTTTTTTAGTTGCCCACCCGATTCACCGAAGTTTTGCCCCGATTACATCCGGATCTGACTCGCGTCGCGCACCTGGCTATGGTGGGTGAGTCTCCCAACGGGGATTTTCTACATACGCCAAGACTCAAACTCGAGATTTTGCTTAAGCAATACCGAGCCGTTTACCACTCTGACCAAACCCCTTTCATGAGTTTTTTTTTTATAAATAGCCTAAAATGAATTGCCATCATGATTGGGCCATTGGGCTTGAGTTTAGCCCAATCCCCATTTTAGGTCAAACAATATTACTTTTAAATCTAATTCCCACAATAATTAAATTTAACAAAAATGACTAATATTTTACAACATGATAAATTAAAGTTTAAATTTTTATCAAGAGAAGGGTCTAACAGTATCTTAAATATAATTACTTTCAATAAAAAGATATATATACTTAGTAAGAAAATCTCCAATAAAAAGATACTTATACTTATTTTAAAAAAAAAGGTCAAACAAAATATTAAGAAAATGTCAATAAAAACATATCAACATACTTAAAATAAAATTTACACATAAAATAAAAGTCATTACTTGGTATTAATAAAATTTAAAAAACAATGAAATATCTTCCGGTATTAATAAAATTTAAAAAACAATGAAATATCTTCCCTTTTCTTTTCTTTTTTATACATAAAAAGAATTTAGATCCTTAATCTCTCTACACTGCCCCACTACATCCTTATCATCTCAACTAGCCTCAACAGGATGCAAACACAATGGCAAGTGGCAACATGCATCTAGTGACCACCATATAATAAGAAACATCTGTACTAATCCTACAGGTGATCAATCATGTTATATTACTCTATCCAGTTCTTAAATTAATTAACTAACTCTTATATTAATTATAGTTAACTAATTTATTTAACTTTTTTAATTTATCTAAATTTTATATTAATGACTAGAGATAATATTATACATAAGATTCAAAATATACTAAACTACTAATTCCAGCACTCGATCTCATTCGGATCTAATGGCCTCCCAAAAAACCAGTCAGCATATCAAAGTACACACGCACACAAATATATATATATAGGGGCCAAAAGAAAACAGACTGTTGTTCTCTTCTTTTACAAAAAAGATGGTGGGAAAAGATAAAAAGATTGTAGAACTCCAAACAATCAGCGGAAAAAGCTCTAATTTCAATTGATGTACAAATTAACTGAACATATCCTGACCCAAATTCTGGAAAACAAACAAACAAAAATAAAATAAACAAGCCAACAAGTATAAGGATGATCGTGATTACATTTCCATCAACCCTTTGACTGTAGATGGTAACACATGAAAGTTCTTTCGCTAATGGTAATAAAACCATCAGCATCAGGGTACTTCACACTTCAGAGGCAGAAAACAAAATGCAGAATTGCAACCTATGACAAAAGTGTCAGTCAAAGTGAAAGGTATACTAGGCATCATACATGATCATCACAGTATAGATAGACATTGGGGCAATATCACGTTCATTACCAAGTTTTCCTGATCTTCAATGAAAATTTAACCAATTACTCCTAATAAAATTACAGGCTCCCTGCATTCCACCAGACACCTAAAAAAAATTACATGGAAACAAATATACGCTGTTTCAGGATGTACCCATTAACAAAGGTAAAAGTTCTTTATGCCCGTAATCAATGATTCTCGCTCCAATTCCAGGAGCAAAATGAAACAAAACTATTTGAAAAGACAAATAAGAGGACAAAATAGTATTAGGCTCTGGTCATCGAAAGTTGAGGATAACTCTTACTCCACACAACCGCTGGTCACCATCTCTCTCTCGATCTTGACCTGTAAGACAGCACAACTATCAGCCTTGTAACAATAATTCTGAAGGTCAACAAGTACATTTACTGAAGTTCTAAATCATATATGTGGAGAATTGTCAGCTATATGCGCACACTTTAGGTTTAAACACATAAACCAATCTATCAAAGGGTTATATGGACTACTAGAATGTATGCAGCCATTTTCTTGGTAATAAACTTGGGACCTGTTGCAGGTAAAACAAACTTCTTGGCAGGAGTGGCAATAGGAAAAAGACAGGAATATAACAGCATATGCTCACCTATCCAAGACCCTGTTATTTGGAAACCCTCTGTCCCTGGCACCTTGAAATGGTCTTCTGTTATCAGGCCATGTCCACACATCTCCTGTGCCTCGGGACGGAGGTCTGTCTGTGAATTCCACACTCCTAGAATCATCAAATGAGCCAGACTGAGAATTTGGCCTATCAGGAAAACCAGCAGCCCTTCCGGCTCCAGAACCTGGCCTTCCCGCTCCAGAACCTGGCCTTCCCGCTCCAGAACCAGGCCTTCCTGCTCCAGAGCCAGGCCTTTCAATAGCTTTTTGCCCGAAACGAACTTTGTCATCCAAATCACGAATAAGAGATTCCAGCTCCCTTTCCTTCTGAAGTAAAATTTCTTGTAGGCTAGTTTGGTCTCCACCAGCTTCTTCCACAGATTCCTTCCTTGAATTTAATGTTGAATCTTTCTCAAACTCCTTCTTCAAATTATCAATTTCTTCTTTCAATAATTTTTCCTCCACAGTTTCTGGCCTGAAATGTCAATTATGTCAGGAATCCAGATGCCAACATGAGCATATATGCAAATGAGCAGCAAAATAAGAAATAAGGCACGAGATTAATTAAACAAAAATTGTTGTGCAATATTGTTTGAATGCGTCTAAAGTGATAGACATGTTTAAATGTATTACAAGTCTTGATTAATGCTTTGACAAAAAAAGAGTCTTGATTAATACAAAACTATAGTAATTGGAATGGTATATATCCTTTCAAAATATTTGCACCCTGATAGATCCCTCCACAGTTAATATGAACTGTACAAAGGTACATGAGGCAAGATTTAAGCCAAGAGAAATGCAGGAGCTTATAGGAGGTTCCAGAGGAAATTTATAAGAAGAGTGGGAAAAAGGGCGCCAAGAGAATTTTCCACATCATGTGGGAGTCCCCTCAATAGTGCTACAAGCTCATTTTCCTCTATTTTTCTTTTCTGCTGTATCTATTTTGTACTACCATTTCAGAGGGAGATCAGGACTCCTATCACAATCCAAAAAATAATATCCTTTCATCAGTCAAAACTGTCTAAAAATTGAACCTCAACAATTCTGCCTTTTATCATTATTGATTATCCTCATTAATATTGATCTTGCTTGAAAATGTCCACTTTCACCCAGTTTAATTGTTTCCGCAATCAATTATTCCCACTCTTCAGCTTAAGTTATCTCTACTCTGAACAAATTTGTTCATCTGGTATCCTATAGCTGCTTTCATACCATATTGAACCTAACATATGCATCAGATAACCTGACATTTATGCATTCCTCCTTTTATCATCCCAATATGTCCCACCATTAAGTATAATGGGACAGATGACTGCGAACATATATTTATTCTAAATGATACTCTATTTTTCTTTCATTGCACTTCTGCTTACAGAAAACCCAGCACTATTCACCTAAGCTAGCCAATGTTTTCATGTGTTTCATTACTGATCAATGTCATCTAAACTCTACTTTAAACTCTTCAGATATCTTAGCTGAACTCGGACATCATGTATTTGCCCCTGGCTTACTTATCATGAGATATAAAACTCTTAGGCTCTAAGGCTACTGCTATGCTTGTAAGTTACCAGATCTTAAATTTTGGTTTCATCAAATGGTCTGATACCGCTTCACTTGCATCTCTCTTCCCCTTGTAGAGTTGATGCAACGAAAAAATTATAAGATATTTAGTTTCCCCTTGTTCATTTTAACAAGGTTTGGTAACAAGGTGGAAAAAGAAAACAGGGAAAAAACTCTAGAAGTGCAAAGTTTATGGTATTCTGTGGCTTGTATAGCTGCAGAATTGCAAGCATCTTCAGGGGCATATCTTCCCCTCTAACTGCTTTATGGTATAGAATTATTTACACAGGCTCTTTTCGTTGTCAGCACATGGTTAGTTCTCAAAGACATCTTTACTTTGATTGCAAAGAGAGTGTACAATTTGTAACACTATAAACTTTAGAAGAATTTTACCATGTTCTGTCCTTCATTTATTTTCTGTCTTGATGTTTGATGTTAATTTTTTCTTGTTGATTCAATTTCATTCTGTCAAAAATAAAGATATCACTTGAGCAAAATTAAATAAATTTCACACTTTTGTTCAAAGTATGTACTTCAAAAGTAGCTACATTAAATTGAGACCTCTTATCATGTAGATTTTGCTAGACATGTTGCATAGATTTGAACCAACACTAAGTATTTACGCATAACAAGAGCCATAAACTACTTGATCAGAATAATAATCATTGATGTTCAATTAACGTGGCATTTGATGATCATGATAAAAAAGAAATATTTGTAATCTAATGGTGAACTGGTAATATCACTCTGTAAATCTGCATAATTAGTTTATAATGTAATTTTATCAACTTCAGAGCTACCAAGTACTGTCTATAGACCCTAGCTACATATAAACACATCAGATTATCAGTAGTATGATGGGGCAGACTGGAACAGTCTTTGTAATTCAGCTACTTATATAAAATTAAAAGGCAAAAGTTATAGTAAAAACTCTACCATGGTTTCGTTACATGAGAAAACTTGTTGTATTTTTTTACACAAAAGAATGAAATTTTATAAGAAAAGGTACAATGGAGGAGGATGAAGTATTGCCCTAATATAGATTACCAGAATTAAAACAAGAACAGAAAAGAATAGAAGATAGAAACTAATCATGCAGCAAAGCAGCCCAATCTTTCTACATATCTAATAAAGTGAGTCCATGAAATAAAGTCCAAAAGCCAAACTCCAGAGAGATGACACAATAGTTGATTTAACCCCATAAGGAATTAAAGACAATTGAATCACCCCTGATGATATGAACATTTGCACTCCAACCAAATGTTCAAATCACAAAAAATAAAACAGTTCATTGCCACAATGTTATTCCTTCCTTTTTCTGCCCAAATCCTTTGAACCATAGTGAAACTTATCTGAATCCTAACTTTAATTACAAACCCATTCTTCACTAATTTAAGATTAAAATAATAAGTCACTCAAAAGAAAATTCCATCATGCCCATTCACCCTATGCTTCTGTCATAAAAACCTATTGCATTAAGTGAAAATGTACCTGCTTTAGAAACAAAATAAAATGAATGGAACTGAAGAGAGATGAAACTCCTATTTAATGGGTGTTAGCAGAACAGCTTAAAGTCACATTGAAACGGTTTTGGGGTTTCCAACATGAAACCAAACATGCACTTAGAGTCACATTATCAAATAAAACATAATTTTTTTTTTGGCCAAATATAAACATAATAAATTGAACTCCTTAAATTTACAAACATGCAACATAAATATCTTCCGTTAGCTGTTCTAATGGCCTTGGACTTGAAAGTCACTAATCACTTTCTTTGCTCATAAAAATGCCTCAAAAATTATATTTTCCAATATACAAATCTCCAATAAATGGTAACAACAACCCAGACCCAAACAATGAAATTTTACATCCAGTACTAACTCCCATTATAAATTAAATAATCCCTTTAAAGGACTGTACTATGTTCAGCTAGGCAGGTACATATGAAGGGCCTAAAAAACTTAAAGGGTTATTACGTAAATTGAATCAATATAATTTAAATGTTCCATTAATCTATTAAACATCAAGAATCCATAAGTTCTGGACACGTACAGAAAAAGTATTTCCAGTTCCCATTAAGCTATCACCAGCCATTGATCAAGTATTATTATAAGAAACCATCTTATGATATAAATTGAAAGCTAATCTGCTGTGTTAGTAGGCCGCAAAAGTGTAGAATCATCTATAAATCCAACTATGGCTATATCTCATTGCATTTAAATTTTGCAGCAGCTCTGAATGTAACTTTTTAGGCTCTATCTCATATCTTTTGTCAACATTGAGATAAGCACAAAAATTTTGCTCTTGGGGTGTGTGTGACACAAAGTATGCTTCTACAGAATCACCAGACTAATTCATCCACCACAACAAGACACGTTAAGATGAAATGAACTCATGTTGTTCACCAAAAATTTAAAATGGGGGTGGATCTTTGAAGCTTTTCAGGGATTACATAAACAATTACTAACGTAGCTGTAACAAGGGATAACCACATCCACCAGACAAAAGTCTAGAGACCAACTGGATACCATACACAACATTAAAGAGATATTTTCTAGTAAATGAGAAACTGATAAACATCCTACTAAAATTTATAATGATTAAACAATTACCAAACCTCGATATCTAGTAGAAGCATATTTACTATAAAACCAGTACAAAATTAAGATAGCACCTCCAAGAAAAGGAAAACCATTAATTGTTACAGCATATCCTCCGAATGCTATAACTGAATCATCCTACTTAATTGTTAAGTCATATAAAAACATAATGCAATACAGACCTGTCAACACCGCGATGCTCCAATTCGAGATCAATCTTCCGCCAATCTTTACCTCGCTCCTCCAGCAATACTTCTCGGGGTTTTGCATCCCCAAATGGATTCACCTTTGGTCTGGGTTTTACCATAGTTTCTGTCTCCTGCGACCCTGTATCCTCAGAACGACTGGATTGAGCACTGGATGGCCTGATAGAGTGCGAACTTGAAGGCCTACTTGTTTTCTTAGCTTCAATTTCAGAGTCCACCTTCTTCCAATCCACACCCTTCTCAGCCAAAACTTCTTCCCTGGGCCTAGCTGCGCCAAATGGATTCGCCTTATTTGTCTTGACTGGTTCATTAACAGGGGCATTACCTTTTGGCGGATTCAATATCAATCTGGGACGCTCCCGCTCATCGCGCGGTGGCCCCCTTGCCCAGCGGTCAGGCTCCACACCCGAATCGCGAAACCCAGAACCAAATGCGGGAGATCTAGCAGAAAAAGGCTTTTTATCAACTAACCAGTTATCCTTCTCATCAGCCCTGGAACCACCACCAAGCGAACCATAGCGATTTTGCCGACCTGAATCGAACGATGGAAGATATTTTTTAACCGCGCTCCAATTATCATCCCCGTCTGCCCTGGATGGCTGATCGTAATCCGAAACCCTAGAAGGGGGACCCCTACGTTCTTCATCAAATCCTCCATAGGATCTTCTTCCTCCACCCCATGAACCATCATTGTCGTCACGGTCTCGCATGCGTCCTTGCGGCAGAGCTGAACGCCCATAAGAGGAGAACCCACGACTATACGGCATTTCATCCGCAGAACGATCCTTCGGGCCCGTAGGGAGCCGAAGCATCTCATTCTGCGTCAGGCCCTTATACTCGGTGGCGATACCACGTTCGCCGGCAGTGGAAATACTATTAAACTCCGACAGAGACATTTTCTTCTTCTTAGGCTTCGCATTCACGGCCTCCTTCAGGCTGGGGAAGTTCTGGGATCCCGAAGCGGCAGCTGCTGACGCTTGCTCACGCTCTTCGACCTCGGCGCGCTCGGCCTCGGCGGCCCAAGCTCCGGCACCACCCCACGGTTTGGACATTTTTGCTGAATTCAAGATCTGAAAGCGCAGAAAAGTGGACAAAGAAAAAGATGATAATGCTATTTCGGGTTCTATATTGAGCTGGGGCTCCGATAATGGAGCCGGAGCGACGAGAGCATGCGAAGAAGAGGAGTTGGCAGAGAGAGTGCTTAGGTAACTAGGAAGAAGCGAAATGAGGCAGCAAGTAAGGCGAGAAGGAGCATTAGCGTCAAATAGGGAATCGAGATAATCAATCTCAGAGCGGAAGGAAGTGATATCCCCCAGATTACCACGCGCTCTAGTGAGAGCGTGGGACTGGGATGGACCTCATGGGTCCACCTTTCTCAACACCACGTCTGACGGTTAACATAATTTTAAAAAAATATTAATTTCATAATATTTTATTTGCTTTTTTGAAATTTGCTAAAAAAATTTACCATTATAATATTTATTACGTAAAATTATCTTAAATTTGTTTAAAAACTAAAATACAACATATTTTTTTAGTATAAGTTATAACTCTTCCGTATAATTGAATATATATTGAACACAATTAAATAACAAATACCTTTGTTTAAAAACCTAAGTTAAGTTAGTTAGCTTTAGATAATAAATTATACAATTGGGACTTTTTAGCAATTTTCTGTATTTTTTAACAAAACTTTTTAATTATTGATATGATTAATTATTTATTATTTTAATCTTGTAAATATTTTCTTGGAAAAAATATTTTAAATATGTTTAATCAAAATAAAACTACACAAAAGTAAAATTAACTTTCCTGTATAATATGTGATATAACCTATGTCTTGTGTTTAACAAAAAAAGAAGTAAATCTTGTCCTTGTCTTCCGCCAAAAATCTTGTCTTTCATATTTAGGGAATTAACTTTTAATCCTTCTTATTATCTGTGCAATTAATAAAAATATTTTAACGAAAATATAAATTTAAAAAGTAAAGTGGATTAATATTTTTTGGTAAAATATAGGCCCAATTCAATTAAACAACTTTAATTAGTCTATGCAATAAATTAAGCAATTTTTAGCTAAATTCTTGACTAAATAATTGAATTATTTAGATTGTATTCATTAATTAAGAGATTATTAGTAGGAAAATATTGGAACGTCACTCACCAAACTAATGAGGCACCTCACTTATCTCTGTGGAGATCTGTCTGTTGAATAGACTCTATCGATTAATTGCAATGCTTGAGCCCCCTCCCACCACCGACTTAGACATTATCAATCTGAAATGGAAAATTGGTACTGGTTTTTCCATTCCTCTCAATCACCCTTTTTGGTGGCAGATGCAAATAGACTCCACTCAGTCTAACCTTTTACAGACAATAGCGGATCTCATACTGCATTTCCCAGTTCTTGGTACTCCGGTTCAATGGAATTTTAGCCTCATTCGCTAGATCTATTCTCTTCGTATTGCTGATCAAATTATTAACACTCTACTTCCTATCTTCTAAATCCAAGACCATGTAGTTTGGGTAGGTAGTTCTCTTGGTGTCTACACAGTTAAGGAAGGTTTCAGTCGTTGCTTCTCTCTTTATTCTGCTAATTCTCCTAGGTCTGATCCTTTCTAGCAGTTTCTATGGGCCATCTCTCTACCTTACAAATATTTATTATTTGGTTGGAAGTTGTGTCATTCAGCCCTTCTTCTGCTTATATCCTCATAGATCATCATCTTAATGTGAATAGCCTTTGCTTTTTCCACATCTCCCATTTTTCTGGCCAAGTCTTTGTCTCATAGGTCCTAAAACTCTGGTGTTCAAATCTCCAATCAGGGATGGACAATGGTTCTGCATAAGTTTCTTGTCATATTATGCTGTCATAATGGTATACTATTTAAGCACTTTTGTTGGACCAAACTCATGAATCAAGAGTTCAACACCCTTTGTTCTTCTTTGCTTTCGAGTAATTCTCTATTGATTGTTCATGATGAGATATTTACTGATTTCTAGGAATGATTCTTTGAACATTCTCTCCATCAACAAATGAAGAATCAACCTCCCTCCTCCTATAACCGGAAATGTAATTTAGAATTATATGAATTTCTCGCTTAAGATCTTCTCTTGGGTCTCTTTATCTATGGCCCTCTCCTTAATTTTCTATAATGTTGTTAGTTTCTCTTTATGTCCTGTTATAACTAGTACTATTTAATATTATTTTGCTTTGCTATAAAAACAATTAGTCCGTACACCCAACTGATATTTTATAGTGACAATCATATGTCTCATTTATAAAAATAAAAAAAAAGACAATTATATGTCTCATGAAGGATCTTTTGAGATATTTATCTATATATAATCTATAATTTAAACAAGTTAATTTTGATTTTATTTAAATCTATATAAAAAATTAATACAATAGGAGTTACCTCATCTGTTATTAATGTCATTTTTATTATAAATTATGAGTATAAAAATTAATAACTATAATTAAAGAAATTAAAAAGAACTAATAAGAAGAAAAATAGTACTGTGGCAAAATTTAAAATAAGAAGAAATTATAGTCTCTTACATATTAATCTTCCATTCTATTATAATTGAAGTAATTTATATGCGGATATGTAACTGGAACGTACTATTTCATTTTAAAACTGAACTTTGGTAGCAGTATATTATAGGGGAGAGATATTAGCTTATTCAAATATTGCTAAATCACTTAGATGATGGGTCCATGAGTTGACACGTGGACAGTAATAAACGGTGCAAGAAATTAGATCAGAAAGTCAACTCAAGGTCGCCTTTTATTCTCAACTACAACAAAAGAATGCCGTCCAACTCCAGCCTGTACTTAAATAAAGAATTGCATCTCTACTTGTCTCCATGTAATAGCATGTAATATAAAATAGGAAAGCTGACAAGAGTCTATGAAAAATAGATTTCCGAGAATAATTTTTTAGAAAAAAAAATGATTTAGAAAAAATAAATATTTAAATATTTATTACTAGAATGATTTTTTAATAAATAAATTACTAAAAAAAGTATAATATAAAATGATAAAAAAAGATAGTGATAAAATAGTCATTACACAGCCCAAAAACTCATTTTTTTCAATCAGAAGCTAGTATTATAAATTTATCTAAAATTATAATTTTAGACCCTCAAAACTATAATTTACCCCAAAAAAATTTCTGAATATTTGATAGCTATTTGTTTAAGTTTTAGCTCAAACATGATTTGATTTAAAAATATTTTTTAAACCATAATTTTAAATTAAACTAGACACGAAATATAGGTTATAAGTAGGCCCCCAAATTTACAAACTAACATATGTGTCTTAAAGTTTTTAATCGTCAAAATAAAATAAAAAATTAATAGACAAAAATATCTTTATTCAATCAGCACATAACTTAGCTGTGAAGATTAGATTATGAGTTGAAAATATTGAATAAAGTATAGTAGTAAAAAAGAAGTATAAAAAGTCACTAATAATGATCATAATAGCAATAATATGATTATTTTTATATACAATAACTACCATACTAGATGTAAGTTTAAATTTCAATTTATGATGGCTTGAAAAAGAAAATAAAGTAACAGAGATTCATGTGCATGTGAATGATAAATTTACAGGGTAAATTCAGAATTTTTTTAGAGCATAATAAGATTAAAAATAAAAATGATAAAGTAATCAAATTTTGGAGATTAAAAAATTATGTTCAGTATGATGTGAAAAGTATTACAATACTTTCATTTAATATCAATAATAATTATAGTTTGATAATTAATTTGGATATTCATTGATATAAACAACCCACACGCATAATAATAAAATAATTCCAATATTACTATATGCTCCTTTTGCTAAAACATGGGATTTGGACCAGTAATCACAACTTTTGTCTGGCGTGGGAGAGCAATACAGAGAGAATAAAGGTAAAAAGGGAAGCTGAGATTCAGAGCAGCCCATAAGCAAAGCTTTTCATTTTCATATATATTCATGAGAAACCATATCCATCCGTTCCCCAAGAGAAAAAAAAAGTCAAACTTGAGCATGACGAGATAATAAAAAATTAAGTTTAATTCTACCCCGCATTAAAAATTCTTCTTTCCCTGCTAACGTTTACCCATGCCTTCTTCTCACTCCAGTCAAACCCATTAAGTGACTTTTATTCAAGCAGGTTGAGGAATTAGGGCGCTACCCGAAGTTGACATTTCCTTCCCCGCGAAGAAGGAAGGACAAGTACCAGGCTATAACGGAGAGAGTTTGAAAACGTTTGAATAGCTAGAAAGCTTCGAGCTTATCGCTTGCTGGAAGAAGGACACTTGTTAAAGCAGTAACTAGCTCGACGGCACCTTATTCTATGCAGCAAGATGAAATTCCTCTCAAAATTGTTGAACGCATTGAACAAGAACGTAGGAGCTTCATCCGGGGATGGATCCAAACATCGGCATGCTGTGGCTTGGAGAATTTTATAGGCTAGATAAGAGTTTAGAAAAATATTTATGAAAAAAAGAGTTTTTAAATAATTTAAAAAAAAAATTTAGAGAAGATCTTATAGAAAAAAATAGTTATGAATAAATGAGTGTTTGAATAGTTATTATTAAAAAAAATTATAATTGAAAAATTATTAGAAAGGGTATGATTTTATTAAAAATATGATAGAGGAGAGAAGAAAGAGAGTAGAAAAGAGAGAGGAGAGAGAATGAAGAAGGGAAAAGAGATAGGAGATAGGGTGTAAGAAAAAATAAAAATAAAATAGTAATTAGATAATTTATAAGTTCGTTTACTGTTTTAGAAACTAATTTTAATAGCTTATCTAAAACTTTAGTTTTAAACCATAATTTAGTCTAAAAGTTTTTTTGGACAAATATTACTATTTATTTTAAAAAAAAATTAAACTAAAATTTAAGCTAAAAATTCTTTTAAAATTTTAATTTTAATATTTACTAAACACACACTGACATGGATGAAAGGATGAGGGTAGTATTGGGCTAAAGTCACCCAAGCTGATGAATGAAGCATTTATCATTAAGCTTTAGTGGAGGATGAAGACAGAACCAAAAAATCTTTGGGTGAAGGTCCTCCTAGGTAAGTACAGGAGAGGACAAGATATAAGAGAGTAGCCAATAGTTAATGGGTATGTTTAGATAAACTTTTAAAAAATGGCTTATGAACAAAAAGGCTTTTAAATAGCTTTTAAAAAAGGGTTTTTGAAAAAGGGTTTATAGGAAAAAAATAGTTCTGAATAAATAGTGTTCTGGATAGTTATTTCCAGAAAAACTTTTATGATTGATAAATTACCAAAACGGATATAAGATAAAAAATATTAATTATCTATCAGCATTACATTATTCATAGAATTGTTTATTGTCACTGTTCACCTTCTTTCCTCTTTCATCACACCAGGTCATCTTCTTCTTTTCTCTACCGGCGACGAAGAACAGCGAGCATAGGGCGAGACAACGATGTTCCACATCGACGTCTTCTTCCACGGTGACACCAGTGACCAGCGACGTGTTCTTCCATAGCAAGATAGCGGCCAATGACGTCTTCTTTTATGGCGAGATGTGACCACCTTCTTCCTCCTTTCCTTCTTCTGGCGAGCATAAGGCAGTAGACTTTTTCTCTATTTCGACAAGCATATGGAACAGAGAGGAAAGAGAAAAGAGAGGAGAGAAGGAAAAAGAGATAGTAGATAAAAATAGGGGTAAAATAATAATTGAATAGTCCATAAGCTCTTTTACTGTTCTAGAACCTACTCTCAGTAGTTTATTCAAAACTATCGTTTTAAACTATGGTTTAGTCTAAAAACCTTTTTGGATAAATATGACTGTTTGTTTTAAAATTTTTTCAAACTAAAGTTTAGTCCAAAAGTCCTTTTAAAACCAAGTTACCATACTTTCCAAACAGGCACAAAAGCAATTATTCAAGATTATGGAAGGACGTGGCCAAAATGTGGGAGAACTTCAATGAACATATATAAATGAAGGTGAGAAACGGAGCTTCCACGAGGGTATGGACGGATCAATGGGTGAAACATGAAAAGAGGTTAATTAGTCTTGTACCTGAAGATATTTCTGTGGATAAGAAACTTGGAGTCTCTTACTTGAGTGATGAGGAAGGAGGGTGGTGCCTGAGAGAACTTGAAGAACTGCTTCTAGATTCGGTTAAACCCAAGAATACGAAATGCAATAACCGGCTGGACGTTGCAGATGTTGTAAGATGGAACCTATCTAAAGACGGGAAGTTTTCTACCTCCGGCACCTATAAATGGTCACTATGAAGTGAAGCAATTACCTGTAATCATACTTGGAAACAGATTTGGAAGCTGAAGGTACCTGATGTGACATATTTATGATAATATATAACTATTTAGATATTAATTAGGATAATTAATAAATATTTCTGAGTGTGGCCTGTAGTCATTGGGCCCAATCTAAGGTGGGTTAGTGACTCAGTTTATTTAAGGTTAATTTTCTGATGGTGGAAATTAACATAATTGACAATTCATTATTGTTTTCTCTGAGTCCTGAGCGAGACATATTTTCTCAGCTCCCTTTCAAAGGTTCTCTACTGGTGACGGCAGTCCACAAGTTGCTATCATTGTGCCCAATCACCAGCTGGAAGAACCTGTTGTTCATCTGACAGTGTTCTCTGATTCACAGGTATTGCTGTATTGATTCCAGTTGTTCCCGGATCCAGATCAGTAAAACTAATGGCAAGAGGTACTTTTAAATTTCCGCTGTATCTTATATTTGTGTATATGATAATCTGGAATGATTATTGTGCCTTTGATATGTTTATTTTCTAACACCTGAAAGAGTGAGAGTGTTCACATGGTTAGCTTTTCATAATCGATTAGTGACTAAAACTCTTACAAGTAAGTGGTGCAAGATGTAAGATCTAGAGGAAGTGAGGAGAATATGCTTCATGCCCTGAGGGATTGTCCATCTGCTGCTGCGGTGTGGAGTATTCTAATTCCATCAAGCCTAAGGAGAGTGTTCTTTAGATGCAACTGGAAGGACTAGTTCATGCAGAATCTCTTAAATAAGCATAGGTCCACAGAGGAGACTAACTAGCCGGTGGTATTTGCAACTGGATGCTGGTTCATATGGAGATGGAGGAATCAGCAAGTTCATGAACCTGATTTCGAATTTCCAAGGAATGCTGTAGAAAGAATACTGAACTACATTATGGGAAGAGGTGGGCGGAGGAGGTAGATCACCTTTGAAAGGAAGAGGTTCTCATGATAAATTGGAAACCACCTTAGCTGGGCGGGTGTAAGCTCAACATAGATGGTGCATAGTCTGCACGAGGAGAGGCAGGATGTGGAGGCGTTATTAGAGGTGACAATGGTGAATGGCTACGTGGTTTCTATAAAACTCATAGATGTGGATGCAGTGGAAACTGAAGTTTGGGGATCCTATGAGGGCTTGACCTTGTGTTGGGAAATGCTTGAACTTGCAGGTTGTCAATGCTTTGACTAGAGGAGAACCCCTTGGGATGTGGAATGGATTAATACACCAGATTCAATATATCATGGAGAGGGATTGGCAGGTTCAAGTGAAGCACATATATAGGGAGGCGAACCAATAAGCAAATCGTCTTACTATGCTGAGCAGACATCAAGTGTGCCAAAAACAAATTTGGTTTACACCTCCTATTGTGATTCTGCAAATTCTTAATAATCATTGTAATGGAGTAACTACTCCACGTCAGATATATACGTTTTAACTTTTAAGTTTCATGGGCTCCACCCCTCTTTGTTACAAAAAATAAATAAATAATAATAATTAACCCTACTGAGTTATCTTCACGAATATAAACAATATATTTCTTTCAATTTATTTTTAAATACATACAAATATGAAAACTATATTTTTGAACATGTATCATTTGATTTTCTTTCAATTTATTATTATTTTAAAAAAAACATGTTTTTAAATGTACCAAATTATTTGATTTTAAAATATAATATTTGAAAATATATATTAGATATTTTTATTTAATAATATTTAATTTGATAAAGTTTTATTATAAATGGTGATCGAGATGAGATATAATAAATCAGAATATAAAAATATTATAGTTATTATGATATTTTCCCATTTTCTTTCCTCCATATTTTCTCTCTTTCCTTTAAACAATATAATATCTCCAATTTTTCTATTTATTTCTCTCCTCCCATTTTATTTTCTCCCAACATTTTTCTCCATCTAGAGGTAGTATAAATGTTAGGTTTTGAATGTTTACAACACAGCTCAGGTAAACTGATTTGGGAACACATTTTGGGATTTGTAAACTAATTTTAGAAACCCAAAATGTAGGTAGCCAAAATGCAACCAAACACGTAAATTTTGTAAAGAGAAAATTAAAGAGAATGGCTCAGATCAAATAATATTTATTAGAGAGGATTATAAAAGTTATAATTATTTAAAATGACTAAATACTAAAAATAAAAATGTTAAAAATACTAAATTGCCCTTAAGAAGACCTTCTATATTTCTTAGAGCAAATTATTTTACAAGTTATAATTATTATGCGTGCCATGAAGGTAATGAACCCTAAAAGGCCCAATAATGGCGCCATCAAAGGCCCAGTAAGACCCTTGGACTGATAGGTGAGACAGTGTCCAGCAGAACCCTGGAAAAGTACGAAATTATAAAAATGCCCATGTGTTGTACTAAAGGGTAATAAGATGAATGGAGGGCATTTTAGTCATTCTGGACAGGCTCAGAAGCCAATACATATACAGGTGAGGTTAACCAGGGTCAGTGTATGCTCTGACAGGGTACAAAAAGATATAAAATAACGATTTTACCCTTAGGGTTAAGATAGGACAGGAAAGGGCACCAAGGGTATTTTGGTCATTTCACAGGGGATCTGTAATTGAGTCTAGACCCAGTATAAAAATGTTAATGATATAAAGGACCCAGATACTAAACTTAAGGTCAGAAGACATAATATGGATTTTCAGAAAAATTAGATTCAAAAAACAGTCCAGTTTTCGAGGAAACGGACCGGGCCGGTACCGGATTGGACTGGAAAGCTTCTAGAAGGCTTCTTACTCTCTCAATTTCGCCATGTGAAGAATGTGAGGGGTGAGGTGTCCCATGAGGTGTCCCTTGATGATGCAGTAAAAGGGAATAAAGAAAAATAGAAAATTCTGGAAAAACCGTGGCCACAAGTTCAGAGCTCTTCAAAATTACGGAAATGACATCCATCAAAACTATAAATACCCCCCTTGCCTTCATTTATCACGGCTCCAAGCAAGAATTAAAGAGATAAGGAAGTTCTTGAGAGAGAAAGTAAGAGAAAGAAAGAAGAAATGAAGTTCTGGCGGAGTGGAAAGCAATACAGAGATTCTAAAGTTCTGCTAAGCTTTTGAGGTAGTAACTAATCCTAGCTTTTATGTAATATCTTTGTGATTAGTTGTGCTATTGTTTGGTTGGATTGTTGTCTTATATGTTATGCTTGAAGCTCTATTACAATGCTATGATCATATGTTATTGAGTATGGAAGCACGCAGCATACTTATCTGTACACAATCACAAGCAAGTACTGTCACTCTGCATTACATATATTGTTATGATTATTACTACTGAGATTTTTCCAAATCTCATCCCAATAAATAACCCATTACAGAGGAGGTTATGCCAAAGTAAATTTTAGGAATTTTAAGAGACGCCGTTATGCTGCCGAAATTATGACAAGATAGCGATAGTTGAGAAGGAGCTGATACGTACTAAGTACGTAGGTACTGTCTAAGGAGGCTGGAAGTGAGTGGACCTAGCCGGTTCATCCAGTCTTTCTTGGGTACTTACGTAGAATGGTAGTTCTCACGGGAATTACCAAATCGGTACAAGATCAGTTACTTTCTAAAGATAAAGCGTAGCAGTTATGCTGCCAGATTTCAGGCAGAAAAAGGTGTAATGGAAATATGAGAATTTTGTATATTCCCTGATATATAACAACTTAATATTTAATGATAAGTATTGTTTGTCATGTTTGACTGATATGTGATGGATATATGCATATGTATGTAAAGTTGATTGCTGGAAATTACCACTATGAACAGTAACTAGTGGTGACCTAATGATGTTTGACCCATAATTAAAAATAGTAAATGGATGAATAAATGTATGAAATTTTTATGGTAAATAGTAGACATATTAAGCTTCGATTGGATATATAGAATGCCTCATTTGGATGTCTACACATGGAGATATAAATTATCAAAGTTAGGACCAGAATACTGAATTTAGGAGAAAAACGTTGGATGAACAGTAAAATTATAAAGTTGCCCCACGTTGACTTGGTCAAAGAATGATCAATGAGTGATTTTTTCCTGAAAGATAATTGAGTTAGCTTTATGTAGCAATTGGAACCACTTCATTTTGATTTTTCTATAATTAATTATGATTTTTCGAAGTCATGTCACTCATCTGAAATTTACACAATGAACAGTATTCGAGAAGAGTAAAATTTTAGATTGGGAAATTAGACTTCAATGACCTTGAAAGTAGTTCTAAATACTACCAAATGATCCCTAAAATGTACGAAAGTAAGAACGTTTTTTAATTTAAATTTTTAAATGTTGGAGAGATTATGTGCAATTAACCTATATTTAGAGGTTCTGTATATTTAAGTCAAAAATAAAATTAAAAAAAATGTTAAATCTCAACCGTCTTGATTAGATCGATCCAAATTTGGGACCCAAACTCATTCCCCTGGCTCGTAGGTATCTCAGAACTTTACCTAAACCTTTTTAGTTTTTTCACAGCTAGAATCTATGACTTCACAGTACTGGTAGTTGCTAGTTAATCTAGTTGTAAGATGAAGACCAACCAACCCACCAGAATCAAATGTCAGAAAGAATTTTTTCCCAAACATATGGCAACACTACTATATATTGTATTACCATTTAGATCTTATAGTTTTTCTGTTGTCTTCAAGATGTAGATATCAAATAACTTTGCCTAAACCTGATCTTAAAAATCTAATTTCTTATTATAATATACAATGGTAGTAAATTAGTTAAGCTAATGATTTGCAAGATGAAGAAGTGATAAGCTTCAGATGGAACAGTTCGAATCACAGAAGGAAAAGTCTCCACGAACTTTTTTCCTTCCATGTCTCACAATTAAGTCCTTAGTGGCCTTGTGCATGCTGATCAAGATATTGTTCCAAGTGTTCACTCTGGACTGGGCCTTCACTTGCAAGCCCACGTTCATCTCCGCCAAATCCTCCGCCGCCACCGTCAACACCTCCTCCGGCTTGGCTCCGTTCAACATCCAAATCAAACACCAACAGAAACCCTTCGATATCTCAGAGTCGCTATCGGCTCTGAATCTCATCCTCCCAAACTCATCCATCTCCGCGATCAACCATACCTGAGTCGTGCATCCCGTCACTCTGTTCTCCGGCACGCGAGCCGATTCCTCCAGAGGAGGTAGAAGCGACGCGAAATGCAACAGTCTCTTCACCCGATCGATCGGTTCTGAGAGAGACCTAAATTCCGAGACAAGTCTATTGAGCTTGTCGGCAACCACGAAATCTGAGGGCAAGCCGTCGGCGGAATAAGAAAATCTAGGGATTTGAGGAGTGGAATTAACCTCAGAATTCGATCTGTGAAGGAAGCGATTTCCTGCATTGATCCTGATTTTGAATTTGATGTGCTTCGGAGTTATGAGATTATGTTTTGAGAATTTTGCGAAGGAAGATGAATGTGAAGAAGGACTGGTGAAAGATGATAGAGTAGCAGAGGCCATGTTAACCATATTTGGTGCAGAATCGGCTTCTGTGAAACGAAGAAGAAGATGAAGATGAAGTGAAGAAGAGATCCATGAAATGTGGAGAACTGCATGATGACTTGGTTTTTATAGTCAGAGACGAAGGATATGAGAAACAGAGGAGGCGAATATTAAAAATTCAAAATCTTACGTAATTGCTTACGGTGGCCCCACCAAGACGTCGATTACGTAATTGCTTACATTCCAACAAATTCCTTTAAATTAATTATAATTTTTTTAGGGGAATGCACCTTAACCCCAAGGATGGGATGTGAGTCACATTGGATATTTATAAAATTTTCACTATAAATTGTATACTCTTTTTAATTTTAATTATACAAATTAATTAAATAGTTTATTTTAATAAAAAAACCTCAATTTATTTTATTTTTAAAATATATTTTTTTTAAATCATGTCCATTAAATACATTTGTAAAAATTCAAAAATAAAAATAATTTTTAATGTAAATAATTAGAAGGGTATTTGAGAAAAAAAATAATACACTTTTTTTTATTTAGTTATTTAGTTATGTTAGATTTAATTATTATCAAATTTAAATAGGGATAGATGGTAATTTTTTTAAAGGCGTATTCTATATTTATACGTATTCGTTATAAATAACTAATTTAAATAAAATTATATATATAAATTAATTATTTAGTTTTTATATTTAAATTTAAAGGAAGTATTTTAATTTTACAACGAAAATTGATTTAGATGGCTTTGACTATTCCTCAACCAATTAAGAACTTAACATGGTCATATAATGGATATTCTAAGTTATCATTGCAATTTGGAAACCCCAAAGACATTGTACCAGTAGCAAGTTGTAAGGACTACGAATGAAGAAAAGTCTAAAATCTAATCTAAAATTATGGTGACCCATTCGGCCATTCCAGTATAGAGGATTAATCAATCAAATAATAATAAATTTGGACCAGTCATTGAAATTAATATATTATTAATTTTGGGTTAATTATTTAAATGAGAAATAAAACTAATTTTTTTAAAAAAATAATATATTAAAAATAAAATGAAAACTATTAACAATGTAATAAAAAAGGTTGAGATATTCAATTTGTGGTAATAAGATTACGAGAATTTAAGCTCAGAGATTAAATATGCAATTTTAAGGAGAACGACAATTAAGGAAAAACAATTAATAATTTAATGACAGTTATGTTTTCAATAAATTTTTTATAAAAAATAATTTATAAATTCTTATAAGGGAAAACAAAAAACATGTAAGATTAAACGATAGATCCATTTTCTTTTCTTTTTGTTTTTTCATGTACATTCTTGTATGGCTGGCTATCTTGTATGGCAGTATATACTCAAGTGCCTATCTATTTTTTTACAAAGCGTCCTGTCTCTCTCTCTCTCTCTTAATTTTTTTCCGTAAGATCATGTTAAAGTCATATCTTTTTTTTTTTAAAAAAAACTAATTAAAAAATCAAAGCTTCTTTATTGTTTGATTAAACAATGTCATTCATTGAGGCTGCTGTTACCCGTTGGCAACTTTGACCCCTCCAATGATGGCAACACTCAATGACAAAAATCCTAAGTGTGTGTTTGGCATTTAGATTTTAAAATTAATTTTAAATAAAATTTAAATTTAGAGAAATTTTATATAAATAATTATTTTTATTTAAAATTTTAGTTTGGGTCAAACTATAGTTTTAAAAACGCTGGTCAGAATAGCTTTTGGAACAGTAAAACAGCTTATGAACTATCTAATTACTATTCTACCCTTACTTTTTCTTACACTATTTCTCCTCTCTCTTCTATCTTTTCTACTATGGGCCTGTTTGGATAGAATTTTAAAAAATGGCTTATGGACAGCTTATGGAAAAGGGCTTTTAGAGAAGAGTTTATGGAAAAAAAATAATTTTGAATAAATAAGTGTTTGGATAGTTATTTTTAGAATAACTTTTTATATTTATAAATTATCAAAAAGGGTATGATTTAATTAAAAGTAAGAGAGAAGAGAGAGGTAAAGAAAAGAGAAGAGATAGTAGAGAGTAGAGAAGAGAAAGGGTGTAAGAAAAAGTAGGAGAGAGGAGAGAGGGTGTAAGAAAAAGTAGGGGTAAGATAATAATTGGATAGTCCATAAGCTCTTTTACTGTTCAAAAAGCTAGTTTTAATAGCTTATTCAAAACTATGATTTTGCCCAAAAGCACTTATGGACAAATATGGATATTTGTTTTAAAATTTTTTCAAACCAAGGTTTGGGCCAAAAGCCCTTTTAAAACCATGGTTTGATACCTTACCAAACAGGCCCTATCTCTCATCTTTCCTCTCTACACTCTCTCATCTTTTATCTCTTCTCTATACCCTCTCTCCTCTCTCTTCTCCATTCACTCTCATCTCTTCTCTAATCCTCACTCTCTCTCCTCTCTCCTCCTTTTAATAAAATCATATCATTTATAATAATTTACCTTCCCAAAAAGTTATTTTGAAAATAACTATCCAAACATTTATTTTTTCAAAATTACTTTTTTTCAAAATCTATTCTTCCCAGAATCTATTCTCAAAAGCTAATTCAAAGTATATAATATTTATGGGACAAATATATATATTTTAATCTCTTAAATAGATATTCAATTTTACTTTCTTCCCTTAAAATGAACGTGTAATTTGTCAAAATCTATAATCACTTAATTATAATATTTTTATCAAATATTAGATTATATATTAATTTATAAATTAGATAATTAATGATGTCAATTTTTCAATTTTTAAATATAAATTTTTTATTATATCAATTTCAGAGTTTATTTAGTATTTTTTTAAATAATATTATATATGTAGTCTTTTTAATAATGATATGTCAAAATAATAAGTTTATGTAACATAAATTATACGGAAGTTTATATTTTTATTAGCAAAATAATATCTATAAAATTAGTTTAGGGTGTTAGATATACTTTTATCATAATAAAAAATATAATTATATATTAAATTTATATATGTTTTATGTATAACTACGACTAATTTGAATTTAGACATTGACAACCTTAAATAGAAAGCAAGTCTCCAAGTGTGGACGAAATAAATGATCAAATATATAAAATTTATATGTTGTTTTTAAATTTTTTATACTCAATTAATAATCTTTCTTGACTTTCTTTTTTCTTGACTTACTTAATTATTATTAAAAAAATATCAATAAAAATAATTTTAAAAAATTAATAAATATTAAAAATAAATTTATATTTAAAATTAATATTAATTTTTAAATTAAGTTATATATTAAGGATATGAGGAATACCAATTATGCTTTTGATCTAATATCATGGGCCTAGCCTCAGTTGGTGTCATTATGGGCCTATGAGTGACGCCATCTGGGCTCATTCAATCCCAGTTTACTTACCGATTAATTTCTCAATCGGATATCGGGTGTTCACAAACTCCTGTCAAAATTTATTAAAAAGTGAATAACTTTTTCTACATAACTCCTTTCAGGATTCTGTCAGTTACTCGACCTTTGGCTTCACAGGACGCATATTCCTATAACTTTTCACTCATATCTGAGGTCCAGGAGATCTGATAAAAATTTTAGATAACTTTCAGACTATCAGATAAATTTCAACTATCTGAAACTCTAATAAAATTTCTGTATTAAGCTAGATTAACCAGCATCATTTTCTCTATCTACTGATAAAATTTGAGACTGAAATACTTTCGGGCAGTTCTAAACCACTTTCGGCTTAACTTTCTATAATTACCATTTTGCCCCTTAAACTTTTGATAAATTACATTTATATCCTCAAACTTTTTGAAATTATACTTAATGGCCCAACATTTTTGTCTACATTCTATTTTGGCCTTAAAATTTTTGTAATTTCACTTAAGTCCTTGAATTTTTTTTCTTTTTCAATTCAATCCCTTTCCTCACATAAATGACCACACTTTTCTTAGAAAATCTTACATATATTACGTACAAACTGTACATACAAACTAAAACAGAAAATTAAGGATATTACAGTTGAAGTAGCAATTGAGTCATACATTATTGGTTACTCATGACAAATGATCTAAGAGGCACCCAAGCTTGTTCTGCAATTAACTCCAACAAGTCTCCTCTGCCTGAACTGTCTATTTTTTTTTGTCCTGCTCTTTCAATCCCTTATGAAAATATAATATGAAGTATTCATCAGGTATTTGGTGATGCGGGTAGTTGTGTAGAATGTATTGGAATCGATTTCAATAGGGGAAGGGAGATATAAGTTTGTTTGGTTGGAAAAAATGGAGGGGAGGGGAGGTGAAATTTTTTGTCCCTATGTGCTCACTTCCCCTCCAAAAGTGGAGGTTTTTGGAGGGGAGAGAAATTTTTTATACAATTTTGATAAAATTATCCTTTGTAATATTTTAATATTCCAATTATATCCTCCTCCTTTCCTCACGCATCAAGCATCAATTTTTTCTCTTTTTCCTTTTTGGACATTTTTACGTTGATTGCTGAAGCATTTGGTTGATTTATATATTATATTAATATATATAATAATTATTAATTAATAAGAGACAATATTAAAATTTTATCATATTTTTTATTTTTTTAATTTTATGATTATATATAAATAAGATAAAAAAATTTGATATTCATAAATTAAAAAATAATAATTTTGATATGCATATTATAAATAAATTTAAATAAATATGTAAGGGCATATTTGTCAACTTTTAATTAACTCCCCTCCCCTCCCGAATCAAACAAAAGATATCATCTCTCCTCCTCTACCTTCACACCTATAACCTCTCTTACCATTCCCTACCTTTCCTTAAATTGACTTAACCTATCTTCCCCTGAGTTGAACCAAACAAAGCCTAAATATATGTTTATTTTTATAAACGAAATCAATTTAAATCAATAACCTCTTGATGCACAGACCTGTGTCAGTTTATTAGTATCGCCATTTAGTGGGTGCTTAATTATTAGGCATTTAGGCTATGACTTGACGTTATCGCATAAGATGAACATTTTAATACAAATAAAACACATAAATGGAAGCTCACGTGTAGCAAAGAGAATAAACAATACTAGGCAGCCCCTTGTAGATTTTTCTAATATTTGTTTTTGTTTGTTGTTCCAAACGCCGGACGAAGCTGGAGGGTCGGCTGCCAACATAACACTCGTCAAAATTTGTATGAACATGGATTAATAAAGAAGTAGGTGATAGAATATAATAATATTATACGATCGATATAATTGACATTGTTTAATAGGATAACTGTACAAGTGTTTTTTAAGCAGAGGAATGATAAAAACAACGAGACAAGTGATCTCGCAGAAGGGTTTGAATATTTTGATTAACCATATAAGAATCGTTCAATTGAATTGGCTGGAGATTGATAAAGCCTCGGTTGATACATTAAATTTATTGTTGTTCTTGCTGGATGAGAGATTAATTTTTAAGCATAGGTAACACTGACCATTCTCTTCTGTTAAAACTTCAAAACCCACAAAATGGATTCTACAATTCCCTTTGAAAAGCATATGCTTTCTGGTCACGCGCGGGTTCTCGTCAAAAAACTGGGGCAAAACAAAATGGAACGAAGAGGCTAACACAATTATGATTACATGAATAATTTGTCTGACAAGAAGCAGGTCTACTAGTTACAAACTACATTGCAATTGCATACATCTCCAAAATACGTCGGCATGGGATAGAAATAGAGTATAAAGAAAACAAGGCTCAGCAGCAGTGCAAAGCTACAGCTTTGCCCCAAGTTTAGTGGCAATAAAGGACAAGAAGTGCACATCCATGCTTTTCCACTTCAGCTGACAGCGTCCCATGTCTTCTGTTGATGCCCTGTCCACTCCACACTTCCCTGCACTTACAGGCATTATAGTTGCCAGGTATTAACTTGACCAGGTCTGATGTCTTTGCAGATATCACTGTCTTCTGTTCATTCAGGTTGAAGAAAGCAATATAGAAACTTCAAAAATAATAACTGCAAGCACCGGCCTAATAAGTACACATACGCATTAGGGGAGAGGGCGAAGCCAGGATTCGATATTGAAGGAGACCAAAATTAAACAGTGTATATAGTAAAAGATTTGCATAAATTTTAAGGAGCAAAAATGTATAGCACATCTATAATAAAAAAAGTAGTTCAGTACACAAGACTTCCACCAAGTGGGATCTAGATAGGGATAGATGTATACAGTCTTACTCCTACAAACAGAGAGGCTATTTCTCAGATTTCAACCAATGATCTCCAGATCACATGACAACAGCTTTATCGTTGCTCTAAGGCTCATCCTCTCCTAGCACATATATAATACTAAGGAAAAAAGATTAAAAGCTTGGGAGGGTCATGGCCAGTTAGTCCTCCCTCCCTCCGCCCATTGGCCGAGGGAATTGGGACTTTGGTTTTCGGTGTGAGAAAGGAGAGAGATTGGATGTGAACATGCAAATAGGATCATGGTTATTGTTTCATGATGAGTAATGTTCTATCCTATTGTTTGGAGTAGGTGGGAAACTGAAGAAAACCTAAAAACATGAGAATAATTTTTTATTGCAGCATCAGACCTCGTCTTCCTTTTGCAATCCAAGAGCGAACCCCATGAAGAGAATGAGTTTTAGCTGCACTTAAGGCCAACTTGCATTAGAAAAAGAGACAAAAATACATAACTAGACAATCTCTAGAAGCAATTCTAATTATTATAGAAAGAGGTAAATATGTACAATTGTTCACCTTTAGCAGAATCTACTGTCGCGCACACAGGCTGGAATAACTATTTACCAGGGTCCCATTAGGGTTCAATTGCCACATCTGTTAAGATTGGAAAGGTCAGCTTCCAATATATTAGAAATAAAATAGAAAAAAAAAGGGAATCTGTGCTTAATTGGAAAAAAGTCATCAGCATATGCTATCTAGTTAGGGGCAACACAAGTAGACAAATATGTTATCGAAGTGTCAAAAAATTCTTGTCAATGGAATATGGACTACAACATACCTGATTTGCATCCCATCTGCAAGGAGAAAATAAGGCTCTCTATAAGCTTTCTTTTTGGAGAAGCTTCAAGACAAAGTTGCTTTGTGTTGGCTGCAACTAAATGATGTTTTCTTCTATAATCTTCTTGATTCGTGCTCTTTTCTCTTTATCAACACCAATGCGACAATTTGTGCTGTCAACATCAGCACAAATTATCTTTAAAGGAAAAATCCTAGACAATTAGAACAGATAAAGATCTTGTCCTTGAATCTTCATATTCAACATGCTTGTGATATATGGAAACTGTCAATGCAGCAATATCGAATAGACACTAAGTGCCCCCCTCCCCCCACCCCACCACAAAAAAAAGAGGAAAAAGAAAAAAATATTCACATGCCTCCAGAAGAGTAGGATTTGTGATGAGATTATAAGTCATTTGATCAAGCTCCCGCACATCCCCTCCATACATGAGAGGAGACTTTGCCATAGCCCACAAAGTCATCCGTAGGGAATACGTTAATACTCTATATGCACACATAAAGATAGGTACATGTGCCAGATGAAGAGCAAGCCAGTAATGCTTCATGCATACCTGAGTTTTTTGCTCTTCTAGATTAAGGCGACCATACCTGTGTGGACCTTCATTTGAACCTATAAAGACAAAGGGGGGAAAATGTAGTTTCATGATCCATATGTAAGATATTTATTATAATTATATAACCTATTTAGATATTAATTAGGATAATTAATAAATATTTCTGAGTGTGGCCCGTAGTCATTAGGCCCGGTCCAAGGTGGGTTAGGGACTCAGTTTATTTAAGGTTGTTTTCCTGATGGTGGAAACACAACACAATAACAATTTTAGAATTCAGTACTGCTTTCTCTGAGTCCAGAGCGAGACCTACTTCTCAGCTCCCTCTCGAAGGTTCCCCACTGGTGACGGCAGTTTCCACAGTTGCCATCACTGTGCCTAATCACCAGCTGGAAGAGCCTGTTGATTATCTGACATTCTTTATTGATTCACAGGTGTCCTTGATTCATTCCAGATCTTCTCAGAGATTAGATCAATAAAGCAATGGCAGGAGGTAATTTAAAGTTTCCGCTGCATCTTATATTTGTATATATGATAATCTGGATTAATTATTTCACATTAGAGATGTTTATTTTCTAACATGTGGCAGCAGAGCCTGGTTTTTAGATCATCTTGCCTTGTTTATTGATCTTTTTACCCTTTGACCATTTTCTTTTCCTGTGACGGCGAGAGAAAGAGAGAAAACTAAAGTCGCCTTACGCGTCGCCGTCGCAAGAGAGCTCGCCAGAAAATGGAGAGGGACTGCCGTCACAGTTGCTGGAAAACTGGAATGGCCATTACGGTGAGAGTGACCATCGCGACCGTGAGATCACCAGAAAATGGAGAAAGAGTTGCTGAGACCGTTGCCAGAAGAGCCGCCGTGGGGTGTGACGCCGTTGAGATCGCCAGAGACTGAAATGGAAGGTCGCCGTGAGAGGTATCTCGAAACAGGAGGACGATAACAGCCGCATATCGCGCCGTGAAGCATCGGCGTCGAGGCTCCACTGCGCGTCGCTGGCGCTGCTCCTTGTCGCTGTGCGCTGGGTCCTGAGTCGGGTTAGGTTAACCCGACTCAGGAAGAGGAAACCTAAAACGGTGTGCTTCACGGTTGAAGCACACCGTTTTCATTAATTTTGTTTTGGCCGCCGTACACCCAAAAAAAAAAAAAATTTAACAGTCTGCTGGCCGTCGTTTTGCTTTGGGCTGTAGGATATGTTTTTTTTTTTTTTAAGACAGCATCTGGGCTATTACTGTTTTGGGCTGCAGACACAATTTTTTTTTTTTTTTTTGAAATTTAGCTATTGGGCCGAAGGCTTTTGGGCTGCTGGGAAGTTACAAAAAAAAAAAAAAATCTGTTGGACCGTACTGTTTTTGGGCTGCAAGCAATTTAGGCCACGGTTTTTGGCAGTCCACTGTTCAAAAAAAAAAAAAAAAAGCCTTCTGGGCCATTGCAGTCTGGGCCTCTGTTTTGGGCTGACACATTTGGGCCTCAATTTTATTTTTTTGTTTCTGGAAATTACTTTGAGCCCTGTTTTATACTCTTGTGTATGGGCCACTTGGTTTTATTTCTAGAAAAATATTGTTGGCCATTTAATTTGATTTTTCCAAAATATTTTGATTACTATTACATGCACAATTAATTTCTCTACTATTTTAATATTTGGAAAAGGTGTTTACAAATTTTAATTTTTATGTTATTTAATTGCCTATTTTTGTGTATTAATTTCTCATTTGGCAATTAAATTAACTTTTTAATTTTTGTAAAAACCTTTTGAGTAGAAATTAATTTATTAAACATCTTTTGGGTGCATGAAATAGTGGGAGAATTTAAATTAAGTTATTTAGTCACATTTGTTGATTAAATTAGTCACATTTGTTGATTAAATTAATTTGTTAAATACTCCATTATGTTGTGCATATTTGGATTTATATGCACGTTAGTGATATTTGTGATTAGCGTGCAATTTCTTGAGGAGTAGCCACAGCATCCTTGTTTATTGATTTTGTTGCATGCATTAATTAATCACATATGGATTTAAAATATCACTTATAATTAAATGTATAGTTATGATTTATCTTTGCCCACAGGTAGATATTTCATAATTGTACATTTAATTAGGGGAGAATTAATTGCTCCATTATATTGTGCACATTTGGATTTTCAATGCACATGAATGATATCTGTGATTAGCATGCAATTCTTTGAGGAATAGCCACAGCATCCTTGTTTATTGAATTTGTTTACATGCATTCATTAATCACATAAGGATTTAGGATATCAATTGTAATTAAATGTGTAGTTATGGTTTATCTTTGCCCACAGGTAGATATCTCATAATTGTACATTTAATTAGGGTGGGATAGAATGGCCTTGTTATTTTCTAAGTAGCCCACAGGTATTAGTTAATTACAAATGCGTTCTAGTCCCATCACTTGAGATAAATACATGCTATGCTAATGTCTTTGCCCACAGGTAGACATTGGTGATACGTATTTATATTGCTTGCGTGCTACATTTGAGTTAAGCATGCATACATGGCACAGTGACTTGTGATTGCTTCAAATTTTTACTTGTGAGCTTATTTGTATATTTGTCTGTTCTATTTTTGCAGAACCAATTGCTACCCCTAGGATTATGGCTGATGTAAGCAACAAAACAATCTTAGATGGCAGCATTAACTATGCTGACTGGAGAGATGATGTTTTGCTGCAGCTTGGTTTCTTGGACTTGGATTATGCCTTGAGGTATGAAAAACCTCTGAGACCTGATGATGCTTCCAATGATAGAGAGGCAAAGGAAAGGTATAATTTGTGGGAGCGGAGTAACCGCTCATCTCTTCTGTTTATGCAACAAAGGATCACCAGAAGCATTAGGGGAGCAGTCCCTAAGTGCGACACAGCCAAAGGATACCTGGAAGCCTTAGATAAGCAATTCAAGCTGACTGACAAGCAGATGGGTGGTGCCATCGTGTCTGATTTATGTGCTAAGAGGCTTACAGGTATTGGCGGTGTGAGGCAACATGTAATGGAGATGAGAGGTATGCTTTCATCGTGTGTTACTTTTGAATCTAATTTTTCTAGCGTTAATGATGACACTTGGTGGATTGACACTGGTTCGATGATCCACATTTCGACTACCACGCAGGGCTTTCTGTCAAGCAGGCCTCCACATCCCAATGAGGAAACTGTCCTTTCAGGCAGTAGGAAGGGAGACCCTGTGAAAGCCGTTGGAACTTTTCGCATAACCTTTTCAAATAATCATGTTTTGGAACTTTATGATGTGTTTTATGTTCCCTCTTACAAAAGGAATTTGATTTCTATGTCAAAACTCATTCCATTTGATTATCATTTAGTTCTTTCTAAGAAACTCGTGACTTTGAAAAGGGATTCTGTTTTTATTGCAAATTTAGTTATGATTGATGGCTTATTTAAAATTATTTCTGACTCGCCTCAATCTTTTACTGTTTCGCGTGGTACTAAGAGAAGTGTCATCGATGAGAATTCTTATAGCCTGTGGCATAGGAGATTAGGACATATCTCCGTTGATAGAATCAAAAGGTTAAACAAAGAAGGAATTCTTCCATCTTTGAACCATTCGGAGTTTGATTCTTGTGTGGACTGCATTAGGGGTAAGCAGACCAATAAGTCACATAAAGGGGCTAAGAGAAGTTCTGAATTGCTAGAAATTGTACACACGGATATTTGTTGCCCTGATTTAACTGCGCAGGGTCAAAAGTACTTTATCACATTTATTGATGATTACTCACGATACATGTATGTCTACACGCTTTATAATAAAAGTGAGGCACTAGATGCTTTCAAGGAATATAAAGCGGAAGTAGAAAAACAGATTGGGAAACCAATCAAGATCGTGAGATCAGATCGTGGTGGTGAGTACTATGGCAGATACACTAGTGAAGGACAAGCGCTAGGTCCATTTGCTGATTTTCTTCGAGAGCAAGGTATAATAGCCCAGTATACTATGCCTGGATCACCTAACATGAATGGTGTAGCTGAGAGAAGAAATAGGACCTTGCTAGATATGGTTAGGAGCATGATGAGTAGCTCCAAACTACCATCTTCTCTGTGGAAGGAAGCACTCAAGACATCCACATACATATTAAACAGGGTTCCAACAAAGGCAGTATCTAAGACACCCTTTGAAATCTGGAAAGGATGGAAACCCAGTTTAAACCATTTCAAGGTATGGGGTTGTCCTGCTGAAGTAAGAGTGTACAATCCACAAGAGAAGAAGTTGGACCCCAAGACTATTAGAGCTTACTTTGTAGGCTATGCGGAGAAGTCTAAGGGTTATAAGTTTTATTGTCCTCCACCTTCTAAAAGGTTTGTTGAGTCTAGGAATGCCAAGTTTCTTGAGAATGATGTGATTAGTGGGAGTGATTATCCACTAGATGATCACATAGAGCGCACCACTGACATCGTTCATGAGGGGACATCGATAGTTGATGATCATCCTACAGTTGAGATTGACATTCTTACTGTTAGGATTGACATTGAACGTGATGTAGACCCTGTTGCTCAAGTTGACGATGCTGAACAAGATGGACACATACCGGATGGTCAACCTATCACACAAGTGGAACCACCACAAGATGTGATAGAGGATGTCCTTATTCAGCAACCTGAATTAACCCAAGCGGTTGAATTGAGGAGGTCAACTAGAGAAAGGAGATCGGCATTACCTGATGACTACGTAGTGTATTCTGCTGAAGTTGACTGTGATATCAGTGTTGAGAATGATCCTTTATCGTTTACTCAGGCTATGAAGAGTGCGAACTCTAAATTGTGGCATGATGCTATGATTGATGAAATGAATTCCATGGCAAACAACCATGTTTGGGAACTTGTAGAGTTGCCTAGTGGGTCTAAGGCCATTGGCTGTAAATGGGTTTATAAAACCAAGAGAGACTCACAAGGTAACATCGATAGATACAAGGCTAGGTTGGTTGCTAAGGGATTCACTCAAGTGGAAGGAATCGATTACAGTGAAACCTTTTCACCTGTATCTAAGAAAGATTCATTCCGTATCATCATGGCATTGGTTGCACATTTTGATTTGGAGTTGCACCAAATGGATGTGAAGACTGCTTTCCTCAATGGTGAACTGGAGGAAGAAGTCTATATGAAACAGCCTGAGGGATTTGTTGCAGAAGAGAAAGAACATTTGGTATGCAAGTTGAAGAAATCAATATATGGTCTGAAACAGGCTTCGCGGCAGTGGTACTTGAAGTTCCATGAAGTAATCACATCATTTGGTTTTGTTGAGAACATCATGGATGACTGTATATACCACAAGGCTAGTGGGAGCAAGATCGTATTCTTGATTTCGTATGTGGATGACATTCTACTTGCTACCAATGATCTGGGTTTATTGCGTGAGGTGAAGCAGTTTTTGTTTAAGAGTTTTGACATGAAAGACATGGGTGAGGCATCTTATGTCATTGGCATAAAGATCCATAGAGATAGAACCCAATGTCTTGTAGGCTTATCTCAAGAGGCTTACATTGTCAAGATCCTTGAACGATTCAGGATGCAGAACTGTTCATCTAACGTGGCTCCTATTGAAAAGGGAGATAAATTCAGTCTAAAACAGTGTCCTGAAACCGAGCTTGAAAAGAAACAGATGGAAAGGGTCCCATATGCCTCAGCTGTAGGAAGTTTGATGTATGCACAGGTTTGTACAAGACCTGACATCGCTTTTGCTGTGGGTATGTTGGGAAGATACCAAAGTAATCCTGGGGAAGCACATTGGACGGCTGCAAAGAAAGTGTTTAGGTACCTACAAGGCACTAAACACTACATGCTCACATATAGGAGAACAGACAGTTTGGACGTGATTGGATACTCAGATTCAGATCTTGGAGGATGCGTAGATACGAACAATTCTACATCTGGTTACATCTTCCTGTTGGCAGAAGGAGCTGTATCATGGAGAAGCGCTAAGCAGACTCTAACAGCTCCCTCTACCGGTGATGCTGAGTATATCGCGTGTTTTGAAGCAAGTTCACAAGCTATTTGGATAAAGAATTTCATTGCTGGGCTTAAGATTGTGGATTCAGTCTCTAAGCCAATCAGAATGTACTGTGATAACGCAGCTGCGGTGGCCATAGCGAACAACAAAAGGAATAAAAGTCGAAGCAAGTTTGTCGAACTTAAATTCCTTTGCTTGAGAGAAAGAGTTCAGGATGGCCAAGTTTTCGTTGAACGCATCAGTACATTGGATATGTTGGCTGATCCTTTGACGAAAGGATTGAAGCCGAACGTCTTTGTGACACATGTACCTCATATGGGACTTCGTCCAACTTTTGATTAGTGGAGGTATGAGCAATGAAATTACATTTTGTGGTTTATTATTTCAAATTGTGATTGTATACATTTGTGCTATTGAAATTGATGAACATTGAGATAGGAACCGAATGAACATTGAGTTCATGTATATTGTGATACCCATTAAGTGATGGTGCTACCTGTAATACATGGAAGGTAATACTCGATCATAGGGGACTTATCGCCATGATTCTTGTAGCATGACATCAGTGTACCTAGACAGGGCAATGACATTGAGTATATGGGCCAAGTGGGAGAATGTAAGATATTTATTATAATTATATAACCTATTTAGATATTAATTAGGATAATTAATAAATATTTCTGAGTGTGGCCCGTAGTCATTAGGCCCGGTCCAAGGTGGGTTAGGGACTCAGTTTATTTAAGGTTGTTTTCCTGATGGTGGAAACACAACACAATAACAATTTTAGAATTCAGTACTGCTTTCTCTGAGTCCAGAGCGAGACCTACTTCTCAGCTCCCTCTCGAAGGTTCCCCACTGGTGACGGCAGTTTCCACAGTTGCCATCACTGTGCCTAATCACCAGCTGGAAGAGCCTGTTGATTATCTGACATTCTTTATTGATTCACAGGTGTCCTTGATTCATTCCAGATCTTCTCAGAGATTAGATCAATAAAGCAATGGCAGGAGGTAATTTAAAGTTTCCGCTGCATCTTATATTTGTATATATGATAATCTGGATTAATTATTTCACATTAGAGATGTTTATTTTCTAACACCATATTCCAGAAATCTTAAACTTAAAACAGATCATGGTAGTCTTCTACCATATGAGATGAATGAATGCACATTTTTCTAAATTTTCAAATGGTTTTCAACAGATTTAGTGCGTCAGTTGTCTCCTCATTTTAAACTTTAATATTATATATCTGCGGCCGGCAGAGAAGCTTCATGCAGCCAGCAGATTCAGTTCACTCATCCATTATCACCAACCCAATACAGCAAGAACGTCATGATATTCAATCTGGATAAGAAAACGTAGAAGCAAGATAGCATATCTAAGTCACCTGGATCAGTTAACCATCCCAATGGTAGCATATCCAAATCAGGCCATGAATATCCCTTCAAACCCCTTGCCCCTATCATATTAGCAGTAGAAAAATCCCCGATTCAGAAAAAAAAAATGAAGTCATATATATATGAAGACAAAAGTAACTGAAAACAGATAGGTAAGTAGCACAATTGCTAAGTCTCTGAGGGCTGAGTTGTCAGTATTAACCTCAAAACAATGTTTACACCTTGACACATCAAAATGAGCCACAACATCACCCCATGTATCCCAGTCATCTCCTGTTATGTGATATAAGTTAACTAGTCCACAGACATCTTTGGCCATTGCTGATGTCACACTGGTTCCAGGGGCCAGAGAGTATACAATGGGGCGATCAAGAGCCCTGAGAATCTGACCATGACATATCAAAATGTAAGAAGCCAATAAATAAGTCTTTGCCAAAATGCTTCTGACCTACCATTTATTTTCTTGGATTGTTTTTTTTTTTTCTTTGGGAGAGGGGGTGTAAAGATAAAGGAGAATCCAGCATGATGTGAGTGTAAATAAAAGAGAAAGAGGACTTGGCAAACTGCATCATACCTCTGAAACATATCTTATTTCATTCAAATCTAAGTCGTCGCCGAACACACAGTCGTGTTTCACTGAAAGGGAAAAATCCATGCGTATCAAAGTTGCAGAATCACAAGCAGTACTGCTTAAGATTTCTCTGACGCCTCTCTATCTTTCTTTTCCTACCCATAAGCCTAAACTGACACATAAATTAATAACCAATTTATGCTTTGCAGATGTTAGTCATTTCTAGATGTCTGAATGCTTGAAGGAAAAAAAAAAAAGGAATCTTTGGTCACTAATTTTAAGTGTGGCTCAAGAAAGGAGGAAAACTAAATTAGTCATACGGTGTTTTGAGATAGAAGTTTCCAATGATATTAGAACTTCACCCAAAATTAGAGGAAACTTTAAAATACCAACTCTCTCTCTCTCTCTCAAGCACACAACTATCTTGATGAAACAGACCGTAAAAATGCTTCACTTAGGTGAGGATGACAACTTGAAAGCAATGTCTAAATCCATCATAAATTGTAAATGTGATGATAGATACCCTGATATAGCAAGATATATAAACCTAAATTGAATACCATAATCAACACCCCACGCAGCATACTGCTCATAGAGGGACCTCAAAAAGGCTCTTCCTGCCCCAAGCTTTGTATTTACACTCATGAAACCATGAGGCATCCATGCACAAGCCATTTCTGGGATTGCTATGTCTTTTGCATGCCACACTTTACCGGATTCAGTATATGGAACACACTAGCAAATTAGGAAAGAATGAATTGAAAGGTCAACCAAAAACAAACAAACACTTAAGATCTGAGTAGGAGTTCAACTTCAGATCATTTTCTTATTTGAGGAACAAGAATCCAAAAAAGAAGGAAAAACATTCCTTATGCAATGCTATGCATATCCTCCTAATGATGAATGTTCAGGTAAAATATTTTACACAAGTGGCCCATTAATTATTACCATCATTTACGACAACGAGTTAAAAATTATCATGTATCATATCTTAGTAGAAAAAATGTGGAGCAATACCTTCCTGGATCAAGGATAGGAGTGTTTGCATTGACTGCTTGAGTACTTATCCCTCTCATCACATGAATCCCAAACTTCAAACCCATGCTATGTACTTTATCTGCCACTTCTTTGAACCCTTTCCCATCTTTAGAAGAAGGCCACCTTTGTGGATCAGGGATCATCCATCCCCATTCATCAATCACATCAAATCCAAGAGAATCAGTATAAGCACCCTCAACTTTCCTTCTATACCAAAGGTAATCCACCACAACATACTACAGGTTCATGCATATAGTGCCCTGCAGTATTTATACCTCATATCCATGAGCATGGAGACGCTCGGAGATGACTTCTGCACTCTGTAAGAATTCTTCTTCGGAAATTGTCCAGCAAAAGGAATCATAGGAATTCCAACCTCTTGGTGGGACACTTGCTTTCCATAGGCCTCTCTCATTCTCAGATATATCTTTTGATGTCACATCGAGATGAACTATCAACTATTTTAAAACAATATCTTCTCCACCAATTTTAAATTTGATTAAAGGAACTTGGGAAGTCTAATTTACGGGAGGATAAAAGAAAATTATGTTCAAGCATTTGCCACTTGTTAGTCTAATTTCCCACACTTAAGATAGAAAAAAAGTCTGTTACTCATGGTTGATACCCAAGAGATTATAGGTTGTATACTAAAAGAATATGTTCAAACCACTATAGCTCAAAAGGCTAAAACTGTCATAATTCGCCAGGTACTGCCCTTAAAGGTTGCTACAGACACAAGATTAAAATAATCCATTTTCAAAGTAGCTACTATTATAAACATTTTTTTTACATGTCCGCACCAAAAATATCAGCTCAAAACATCAGCTTTTAAAAGCTATTCCCTGCATCGGCTTTCAAAAAACACTTCACCTAACTGTCAAATCCTTCCTTTTTCTTTTGTTTGTGGCTTTTGACATAACTTGGGTCCATAACTACAACAGATTTTGGATCGCAAGGTAAATATCTTTCTCGTAAATTTTGAGCACATTATCTTTCATAAGTAAGAAATTATACATCCAAACTGACGCAGACTAGATAAACAAGATGTAAAACAATTAAGATGTGATAATTTTAGTCGGAAACAGCAATCCAGCTATGCTTTAAGCTGCATGATCCAGAAAGTTGTCTTTCTCTAAGTTTAGTTATTCACGAAACATAAGCCAAAATGTTCCTCAATACGCATATTTTCGGACCAAAGTATCCAGAAGCAAGCTATGAAACCCTGAAGTTGCTAATTAAGCTAATGTAACAGCAAAAGAAGAAGATGATGGTGACAATTGACATACCTCTGAATACCCAAAAGAAAAAGAAGGAAACAGATTGAGATCACGGAGACACACTTCATGGATGCGGGTGCGACTGTTCAACAAACCAATAGAGCGGAAGTTCCTAAGTAGTAATAGAATTAACTTCCTGCGAAAAAGTGAAATAATATAAAATAATCCGTTGTCGTGTACATAACATTATACCGTTGCTTGTCCTTCTCTGTACATTAGCTCTGCTTTCTTCAGATAGGTCGCATATCGTCCCCGTCGCAACTTCCCGCCGTCTCTCCCTGTAAAATTTACCAAGTGGAAACGTACGAAGTGGAGAAAGAAAACGAACAAAAATTTTACAGCTTTGAAGGAAAGGACTGGACTTCGGTGCTTTGTTGAATTGATTCATCAATGTCGGGCGCTTTAGCCAAAAGATACGGAGATTCGTAAGAAATAACATAGCAAATTGGCAATCGCACTGGTTAAGTTCCGGAAACAGATCCTCTCAGCGGATCTCCCTCCTCATCTCTCAGAATCTCAATTTTTTTTACTTTGTTTCCTTCCCTCTTCTTTCCACTACCCAAACTTAAAAAAAAAAACTTTTTTTAAAAATAAATAAATACTTTTTTTAAAAAAAGTTTTTTTAATTTAAAAAAATGTGTATTTTTTTAAATTTTTTCTTAAAAACACTTTTTTAAGACTTTTCTTTTAGAAAGTGTTTTTTAAATAACAATTTAAAAAAAAAAAAAAAGACCTCTCTGCTGCCTATATTGTAAAAAAAAAATTAAGAAGATTTTTTTTTTCAAAAACGTCTTTCTATTTTTTTTTTAAGTTTAGGCAACTGGGAGAGAAGAAGGCAAAGTCAAGGCAAATATGAAAGAAAAAATGCTTCTGAGGGATGAGGAGGGGGGTGATTCTGAGAAGATCCGCATCCGTTCCGGAAACAGATCCTCTCAGCGGCATCTCCCTCCTCATCTCTCAGAATCTCAATTTTTTTACTTTGTTTCCTTCCCTCTTCTTTCCACTACCCAAACTTAAAAAAAAAACTTTTTTTAAAAATAAATAAATACTTTTTTTAAAAAAAGTTTTTTTAATTTAAAAAAATGTGTATTTTTTTAAATTTTTTCTTAAAAACACTTTTTTAAGACTTTTCTTTTAGAAAGTGTTTTTTAAATAACAATTTAAAAAAAAAAAAAGACTTCTCTCTGCTGCCTATATTGTAAAAAAAAAATTAAGAAGATTTTTTTTTTCAAAAACGTCTTTCTATTTTTTTTTTAAGTTTAGGCAACTGGGAGAGAAGAAGGCAAAGTCAAGGCAAATATGAAAGAAAAAATGCTTCTGAGGGATGAGGAGGGGGGTGATTCTGAGAAGATCCGCATCCTTAAGTTCCATCTTCCAAGTAATCAAATAATACGATTTATTAAAACGTTAGTTAAAATTAATTAAAAATAATAATAAAATTATATTTTTTTGCAAAAATATATTATTATTTATAAAAGAGAATGGGTGATAATTAATATAATGATTATCATTTATGGTGCCATTTTTTTTATTATTATTACTCATAGTACTAAATAGATATATAGTATATTTTAATTCTAAATATAAAATTTTAATTAATTATATCTCTCAAATTAATTAACTACCTCTCTTTAATTGATTATTTTTTAGGGAATAACAATAGGGACAATTTAAAAAAATTGATAAATATAAAAAATATGTCTTATATTTAAAATCAAAATTAATTTCTTAATTAGATCTTTTTAGGGTGTGTTTGGCCAACTAAGAGGAGGGAAGATGAGAGATTTTAATGGAGAGAGAGGGAGAGAAGGAATTTTAATATTACCTCGTCTGTATTCATAAAAAGGAAGAGGAGGAGAGGAATTTTAATGTTATATTGTTTAGTTCAAAAGAGAAAGGGAGAAAAATATATTTTTATAGAAACAATTGTTAGATATGAAAAGAGTATTTTAGGGATATTAAAAAAATATTATAAATATAATAGTCAAAACAAGACAAAAATTTAATTTTCTCTCCAAATCCTCTCAATTTTGGAGGGAGGGAAAATTTAAGAAAAAAAAATTCCCTCCCCTCCTAAAAATTTTGTGATGCCAAATAAAGAAAAATGAGTAAAATCTCTATCATTTCTTCTAAATTCCTCGTACCAAATACACCCTTAATGATAGGAGCCTAGGAGGATTAGTTTTTCTTATTAGGTCATTCTATTTCTCTTGATTATATGTTTTGATTCTTGTACTAAACGAAACTTGGTAGTCGATGATATGATTCTCATCTAATATATATATATATATATATATATATATATAGATTATGTCCGAAGAGCATAATATTTATTTTTATTTTCATGTAGATAATAAATAAATTTCACTCCATCATTTTATTTTTAAAAAGTTGTAAGAGATTAAGAGATTATGAGCATAGAAACAAACTAATGCCTATAACTGTGAAAATTGCAGGGATTCAATGAAAAGAAAAAAGATCTGCAAAACCTGATTATAAGTTTAATGAAATTATTTTTTGATCAATTTAGTAAAATTATAAAAATTGACACATTAACTACATGGTAGGGTTTTTATTTTTCTACTTTAAGGCCCTGCTAGATTATCTAGATCCCAAATTAGGGTCTAGAGGAGATATATGTGGTGAAAAGAGTATCAACTACATGCTAATTTTTAATCGACTACTTAGATACTTGATAATAGAATATAAAAAAAATGTTAAATACGGGGTTGATATTTTTTTTTGGTACAAAAAATTTTGAAAATGGGTTGAACTCACCTACAATCTAAAGGCAGGGCGAAATCTTTCTTTCTTCTAGGTAATATTAATGTTAGATAGGGCGAGCTGTCTATTATCCTCAGGCATAAACCTAGGCACCTAGGAGCTAATATGCCTCTCCAAGCGCCGCGACTGGAACCACAACAAAGTGGTACTACTAAGGGATCAAACATGCTCCAAATGGTCACATGTTTCACCCTTTTGCTAGTTTAACCCGCAGACGATGGATATACGGGTAGAACTGGTAAAACTGGTCCCATTTTACTTTAGGGGGTGGGTTCGAGCCAGCAAAATGCCAGCCCGCTTTTTTTTTTAATTTTTTTAATATTATTATTTATTTTACTTAAATGTTATTTTGAATACTCCTATTATCGAATACTAGTAAAAATGATTACTTATTTGTTAATATATATTTACATATTATAATTATTTAATATTATATTAATATTTATTTATTTTTATAATTATAAAATTTGAGATTTTTTTTATAAAAAATAGGAATTTTTAAAAATATAATATTAGCAATTTTTTTATTATACTAATATAATATTAAAAAAAAATATTAGTATTTTAAAATTTTTAAAAATAATTAAAAAAAAGTTAGCCCACCACTAAGAGGGGGCGGGCTCAGGCAAGCAACCCCTGGGTTGATATTATAAAATATGTAATAACATTTTTAACTTTAAATTGGGCTGGACCCCTTGGCCCAACAGTTACTTGGGCTTATGAGGTAGTGATTTGTCAACTCGGCCCGGTCCATAAACTATGAAGTCCAGAAAAAAAAGACACTTCCATAGCTGAACTTCAAGGTTGAACGCACTCCCTGTTCCCCTCCCCCTTCAGTCTTCCCTCTAGCCTCCAATCAGGCGAAGGGAAAAATATCAGAAGAGAGAAAACGAAAAAGGAAAAACCTGAGGGAATATTTTGTATCGCATTCCATATCTTCAAGAAAAGGGTTTGGGTTTGAATTCATTGTTATTCAGAACAAGAATATTTTGGTTACTCTGCTCGTTGCTATGCGTTCACTCTGATATGTTTCAACGTCTTGGCGCTCACCGCCACATATACCGCTCTCAAATCTCCAAGTACGTTAAAACAGGACTCATCGACAAAGCCATTCAGGTGTTCAACGAAATGACCCAATCAAAATGCCGCGTCTTTAGTTTGGATTACAATCGCTTCATCGGTGTTTTGGTTCGCCAATCGCGCTTCGATTTGGCTGAATATTATTATTGTAAGATGAATCTCCAAGGTTTTTCTTTGACGCCATTCACTTACTCGAGGTTTATTTCTGGTTTGTGTAAAGTTAAGAACTTTTGCCTCATAGAGAAGCTTCTTCAAGACATGGATAATCTGGGGTGTGTCCCTGACATTTGGGCTTTTAACATTTATTTGAATATTTTATGCCGTGAGAATATTTTAGACATGGCTCTACAGGTCTTTTCTAGCATGTCTGATAAAGGAAGAGAACCTGATGTTGTATCATATACCATAATTATTCACGCATTATGTAAATCCGAGCGCCTTGAGGAAGCCACACAAATGTGGGAAAATATGATTGAAAAGGGGTTATCCCCGGATTGTAAGGTTAGCACGGCGCTTGTTATTGGGTTGTATAGTGGTAGAAAGGTTAATTTGGCATATGAACTTACAGTAAGTGTTATCAAGGGTGGAGTTGAGGTTAATAATTTGATTTATAATGCTTTGATAAGTGGATTCTGTCAGATGGGTAGGATCGATAGAGCGCTAACTATCAAATCGTTCATGAGGAGAAATGGGTGTGAGCCAGATTTGGTTACGTACAACATACTGTTGGATTATTGTTGTAATGAGCTTATGCTGGATGAGGCAGTGAAGTTGATGAAGAAGGTGGAGAAAAGTGGGATGGAACTAGATGTATATAGCTATAATGAATTGCTGAAGGGTCTCTGTAAAGCTCATAAGCTGGAGGAGGCCTATGTAATGATGGTGAAGACAATGGAAAGGAAAGGGCTGTGTGATGTTGTTTCTTATAATACTATTATTAGAGCTTTTTGTAAGGCTCGTCAGATCAGAAGGGCTTACGAGTTGTTTGAGGAAATGAATGGGAAAGGAATTCAACCTGATGTGGTGACATTCACAATCCTTATAAAAGCTTTTTTGATAGAAGGCAATTCTGATATTGTTAAGGAACTTCTTGATCAAATGACAAGGATGGATTTGCTTCCTGATCGTATATTCTATACTACAATTTTTGATCACCTATGCAAGACTGGGAAGATTGATATGGCCTGTAGTGTCTTCAGTGATATGGTGGAGAATGGAATAAGTCCTGATGTGATCTCATATAATGCCCTCATAAACGGGCTTTGTAAAGCCTCTAAAATAACAGATGCCATGCATTTATATAATGAAATGCAGATGAAAGGACTCTGTCCTGATGAGGTGATTTTCAAGTTGATCATTGGAGGATTATTAAGGGAAAACAAACTTTCTGTTGCTTGTATGGTTTGGGACCAAATGATGGAGAAGGGTTTTACACTTGATAGAGTTCTTTCTGAGACTCTAATCAATGCCATCAGATCAAGTGATGCTACATGAGGAATGCAGTGGTTTGTATTTTGTGAACCTCCGAACTACATAACTCATTTCTCTGTGTGACGGAATTAAAGCTTAAGCTCGCTTAATGTTTTGATATGATATATTCTTAACACATTGGCAGAGTTATCCTCTTTCTGCATGTAATGACACCAATAAATCTTTGCCAAACCATTCTGCCCCCCCGGTGCAATGCCGTGCTGTTGCCAGACTCTGTGCTCACTTGTGCTTCTGCACTGTATGACATACTCTAACCTGCTATACTATTTAATTGTTATTTAACTTGTTTACATGTTGGTACTAGTTTATATTCTTCTTGGGATACCAGCCTATCCTTGTTAATGTATACTTTGTTTCACTTTGTTGAAGTTTATGATATTCACTATACCATTTGTTGGGTGTTGCAGAGCATTAGTTTGGACTTTGTAGATACTCATTCAATGAAACATTTCACCTTGGTGTGACCAATGTCTAGTTCCTTCTCCGTGATGTTTATCCTGGTAAATCCCTGAACAAAAAAATTCAAATTTTAAAGCCCTTACTTTCTTGGACGTTATCTAATCGATGAATAGCTGGCTATATATTTAAGTTCCAAAACTTCTTTCAATGCAACAGATAATCATTGAAAAAGGAAGATCTACTAGTTAGCCTTGTTGGGTCCAGTCTTTAAGTATTCAATTGAATAAGATTATAAAAAAGCTGTGGTGCTGTTACAACTTGCAACTTTTTTGTGGTTTGTGATTTCTGTTGCCAAGAAAAATCCAGATTTGTTGGCTTATAATGTTTTAAATTTCAAACTTTCATGATATGTAATTGCTTTCTGTGAAATTTGAGAGGGCAAGACAAAATTAGAGGAGAAAGTGTTTGAATGAAACGTTTAAGACAAGATACATCTCCCTCTTACAATATTTACAGTTTAGTATAACTTAGTACAATGAATCTAAATGCTACCCTAGTCTATAGATGATTAATCTAGCATTTCCGTTACCTCCTGAATACTTGTTAAACTTTTGACTGTCCTGTGATGTAATTCAGGTTATGTGCAGGATGAAATAAGTTTGTTTAGAAAAATGTCTCCTTGCAACCTGCATTTATCCAAGCATGTTTCAAGTCCTTCAAATTCTGCACATTTTCTTAAGTGGAGAATTTACTTCAACCCTTAACACTAATTTGTCCTCTTTGCCTCTGCCAACTCCTATCTGATACGAGATTAAGAGGAGAACAAAAGGGAAAATGCTTGGACGCATGTATCCTTTAGAGATTGCATAATGTTGTTGAAGGGTTTATGAAGTTCCAAATCTTGAGTCACTTGGTAAGTTTTCTGTTTCACTGTTTGGCCAATCAGTGCATGAAAAATAATATCAAATAATTACTCAATATGAAGAATTTGTGCCAAGTCATATTGTAAAACCTAAAAAGAATAAATAGACGTTTATTCCATGTAGTTGTGTTGAAACCAAGAACTTGTAACATGTAAACTTCTTGCTTTCTTGCTACAGATATAGTTTCTTTATTCTTGAGATAAGATCGCAGTACAATGCATGGAGGAGTTTGTTTTTTATTATTAAAATAAAATAAAATGTCAATCTCCTAGTATATTGAATTTCTCTCTTATCTAACAAGACTTAAGCTGAATTTCTGTGTGCATTATGCTTCGGTCTTAATTGATGTGAATGTTAACTTCGTCTTTTAGAGTAATTTACTAATATTAATTGCCAATGCTAAGATGTTATGCTACTTGAGGCGGCAGTTCTTATTTTGGTATATCTTATAAATATATTTTCTACTGATGAATTTCTAGTTCTTGTAGTTTGCCTTAGGATATGATGGTAATTACACAATACTTCTACCTTCTCCCATCTCTTCAACGAGGAAGCAAAACTCATTCTGTGGTGAAAATGTAAATTCACAGTTGTTAAAATACGTAGGTGCAAGATCTTCCGTATCTGATTCATTCCATGGCAGAGTTCGAATTCGATTCTATACTGTTAAAAGCCAGCAAGTTCATACTGTCAAGTTCAACGGTTAGACACACATCTGACATCTCTGAGTGCCCATTTTGGGGGGATGAAGAAAAATGATGGCAACAAATCAGAGCCTGCCTTAAGCTTCTTTATTTGTCTTCAAAGTTTGAGTATGATCAGTAGTTCTACTTAAGAAAGTTTGAGGAGAAATTTCCACAAGGCATTTACCACACTGACAGATTGGCCCTTCCGACTGGATTTCAACTTATGGGAGCATTGGTTTGATTTTGAGCAGGTCTAATGGATGGTGTTTTTCAATCTGGTTCACATTAAGCGATTTTATTATCAATTTTAGATTTTGGCCAGTTTGTTTGAAATTAAAAAAAAATGATTTTGGTTGATTAAGTATAAGGGAGTTGTTGGGAGAAGCTTGAGGTAAAGATGGGGCGATGTGTATCAAAATTAGTTAGAAGTGGATTATTTTCAACACATCTCCCATCTTTACCCCAAAATCATTTTGTTCCTAATCCTAAACAAATGAGCCCTTAGTCCGTCTTAAGTTCATTCATGTGTATTCTAAAGTGGATTTTAGATTACTTAAAAGTTGTATTTTCGGAATCCAAGAGCAATTCTTGGTTATAGCTTAGTAAAATAGTTCTTTTACCCCTGAACATTATTTATTTGTAAAGAAAGTGATGCAAGGGAATGAAATTAGTTGGATTGTAAAATATTTTGTTGTCACAATTTAGGTACAAGTTGGCCTCATTGTTTGAATTAAAAAAGGAAGCTGAAGCTCTTAGTTTTGTTATTCATACGTTTATGTTTTATTAATTAATCTTACAGTAGAGTTCAGGCTTAGCAAAGCTCAAGTTCTTCATATTTACACTTTCCAAAAATCTAACCTGCGAAGAAAACCTAAAAGAATGAAAAAGAACTGGAAGATTGCCTCCACCAACAGCTTTACAAGTCTCATGATTTGCCTTACAATGATTCATTGATGAAATTCCTTACAAGCTGAAGCATCGCCCATGCCCGCGTCTTGCCTTGCACAAACAACCATATTTCTAAATTTTGGGAAGAACAAGAACATTACAAATGTGTCAATAATGAAAGGATCCCAAAGGACAAGTAGATGGTAAGTCAAAACTAGCAGATACTCGGGCTGTACAGTATCACGGTGGTCGACCAATGCCACCATTGCTCCGGTAAGAGATTGTTCAAGAGGTTGGTGCTACAAGCTACAGTTCTGGTACAAGTAAAAAGAAGATATCAAAAAAAGAAAAGCAGACGGAAGAGATATGGTGCAATTATAAGAAAGGTTCAGAGAGCTCCATCTCATTAGAAGCCTGTAATTGTTGTGTGTCAGGCCGATGAGATCCGACAAAGTCCATGCCAAGCCACTGCCACGGCCAGCACACGTATCTAGGCCTATTTCTGCTCCTCGAGTCTTCCCTACTCTCGAACTCTTCGAGCTGACGTGTAAGCTCCTCCACTCTTTCCCTTAGCCGCGTTGCCCTCAAGTCTGCCAACCTCAGAGATTTATCTGCTGCATCCCTTGCTGCCGTTGCTGCAGCTGTCGTCTCTTCTTTGAATTTTAGTTTTTTCTCTGATTCCAACATGGATTGCTTTGCCTCCTCAAGTTCCTGCTTAAGTGCGGATAGCTGCAGATTTTCCAACCAGTAATTAGGAATATTGCATCTTCAAAGAGGAATACTAGTGAGAAGGAGCAATAAAAATATCCAAATTTGCCATACATTACAAATATCAACCTGCCATTATTGCAGTGGGAAACTTGTTCAGCAAGACCATAACAGTACTTTAAAAGAGGAAACATCAGAATATGATGAGTGCATAAAAGATAGTATCAATGAAGAAAGTATGAACCTACGGAAATAACTTGTCACAAGCAACCAGTAATCTGGCTCAGTAATTTTGAATTTCACATTTCATTGTTGCTCAACCAAAGCATGAACTTCGCCATTGAACCATTTGTATATTTAGTGAAGGTTTGAATTCTAAGAATACTGGAATTTACAAAATTAAGAAAAAACATCATTCTTTCCATCTGTGAATAACAAAATCATTCTATTTAATCCCAACAAATATAGCGTGAATATCAAAGAAAAATTGCTATGATAGGGGGCATACCTGTGCGGCAAATTCCTGTTCAACAGCTCTGCCTGCGCCAGCTTCTTGCTCTGCTGCTACTTTCCATCTATTAATTTCTTCTTCAGCAGAAGCAATGTCAATCATTAACCCCTCAACCTACATCATAAATAGGTTAAGTTCATACTTAGCATCAAACAAGAATTAACAGTTAAATCCTATGATACAATCCATAGCATATTCAACATTGACAATGCGCAAACGATGGGTTTTTTTTAATGAAAAATGACAGGTAAATTTAACCAATGTTTGGGTGACAGTAACTAGATCAATCTAATGACGAAGAAAAGATATGTAAGCATACACTTTCATTTGCAACTCGCTCCTTCTCTTCAAGTTCTTCTATTTGTTGCATTCTATGGTTGAGCTCTTTGGCCTGAGTTTCCACATGCTGCTTAAGTAAATTCAACTCTGTCCTTAATTCAGTTGAACAAAGTTGCAAAACCCAAAATAAATTGAAAAAAAGGTCAGCACGACTAAAAACTGAAATTATACATAATCTCCAGAGAGTGAAAATAAGAAGATTTTCTTTCAGCCAATTTCAAATTAGATACAAAGTAAAAGTTTCTGAAAGTTTCTCAGTTACGTACCTTAATTCATCTCTAGCATGCTGCAGATCAATAATCTCAAGCTGAGAGGCCTTAACAACGTTCTCCAAAGCACCAGCCTGTGAACAGTATATTGATAAATAACTCACCAAGGAAACTTAAAATTGAAAAACAACTTTAAAGGTAATAATCTACAATGAAACAAAACAATGCTAGTAAATGCTTACCAAAGAGCATATGTCATCCTCCTCTTTTTTTGTTCCATTCGCCTTGTCGTTTGAAACTGCATCCCTTCCGTCTCCAAGAAGCTTACTAAATTTGAAATCTATCCCAGCCTCCCTTAAACCATTTTCTGCAGCTAGGAACAACTCATTTTTCCTGGAAGATGGATCAGATGTTATCCTCTTTGACAAAGCACTTCTAAGTAAAGAACCAATTTGATCTTTCTCCCTAACTAATCGAGTAACATTATCTTCCAAAGTCTTTATTTCATTATTCTTATTTTCAAACGCATCCTTCGCTTTCTCAGCAACAGTTCTAATCATCAATTCATATATAGATTCCATCCCAGCCAAAGAGGCACGTATAAGTTCTTCAACGTCTGTTACTTGAGGAAGAAACAAGGATTCCGACACTTCAGAATGATTTGCATCAATAATCTTAATAACATTGTAAGTCTGATTATGAATTTTAGAGACAAAACTCAACTGATCAATCAATAAAGTCCTCTGTGATTCCATCGTTGTCGCCAACTTTCTCAACTTGTCATCGTAATCAATGACAATCTGTTTCAGCTCTACTGCTTCATTTACTTTTTCATCCTTATCGGCAAGAGTTCTCTCCAAATTCTCAACAACAGAAGTTTTCTTTGTGACCTCTTCCCTTAATTGACTAATTGTTGCTTCAAGCTGAGAAATCTCAATGGCAATCTCATAATTCCTCTGCTCCATCTGCTCTCTTGTCTTATTCCTAGATTTAGCAGTTGACTCAATCTGTTTAACAAGCTCTTCAACAATTTCATTAGCTCTCATAATTACCCCATACGCTACAGCTCCCAAACCCGTGTATTTCTGCGATCTGGATAATCCATTACCAGCAAAATTTTTGTAACTACTCACCTTCGCAGATATTTTTTCCATCCCATTCACTAGCATCTGGGTAGAATTTCCAATTTCCGATCGAAGAGCGTCTCTCTCCTTCACCAAATCATCGAATTGCCTGGCAATCTCATCTCTCTGAATAGATAGCTCATTCTTCACTCTCTTCGCCTCAGCTAATTCGGCCAAAAGCTTATCCTTCGAATTCAGAACCTCTTCTTTTTCCCGCAAAGCATCATCTCTCTGCCTCCCGAACTCATCGCGTTTCTTGATAGCCTCGTGAGCAAGCGCCTTCAACCGATTAAAGGAAACTTGCAATTCGGATTTGGAATTCTCGGCCGTCTGTCGAGCTTGGCGCTCACGATCGAGCTCCAGTAGAAGCTCCCTAACTCTGTCAACAGAGACATCTTGCGGAGCCGGACTCCGGATCGTAATTGGCACGGGATTGTCATCGTCCTCAACATCACTAAGGACCGCATCGGCATCTTCGTTACCGACGGCCGCCATTTAAAGAATATTATCGGCGATCAAGGAACCAAAACAAAGCCCTTGAAATGGGAGGAAGAAATTGAAGGAATCTGTATTGAATTGGGAAATCCAAGAAACCCAATTATGAACAAACGCTTGGAGTTTCGGCCAACGGCTTAATAAATTAATATAAATATAAAAAACGTATAGTCACTTTGATCTTTTGATTAGAATCGCTTGCTACTGATACTAAGCAAGTGGAAATGGAAGATAATGATGACTATGTTGTTACCCAAATTGGAAGATAACAACGGCGATTATGTTGTTACCCAAATTGAGCACAACACAACACCGTCACTCTCTTTCCTTTCCTTTTCTCAATCTCATCTAATTTTAATTTTCCTTTAAACAAATGCAAATAAAAAAGAAAGAAAGGTAGCAGATAGAAATATGATTAAAGTTAAGAAATATGAGTTTTGGCGCCGATTTGGTTGAGAAGGAAACTTCGTCTGAGAGTGAGAGAAACGGCGATTCAGAAAAAGACACACAGCCTTCCGAGCTGCTTCGGTGTTTCAAGCGTGAAAATGACGAAAAACAAAACCTCCACTTGGAAACACGATTTTCTTTTTCGTTTTCTTTTTCTTTACCTTGTAGAAAAAGTTTCCCTCCAAAGCAGCCCGATGACTTTGAAACACAGAGCAACGGACAAATCACTCGTCCGGCAAATTTGGAAGTTAAGCATATATGAAAATGACCTACCTATTCATTGGGAATTGAATCGTCTCGTCTTATTTATTAAAGCAGATTACTTCAAACGCCAAACGATGCTTTTCTTGGCCGACGACGCCATTCATGAGGTTGAAGCCTACAAGACAAACCCCAAAGCCGCCCTCTCAAATCTCACTTTTATAGTCATTACTATTCAACGACATATAATGACCAAGGCAGGCTACATGAATATGGGCATGTTTGTATAGAATTTAAAAATAAGACTTATAAAAAAAAAGACTCGTAGAATGCTTATGAAAAAGGAAAATTTATTGGAAAAAAATAATTTTGAATAAATGAGTGTTTGTATAGTTATTTTTAGAATAATTTTTTATATTAGTAAATTAACAAAAAGAGTATGATTTGATTTAAAATAAAAGAGAAGAGAAATGTAGAGAAAAGATAAGAGAGATGAGAGATGGTAGATGAGAGAGGAGAGAGGTAGAGATGAGAGAAAAGAGAGGGTGTAAGACAAAATAGGGGTAAGATAGTAATTTGATAGTCCATAAGCTCTTTTACTGTTGAAAAAACTATTTTTAATAGTTTATTCAAAACTATGGTTTTAAACTATAGTTTTGTCCAAAAACACTTATGGACAAATATGGCTGTTTGTTTTAAAATTTTTCTAAACCAAAGTTTTGCCCAAAAGGATTTCTAAAACCATAGTTTAGAAGATATCCAAACACACCCTATATAAGATATCATTATATTTTATGACTAACTAAATCTTTTAATATATTAATCTAAATATCTTATTTAATAATTTTATTAGTTTCTTTTGTTCTTTTTATTACCTTATAGGTTATCAGTATAACGTTTTTTTATATATTTTATTATTAAATATTTAAATAATTGGTTAATTTAGATTAAAACTTTGCAATGAGAATGAGTCTCCCAAGGTTCTTCATTAATAAGGTGAAATTCAAATGTAATTCATTTACTTTATCATCTAATTGATCTTACATGTAGACTAAATTCTTGAGTTATGTTATCCTCACAAGGAAATTCCTCCGAGACATTAGAGCAACCTAGTCCAAAAGACACACCGTACGTTGCCCTCCTTCTGCTGGAAGCTCATTTTTTGGAAGCCGGGCTGCCTCACAAACCTTGTCATCAAAAAGCCCTACACTTCTTATTGTTTTTTATATATATATATTAAAATTATTTTAAATAATTTTTTATTATTTTTTGAAAAGATATAGCGCTAACTTTTTTTTATATACTACATTTAAAAAAAATTAATTTTTAGATGTCTAAATTTATATTTAAAGATAATTGACGACTTGACATTAGTATCACTTAGAAAAAAAGAGATTTCGCACTTCCCTTAAATCGTAGTTAAACTCAAACTCTTTTTAAAAATTTTATACTAAAAAAACTTTTATATATATATATTTTATCATAAATTTTATCTATTTTTTTAATATAACAAGACGTCTGTACCTATATCTTCTTGGAATAGAAAAATTCCCCAGGCTATGAATACAAGTTGAGTGGAAAGGGGAAAGAGACAAAAGCTGTGACTAAACATAGAACAAGTAGGAGAGACCAGATTCCTTACGCAAATCAAACAAGAAACAACATGGTATTTTTTTTTTTCGTCACAGATTAAATTTTTAGTTTTTAGGAGGTGGGGGAGAGGGGTTACAACTACCCCATTCTTGCACTATAAAACAAAAATGGACGGCAGGCTCCTTCCTAACCCCTCAAGGAATATTTATCAAATAATTTATGAAGAAGTTTGGCTCAGATAATAGTTTTGAAGAAAAGAATGAACTGAATCTAAGAATGTTAGTATGTGCTTGGGTAAACCTTTTTGCTCCTCCAAACATGCTTAGCCTGCTCATTTGACATGGTTGGTAGTGTGTTAATACACTACCAACCTACCATCACTCTCTTTCTATATATAAGTCACTTGTATCTCATTCTAGCATATCAAGAAATACATTAAATGGACAAAAAATTTTACATTTGCCTAAAAGGGTATTAAAAAAAATTGGTTAGAAAGATTCAGCTTGTTGAAACTATCAATCTTACAGAAATATCATTCCTACTCAGATAATGAAAAAGTTTAAAATCTATTATTATGAGTTAGGATATTACTCCTCTTGTCCTAAATAGTAGTAGTTAATTTTAGTATTAAATATAGAACTAAAATCTTTTATATATGTTATATTTATCATTTTTAAAACTAATCTACTTGATTTATAAATTAATATATAATCTATTTTTTTTTATATATAGCTATCCTATTGTATCAGATTCGAGTATTATAAGCTTAATTGTATATAGTTCTTTTAAAGGTATTTTCTGTATTCACACGAATTTAAACACGAGACATATGTTTAAGCGACTAAAATTCTTTCTACTTGGACCAATGCCTATTGATATATATAATTTAATGTTATACGTAGATATTTTAAAAAATTAGATCATGTTTGTTATAATTAAGTAATTTATTTAATTTTTTTAATGTATCTAAAATTAAATAACTAACTCTTATATTAAGTATCATATGAATATGATGGATCATGCTTGATAAGGAAGTTAATAAATGTGTGATATTGGCTTGGGAAATTAGCCCATCATAGTAATATTGATATTTTGTACTTAATCCCACTTAAGTTGCATATGGTCAATACATGTGGATAAATACAGAATTTAACTGTCCTTTTTGTTTAAGCTCCTTGATGGCCTTTTATTAAAAAAAAAACATAGAGAAGAAGAAGAAATTAAGAACCCAGACTCAAATAGTACATTTATTTATTTATATCTATTATTAGACCCTATCTGGTTAATTTTAATTTGTTCCTTTTCAAGGGCAACCATAATAAGAAGTCCTCAAACAGTACATTCAGCATTATGTTGCCTTGTCATTCAAGCCAGTGTGATGAAAAGACCACGACAAATTTTCTTCTATATTATTACTTCTCCTTCTTGTTGGAGTTTCGTAAACGCACAAGGTACAACCAATAATGAGAATCAAATTTATGCCTGGGGATTTTTTTTTTGGGAAAATTATAACTAAGGGACTCATTTTCTTATATTTTTGTTGGGAAATTTATTTTAAAAATCTTGATTTAGTATTAATCTTATGAAATTCTTTAGTTGTCATTCTTCCTATTTAAGGATAAAGAGTTTGATAGATTGAACCTCATAATTTATTTCCTTTCATAGATATAAATATAGAGATAATTATATTTAAGATATTTTAGGTAAATCTTAAATAAGGATATCTCTTTCAGCAAAAGATTCAAAGTTCTCCACGTTGTGACCTATGTTGATAGATAGATTTGCTTTTGGACAAATTAATAATCCATGTCACCAAATTTTTCTTAAGTTGAGGCGTTTTGGTGGTACAAATGCAAAAGACATCACGTTATAATTAGATCATATTAGATATGCATATTATATCCCACCTTCTGTTGTTTAATTAAACGTTAACTAATTTATTTAGATAAATTAAAAAAATTAAATACTCTTCCGGTCTTTAATATATCAGTTAATTGGAGAGTTAATTTTAGTCTTTAATATAAAATTTAATTTTTATATTTATTAATTTTTCTCTAAATTATCTCTATTGATACTCTATCTATAATAATCAAGTAAGAGGGAGAGAATGTGTTAAAGAAAAAAATTAGAGTGTTTTAGAAAAAAAATATTATATTAACTAACTTAACTAATTTTCTTAATCTAATCAAATTAGTTAAATATATCATATATTAAGGACCAGAAGAGTAAATTAATTAATTATAACTAATATAAGAGTTAGTTAACTAATTTAGATAAATTAAGAATTATATTATATGAATTCGTTTTGAGAAGTTAAATTTAATCATAATTAATTAATTTTTTTAATTTTTTTAATCTAATAAATATGAGGGAGTAACTTGAAGCAACATTCAAAGTTCAAACTATTCAAAAAAAAAAAAATCTCTAGTAATCCTGATTCTCTAGGAATTTAAATTTGTTGCTTCTTCTTCAGTTCTTCTCTGTTCCCCTTTCCTACGCTTCTTCACATAGAATTAGGGAAGCTAGAGAAAGAAATTTTGGAAGTTGCTCTTCAGTTAGACCTCAAGTCCAATCATTCTTATCTGCATATGGCCTTTTTTCCCTAGGTGCCGTTCACTCATAGAGAAAATCCAAATATCTTAACAAGCAATTATTCTCTCTTTCGGAAATAGAGAAAATTTAAGAGGAAAGAAAATGGGAGGAGTAATATTTTATATATAATATCTAGAATTTTTATGCAATCAATTTTAATAAGAATAATAAATTAAGTCATAAGTCTTTATATTTTGCCTCAATTTTAAATTAAGTTCTAATAATTTATTTTGTTTGAATTGAGTATTCATTATAGTTATACATTCCTAGTGTAAAAACTGTTTTAAAATTTATAAAATTTTATGAATTTTATAGAATCTCGTCCATTTCATTTAGCACCATTTTAACATCCTTACATTTTATATAAATAAAATTTCATAAAGTTCATAAATTAAATTGACCCAATCAAATAATAAGGCCTAATTTAAACAAAATAAACTAAAAACATCTAATTCAAAATTAAAATAAAATTATAAGAATTTGTGGATTAATTTCTAATAATAATAATAACAATAATTGCTTACGTCCATTTCTGAAATAGAAGGCGATTGAGTGAACGTTAATCGAACTGAAGCAGAGATAAGCAAGACAATAGAAAATAGAAGTCAAGAAACAGTAATACAAGACGGGCAATGAAAATGACAGCTGAACAATCATGATGAAACCATGAAAGAAGCACGAACCCAGTGATCTGGATATAAAGAAGAGTGACTCCATCGTATAATCCATAAGCTCAATCAAAGCAAAATGAACACAAAGATGGAAACGCCTTCCTTCTTGTTAAGGTTGGCTCTGTTCTTTACCGTTCCGCTTCTAATAACGGCGTCGTCTCAACCACTGTACACGAATTCGCGGTGGATCGTGAAGGAAGACGGCGAGCGCGTAAAGCTAGCGTGTTTGAATTGGGTGTCGCATCTTGAACCCTTACTTGCAGAAGGTCTCAGCAAGCAGCCTGTGGATTTGATCTCCAAACGAATCAAGTCCATGGGATTCAACTGCGTGAGATTCACTTGGCCAATTCTGCTCGTCACCAACTACTCTCTCGCTTCCCTCACCGTCCGGCAGTCCTTCCTCAACCTCGGCCTCCTCGAATCCATAGCCGGCATCCAATCCAATAACCCATCCATCATCGATCTTCCCTTGATCCAAGCTTACCAGGTAGAAATACTGACTCTGCACACTTCAATTTCGCATAAATTGTCATGTATTATGTAATTTATAAGAATCTACGCAGTGGGAAAATTAGGTTAATTAAGTGGTTGATGTTGATCAGTGGGTGGTGGGGAAGATGGGGGAGGAGGATGTGATGGTGATATTGGACAACCACATGACGAAGCCGGAGTGGTGCTGCAGTAACTCCGACGGGAATGGATTCTTCGGCGACCGGGATTTCGACCCTGAGCTGTGGATGGAGGGGCTGACGAAGATGGCTTCGCTGTTCAATGGAGTGAGCAATGTGGTGGGGATGAGCTTAAGGAATGAACTGCGAGGCCCCAAACAAAACGTCAACGATTGGTATAGGTACGTACGCCATTTTGTTTTCGAACAGCCCAATCAGGTTTTAGCCCATACCTCTATCTTTCACGTCACTGAATTTACATCCATATCGTTGACAATGTTGGTTCAATACCTATCTATACTAACGGGTTAATCCGAGTAGTAAATAGCTCGGTATCGTTTAAGTGAGGTCTCGAGTTCGGGCTTTGGCGTACACAAAAAATCCCCGTTGGGAGACTCACCCACCATAACCAGGTGCGTGACGCGGGTCGGATCCGGATGTAGTCGGGGTAAAACTCCGATGAACCGGGTGGGCAATAAAAAAAAATACCTATCTATAATTCTATATGTAAACATCAACGAGGCAGTTTCGTACTTTCACATTCGTTAATGACGATTTTTTTTATATTTTATTAAGTTAGTAAAAATATGGTACATAAGAATTTATCATATAATATAATTTCCACCTATTTTATTATTTTTACCAAAATCACTGTACTCCCTCCTATTCTAATTATAAAAATTAGATAAAAAATTTATTTTGATTATAAATATAAAATTTAATTTATTTTATCTTTTAAATTTATAATTTTTGCCCAAAGTACCCGTAGTGATTATATATTGATGAGGTTTTTATCAAGGAATAATTCTAATACTCATAATTAAATAAGGCATTTTGAAAGAAAACTAACTCTTAATTATTATAATTAACTAATTTAATTAATTATTTTAATATCTATAAATTAATTATCTAACTCTTATTATAACAAGTAATATACGTAAAAGGTTGTTTTAAATTATCACAAAAAAAAAAGACTCAAATAGGGTGAATTGTGATTTTTTTATATTTTATTAAGTTAGTAAAAATATGGTACATAAGAATTTATCATATAATATATTTTTTACTTATTTTATTATTTTTATCAAAATCATTGAACTCCTTCCTTCCGATTTTAATTATAAAAGTTAGATAAAAAATTTATTTTGATCACAAATATAAAACCCCGATTCATTTAGTCTCTCAAAATTGTAATTTTTTATCTCAAAGTATGCCTCAGGATTATACATTGATTGGCTTTATATCAATGGTTAGTTCCAATACTCATAATTAAAAAGGGCATTTTGAAAAAAACTAACATCAAATGATTACAATTAACTAATTTAACTATATAACTACCTTAATATCTATAAATTGATTATCTAATTTTTATATTAAAGACTAAAAATAGTATACATAAAAGCTTGTTTTAAAGACTCAAATATAGGAGGGTGAATTGTGATTTGTGAAAGTCACGTATTTATTTTTATAATCATAAATTTATAAGAAAATAAGTTATCTAAACTGATATGCTTAGTGTTCTTTTTTCAATCAAACGTAAAAACAATAAAATTCAAATTTAAAAATAAATTAAGAAGTCTTAGTAATAATATTTAGTGACCATATTTTGGCAAAAAATATTTAGTGACAAAATAAGTAATGTGTGAAAAAATTTACTTGTTCATATTTTGGTTGGAAAGCAATATCTTAAGAGTGTGTTTCGCTCAATAGAAAGGAGAGGAGGGGAAAATTTTAATAGAGAAAAAAAATCCGAAGAGAATATGAGAGATTTTATTATTATATTATTTGGATTAATATCAAGGGAGAGGAGGGGAGGGATTTTAATGTTACTTTATGTAGTTTAAGAAGGGAGGGGAAGGAAAATATTTTTAATAAAATATAATATATGGATAATGTTAGGATATTAAAAAAAATTATGCATATAGTAGTATGATAAAGTAAAAATATTACCCCTCCCTTCTAAATTTCTCTAATTTTAGAGTGGAGGTAAAGGGAAGGAAATTTTTTTAAAAAAAATTCTTACCCTCATAAAATTTTTAGATATCCAAATAAGGGGAGAGAAACAAAATCTCTCCTCTCCCCTCCCCTCCAAATCACTCATTCTAAACTATGCCTAAATATAAGGAGAAAATAAATTAAATTGTTTATGATTTATTAATAAAGTTGTACTGTTGGCAAAAAAGAAAAAAAGTTGTCCTACTATGTTATACTATTTTATGTGAGATGAAGCTGAAGAACACATACCTCATCATCAATATATCTCTTAGCTGCACACATTTATATTTGGGTAAATTTATTTTAAAAATTTTCATTTAAGAGTAATATTGTCTTATAATTTTTTTTAAATTTTAATATTATCCAAAAAAAATTTAAATTATAACAATGTTGTATTATCCTATTAAAAAATGAACGTTAACATTTAATATTTTTAATAGTGAGGGATAATATTATTTTAATTTAATAATTTTAAAGTAATTTTAAACTAAAAATACTTTCGAAGTAATATTATTTTTGAATAGAAATTTTCAGTATAAATTTGAACTTAATTCTATTTTTTTGAGCAAAAGTGTACACATTTTATTAGGTGTAGAAATTAGAAAGAAAGTATTCCAAAAAAATTAGAAAGAAAAAACTAATAAAGAAAATCATATCGATGGCCTTGTGATCCCAACAATAGGAAATTTATATTTATGACAATGGATCGACATGCATGAAATGAAATTGATTTTGAGTGAAGGTACATGACAAAAGGAGCAGAAGTAGTGCATGCAGCAAACAAGGACGTTCTTGTAATTCTCTCCGGCCTAAATTTCGACAAAGACCTGTCCTTCCTCAAGAATCGACCAGTAAAGCTAACGTTTGAGAGGAAACTAGTCTTCGAAGTACACTGGTACGCCTTCACTGACGGTCAAGCATGGATCCATGGCAACCCAAATCAAGTGTGTGGCCAAGTTTCAGGAAATGTGATGGCACTTTCTGGTTATTTGGTAGAACGAGGTTGGCCCTTGTTTGTGAGCGAGTTTGGTGGCGACTTAAGAGGCACCAACGAGAACGATAATAGGTACTTGAGTTGTTTCTTGGGTTTGGCTGCTGAACATGACTTGGATTGGGCATTATGGACCCTTGTTGGAAGCTATTACCTCAGGCAAGGTGTTGTTGGAATGAATGAGTATTATGGACTTCTCAACTGGGATTGGCGTGATGTCAGGAATTCATCTTTCTTACAGAGGATCTCTGCTCTCCAATCCCCTTTCCAAGGTACGAAAACATTCGTTGCATTCCAAAGTTAAGTACCTTGTGTTATTCAATAATTTTTTTATTTTTAATATAAAAAATAGTTGACTAATTTAAATAAATTAACGAGTATATAATATAAATTTTTTTAAAAATTATTTTTTATTATAATTAATTTATTTAAATTATTTATATAAGTTACTTCCAATATGTTTGAGATAAAGTAAGAAAAATATTAAATTTTATTAACTCTACCTTAAAATCTAACAATTTTTTAATTTTATTCTTATTTAAGATATATTATACTCATAAAAATAAACTCAATTTAATGATAAATAAAAGATAGAATTATATATTTATATTAAAAAAATTAATAATATAATTTATAAATAGGATAAAAAAAAATTTCTCATAGTGATTAGTCAACTAGAGGAAGTAGCATTTAGAGAGGATTGGATGGAGAGGAGAGAATCCGAACACCTCCTTCTTTATGATATCTAAATCAAATCTGAGTTATCCACAGATACTCTCCAAGAATATCTTCTTTCAAATACTAAAGGGGCTCGAAAAAGTGGGCTTATGTGGATGAATTTTACTGGCTTCACCTCCCTTCTCTCTCTACTTTGATAATAAACAGCTTTTTTCCCCGTGTCTCCGGTAAAAGAGAGCGAAACCCATATAAACGAATTTCATTGGCCCCACCTTCTCTCTGTTTTTTTTGTCTTTTTCTTTTTTTGTCTTTCTAACACTTTCTTTTGCATAATAGGAAAGAATCCATGAGAAATTTTGATCCCTCTGCTTAGTTTAATCCCATTAATTATCGCTTCAAGCTCTTCTATTGATTCACGTAACATGTTTTTACCAGAATAACTGCAACATGAATCTATTCCATCCGACGTTCTTCAGTGGTTATAAGTCTGTTATATAGATTTTCCCCTTTTACATATGACTTGTTAATATTGATATTTTGAAATGTATGCAGGGCCAGGGATATCAGAAGGTAGGCCATATAAAGTAATATTCCATCCATTAACGGGCCTCTGCGTGCAAAGAAAATCACTGATTGAACCATTGACGTTGGGATCCTGCTCTGAAGCTGAAGGCTGGAATTACACACCCCAGAAGATGCTAACAATGAAGGGAACATATTTCTGCTTACAAGCAAATGATTTAGGGATGCCAGCAAAACTAGGCATAATATGCTCAGGGCCTAATTCCAAATGGGACATAATATCAGAATCTAAGATGCACCTCTCGTCAAAACTCACAAATGGTTCTTCTGTTTGTTTAGATGTGGACTCCAACAACATTCTCGTTACCAACACTTGCAAATGCTTGAACAGAGATCCTAACTGCGATCCTGCGAGCCAGTGGTTCAAACTAGTCGACACCACAAGAACAACTTCAATCTCAACGCAATCATTAACTTTACCTGTAGACTCAAATTTACCAGGAATTATCTCTCGCTGGGAATCAGTGAGCTCAATATAAGGTACAACAATAAAGTCGACGACAACAAGCATTATCCACTAGGTAGGGTTGATTACCTAGACTGCAAATATCATTATGCTCTCTATCGACAGCTAAATCGTTGAATAGATTGTTACCCAGAGCTCAATATAAGGAAATGCCGACAATTTCATTGTACATAGAGCCCTGAAGTTGCAGATATTACCCAGCTGAAGGGTTGGCTTTGTAAATTAAAGAATAGGGATGGTGTATATAACATTTCTGTGCGAATAAAATTTATAAGTATTGTTTAAATTTCAATAAATCTTCCATTTTTATTTATTCTTTATTCTTTTAAGGCGTTACTGAACCTTTGGCAAAAAGGTAAGAACAGAAGGGGACCAGTCTTTTTCAGAAATTCCTTCCAATGCTTTACTTCATGGTTTAATCCCAAAATGAAGCAAGGTATAGAAGTTCAACAGAATTATTACTACTCCAAAAAGAAAAAGTGAATTCAACAGAATCCAACATCATTTATTACTCACTAAGCCACTGGTTTTTTACCAAATGCTTTGTTTCTGTTGATCCTTCTTTTCCTTGCCCAGAATTTTCATTGAAGTAAATTTTACAGTGGTACCCCAAACAATGCAATCAATGGCTAAACGCCTTACATTATCAGCATCAGAAGACAATGCAGTAATGAAACAAGTTGTTGCCACTCATGCTCCTGTTGAAGGACATATTGATGTTAGAACTCTTCTTAATGTTGTTCAAGACATCTTTCACCGCATCACCACCGCCATCCCTCCCGTTGTTCAGGTATATGAAAGTATTTTCATTTTGCATCTTCTTTCTGAAAAAAAGCATGTTCGTCATTGATTCTGATAAAATTTTCAACGGGGGAAGCAAGCAAACTTGGATGCCTTGGGTGACAATGCTCCTCACATGCTTGATAATTTGTCCCACATAATCAGCAAAATTTCCTGCCAGGTTCGTTTTCTTGTTTCTTGTTTCTTGTTTAGGGTGAGTGGTTTTAGGAAGGTTAAGCGTTTTATATCCTTATTTTTCTTATAGACTGTCAGCGATAAAGATTCCCATGTGTGAATAATTTTTTTATACCAAGCTGCTTAAGCTACCTTAGAAAAAAATAGCAAAATAAGTTGATCCATTCCTTTATATTGGCATGGGGTTTTGTTGACTTCTGAAGTGAAATCATGTATGTAAATCTTTAGTTAGCTCTGTGCATTTTTTTTCTATTTTATAATTACTAAAATACTGGTTAAAATATGTCCTTGTAGGTTATACAACATGATAATTTATGTTTGGTGCAGGAATAATGTGGGATAAACAGGAACTAAGGAAACATTTTAGGTGCTTGTATCTAACTTGTACAAGACTATGAGTAGATAAATCTTTTGCAACTTTAAATATAACTAAATGGCCTTTGCCCTGAATGAATTTAAGATAACTTTTCCCTCTAGTGACTCTGCAGTTGCCTTTCCACAAAACAAGAGCTAAACCATCAAGCGTTGGTCAATGGTCATATCGGAATGAGTTCAAGTACGTGTCTACATAAAAGATGTTTTTAGAAGAGCTACTTCCTATTAGAGGCTTAACCCAACTAAATTCGGATTAGTCAAAGTCTAATATAACTTTAGATACTAGGTAGTTTGCATTAAAAAGATCAGAAGAAGAAACACTTAACTTTCTCTTTTATTACTCATATAAACAAAACACCACATAATTCATACACAATAAATAAGAAGGTCCTAAACACAATACAGGTGTCAGCTAACTACTAATAGCAATTTCACTCTCCTATAGTAGCAAGTAGCTGGAAAACTTTCATGAAGCCTCTCATGAAATTGAATTCTCCATAACAACGGCCAATAGTTTATAACCCAACAAGTGCACACAAGTCTAATTATCTGTTGATGTTTGAAATGTCAATGGTTTTGTCAGATATCTTACAACTGTTCTACTGGAGGAAACTCTCATTCAACAACTATGGGAATCCTGGGAATGCTTTCAAGCTATTCATGGGATTCAAAGGTGGTGATAGCATTAGCAGCTTTTGCATTGAACTTTGGGGAGATCCGGCTGATAACTCAGCTTTATACCACCAACTCTCTTGCTACTTCTATTGCAATGTTGAAGCATGTTCCTGAAACACAGAATCAAGAGGATATTCTGGGACTGCAACATAGGTATGAAGTGATCAGCAACAATGTCAAGGTCATGTTGGATCTCACCCATAGCATTGTGGCATTTGAGGAGCTCCTCTCTCAGTACAAAACACCCGACACGCCAATGCTGCAGATGTCAGCTGCCACCACTTTGATTCCCATTGCTGTCTATTGGACCATTCGGAGTATTGTGGCTTCTGCATCACAAATTTCAGTCCTGAGCATGAATCAGTATGTCTTTCTGGCCTCTCTATGTGAATCATCCTAAATTGCCCTTAATTTCCTTGTATCTTTGCTTTGGTAACTTTGGAAATCAAACTCTTTTTTATGTTTTAATAATCTCTGGGTTGATTTTAGACGTATAGCATCAGTGTCAGAGGCTTGGGAACTTTCCAGTCTGGTTCACAAGCTCAATAACATACACAACCACCTTCAGACTCAGCTTGCCCTTTTACATAGGCAGATAGGTAAATCTTAACTCCTTTTGTGGATTTGCACCAGTTAAATGAATTCATCTATATCTGGGACATTTTTTTTTTTTTGCCTGGTGATATTGGAAATTTATGTAATAATGCAGATGATAACAAACAAACTGAAGCTTTTGAAACACTTGTACGTCTTTTTGATGCATCTCACCCTGACAACTGGGAAATTCTTCAAGGTTTGATTTACTTCAAGGATGATCAACTACCACTTCTTGATGGTTCTACCAAGCAAAGGGTTAGACTTCAATGTAAATGCTAATTTGGGGATATTTCCATGTGTTAGTACCAATCTTATCCGTCTTTCTCTACAGGTAAGCATTGATGTATTGAGGAGTAAAATTGTACTGCTATTCATATCAGATCTCGATCTCTCTGACCAAGAGATCATGATTCTCGGAGAAATGTACCTCGAGGCACGTCAGGAACCAGACTTGTTTCGGATTCCATTCGACATTGTTTGGCTTCCGGTTGTAAACAAGGCGATCCCATGGACTGAAGTGAAACGGAAGAAGTTGGAGGACTTACAATCAACAATGCCATGGTACTCAATCTATGACCCTTGGCAGATAGACCAAGCAGTGATTAAGTACATTAAGGATGTGTGGCATTTCAAGAAGAAGCCTATACTTGTTGTGTTAGACCAGCAAGGAAAAGTTGTCAACTTAAACGCTTTACACATTATGTGGATTTGGGGATGCTTGGCATACCCTTTCGCAGTCTCAGATGAGGAATCCATTTGGAAGGAACAAACATGGGGACTTCAGCTATTGGCAGATATGTTTTGTCCATTAACCTGGGTATACAACTCATACTTCATGAGAAAAAAAGTGCAGATATCTCACCTATGCTGGTTGGGAAGCCACGAACTCTGAAATTAGATACCTGATAATAGGATCCAGTAAATAGTATAAAAAATTACAGATATCTCCTCTCACTAGGCTATTTGGCCAATTGACTTATAGTTTAGTGACATGAAAACTCCTTTGTAAATGAGAGTTTGCTAGTTGGATCTTGTAATTTCAGGCCGTTAGTTTCTATCTTCTAATTAAAAAAAGGGCTATTTGAAAATTGAGAGTGATACTAGATGTTACATTTTCCAATTAAATACAGACATTCACAAATTTACAAGCTTAAACTTACTGGAGTAATGCATTCTTGTTTCAGATATCAGAAGGGAAATACATATGCTTGTACGGAGGTGAAGATCTGGAGTGGATCAGGAAATTCACAAGAAGTTCATATGCTATGGCTGAGACTTTGAAAATCCCACTTGAAATGATATACATGGGGAGAAGCAATCCAGGGGAGAAAGTGGAGAAGAACAAGGAAGCCATAATTTCAGAGAAACTGAGCTATGCACTAGAGGACCTGACATTAATATGGTACTTCTGGGTTAGAGTAGAGAGCATGTGGCACTCCAAGTTACAGCAAGGGAAGACAGTAGAGAGTGACCCAATAATGCAGGAAGTGATGGCAATCGTGAGCTTCGATCGAAGTGACGAAGGATGGGCCGTGATGAGCAGAGGAACAGAAAAGATGGTGAAAGCAAAAGGAGAAACATTTCTGAAATGTGTGAATGAGTATCAGAAATGGAAGGACAAGGCAAGAGAGAAAGGGGTTTTGATAGCAATGGATGAATATATACAAGAGCTAAGAACCCCACACCATTGCAATAGATTGATAGTTCCAGGAAGTAATGGCAGAAGCCTAGAGGAAGTGACCTGTGCTGAATGTGGCCGTCCCATGGAAAAGCTCTTCATGTACCGTTGCTGCAATGATTATTGATTAAACTCTTCAATATAGGGTAATACAAAATTCAAGTAATGTACTCTTTTGGATTCTAAAAATAGACATGCCTCAATTATTTGGTTTGTTTTTAATTTTTTTGGAATAAACATGAAATCATATATTAAAACAAAGTAACAACCGAACAAAAGTAGTAGTAGAGCCTATTTTCCCCTCTCATCATCCCCCACCTTCAACAGCTAATGTAAGACTCTATTGAATCTCTCAAGCCGACCTTATTTAATAGGATAATGTTTGTTGATGTTGATGTTGATATCGATATCGATATTGATATATCACTATCAATGACCTTCACACCTAGTTAGATAAGGCTCATTAGTTGGCTTCTTCAATTTCATTTTGGAGAGGGCATTGTTCCTGATGTTTTCTTTTTATTAGGTTATCTAGTGGTTCTGTCATTTCAACATCTATACCCAAAAAGAAAATTTCCATGGCACTTGTTTTGTTGCAGCTTGTTCTGCCTCCTCCTTGAGATTTCCATGCTAGCCAATTCATTTCTTCCATAGTAAACAAAGGCATCCTGTAAATCTTGTCTTGCAATTTCCAATTTGGTTTGGTTTTCAAATCTAGGGATCCTAAAAATAAGGGGATCAAATTAATACCAATTAAATGATGTATATCACAAAACAAGTTTTAAAAACTTATGTATAACTTGCATTATTTTTAGAAACTAGGAGGTATACCTTAGATAGTTTAGGGACTAATGTTTTAATGCATGATTTACTTCATAAAATTTAATTTTTAATTTAGGCCCTCAGTCCATTATGGCTAGGCCTTATAGGCCTGTTTGCTATTTGAAGGCTAAAATCTAGAGCCCGACCATAATAATTTTTGGGTATATATGGGTAGACCCAACAAGCTCTACCCGTTTTCTAAGCCCTAGGTTTTTGTTTTACGAAGAATTATAATAATATTCATGCTAAAAAATTCAAACCATTTAAGTGTGGGGATAGTTTGGTAATCTCATTGACTTTAAAGTGAATAATTAAAATATTAATTGGGAATGACATAATTATTTTATTAAATTTCCTTTTTTTTCTCCCTTTTCCTTTAAGGTCATTACACTTGGGGTTTTGCATAGTCAAACACACATATAGTACAATATTTTCATCTTACCAGCCGGCTTTTGGTATGGCCTAGTCAAGAATTCCAAATGTGAAATGAGTATATAGTAATCTTCTAACTTTCTCAACTGTCATAATATATGTTCTGTTTTAAATCATTTTGGTGTGTGCAAAGGGTATATATGTAATATATCATCCATTTGATAGACAATTAACAAAATAATTATAAGGTATACATATGATATGCATATTAAAGATACACATCTTGATTATTTATTTAAAAATTATGCTGGAGAGCTCTTCATTGGTAAGTTCAATTCTGCATAATTCATTATTTATATTTTTTCTTAAATTATATTAGTTTATTTATTTTGTTAGACTATACACTATTATTTATTATTTATTGTTAATAATTTATCATTCATTTGTTTCTCTATGTTGGATTTGTATTGTTATGTAATTTTTATTTATTAGTAATTTATTATTTATTTGCTTATCTTTATTTATTTTTTTACTTCTTCATTATTTAATTAAATTAAAAAAATTAATTAAAATAATTAATATGACATATTTTTTTAGAATATCATAATCCTCTTATTTATTTCTCCTCTATTAATTTTACTTGGTATACAAACCTATAACAATAATTTGTCCTTTTTTTGTTGGCCTGCGTTAATAAGGATATTAACAATGATTCACATAAACCATATATGAAAGTTGAAACCATCCAATGACTACAATTTAGAATGGAGAGACAAAATCAATTCCAAATGTAGATATCCAAAGATACATATGAAAATAAGGAATGCCAAATATTCATCCGTTGCATACTAATCGATATATTAGTCATGTGTGCATATTATTTGTTTTTACCCATTGTTATGAGAATTGGACTGAACCGACTGGTTCAACCGGTTACATCAGGACCAATCCTATATCCAGTCTAAAGATGAGGAAGAATAGTCTTAGAGGTTTTAGGGAGTTACCCCTATGAAATAAAAACAGACTATTCCATGAGGATTTCATGTCCAATTGGGGTTCTCGCTGGTTGGTTCCATAATGAATCGCATCATAGAATCTTATGCTGAGAGAGCTTTAATCAAAGTACGTATACATGCAAGTGCATATGGAGGATTTCACAACATTTAGGTCATCATATCATCTTTAATTTGTGTTTGTGATACGGGTTCTATGGTTTGTATGATTTTATTATGTGTTTGTTAGTGTTTGAAATTCGAATTTGTGTCGCTCTTGTTTCTCGTTTTAATGTGTTTTATTTACCTGCATATGCGTGTAGTTTATGAACATGATGAACCTAGTTAAACGGATTCTGTAATATTTTTTGGGTTAAGATGCGTTAACTACCTAAAATATTTTTTTTAGGTGTATCTAATATTATAAAATATTTGGTGGTTTACGTAGTACTTTGAAATATTTTTCTTAATACATATAACATACTGAAGTATTTTATAGCATAATTTTTCTCTTATAGTATATTTTATGAGCAATTTTAACTTTGATATTAACTCCCAAAATATTATTTAAGCGAAATTGTATCTAATATTTAAAAATATTTTTTTAATAGCAACTTTAGGGTATTGAACACTTTTAGAAAAATATTTTAGAGTCATGGATGAACTACAAAAATACTTTAAAAGAATGGACGTAGTTAAAAAATATTTTAGAGTATTGGATAACCCATAAAATATTTTAGAGTGCTGTTGGACACATCTTAACACTTATTTTTTTACTAATTATTTTTCTAAAAAATTAAACTTTAATTTATAATAAAAATAATATAAATTTGAGGACTGATTGGGACGGAAAAAAAGGAAAATTAAAGCTCAAAGTAAATATAAATTTTACAGTGTTCTGTGGGTTTGGATTTACTTTCAGGGACAAATGATCATAATTAACCTTTTGTCGATATAGAATATCTCTTTTTACTTAATTAAGTAATAATATAATATGGAATCTGTAAATCCTAATTTTCACGGCAGGCCACATATTATGGACAAGTCAAGTTATTTAACATAAAAAAAGACAAGTTAAGTTGCTTTTGGTTTATTCTTTTCTTTGTTACCCATGAACATGAAATGGCTATAAACAGTTAAATAATTCATTAACAAAAGTATATATATATATACTTTATATCCTAATTAGTCATAATGGTCCAAACGCAAAGAATAATCTCAACTCATGAGATTGTGCAATTTACCTTTTTTAACTTTAAAAATTTATAAACATTTTTTGTAAAACTTGTAATGTTTTTAGGGAAAAATACAAGAAAATTCCTTGTGAATTTCAAAATGATAATTTGACCATCTGAATATCTAAAAAGATAGATTGGGCAGCAGACCCAATATGTTTTTTGCAAATTTAAATAAAAATACCAAATTACCCCAGACTAAATAAAGAGTATAGTATGCCATGAATAATATGAAAAAGAAACCGTTCTTCCTTTACTTTTTTCTCCGTCAGAACCACCTGGATGCAGAGCCACCGAATCTCAGCAGCACCGGTGGGCAAAATTTTTTCCCATAAGTTATAATAACTAATTTTTCTAAAAAATTTTTGCTGCCTTTTTTTCTTAAAAAAGTCTCTGTCTCCTCCATCAACCCCACCGATACCCCACCCTTCCACCCCAAGCTTGCAGTTCATTTTCTTCCTCTGCGTCATCAAACATTGTAAAAGGCATTCATTTTCCTGCACATTCTTTTATTTTGTCCCTTCTTCAAGGTATATTCTCTCCCTCTTTCTGTGAATGGCTACTTTATTGTTACATTTGGTTCTTTATTCTGTTTTTTTTCCTTTCTTGCATGTTAGGTTATTCCTCCTCCTTTTATTTACTAGCATTCATTTTGCAATTTTTTTTACTTCAAGGTTCAATCCAGCCATTATTACTGCGGATTATTGAAGGGAAGATATTGAGCTTGTTTATGGCTGTAGACAAGAGGTTGAGTTACAAAGAACGAGGGACCCTAATTTGATCTTCGAACCCCAGTGTTTTCATTCCCTTGCTTTTCATATTCATCTATATAGCTAGTGAAAGTTTTTCTACGTATTGTGAAGTTTAGTAGATTGACGATTAAGGTTTGTTTTTGTTCAGAGAAAACATAAAACCTGGCCATTTTTGTATTTTATTGCATTGCCTTGGTCAAAGGATATAAATACTGCTTTAATTACTCTTGCATTGGCTTCAGAAAGCAATAGGGGTTAGATGGGACTAATTTGGATTATGGTTCAAAATATATATGGCCTTGATTTCTTTGTGGGAATTTCAAGTGTGTTGGTCGCTGAACAACGAAGGTGATTCCAACAATTTGTCTTCTTTCTTTGTTTTTTTTATGTGCAAGCCATTTGTTGTACTTTGATGAACAATCCCAATGAAAATGCAAGGTTAGCCTTATTGGAGTTCTGAGGTAGAATAACATTTGATCCTTACGGAGCTTTGATGAATTGGAATCCAAACGATGGTAGCCCTTGCAAGTGGTTGGGTGTTCATTGCATTGACAGTAAAGTTCAAATTCTGTAAGTTTATTTTTAGTTTTCCTCAGACATAATCCACCAGAGCATATTTGCTACTTTACTGAAAGACAAATATTTGTAGCTGTACTTGTTCTTAATGTTGTATGAAAATTGCTTTTGATACTTATCTTGCCCAATACAATTCATCTTTTAAGAGTAATATAGAACTTATTAATGCTTACAGGATATCTCTTCTTCTGATTATTTTTTGTAGTGACTTAAACTCCTTATCTTTAGAAGGGACATTAGGCCCAAAGGTTAGAAAACTTGGTCACTTAAAATCTCTGTATGTATTATTCAACATGTTCCTGTTTATGTGTTCTTCAACAAAATACATGTTGAATAAAAGTTAGATAAAGCCAGTTGAGTTCTAAGTTGAAATATTGTAAAATATTTGAATTATGGAATATAGATGATAAAATAAATACGACTTAATCAAAGTACTATCCCTTTCTCATCAATTTATTTTTTGTAAACTTCATGTAGTGGATATGAGGTGCTATATATATATATCATGTGTCCAGAAATTAGTATATGTGTCCTTCAGAAGTGTTCCTTTTTCTTTTGGCAAGTTCTATCATTTCTATCATATTCAAGAAATATGAAATACAATTCAGATTTGTAGTTAGGTGTGCTTCTGAATGACTGAGTTTCTATTTTATTCTAAGATTACTTGACTTATGATACTATCAATGTAACTGTGCTTCTAATAGACAATTTTAGTATATTAACATTTTCTTAGTTCTTAGTTAAGTTTTATATGCCTTACCTTGCATCAAGGATTCAAACATCAAATCAATCGTTTGCAGTAGTTTAACATTATACTTTGTTTTTACTTCTTTATCTTTCCACTTCCATCTTCTATGTGATGTGATTTCTAAGTCTGTATTGCCTCTCTCCTCCAAATATGCAAAAAATTAATATATCCTTTACTAATTTTCTACTTCAAAAATATTGTTAGTTTTCTCTCAGTTCAATCAACTTATTACTTGTGTTATTGTTAGAATGCTATGTAATATGAAGACTTAAGCTTTCCGTTAGAATTGACTTTTTGTTGTTTATATATTATTAACTTATTCTATTGTCTTACTAGTTTAGTTGTTCATGTACTATAAAAACATATTTACTACCATGTAGTTATTTTAATTTGTTATTCTCTATCCAACTACCTTTTTTTTATTGTTATTTTCGTAATCTTCCTTTGCTTTTTTAAATTAGTGTGTTGTGCAAAAATAATTTCTCTGGACCCATTCCCAAGGAATTTGGAGGTTTAGCCAAATTGGAGTTACTGGATTTAAGACCTTGAATTGAAAATTATGGGTTGAAAAGGGTTTCCAATTTCTATTAATGTCGCTAGAAATTATAGTAGAGGATAAGGGTGTGAATTTCTATAGGGATGTTAGCATTTTCCTTTTCCTTGTATGCTTACTCTACAGATGCAATAACCAACATCAAAACCTTCGAAACAGGAAGAGTGTATACATGTTTAGTCTTTCAGTTATTATTATCTTTCTCCACAATTCTACTGTATGGCTTTGAAAATGTCACTTGTTGATTACTAAAGTTGTCTTATTTTTGTTTGTTTAGTTTAACTTTTCCCATCCTGTAACTCCAGTATGAACTAACATGTTAAGTATCTTCCATATAATCCCAATGTGCATGAACAAGTTATATGAATTTGTTGCTACACTTGTTTATGTAATTTACTATGGAGTGGTTGTCTATGTAGACGAGACTGTGGGGTACACATACTAATTTGGTTGACTAAATAGGATCCGAATGTAGCACTTGACTATGATGACGAACACATTACAGAGTTTAGACGAAACCTATAGTAGTAGCTAGTAAATCACGAGCTCAACTCAAGGCGAGAATTTGTGTTAAGCCTACTTCCACAAAGCGAGACTGCCACATTGACCAAATGATGTTTCAATTTTTATAATGTCCAACTTTTGTAATGTTACATTTTTGAAAAGTTCAGCCATTGACCAACTGATGTTCAAAGTTAGTCAATCACTTTTCAGTGTTCGACTTATGTACTGTTAAACTTTTTAATGACTACGACTATATTTTATAATGACTATATACATATTTTCCCTTTCACATTTACAACAATGGAATTGCAACATATTGCTTTCGGGTTTGCAACTTCAACAATGATATTTGTAACTCGTCTAATGAGGTTTGCAAGTCTTGTAATGGGGTTTGCAACTCGTTGCAAATCTTCTAATGGGATTTGTAACTTCAACAATAACATTTACAACTGAAATTATAACCTATTTCTAATGGGATTTGCAACTCCTATAATAGCATTTCCAACTCGTCTAATGGGATTTATAACTTCTGCAATAATATTTACAACTGAAATTGCAACATATTGCTAATGGGATTTGTAACTTCAACAATGACATTTACAACTAAAATTGTAATCTATTGCTAATGGGATTTGCAACTCTTGTAATGGCATTTGCAACTGGTCTAATGGGATTTGCAACTCCTGTAATGATATTTACAACTGAAATTGTAACATATTGCTAATGGAATTTGCAACTTGAACAATGAGATTTACAACTCTTGCAATGACATTTATAACTGAAATTGTAACCTATTGCTAATGGGATTTACAATTTCAATAATAACGTTTACAACTGAAATTGGACCCTATTGCTAATGGAATTTGCCACTCATGTAATGGCACTTACAACTCGTCTAATAGGATTTGCAATTCCTGCAATGATATTTACAACTAAAATTGTAACATATTGCTAATGGGATTTACAACTCCTATAATGAGATTTGCAACTTCAACAATGACATTTACAATTGAAATTATAACCTATTGCTAATGGAATTTGTAACTCCTGTAATGACATTTACAACTCGTCTAATGGCATTTGCAACTCTTGTAATGACGTTTACAACTAAAATTGTAACCTATTGCTAATAGGATTTATAACTCCTGTAATGGAATTTGTAACTTCAACAATGACGTAGAAAAACAAAATATTTTAGAGGGAGAAGATTGTCAATCATCAAACTATGTCAATTTTTTAGTTTCTGAAACCCAACTTCTCTCTCCCCTCTTCACCAAATCTCTCAAATTTAAAAACCTTCATTCATTCTCTAGATTTTGATCCCCTTCCTAATTCATTTTCTATTACTTATTTCTTCCACTAGTTTGCTTTAATCCAACTTTTCCACATTTTTCTGCTATTTTTCTGGGAACAATCATTCCTTCACATCCTTTGTTCTTTAGGAATTTGTTTCTTGACAACTCCAATTGGATTGCTTCTTTTTAGTTCTGGCTTTGTTTGTTTTGTTGAGCAAACCCAAACATGGGGATTTGTTTGAATAGGGTGAAATTCAACTTTGGTGGCAGAGTATTTGAAACGTTAGCTACACCCTTGCTAACACAGGCCAAAATTCCATATTCGGAGCAATGTTCGATGAGAGTTGAAACCTAATCTCCCACTTTTTCTCCCTCTTCGTTCTGAGTTTCATTCTCCAACTTTTTCTTCAAATGCTTCCAAAGGTAATTTGGTCTTTTTACCCAAATTTACAAAGGACAGATTGGGTCTCCTGCCCAATCTATACTTTTAGATATTCAGATACCCAAATTGTCATTTTAAAATTCACATGGCTTTTTTTGTCTTTTTTCTTTTTTTTTATAAATATAACTTCAATTTGTTATGTCTATATATAAAACTTTATAAGTGATAGAAAATATATTAATATAACCCCAAATGGTAAATAAAACTATACAAGTGAGATAATTAGTCAACTAACAGAAAATTAGTACATAAAATAAAGTACTTGACCCTTAAATTGAGGAAGTGATTTGAGATTCTGGGACTAATAGTGATATCATCTAGCAAATACATTGGTTGCATGGCTTGGATTAATTGATTAATTATTAATCAATTAATCAATAAGATTATCTGAAACAAGGGAAGGACCCAGACCAGAAGCTAAGGAATGCATTTCTTTGTCTTGTAGTGATTCATATATTAATTACTTGTATTTGTATAGTATTTGAATTGAATGCGTGAAGTGTTCATATAACTGTTAAGCTATATTATATAGTACTTAATTAGATCTACAGCCTCGTTGGCTTCTTTATTTTTTAATTTATATATTCAAAATTTAATTGGACTCGGTGTTCAAGTGGAAAATTTATTATTTAAGCCTCTCGATTGAAGAGAGTGAACCAATTATTTTTATTTTCTGTTCATATATATGTGTGTGTGCCCGTTCTTGGTTACATTGTAATCAGATCAAAGTTCACAGTTTTGGATGAAACTATGTGCCAACTAATCCAATGCTACGTACTGGTACATTGAAGTTACCAATTTCATGATAAACTAATTAATCAAGTATTTGTATATTAACTTATTAGTCAATTTGGAATTAACGAACTCGTTGGCAAAAAAAAAAAAAAAATTTATCGAACTCCATCAAAGACCCTCCATTATTCAAATCAAATTCTCTCTTTGGTTCTATGTATGTATAAATCACTTTCAAAAATTTTCAACTTCAAAAATTAAAAAAATTTCATGTTTTACCCCTATTAAATACATCTTAAAAATTGTTTAACTTTCCTACGTTAACATTAATAATAAAGGTAAAAACAAAACTATAATAAATGATTAACCTAGTATATGACGACGTAAAAAAATACAAAATTCATCTTCTAAGTTTGTTAAATAGGAATATAGGATCAAAAACATTAACACACATTAAGAGTGTGTTTAAATTAATTTTTGGACAATAACTTCTAGAAAAATATGATAAAAGTGATTTTAGAAGAGAATATTGACTTTTGAAGAAGTCAGAAAAATTATCTCTTTGGAAAACCAACGTTTTAGCCTTGAAACTATGATTTTCGGCTTTTAGCATAGGCAATCAATTATTGAATTTTACAAGATATTTAGATTTTTTTTTAAAACTATTATTTTAAAAAATATCCAAACATGCAAATAATGGTTAAGTCTAACTGAATGTGTTAGTCTCTTATAATATAGTAAACTAATATTTAAATCATTGTTAGTAGAGATGCCATATTTAATGTGTAACAATATCTCGTATAGGATTGCCTCTAATATGAGAATACATATATTTAGAGGGACCAAAAAACAAAAAGGATCTAAACGCACTCTAAATCGTTTGCTAGCTATCCGTATCCATCCAACTCTACTCTTTGGAATATTGAGATAGATTAATTTATTGTACCACCAAACTCCCAAACCAAGCAAAATTATCGTAAGCAAAAGAACCCATATAGGAGAGAGCAGTGAAAATTATCTGGTTATTCACTATATATATATATATTGTGACTATATATACCCAGAGGTAAAATTACAAGAGTATTTAAAATGTGTAAAGGAGAATCAATATATACACACACAAATAATATATATATATATATATATATATCAATTTATGAATCACTTCGTGGTTGATGGATAATGTACAAATAATAAATAAAGAACAACCAAAAATCAAAGTCATATTGTCTGCAATTTCAACAAATTTGGAATCAAAACTCTTAAAGGTTAAAGCTACTAGCTAATTAAACAATGGCCTGTACGTCAAATGTCATCTATTCATTTTATTTTTTTTCCCCACCATGCAACTTGTGTTAATTTTATTATATTTAAAATTCTAATTATTGGCATATTCTATCCATCATCGAGGCCGGTCATCTGTGTACAGCGGAGGTATCGTTGAGATCGGCGTTTTGGTCCCTGATAGATACTCTCCAAACCCTAATCTCACCGTCCAAAGAACCACTGAACACCGAAAGGTTGCCGCCGTTTGGTTCAGAAGTACCTTCGGATTCTGTAACGGCCGTCAAGCTCTTCACCGGCTTCTGATGACCCACCAGAACGGCGATGCAACAGTAGCTTCCTGCAGGAACCCCTTGCTTCCAAATCCTGACCGTCCGATCTGCTGACCCACTCAGAAGCAAATCACGCACGTTGACCAAACACAAGATCGCTTTCTCGTGCCCTCTCAAAGCTCCCCTCACCACCATATGATTCGCACTGTGCTCTCGCTCCCACACCAATATCGAACGGTCGCACGCACCGGAAAACAGCACGGTCCCTTCTTCGTTTAACGCCAAGGCGTTTACCGCCGACTTGTGCTTCTCCAGCGTCGCTACCAACACGTGCCTTTTCTCTCCGTCCGGTTTGCTCCATACCCGAATCCGTTTATCCGCGGATCCTGTGTATACCGTTCCGGCTTTGGACACAACCACGGCGCTCACTGCGTCGTCGTGAGCTTTCACCGACTCAACGCAACGCAGATCGTAAGCACTCCATATCTTCATGCTCTTATCCCAGGACACTGAGTAGATAATGTTATTATAGACGGCGAGCCCAGTGACGGCGTCTGCATGCTGTATCCAGAGCTGTTTCCGGTGACGCCGTACGGTGACGTAGTTCTTGGGAAGAAGAAATCGCCGTAGACGATCGTTGACGGTGGGAAGAACGGTGACCATCTGGTAATTTTTATCTGGAAGTAATTTCCAGACGCGAATCTTAGAGTCTTGGTGAGTGGTGAAGACCATGCCGTTGCAAAACGTGAAGGCCTTGGTGGATCCGGAGGAGGAGTGTTGGGAGCCGAAGGAGCGCAGGTCAGCGCAGGTCCGGCGATCGTAGACGGTGATTTGGTGGGAGGAAGCGGCGTAGAGGAGGTCACCGTCTACAGCGAGACAGGTGAGAGGATGGGACGGGTGTGGGTTGAGAGAAGCAAGGCAATGTTGAGAAACAACGTGGTTGAAGAAGCCATGGGAGGGAAGCTTCTGGAGAGAAGGAACAGAAGGGTGGGTCTGAACGGAGAGGTTGCTATGGAGACTGCTATTGGAACTGGTGCTGGTGGTGGAGGTGTCTGGAGAGGTAGAAGAAGGTGTGCCGGAGGAAGTGGTGTAATCGGAAGCCGGCAGCGGCAGCTTCTTGGTAGAAGTAGTGGAGATGGTTGAGTGGAGGGTGGCGGTGGCGCAGGAGGCGGAGGAGCAGGAATCGATCCATGATGAGAGGATGCGCATGGCGGAGACTGTAATAAAGAGATCGATGCAGGAGAGAAGAGAAGAGAAGAGAAGGGATCACGTGAAGAAGGAAGGAAAGAGGGAAGATTAAAAAGAAGAGAGAGAGAACGGTACGTACGGTGAGTTCGAGGATGGAAGAGGTAAAATGGAGAAGACGAAGAAGGAAGGAAGGAAGTGGGACCATTGTCAGTTACTGACGCTCGCTTTGTTTACGCTACGCTCTACGCATTCGCATCTTCTCCCTATTCTTCTTCCTTACAATTCCTTACAATATATTTATAGTTTAATACAATTTTTAATTTATCCTCATTTTCATTTTGTTCTCTCAAGTTTTAAAATGATAAGTTTTTATCCTTTAAATTTATTTCCCTATAAAACTTGGTCCCTATGATAATTTCATAAAAACATAGGCTGTTTTATCTATTGAGAGAACAAAACCTATAATTTAAAATTTAAGAGATTACAATCAAAATTAATACAAATTTTAAAAACCTAAGATTAACACTATATTTATGTATCATCACATAAAAGAGTAATATTCAAATAAACAAATAAATAGAATATTTTTGTGTAGATCACACGCAATCCAACAAAATATAGTTAGAAAAACACAAATACAACACAGTATTATTTTTTATTTTTTTATTTTTTAACTTAAAACAATGTTATTCTTGGTTCAGTAATTAAGGAGATAAAAAATATAAAATCTAGCTAACTTGATCACCTATCAAAAACTTTTGATAAGATATGACTAGTTGATTCGAGTTAAATTTTAGTACCATTAATAATTTTCAAGTCCTAACTTAATTGAGTCTCTCAATGGAATTGGGAACTACCATCATCAATAATCAAATTCTGCCTTTGTTTTCTTTCCTTTGAAATCCTCCAAGGTATCAAGTTTTATTAATCTAAAATAAAATGCTGTGTCTTGACAATATATATATATATGGGGATTGATCTCTGGGCCTTTGAAATTAATCTAAAGCCTAGAGATTGAACAAAAGGAGAGAGATTCCAATAGAAATGATCCAAATTTGTATGTCGTACAGTGTTGACATGGATTGGTAGAGGTGACATACGGAGGCATTCTATCTTTTAAAATTTAAAGCTAAAAATTATTATAAAGTTTGAAAATTATACATGTTCGTAATTTTGATAATATATTTTGAATTTAGCGACCAATTTCTTAAATCTTCATATTTTAGCTCTTGTACGGAGGGCAACGCGGAACGTAACAGGAGGAGATAATCACAAAAATTATCAGATTCAGAGCGATTTGGGTTGGGTGAGAGGAGTGGGAGCAGCTCCTGTGATGCTATGGAGGGTGTCACTGTCAGGCTGCTAGAGGAGGGTGAGGGAGGCGACGCGACAGTGACGGGGAGGACCATAAACCCAGAGAATCTATCAAGAGATATGAAGGAGAGAATAAGAGAAGTAAGGTGACTCTGTTTAAATAATTTAACAAGAGTTGATATTCCACTAATCAAATACTTCTTACAGATAATTTTTAACAGCAGAAAGAAAAATTTATGGGTGCTTGACCAATGACTCGTCTCTTGCTTCCGCAAGTTTTGCTCCCTTTTTCGTTGGATGTGAGTTGCTTTTTTTAGGACTCTCATCTTTGGTTTCAATTTTGCTCAATCACTACTAGAAAAAACATTTATCATGGCACTAGGTGGTTAAAAGGAAAAACGCTATAAAAAAAAAGGTAATGGCATATTCGTAAATAAATCTATATTTTAGAAACTTTTAACGGCAATTTTTTATACAACCGCCGTTAAAAGTGTAACTGAGAACTTATAACGGCGGTTTTTCAAAAAATGTCATTATAAGTTAATCGTTCTACCTTCCTGCCTTTGCCTCTTCATGCTCTATCTGCAGAAAGAAAGTGTACGTCTTTTGTGTCTTCGGTTCCCAACGTCTCTAGCTATCATGAGAGAAGACTAACATATACCTCTTACGAACCGTCTTTTCCTCAATCTTAAATACCCTTCCATGGTACTTTTTGTTCCGCTTCATTTTTCTCAATCTGTTTACTCTTGTTATCATCTTTGTCTTACTGTCTTTTTCATTTTTCTTTACATGGCGTCCTCTTTAGGCTCTTCTCCTTCCTGTTGACAGAAAATATCCCGTGATTATTTTCAGGACAAGCATCATCTCCCAGGCCTGATGCCTGTTTCGCTATTCTCGACCCCCTCAAACGTCTGGAAGAATTGATAAACTGAATAGATAGTTTGGAGAACTCTGTTGAAGAGTTCTCCCTTTAGGTAGAGAACCTTCAAGAAAGGTTCCATAGTCTCTATTCTGATCCCCCGCCAACGTAACTAGTGGCACTTCCACATCTTTCAAATGACCCAAATGACTCTCTTTCATCTGATTGAAAGGCTTTACCTTTCTTTCATCTCATTTTTTTTGATAATTTTTTGTGCTGGCGGATGGGATGGAATTTCTTACAAAATGTAAAGAAAAATCCGTTAAAATATTTTTTAAAGAATAGTCAAACTAGTTATAATATTTTTTAAAGTCATTTATTATTTTGATCAATTGTGAACACATTTTTCTTAATAACCAACCTACATATATTATACCAAGTTTGATATCAACCTAATTCAACTCACCCAAAATTTTGGTATAGTTGAAAATGCTACCATATAGGTTGCTCAAAACTCAACAAATATGTAAAGAACTTTTTTTTTCTTTATAGAACCTGCATCAATTTTACCTTGTTTAGATGCGCATTCAGCAATGAGTACTTTAAAGAAATTGAAATTGCGTATATTTTGAGAAAAAATATTAATCAACAAGTCTAATTTATCCAATAAATTATTAATGCAACAAATTATTAAATACGTTGGCATACAAGCTTAGTATCTAATTTATTAGATTTAAGATTATATGTTATCTTCAAATCACATTATAAATGCTTTTTATGACAGTTCTTATTAAAAACTGCTATTACAGATACTTGTAACGGCAGTTTTAATAAAACCACCGTATAAAGTCTTCATATATGGTAAATGTCATACTTTTGGTCACAATTTTATTAACAACCGCCGTTACAAGTATATTTAACATCAATTTTTAATAAAAACTGCCATAAAAAGTCACAAAAATTTATAAATCTAATAAGCGGTGAGCTTCATATTTACTTTTTACATAGTTGCTTGTGGTCCCGTTCTCTACCCCACCACTACAGACTTGGATTAAAGGTATTTTCTGTCATTTTTCACCTATTTTTGGTGACTCCATCATCGTTCTCATAGTCATTCACTATCTCCATTGTCGTTAACTCCCTCCATTGTCGTCTTGTCTTTAAAGCTGTAAGTCATCGTTTAACTTTTTCATTATTTTGTGGGTAGTAAGAAATTTTGCAAATAATTAAGTTTCAGTTTTCATAATTTTATTAGAACGAAAGTTAGTCATTAATGTGCTCTGTGTTTTCTATTTTAGCAGTACCACTGTCTGTAACAGCCCAGCTCCCTCCCACGTAGATATTATCCTGTCAACCTGGCAATATTGAGTACATATATTATATAATCCGATATATGCATGAGATCAATGAGATAGGGATCACGGATAGCTTACATGAGGTATGAAGTGATCAATATTTAAACTTTTTGAATTTAACACATCTTGAATATTTACCTATTATTTATAACTTACAGTTGTTCGAGCAGAACAACATGAGCTCTGAAGATGAGCAAACCCATTCAGTAATGGATATTTTGGCAAAAACTATCTTTGAGAACTTACCTTAATCAATCATCCATTTCCGTGTATATATAATTATATTATATTTTGGTTCATTGCATGCATTAACAAGAATTCAAATTACTTTATTACTATATATTAATACTTAATTTAAATTTTTGTATTGCTTACTTTATACTTTGATGCATATAGTCTGTCTGTATTATGGCAAATACAGCGCGATATAGATGGAAAAATTGAAAGAAAGTGAAAAAAAAATATCAAGCCTTTTAACGGCTATTTTTTAAAAAATCGTCGTTACAAGTATATACTGTAATGGTGATTACCTTTAAAACTGTCGTTATATGATTAAATTGTAATGACGATTTTACTGAAAATTGCAGTAACATTCTAAATATATAACAAAATTGTCGTTAAAGTATTACATTTAACAACAGTTTTTAACCGCCATTAAAAGCTAGACTTACAACATCGGTAGAATTCACACCGGTCAAAAAACTGCTATAAAATATCATTTTTAACTGCCGTTGTACAACTTTTTTTAGTATTGAATCGCTTGCCAGTAAACCAAAATGGAATGTGAGCACGTGAGGTAGAGATCATTTTTTCATTTTGGGTTGAGTATTTAGGATTTTTAAAGACAAATATGATAATGAATCCTATTGTGGTGGCAAGTTCATGTTTCTCCCGAACCCATGAACATGTCAATGTTAATATATTATGTTTTTTTTTTTGTGTGGCACTTTTAAAATGAGTAAGAGTCCGAGTTGGTAGAATAATCCAGGTGTCTGCCACATCGGTGCCTTCTAACATAACTTTTAACACTGTTAGCCCTATTTAACGATTTTAAACTTGAAGGACTAACGGATTTAATGGTGGAAACTTAAAGGACCCAATAAAAAGAAAAAAAGCATAAGAACCTGATTCAAAATTGAGGAAAACTGTTTAGATTGACTTTTGGAGAAAAACTTATACATGAAGAAAAAGTGATTTAAAAGTGATTTTTGATAAGCTCTTCTGAAGAAAAACTTATAGAAAAAAATAATTCTGAATAAACGAGTGTTTAGATGGCTATTACCATAATAATTTTTCTTATTGGTAAATTACTAGAAAGGGTACAAGGTGACAAAAAACTAAATAAATAAATAGCATTCATTGTGCATCAACAGTGAACAATCATCAGACGCAAACCTCCTTCATCTTCCTCCTATTCTCCCATGATGCTGACGCTGATGCAAGGAACAACGAAACCTCCTTCATCTTCCTCCATCGTTGGCGTCTTTGTGGTCCAAATCTGGACTACGGTAGCAGAGAGAGGATGGCAAGGGAGGAGAGACAGGAAGACAAGGGAAGAGATCTGCGATGGTATGGAAGAGGGAGGAAAAGAAGGGTGTCGGCAGAGGGAAGAGAGGGAGTGGAAAAAAAGGTAGGGGCAAAATGATAATTGGGTAGCCTATAAACTCTTTTCCCCTCTCAGAAGCTATTTCCAGTAGCTTATCCAAAACTATGGTTTGAAATTATGGTTTAATCCATAAACCCTTTTAGACAAATAAGGGTGTTTGTTTAGTTTTTTTCTCCAAACTATGGTTTGGGCCAAAAACCTTTTTAAAATTATAGTTTGGGTGATATCCAAACACCCACTATAAGGACCTCCAGATTAAGGGTCTATTTGTTTCTGTTTTTAAAAACAGAAACAAAAATTGTTTAGCAACTTTTTTTTACTTAATTGTTTTCTAAAACAAAAAATACTGAAAACTGTTTTTAAAAATAGAAAACTAAAAACAAGTTTTAAGTGTTTTATAAAATTGTTTTCTTCTTTGTGTTGTTTATATTTTTTATTTTTTGTTTTGGAAAAATGACATACTATTAAAAAACAGCTTTTTATTGCCACTGCCACTCGCCACATCAGCCATCGCCATTGTTGTTTGTTGTTAACCACCTTTGCCAATGACAACCATTGTTGAAGACCGCCTCCGCTGGCGACTACCATCATCGTCGATCACCATCACCGACGATAGCCATCGTTACAGACCACCTCCACCGACAACCATCACCCAAGACGATAGCCAGCGCTGACAATAGCCACTGTCGCAGATTGCCTTCGCCGACGACTGCCACCTTGGACGATCGCTCCTAAACTAACAGCCTACACTGACACCAGCTGCTACTATCGTTGCTAGTCTCCCTCAATTGTGGATCACATTGCATCGATGACTGCTGTCGATTATTATTTAAATTGATGGTACAAACAATTATTTTCTACTCGTGTATGTTGCCTTTTAATCTTTTGACTCTTCGTTCGTTGTCACTATACTTTCTACTCTATCTCTCACAATTTTTTAATTCTCAGAATTAATTTTAAAAACTATTGTTCTAAACAAAATTTTATATTTTTTTTGTTTTCAAATACAAGTTTTTAGAATAATTATCTAAATAGCTTTTTTTTCCAAAATTTATTTTTTAAGAACAGTTTTATAAAATTTGAGAATAAAAAAACAAATAATAGAAACAAACAGGCATAATTTTCCCAATAATATTTTGTACGTATTCTCAAACTCTCTATGAGGCATGAGAAAATATATTTAAAGAGGAAACAAAAAGGAAACCCAACATAGTAAGAAAACAAGAATAATTTGTGGAAGCTGTATTCTCCATGCTTTCGTAAAACTCGTCGCCAATTGGCTTCCGACACGCTCTCCCGAATTACAGGATTATTCTTTCTTAATATATATATGGCACTCAAATCCTATATATAAATCACTTATAAAAAAAAATTTAGTCTAAAATATAAATTAATTATAGGGTCATTAATAACATTTTTTCAATTGTACCCTTATTAAATATAAGTTACATATTGAGTAATTAATGATATTTTTTTAATACCCTTTCTTTAATAAGGGAAAATATAAAAAAATTTATTGATTTAATATATTTTTTAATATATGAGAATGAGATATAAGTTATTTATATATAAGAATAGAGTGATACTCCTCCTCTTATCCCTATTATTACTATTATCTTTATTATAAGTCATTTGTAATCAATTTTCATATATCAAGAAATACATTAAATATGATAAGATTTCTCAAGTTTGCCTTTATTAAAAAAAATTCTCTTTTTATATTTATAAATTATTACTATCTTTATTTTTTCTTTCTTTATTTCTAACAAAAATTAAATAAAAGTAAAATTAAAAAACGGTTATTAATAACTTTACAAGTGACTTGTAACCAATTTTTTTCCTACGATTAATTTATAATAAGAAATGAAGTGATATAATACACATCTAACCACTAGAATCAAAGTTGGGTGGTTAAGTCATTAATTAAGTTGGTCTAAATATAGAATAAATTTATGATTTACTCATATTTAAATAGAAAATTTTCAGATATTTTCTTTCTTATTTAATGACTTAAAATAGGGATAATATTAAAAAAAATTAATTGTTTAAGTAATACATTATCAAGTATTTCTCTTATCCTATTTAAAAGTAACTTCTACTACATTTCACATAAACTAAGAAAAATATTAAACTTTATTAACTATACCATAAAATTAAATAATTTTTTTTAATTTTATCGCCATTTGATATACATTACATCTAGAAAAGTTAACATAAATAAATGAAATGGTATATTTATATAATAAATTTCTCTTTCTGCCTTATAAATATAACCAAAATAAATATTCTCTCTCTACTTTATAAATAGAACCAGAAGAGTAATTTATAACGAGAAAAGATCATCCATATATGTTAAAATTAGTTTTATAATAAGAATTATAAGTAATAATTAACGAGACTTAGATTTAACGAAAATGACTAGTGTCTAAGAATATAGTAAACTAAAGTTAAGATGTCCATTAGAAGGGACCTTACATTAATTACCCAATAATTGGCTAAAAAAAACGAATCATAGGTAATATGCAAGTGTATATTTTTGTTTGGTAAGAAAACATGTCGTGGTTGCTTTATGGGGCCTAAAATAAAAAATCAATGGGTTAATTTTATCCCGAAATCAAACATTTAGAAACCATTTTTAGTATCAACTTCCATAAAAGTGAAACTCGTTGGCCAAAAAAAGAAAGGAGAAAACTCAGCTTTGACTTTGACCACAGTATTTAAGTACAGAATATTGTTAAGTTGGTTTCTCATAATTTCACTCTCATTGATACGCTCCCAGATTTGAGATCATTGTTATGATATATATATATATATATATATATATATATCATAAACCAATCTAGATTTGACTTTGATAGAGACATGTGAAATTATTTAAGCTAATTATAAAAATAATAATGAATTGGCGAAGAATTCATATTACCAGGTAATGGATAGCTTTGTGAATAATTAAAGAATGAGCCACTTGCATTACTCTGAGGTAGCCGACACATCAGCCTAAGGAAAATTGTGCTAAAAAAGATTCTTTCTTCTGTTCTCACTGCTTATAATAATTATAATTCTTAATTTTCTAATATTTTATCTCCACTAGATATCCGCTTTTTTGTTGGCCAATTTCTTGATGGAAAAAAATACCCACAAGTCCAGATAAAAAAATTAAATATAAATAATTTTTTTAAATTCTAGTTAACAATAATAGTTCCAAAAGATTTAATACAATAATACTTATAAGTCAAACTTTTATATTTATAAGTCATGTTACAAGTCAAATTTATAAACATTAAATCCCTTATGACCTATTAATATTAAATAAAACACACTACTGGAAAATAGGCTTTTTAAAACCCCATGTTTAAACCGGTCACTGCGGAGACGGTTTAAAAAAAATGACCGGTGGCATTTTTGTAAATAAGATGAAATATTTACACCGGTCATAAAATATGACCGCTGTAAAAAGTAATGACAGCTGTAAAAAGTCATGACCGGTGGTATTTTTGTAAATAAGATGAAATATTTACACCGGTCGTAAAATATGACCGCTGTAAAAAGTAATGAATTCTATAAAAAGTTATGACCGATGGCATTTTTGTAAATAAGATAAAATATTTACACCGGTCGTAAAATAGGACCGCTGTAAAAAGTCATGACCGCTGGTATTTTTATAAATAAGATGAAATATTTACACCGGTCATAAAATAGGACCGCTGTAAAAAGTCATGACCGGTGACATTTTTGTAAATAAGATAAAATATTTAAAAATGGGGCTTTAAAAAGCATATTTTTAAACCATTCTTATCTACAGCTGATAGAATTATATCCGGTGTAAAATGTCTTTACTATTAAAAATCTAACAAAAAACGTTAATTTTTTATGATTCCCTATCTTCACAAATCATATCGTCGTCCATAGAGAAAACTAGACAAGGGAGAACACATAGTGACAGGAAGCTCCACCTTCGTAACACACCGTCTAAAGCTAGCCGAAGAAGAAGACCTAGATATGCGATGACCCATACCTGTGCTCGTCGTTCTCTATTGTTGAAGTCAGTCGTTGTAGCCTCTAAAGCTCGCCAAAGAAGAAGACCCAGATCTGCGATTGTGGGTGTCTATTTTTTTGTTCCTTTCTTTCTCGATTTTGTTTAAATATATTTCTGTTCACTTTTAACTGAGTAAGTCGGAGGAATTGTGACGATGTTTCTGTGATATCTTTAATTAGGTAACGGCGTTTCTAGGTTTTCGTTTTTGTATATATATTTGGGTTTTTGTCTCATTCATTTCTGGGTTATGTTTAAATATATTTTTGTTTGCTTTTGAGCAGGTAACCAAAAGGAATTATGACGATATTTTTTGTGATATCTTCAATTAGGTGACGACGTTTATGGATTTTCATTTTTGCGCATATATCTAAGTTTTTGTTTCTTTCGTTTCTGGGTTCTCTGGCTTTTTCTTTCTTCCTCTTTTTTGTTCTCTACTTGCATTTTACAGTACCTATTCTTCTTCATCACTCTCCTCCTCCTTCAGATTTGTGACGAAGAAGGAAATAATTTCGGATCTAGAGTTTTTTTATTCTGAATTTTTTTTATTTTGACATTACTTTTTAAACCGGTTGTATGGAATAATCGATTTAAAAAAGCTGATTATTTACACCGGTCATATACAACCGGTGTAGAATATTAAACTTTTTACACGGGCTGTTTCTACACCGGATCAAAGTCCGGTGTAGAAGTCTATTTTCAACCGATTTAAAAAGCCTTTTTTCTAGCCATGACATAAAGAATTTTTTTTGTCAAACCCTCCATTCATTGGGCCGGCAAAGTTAGATAAGGCCATATAGAAAATACTCAGTAGTCAGTATGTTATGGTATCGCTTAAGAAAAAGGGAGTCTTTATTCTACCTTTAGATAATAAGTAAATTCAACTCTTTTTAAAAAATTTATGTAAAAAAAAAGGGACCAAACATCCACCTAGTCCCTTGTGATAACCATATTTATTTTTAGGAGAATTACAGGTCCCACATACTTTTAAATCTTCAAATTAATCATAAGTCTAATAGGACCTAAAGGTAAGAGAATCTAGTTGTTAAATTACCGTCTTAACGTTATTTATTCGGAAAAAAAGGGTAAATTTTCCTCAACTTTTCTCTTATTTCCACCGACAACATGCATGAACGGATAAAACTTGAAAACCCCAGTTTCATTTACTCCTTCCATCGACATCCGATGCAGCTGTCGTCCTCCTCCGTTCCCGTCGTTGCTGGTGTGTGCATGTCGTTGATCATCCGCCGTTGTCTTCCTCATTTGCTCAAGATTTCAGGTCGCTACTCTCTCTCTCTCTCTTCCTTCTCAAATCGACGTCGGTCACCGTAGAAACGGGGAGGGGAGTAGCTCGTTTTGTTTTTTCTTCTTCTCATTGCTGACCATGTCTATGGGGTACGATTGAAGCTTGGGTTAACGTGTGATTTCTTCTTCCTCCCCTTCCATCACTACTGTTAAATACAAGAAGATGAGCAAATGTTTTCACTTTAATTTCTTTAAAGTGCAAGAAGACGAGCTTGGGCTTATAACTGAAGCTAATCTCAAGAAGGAGGCGAGATCTTTAAAAAAAGTGTTTCACTTTCTTTAATTTCTTTGCTTCTAAAATAATGAAACCAAAAAACTAATCTCAATGAAATTTATAATCCATAAAAGCACAGTGGCAGGAAGGTGTATGCAATCAAAAAACTGACAAAGACTAATGAGATTTTGGGGTTCGTAATGAGAGTGGAGAGAGTGAGAGTTTGAATTGGGGGAACAGGGCTTCGACTCAAATTTTCAGCGCCACTTGCGTGTCTACTGTCAGGGGCAAGGTCTTTTCACTCCTTTTTCTTTAAATGAATAAGGATAAAATTATAATTAAGTTCAATATCTCGCCGTCATATCCATGGACTATTTAAAGATTTTAAGGGACATCTTACTAATTGTATTCCTTATATGATACTCTACAGTAATTTACTTTAATTTTTTTCCTACACTTCCATTCAGTTTTAGTTTTAGTTTGTATTTTTACCTTTATTTTTGTCATTATTTCTCATCTCTCTTCTTTATAGAATTCTAAACAGTAAATCTTATCTTTTCAAAAGGACTTGATCTTGAGATTAAAGGTGTTAAATTCACTTATACGGCGTTAGCACCATTAATCTGACTTACGTGATTGCTGACTTGGAAATGTGACATAATAAAAAGAAAAAAATATAGACCGTAGATCCCTATACTTTTATTAAGTTTTGATTTTAATTTTTATATTTTTTTTTTGTATTTTTATCTAATCTTTATTGTTATCTAAAATATCGATCTCTATAATTTTAGAACAACTTAGACCTGAGGGTAATGGTGTTGTTAAATTCGCTTTTATGGCATTAACATCCATTAAAATTGATTTTTTATCTCCCTTTTTACAATCAATTTTAATTTGACATGGTAAGCCAGGTTAATGGTGTTAACTCCACATGAGTGAATATAACATTGTTAAGTTCAAGTTTGTACTTTTAAGAATATAGGGACCAACGATTTAAATTATATAAAAAAGAGGGACAAAAAATAATGGAAAAAAATAAGTGGAGACTAAAACTAAAATTTAATAAAAGTATAGAGATTTAGAGTGGGTTTAATCTTATTTTTTTCTACTAAAAGAAGTACGAATTAACATCTTTTTAATGTTATTTTATAATTTTGAATAGATTTTATAAATTATACAAATGATTAAAGAGTTGGTGGGTATAAAATCAAAACCCAGCTTGCTGTACGAGTTAAACAAGTTAACCAATTTAACTCACAAAAGGTTTTTAAAGAAACAAAAAATAATACTCACTTCAACATTAACTTTCTAATATTTGCCAAATAAAAAAAAACAAATATCTTGAATTATTATAATATATTAAACTTTAATAATATATGAATATTCCATCATAAAGAGTTAGTCACATCATGATAATACAATATTAACTAACACGATTAAGTCTAACATAAAAAGTTAATATTTCACAACGCAGTGAAACAGTGTTCAAATTTCTATCAAGGGAGATCTCACATTTAGTGCTCTTATGTGCTTTGACTAGAAGGACCCACGTTGGGTAATAAAAAATATTAAAGAGTGTTAGGTTTTGTAATTTTATTAAAAATTACTTTTTAAAATATAATGATATGTTGATTTGGATTTTAGGGTATTATTCTTAATATTAAAGCCAACTCACCTAACTCCCGAGGTCTCATTTAACTCAAAAATTTAATGAATTGAGTTCATTTAATCCTACTCAAAAATAAGCTTTTTTTTAAAAAAAAAAAATCCTCACTACTTAGCTCACTAAATTAATAGGTTAAACAAGACAGCTATCAGACTTGAGTTATAATCGGTCAAAAGATACCTACACTTTTTGAGATTGATGAATTGAGTTTGATTAGAAATCACTATAAATTAAAAACAAGTTAAATATGAAAACCGTTGATTTCATTACAAAACTACATTGGTACATAGGAAAAAGTCAATACAAATGCCACTAGTTATGCCTATAAAAGTTATTATCTTCGTTGCTTAATATAATATCTAGTTAATAAATTTGAGGAGATTGATGAAACTAAATAAATTATTTTAAAATATTTATATTTATCATTTTTCTTGAAATTAATTTGCTTAACTTATAAATTGATATACTCATCTGATCTTTAATATAATAATAGTTTATAGTGTAAATAATTAAGTCTCATATTAAGGAGCGGCACTTATCATATATTATAATTAATTTATTTATTTAATTTTATTAATCTCTTTAAATTAATTAACTATGTTTTATATTAAGTAATCAAAGGAGTAACTAGGAAAACTTCATTACTACCAAACTTTGACACATTTGCATATTAGGTAGAGTGACTCTGCTGCAACTTAAGCATGGAGTAGTACGCCCCTTTTGGTCCTATGGCCAATAACTCAGAGTGAGATCCTAATTCTTGTAACTTGCCATCCTTAATCACAGCTATGGAATCTACACTCTGTATTGTGGACAATCTATGAGCTATAACTACACATGTTCTTCTCGCCATCATCTTCTCCAGTGCTTCCTGCACCACATTCTCTGATACACTATCAAGAGCACTTGTTGCTTCATCTAACAGCAAGATTGATGGCTTCTTCAGGATTGCTCTCGCTATTGCTATCCTTTGCTTTTGTCCTCTTGATAGCTGCACTCCTCTTTCTCCACAATTTGTATCATATCCATCTTTCATTGAACTGATGCAATATATGCAGAAAGAAACAGATGTTATAGCATGTTTGAAATGGCTTAAATCTAATGGAAAAAATTAGTTTTGAATCCAAAGGCCAGTTTTGACCCAAAATATATGTTTGGAATGGCTTTTAGGAAAAATAATTCTCAAGTTGAAGCTGAAACAACCTTTTATAGCTTTTAGTTTTTGACTTTTTTTCATATTTGAACATTCTGAAATTAGTTTTTTAATATATTATTCAAATAAATTTCTATCGAACTGATTTTTTTTATAAAAGCCTATTCAAACATAAATCATATTATACTAATTAACTTTTATATCAACTTTAGTTTACAAAAGTCAGTTGAGATAAAAACTACTTTTGCAAACGTAAGTACAAATAATCCCTTAGTCTTGTTAAAACTGAAAGTAACTAATAAACTCAAGAGGGAAAAAGAGAGACCATAAGTGTGTGTATTGTGTACTTATGAACTCGAGAGCATATTTGTTACACAGATATTTTAGGGAGATCAGATCCTATTTATCATAATTAATTAATTTATCTCATTTTCTTAATCTATCTAAATTAATTAATTCTCTCTTATTAAGGACCGGAAGGAGTACCTTATGAACTCATGAGCATTTGCAAGATGAGCCGCCCTTCTGGTTTCTTCCTCTGATGCTTCCTTTGTCCCGTAAACGATGTTGTCGCGTATAGTTCCTGCGAATAGAGTAGGCTCCTGACTCACCAAGGCAATCTGTGATCTCAACTTTCTCAGATTGTATTCCTTAATGTCACAGTTATCTATAGATAGTGATCCTTTCACAGGGTCATAAAACCTTTCAATTAATCCAATAATAGTGGATTTCCCTGAGCCACTTTGTCCCACAAGTGCTATTGTTTTCCCAGATTCAATCTCAAGACCTAGACCCTTGAGTATCATTTGATTAGGCCTTGTTGGGTAAGCAAAGAACACATTCTGCAACTTTATGTTGCCCTTAATTGGCTTCTTTTTAGACTTCTTATGCGTATGGTCATCATCTTCTTCTTCATCTTCAGGTTCAATCTGAGTTTTCCTGTCCAAAATGGCAAAAATTGAACCAATGGCTCTCCCACTTTTGGCTATATCAGAAGTCATACTTGCCGTTTCTGCAATTTGTCTTCCAGTTCCCATCAAGATCAGAAAAACCTGCAAAAGGTTCTTTGATTCCACCAACCCTTGATTCAAAAGCCTCCCTCCATACCAAAAAGTGATAGTTATAGAAGCAGTTGTCAAGAACTGAGAAATTGACATGATCGAACCCGAAATCCACGATTGCTTGATGCTTTCTTTGTGAGGTCCTTTCATGGCAATCTTAAACAGATTCAGAATCCTTCTCTCTGATGAGAATGCTACAACAGTTCTATGGTTTATGGTAGCTTCCATTGCTAATTGACTTCCCTCTTTCTGAGCCTTTTGAGCTTTGACAGACATATTTTTCCTCAAAACACTTTTTGAATAGAAACAAGCAATGATCAAAGGCTGCATTGCAATCATCACAATAGCCACCCTCCATGAAACAACTAAGCCAAGTATAAAAGCCAGAGATGCCATAAAGAAAACTTGAATCAACAATGACATTCTTTCTGCAATGAGCGATCGAACCAAGTTAGCTTCATTCGCTAGCCGTGTACAAATTGCTGCACTAGTGTTATCTTCATGGTCAAACCATCCAATCTCAAAGGTCAAAACTTTAGCCAGCAAGTTTTCTCTTACTCTTTTCAACAATCTCTCTCCCATGACAGAGAAATTGTACTGCTGAATGAGACTTGAAATGATGTTCACAATCGCTAGAGTGCAAAAGATGATCGAGTACAACCTGATTTCGGATTTGATTCGATGTTTGTCTTTTATGAAGTAAACAGATGCAACAATTCCCAAGCAATATGAGTATATTGGTTGGCATATTCCAGATCCCATAGCTCCTAAACACCCAAGCAAAGCTTGCCTCCATTCAGGTGCATTCATGCGGATCAAGCGCCATTGCGAGAAACTTTGATCTGAATCAGAAGATTTCTTGTTATCGAAGTAATCATCGAGGGGAGAATCTGCAATGCTGAAAGAATAAATAGGGCTAAATGGCATAGCCGGGCTACTTTGCCAACTTGAATATGATGTTCTTGGAGCTTCTACATTTAGTGGACTTGTGTTTGTGTAGTAAATGGATTCCTCTTTGTTTTCAAGGGCTGATTGTTGCAATTGAAGCAGTTTGCTGTATGTTCCACCTTGTCCATTGTTGATTTGGATAAGTTCATCATGGGAACCTGATTCAATGACTTTTCCTGATTGAAGAACTACTATCAAGTCAGCCTTACGAATCGTTGAAAGGCGATGGGCCACGATGATTGTGGTTCTTCCTTGGGAAGCTAAATCCAGGGCTTCTTGTACTAATTTTTCAGACTGTGAATCAAGAGCACTGGTAGCTTCATCAAGTAGCAAGATTTTAGGGTTTCTTATCAGAGCCCTTGCTATGGCAATCCTTTGCCTTTGCCCTCCAGACAATTGGGTTCCTAGTTGCCCCACCTAGACAAAAAAATTAAATGAGGCATATTAGAATATATTAAAAAGTCCCACGTCAAGTAATTGGACAATGAATTGAAGGTATATATCCTTGAGATTTGAGGTAAATCCTATCAAATTGACTTAATCTATTTTAATAGAAAGACAAACCTAATTATATATCTAATTCTCAAAAAGTCTAATGTAGTCTTACCACCATCGATCTAGGACACACAAAAAAAGAGAAAAAGAAATGAAGGTTATGGACATGAGGTTTCTGAGCTTCAAAAAAAAGCAGAAGCCCATTCACAGATGAAAAAAAAAATAGTAGGAGGAGGAAAGAAAATTAGAATATACACACACACACACACACATATAAAAGTACCACATTAATTGGACGATGAATTGAAGGTTTATAAAGACAAATCTAATAACATATCTACTTCTCAAAAAGTTTAATAAGACATCAAATTCAATAATGGAGAATGATGCAAACTTAATGGCTTACTTGAGTTTCATATCCATCAACAAGTTTGACAATGAAATCATGTGCATTGGCAGCCCTTGCTGCATTTTCAACATCTTCCATTGAAGCTGCTTCATTTCCTAGTAGGATGTTATCTCTAATGGATGTTGCAAAAAGAATTGGCTCTTGATTTACCAGTCCCATCTGGGACCTTAACCACTTGACATGAAATTTCTTTATATCATGCCCATCAAGCAATATGCTTCCACTTATAGGATCATAAAACCTTTCAATCAAAGAGATTATTGTAGATTTCCCAGAACCACTCCCTCCAACAAGACCTACTGTTTTGCCTGCTCTAAATTTTAGATTGAGCCCTCTTAGAATTGAAGTATCTGGCCTTGATGGGTAGCTAAATTCAACATCTTTGAAAGTGATCTCTCCTCTCACATCCTTCAAAATCCTCCCCTTTTCTCTAGCAGAGTATATAAACGGTACTCGATCAATCATCCCATAAATTCGAGTAGCTGCAACTGTTGCCTCTGCTAAGGAAGCAAGACCTGGAAGTGCACTCATCAATGACCTGCACATGTTTTATGAATGAAGTCATGTGTATAGAATAACAAAGAAAAGGTATATGAATAACGTCATATATATATATATATATAAGGAAAAATTAATCTGAGACATTATACTTTCACATTGTTTTAATCAGGTTCTTATGGTATTCTCTTTTTATTAGATTCTCATAGTCTTACTTAATTTTTAATTAGGTCCTTGTAATTTCAGGTGACCAATAAAAATAAACTACAAAGATAGAATTAAAAATTCAGTGAAACTGTAAGTACTTAATAAAAAGAAAAAAAATTATATAGATTTGAATAAAAATTAGGTAAAACTATAGGACCAGATCAATTTTCCTTATATATAAAATAACAAAGAAAGAGAGAGAGCCTTAGAGAAACAATAAAGTTACTGTCATGTGATTTAGAGGTCACTTATTCATATCTTAGAAGCAAACTCTCCGCTTACATGATAAGGCTATGTATATATGTCCCTCAAATCTCACCTAGTAGGAGCCTTATGCTATGAGTCACTCTTTTTGTTTTATAGAATAACAAAGAAAAGGTTTAAAATGCATTTAGAATCTGATACTCACAATCCTCCCCAGATGATACAGATTTCAGCAACAAAAACTTTTCCACCACTTTCTCCTCTTTGAGAGACCAAAATGCTTCCAACCCATGTTTGGAATGCCCATGTTGCATAGATCAATCCAAAGCTTCCAATCACCACACCTTTGGTTGAACCAAGCTTAATGCCAACCTTCATGCTTGTTTCAAGAGCTGAGCCAAACCTCTCTAGTGTTTGTTTCTCTCCTACATATGAATATACCGTGCAAATCGATGAGATTGCTTGCTCTGCTATGCCACCTGCAACACCATAAGCATCCTTCATCTGACTTCCTAGCTCTTTTAGTTTCTTCCCAAATATGATTGCTGGCATTATCATCATAATTGAAAATGGAAATGCAGATACTGCTAATCTCCATGACAGAATTGAAGCTACTATGAAGCTTGAGAACACTGCTGAAAGGTGAACCAAACAAGAGGGTATCTGCAAGAAAAAAATAATACATGTTGATTGTTATCATATTCTCTGATAAAATACATTAGGGCTTTCTTCTCTCAAATTTGCTTTTTTAGTCCCTCTAGCTTCAAATCATAAGTTTTGGTCTATTTTAGATGGAAAGAAATTTGAGGGATCAAACTAACTAATGGTTTAAAATTTAAGGGACTAAAACTAAAATAAAGATAAATTTAAGGGATGAAAGATTTTATTACCCAAAACATAAATATATAATAGGAAGAAGAAAAAAGGGAATTATTTGATGAGGACCTTTTCAGACAAGGTGTCTTGAATGGTTTGAGCATCAGAAGATATGGTGGCAATAACTTGGAAGGTGGTGGAAGAGCCTGATTGGCTATCAAAGAAACCAACTTCTTGCCTAATGATTGATTTGAGATATGCAATTCTCATGCGAGATGTTTGTCTTTCTGCAGTTCTTGTCCAACATACTCCTTCTGCATATGTTAATCATAAAACAACTAATAATTACAAGATCTCTAGCCATTGAACTTTGTAGCTTGGATTTCTAGTCTTGCAAATCATTTTCTACACAGAAATACTCCCCCTAGTCCTAAATATAAGAGCAAGATAACTAATTTATAAATATTAAGAAAATTAGTTAAATTAGTTATTTGCAACAAATATGTGTTGATTTCCTAAAATACCCCATTTAATAATTACCCTAATTAATGGAAACTCTCTTTAATATATACATTCAATAGATATAACTTGAGAAAATTTTATGAATTTGAAAAATAAAAAAAATTGAGATTTTATATTTAGTACTAAAATAAATCTCTCAATTAGCTCATATATTTAGGACTGGAAGCAGGAAGGAGTAGCAAAAAAGCTTACCAATAAATGCAGATAAGCCCACTCCAATGGCAATATAGAGCAGCCTGAGAGCGTACTGAGAAAATGATCAAGAACATGAATTTTTCAGATGCCTTGGGGTTAAATCAGTGAGTTAGAGAAACTAGAAAGTACTATCAAAAACAGTAGCAGCAACCTTGTCTACAGAATGCTTGAAGGCATCATTCTGAGAATCAGACGTATGATTTGCATAGTCATCGATCAAACTGCCAAGAACAAGCATTGTGACAGAAGTTTGAAGGCCATCTCCAATGCAACCCAATGTCCCAAACGATAACAGTAACTTATCAACCCTATCTGCATAACGAAGAAACCCACCTTTTTTCTCCATCTCAAGAAAATTCCTTTCAAAGTAGATTCTCAGGGACAAGATCTTATATTATAGTTATAGATAACATTGTTCTCGTACGTACGTCTTTGCCTGACCCCAACAATTAGTGTACACTCAAATCTAAGGCTTTGGCCGGCAATTGTTGTGTACGCAAGCCGTGGACCTTCTTGCCGTCACAACAGGTGGCAATAATAATCATAGTTAATAATTTTGAACAAATCCTTCTTTTGGGATTATTATAATGGTTTTTTTTAATCGGTTTTAGTTTTGATATCCTTTTGAACTCATACGACATTGTCCATGCATGTTGGACAAGAATGATAAGTTACGACACAAATGGCAAGCTATGTCCGTTCAACTTTGCTTTTTTCACTCATAGCGTATATCAACCTCATCTTCTTGAGCATTAAGAGTGTGTTTGGATAGAGAGAAAATTAGAAAGTGTAGAAAATGGAGGGAGGAGAAAAATGGAGGGATAATGTTATCTCTCCATGTGTTTGTATAGAGGGTTGTATAGAGGGGAGAAAAAGGAGAAGAGATAAAATACATTATATTTATAACAGCAATAATATCCTCCATCGCAATCAAGAGAGAGATGGCAAAATATATTACCTCACAAACTATAGTAGTAAAACGTTTTATCCCCCACAAATAATAAAGAGGCTATTTTCAACCATTATGACCTCCCAATCACGGTAGCAATATGCCAAAGCTAACTCTCTCTTATATTTTATTTAAAAAATAAAAAAAATGAAAAATGATTTTTTTAATTCTATCAGTGCTAAAAATAGATGGTATAGATGTTCATACATTGATTCATGCAAATTTGATTACACAACCAAAACTATGTAATGGAGATTATATATAAACTGTTGTAGTTAGGATCATATTGGATTCACTTTACTGTACCAACCAAAAATACCTTAATCAAAGTAATCCTGTTACATGGCATAAGTGATCAATTGGGTGTGCATATTTCTTTTTTGACTTAGTCAAAAAATGTAGTTTACATATACATATCAATTTTGTGCCTGTTTGATTTTAAGCTAAACTATTGTTTAAAAAGTATTTTTAAACTAAAATATAGTTGAGGCTAAAAATTAAATAAATAGCTATCAAATATTTAGAAGAGCTTATACAGTAAATCATAATTTTAGGGGGTCTAAAACTATAGTTTTAGATAAATTTATGAGATTAGCTTATGGGTGAAAAAAATACTTTTAGGCTATATAATGACTATTTTGTCCCTGTCTTTTTTTCTCTACTATTGTATCCCATGCTTTTTTTTAATAATTTACTTATAAAAAAAGTTATTCTGATAATAACTACACAAACACTTATTTTTTTAGAATAATTTTTTTTTTAAAAGTTAGTCTTCATAATTTTTTTTCTAGAAGCTAAACCAAACGGCCATTCATCTTCTTCTTGTGTACAATAAGCTGTGAGTGGGTATATTTCATTTCCATTTACTGATCTGACAATGAAACTTACCTAATTATTAGTGTTTACGGGTGAAAGTTATGGTTTTATGACCTTTTCACTAAAACCATGTAAGTAAAGAACAAAGTGACATTCTCATGATTTTGACATGGTTTGAGAGCCAAGACCGTCTTGACAAAACATAACCAAAGCCATTTGTGGTATCTTCAGTTCCCTTGGGAGGATCGAAACGAAAGATTCTTAATTTATTTCAATAAATTTATATAACATATACCGCTGATGAATTAATAGTTTTGTCACACCATTTTTTCTTAACAATATTTATTATACTCCTCCGGACTTTAATATAAAAGAAATTAATTTTTTTAAATAAATTTATTTAAAAAAATAATTAATTTTTATAATTAGAACTAGAGGTAATAACTAAAGGGATGGTTGTGAGAGCTTTTATTAAGGATGAGACCTTCTGAAATGGCCAATAGTTCAGTTGTAGTGTTGGGATGATATCTAAGATATGCTTTGGCAAAACCATTGCATCACAACTAAGGATCCCCACAAATAAATCCATTAATGTCAACACATTTAAGTTTAGGTGGGTACCATTTGAAGTGTATATCCCTCTGTTTTTGAGCCAACATGTTTAACCTTACTTCAAACCCTTGTCATTTGGTAGGTAGGAAGTAGAAGCAAAAGTAGACTCATTTGGTACGATGGAAGTTACTTTCACTTACATTTTTACTTCTAATATTTTTTATTATTTCAATTATATCAGAAAAGTTAGGAATTGGGATGATAGAAGTGAAAATAAAATTTTTTGAACTATTTTATCCCAGTTATAAAATTCCTGGACAACTTTAATATTTCCCAATTTAAAAAAAATATATATCAATTTTATAATCATTTTTATTATATCAAATAAACTTTTAAAATATATTTTTATTTTTATTTTTTCTTCTACTCCTATCAAAAAATTTTACATCCTACCAAACTTACCGTAAAGAGTTCAGCCTACCGAAAAAGCAGGTTCATGGGCTAGCCTATCACGTCTAATCCACGTTCTTAGCTCGAACCTTATATGTCATTATGGGTATTTTGCCCTTATTTTAACACATTGCAAAGCTATTTGGTTTTTTATCATAAATATAATTATAACCCATTATATTTAAATAAATGATGGAGTGAGGGGAAAGTTCAAGGGCTAATATTTGATTGAAGAATTTATTGTAATATATATAAGAAAATTGATTTAAATCTTTTAGATATATAACATTTTTTCAAGACACAAATTTGTCTTGGAAAATTTTAACTTGCATCCATGATCTTTAGAAATTATATGTGGATAATGAATTTCGGGACGATTTGTATTTCTGTCTTGAACTATTTTTTTTTTTTTATAAAAATTTTTAAAAAGGGATTGGGTTCACCCACGATCTAAGAGCAGGATAAAATCTCCTTTCCTTCTAGGCGATACTAATATCGGGTAAGGCGAGCCGTCTATTACCCTCATGCATAAACCTAGGCACCCAAGAGTTAGGATACCTCCCTAAACGGTACGACTAGAACCACAATAAAATAGTATTCCCCAAAGATCAAATACGCCCTAAATAATCGTATATCTCACCTATTTATCAGTTAAATTCATAGAGGATAGGTTGTGAACTATTAGTTTCATTGAAAGCTCTAAATATGCAATTTTGCTTTGGAACTCAAGGTACAGACGAAGGCACAACTCGAGGTTTTAATTTTACTTTATTTTTTATTGACCACCTAATTTACTAAAAATTTATCTCTATTACATTTAGATCTTTCAATTTTGTTTTTTTCTTCCGGGGGTCGTGTTCAATTTGAACATCCTCGTCCGAGTTTTGAACCAAACACGTAAGCCCAAATCTGTTGTGAACGGGCCCTGTACGTATTACATTGATTCTTGAATACATCACAGATTTTTGTTTATAATTTATGAGATCTCGAGTTCAAACCTTGGTGTATATAAAAAAATTTTATTGGGAAACTCACCCATATAACCAAGTGCGCGACGCGGGTCAGATCCCGATGTAGTCGGTGCAAAGCTCTGGTGAACTGGATGGGCAACCAAAAAATATATAATATATATTTAATTAATTTAAATAAATTAAAAAATTATTAAGTTAGTTAGTTATATTAATTGTGTATTAATTTATCTATAATATCTCCTTTAATCCTGTATTTTTGAACTACTTTTAGTAGAAATCTCCTTAATATAAGTAATCATATATTTAAAACTAAAACAGACTCTCTATCTAACTCTTAGATTTAAGACTGAAAGGAGTATAATTTATACCCATCCAATACTTAATATAAGACTTAGTTTATAATATAATTTATACTATAAATTAAATCTTATATTAAAAATCAGAAGAATATTATATTAGTTTTTATGGGTAACCAAATGTTAATTCTCCTATAAATATACCTGTAAGTACTTTTTAAGTATAAAGATGTGAACTTAGTCTATTAAATATTTGAGATTAAACTCAAATAAATTTTTTACTAAAAAAAATAAGGAAAAATTTTAAAAAATATTTGCATTAGAGAAAAATACCTTATAATATTATAAGGGATGGTATACTATGTTGCAAGGATTCAAGAATAAATGATTTTTTTTTGAGTAAAAGAGAACGATCATTACTCAAAGGATAATTACAAAACCGACCCAGGCCAATGAACCTAGGCATAAAAGAATTACATAAAATAAGGAGATGAAGCTTGTGTTAATAGTATGATCAAAAACTTTAAAAGGCAGTTAATAAAAGTTAATACATATAATAAAGAATATATTTATATCCTATAAATATGTGAATTCGATTTTTATTATTGTTGTGAGAATTTTTTTAGTAGACAATCTTATAAATTTTTTATAAATATTATCTCAATTTTTAAATTATATTTTAATTTTAATAAAAAATTGATATTAATTTTACCTAAATTTGTGTGTAAAAAAACAACTTTGAAGGGCAGTTTTGTCAGGAGGAATTTCAGGTGTAAATAAATCTGAGAGAAACCCAAGGCAGAGAAAGTAAACCGTCCGTACGCAAACGGTGGTTCCATTTCCAAGGTTGCCAAAAGCGATAAATAAAATAAATAAACAAATTGTATTGTTCCCAAAATTACACATAGTGCCCTTAATTTCGTATTTTTATTATTGGGTATTAAAACGTTTTTTATTTAGTATATTTTAATATTCTTTTATTAAAATCAATCATATTTAAAATATTATCAAATATTAAATATAAATATATTTTTTAATAAAATTTTAAATATTTATTTACTACGCTCATGAGAAGTTAATCTTTTTTACTATACCTAAAGTCTTAAACCCGGTTAGTGGGGATCTAAAACTTAATATTATATCTAATTTTAATATAAGAGTTAGTTAATTTTTTTTAATATAAAAATTAATTTATTTTTTTAATAGATTAATAAAGCTAAATAAATCAGTTAATTATAACTAAATCGAACCCCTCAAGATAAATTTAGATTATATACTATTTAATCTATCCAAATTAGTCAATTAACTTTTATATTAGTTATAATCAACTAATTTATTTAATTTTTTTAATCTACCCATAAAACTTCAACTGACTCTTATACTTCTCTCGTCCTTAATATAGGAACTAATAAATTTTTTTATATAGATTAAGAAAATAAAATAAATTAATTAATTATGATCAATATAAAAATTAATTGACTAGTTTAGATAGATTAAAAATATATTATATGAATTCATCTTAAAATATTAATTTTATTTATAATTAATTAATATTTTTAATCTTTCTCAACAAAATTAACTTGACGTATTAAAAATGGACGTAGTATGTTATAATTAGGAATTTTATTTAGAGGGAGGGGTGGGCCCAAAATGGCCAACCGTGGGGCCTTGATAGCATCAAAGCACACAGGGGAGGATGCCCACGTTCAGCTTCCACTGTTCACACTCACATTTGTATTGGAATATGTGTGGCTGATATCGGTCAAATATATAACAAGTTATTAATCAAATCATATAAATTAATAAGTATTAGTTAAGGGATTAAATATATTTAAAATTAATAAAAAAATTAATTTACCCTTGTTAAATAATGTGTAAGAAAATAATAAAATTATTTTTTCAATATATTTTTGTTATATCTCACCTCTCTCTACTCATTTTCTTTCTTATATTTATAATTCACTACTTTTTTATGATAAGGATAAAATAAGAAAATATTTATTAATAACTGCTTTTATAAGATATTTTATATATTAGACGTAGAGGGAGAATGTATTATTCAAAGGAGGAATGACTCAAAAAGTCTTTGAAATACTCCTTCAATTTATAAAAAAATACTTGACCGTTATTTAATATAAGAGTTAATTTTTTTTAAATAAATTAAAAAAATCTGATAAATTAATTAATTATGATAAAATTTAACCCCTCAAAATAAATTCATATTATATACTCATTAATATACATAAATTAGTCAACTTGTTATTATATTAGTTATAATTAATTGATTTATTTAGCATATTTAATCTATCTAAAAAAATCAACTAACAATTATATTAAATCCTAAAGTACTACATTAATTATAATGAATTAATTACTTATAAAGTTTAATTGTATAGGTTGGCAAAAAAAATTGTATAGAAAGGTAAAATAGGGAAACAAATATTAAATGCTTTAATTTTTTTTAATTTAACTTTTATTTTAGATTGAAGGATTATGCCTATCCCATAATAAGATCTCGAAATGGCCTAATTCATCTTAAATCTCCAGTGACTCTTAGGGCATTAATTTTTGTTGCAAAATGACCATGTTGCCCATAGTTAAAAAAAGAAAAAAAAAACAGCTCCTCCGCACAGTTGAGAATTATTGGAAAGGTGGTGACTTAGATATTAATGGCTATTTCACTTCAAAAAATAACAAGTTTTATTAAATGAAATTACGACAAAATCTTAAGCAATAGTAATAATTAACATTTACAAGTTTTAAGAAGCTAATCAAATATTTTAAATTAAAAATATAAATTTGTTTTAAAAAATGGGAGTAAGAAACAGGAGGGGATGTTCTTAACTAGGTACAGAAGGAAGCAATAACAATATTTTAATAAAGGTAAAAATTCTCGAGAGGCAGAAACTGCAATACCAAGGGTTGGGAAGGGGACAAAAAATCCCGTTAGTTTTGATAGTTATGGAGTCCAATTTGGTGGTTGTCGGGCAATTAAGCGATTAATCATAATTAAATATTAATTAAAATAACATAAAACATGGTACTATAGTACAACCACTTTTTAGTAATAATCCAAAAATAATAATTTAAATGACCACTTTTTTTGTTTTGTGGGTCTTGTGTTGAGGCACAAGACATGGAATCGAAAGGCCATAAGCCATCTTGGTTTGTGAGCTCTCACACCCATAAGCTCTCGTTTTTTGGTCCCATTCCATAGTCAAGAATCCCCAGAGCATCCGATGATCACTATTTTTTTCTTAGAGAAAAGATTTTGTCTCACTTCTTTAATTTCTTTCTTTTATTCCCCCCACTTTCTCTTTTAATTTCTCCACAAAAGATGAAGCAACACAATGATGGGGTAATTGATTAATTATTGTCCGTGTCTTGCATTATTCCATTTTTCTTTTTTATATAAATATATAATTGAGTTAAATTTAAATATCGTCAAATTTAATTAGAAATAACTCTTATAAAAATAATTTTTATATTCACACGTAGACATATGCATATGTATTATTCAACTTTTTAATTAGTAAAAAATTTTCACAATTGAAATTAGTGTGAGGCTAAAATATACGAATATTTACACCAAAAAACTAAATTAGGGTTAAAGGCTAAATTGTCCATAACTCTTCTGAACTTTATGTCAGGTATAAATAACCTTTTTAATATAAAAAAATTATAAAAAAAAAATTGTCTAGACTCTAATATTTATGGAAATAACTCTTATACAATTAGTTTTGTTTATTATAAATACACAACTTCTACAATATAGGATCTTTTCACAAGTTTATTATGCTTGGTTGAAATATAGTGAAACCATGGTTTCTATTCCAAGGAGTGCTTTTTTGGATGTATCCAAGCATGTGCGTAATCTTTTATCTATAATTTTTTTTAAATTATTTTTTATTTAAAAATATTTGCTTTTAAAAAATTAAATTTAGACAATTTAAATTTAATAAATTTTTAATGCTCATCAAAATAATGAATATCTAAACTGATTCCATCATTTAATGGCATAAAAACCTCTATAAATAAATAGGAGATTGTTAATTCGAGCTCACATGTCATAACCGGAAAACAAAAGAAAACAGATCCAACAGTAGAATAAAATTGTGCGTGTGTATATACATATATGGGATAGGGCAACATCAGGGGGCACGTGTCGAAACCCTAGAGCAAGAAGGAGGGGAAAGGGATAGAAGGGAGAGGAAAGAGACAGAGAATTTTGGTTGGTTGTACACCCAGTTCATCAGAACTTTGCCCCGACTATATCCGGATTAGACTCGCGTCGCGTACCTAGCTATGGTGGGTGAGTCTCCCAACGGGAATTTTCTGCGTACGCTAAGGCTCAAACTCGAGACTTCATTTAAGTGATCCTGTTAGTATGAAATGGTACACACAATCAGTGTTCTGTTGCTTGTGTTGACGACCAACCCAGAAAGTTCAAAGTTGAAACCTTTCTCTTCTTACTTTCTTTGTTCCTTTTTTTCCGGTGAACATGGAATCACTATCACCTTCACTATTCTCAGTTTCTCACCATCTCACATTTGGATCCCATCCAATTTAACATAAAGTCATATTTTTACAATCTTGTAAATATTTCTCTCATCATCATCGTTAATATATAATATATTTAATTAATTTAATTAAATTAATAAAATTTATTAAATTAGTTAATATAATTTATTTTTTTAAAATACTTTAATCATTTTTTTAATTTTTTCTCTATATTATTTAATTATTATTGAGAGAGTATCAATAAGAATAATTTAAAAAAATTGATAAATATAAATAATAGATCTTATATTTAGGATTATAATTAACTCCATAATTAAAATTTATTTTTAGGATAAGAGGAGTACAAAGGATTTCTCTCTATTTTTTTTAAGTTACATACAAAGTCTCGATAAATTAGATTTCTAAGACACATAATTAAGGTCCCTGCAAGTCTTTAAGGTTTGAAAAATTCTTACAAGAATACTTATATACTCGTTCGATTTTTAGTATAATATATAATTAAAAAATTAATCTTAATTTAAATATAAGATATATTTTTTATATTTATCAATATTTTTTTAAATTATTCTTACGATACTCTTTTAACAATAATTAAATAATAAGAAAAAAAGAGAGTTAACCACAATGATTAAAATATTTTAAAAAAATAATATCATATTTACTAGACATTTATGAGTTGAGTTCCATCTTTGCAACTAAATAACTTTTGTAAATATGATCTAATTTTATATTATTGTATCTCCAACTAAACTTATAAGTGTAAGCATGTATAATGTGAAAGATATTTAGGTTTCAAACAGCAATTTGTTGATATTCGTTCCTCTCTTTAATATAAAAATTAATTAATATTTTTAAATAGATTTAAAAAATTAAATAAATTAGATAATTATAACTAAATATAACCCCTCAAAACGAATTCATATTATATACTCATTAATTTATCTAAATTATTCAACTAGTTCTATATATTAGTTATAATTAAAAGAGTTATTTAATTTTCTTAATTTAACAAAAAAATTAATTAACTCTTATATTAATTATTATATTTAGTAATTACTTTTTAAAAAAAATAAAAATAAGTTGTAAATATCATTTTAATTGCAAATTGAGCTCCATTTAGAATTCAAATGTCTTACTTATAACTAAAACCCCTAAATTATAGCTATTCTACTTGATATTTACAAACTCATAAATAATCTATTAATTATTTACACCTATTCTTAGACAATCTATTAATTATCTGCCGACTACAGAATGAAACTGTTTCACTTCCCACCTAAACTCATAAAGGTTATGGCCCTTAATTTATAAAATGAAACAAACAATTTAATTAAATGCATTAATAATATTTTTTAATTTTTTTAAAAAAAATATCTTAATTATAAGAGTCAATTAATATTTTAAATAAATTTAAAAAATTAAATTAATCAATTAATTATAAATAAAATCTAATATTTTAAAATAAATTTATATCATATATTATTCAATCTATTTAAATTAATTAATTTTTATATTAATTATAATTAATTAATTAATTTTTTAAATTTATCTAAAAAAAATTAACTGTTGGCCTCTTATAAAACCGGGATACTTTAATAAAACAAAAAAAAAGGCGGGAACAAAACGAAATTAAATAAAAAAATAAAAAGTCTGTACGATCAGACGCTGTGTGCTCAATCCTCAGTCAGCCACCTGCCACCCCGTAGAACGGCGCAGAAGATGGTGGCTACCCTTTAAGTTTTAACCGGCGGTATCCCACGCCCTCTCTCTCTCTCTCCCACACACACTTCATATCAAGCATCAACAATTAATAATTAATAAATAAAATAAACAGAAATTGCAGTGCCAGGAGGAGGATAATAAACAGCAAAGAACAAAATCCCACAGAAAAAGACAAACCAAGAATTTCAGATACTTAAAAATGATGATGATTTTTTTTTGTTACAAAAAAAAAAATGATGATGATGATGAAGAAGAAAGAGTAATAACTAGCTATGCACATGAGGTTCGTTCCCCATCCATCTCTGTGATGCTAGGGATTTTACAAAATCTAGTCTAAAAAACTACTTTATAATTAATTTTTTCTCGAATCTGCTAAAATAATCACGCCCAATCGTCAAATATTATCTGTTAATTCCTTCCCACTTCTCCTCCGTCACTTCTTCTGTCATCATCATCATCATTACCCTCTCCACCGCCGTTTTCGCTGCTACTGCTCTGTATGTCATGCTTCTGTTCTTCGCCGCCGCCGCTACCTACTCTATTCTTACCCTCCACCACATAGTCGTCGTCCTCGTCATTACTAGCTTTACAGTCTGCCACATCAACGGCTTCTCCACCTGGCTGCGGCTTCTGACCCACGATCGGAAGTGGCTCCGTCAGTTGCCTCCCATCTCGAGGCGGAGAAAACATCACCGGCAAGTAATGCTCCGCCTCGCATGGGAACTTTGAGTTCTTGAAATGCTCTTTTAACGCTTCCAAACCCTTCTCACAACAGAAAATGAACATGAACAACAAACTTGGATATGGCAATTGAATGATGAAACTCGTGCATTATTATTATTCTTAATCTTATTCTTTTTTTTTTTGATAGTGTATTCTTAATCTTATTCTTATTATTATTATACCTGAACCCTCGCGTATGTAACTTCGCATATTTTTCTGGAGTTGAAAACTTCCCAATGTTGAAGATGAAATGTTTTATACAGTCTCAACGTCGCCTCCGGTGAAGTCATGTTCACAAACCCATACCCCACGTTACACTTGTTGCTGTTTCAAGTTTTAAAAATTAAAAATCGAGATCCATGTAAGAACTAATTAAGAAGAATAACTCATTTTCCAGATATGAACATGAAATGAAGCATACTTGAAATCAATGGGGAGGTAAACGAAATCGTAAGACGACAATGGTTGGTCGTCGCCGTCGCCGCCATGGCCTATCTGCTCGTTGCAGTGAATGCAGTGGTTGTCCAACATGTTCAATAGTAGCTTCTGACTGAAACACACGCAGGCATGGGTTTAAATGATTATTTTATTCATTAAAAATAGGGAGAGAAAGAACAGAAGATTGTTGAATATAGTCAACTATAAATGGTGACGGACAATCATGATGGTGAAGAAAGTTGCAGACGAACCTGTACTTATTGGGTATGTTCTTGATCATGACAGTAGTTCTCGAATCTTTGCAACTCGATTCCACAATCGCATCTTCCTTAATTAGAAACCGGCTCTCCTGCTTCTTCCCTCGTTTCCCCTTCCAATTCCTACTTCTGGGTTGCTGCTTCGTGCTTCCCGCCACCGCCTCGCCGCCACAGTTCTTCAAGGCGGCGTTTCTCGACGCAGGCCCTTCCGATTGCTTCTCTTCTACTACCCCACTAAAGTTCGTCGTTTCCAGAGAAACAGAATTCACACTCTCCAGATTAGTGTCTGTGTTTCCGTTAGCTTTGTTTGGAGCTGTTTTCCTGGGCAACGATGGGGGCTGATGAGGAAGATGAGCACGAGGAGAAGGAAGAGGAGAAAAACGACGTGCGTTTTTGTGGGCCAATGGGGGCGAAGGAGGAGGAGGAGGAGGAGATTGAGGTTGGAAATTGAACGGCATTGCGTTTTTGGAGATTGTAGTAGTAGGATGGTGGTGGTGGTGGTGGTGGTGGTGGTTGAAGGGCTTCCGGCCATGACCACCGGGACGACTGAACTCAATCACAACGGCTTTACCGTAAATTTCTTTGCCGTTCATCTCATTCAAGGCCTTAGCGGCATCTCTAATGTCAAAGAACTCCACAAATCTCTGATTCTTCTTCAATGGCGTCTCTCTCAGTTCCCTCACAGGACCTAAAAAACAACATAATTATTATTAAAAAGAAAAGAAGGCCAAGAAAGGACCAAAAAGAAAGTGGCGTGAGGACCACAGTCGAAAACGTCATAAAAAGTAGATAAAAAGAGTGAGATAGAGACATATCATCAAGTCTGTGAATGTTTCCCACAACACAAAACAAACCCCCCTGGCATTATAAGTATTTAGTCAACAGTCCCCACCACAAAAGAGAAAAAAAAAAAGTCAGTCCTCTCTCTCCGACATGGTTGAACCAGCAAAACGACATAAGCCCAATAGCTTTCTTTCTTTCAAAAAACCCTTACTTTCCGATCTCATCATCTTCATGGGCTACCCAATTAAAGCAAAATGCAAACCGACGAAATGAAACATAAAAGGCAATCATGAAATTTACTCCGAGAAAAACTTGAAAAAAAAAAATGGGATGGAACGTTTAATTTACCAAATGCCTCGAACGTGTGTCGGAGGGTCTCTGCGGGAATTTCCGAATCCAAATTGAAAATCACGATGGTTCCCTGGTTTTGGCCATGAGGGACGGCGTTGTGAGCTGGGACAATGAACTGGGCCCACACTGCACGACCGGCGACCAGCCCACGCGCCGTCGGGGGAGGCGTCGGAAGTGGGGCGGTGGTGAAGGAGTGATAATCCGGCTCCAACGCCGAATTGTGAGACTTAAACACGGGGCAATAGAAATTACGAAGCCTGGTTTGTTGTTGCATGTGCTGCTTTCGAATCGCCATTAACGCCGTCTCTGCATGTCTCAGGTCGTAGAAATGAACAGTCACTATTCCTTCTCGAATCCTCTCCATTTGTACTCCTCTTACATCCCCAAAGACTTCCAATTCCCTCCTCAACATCGACTCGCTCGCCCCCTCCGCCGGCACCGAACTAAGCAACAGCGACCGCTTGGGCGAGTGGGAGCCTGATGACGACGGAGCCACCGGCGAAGCCACTGAGCTAACGTACGCCGACGCGGGGGAGAACAACGGCGGATACGGAACACCAACCGGAGCAGCATTACAAAAAGGCAATGGCTGAAGCTGAACTCCGGTAGTGGGTGCGCAAGGGTAGAACAGTTGAGCCGGCGGCCTGTACAACGTTTGATTTCTCGGCGTGAACTCTTCCGCTCGTGGGTCCAAGCTCCCCGGAAACCGGACGATACCACCGGTTTCGCCCATGGAAAAGAAAAAAACCGGCGGAAAACAGAGAGAAACTAAACTGGTTTCCCCGGCAAAATGGGGGGAAGGTGAAAAAATGAAACCGAAATCAGTATTTTTTTTTCTTTGTATGATTACGAAGCAAAAATAAAACCCAAAAAGAAAAACCGTACGTGTGCCTCCGGCTAGCTTCCTGGCTGTGTTCTTTTTACAACTAATAATAACGCCTATGGGGTTACAGAGTTACAGGCTAGTTAACGTTTATGGGTGGCTTTGGAAAATCACTCGCTTCACAGTCACTGGTTAGAGGAGAAAGAAAAAAGCAGAGAACAGAGAAAAGAGAGGGAAGGAAGCGGTGGTGGAATTTCTCTGTTTCCTCATTCTCCACTTTCCTTCGAGGCCAAAGTTGCTAAAAATGTCCTTTGGCCAGCATCTGAGAAAGGACGGTGGTGAAATGACGGAACTGCCCTTGTGGTAGTCGTGTATTGGAACTCGGGTTCACGATTTTGTGTGTGCGTGGGGGGCTTTTGGCATCCCAGGCTGGATTTGAGTGGTGGGGATTGGGTAAGGGGGAGAAATGAGGAGGAATGTCATCCGTGCACGTGGCGATGGTGGGGGGAATTGTCCAGTCATGGCAAAATAAAAATATATAGTACTAGGCCAATACTAAGGTTTGTTAAAATCGGACTATGATAATAATAATGTGCCTTTGCCTGCTCTGCTCCACCGTACTTTTTTTCATGTTCGTGTTTTGACTACTCGTCGTTCCCCTTTTTCATAATTTTCTTTGTTTGACACCTCTCCGCCTCTCGTTTCCAAGTTTACTTTGTCTCCCTCCCCACCTTTTTTTTCCTCCAAATTTCATTTAGGAGTTTAGATAGATTTTTAAAAATAAAAATTATAAAAAAAATATTTTTAGACAATTTAAAAAAAATTAAAGAAAAACTTATAGAAAAAAAAAATATTTTGAATAAATAAATATTTAAATAATTATTATAAAAAAAAATTATTAAAGATAAATTATTAAAAAATATATGTGATAAAAAAAATACCATCGCCAGCACATTCTACTTATCAGTATTTATTTTCTTTCCTCTTCTTCTTCCACAACAACATGCTCCAAGATAGGATGACAACGAGAGCAACTCCAACACAAAGTAACTCAACGACAGGGCGATCGGGGCAGGGAGACTTAGTGCCAGGCCGAGTCAGAGTCTTCTTCCCTCCATGGAAGGGCTTTCAGGCAGGGAGACTCAGCGACAGAGCAGGATGGCGGGCGAAACCATAACCAACATCAACAGCAAGCTCAACAATAATGGCACAACAACTTAGCGGCAACGAAAGACAGGGAGAAAAGTATAAGAGGGTGTCAGAAAAAGTAAAAATAAAATAATAAATAGGTAGTATATAAGTTATTTTAATATTCTATAAGTTATTCATATGATAGACTATAGTTTTAAATTATGGTTTGGTTCATAAGCTATTTTAGATAAATATGACTTTTTATTTTAAAATTTTTCCAAACCAAAATTTAAACCAAAAATATTTTTAAAATATAGGTTTTGGGGTTATCCAAACATACACTTAACTTTAATTTGTGTAAGATTTTATTTTAAATATAACATGTTTTAGTTATTTAATTCTTGAAATTTAATATTTGAATTATATATTTTAATTTGACAACATTGGTTAAAAGTATATGTTCAAAAATTTTATTAGTCATAGAGCGTGAAATATTTTCATACCCCAAAAAATAGTACTCTGAATAATTTTATAGATAAAAAATACCGGTGCTTCAATTCATATCATTTTAAAAAATAAGATTTTGAAATAAATACTTTTAACTGATTTTTTCTTATAATTTTTTTTAAAAAATATAAGTACATAAATTGTTCAGTTAAAAATTTATTTAGAGGCTAATACAATATTTAGTTTCTTAAGTTTGTACCAATTTCAATTTTAATCTATCGATTTTTAAACTGAGTTTTGGTCCCTACAAAATATTGTTTAAATTTTTATTAAATTATAGAGACGAATATTTTAAATAGAAAAAAATTTGATAAACTAAAATTTATAGTTTAAAATTTAAAAAATTAAAATTAAAATTAGAATAAATTTAAAGAACTATATATTATATTAACCTATTTATTTATTTATTAGTTGATTGGTGATCATTAACAATGAAATGCCACACAAAAGGTTAAATCATTATAATCAAATTACTATAAAATATTATTTTTTATGTTAAATATAGAAGTTAATTTATTATTTTATATAAATTAAAAGAATATGAGTATTAATTTTTTTTAAATATTTATTTTTAATTATTTATATTAAAAACTAGTTATATGGATTGCATAAATTAATGTCCGCAATTAATATGAGTAGTTCTAAAAAAAGGTAATAAATGAGGGAGACAAAAAAGTGATTTTTTGTTTATTTAACTTTTTTCATAAACTTTACTAGATTCTGTCTATGCTCATTCATCTAATATTTTGTCATATGTTTCAATAATATTTAAAAATAATAAGTAAAATAAAGTTGAAAATTTTAACTAGTGATAAAAAGATATATAGATTGGAGGAAAATTTTAGTCCTGCCATAGGCAAGATGTTTAGTGGTGGATACAAGTTAAGTGGGATATGAAGATCATAAACTTTGTAATCCACATTTAATCGATTTAATTCAAAAATCTAAAATCATGAATTATATTAAAAAAAATTAATATTGCGATTATTATTTTTTATTAAAACTAGGAACAAATGTTTAAAATTTTATGATCAAGTTAGAAGAAACTTACTATTAAACTTTACTAATAACTTTTTTTTATGAAGTGTATCGTTAAATTCTTTTTTTTTAAATATTAATAATAAGCTTTTACACGTGACTCGTTTAACAATCATGAAAGCTTAGTTAAAACTTGAAAAGTTATAACGCTTTAAGAATAAAATTGTTTTGGGACCTTCCTTCTCTTCCATTTAAGTCATTCAAAATGAGAAGAAGGAAAACAAAAGCAAGTCGAATAGTAATGAATACTTCTTAATCAATAAAATTCCTTTATATATATTTTTATCTATGCGATGATTTAGGCTGGGTATATGATAGTATCTAAAACATATACTCATATTTTTAACTAATTTATAGATTCTAAAAATAGTAAATTAACTATTTATAATTAATATATAGATAATTTGTTATATCACTTCTAATGAATGAAGCCCCGATAAGCTCGTATGAGAGTTGGTTTAGTGCGTGTTTGGAAGATAATAAATTTTAGTTTTAAAATGGCTTCTGACCCAAATTTTAGTTTGGAGAAATTTTAAAACAAACAGTCATATTTGTTCAAAAAGGTTTTTAGACCAAACCATGGCTTTAGATAAGTTATTGGGAGTAGCTTCCGGAACAGTAAAAAAGCTTATAGACTACTTAATTATTATTTTACCCTTATTTTTTCTCCCACTCTCTCTCCTCTCTCCCTATTCTCTCTTCCAAGTCACCGTCTTCTTCTCTTCACTGTCGCCGTCTCTATGCCTTCGGCGTTATCGCTAAGGCTCGTCGTTGCCATCCTGTGCCTTTTCTGCTGAGCTCGTCGTCACCGTAGAAGAAGAAGTCGCTGGCCACTGTCTCGCCGTGGAGGAAAATGTTGCTGGTCTCACCGTGGAACGTCGTTGTCTAGCCCTATGCCCGCTGAGCTCGTCATCGTCGGTAGAAGAAAGAAGAGGAAAGACGATGACTACGTGTGCGTGCGTGCGAGGGAAGAAGAAAGAGGAATGTGAACAATAACCGTGAACAGTACTTTCAACAATATCTCTAATGGATAATTAATATTTTTTTATCTTATACCCTTTTAATAATTTACTAATAACAAAAGTCATTCTGCTAATAATTATCTAAATACTCATTTATTCAGAACTATTTTTTTTCTATAAATTTTTCTCTAAAAGCTGTCCAAAAATCTTTTTTTTATAAGTATATTTTCAAAAATTTATCTAAACAAGCCTTTAATTGCCCTAACTATAGAGGGCACCTTCCACTTACCCCTTAAACCTCGCTATTTAATGATTAAAATTTAATATAGGGAAGATAAAAGTGTCATAATAAATGTAATGTTATTATAAATAGTCTCATGGTTAATATTAATTTTTTTAAAAAAATCTACTGTACGAGTATATTAGTCAATATTTTTATTAGTAGATAACTTAAACTTACCTAAAAATACAATGCTATTATAAGGAAAACAATTTTAAATGACTATCTGAATATGTGAGATTTAAATATTATCGAATTAATTATGAATAATTTTTTTAAAAATATTTTTTATATTTAAATATAAATTTAAACTCGAGATATCATGTTTAAATTGCTAAAATTCTATTCACTTAGACTAACATTTATTAGTTATAAAAAAAGTTTTAATATATGAGATAAGGGGGAATGATATATTATATTCACAATCAACTTAAAAACTTTAAATATAAAATTTATATTAAAGATAAAAGAGAGTATACACGTTAAGACCTTGCTTGTTTTACGTGATTTTTTTTTAAAAAAAATCAAACATAGCACTTGGTTAAATTCTCTCGATAATCCATTCAATTAAGTGTGTGTTTGAAACTGTGGTTTGAAAAGTTTTTTTGGGTAAAATTTTAGTTTAAATTTTTTTTATACAAACAGTTATATTTGTTCATAAGTAATTTTGAGCAAAACTATAATTTTAAATAAGCTACTGAAACTAGCTGTTAGAACAGTAAAAGAGCTTATGGACTATCTAATTACTATCTTACCCCTATTTTTTCTTACATCTTCTCTCATCTCTACCTTCTCTACTCTCTTTTCTCTCATCTCTCTTCTCCACCCTATCTCCTCTCTACACTCTCTCCTCTCTCCTCTCTCTTCTCTATCCTCTCTCCTCTCTTTTACTTTTAATCAAATAATACATTTTTTTAATAATTTATCAATATAAAAAAGTATTCTATTACTAATTATTTAAATATCTCTATTTTTAAAATTTATTATTTTTAAAATTTATTCTTCTTAAATCTGTTATCTAAAATGTATTCTTTCTAAATTTTATTTTTTAAAAATTAATCTAAATAGCCCTAAAGCTCATCATAAATTGACAATGATCATGTTTTGTTTTCCTTGACGAAAGTAAAAGATATTTGAGATAATGGTGTGGGAAATGGGGATCCATTAATGCGTGGTGTTGGGAGTACCAAAAAGTAAAATATTCTCCATCCTATGATTTTGATTCTTTGCATGTAGTTGTCTCTTCCCCTTCCACGTTTTCCATTGTCCTTGTCCCTTAACCCTCTAGTTTACTTTACATTATTATTATTACTACCTTCAATTCCTTTTATATGATATACTTTAAAGACGTTTAAATATTATATGAATTTTTTTAACTCATAATTAATTATATATCATTTTCATCTCTTTTTTTCACTTATTTTTTTTTATCTTTTTCCATTCATTTTCTCTCCTACTTACTTTTTTCATAAATAAAAATATTTTAAAAAAACTATAATTTTTATATATTTATTATTTCTAATTAATTCTAACTAACTGTTATTCAATTATTTATATTTTATAAAAGTAGCATATTAAACTACACAAAACTCCTTTTTACACTTTGCACTATATATATATGCTGATAATCCCTAATTATTAATTTTATTTTTGTGAGTATATAGCCTCCTCAAACTTTTATTTTTGATTTAAAAGTACTCGTAGTAATAATCTAGGGTTATAAGTAAGATCGAATTTATAATTTTTTATTTATCTACTTTCGTGTCTTTAAGCTATAAAATTATTGGCAACTCCCTCAAATTTTAGTTGATATATGGATAACCTCCTAAATTTAAGTTGGGTGTGGATGAGTGATGTAAAAAAATTAATTGTATGGAAAATATATACATAAATATAAGAGTTTTGGGGTTTATTTATAAAATTTTAAAGGTTGAGATGGTTATTTTTACGCAATGCAAAATTTTAAGAAATTATGTATAATTTAGCTTATTATTATTATTCCCTTATATTATTTATTATACATTTGTACTCTCTCCACTATGGCATGATGCTACCACATACTTATCCCCAAATATTTACACGTTTGTCTCTTCATTCCACTCTGTTCAAGCCTTTCGTGCCCTATACCTTCGTGCCAAGCAGGTACGGATTCATGAATGTAATCTCCTATATTCCAATATTTATATTATTCATATATATTATAAAATTTATTTATAGAGTAACACGTTGAGATTTATAGCCAACTTGTCAGGTGAGGTCCATGCTCTCTCATGTTGTTTATTTCTTTGGGACTTAGTGTAATTTTTTTGTTTATTTTTTCATTTTTTTCACGTCCTTCATTGTTAAGGATAATAATAGTATATAGTTAGAATAATATAGATGAATATATTAAGATGGACTTGCAGTTATACAAAAATAATAAGATTCACAATAAATTTATAAGAAATAGTTTGTGTTATGTCTATTAAAAAAAATACTAGAAAATCATACGAGATAGTTTAGATATATATAAATTTTTGTAGATATATTGATGACTATAATAAATTAGATGGATAATATAGAATTTTTCAAAAATTGATAGGAAAAGATCGAATAGAATATTTAATAAAATTATTAAATGAAATCTTTTAATTAATATTAAGGTTGCACATAGGCAGGCAGAATTCTTGCTCAATGCTCAACCTGAATAATGAATGAGCTATATTTTACATCTTGTTACTTAGCCATAGTTAACAATATAACTAAAAAATTAGTTGTTGGTATAACACAATAATATTATGCGATTCATATAACTAATTTATTTAGTGAGATAAGATGTGTTGTTACTCACTACTTCATCAAGATCTAAATATTAAAAAAGTAAATATGATATTAATAAAAAATTTAAATTATTATTTTGAAAAGATTGCCAAAAAATTATCCATCATAAAATTTATTACTTGTGCCTAAGGATCTAAGTCTTAAGTAAATATAATTTTTTTAACTGTGTACAATATATCTTTAACTATATAAAAATATATTTTATTTTATACATAATTAAAAATATATCATATATTACATTAACTAAAGATAAATTATATAAAAATTATTAAATAAATTTTAGATACTAAACAATAAATCTTGCAGCAAGGATCTTTCAGAAACTTTTCCTATTTTTTATTCTATAAGTCTCATATAATAAACTAATAAAGTAAAGTTTCAAATTAAATTTCTCTTTATACAATTTTCTTAAATCTCCTTTACAAATAAATCTCTCATAAAATCAAATTCAAATTTAAAATCGCTTGAATTTTTTTAAAAATTCTTTTTTTATAGATATATTATTTTATTATTAATTAACATACTATATGTGTGTATATACTTATTTATATTTTTTTAATAAAAAAAGATGTAATATGTATTAAAAAAAAAGATTGTGAGACCAAATCTTTTTGGGCCGAGAATGAGGACAAGAAGATGTGGAGGTGAGCAAAGCAGGGAATGCTCCCTAGTGGGAATACAGAAATAGTATGAATGGGGGCTGTAGCAACTAGCCCCTATATGTCCCCACCTTTTATTTACTATTATCCTTTTGAAAAAATTAGTCCAAAAGACTAAGGGAGTGTTTGGTTCGAAGGACGTGGAGGGGAGGGGAGGGAATAGAAGGAAAGAAAAGGGAGGAGAGAGTTGAATGTGTTTCCTTATTTTGGTTTGATTAAAAGGGGAGGGAGGTAATATATTTTTAATGATCTTTTGAGAGAAGAAAAGAGAATGATATGATTAATTTATTATTATATTTTTATTATTATCGATAAATTTGTGTATAGAAACTTGATTTTTTTTACAAAAATTGAGTTGTATAATAAAAAAAATCAAGTGATGGTGAAAAATTGATCTCGACCTTTTTACGGTTTTAAAACTTAGGTATTTGAAAGAAACTCGAGTTTTACAATACTTCTTACTAGTAAAACTTGAGTTCTTTAGTTAAAACTCAATTTGATTAGTTAGAGGCATTATATAACTCGAATTTTTATCTAAAACTTAAATCTTATCATCTTAAAACTGGAGTTATCTTTTATAACTCGATTGCAATTGAATGATAAATCCGTTTTCTCCCCGAGCACATATAGATTAGATTGATAATAGTTGTAGACATTATCAATAATACTAAAAATATATATTCCTTGATAATATTTAAAATGTATATTTATTTTGAGCATCTATCTAAATATATAAAAATGATTGTTAATACTCAAGTGAGGCCTGCTTAAATCTATACTTCCTTTCATTTGGTGATGACATGTTTTGGATGATCTGTCGGAAGAACAGAGGGAGACACTGAAAATTGCATTGGAGGATTTGGTGGTGAATTCAGACACGTTGAGGATGAACACGGTGTTAAATATGATGAAGATATTGAAGCCATATTAGGCTGTGAATGTGCTGATGGCTGTGGCTGAGCTTCACAACAGGATTCGAATGTGGGGTCTGGAAAGTGCAAGTGGATATGCTGGTAAATGTGATTTACTGCTTCACTCCAGTCTCAAGGTTTTTGCTTTTCAAGCAATTTTTTTTCTAGTCCGACCAAATTATATCATTTGATTTGATTATTTCTGAAACTAATTTCTTTTTTGAAACTTGTTTTGAAGTCACAGAGTCTCTTACCTTCATCGGCTTTATGCATATAGTTTTGTTTTGAGTGTATATTTGTTTGTTTGTTTTTAATTGATTCGGTCTGAAACTGTTCTTTTTTAATGTATACATTTTTTTGGCCGCCTAGTGAATATTCGCCAACTCGTCGTTAAGTGCTCGCTCTTCCAACATCGTCTCCTGGCTGAGCTCACTCATTCTCTCCCTCTATTTTTTTTACTTACCCGGTTCAACGGAGTTTTACCTTAATTATATCCGGATCAGACCCGCATCGCGCACCTGGTTATAGTGTGTGAGTCTCCCAACGGGGATTTTCTGTGTACGCTAAAACTCAAACTCGAGACTTTATTTAAACGATACTGAGTCACTTACTACTCAGACTAACCTCCATTAGTCATTCTCTCCCTCTATTCTTTCGACCGGGGGACGCACCATACTTCGTAGCCACCCTAGAGGCATTAGTAGGCCCAACTGCAGCGTTGTTCATCGCGCACACAGCAAATCTAGTTAGTGTAGGCGACGACGCTGTCGCCAAAATTGGCGCAATGAATCCAATCATCAAGTCGATCGCAACAGTTGACTCCCTTCCTTCCAAAAATTTTAAACCAAACAAGAGAAGGGGTTAATTTTCCCTTTCCTTCTATCTCCTTCTTCAAACTAAACAGTTCGTAAGTCTAAAATACTGTAGTTAAGAAAAATAACTAAAATATATAATATATTTTTTAAATATATTCGTCTAATTTTAAATATAAAAATTTTCTATCTTTTACATTTATTATTTTTTTAATTTAAATTATTTAATTTATAAATTGATATATAACACTCCTCCCAAATTATTTATGCTTATCAATTTTTTTAAATTATCAATTTTAAGAAGTTAATCTTTGTCCTAAATATAAGATATATTTTTTATATTTATTAATTTTTTCTTAAATTATCTCTATTGATACTGTCTCAACAATAATCAAGTAAGAGAAAGAAAGATGGGGTTAATGAAGATGATTAGGGTATTTAAAAAAAATTATATTAACTAATTTTTTTAATCTAATCAAATTAGTTAAATATGTTATATATTAAAGATCGGAGAATTATAATTTAATATATAGGTATTTTAAAGAGATTGGATTTCATTTGTTATAATTAAGTAATTTTTTAATTTTTTAATATGAGTATTTAAATTAGGTAACTAGTTATTATATTAATGAGAGGGAGTATAATTTTTCTTGGCTAATGTATATATTTAGTCTTTTTATATTTGTATGAAGTTTCATTTTAATCTCTTAATTTTAAAAAGTATACTCTTAATTTTTTAAATTTAATATTGTTAATTTTACTAACGAAAAATGTTAGCTCAACAAATTTTAAATAATAACTCAACAATTAATTAATTAAAAAAATATTTAAATTTTAATTTTTAATAAATTAATTTTATATTTTAAAATTAAAAGTAACCTTTTACAAATATAAAAATATGGAACTTCTACGTACTATTCTTTTTAAATATATATTAAATTAAAAATTAATATATCAGCATTTAAATTTTGACTGTTGAGTAATATTTTTTGTCAATAAAATTAACAATATTAAATTTTAAAAATTAAAAATATTTTTTTTTAATTTTTAAAATTTAAAAAATTAAAATAAAATTTAATATAATATAAAAGACTAACTATATAATTTAGTTAATTTTTATTTTAGGATCTTTCATATAGGTAATTTTCCCCAAATATTTGAGTCATTCCGTCTTTTTGACAAATTTTGCCGTTCCTTTTTCATGCTCGTACCTCATGTGCTCTATAAAGTCATTGAAAAGCGACATTTTCATCCACCTTCTCTGTTCTTTTATTAATATTAGTTTTCTTTTGTCTCTTTATTATCTATTATTATTATAAAAAACGAAAAAAGAAAAGTTATTTTTCTTTTCAAGTTATTCTTCAACTTTACAGTCCTAATTTCTATTTTCCCAATTATATAGGAGGAGGATAACCCTTGTCAAATCAAATTAGGCTCATTGATCCATTTTCAATGCATGCCCCATCTTTTAGGATTGCCTTGTGACTTAATGACTGGTTAATTTCTTTTATAAATAAAAAATTATAAATTTAATCTTATTTATAATATTAAATCGTTAGTATTAATCTTTTAAATTAATAAAAAAACTTATTCAGCATATATAAGTATAAGTATAACCACTGTTTTATTTGCTATGTTGAAACATATGGATTAGATTGATAATAATTTAAATACAAATATTTAATTATAAAGTATGTAAGAACTAAATATTTTATTACCTTTATTTTTAGTGTAAGAGTTATTTAACTATTTTAGATAGACTAAAAAAATTAAATAAATTAGTTAATTATAATTAATATCAGAGTTAGTTGATTAATTTAAATATATTAAACAGTATATAATATGAACTTGTTTTGAAGAGTTAAATTTAGTTATAATTATTTATTTAATTTTTTTAATTTATTTATAAAAATTAATTAATTTTTATATTAAACAATTGATGAGTATTTGCCAATAATTAGAAGAAGAGTGAAAATAGACTACTTAAATTTTAATACAATAGGTTGTGTGAGAGAGAGAGGGGAGAGGGAGAGGGAGAGAGAGGGGCATGCATGGGAAGGAAACATAATGGAATGCTGTCCGGACCTTGTTACATGGAATGTTTGCCCCTAAAAGCCACCCTCTCCCTCTCCTACTCACCCAAACCCAATCATTCTTCTCTCTTTTAATTAATTTAGCATTTATTTATTTATTTAATAACTACCCTATCAAACCGACAACATAAAATGTCACATAAAAGCATTACATTAAAGCATATTTTCTTTTTCTTTTTTTTTTTAAAAGAAAATATTAAAACTTCTTCTTTAAAGAGATGACTTGTTAGTGTGAGATAATGACACAAGTGGGACACATCAAATAGATCCCACTTATGTGTCTCTGACTCTTTTCCACTTGAAACAAAATCCTGAAATTGTATAGCTTTACCTATCTTATTTTATTTTATTTTCATCTCTTTCTCTCCATAAGTCTATAACAAGTTCATTAGTGACAACTATTATTTTTAAAAGAATTTGTCAAGGTTGTCATTTCATATAACTAAAATTAATTTTTTAAAAAAGAGTAATAGTAATTGACCTTTAGGTTACTATTGACACTTAATTTGATTTAACTTTTTTTTTTTAAAAAAAATTTAAAAAAATACCATTCAAATTTTAAAATTTTAATTAAAAATTATTATAAAAATGTGTTGTTACTCGTTTTATAAGGTAGTCAATAATTTATAAAAATAAAATAAAAAAATAGTTGTCATTGATTAAGATTTTGTTGTTACTTATGATTTGCGTTGTTATTTTTTTTTTTAAAATGAAATATTTTTTTTAAGGGAAATGAAATATTATAAAATGATTTTTTTTAGGGAAAAAAAATGGCCTTCAACCCTTATAAAAATGGTAGGAAATTGCCTCACAGAGAAAATGATAGTTAAATTCCAAAAGAGTGAATTAATGACAGTTGGATCTTCTACAAATTTTTGTGAATAATGTTGATTCAAACAACTTCAAATTCAAGAGTCTCAATTACAAATAAAACATTTAAGTTTCAAATCTAACTTTCAGTTTGAAAATGAGATTCCTATTTAGAACCATCTGCATTGATTTTAGAACCTAAATGTCCTTCTCCCTTGTTTATAAGCCAGCATAGGGACTATCCTAGTTACTAGCATGTCTTCACAAATCATAAACAGTTCAGCTTTTACATAAGATCTATTCTAGCTGCTATGAATCAAGTTACTGGCATGTCCCTTAGATTTTACTCTTCATGTCAGCTTCAAGGAACTTACTTCTAATTTAAAAGGTTAAGAGGAACAGTTTTTTATATTTCTAGTTGTCAAAATTTCAATTAAAATACGCATCTATAAAAGATAAATTTAATCATCCGATATTACATTGTGATAACAGTAAAAAATAAATAATAAATGGGGAGAGAAGAATCCTCAAAGCTTCAACAAGTCTCCATGTAACATTAATCATCTGTTAATAAAGGTTGAGTCAAAGATTGCCAAAGTAATTTTTGTACCTCTGAGCTAACCCAAACATGCACAAAGTGCCTCCAGTGTGAAGCATCACCACCTCTGATCCTTCTGTGGCTTCTTCTTTACACAGAAGAGTAGCCATTTCCCAAGCAGCCAGAGTGTACACAGGATCCACCAGAATCCCAGTTTGCTGTGCAACTTGCTGGCATGTTTGCATTTCCCCTTCCAAAACTTTTCCAAATCTAGAATTTGCAAGTATTCGTACATAATAAACAGTACATTTGTTACAAACTTAGCAAAAACAGGAAGTGTTACACAAACCAAATTTGATGTGAAGTTAATTTATCAAAATAACTTTTTTCACAAAATCTATTCTACTCAAAATATATGTTCTAAAATCATTTTTATCACTTTTTTCTATAAAATATTCTCCAAAAACTAGTTTTTTTTTTAGTTGCCCACCCGGTTCACCAGAACTTTGCCCCAACTACATTTAGATCCGACCCGCGTCGCGCACCTAGTTATAGTAGGTGAGTCTCCAAAAACTAGTTCAAACACACCCATAGTCTACAACTATGTTGTTTAAGTGGGAACTGTTCTTGGCCCCAGATTCTACATCGTCTGTGGTCATAAAAGTAATTGTATAATATGGAATTACTAACCTTTTTCTCTTATTTTTATTTTGGGTCTGTTGTAAATACACTGACCTCTAAGGAGATTGTAGCACTTTCACTTAAGCTCTATGGATACTATTGTAATCCCCCTTATGATCTAAGCCTACAAATAGGAATCCCTTCTGACTTGTATAGGATTAGAACAGTCATTCAAGTAGATAACCGCGTTTCTCTCAGCCTTTGCTTTCTAATCATTCAATATATATAGTACACTAGATACTGGGGCCTATGAATTGCTTAGATCCCCATATAACAAGTCCTACTATTCACAACTTATAAACAATTAAATGAATAATGAAGAGAAAAGAGAAGTTAATGTAAAGAAGAAAAACGAACCTTAGTACATAATCACATTATTGGGTGCTACTCTTTCTGAATACAAAACTACATCACTAGAAAGGATATTAACATTTTGGTAACTCTTTTCTAGTGAATGTTTACCACTTTAATTCCTCAGTTTCAACAATTTCACTTTTATAGGTATTGATTTTGACCCATAGCCTCCGGTAAAAAATTATAGACAACCATCATAACTGCTCAAGTTAACTTTTTGGTGGTGGAAATTACAGAGTCTGCAGTTTAATGTGTAGCATTCTCAGGCAAAATCAACCGAGGAGCATTGATACAGGGATATAACTGAACATTGATGCATCGCTATACAGAGTGATCTTTTCAAACACCATCATCAGTGTTATCTTTATGGAAAATCTTCTGTTTGAGATGCTTTTGCTAACTAGTTTGCATAGAATAGCATATTAAGACAGTACTTGGCAGAAATGCTTGACAAAAACCACCAACATTAAGAGAATAGAAGATAAGTCGACAAAAACCACCAACATTAAGAGAATAGAAGATAAGTCTATCACACTTACTTCCTTGGACGGGATCGTTCCACCCAATGCACGATTCTGGCACCCTCTTTGTTCACACTGTGGTCAATAAACTGAACATTAAAATGCTTCTTAAATTCAGAAATTAATCGTTCTTCCTTTTCTCTGTATACATCGATGGTGTCAGCCAGCATGACTGCATAGATCTCCCATGGGAGTCTGCAAGGAAGCAAAAAGAGAGAGTGCAATGAATCAATATTGTCAAATTATTCTAAATATTCTCTTCAAATAAAATCGCATGCTATACAAACCAAAACACACCCCAAACATATGGCAGCAAGTCCTAAACCAATAGCTGTAGTCCCAGTACCAGCATCTACAACAAATCTCAATGCCCTTCTTCCAAATAAATGATTCTCTGACAAGTATTGCACTAACCGAATAACACCTACACAAGGAAAGAATAAGTTATTGCAACAACCATCAAATTTTATCAAATGGTATAAGATATATAATAATATAAATGCACTTTATCAGGTAATTATATGAAAATGTGAGTTGTTTAACATGATCACTGCAATTCTCCATGATATTATACTCATCAGTAACAAGCATTGATTGTTGACAAGTGTGATCAACAACTGAACCATGTGAATGTACATATCAAATCTATTTGACTTTCTTCAATAACGATTCATATTTATTAGGGTACATTATGAGATACTCTTAAATTATAGTCTTTTCCTTAGTTTTGAAAAAAGTACACTCCCCTATTTTGAAATTAAAAAGTGCACCGCATTGACCTCTTCTGCAATAAAAACTAAGTCACAATCACACTTATTGCGACAAAAACCGTAAACACTCTCATACTTATCATTTCTATAAATAATATAATAGTTGTGTACTAAGACACAGCTTCTAACTAGTTAGCGGAACCCACTTTCTTTAGCTGCTTCTTTTGCTATTTTAACAAATTCCCTATGTTTTTCAGGGTCCCAATGCATTTACACCAGGCTTCCCTCTAGTTAAATATGTATTTGACCATACTAGAGGAGAAAATTGAGTAATGTAGGCATCTCTTAGGGGAGGGAATAGTAATTTACGCTATTGACTACTAGTAAGATCAATTAACATAACAAAAACAATGAAAATTCTCTCATCAAGGCATATACAGTGTTATTGGGAACTCGAATCTGGCTTAATGCAGGCTCTATCTATTTATTTACCTAATGAAAAAGAAAATGGTCTGAAAACATTCATGCCTATATGAAGAGATAGTGTTTTATGGACATAAACAGCTCTCATCATTACCTAGTAGAGCTACAGAATCAGCAGCACCTTCATTAATTATTAAAATTTTTCTGAGATGGTTTCTAGCATTTCTACTAGCATCCATTTCTGCTAATGTTGGAGAAGTAGACAAGCCAGCTGTTGAAGCTTCAATGAGATTGTCTAACCATACTACAGAATCATTGTTACCAGCCGCCAACTTGGCATGGTTCTTTAGCATCTCTTCACGGTTGGCATATATAGATCTAGGAACATATGTCACATTTCCATATATTGTGGACATCAAGTTATAGCCAGTCAAGATTTCAGGTTGCTCTCCTCGTAGAAGCAAATGTGATTTGATTCCTCTCTCGGCACATAGAGTAGCTGCAAGATATGAAAATCATGATTTGGAGTTATCCTTGTAGTGTTATCTCCATCCAAAATTTAAATTTCATGTAATTCTAAAAAGTCAGTAAAATTTTATACCATAGCCATACAAATACCTACCGACGGCAGCTGTGTGAGCACTCTGACAGCCTCCACATGTGACCTAGAAAATGTGTTAGTTGAGTAGTTCATCTTGGATTGGCCAAAAGAGGGTTCAATCTGGAATTCCCCATAATTAAGAACTTGCAAGGCTAGAATTATTTGTACATCAAGTAATTGCCCAAACAGATGGGAGTTTGAACAACCCAGCTAGATACTAAGAGTTACTACCCAATATGACTACACCAAAGAAATATCTGATTTACCTATTCACTAGCGAATCATTTGATTCAATATGTATAGAATATTTGTAATAACTAACACTCTAAACCACCTTTCTCTAAGAGATCAAGAAGACCCAATCCCATTCTTGATGTTACTCTTTCGAATTATAAGCAAATACTAAAGTATTCAAGAAATTATCAAATAAGAGTGATATGATGCAATACATTCAGTAAAAGAAGGAGAAGAGGGTAATAATATTTATTTGGAAAAATTCCCTTGCAGAAGCCAACAAAGTAACTCTACCACAAATTTGTTTTTTGTCAAACATAGATCAAAGAAAAGCATTTCAAGATACTTTTACTACTTTGAAGGATAACCTCACCACATCCGTGATAGAACAATCTTCAAGTAGAGGAAGTACTGCATCTAGTTTTCTTGCTTTATTGCCATTAATTAATGGGTGCAACAAATCATCCCGCACAATATAGAAGTATCGATCTTCTTTATCCATCTTCCTTAAGTCATCATTGAAAGATGGATTTGTGTGTAAAAAGACACTACAATCCTGCGATTTGTCACTTTGTATTACTTGGTGAACTTTTGTTTCAGGGCTGAGCAAAGTCCATCTTCTGCTAAGTAATTTTCCCATGAACTCTTCATTGCAGAGTTTCAGTTTCGAAAAGACCTGCTAATGGGTGAAAATATGATTAATAAAACTCGCAGCCCGTTCATCCATCTAGAAAAGGAATGAAAGACAGGAGAAATAGATAGAATGAAAATCTCAATACGCAGTGAAGCAAAGCTTCATGACATGCAACGAAAGAATATAGAGGTAAGTAACTAAACGAATATGTAGCAATATAGAGTTCTACAAAGAACAAACATAACACAATCAAAGCATAACATTTCGGACAGGACACACAGTTAGGGGAGAGATAGGGAGAACCATTGTGATATTTTTGTAACCATTGTGCCCTGTGACACTTAGAATGGCATAGGATTCTAGTTTTAACTACGCTTCAGAGAGTCGTTCTCACCATTTACCAGTAATGTTTTCAGCTAGACTAGACCTTTTACGGGGTACTGAAGAAGACACAATTGAATGGCCATCTAAAGCAACTAGGTAGATTGAGATCGAGAGTTTAGGGAACCTAAAAGAAGCAATGTTGATTGGCCTACTTGAACTTTCCAGCTATACTCGTTTCGCAATGTCATTATCTTTCCAGCTATACGAGTATAATCGTGTTTCGCAATGTCATTATTGGGAGATTTCCCGAAACAACAAACCGAAGAGCATGAATTTTATCTCAGAATCCAATGTGGGAAACACGATTCACAGTACCTGAAGATTGCTGGAATAAATTCCGTTTCTCATAGCCATAGCCCCTGCGACGCTCTGAACCTGTCCTGCCTTTGAAGCTTCATAGTCCACCCCCGCCAACACACGGTGATACTGGAAGCAATTTGGGATGATAGAAATCGAATTCGAAAACCGAACATGCACCATAAAACTCAAGGAAACATAAAAAAGAAAATTATAACACACCTTAAAAAGGAAAAAAAAAACTGATTAAAATCAGATACAATTATAAGAATAAGAATTATAAAATTAAAAAGGAAAATCATGTAAATTATAAGAACTTGCAAGGCTAGAATTATTTGTACATCAAGTAATTGCCCAAACAGATGGGAGTTTGAACAACCCAGCTAGATACTAAGAGTTACTACCCAATATGACTACACCAAAGAAATATCTGATTTACCTATTCACTAGCGAATCATTTGATTCAATATGTATAGAATATTTGTAATAACTAACACTCTAAACCACCTTTCTCTAAGAGATCAAGAAGACCCAATCCCATTCTTGATGTTACTCTTTCGAATTATAAGCAAATACTAAAGTATTCAAGAAATTATCAAATAAGAGTGATATGATGCAATACATTCAGTAAAAGAAGGAGAAGAGGGTAATAATATTTATTTGGAAAAATTCCCTTGCAGAAGCCAACAAAGTAACTCTACCACAAATTTGTTTTTTGTCAAACATAGATCAAAGAAAAGCATTTCAAGATACTTTTACTACTTTGAAGGATAACCTCACCACATCCGTGATAGAACAATCTTCAAGTAGAGGAAGTACTGCATCTAGTTTTCTTGCTTTATTGCCATTAATTAATGGGTGCAACAAATCATCCCGCACAATATAGAAGTATCGATCTTCTTTATCCATCTTCCTTAAGTCATCATTGAAAGATGGATTTGTGTGTAAAAAGACACTACAATCCTGCGATTTGTCACTTTGTATTACTTGGTGAACTTTTGTTTCAGGGCTGAGCAAAGTCCATCTTCTGCTAAGTAATTTTCCCATGAACTCTTCATTGCAGAGTTTCAGTTTCGAAAAGACCTGCTAATGGGTGAAAATATGATTAATAAAACTCGCAGCCCGTTCATCCATCTAGAAAAGGAATGAAAGACAGGAGAAATAGATAGAATGAAAATCTCAATACGCAGTGAAGCAAAGCTTCATGACATGCAACGAAAGAATATAGAGGTAAGTAACTAAACGAATATGTAGCAATATAGAGTTCTACAAAGAACAAACATAACACAATCAAAGCATAACATTTCGGACAGGACACACAGTTAGGGGAGAGATAGGGAGAACCATTGTGATATTTTTGTAACCATTGTGCCCTGTGACACTTAGAATGGCATAGGATTCTAGTTTTAACTACGCTTCAGAGAGTCGTTCTCACCATTTACCAGTAATGTTTTCAGCTAGACTAGACCTTTTACGGGGTACTGAAGAAGACACAATTGAATGGCCATCTAAAGCAACTAGGTAGATTGAGATCGAGAGTTTAGGGAACCTAAAAGAAGCAATGTTGATTGGCCTACTTGAACTTTCCAGCTATACTCGTTTCGCAATGTCATTATCTTTCCAGCTATACGAGTATAATCGTGTTTCGCAATGTCATTATTGGGAGATTTCCCGAAACAACAAACCGAAGAGCATGAATTTTATCTCAGAATCCAATGTGGGAAACACGATTCACAGTACCTGAAGATTGCTGGAATAAATTCCGTTTCTCATAGCCATAGCCCCTGCGACGCTCTGAACCTGTCCTGCCTTTGAAGCTTCATAGTCCACCCCCGCCAACACACGGTGATACTGGAAGCAATTTGGGATGATAGAAATCGAATTCGAAAACCGAACATGCACCATAAAACTCAAGGAAACATAAAAAAGAAAATTATAACACACCTTAAAAAGGAAAAAAAAAACTGATTAAAATCAGATACAATTATAAGAATAAGAATTATAAAATTAAAAAGGAAAATCATGTAAATTATAAGAACTTGCAAGGCTAGAATTATTTGTACATCAAGTAATTGCCCAAACAGATGGGAGTTTGAACAACCCAGCTAGATACTAAGAGTTACTACCCAATATGACTACACCAAAGAAATATCTGATTTACCTATTCACTAGCGAATCATTTGATTCAATATGTATAGAATATTTGTAATAACTAACACTCTAAACCACCTTTCTCTAAGAGATCAAGAAGACCCAATCCCATTCTTGATGTTACTCTTTCGAATTATAAGCAAATACTAAAGTATTCAAGAAATTATCAAATAAGAGTGATATGATGCAATACATTCAGTAAAAGAAGGAGAAGAGGGTAATAATATTTATTTGGAAAAATTCCCTTGCAGAAGCCAACAAAGTAACTCTACCACAAATTTGTTTTTTGTCAAACATAGATCAAAGAAAAGCATTTCAAGATACTTTTACTACTTTGAAGGATAACCTCACCACATCCGTGATAGAACAATCTTCAAGTAGAGGAAGTACTGCATCTAGTTTTCTTGCTTTATTGCCATTAATTAATGGGTGCAACAAATCATCCCGCACAATATAGAAGTATCGATCTTCTTTATCCATCTTCCTTAAGTCATCATTGAAAGATGGATTTGTGTGTAAAAAGACACTACAATCCTGCGATTTGTCACTTTGTATTACTTGGTGAACTTTTGTTTCAGGGCTGAGCAAAGTCCATCTTCTGCTAAGTAATTTTCCCATGAACTCTTCATTGCAGAGTTTCAGTTTCGAAAAGACCTGCTAATGGGTGAAAATATGATTAATAAAACTCGCAGCCCGTTCATCCATCTAGAAAAGGAATGAAAGACAGGAGAAATAGATAGAATGAAAATCTCAATACGCAGTGAAGCAAAGCTTCATGACATGCAACGAAAGAATATAGAGGTAAGTAACTAAACGAATATGTAGCAATATAGAGTTCTACAAAGAACAAACATAACACAATCAAAGCATAACATTTCGGACAGGACACACAGTTAGGGGAGAGATAGGGAGAACCATTGTGATATTTTTGTAACCATTGTGCCCTGTGACACTTAGAATGGCATAGGATTCTAGTTTTAACTACGCTTCAGAGAGTCGTTCTCACCATTTACCAGTAATGTTTTCAGCTAGACTAGACCTTTTACGGGGTACTGAAGAAGACACAATTGAATGGCCATCTAAAGCAACTAGGTAGATTGAGATCGAGAGTTTAGGGAACCTAAAAGAAGCAATGTTGATTGGCCTACTTGAACTTTCCAGCTATACTCGTTTCGCAATGTCATTATCTTTCCAGCTATACGAGTATAATCGTGTTTCGCAATGTCATTATTGGGAGATTTCCCGAAACAACAAACCGAAGAGCATGAATTTTATCTCAGAATCCAATGTGGGAAACACGATTCACAGTACCTGAAGATTGCTGGAATAAATTCCGTTTCTCATAGCCATAGCCCCTGCGACGCTCTGAACCTGTCCTGCCTTTGAAGCTTCATAGTCCACCCCCGCCAACACACGGTGATACTGGAAGCAATTTGGGATGATAGAAATCGAATTCGAAAACCGAACATGCACCATAAAACTCAAGGAAACATAAAAAAGAAAATTATAACACACCTTAAAAAGGAAAAAAAAAACTGATTAAAATCAGATACAATTATAAGAATAAGAATTATAAAATTAAAAAGGAAAATCATGTAAATTATAAAAATCTTATAAGAAAAAAATACATGATTAAAAATCAGAAATTAGGATTTGCAGATTAATTTTTTTAAAATGATTTAAATTTAATGTATTGTTAATAAATTTATATGAAAATATACTGAATAAATTATAAAATATTAAGGTTAACTCGTAATTTTATGATATAAAGACTTAAAATTCTCAATTACAAACTAAATACTCCTCCTCGGCTCTTATAACCTAATTAAAAAATTAATTTTAATTTTAAATAAAAATATATTTATTATATTTATTAATATTTTTAAATCATCCACGTCGATAGTCTTCAACAAACAAAACAGGAGGAAGTTAAAAAGATAATTAATATTTTAAAAAATATAATTTATTAATTAATTTAATTAAATTAATTAAATACTATAGCTAAAGGAAATTTTATAAGTTTTCTTGCTATATTAATAAAAAGAAAAAGGTTTCCTATAAATATGTGGGGTTTTTTGATGATATATCCTTTAGATTTTGTTTGGTTTAACTTAAGGGAGGATAGATTGAGTTAATTTAAAGGAGGATAGAGAAGGGTAAAAAAGGTTATGTGTGTGAAGATAGGGGATGAAAGATAATATTTTTTGTTTAGTTCTAGAGGGGAGAGGAGGGGAGTTAATTAAAAGTCGATAAATATACCCTTATCTATTTATTTAAATTTATTTACTTTTTATTTATAATATTTATATCAGAATTATTATTTTTTAATTTATAAATCATTTAATTTTTTTCCTCATTTATATATATATATGATAAAATTAAGAAAGTTAAATTTTTTTTATAAAATTTTAATATTATATCTCAAATTTATCTCATTATATATATACCTCTGCATGTCTCCTTTTTTTTTTCTTGTCAGTTATTGGCACGCATGTTGCGGTAATTCCTGTACCAAAAAAAAATGTTGTGGTAATTTCTTTTGACGAAACGACAGTAGAATAAGAGGATATGATTGAAATATTAAAAGAATCCATAGACATTTTTAATAAATTAGAATAAAAAATTTCTCATCCCTCCAAAAACTCTTAATTTTAGAGAGAGGTGGAGGAAGGTAAGTGCTTACAAAAGGATAAAAATTTTAACCTTGGCTCTCTATTTTTTTTTCAACCAAACATATTTATACTTCTCCTCTCCTCCCTTCCAAAATCCCCCGACCAAACAATGCTTACGCTCTTCGCTAGCCGCGCCAGCGAAGAAAAATCCGGGCATAGTCATAAAGCTCGCTCCATGCCCAGTCACCCCATGTCCGGCGTAACGCCGGTATCTCCATCGGCTTCTTGTCGGAGCTCGGAGAAGCTGAGCCTGCCGTCACTGCAATCTAAAATGAAGTGTGACCCTGAAGGATATGAGTCTGAGCTAGTCCTCCTCTACAACCAATTCAATTCGTCATTGTAAATCTTTCAGCAACAAGCGGCGATGAATTTCACCTCTATCAGTGGAATTGGTAGCGACTCCTCCATAACCAAAGACCTTGGTGACAGAGCTATGTTCTTGGCCCACGTCACTCCCTTCTATCCTAAGCATCTTGCTGATTTCCCCAAGAAGCTGGCGGATTTGCTTCGTTCTGCGGGAATCTCCCTATTGTCTGGGCTTCGCTGTCACCTTACGTAGGCTCTCATCCTCCTTGTAAATAGACAGGTACGCTTCTGGCTTTACGATCCGCGAGAGATATTGTGGCCGAAGAATAAAAATTGGATAGTACAAAAGATTTCTAATTTAAGAATGTAGTGAAGAAAAATACTTCATTATGTTGTATCCAAAATTTTGCAAATTTATTGTCAAGGCGCTTATTGAGTTTCCCGCCATTTATGTTTATTATTGATGTTATGTTTAAGCAAATGGAGAACTCTGAGTTTCCTTACGTGGAAACTCAGACCTAACAAAGAGAATTCAAATTTGAAAGAACGGCTGGAACATGCCTAGCTATCAAATATGACTTTTCTTTTGCTTTGTATATGGATCTCCAAATCCTTGGTGATAGAACATTAAGAAAGTTGGCGTTTGATCATGTTGTTCATAGCATTAGGCGCATGAATCAAAAACATAAAAATGAAGCTAAGAACCGAGCACTTCAAAATGTCTTATTGGGGATGCTACAGGTTAGTGAACATTTTTATAAGATTTCCTATCATCTAGTTCCTTATATGATAGAATGTCTTGTGACAGTGGATAAATTTGCACATGTTAATAGCAAGAAGATGTAGCAAAGGCTAAGCAATCACTGATCACTCTGTGAACTTCACCGGAGGAAAATATGGTTTGATGATAGAACTGCAAATGCCATCTGTACAGCTTCCTTTCATCCGTCGCCAAGGTATCCATTTTGCTAGGTGACTTTCTTATAACTTTTTCTCTGACATGGAATTCATGTTTTAATATTTGCATCTCTCAGGATCATGATAGCTGCTTTGTCATTTCTTTTGGATTATGAGAAGATTGAAAACGATGAAGACAGTGATGATTCTAGCAGTGAAGATGAATCATCTGCACAACCTCAAGTTCTCCTTAATAAGGAGACAATTTACAAGGTCAGTTGTGCGCTTACGGAATAAATTAACCATTGAATTACCTGTTGATAATGCTATGTCAAGTGGATAGCAGATATTGTTGCCAAACTAACTACACTCATCCATGTGCGCTTATACAACAACATTCTTTATATAAATTGATGTGAAAGATCCTACAATGTTAATTTTTCTTTTCTTCTTTCTTTTGCGCGTTGTGAAAATTATGTCTTGGAGCAAGACAATTTAGTTGAAGGTTGCATTTGAATTGCCTAATTGTTGGTCATCTTTGTGAAAATTCAGGCACACCACAAAGGTACAGTAGCTAGCAAGAAAAAGAAGCAAGCTAAACTGCAGCGTGCCATGCGTAGCATAAAAAGACAGCAACGCATGTCCTCGGGAGACAATAACACCGATTATTATTCACCACTTAATCACCTGAAAGATGCACAGGTTTGCCCTTTTTTATCGTCACCATTGTCAATCCCTTATGGATTTAGAGTCTGTTCTGTTGGATTAAGAACATCATCATCACATATGCTATGCAGGGTTTTGCTGAGAAGTTGTTCTCTCTCCTTCAAAACTGTAATGAACGATTTGAGGTGCATCCTCTAACTATAATTAAACACACATTCCTCTGTTTTTATGCCAAGGACCCTTGATTTTTGGGTCCCCCATGTCTTCTAAATTTACTAAAGATTCCACTTTTAATGGTTTCTAGCATTTACCATTTTAATTTTCAGGTTAGGATGATGATGTTTAAAGTGATTACTCGAAAAGTTGGACTTCGCCGATTGATTTTGCTAAATTTATATCCCTTTCTTCAGAAATATGTTCAGGTATCACATCTGATAAATCTGTTTTAAGTTGGTAATTAATGCATCACTGAAATGTGACTAAATCTGCATTGTGCAACCAGCCACATCAACGAGATGTCACAAATTTGCTTGCAGCAGCAGTACAGGCTTGCCATGATATGGTATAGTATAATGTTGTAATCATAATGAGATTTATAGTTGTAATTAATAATTTTGCTTATCAGCTTGACAGCTTCTGACCCTCTTTATTCCACTTCCACTTTTTTATTTCATTTTTTGTCATATTCTGTTTTTCATTGAAGATGTTATATTGTAAGCAGGTTCCTCCTGATGCAGTCGAGCCCTTGTTTAAACAGATAGTAAATCAATTTGTACATGACCGGTCACTTCCAGAGGTATTTTGTCCTCTTGACACTATAATTCACTATATAGTTTACTTTTATGATTTTATGATAGGGGTACCTTAGTTGGTTCTATGTTGCTAGGCTATTACTGTTGGATTAAATGTGGTGAGGGAGCTATGCATGCGCATGCCCTTGGTAAGTACCCCAACCTCCTCTTCTTTCAGATATATTCTCTTTTTAATGATATCTCTGATACTGTTTTTAAGTTTCTTGATTCTTTCTTCTGTTCTATACAATGGTATCGAAGTTGACCTTTTGGTTTTTGAATCTAGCTTATGACAGAGGAGTTGCTACAAGATCTTGCATTATATAAGAAGTCACATGATAAGTCGGTTTCAATTGCTCCCTCACCACATTTAATCCAACAGTAATAGCCTAGCAACATAGAACCAACTAAGGTACCCCTATCATAAAATCATAAAAGTTCACCTTTTGGTTTTTGAATCTAGCTTATGACAGAGGAGTTGCTACAAGATCTTGCATTATATAAGAAGTCACATGATAAGTCGGTTTCAATTGCTTCCCGATCTCTGATTGCCTTATTCAGAGAGGTACTGCTGCTTAATTCTTTGGGTTTGGACATGTGCATACAGTTCTGCTTTTGGCCATGAAATCTTCTAATGTCTTCTTTTGCAGGTTTGCCCTTCACTACTAATTAAGAAGGACCGTGGGCGGCCTATTGACCCTAAGGCAAGACCAAAAGCCTATGGAGAAGTTAGTGTTGCAACTGATGTTCCTGGTCTTGAGTTGCTACGGACTCTTGACAGTGATAATGACCAGGAGGGTGATGATTCAGATGACTCTATACTTAGTGGCTCTGACAATGATCAGGAAAATGCCAATGGCAATGAAGAGAATGAGGTGACTGGTGATGATGTTGGAAGTGAGAATGATGATGCAGATGGGTTGGATCAGAAGATGTAGATAATGATACTGAAGATGAGGAGAACAATCTTGAAGATAATGAACAGGTTGATGAAGAGGATGGTGAGGGTATGGAGCATGATGATATTGATCTAAATACATCTAGTGATGCTGATCTACATGCATCTAGTGATGATGATTCTCATGCATCCAGGGATGATGATTCTCATGCATCTGGTGATGAGGATTCTCATACATCTGGTGATGATGAGAGCATTGATAGAAAGAGTAAAAGTAATCAGCCCTCAGTAAAAAAAAGGAAGTTTATTGATTCTGGTGAACAACTTAATGTTGGTGATGCAAGTCTTCGAGCTCTGAAGAAATTAGCCAAACTAAACAGATGGAATACTTTCTAATGAGGACTTCCAAAGGATCAAGGAGCTAAAGGTTTGTCTTTTTTTCTTTTGGATTATCTGTTGTTCACGAAGTGGAATTTCTAATATAAATATCATTTACACAGTTTTCTATTTTTTCATTGGTTATCCACAGGCAAAGAAGGAAGCTAAAAGTGCATTGGCTCAGCATGGGTTAGCAAAGTCTGCGGCAGTTAAGGCTGCAAGCTCTGATCAACTTAGTATGAAACCTGTGGATGCTGTTAGGCTTGAAGTAAGTAATTCTGTCTTGTTCAGACTTCACATTGTTTTGTAGATGATCTGTAGCTACAAGGCAAGCTGGAAAGAAAATGCAATGTTTTGGTTCAATAAGTTTGATGTCCATTCTAATTTAAATTCCATTTTAGAATTGTTCATGAAGGAATAGGAGATTAGTTTTGCTTTTCTTAGCTACTCCTGCATGGGGTTCATTGCCAGATATAGATAATGGTCTATCAATTTTTAAGAGATTGTTTTATTTGTTCTCGCATCTTTGCGTATCTATGTGGCTTCTTCTGCTGAGTTTACCCTCAATGTTGTTTTGGCTGAATCTTCTCCTCATTGTTGCTTTAGGGTTGTCATGCTAAACTCACGGAAAATAATATGATAACAATCCAGTATTTTAGGCAAAATTTTAGGACTTACTTGAGACGCATTTTTTCTTTCTATTGCTATAATATTTGTGAAGAGATATTATTTCTAAGTCGGGTTTCCTGAAAAGGTGTTACCCTTTATGTTCTATATTAAATTTATTTTAACACACTTGTATGCATCTCTAGGTTCACACGAGGAAAAAACTAAGCAAGGATGAAAGATTGGCATTGATTAGAGCAGGGAGGGAGGATAGAGGAAAATACATGGCTCGAGCAGCTGTCAAACAGAAAAAGGTACATTGTTCCTCATAATTCCTTTGGGGTCCTATTTTTTACTGCTACAGTTTCTTCTGGCGTTTCTGTGATTCACTTTAATAGTCTTTGAAGTGTGATCTTGTGAACTCTATTGCCATAGCAAAAAAGATACTTCTGGTTTTAGATCCTAGACTCCAATGATAAGGGTGACCAATATGTTATGTAAGAGGAAGCAATGATATAAATAACCAAACCTCAATCATTTTGCGGTCTCATGGAGTTGCATTTTAAATTGATGCTATCTGCTCAGGGGAGGGGAGGGGAGGGGAGGGGGGGGGGGAATGAAATACAATCTATGATGGAAATATTCATTGTATGTGATAGTTTCTAACCTAAAACAGATTCTTTTTATTGAGAAATATTTTCTTTGTATAAAAACCGTCCAAAAAAAAAATATTCTCGTTCATTTAAGCATTCAATTGGTTTGGAATTAAGTGACACAAGTGTCTCAAAAGAATTGATCTCACTCCTTTAAGAAACAAATAAGAAGCAGGATGAAAAGGTATGTTTTAACCTTCATTTCATCTCTTTGATAAATTAGTCTTCCTCAAAGAATGTGAAAACGGGATGTGAAACTGCAATTGGAATATAACAATAGTTTACAAGATAGAAGGTGGCACACGAGGAGAAATGTTTGACAGGGTGGCTTTAGAACTACTACTAATTTGGCATAAACATAAAACTTAGTTTACAAGTGTTTTAATTATTGATATTAATTATTGATTGATTCTGTAGTTTTGGTTCTCCTAGAGAGAAATTATCATGAAAGCATTCATAATTTATTGTTTGTTTGGACAGACGGGTGGCCTGAGCAACCGACAGATAGAGCACAAGAAGAAGATGCCACTGGCTGCGAAGAGAGATAAGGCGGCAAAATCTCGCATAGAGAAAAAGAGAAAACAGAGTCGAGCTGGCAAACAGTTCCGAGGGAGGAAAGCCTGGAAACAGTAGCTCATATGCACACACTATTAAGTTATGAGCTATGCAGTTTTGTTTTTCATTTTCGAATGATTACTTTGATGCTTTTTTGTTATGGGAAGAGGGTATGAATAGGGAGGGAGAGAGGAATAGGAGACAGAGAGAACTGGGAAGAGAGTTCAGAAGTGAATTACTCTGTATAAGCATAACAACATGATACACATTCAGAATCCCATACCCGTTATTTATAAACAGCATTGGCCACGGTACGCTGGAAATATCTCAACTTACTCCCAACCTTGCATTAACTAATTCTTATATTTATTATTCCTCTACTACTTAATACAAAAATTATTTAACTAATTTTAATAGATTAATAAAATTAAATAAATTATTTAATTATAATAAATGTGATATAATATTTTTAAATGTATATTATTATATTATTAATTTATCAATTAAGTAAATTAATTTTATAAAAATGATAAATAGTAGAGATAAAAAAGATTGAGGTTTTATTTATTAAAATGTAGATATGCCGTGATTATAGACATAGAGGAATTATAGGGATTTAGAAGATACCGGTTGATTTCATCATTCATTGTAAATCCCGGGATATCAGAAAATTCATTATGACTTTGATTCCCCTTTCCTGTATATATGTTACATTGTACATAATGAAATAAATGGAATTTGAATTCTCTACCTTTAAAAATCGTTCGTGGTATCAGAGCCACGTCGAGAATCATCATTGGTATCATCAATGGCTTCATATGTTCAATTGGAGGGAGTCCCCAAGAATGGGTCCTCCAAAATGGTCAATATCGACGGGCGTCGGCTTTACTTGTGTCTGAGAAACTCATCGGCGAGAATTTCATGGAGTGGGCTCAGTCGATGAAGCTCTCCATCGACGGTAGACACAAACTCGAATACCTCACCTCCGATACACCCATCTTTGGCAACACTCAGGCTTAGAGGAAATAGCAGTCAGAAACTCATTGGTCTCTGATGGTTAATTAATGCCATGGCCCCAGGAATAAAAAAGGCTACATGTTCTTACCCTCAGCCAAAGCCATCTAGGATGCAGTTCGCGACTCATATAGGAACAAAGCCAACGCGTCGGTGATTTTTGACGTTCGTTCAAAACTATGGCAGGCGAAGTAAGGTACACGGTCACTGAATGAGTATTGGCTGGAGAAAACATCATTATGGCAGGAGCTCGATCAACCCAAAGATCGAGTCTGGAGGTGCACCAACGACACGACTAAAAGCAAGCGCGAGCTAGAGGAGGAATGCCTGTACGAGCTACTCGCTGGACTGAATCCCGTGCACGATGACGTTAAAGGCCGGATTCTTGCTCGCGAGCCTCTCCCGTCAGTTCGCGAGGCATTCTCCACTCTGAGGTATGAAGAATCCAGGCACAAGGTCATGCTACCAGAACCTCATGTAAACACCAACAGTTCCTCTTCTCGCATTACACAGGTCGAGTCATCTGCTTTAGCCTCCCGAGCCACTAATTAGCATAATCCAGAATGTCTATTTTGTGATCATTGCAGGAAATTGGGGCATACAAAGGGTACCTGTTGGGATATTCATGGAAAAACACTTGATTCGAAACCTAAAAAAGGCAAGTCTAGGGGATATGTGGCTGATGTTTCTAAACAAGATGATGTGGGTCCCTCTTTTACTGCTAATTAGCTCAGTTTAATTTTGAAAAGGTTGGCAACGTTAGAAGACAAACCACTTACTGCTAGTGTGGTACAACACGGTAAATTTTTTAAAGCTTTAACTACCATTAAAGGTATGAATTCTGGACTTATTTGGATAGTCTGACTATATGACTGATAATCGTTCCCTATTCACCACATATGTTCCCTTAAAATCTCAACTCACTCTCAAAATTGCTGATGCCTCAACCTCCATTATTGCTGGGATTGGGAATATTAAAGTCACTGATTCCCTAACACTAAATACGGTCCTACATGTTCTAAACTTAAAATGTAATATGTTATCCATTAGCCAATTGGCTCGTGATGAACGTTGTCATGCTAAATTTTTTGCTACACACTGTATTTTTCAGGATATGCTCACGGGGACGATGATTGGCGTTGCTAAGGAGTTTGAGGGGCTTAACTACCTGAATGACTGTGCTACTAGGACTCTTCGCTCTTGTAAGGCTGTGTCTCTCCCTTAGACTAGTGACATAGAATTATGGTATCAACGATTAGGACATCCAAATTTCCATTACATGACTACTATGCTACCCTCTATTTGTAATAATAAAAAGAATTCCAATTTTCATTGTGACTCTTGTGAGATTGCGAAACACCATAGAACTTTATTTCCTAATTTTCCCTATCGCCCATTAATACCATTTCCCCTAATCCATAGTGACTTGTGGGGTCTATCCCGTGTCCCAAATCGTACTCACTCAAAGTGGTTTATAACGTTCATTGATGACCATACATGTGTTAGTTGGGTCTTTAATTTCTTTTAAATGATAAAACCCAAGTACCGCAAACTTTCATTTTTATCACATTGTTCAAACCCAGTTTCATAAAAAAATTCAGATTCTTCACATCGATAATGGCACTGAATACTTCAATCAAACACTATCCACTGTTTTAACTGACCACGGTATTTTACATAAAAATTCATATCCTCATAGTCCCCAACAGAACGGTATTGCTGAAAGGAAAAACCTTCACCTTCTAGAGACAGCTAGAGCCATGATGTTTGGTAGCAACGTCCCTTCCTTTTATTGGAGTTATGCCTTTCTTCAGGCTACATTTCTCATTAATCGAATGCCTAGCAAACCACTATCCTTCCGCACACCCTTACAAGTCTTATAGTCTTACTACAATCTTCCTTACTTGGAAAACACCCTTCTACTTCGAGTCTTGGGATGTACCGCTTATGTCCATCTCCACCAGACCACCAAGCTAGAACCTAAATCTTCTTGGGCCATGTAGGGACACAGAAAGGGTACAAATGTTATGACCCCCTCTCTAAACGTCTCCATCTCACTTGTGACACTACCTTCCAAGAAACAACTCCTTATTACCCTTCGTCTTCAATTCAGGGGGAGAGTTGTAAAGAATTTCAGACATCGCAACTTGATGTTGACTCAGAACCACCACCACCCATTACATTTGACCTTGAGGTTGTTGTCCTAAATGACCCAATTCCCATGCCTCAAAATCAAGAAAACACTAGCTCAGGGGGGAGACACCAATAGGTGGGGTAAAACCTACACACGTCAACACACGACAGGAGATGACCCTCAAACAAATGATGCAATCCATGAATCTGAACCAGAAATAGATCCAGGAAAAGTAAGTGAAGATGCTCCCATACAAGATGATCTTGAGTTGCCAATTGCTCTACAAAAACAGCCCAGGACCTGCACTCAACATTCCATCGAGAGGTTTATCTCATATAAGGCTCTTACCTCACACTATTATACTTTTATTTCTCATTTAGATTAGGTTGAGATACCCAATAACATACATGAAGCTCTTGCCAACCCTCAATGGAGACAGGCTGTCATGGAAGAGATGAAAACCCTAGAAATGAATGGCACTTGGGAGGTTGTTGATCTACCTAGAGGGAAGAAACTAGTAGGTTGTAAATGGGTCTTCACCCCAAAATATACTGCTGATGGGAGCTTGGATAAATATAAGGCACGACTAGTTGCAAAAGGTTTCTCACAAGTTTATGGTATGGACTATACGGAGACATTTGCACCAGTAGTGAAGCTGAATACCATCCAAATATTGTTGTCACTAGCTATTAACCTAGGTTGGTCACTACATCAAATGGACATAAAAAATGCATTCCTAAATGGGGAACTGAAGGAGGAAGTATATATGAAGCTACCTCCAGGGTTTCCAAGTGAAAAAGCAAATCAAGTCTGTAAACTTAAGAAATCTCTATATGGACTCAAGCAGTCTCCTCGGGCTTAGTTTGAAAGGTTTACTCGCGTCTTCTTCTTTGAAGACACAGGGATATGCTCCAGGACAAAGTGACCACACTTTATTCTTCAAACATCTAAAGAGGAACATCGTCATACTAGCAGTCTATGTGGATGATATCGTCCTCACAAGTGATGACTTAGTAGAAATCGAACGTATTAAGAAAGCATTAAATCAGGAGTTTCATATCAAAGATCTGGGTCAAATGAAATACTTTCTTGGGATGGAAGTCTCCAGGTCAAAGAAAGGAATCTATATCTCGCAAAGGAAGTACATTATGGATCTTTTGAAGGAAACATGCATGTTAGGTTGCAGACCCAGTGACACCCCAATAAGAATTGACAAAGTACAAGATGACAAGGACCTAGGAAAGGAAATGGACTTAAGAAGATATCAACGCATGGTGGAGAAGCTGATTTAGTTATCACATACACGACCAGACATTGCCTTTGTCGTTAGTGTGGTAAGTCAATATTCCTACAATTCGAAGTAGAAACATCTGAATGAAGTTTAAAGGATTCTAAGGTATCTGAAAGATTCACCAGGACGCGGTCTCCTATTTAGAAGGTCAGAACAAAGAACTGTAGAAATGTTTACTGATGCTGATTGGGCAGGTAACCAAGAAGACAGGAAATCAACTTCTGGGTACTTCACCTTCATGTGGGGAAACCTGGTTACTTGGCGAAGTAAAAAACATAATGTAGTAGCTCGTAGTAGTGCTGAAGTGTAGTTCAGGGTGATAACACTTGGAGTTTGTGAGGGAATTTGGGTAAAACGAATGCTAGACATTTGCCAATTACTTTTCATTATGATAATATGGCTGCCATAAACATCTCTCACAACCTAGTTCAACATGATCGAATGAAGCATGTAGAAATCGATAAGCACTTTATAGGAGAAGAAATCGACAAAGGAATTATCGAGCTTAAATTCATCCCTTCTAGAGATCATACGGCAGATGTAATTACGAAAGCACTAGGCAAGAAAAAATTTGAATATTTTATTGGCAAGTTATACATGTTTGATATCTCCAGTCTAACTTAAGAGGGAGTGTAGATATGCTGTGATTATAGACATAGAAGAATTATAGAGATTTAGAAGATAACAGTTGATTTCATCATTCATTGTGAATCCTGAGATATTAAGAAATTCATTATGACCTTGATTCCCTTTTCTTGTATATATGTTAACATTGTACAGAATGAAATAAATAGAATTTGAATTCTCTACCTTCAAAAATCGTTCATAAATATAGATATATTTCTATTAGAAACAATCATATGAGGCATTTATGAGGCATTGTTAAATACATTCACCTCTTCCAACAGAGATTTGTCATGTTAAGAGGACTAGTCCCTCCTATTAAATCCAACCTCAATCAGTTGGATTGAAACTTTATATTTAAGATAAAAAACAACTCTAACAAACGCTTATGGTCGGGGGAAAAAAACTAAATATAAGCGTTATCCGTCTGTTTGGCGCAGACCATCGACCCAAAACCATGTACGTCTTCGGTCGTTTATTTAATTCCAGCACATACTGTCTTAATCAATTGGGGAAAAAAGAGAGCAAGGGCTAGAATATACTAATTAAAAGCCGTGTCAATTTTCCCCCTGAACTCCTATAAGAAAGCATTTAATTATAACTTTTAACAAGATAGACATTGGTAATCTTACATAGACACAAAGGATTGAAGTTATCCTCGAATCTCAGCACAGCTAAATCATAAAGGGGTACCAACAACTTGATAGACACATGAATTTTGGCAAGTCAACATCTGATGGTTGACTTGGAAGGATCTGTCGAACCCAGAATTGTTGAGCGCATCGAAGAATCTTCGGCATCTGTAGATCAGTACTTCGATGTCTGCTACATTAGGATTTCTCAGATAGTGCCACAAAAGACCGGACAGGTAGGGCCAAGAAACCTTAGTTAATAAATAACTTTAAAAGCTGATATACCTACCCCAAAATGAGTGGCAGGAAACCATATGAATGAAGCAAACTCGTTGAGGGGGATTCATTACTTACAAGCTACTGTCAAACTCGCATTTAACAAACAGGAGAAGGGACATCTGAGATTGACTAGAAGAATAAAAACCAGTTTCAAAGCACTCTTCTTATGAGAGAGGCTCTTCAGAACAGGAAGGCAAATCACATGACTGCCCAAATATATCAGGAATCCCATCCCAATTCTTTTTCTCTCTCGCTTCCCAATAGCCGCTGACATATCTGTAAGAACCATCCTCGTCTTTTCGGAACCATCTAGGTTGCCACCCTCTTTCCTGCATCCTTCTTGCCTGCATTAGGAAAAGCAAAATCAGTCACCAAGTTCCTGACAGAACAAATATTTAAGCCCCCAGTAGAATTCGAGAAAATTGCAACCCAATATTTGGCTTAATGGATGGATCAAGATCCAGGAGCAGCTTTGGGTGAAATACCTGTCTCTGCAATTGTTCAAGTCTTAGTTTCTCGGCATTTGCCAGCTCGTATTCTCCATTTTCTAGATGCCTTTGATCTGGTCTCAGCCTTGAATCAGTTGGAGGCAACTTCTCCGATAAACCAGGTGTTATTTCATTCAATGATATTGCGAAAGGAGAGAGGTTGTATCTTGTCTTGGTAATGTAGGGGTCTCTTTCCCATAATAATACAGCTTCTGTCATTGGATCATATCCTTTAGGCTTCGTAGTTGGATCCCCGAGGACATAGTACATTGCCCCATCCCACTTCCCAATTAACATTGCTACCTTCTCTCCAGTTGTATTGTCTTGAACAAACCCATGGACCTGATATATACAATTAAAAATGAGTTTAGGCTTTTAAGAAAAAGAAGCAAAGAGTAACAAGCAATCCATGCTGCTAATATGGCTGTTTAATTTCTTTTAAATGAGCCAGACATTACATTTTTTCCGAAAGTAGTAAACGTATATCAGCTTAGACGATAATGCATGACATGTGATAAATTGAGCATAAATTATACAATACTAATTGATTGGTAGAGGCAATTAATATATTTCAACAATACAATACTGCTTGATTGGTAGAGTCAATTAATATATTTCAACAAAAGTATACTTTATTATTTAACAAAAAGAAAAAAGAAGACACTTCAGCTGTGGTCCATTGGTGGGATCTTAAATAGAGCAGACAAAAACCAGACAACAATTATAATAGCAGTTGTTACTTTTGTTATTAAGTAGTATCATGTATAGTACTTCTATAAGTACATTATATTGAATTGATTATTTATGATAGATACCATAGCAATTATATAACTAGTTAGCTAAACAGTAAAATTCAAATACCTGATGTGAATTTCGGTCAATTATAGACTGCTCTTTGAACTTGAGTTTGCAGGAGTAGTTGCCACTGCCTTTGATGCGCATGGTCCCATAGTGATCACAATAAATTTTTCCTAGTATGATATTGTATATTGAAGTGGTGACCTTGCTCCATTGGAATGTTTCACCATCTTCAAACTGAAGAGTGAGGACACCCACAGGATCTAGCTGGATAGAACGCCCCCAAAACTTGCCTTTCAAATTGGAATCTGCCCAGAATTTCCATCCTCTTCCCTCACAGTGACAAGCAACAACCATCGGATGATGACTAACCTGCAATGAACTTCTTGTTAGAAAAAATTAGCAGTGTATCATAGATAGATATATATATCATGGAACATGAGAAGACAAGAAAATGACAAGTCTATCCTTGTCGTGTTCGTCAATTTTGACTTCAACCAATTAACTGTGCACGCCCCAAGAAATTAGAGAGTAAAAACAGTTACCTTTTCAGAGAAAAACCTAAGTCCTTTATCTGGATAGTCAGCTTCATAAGTCTCCCCAAGTAGAGGATTAAAAGGTTTACACTGTCGACCTTCTGTTGAAGCATACCCAGACACAGCAAAAGCCGCAATATTTAGAATTCTCATCAAATCATTCCCCTGCAAAATGCAAAATACCGATTTAAGTCATACTTTTCTAACAATACCCATATATTAAAGAATAACATGCAAAATTACATGCACCAGAAAACATAGCATCATCTTCCCTCTCAACTTCAACCTTTGACAGTAAATTTGATGATACCACATTCCTCATCAAATTTATATTCGTCGTCAGATCCTATTGTTAACCTTAGATCCATCAGCTTAAGCCTTTAAACTGGTTTGTGACGTGGCTGTAGAGTCAACTTACTCTGTAGATCATTGGTTCAAGCAATACATAACTAAGTTTTCAGCAAAATATCCTTACGGACATTGGTTCAAGCAATACATAACTAAGTTTTCAGTAAAAGATCCTTACAGGCAATATCATTTTCAAGCGCGATTAAATATTATAACGTGCTTCAATGGCACCTTCTATCATTGCAGTCTCTTAGGGGAAATTAATAAAGAAATACAGCAGAACAAAACTACATTTTGATTCTAGTAGGCTTTTATTAGTTATTGAACATACCAAAGCTAATTTAAAAAAAAACACCTAAAGCATAAAACTCTTAACAAGAGAAATTAAGAGAATGTTATAAAGTTTTACTGTATGTAATTAATGTGACAATAGTAGTCTATAAATAGTAGAAAGTAGTACAGATGATGGACATGGAATAAGACTAGAATTGATTGCATTTACTATCCTCTGACTTTCTCTCCGTAGACCTCTCACTTTCTCTTCCCTCTCTTTCTTCACCTTTCTCAACTCTCCCTCTGTTCTTATTCTTTCTTTCACTATTTTTCCCATTCTGATCTTTATCATTCTTGATTAAGGATCATACCAAGTGGTATCAGAGCAAACCATCTTCGGACCTCTGTTGCGCGACACTGAAGGGTAGAAAACTCGGTTACAAAAAAAATGCCCGAAAGATGGACGCACGGATGCAGAACGTTGAGCATCGGCTACAGAACGTGGATGAATTGCAAGAAACTGTTCTCGACTTCCGTGAGAATTTGGGATGCATCTTCCGTCAAGAATTACAGACAATGACGCAAGGGATATGCAATATTGAAAACAGAGCATTCAGAGGAGCGGTCAACAAGCTCTGTGAAGGCATTCATGGGGTGGCTACAATGACGCAAAATAGAGAAAAAAGATTGGATTTCACCCATCTTCGACAAACTGGGACGTTGGCAGAATTTAATATCAGATTTGATACGATCACAGCAAGGTTGGATCTCTCTGAGGCATACTCGATAGACGCTTACATGGGGGAGTTGAAGGAAGAAATAGCTGACTCCATTCGATAATTTAATCCAAGGACTCTACTTGAGGCACGACGTATGGCCAAAGTGCAGGAGATTTCTTTGCCGTGGCGGAGCAAGAAGATGGTTCTATCAATCAAGAATGGACGGCAAGGGAAATTCCCATAACCCCAAGAACATGTCGCAATGCAAGAGGAAGCTAAGAAAATGCAAGAACCTTTCAATCAAGACCCAAGCTTCTGTAGCAAACTAAGTCTCTGTCCTTCAAACTCGTCGAAGTCAGAGGCTAGGTGTGCAGAAAATAGTGTGGGAAATTCAAGAAAAGTACACCCTATTTTTGTTCCTTTGCCATTGGGTTCCATTTCATTATCTCTGTTCGTCACTCCTGGTTATGGGATGTTTTCACCACCGTTCATGGGTTCGTCGCTAGAGTCCATCCCTGCCTCTGCCCTTACAAGTCCAGCAGCAGTATCAAAGAGTTCAGTTGCCAAAGAATGAACGAATAGGGTGTTCTCGGGTTGGGTCGCACTCACCTTCAAGCCTGAAGCTGTCAATAACTACTACTGCTTCCTTAACACTGGTGGTCGCTATACTCCGTGAGCCACTGAATTTTTTCTCTTCACTGCTCTCTCTGTTTCAGTCACTTGTTCAAAAGACTTCACAAAGTGGAGATAATGGGCAAATTTCAAAAATTACGGAACAACTTGTGGATTGTACTCGAGAGTTCACTTGGCTGCAAAAATCTGAGTTTGAAAAGTCAGACTCACAGCTAGCTAGCATCTTTTCTCAGCTTCAGCAGTGATTTGGAGACTACGTTGGTATTTGCAATACCCAATAGGCTTATGGACTTGGTTGTGGTGGTAAAGAGGACTGCCCAATGCCATTGCAATTGTCCTTCACTGCTCCTTTGGGTGCCAATTATTATGGGTTATTTTGGGCCTGTTTCTAAACTTTTCTCCAACAAGAATTTTGATGCTAGAATGGTTCAAAGGAGAATTAATTACAATACTTTTTGGGAGGGTTTGCTCTCTAAGTAGGAAGAAAAGAAGGAAGTGAAGTGTGCAATGCTGTAACCAAATACAATCCTCTGGGTCCAAATGGCAGAGACTTCTTCACCGACTAACACAAGTTTTTGTCAGAATTTAAAGCCTATGTTTTGCTTTCAAATTTGTAATCTTTGATCTTGCTTGATCCTTGGGGGCAAGGATCTCTTTAGGAGGGGGGAATTGTTATAAAGTTTTATTGTATGTAATTATTGTTGATTACTGTGACAATAGTAGTCTATAAATAGTAGAAAGTAGTACAGATGATGGACATGGAATAAGACTAGAATTGATTGCATTTACTATCCTCTGACTTTCTCTCCATGGACCTCTCCCTTTCTCTTCCCTCTCTTTCTTCACCTTTCTCAACTGTCCCTCTGTTCTTATCCTTTCTTATTCTTTCTTTCACTATTTTTCCTATTCTTTCTATTCTTTTCCGATCTTTATCATTCTTGATTAAGGATCATACCAGAGAACATCTTTGAACATACATGAAATGACATATCCATCATTCTGTACCTGACACTATACAGCTATAAACAAGTTTTGATAGGAAGGCAAGAAATTATAACAACACACAAAATAGTATTAAGTCCATGATTGAAGGGGTAGTTTGGCTGACAGAAGTTTTATAATCCGAGCTACAAGGAAATTATAACCGTTCTTTTTCCTCTGTATCTAGAATCAGCATTGGACAGTAGTTACAGAGAGTGAATTAAAAAATTGAGATAATATTTCAGTAGCCGAAGTGGAGATCAACGCATGGAGACTGATGGAGAAAACTTGGCTAATCAATTCAAACATAGATTTGACAGGTTTGACTACTAGATGAATGAATTACAACAACTAAGACAAATAAACAAGTTGGTCGATGACAAATTATCAAGCTATATTCAATATTCATATCTTTGTGAGCAGCAATTCCTCAAATTTAACCAACTATATTCTCTACAATGACAAAACGAAACTAAATGATCATGCTTTGAACACATTGTGACAAGAGAAAGCCCAAACAGGAACTGACCTGCTTTCCCCACTCCAACGCTCTATCAACCAAGTATGAATACTCCATGTCTTCAAAGCACTTTTGTAATGAAGAGAGTGGCTCATTAAAATAAACAGGCAGACAAACTCCAGAAAGATCCTTCCCGATATTGTCTTTAATAATTGACCACAAGCCAACAGGCTTATCTTTCTCTTTTGGTTCTGGTAAATTATCCCTTCTTTTGACATAAGGATATTTTACATCTATGATTCCCTTCTCAAGCCCGTGCAAACCATCAGAAAAGAAAGAATCTCTGTCATATATACAAGAATTTCCCACACCTTCCCTACTTCGGTAGGATGCACTTCTTAAAGCATCTGAAAACAAAAAGTCGTTTGTGTCAAAATATGTTTCATCATCATCATCTGTTTCAACATCCCCTCCATCCTGGCTTTCATTATCTGCTACAGAATCGGAAGCACTGCCTTCTGACATGACAGAATAGAAATCTGAGACATAGAAGGAAACATATAAGTAGATTGACACCGCACAGACTAAAGCAAACCATTTACTACTGCAGGATAAAGGATAATTCACCAACTCCCTAATTATTCCTTAAAGATATAATTACCTTGAGGTCAATATTTAATTGAATTTTTTATCACAGGTTTTTCTAGGATGTAAAAAGTGCTTTCAGGTGACCAAAAGCAGTTTGATCTTGAAGCATTTTAACATACAATTTTCGCTTGTATGGAAGCAATATGATCAGATACTGGACATAATCATAATAAACTGAAATTCAAATTGACATCCGTCCTGTGTACATATTTTGAAGGTAGTTCAATGCAAAAAAAGATGATAAAGGGAGATAGATATAATACTTACCACTAAACCTTCTGTTCCCTTGTCCACAATATGACTCACGTTCCTTTGTTTCATCCACAACAGTAGTTTCCAACTCTATTTTCTCAGACTACATGAATTTTTAGAGAATGAAATTACAATTCTTGCAGTGAGATAATAAGGAAAAACAGAAATTGACCATAGAGCATGCAAAACTCAATACTTAAGGTGATAGCTGAGATTTTAGGTAGCATTAAAAAAACTATAGAAAAACTAGTGTTTGACAAAAGCAGAAAACTAAATAAACCTAACTGCTTCCATATTAAAATAATCATATTGCTTGATAAGCATCCTTAATGTTGAGGCTTATCAAGGAGATGTACTGCTTGAGGATGAGTTTAGAAGGAAAGATGAATACCTCTAGCTGTTTTAAGGTGTCCAGCAATATCATGTGTTTTTGATGAAGAAATTTCAGGCGGTCTTGAAGGTAAGAGACTTCAGAAAGCATAATTGATTCACAGTCTTTAATAATTGCTTCAGATATGCCTTCTTGTGATAATCGAGATCGCAATTTTTCTGTGGAAACTACAATATCTTCTGTGGTAGCAAGATCACTACTTGTTAGAGATCTAGGGAAAAGATCTTTTGCAGACTGCAGAGCTTCAATCCACATAGCTCTGTCTTCTCTAGATATACAACACAAGTGAAGAGTTTTTGTGCCAGTAAATATGGAAAGTCGCTTATCATCAGACTTGCTGGCACGAACTGAAGAAACCTGTGAATGAGACTAGTTAAGATCTAGCAGCCACAGGAAAAGACAAGCATGAAAAGTTGGCATCATAAACACACATCAATAGCATCTTTCAATTTACATTTTACAAACAAAAGTGCTGTAAATATCAGTACACATACTCGTCAGTAACAGATCATTCATGTACTAGCTTGCATAATTTGGCAGTTAAAATTATGTATCTGATATTATATGCGTGTGGCAGAATCTTTCGCCTGAAGAAACTCCAAAAGTAATTCATGCTAATTCTCTGGCCGACTGCCCATCCCATACGCTCTTCTTACAATTTTCTAGCAGGTATGACCCAGCCAAATTCACAATTTCACTTAGCGTTGTTCATTTCACCAATAAAAAGCAAAGATGTATAAATTTAGATCAACTTCAGGAGTTTCAAAACTTTCTAATTGAAACGAACCCAAAATTAAACAAAATTTTGAGAATAAAAAAAGGAAAGGAAGAGACCTGCTGAGAACTTCTTTAGAAAACAATAGAATGGGTATGACTTCCCATGACGCATATTTTATTCAGTTTAAAACATCATCAGCACTTTTATAGGGTACCTGTCGTACATGCTAATAGAAAATGCAGACATCTCAAAGGCATTCCAATTCTTGTTCTGAGATATTATACAAGAAAAGGGGCATAAAACACTTGCGATTAAAAATTATACACAAGATAGAGATGCTACAAACATAAAACATGCCCGCATGTAAAAGCATAAGAACAAACCTTCAAATGTATCTCACCGAAGGGTTTGCATTGCTTGGTGGCGCCCCCCTGCCGATTTAGATTCCAATTTGCTTTCTTCATGTATTTAGATGACTCCTCACCGATCATCCTGACACTCCTATCTCTAGCCGGACTCATCCAAATCTTATCAGGACCATGAATCTTGTAATAAGAAAGCACCCCATCTTCAAGCATGAACCACCTGGACCTCCAACCCTTACCATAATTCACCCACTTGTACAAAATCCCAGCTACAGTGCCACTGAACACCTTGGAATCTCTAGCTTCACTGACCACCGCCACATCCTCCTCGTCATGATTCGAAGTGAACGACGCTTTGTTGGAATCAGTACCAACCGACGAATCAACAGTAGAAAAGCTGGGTTTCGAACCATAGTTAACAGTTTTCACAGATGCATCCACTCCTAACTGACACTGTGCAGGTGATTTGGGCACAACAGGGTTTGCCCGGTCCCGATCGATCGAAACAGGAGCAATGCAGCAAAGAGGATTCATGATCAAGTAAAAAACATGAACAAAAAGCACACCATGAATCACCTCAAACACCAAAAAGCAGTTAAAGAACACGGATCAAGGAAGGATTCGAGGCAAAATGAAGAGGAAGTTTCGAAAATGGCATAATGGAGAGAAGAGAAGAAGCTAAGAAGAAGTGAAACAGAGAGCAAACAGATCCATTTAAGGCAGTGGTCAGTAATTCAGTATAGACGAGCAGTGTGGGGTGACCTGACCTCTCTCCCTGCAATTCCAAAGCGTAGGTTAAGCCAAGCCATGCCATTAATTATTAGTAATAGTTATCGGTAATAATTATTATTAATTAATAATAATAATAATGGCATGGTTTTTGGTTTGGGTTTGAGTGGCTGTCTCTCTCTCTTCGTTTACTCTGTGACCAGAGGACATGATGGTAGAAGGAGACAGCTAACGTGCGCACAATGTGCGAAGGTAAGTGGTTTTTGGGTGGGGAAGGCCGTGTCAGTTGGGCCGGGGCGGGCCACGCCCATTAGAAAAGCCGGAGGGGGAGGGGGAGAAAATGACCACCACGCCACTGGGGCGCTGTGCGGGCGGGGCTATGACTAGTGAGGGTATTTTGGTAAATGTGTGGGGGTTGAAAGCGATTGTGTGGGTTAGGCTCATTGTTTAGCGTTGACTCCGTCCAATGCGGTCCACTAGCTCCTTAGATTTAGTGCGTATTTGACAACAGCGGTGGAGAATTGATTCTGGTCAAAATCGCGGTTTGGAAATTTTTTACACAAACAGTAATTTTTGTTGAGAATTGATTTTGGACAAAACCTCGGTTTGAAACCTAGGTTTTGAATAAGCTACTGAAAATAGTTTTTTCTTTGAAACCTAGATTTTGGATTATCCAATTACTATTATACCCTTACTTTTTCTTACACCTTCTCTCCTCTCTCCTCTCTTTTCTCTATTATCTCTCCTCTCTCTTCTCTTATCTCTCTTTTTCTCTTTCCTCTCTCCTCTCTTATCTCTCTTTTTCTCTCTCCTCTCTCCTCTCTACACTCCCTTCTCTCTCCTCTTTCTTCTCTATCATCTTTCATCTCTCTTACTTTTAATCATATCATACCCTTTTTAGTAATTTACCAATATAAAAAGTGATTCTACTACTAATCATCCAAACATCTTTATTCCCAAAATCTATTCTTCCCAAAATCTATTCTACCCAAAATCTATTCTCCAAAATCTATTTTTCCCAGAATCTATTCTCCAAAAACTAATCTAAACACACCCTTAAGCAGCATCTAGGCGGCCCCATCACTTTGTTTAACATTGTTGACACTATATGTAAAAGAAAATAATAATAATAATAATAATAATAATAATAATAACAAACACATACTATTAGTTAAATTTTGACACGCAAAAAGATATACAATTTAATTAAATTAAATAAAATTTTGAAACATATGAATTTAATATTAATAATAAATTTTTTTAAATTTATGTAAATAATTTTCATAAAAAAATTTGGTATCAAGTTTAGTTTAAAATAACTCTCTCAACAAGAATGTTGATCCTAAACAAGAATCAAATACTCTATCTTAACTTATAGTTTAAAGAAATTGAGTCTCTTCCTTAGGGGTGAAAATAGATTAAGTCAAGCCTTAGTTAATAGGAGTTCAAAATCTAAATTTATAGTAGGGTTTAGACTTTTTTAAACACCTATTTATTTAGTCACTTATCATACCTTGATAGTCATAGGTTTTCAACTTATTAAAGTTAATATAAATATAAAATATCTAATTTTACAACATTTATTATATATTACAATAATAAAAAATCTATTTAAAAAATTAATCAAGATATATAGGCCAGCAAGCTTTCAAGATAAACTTTAAATTAAAAAATCTAGCATATTTATCTTAAAATACTTTTAAATAGGCCTTAGACTTAGCTTGATAGTTAAATAGACCAAGCGTTAATAGGAGCTTAGTGTATTCCTACCTCTAAACTCAACTACTATGGAATATCTATAATCCATCGTTACCAAGAAGTACATATGACTATTTTTTAAATTTTATGTTAAATGTAAAATCTACTTTTTGATATACATATATAAGGGTAGAAAGTATTTTTTTTAATGTGTATATATATATATATTCGATAAAGAAAAGACCCACAGTATAAAGAAGGTAATAGCATGTGTTGCATCTATGGCCAAATTCCTTCGTCAAGCAAGGTAAACTGACATTTAAAATTCAAGCTATCTTTTTTTTTTTTTTTTAAAAGTTGAGCTCACCTACAATCTAAAGTTAGGGCGAAATCTCTTTTTTTTTTTAGCGATACTAATATTAAATAAGACGAATTATCTATTACTAAGCTATCTTGTTTGATTCATCTGGGATGGCGTCTATTTGAATTCTAACGGCATAATATTCTTAGTTCATATCTATTTATTATTTTTATATTTTTATGAGAAGACCAAGTGCTTGGGCTGGAATGTTTAATATGCTTAAGCAGTTTTCTTTACTTTTTTGCCAACAATATGCATAAACAGCTTGGTACCTATGGGAGGTGAAAAGACAAATGGGGATTTAATATATTTCCAAATATAATATTATAATCTACTTATTTTTTAAAATTATAATTTTTTGTCCAATATATCCCTATATAATTATATATATTAAGGGGTATCTATCAAAAGTAGTTTAGATATATATGATTGAAGATATATTTTTTAAAAACTAATATATAATCATTACAATTAACTAATTTATCTAACTTCTTTAATCTACTTAAATTAGTTAAGTATATTTTATAATTATGAACTGTGAGAGTATAATTTATTGAGTTAAGATCCAATTTTACCTTAAAATTTTTCATGTAGGAATAATGTTATCCCAACTTTGTTTTATTCAATGTTATCTCAAAAATATTATAAAAGAAATTATATCATCTGTTAAAAATATTAACGATTAATATTATTTTTTAAATAGTTAAAGGAATTTTATTATATTTTAATCACTTTCATTGTGATATTAAATATTTTTTTTTGAAATAATATTATTCCTTCGTAATAATTTACGGAATAAAATTATACTTTAACTTTAATTTTTTTATATAAAAGTTTTGGCGTATGGAGTTTTATAAACTTATAAAGACTAGAAATTACAAGGGGCATGACTTTCTTTCTTTTGATCGCTGACCAAATTAAATAGTCATATACTGTCTCAATATATATAATCAAATCAATACAAAATTTGTACCATTCTAAAACATAGTCCACCTGATCACATGTATAAATAGGAGTTAAAAATTAAGTTAAAATCTAATTCATTGGGATTAACATAATTAGTTAAGTTATTTATTTATAAAAAAAATGTGTTAATCTTTTTAAATTTTTCATCTAATTATTTGCATAAAAAAATGCTCCCTTGATAAAAAAGAGTTTAAAAATTAGAAATTTAAAAAATAAAATAAATTGACATCTTACTTTTTAAAATAAAAACAGAGCCCTTTGATTGCACCATTTTCATGAGAAGATCTCTTCTTACGGGGACTCATTTTCAACTACATAGGGAAGCACCCTTCCTTTCAATATAGGTTGAAAGCCAAATTTCCTCACTCCAAAAGACATCTTTGCTGCTTATTGATAAATCTCAAATTTTTATATAATTTATCCCACTTTATCCATATATTTTAATGATAATTTTGGGTTAATTTAAGTTTACTAGATAATATTTGAATTATTAGCCAATATTTGAATTATCTAAGTTTACATAAGGAAACAAGGATGTATGAATCAATCAATTTTTCATATTAAAAAAAGATAGCCAAAAGAAATCTCCACAAAATATTTCAAAAAGTGTCACTATATGAAGAAATAATATTTTGTTGCCTATACATCTATCTCAACATTCTCATATTAATTATCCCCACATTATGCTCATATTATTCCTTTAATAGCATAATATTAACTACCCTAAAATATTGTTGGTCTTATAACTGTGCGATAGAATTTATCTTTGACCTTATTAAGTATTTTCTGATCATAGATAACTCCAATAGTCTTTCTCTATTTAAACCATCCCACTTGAATTCTATGGTTAATATATCTCTAGTAATTTCACTATCTCTTTGTATAATTGATTCTAAATATTTGAACTTTTTCACATGTAGAATAATTTGGTATCCTATTTTGACTTCTAAATTACTTTTAACTTGTCTCTTACTAAAATTGTAATACATATATTCAATTTTATTTTCACTCAGGCGAAAACTCTTCAATTCTAAAGTTCTTCCATATAACTCAAGTTTAGAAGAGTTAATTTCTTATTTTGACTTAGGTATAAAAACTATATCATCACCAAAAATCATGCATTTAGGGACTTCTTCATGAATAAGCTCAGTTAAATCATGCACTTGGAGACTTCTTTGTCTCACCTTCAAGTTTTTTCACGCTAGTTGTTACCCCTCATATATATCTTATATGACTTTGGTATATACAATACATATGCTTTTAATAAGACTTTCTAAAGTATATCTCCGTAGTCATAAATTTTTCCTAAGTCAATAAAAATGATATACAAATTTTTTCTTTTTATTCCGGTACCTTTCTATTAACCCTTGAGTAAATAAATCGTATCTATTATAGATCTTCCCATTATGAAATTAAATTGATTCTTAGAAATATAAGTCTCCAATACCAACATGTACTCAATCACATTTTTTTACAATTTTATTATATAACTCATATAAGTTTTATCCTTCGTACATAAGCTTCAACCAAAAAGAACAATACATGAAATTTAAAAATTGCCTATATTGGCGTGTGCATCATACCCAATGGTCCAAATGTGCTTGGTTAAATCACGCAGAGCTAAGTCCAAAAAAGAAACTAAACCAAATCGGACAAGAGACAAATAATTTTGGGTAAAGTTATGGATATGACTTTAAACCTCTTGGTGATATACATTTCTACTACTATTTTTTTAATTTTTTATTTTGGAATATTATTATAAAAAGACAATATTGAGGATCATTTGAAATTCGTTGGACATTATTTGCTCTTTGAAGCATTGTTGCTGAAAAATTCATACTTTTTTCTTCTAAAAAATTTGGTCCTAGTCTTTGAAATTTGGGGGATATAGTTTAGGTATAATAAGAACGACTTGGCGTTTGGATCCCCTAAAAGGCTCTGTGGTTCTCTTTTTCCAAAGAGGGACTTCAAGATCAGACGTTCCCAACCAATCCCCCATCAGTACGATACGGTAACGTATTTCATTATTTTGTCAAACTCCAACGACAAGTATGGTGTCGTGCCGCCCTCTCTAAAAAGAACAAAACACACACACACACACACACACACACACACACACACACACACACACATATATATATATATATAAAGAAAAGCGACGCGCAGAGAGAGAGAGAGAGAGAGACAGAGAAGGGAGAGAGAGACACACAAGGGAAGGAGGGTCCGTAGCTTGGAGTTGTTTGATTGCCAAGGAAAGTATCGGAGGAAACGCAGACAATGATGATGAAGTTAATGGGACCTGCACTTCCTCGATTCAGTTTATATGTTCGTCTTTGAAATGGGTGGAGCAGCAATCCCCAACTACTTCTTCCATCTACCTTGTTGCTGTGCGTTGTTGAGTCGCTGCGTTCACTTGGGATCCAAGTCTGCATCACCATCACCATCACCAACAGCCACGTCTTCTTGTTCTTCTTCTTCGCGCTTGTTACAGCGCTCTTCACGACCATGATCCTCTGCCTCCTACGCTCTCTCGGATCTCAATCGCAGATCCACCTTTCTTTTCACCGCCGCTTTCAAGATTCAAGACCACCATCACCTTATTGCTATTCCTCATGGACCCCGCTGCCTCTCGTCCAGCTGTAGTCATAGATAATGGCACCGGGTAAATTTTTCTTCTCATTTTCCGTCTCAATTTAGCTTCTTTGCCTTTGTTGTAATGAAGGGGTGCGACGTGTTTGTTGAATTGGCTCGATTTGATTTTCCTGTTTTTGGGTGCAATTGCGTATATGCAAGTGTCTCTAGACTCGATTTCTGATCGTATTGATCAATAGAGTTAGGTTAATGCTTCTTGCCGTATAGGGTTTCCCCTGAAATTGGAAATGGTCTTTCTTTGCAGGTATACTAAGATGGGGTTCGCCGGTAACGTTGAACCTTGCTTTATTGCACCGACAGTAGTCGCTGTTAATGAGTCTTTCATTAATCCATCTAGAAGTTCTTCTAAGGCCAATTGGCTTGCGCAGCACAATGCAGGAGTCATGGCTGATCTCGATTTCTTCATTGGGGACGAGGCACTCTCCAAGTCTCGATCTAGTAATACTTACAATCTTAGTTACCCTATTCAGCATGGCCAGGTTGAAAATTGGGACGCCATGGAGCGATTCTGGCAGCAGTGCATTTTTAATTATTTGAGGTGTGATCCGGAGGATCATTATTTTCTCTTGACCGAGAGTCCGTTGACAGCACCTGAGAGTCGCGAGTATACTGGTGAAATCATGTTCGAGACATTTAATGTACCTGGACTTTACATAGCTGTAAATTCCGTGCTTGCTCTTGCCGCTGGCTACACAGCATCCAAGGTTGGTATTTGTGTTCCATATTTTGTGTATATTCGTAGAATTGAATGTTGACTTTTGATAAACTCAATTGATGAAGTTTCTACAAAGTCGCTTAAGGTCGCTGCATGAACAGTTGTGCTAGTTAGCTTAGTAGCTTTACCACAATTCCATGAGTAGTGGGACTCTAAACGCTCACTTAGTTGAGGTTTCTGAAAGTCCCTTACGGCCGTAGCGTTGACTGCTCTGCTAGTTAGTGCAATTGCATCACAACAGCTGCATGGAAGATAAGACGTGTAATAAGCCCCCTGAATTTTTTAGCTTTTGTAGGTTTTCGCTTGAAACTCAAATATATTATATCAATAAATTCTTGATGAAGATGGTCGAGGCTTCATTCAGTGTTCAAAATCTAAATTTTAGTGATAACAATGAGGCCCTACTTTCTGCTTTATATTGTAATTCCTAAATGATAAAAATAATAATTGCGTTATCATTGTTGATCTTAATGAGTGGAAGGTTATTAACTTGATGAGCAAATTTTTATCAGACAAGCTTGTCATTCTTGACTCATCAGCGAATAGAGATGAAATATTTCTATAAATCCTATGCCACGTGAATGCTTTTCTATCTATCTATTGTTTGACAAACATTTCCTTTAGCTTATTCAAAGTTCTTCTTAGTGTGAGATGACAGGAGTTGTTGTGGATGTTGGAGATGGAGCTACGCGTATTGTTCCTGTGGCAGATGGTTATGTTATTGGGAGTAGCATCAAATCAGTTCCTATTGCAGGAAAAGATGTTACTCTTTTTGTTCAGCAGCTCATGCAGGTAGGTAATCTGCGTGCTATAAAGTAACTTGTGTGTTTTTCCGGCATTTGTTCATAGATATGAGTATCTTGTAAATTGTTCCCATAATCTTTAAGATTTTCATGAATTACCATTGGACCGGTTTTTGAAATTCAATCACATCTAAGCACTAATCATGGATGACCTGGGCGTATTGTATGTTTAATTGGTAATAAGTAATACCAAAAAGAAACACCTATTTCTAGATTAGGTACCTCAGCAGTGGTGTGTTCTGTAAACTTTTAACCCAGGGTGCGCAAAATACTCATATCCTATGGATAATCATAAAATTAATCTGCTCGAGGTGGGTGTGGGAGCTTTTATGGGTTTTCTAAGTGGGCTGGGTTGGGGCACACTTCCCCTGACTTGTAGTTACTGTGTGTGTGTAGATATATAAATCAATAGAATATATCATAAAAACTATGAAAAATATCATCCAAATAACAATGTATGGCTTTTAAATGGTAATTGTTGTTTTTTATACACATTAATTGTTGTTTGAGACATTACATTGTTTCTTGTGACTTCTTAGTTACATATTTTATTTAAACAGAATTCAACTTGAGCAAAACTTATTCATTTTGAATTTTTTTAGGGTAAATGGGTTTGGGGGATTCAAGGACTCAGTAAGAATGGAAAATTTCTTATCTCCCTAATAGGGACCCAGGAATGAGACTGTAATACTTTACACTTCACCACTATTTATATGGTGAACTTATTCAGTGATTATTGTGCTGTATATTACTATACTGGCATTAACAAACCTAGAATGTAATAATTGACATCCCATTTTTATTATGATGTTTGCTAGTTCTGATTTATGGACTGTCTCTTCTTGCATTGCTTCATGTAGGAAAGAGGAGAGAATGTACCACCTGAAGACTCTTTTGATGTTGCTCGCAAAGTGAAGGAAATGTATTGCTATACTTGTGCTGACATTGTTAAGGTCATCTTGAGTCCCCTACTGATTTGATTACTTTGACCATATTCTTTCAGGAGTTTGTAGTGCAAATAGTTGTTCTCTTCATTTTTAATACTAGGCATCAGAGAATAGAGTGTTCAATTTTTTTGCATCAATTTAGTTTGTTTTCACAGACAGAAGTGTTAATCAGCTTTTCTTCCCTTCCTCTTTTAACAATGGCTATGATCTCTCATGTATTCAGGAGTTTAATAAGCATGACAGAGAACCATCTAGGTATATCAAGCAATGGAGGGGTATCAAACCAAAAACGGGGGCGCCATATTCCTGTGATATTGGCTATGAACGATTTCTGGGTCCTGAGGTTTGTTCTATGGTTTCGTTCTTATATTTTCCCTAGCTTGAGATCTTTCAGAGGGAAAATTTGATAGATCCATATCTGCTTTTTGTTGTGCAAAAGTCATTATAATTTCTCATGAAAAAGTCACATATGGTGCTAACCAAAGACATTATAATCTTTTAAAATCAGCACATTGCCAAAGAACTTTTAAGTCACTCCCTCCCAAAACCTGTAAAATTATCAGTTCAAAAGACCTGAAAATCAGCTGAACAAACCTAGTTCATATTAAGAATACAAAACAATCTGTTCCAAATCTGCCATTCCATACGGGTGATTATGTCTAAACTTCTAAAACACATCACAAATATTTGGTGATATAACTGTATTGGGCTTTCGACACTAAAGCAAATTGTTTATATTAATTGTATTTAGTAAGGCAGGTCAGAACAAAAGCTTTTTACCTTAAAAGGAACCTTGATTTTCCAGAAATATTTGGACAAATGATGACAACATGTGTTTTGACTTTGAATCAAGAAAAAGGTTAAAGAGGGAATGATAAGTATAGAAACCCAAAGAATCCAAACTCTTTGACTTCTATTGTGAAAAGGAAAAACATGAAATGGAATGGGGAATTTTGAGACCAAAGCAAGGTCGTCAACCAGTGAATGTTTTATTTTATGTTCACTAACATCTACCTTAAGTAGAGTGGTTTATGGGCAAAATGTAAAATTTGAAGGGGCATTTGCTTTTCTACTATTATGCCTTTTTAATGGATAGTTGTGGTTCATTCCTCCATTTACTCAAGAATTGACAGAGGTATAGATCCTCAATGTTAGTAGAAATTGCATTGGATGATACTTTTTTTGTTATTAGATTGGCAGTATTATAGAATTTAATACATCAGTGTGATTATCACAATTTTTGTTTTGAAGTATAACATTGGTAAGAATAAAGCTACTTCTTTGGAATCTTGCCTTCTGTACTTACGAACTTTGCCACTCTGATTTCTGCAGATTTTCTTTAATCCTGAGATATATAGCGTTGATTTTACCACCCCTCTGCCAGTTGTAATTGACAAGTGCATTCAGTCTGCACCAATTGACACAAGAAGAGCATTATATAAGGTGAAGTATTGCACATTATTTTTCTTAGTGACGTGTTACACGTGATATTCTGTTTTTTCATGGGTTCTCTGTGACTTTAAAGTCTTCACTAACAGTCTTTTTGTGTTTACGTTAAAATATGCAAGCTGTTTAAGACTCAATGGTTAGTATGGACTGTGTGTTTCTGTTATGGGTGCAATTTCAGCTCTTTAGTGTGTTATGTCATCCCAACCAAAATTTTTATTTTCTGTTTCTGTTTAACCAACCACTCTTGTTCAGGTCTTTTCACTGTTGGATTTTGTACCATTTAATCTTATGTTTTTATTTTATTACAGAATATAGTTTTGTCTGGAGGATCGACTATGTTCAAGGATTTCCACAGGAGGTTACAACGTGATGTGAAGAAAATTGTCGATGCTCGTGTTCTTGCATCTGAAGCACGTCTTGGTTGTGAGATAAAAGTAAGAATTTTCATCCTCTCTCTCTCTCTCTCTCTCACACACACACACACACACACACACACACACACACAAAGTGATTACTTTGTCATATATATGGAAAGCCTGGCACTTGTTTATTACCGCTTTGATCTGGCATTTCATTTTTGATCCACAGGCGCAACCAGTGGAGGTCAATGTTCTCAGCAATCCCATCCAGAGGGTTGCAGTTTGGTTTGGAGGCTCAGTGCTTGCTTCAACACCTGAGTTTTTTGGGGTATGAAGTACTTGCATCTAATTGTTTTGAGTCATCCTCCAGTATACACAAATGTTGTGTCCGCATGACATGGCAACCCGATAATATCTTATTTTCTGTCTCAATGGCAATTGAATACTCTGTATAATGTCCTCTTGGTTACTTGGGGAATTATGCTGCCTTGTTCAAGGTAGTCAATTGCAAAAGGTGCACTTATGGCGTGAGACTCATCTAGCTTTTAAGGGTGAGAGGTGCTGGAAAATCGTTTGCCTGAGTAAAGCAAGGTGTTAAAGAAGGAAAATATTGAAAATATGCTTTGTAAATAGAAAATTGATAAACATGAAACTATTATAATAACATTTGGCATATAAATTAAATATTAAAGCCTAATAATCTTTTTGGCAAAAAAAAAAAAAGCCTAATAATCTCATGAGCAGCTCACTATTGATGGCATCGAATCATAAGTTTAGAAGTTCAGAATAAAACTCTTACCAAACAGTTACCCAGAAAGGTGTTTCAGGGCAGGCTGGCTGGCCGAAATGCAAACTACTCTAGAAGTCAGAAAATCATATGGGAAACAAAAATTCATTTGTTTTATGGTTTTATCCTTTTTGGAAATAACTTATTATGTTTTGAGATACTACATAGGTATAATTTATTGGTGAGCTTTTAGGGTTTTATGTCTTGTAAACTAAACCTAGTGTGTGCAAGGCAGTTGAGACGAGTGCCTTGCATCCCCTAGAAAGGCACCTTGGTGCATCCAAGCCGGTGCCTCAATGAAGGCCCTACTCCTCAACCAACTAGAGCTGTTGAGGTGAGGTCTCTTGGTGCTCTCTTTTGACTACACTAGCCTTGTTCTTGAGAACCGTGTTTGTAAAGGCTAAAATACTTCCTAATCTCTCATGACTATGGCCGCATTTGTCTGACAATGTTGGATGGTTAGGTTTTTGGAGGTTATACTCTTATTTGTCCACAATAGTTGTTGCATTGATCACCCAAAAACAGAAAAGAAAAGAAAAGAACACCAAAAGAAAGGAAGGAAACAAAAAACAACTCACACGCCAACACACTAGAATGCATTTGAGAATGGATTGCATGGTGATGTTGCTAAATCTTCATTATTTTCTGCTGGTCTTCTCAGATATTGAGAAGCTGAGTATATATATAATATGATGAACTGTGGGGTTAGAGACATGAAAATTGATAATGGCACCGGAACTACAAAGAGAACAATTATGTTGGACAGCGGCTTATCCCGTTATTTCAGTGATAAAAGAGTCTTTAGTTTCTTGTTACCCCTCCTTTAACATTAACCCTACGCCATGTGAAGCCTGCTTGTACAACATTTTAATTCTTTGATAATGGCTTTTCAGTTTTGATAAAAGGATATTTCTCTTGTTGTTCAGGCTTGCCATACAAAGGCAGAGTATGAGGAATATGGAGCAAGCATATGCCGGACAAATCCAGTTTTCAAGGGGATGTACTGAACCAGAGATGAACTAGTTGATGATATAACTGGAGCTTTTTTGATGAAAATATTCAACCACAGTGTGGTTGAGTGTTATTTCTTCCCAGGTGTATTCATATTGGCAGGAGTTGGTGTAACATATGTACATTCAGCGAGAAAACGGGTAAATTCTCATTCCAATAGCTTTCCCCGCGGCATATAGTTACAAAATGGTCAATATGGTTGCTGCCAGGTCCGTATGGTACAGATTTGATAGAAAGCAATCTTCAGGAAAAAACAAGTCTGGCTGAATTGCAATTTTTGGTGTTCTACTTAATGAGAGTTTGATGTTATACATTTTTTCATTTGTTGGGACTGGATCCCCTTCAAGTACTTTTCTAGGTAGGAAGTTAAATTCATTGGGATTGAGTTGTAAAACTAATAAGTACTAGTGCAGGGTTAGAAAATGTGTTCATGTGAAGTCACTTATTTGCATTTTTTTGGTACATAATGTCCATCTGGATTTTGTTAAACGCTGATTAAAGTTTGTATCTTAAATATCTAGGACAGGTTCATCTATATTGTGATTTTTCTTCTGTTTTTTTCCTTTTTTGGGTTGGGGTTTTTGGGGGGGGGGTGTTTAAAAGCTATATTGTGATTCATTTCTGCCCAGGTAATATGGAATCACTTTCTGATTTTCAACACTCTGGAAATGTATACCAAAAAAAAAAAAAAAACACTCTGGAAATAGTCCATTTTCTTCCTTTCTGGTGCCCCATGGACTATTTGTAGAAGTGTGGGAGGAAGCCATCTTTCAAGGAAGGCCATTGCTTTCATTCTATAGAAACGACGTATAATCTCAAAGCTTAACAGCGTAAAGAGCCGTATTATCCTAGATAAAGAACATTTCAAAATGTTAACGTATGGAATAATATGTGGTCCCTAATGAAAAAAACAATGTTTTGAGCATGAATAGTAACAATATAATCTCTCTGCCTACATCTATAACCTTCCTGTCTACAAGCATGTCAATGAATGTTGTGTTAGGGTTATCTTGAACTTGAGGGAAGTACCAAAAGGCACACATAATCTTAAGGTGTGTTTGGTATGAGGGATTTAGAGAGAAGGAAATTGGGAAATTTTGTCCATTTTTTTTTATTTGGCACTATAAAATTTTTAGAAGGGGAAAGCAATTTTTTAAGATTTTTCTACTCTCTACTCCAAAATTAAGGGGATTTAAGGGAAAAATTAATTTTTTGCTTTGTTTTAATTATTATTTTCATAATTTTTTAATATCTTTAAAATACTTTTTTTACATCTTATAGTTATCTATATAAAAATATTTTTTCTCACCTCATTACTTGAACCAAATAATGTAATATTTAAATCCTTTACTTTTGTTCTAATCAATCCAAACAAGATACTATTAAGATCCTCCCGTCCTTTTCTCTTAGTGGAGCCAAGCACATGCTTAGGTAAATTTTTTTTTTGGTTACCCATTCGGTTCACCGGAGCTTTGCCCCGACTACATCCGAATTTGACCCGCGTCACGCACCTGGCTATGGTGGGTGAGTCTCCCAACGGGAATTTTCTGCGTACGCCAAGGCTCAAACTAGAAACCTCGTTTAAGTGATACCGAGCCGCTTACTACTCGGATCAATCTCCGTTGGTCATGCTTAGGTAAATTAACCAATTACCAGTATGCACGCTTCTTGTCGTTTATCTGGACTAATGTTGAAACTTCACCAAATGCTATCCTCACAAATCTAATATATTCGGAGTGGTGCAAGTTTATGTAGTTGAAATCATTGGGTAAGTTACAAATCTTGGAACCATGATGAAATATAATAAATGACAAATTTGAAAAAAATTTAAATCCTATAAAAATACTTATATACTCTATGAGTGCCATGTCATCTTAATTCTATTTAATTAAAATATACTAATTTAGATAGTATATTTTGATTAAAAAAAGTTTAGATAATGTAGCACTTATATAGTATATAAGTATTTTTCATCTACCTATGCAACATGAGAAATTAATATGCGGAAATTCCAAACACTTGATGACATGGACTGAAGTAACAATCAGCCTCCCTAGTAAACCAATTATCATCGTTATTGTTGATGATATAAGTGTATAGAATCAATGACCCAATGTAAATCGTTGCAAATGATTTATATAATATATATTTACTCCTCCTCCTATTCTTAATATATAACTTAATCAGAGAATTAATCTTAATACTAAATATAAAATATTTTTTTATATTTATCTAATTTTTTCTAAATTATTCATATTGATATTTTTTTAATAATAATTAAATAAGAAAGAGAAAGAGGGAATTAAGAAAGATGGTTATAGTATTTTAATAAAAACACGCTATATTAACTAACTTCCTTAATCTAATAAAAATAATTAAATATATAATATATTTAAGATCCGGGAGTACATAATTTATATAGAACATATATATGATTGATTTAACGACTCCTTTCAAACATTCACATTTGTTTAAAGTGTTTCAACCATATACATTTGTGTAAATGTATGCTTAGATTATTTTTAAAGAATAATTTCTAGAAAAAATAATTTTAATAGAGAATAATTTTTAAAAATAAAAATAAATTGACATTATGGTTTTAACATAGATATTTAATTATTGAATTTTATAAAATATTTAGATTATTTTTTTTATCAAAATAAATATCTAAATATACTCTAACGTGTGTATAAACTTAGGCTCTTATGGCTTAGTGGTACTTATGTTAGTTTTGGAATAACTCACATGGTAAACATTTATCTTGCTAATTTAAGTGATCAATAATAATTAGTTCGACTAATAAATATTTAATTCGTTATTTATAACATATAAAATTATGAATTTAAATTATATTATTAACATTAGTATGTTTTCCAAATAATTATATATAAGTGTTCTAAATCCAAAAACAAACTTTTAGGCATAATGGGATAGTCAACACATCTAGATTCTTTTTGTAATAGAAAAAAAAAGTGCGTATATAAACACGATACTATCATTTATAAATTGATAACTATAGTAATTGAAAAAGAAATAATATTTAACTAAAGAAATGAGTGAAATGTGAAAGTATTGGTGGGGGGAAAAATCGAAACAGAAATGGTCGGGACCAAAAAGGAGGCAGAGAGATTTAGGGCTTTTCTTCTTTCAAAAACACAGCGCGAAACAGAGGAACAGTGGGGTACTTCTCAAAGCTCCTACGCAGTTCATCTCTCTCCACACTAAAGTACCTGCTTTTCTCCAATTCTGATTCGGTGCATGATATAGATTTGTAGTCGCTGAGTGAACCGTCTAAGTGATCGTCATCTCCAAGAAAATGGCGTTGGCCTTTGACGAGTTCGGAAGGCCCTTCATCATCCTCAAGGAGCAGGAGCAGAAGACCAGGTTAAGGGGTCTCGATGCTCAAAAAACCAACATATCTGCTGGCAAGGCTGTTGCTCGTATTCTCAAAACCTCTCTGGGACCCAAAGGCATGGACAAGATGCTTCAGAGCCCTGACGGAGACGTAACTATCAGTTAGTTTCTCCCTTTCTCTCTATTCAGTTTCATTCCACTGTCCCCGGATACCTCGTATCTGACTAAAACTATAGCTTCACTTTTCACTTCCTCATATATGACGTAAGGCTGGCTTGTTTGTGTTTGGGTAGCAGATTTTGGTTTTTATTCTAGTGTCAGATTTACTCGAGATCAATGAATTGTTCCGAATGGAACTGATGGAATTATATATTATACGATTGGATTAGCTTAGAAATCGTGAAAAAGGGGCATTTTTCTATTACTTTGAATGCCGGGGGAAAAGTGAAAACAGGGGTTCATATAGATTTGGTAGAACTTATGCGTGTTTCATAGATCGTGGATCTTCGTAGGCGTTCACAGTGAAGTATTGAACTATAGAAGTGATATGCTCATTCTGGATGAATCTCCTCGAGGAAGTATTCAATGAGGGCTCTTGAATGTGGGAGTTGCTCTAGTTTTCAATTACCAAAGCGAAGCAGCAGCTTGCAGTATGCATGGGTTTTCGATCGCCCCTGGGTTAAGGTCTTTATTCCTAGAGATTGGTACATAGGCATCGGGGTGGATGATTGTACTTTACAAAATGGCTTGAGTTCTCTTTGGAATTCAAAAAAGAAATCTATGCCTTTTTTTTAAAAACGTAAAGTAATTGCTTTCTGGCTTAAATGTCAAGTTGTTAAAACTTGTCATCTTTGCCAGGAGCCTAGAACAACTTGCATCCTTACCAATGATGTTTTGTGGTTTCAGCAAATGATGGTGCAACAATCTTGGAGCAGATGGATGTTGACAATCAAATTGCAAAGTTGATGGTTCAACTATCTAGGAGCCAGGATTATGAAATTGGTGATGGCACCACTGGAGTTGTTGTGATGGCTGGAGCGCTTCTTGAACAAGCAGAGAGGCTATTAGAACGTGGAATTCATCCAATTAGGATTTCAGAGGGCTATGAATTGGCGTCCAGAAGTGCTGTTGAACATTTGGAGCGTATAGCAAACAAGTTTGAATTTGGAGAGACAAATTTAGAGCCTCTCATTCAAACTTGTATGACTACTTTGTCATCCAAAATGTAGGTGCAGTTTATATATTTTTTGATATATCATCATGCCTTGCTGTTTCTTTGGCTTTACTAATCCTGAGTGTGGTCTTTGATCTTTGATGTCGTTATTGTTCTATTAAAATTCATGCTGCCTTTCCTAATTCATGCTTCCTTTCCTCTATCTTCATGCATCATTTAGAACATAATATTCACTACCATAAATTGATTTTGCTTTGGCATTGTTGAAGAGATTTGAGTTGTGCAAAGTACTATGTATACTTACTATTTGAATGTGAATGAGCATCAAAGCATGTATGGCAAGTAAAGGGATTGTGTTTTTTTTTTCTTTTGACCAAAAGCATGTAAAGGGATAGAACACTATAACTTCTTGTTTTTTTTTTGTTCCATTATGAAATAGTAGCCTGTTTTACCTTTATTTACTTCTATTTTGATGTTGTCATTTAGTACTGGTATTAAGCTTACTCTCAAGAGCATGGCTTTTTTGGGTTTTGGGATCTTGTGAAGTATTTTAATAACTAGTTCGAATTTTAAGAGATGGAGTTGTGGCTTGAATATGATTTCTGTTATGATACAAAGCGGAGTGGGGAACCCACCCTCAAAAGGCGCCTCGTAAGGGGGAAGAACCACACCACTTATATACCCCAGCGAGCAGCCTAAGCTACCCGATGTGGGACTTGGGTCATTACTTCGTCCCATAACAGTGGCTCTCCCCGGAAGAGCCGGCGTCCACGCCGGGCAGAAGTCGCCGCTGGGACGAGCCAACGGAGCCACCCGGGCAGAGGCCGGTACCAGCTCTGATACCATCTGTTATGATACAAAGCGGAGTGGGGAACCCACCCTCAAAAGGCGCCTCGTAAGGGGGAAGAACCACACCACTTATATACCCCAGCGAGCAGCCTAAGCTACCCGATGTGGGACTGGGGTCATTACTTCGTCCCATAACAATTTCATTGTATATAACAAGGGTTCGCGTTCCATTTAGTCCTTGAAATGAAAACTTTTGACTATATTGTTATAATGCATTTCAAAAGAGAAAAGTATAACTAATAATGTGAAATAAAAAAATTTGATGGTTGTTGATCCCTCCTCCCCACTATATTGATGAACTCATGTATTTCAACTGCTCAGACACATTTATATATTTATATTTTGTGATTAAAATTATTCATCTTAACATTGCAGTGTGAATCGGTGCAAACGTAGCTTGGCTGAGATTGCTGTCAAAGCTGTGCTTGCAGTTGCTGACTTAGAGAGAAAGGATGTTAACTTAGATCTAATTAAAGTAGAAGGAAAAGTTGCGGGTAAATTGGAAGATACTGAATTAATATATGGAATCACTTTGGACAAGGAGATGAGCCATCCACAAATGCCAAAGCTAATTGAAGACGCCAAAATTGCCATCTTGACTTGTCCCTTTGAGCCTCCAAAGCCAAAGACCAAACATAAGGTTGATATTGATACTGTAGAGAAGTTCCAGACATTACGGCAGCAAGAACAGCAGTATTTTGATGACATGGTTCAAAAATGCAAGGTGCAATTTTACTTCGAGTCTTGTATGATTTTTGCTGTTGACAAAAAGCTTCATTCTCTCGTACCAAATCTTTTATGTTTGCTCTTTTGTGTGACCTGGGGCTGATTAATTAAATTTTAAATTTATTTTTTTCTTGTTTTAATAAACAAACTTGTTAATTGATAGTCAATGGTATTTCTTGCATTAATGTTTTTAAATTTACCGAAAGGGGATGTCATGATGAGTTGCAGGATGCAGGAGCAACTCTGGTCATCTGCCAATGGGGCTTTGATGATGAAGCAAATCACCTTTTGATGCACAGAAATTTGCCAGCTGTCAGATGGGTTGGTGGTGTAGAGTTGGAACTGATAGCAATTGCTACTGGTTTGCTTTATACTTCTCAGCTTTGAAAATCACAATTATAAGACGACTGTACTTTATATATTGATAGTGATGTATGACAGTTGAGGGAAAATACTTCTAAGCTTATGAGTTAAGTGATGATCTATTTATATATGCAGGTGGAAGAATTGTGCCTAGGTTCCAGGAGTTAACTCCTGAAAAGTTGGGAAAGGTATTTTGCCAATCCTTGTATAACCCTTTGTTGGCAGGTTAAGACCAGTAAATCAATGCTTTCCTATATTTTATTTTTTTTTTCCTGGTTTCCATCTCTTGTTTCTTTATGATGGACTAAGTGGACTTTGTCTAGCCGAGGTTTCTCATTGTATTGCCATGCAAGTGATGAGTTATTAAGTTAGAACATATTGGAGACAATTTATCCAATAAACTTGTTTATTGATTTTTTGGACTTTACTATGCCAGTAGAGTGTAGGCAATGTGGGTGGGAGTGCTGCTAAAGGTTAAAGACTCATTTTCTGTGTGCATATGGCTGCAAGTGATATTAACTTGTCATTTTCTGTGTGCATATGACTTCTAGTGATATAATTTGTCATCCTATGTTATTTTTAAGGCTGGTATGGTTCGAGAAAAGTCATTTGGCACAACAAAAGACCGAATGCTGTACATTGAGCACTGTGCAAACTCAAGGGCTGTGACAATATTTATTCGTGGAGGTAAGGACATGTACTGTTTGTCCTATTTCTGTCTTACTGTTTTGCATTAACTTCTTTGTTTGATGTGTAATTATTCATTTTACTTGTTTGGAAATAGATAATTTGCTAATTTTGTTGTTCAGTACGGTCCTTCATATGACTTCTAATTTAGTCATGGACTTTATTTAAAATTAAATTTAAATAAGGTATTTGATTGTGAGCTTATTTGTATTGTACTGCAATTTCGAATCTGGGTTTGGTATGGTACTTCTATGTAATAGACTTTTGAAGATGACTGATAAACTTTAGTTATTAAACTATGACCAATTAATGAACTCTATTATTTGGTAGGCAACAAAATGATCATAGAGGAGACAAAGCGCAGCCTTCATGATGCCTTATGTGTGGCTAGAAATCTCATTCTTAACAATTCTATCGTTTATGGTGGTGGGTCTGCTGAAATTTCTTGCTCTATTGCTGTGGAGGCAGCTGCAGATAGATACCCTGGAGTAGAACAGGTTTGAGTGGCATTGTCGTCCGAATTATTATATTCATAACACTTAATTCCTGACATTTTCTTTTTCTTTCCAGTATGCTATCCGAGCATTTGCGGATGCTTTGGATTCAGTTCCTATGGCCCTTGCTGAAAATAGTGGTCTCCAACCAATTGAAACACTTTCTGCTGTAAAAGCTCTGCAAATAAAGGTAAATGAATTATAGTGAATGATTAGCATGGCATGGCCATTTCTGCTGCTCAGGCTTTTCTGTTGTGTGCGCTTGAGGCAGTATGCTTAATATTGCCTTTAATTTGCAGGAGAACAATCCCCACTTGGGCATTGATTGCAATGACATTGGAACTAATGACATGTGTGAACAAAATGTGTTCGAAACCTTAATTGGAAAGCAGCAGCAGATCTTTCTTGCCACTCAAGTTGTTAAGATGATATTGAAAATTGATGATGTTATTTCACCATCTGAATACTAATGCCCAGGTGCAAGGTAGTTGCCCACTTTAAGATGCTGAGTAATCTGTTGGGTTAATTTTGTTTCATGGTGACGTGCACTAGTTCACCGGACAAAATGTATATGTTAAAGATTTTGGACTGATTTTGTTTGAAGAGCTATATAGTTTTATGTTGGATTGTCATGTTAGTGATATACTTGAAAAGTAAAGTTATATACTTGGGTCCGGGGAAAAAGTAGACCAGTTCATGTTACTGATAAACTTGAAAATATACTTGAAAAGTTATGTACTTGTTGGATTGTCAGTTGTCATGTTGGTGGTATACTTTGATAAATGGGGTTTTAGCAAAATGAAAACCAAATAAACACTAGGACTTGAAAAGATAATATGTCTGATGCTACGATTGTCAACATTGGTCAAAAATTCAATTAAATGTGAATCAGGACTCAATCAAGGGATGTGGTTTAAAGGGCTCCAAATCAAACGATATAATGAAATACGCTTGGAAATTTTACACTCAAGATTTGATAAATTTGGTTCATGGAAGGTAGGAAGTTTGTAACTACGCTGAAATATTGAGATTAAGTCAGGGTAGTAAGCCGAAGTTTATTAATGCTTCCGTGTTACTTTAGGTTTGACATGAAACAGGGCTAAAATCATTACTCAATTTCGTTACATACTTGCCAGATAATTAATTTATTGAAGTCAAGAAAATTATTGGTAAGAAAATAAGGTGCATTTTTTAACTACTATTTTTATGAAAAGTTCCCTTAATATTTGCAATAGGAAAGTTTAGGAAAAATTTTAAATTTAAAAAATAAAATAGATTGTAGTCTTGTATTTAAAATCAAAATAAATATTTGTTAATTGTTACATTTAGGAGTGGATGTGAGTATTAAATTAAATTTAGAAGAATTACTATAAGGTTTAAAAAAATAAATTTAATCACTAAAAAATCTTGATAAAATATTTTTCCACTAAGGAAAAGTGAGAACATTTTGAGAGAACCAAAAACAAAGGGTAATTTTTTTTTGCCCACCCGGTTCATTGGAGCTTTGCCCCGACTACATTCGGATTCGACCCGCATCGCGCACCTGGCTATGGTGGGTGAGTCTAAAAAAAAAACTATGGGTAATTGCTTCTTCATATTACAGTAGATTACATAAGATGCACAGTAACCAACTTCCTAGGGAACAGAAGTGAATCAGCAGAATGAGGCCATTCTGCAATTAAGAGATCCAGCCGCTGAGGTCATTGAACTCACAAACTGAGATGGTCTAGCAGCCAAACTCAAGGTCTTACTATACACAGAAGAAGCTGCTTCTTCTTCACCAGATTATCTGAAGAGTGCCCCATTCATCATCATGTCTCCTTCTGACTTCCAATTCCACCTCTTCCACTCACTCTGCCATGCCCCAAAGTGTTTTGTCACCTGAAATCGTTATTCCCCATCCACATTCATCACATTCTCAATCTATCCATACCCAGAAAAAATTACACTCAATTTTTTTTATATTTTACAAATAACTACTCTCGTCCAGTTTATAGGATAGAGATATAAGAAATTTTCTTATCATATTTATAACTTACATCGTTATATTTTTTATATAAATATACAATTTTATTTTTTATTTATTGTTGAGTTGACTTTGTTCTTATAGAAATATAATGTTATATTAAATAGGGATAAAGTTAAAAAGTTATTAAATTTTAAAGTAGAGATAACGAAGTTTAAGGTATTTATTGATATATATAAAATATGCTAGAAATAACTTATAAATAGAACCAGAGGAATATATATATTTGGATGAAGGAAAATTGGGAAGAGAAATTTTCAAAAATAGTAAAAAAAAATTATTATGCTTGAAATTTTTCCCCCTAGCATTTTTTCTTATATAATTTTCTTTCTTTGGGGTGAAGTTATTATTAGGTTGTTATGCTAAGAACAGGAGAAGTATGTGTGGCACATCTTTGTGTTCACCATCATCATCTGGAGCAAGAAATCTGTTGCCTTGGCTTAAAATAGTGGGATTTGAGCTCCCTCCTATTGCGTAATTTTTCCAATGAGTGTAATCGTTGTTCACCACATGAAAGTATCCAAACCTGCATCTGCAGTCCTAAAATCTCAATAATCTTAAAATCAAGCAATCCAAATTAGACTTGTTGCTTTTTGTTCACTAGGTTATAACTTAGTTTCTATATTTTGATTCAATCTATAAATTTTAACTCAATATAAATAGTACTTATAATTTAACTATTTAAAATATTATTTTTTTTAAAAAAATTATATATTTTATAAAGCTCAAAAATTAATATTCTAAATAAAATTTAAAAGAAGAGTTTTAACAGAGTAAAAATAGACTAAATTATACCAAGTCTTAGTTAGAAAATCTATAGGGAACAAAATATTAATTTTGCCTTATATACACAATTACCTGGGCGTTCTTCCTCCAAGACCTTCTCCGAAATGATTGTAAGCGACGGTGACCTGCATATTCCGATCCTTCTCATACGAATCGCTGTGTACCAGAAGCATAACTTTCTCATGTTGTGTCATGTAATTGTTAGAAATGATTACCGCCGTTGATCCATGAACCACATCGATCAACTCATCGGAGCACCTAGACAAGAAGCAATGGTCCACCCACACATTCGTCGCGCCGGAGATCGAAAGCCCACCGCCGTCCGACATTGAACTAAATCTATAACGACGAGGGGATACCCTCACAAACCCAGAATTTCCTCTTACGCATGGATGAGCAAGCCATGAATGATGATGTTGTTCTATTGCTGTATTTTAATACAAGGTCCTCCGGCTATGTGGACGGTGGTTCCTTGGCCGTCGATTGTTTTGTGGGAATTGACGAGGAGGTCCATCTTGAGCCTGATGTTCATGTTCCTTTCGAAGTTGATCCATAAGGGGTTTTCTTGGATGATGCCATATCTTAAAGTTCCAGGTTTAGGGTTCATGGGGTGGTCGCTGGGATCGGTGACGAAGTACGTTCGGCCGTCTCTTCCTCCGACGGGTTGTCTGCCGAAGCCGATAGCACAATCTGCGAGACGCCGGCGATTGCATTGCCAATTGGGATCGCATCTCCAACAATCATCAATGGGGTTGCCTGTTCCACAAGATACGAACCCCAGATTTCTCCTCGACGCATTGACGCTTTTGTGTAAATCAATTTTGCAGTGTGAGAATGACACTCATATTTTTAATTTAAAATAAATAATAAAAAATATAAATGGAATAAAATAATACATAGTTATATAAGCATAACGAATATGAAATAATATTTAATCTGATTCTCTAATTCTCTCTCACGCATCAATACAAAGCATAAAACTAAAGTTCATATTATTGTTTTGTTTATATGCAGACAAATATTTGGAATTTCGTTTGATTAAATTAAATGTTACACATGTTATTTTTCATTTAATATTATACTCCTATATACATGCATTTCATAAATTTAATTATATTCACATATTATATCATAGCACAATATCACATAAAAAGCACTTAAAACAAAAACAAAATTGCATAAGTATATAGAAAGCTTTCTTCCCAAAAATAAACCATTTTAATCACTCACTAAATACACCTATAAAATGCTTTGCCTCACTTTTTTCCATGAACACAACCTATATTTCATAAAGCGTCTAAAATGAATATTCTTCGGGTGATATATATATATATATATATATATACACAGAGAGAGAGAGAGAGGTGTGTGTGGGGGGGGGGAGCTTTGGAGAGAGAGAGAGATGGAAGAATTAATGAAGAAGATAACAATAACATACCTATCAACATGTTGGATGACAAGTTCAGGATCTTGAAGTGCATAAGAAGAGATGAGAGTAGGGGCAATAAGAAGCAAGAAGCGGAACATAAGCAGTAATAGAAGTGCCACGTATTAGTTTTCTTGCTTTGAGAGGAAAAAGAAAGAGATCAGATGAATTATCAGTTAGCAGAGTCCGATGATACTTGTCATTGCAAATGCAAAGAGACTCTGAGCTTTATATATATATATAAGGACTCAGTTTTGGGATGGATCTTCATTAATTAAACAAAAACCTCATAATTATTTGTCAATCTTGTGGCTTACCTACAGGGACCTATAGACTAGGCTACTACCCACAAATTCTTAATTAATTATTATTGTTATCAAAATACCCCATGAGAAATAATTATATACTTCTTGTATCACTTCATTTAAACTTTATCCAATAAAAATATAATAATTTAGCTTATAACTCATCTAAAAAATATTACGATTAATTTTATTTTTAAGAAAAATAAGTATTTTAATTAAAATAAAAAATAAAAACTCATCTGAACTAAATTATGAGATTTATTTTTTCTTCAATCTAAATAAAATACGAATTATTTTAGATGAGCCATCGGTCAACTATAATTAAAATATTATGAGTTGTTATATTTTAATTGGATAGAGTTTAGGTGATGTGACATTCCTGGAGTATGCAAGTATTTCTCATACTCCATGTGCTCTTAATTTACCACTTTAATTTGGTCTTTATTATAAGTCCACTTGTAGAAGAGATTTTTGGTCCTAAATATAAGTTTATTTATATGTTATTAATGGCTATTTCCTAATTTTATCCTTATTTAATTGTGGTTGGAGAGAGAAAAAAAGGAGAGAGATGTAAGAATGATTTGTAAATGTGAAAACAGAATAAGGCTAAACTTAAACATTTTTTTATCAATTTAAAATATATTTAATTATTTAACTATCATTTTCTTATATGTGAGAATTGGTTAAAATAAATTTATAATAAAAACGGAGTGGTAGATAAATTTAACTGATTTCACAATTTTTAAAAAGTGGCAGTTCATATTTTTAACTTGTGAAAATTCTTGGCCAAACAAAAAACTAGTGAGAAAATTGTATGACTTTCCAATTTTATTCTTTATGAAAATTAATAACCACAATAAAGTATTCTTCAGAAATTAAAAAGCATGCCAACAACTTGTTTGTAATTAAGAAAGGGTAAAATTGAAGAAAAAAGTAACCACCAAATCTTTATTCTATATTTAGCACAAGAGGCGGAGGGAGTAGAATTTAAAAATTAAAAATGTGAAGGCATACATTAATTAATAAGCAACTTATTAGATTTAATAATTTATAGAGAATCCAAAGTTGAACCCTGAATTTTCTGTCTGTTGGTACTCATGAAGGTTGTGGAATCCCTCGGCGCATGCATGCAACACATAATCTTTTTAATATATATATATAATTTGTATCAAATATATATATATACACACACGCATACATATATATATATATATAAAGTAGACAGTTATGAGGTAGGTTCGACTGGTTATAAAACTAGATTAACAAATGACGATTGAATTTCACAGCATTTGATGGCACATAAATATAAATATTGGTGCAAATTATTATATATGAAATGTGATGGTCACTAGTACTGTTGCTTTCATGCAAAGTGTGTGTTTGCGTAACTTTTAAACTTAGGCTTTAAAAAGATTTTTAGTTTAAATATTATTTTAAAAAAATTTTAAAATAAACAGTCCTATTTATCTAAAAAGACTTATGAATTAAACTATGATTTAAAATTATAGTTTTGAGTAAACTCTTGTAAATAATTTTTAGAATAGTAAAAGAACTTATTGACTACCTAATTACTATTTTATCCATATTTTTTCTAGCATCATCTCTCTTCTTTTCTCCCTCTTCTCTCTCTTCTCTTCTCTCTTCTCCGCCATTGAAAAAGCTCGTGTCTCTCTCTGCTGCGTCCTCTGTCTCTGGTCTTCGCTTCTCCAGTAGTCTTCTCTGTCGTCGATAGTCATCGCTGGTCTATAGAGGTCGTCGTCGTCGGTCTATAGCGGAGTGCTAAGATTGGCGTCGGTGGTCATCCCTAGCGTCGAGAGTGGTTGCATATCTACAAGAGAAGGTGAAGATGGCTTGATCGTTGTTCACTTTGCTTGGGGATGATGAACAATAAATACAAATTATTTATTTATTTAATTTTTTATAGCATATATTTTCTGATAATTTATTAATGATAAAAGTCATTCTGGTAATAACTATCCAAATACTTATTTGTTCAGAATAATTTTTTTCATAAGCTTTTTTCCATAAACCCTTTTTTAAAAGTCTTTTTTTTATAAATCATTTTCCAAAAGTCTATCCAAATAGGCCTATTTATTTTATATGGATATAAATACTCCAATCTATTTATTTGTTGTTGTATCCTTCGTAGTGTGTCAAGAGGTAATTAAGGTGTGTTGGAAAGTGAAAAAAAAGTTTTTTTTTTAATTTTTAAATTTCTGTAGAATTTACAACCCTTGATGTATAATTCTAGCCGTCTGTGTCTTCTTTAATTATTCAGAAATTATTATTATTTCAAGATAAACAGTAAAGGGTCACAGTATGAATATATGACAAGTCAAGGAGTGAAATGAAATTGCGGTCAAAATATTCCCAATTCACTAACCAAAATACCGACAAAACTTTCACCTTAATTTCTTCAAAAAATAATAATAATAATAATAACCAACAAAATATTTGGGAGAGACTGCCCTTGGAAGATACCGGCGGGACAAAAGAGGAAAGGGAGTGCATATTGAAAATAAGATCCAAAGATTATATTAATCAAAATTAAGTAAACCAAAAAAGCTGCAACCACGGGAACTTAAAAGAAACACAATTTAGAGTGTGTTTGGTTAGATATATAAAAAATACTTTTAAACTCAAACTATAGTGTAAGTTTAAAAGTAACTAAATATATCTTATATTTATAGAAATAATTATGAGAAAAAATCATAGTTTGTACACTTAAAACCATAGTTTTTAATAAGGATCTCCTACTAGTTGTTTTTAAATTATAAACATGTAAAATATCAATTTTGTCTCTCTTATATTTTTATCATCTTACCAATTTGTGTAATTATCATTTTACCTCATATTTTTTATGGTAATTCACTTATAAAAAAAATATTCTGATAACAACTATCTAAATATTTATTTTTTTTAAAATTATTTTGTATACAAAATCTATTTTTTAAAATCTATTATTCAGAGTATTTTATAATCAATTTTCTCTATAAACTATTCCTATAAAGTTGCAACCAACCAACGGCATAGCTTTTCTCTACGTTGCTTCTTCTAAGTTTGATGCAGTGATCAGTTTCTATGTTATAAAAAAACAATGGTACTAATTGTAATCACTTTTTTTTTTATTTTATTTTAGTCCCTGATGACATTCTAATTTCAACATTGTTCTCCAATATCACATCTCTGCTAGCTTTTAGTGCATTATTGATGACTATTTCATTCTTTAGGCGTTAGGTGAGATGGGGAAAAAAGTCATGAAACATTATCTAATGGTTGTGCTGGTAAAGGAAATGATCAGGCATCTCTTACACGTGATTTTTTTTTTGCCTGAATTATATTTGTTCATTGTGTTTTCCAAATTAAATTAAAGTGTGTGTATATTATCTTCCAATCATATTTTCAAATAATTCAAATATCTTATTATTACATCGCATTAGTTTTCCAAATAATGATCGTATGGAGTGCATGAAATTAGAATATAAATGAGTGATAAAAAATAATAAATATAAATGCAACAATTTAAGGTGGTATAATAAATAGGTCCATATATCCAATGTCTTTCATAAACAAACATCAAGTCAAATCTGTCTTGAAACATCTAGTCAACTTCCATGGGCAGTTTTGCCGTAATAATCCTTGATTTCACCATGCCACAGTATGCGAGTTAAAGTGCTCTAATAGTAATTTGATAGGAAGAGTGCAACAAATATTAAATTTTCCTAATAATAAGGATAGTATAGAGTCAATAAAAATGTAATATAAATTAGCAACAAAAATAATAAATATAGATCCAATAATTTAATATGGAATAATAAATAGTTCCATATATCCATTTTTTTAAATAACATCTAGTCAAATATGTCTTTTTGAGGGATTAAAAATTATATTAATCCTATAAATAAATACAATATACTCCCTTCCCTCCCAACAAAACTTTGACCTTTAATTTCTTTCAAGAAAAACACCAACAAATATTTGGAAGAGACTTCCTTGGAGGATACAAGGGGCACAATCTGTATATACATATAAATAGAATATACTTTTTCCTCTTAAAACTTTTAGAAAAGGGTTTAGGTAAAAGGAGGGCTTTTTGGTAATTTTTAGAAAAAAAAATTTGGAGAAGAGCTTATAAAAAAAATAATTCTGGATAAACGAGTGTTTGGATAGTTATTATCAAAAGGACTTTTGTAATTGAAAAATTATTAGAAAGAGTATGATTTTAAAAATATGAGAGATGAGAGAGAGTGAAAAAGATAGAAGAGAGAGGAGAGAGAGTGTAAAAAAAAGTAAGGGTAAAATAGTAATTGAGTAGTCTATAAGTTCTTTTACTATTCTAAAAGTTACTTTTATCAGCTTATCTGAAACCATTATTTTAAACCATGATTTGGTCCAGAAGCTTTTTTAGACAAATATGGCTTATTGTTTTAAAATTTTTTCAAATTAAGAATTTGTTCAAAAAAAACTTCTAAAACCATAATTTATATAGTTTCCAAATAGGGTTTAAATATAAGAGCCAAATAATTAATTTATAAAAATTAAAAAAGTGTTAGTTAAAATAGTTGTTAATAAAAAAATATGGGTTAGTTTTTCTCAAATATCATTTTCAATCATTTGCATAGAAAATTACTCCATTACTATAGAAATTTTTTAATATATGCAATTAATAAAAAGAGTAGTTTAAAAAAATTATAAATTTAGAGTATAAAAATTTGATTAGAATCTTATATTTATAACTAAAATAATTTTTCCTCTTACATTTAGTATACGATGGAGTAATATTTATGAGAAATATACTAAAATTACCTCATACTTAATATATCCTAGCCTCACGTTTTAGTTATTTCCTAAATATTAAAAAATATTATGTTTCAAATTTATCTTTATTTAGATGTCACTAATTAAAGAATAAGAAGAAAAAAACAAAATAAGGGTACACTGCCTAATCTATTTAAAGTACTGTTCTCAATCTAATTAGGATGTGCGTATAATTTTTATTCCTAATTTACCCTGTCTTCTGATATTTAATATTTTGAATTTTTTGGAAGGTGAAAATTCACAGGTCTTAATATGATTAAAAAAAGTATAATATTAAGTAAGGTTTCAATTGTTGATAAAAAAAAAGTAAGGGATCAATTTTTCTCTTAAAAAAATTTGATCAAATAACATCAGGTAAAAGTACATTCAGCATCTCAAACTAATTTTAAATGAATAATTAGCACCTTAAAATATTTAAGGGTACAATTAGCAAGTACCATGGACTAATTTTTTAGGTGCGACCAGCATTCTAAAGTATTTTAGGGTGTAATTAACACATTGAACTAATTTTGGAGGTGCATATAACACCATAAAGTATTTAAATTGGTATAATTCTGTCATTTCACTAATAGAAACACAAATTTCTATCCGATCCATGTGACATGAGTTTTTTATTTTGACATATTATTTAAAAGGTCACATGTATAATATTGTTCAAACAATAGTACTAAATAAAAGCTAAAATTGACATTGTATATAATTTATATGTAAATATTGGAAAATTTTATAATTTATTTAGTGAAATTTATTAAAATAATATTACACATGTAGTTTTTTAAATAATAATATATCAAAATAAAAAAATTATGTGGTATATATTAAATGAAAGTTAGTGTTTTTGTTAGGAAAAATATAAAATTATACTAATTTAAATATTTTAGGGTGTTAATTTCCCCTCAAAAATTAGTTTGGGTACTGATTGCGCCATTAAATATTTTAAAATTAGTTTAGAGTACTAAATATACTTTTACCCAGTAACATAATACTTCAGTTGGTTCATGAAATCATTTTGGGAGTAAGAATATGAAAAAGAATTAATGATATCATAAATGTGTATAAGCTTTTAATAAATAAATGTATGTGATATATTATGTAAAATAATGATTTGCCTATTTGGGAAACACCAAAATTATAGTTTTAAAAAAGTTTCTAACTTAAACTTTAGTTTAGAGAAATTTCAAAATAAACAGTTATATTTGTCCAAAAGAGCTTTTGGACCAAATCATGATTTAAAACTATGGTTTTATATAAGCTACTAAGAATAGCTTCTGAAATAGTAAAAGAACTTATGGACTACCTAATTACTATTTTGCCTTTATTTTTCCTCTCTCTTCTCTCTCTTCTGCTGACAGTCTCACTCACTGGCGCGGGCATTGAGCTGGAGAGGAGGAAGACAGTGGTCGCGTGTCATTGGATACTGGTCACGTCGCATATCGTCGTGCCTGTCCGTCGCGTCTCATCTGGCCACCACACCGTCGTTGCATTGGACACCATCGTCGGTTCATCGCCGTGGGTGTGCAGTCGTCGTGGGTGTGCTGTCGTCGTGGGTGCTATCGCTTCTCCAGAAGAACATGCTCTTTCTCATCTCTTCGCCACTGTTGATAGTTGAACAGTGCTATGAATAGTGCAAGCTACAGTGCAGTGAACAATGTGGCTGATGGTAGTTTTAATTTTGTTTTTATCTTATACCATTTTTGTTAATTTATCAATCACAAAAGTTATTTTGGGAATATTCATCCAAACACTCGTTTATCTAGAATCACTTTTTTTCTTCTATAAGCTCTTCTCCATAAGTCTTTTTCTAAAAGCTGTCTAAAAACTCTCTCTTTTTTTCTATAAATTATTTTTCAAAAAACTATCTAAACAGGCCCGATATCTTGTTTCATATTTTTATACTATCTACTGTATCCCATTACTAGGTATTCGATTTTGGAACTTATATATAGTTGTCCTTCTTAGTATAAGTGTCTCATATAAAAATTAAACTTGAGGTTAAGTGGATCTAGTATTTGATTAAATGGTTAGAGTGCAGTTTTACATATTTTCAGAAGAGTTATTTTTTTATCAACATTCAGAAGACTTATAGACAGGATAAGAAAAATAATGGAGTTAACGTAGCATATTATAATAATAATAATAATAATTTAAAATCCGCGCAATATCGCTTCTTTTTAATCAATGTTGAGTCAAAAATGTCTCTCAACCTGCATTGTTTGTTGACTTGACGTTTCAAAAGGGCAATATTGTATCAGTATTAAAAAAATTATATTGCTCCATAATAAGCAAATTGCCACTACCTTAGTTTAAAAAATATATAAAAGAAAATGTACATCTTATTTTAATTTGTTGAACATAATTAGAAGTACATTCAAATATTTTTACCATGCCCAATTTCATACTTTTCAAAAGATTTTTTTACTTTTGATCCTTAAAATAAAAATATATTATATTAATCTTATGAAATATACAAAACATTCCTATTCTAGTTAGAGTAAGTGTGAAGGGGTATTTTTTTTTTTGGTACAAGTGTGAAGGGGTATTGATGTAAATGTCCAATTCCTTCCTTTAACTATCCTCTCGTTTCATCCATTTTTTTTGAAGAACTTAAATTACACTTAATCTTAACCAAAAGAGACCCACTTCTAATCCTAAGAGTTAATACCCCCTAAATCAAGGAAGAAAGTTATAAAAATACCTCTCAAATTTGCAAATTTTAATTTAGGATATCGAAATGACTTAATCATTGTGATTTTTTTTATAATAGTCTGGAATTAAATTTTATAGAAAATTACCTAAATGCCCTTAATTTAAAATATAAAAAAAAAAATGACAACAACCGTTTAACATATAACAATTTTAATTTATAAATGTCAACAACTAAGATGGTAACAACTAATTTGAAAAAAAAAACTACTACATTGAGAGGCATTAATAGATTGCAAAATATGAATGATAACAATAGTTTAACAGATAATAAAAACAATTAAAGCAATAATAACTAAGGACATTTAAGTAATTTTGCTATAAAATTTAATCTCAAAATAATCCCTGATAACTTCACATTGATTAGGTTACGTCATTTCGTGATTCGAATTGAGATTTGTAAATTTGGAGAGTATTTTTGTGTCTTTTTCCCTGGTAAAAAAATGTATTAGCCATCATATTATCATTCATTTTAGTCTGGTGCAGGCTTATCAGCTTCAACCACAAGCTGTGAATATTGTCATGAGCCTTTTTTTAATCAGCCACTCTCTACTCTAAGATTCTAATTAATTTCTGAATCATAGGATATTGTTGATTCAGGGCAATCCTGATCGCATGTTTATGAGAAGTTTTAAGGCACATATTTCAGAGTTATGCATGTTAGGTCATAAGTGGATATAGGTGCCAATTGTAATCTACACAGATAAGTAGGATTATTTGGATTCTAACTCTGATTTGATAGCAAATTACACTCACAGAAGAAGAAGAAGAAGAAGAGAGAGAGTTTGGGTGCAGAGAGAAAAGCTGCTTTCTTTTCAGTTTATGGTTTTCTCCTTATGTACACTTACCACCCACACAAACATACATTCTTCTAATGGGTTTTTGTCCCTTATTTATTACTCCTCCGATATTTAATATATAACTTAATTATAAAATTTATTTTATTCATAAATATAAGACATATTTTTTATATCTATCAACTTTTTTTTAAATTATTCTTATTAATACTCCCTCAATAATAATCAAATAAGATGGGGGAGAGAGTTAAAGAAGATGATTAGAGTATTTTAGAAAAAATATCACATACTAATTAACTTAACTAACTTCATCTAATCAAATTAGTTAAATATGTCCTATATTAAGGAACAGAAGAGTATTTGTATCCAACTTATAGTGTGTGTTTGGGTAAGCCCCAAACTAAAGTTTTAAAAGGGCTTCTAGCCCAAACCTTAGTTTAAATTTTTTTTAAAACAAACATGCATATTTATTCCAAATGGCTTATGAACAAAACCATGGTTTAAAACTATAGTTTTGGATAAGCTCTGGGAATAGCTTATGGAACAAGAATACAGCTTATAGACTGCCCAATTACCATTTTACACCTATTTTTTTTCACTCTCTCCGCTCTCTCTTATCTTCTTTGTCGCTTGCCTCTTCCGACGCCATGCATTGGCATCTTCAGTCTTCTTCTTCGTTGCCATCGTCAGATAAGCTCCTCTGTCATTTCTCTCGTTGTCGGAGAGGAGGAAGTCGTAGTGGGTCGCGCTCCTCCCTTCAGATCTAGAAGTTGTGTGTCGCGGATTTGGAACGAGGAGATATGGATGATGGAGGAAGAGGAAGAAGAAGAGGTGAAAGATGAGGACAGGAGTTGGCGTCAATAGCTGCATCGTCATCGGGGCTTAGCAATGTCAGCATCATCAGCATTGTCGTGGGGAAGAGTAGTGTCAACTGTCAGTGGTAGGAGAGAATAGGAGAGAGAAGGAAAAAAATGAAGAAATAGAATTGTTTTTATAAAATCATATCTTTTTTAATAATTTACTAATGGCAAAAGTCCTTCTGATAATAACTATCCAAATATTTATATATTCAGATTTTTTTTTTCATAAGCTCTTCCCTAAAAAAATATCTAAAAATACTTTCTTTTATATTACATTTTGTAAAAGCCTATCAAAAAGGGGCTCATAATAGTTATAGGCTTATCCATTAAGGGTGAATCGGTAGATTTTTTTCCCACAATATACAATGAATGCGCGGGCATGAATGGCATATTATTCATTTCAACATTAATCTTGCTTTTTTCTCTCTTTCACTTGGGGGTGTTTGAGAGAAATAAAACACTTTTGGAAATAAAAAGCTTAGTTTTGACAAAAGGATAGTCAAACAGTCTAATTTTTTCCCTGAATAACTTTATATTGGAAACCATATTTTTGGGTGAAAACCCCTAGTTTTTCATAAGCAAATTTTTTTTTATAAGCTAGTCTCTTTTAAAATTACTTTTCTAAAAATTATTTTCCAAAATCTAATCACCAACCCTTTACTCTCAACCATTTCTTTTAATTACAAGATGGGGCATGAATGGGAATGGATATGGCAAGTAGAGGTGTGCAGGGTTAGCCAGGGCAACCCCTTGCCCAATACCCTGTCTAAAAAAAATATAGGCTGTATTTTATAACCTGATACCCAGCCCTGCCCAGTAAAAGCTCTAATTATTTTGGGCTAGGTATAGGCGGGCTAGGCATGTCCAAATCATGATACCCTGCCCATATCATAGGAAAAAATCTACAATTATGAACTTCTAAAATAATACCATATTCATATGTCTTCAAGAGTTAAATAATATCTATAATTCACTAAGAATAAAGCAACAAAAAGATAATAATTAAAGTTTTGAAATTCATTGCATATAAAAAAAAGCCTTGAGGTTTAAGTTGCAATTGTAACTTTGCATAAATCTCTCTAAAATTGACAAAAATGAAGCATCTGAAAAAAAAAATATGACGGTTAGAAAAATTTTAAAAAAATAAATAAAAAAATCAATTTAGTTATAAGTTTTAAAGTATGCAATTACCTACTTGACTACTCATATTTGTAAAACTACCTTTTAGTCATCAATATATATCATATTCGTTCTATGTGAAATAATGAAATTTATAAATTTTGATATATAAAAAGGTAACCAACTGGGCAGGGCAGCAACCCCTGCCCGATGCCCGGCCCTGCTCGAAATTGCCCATTTTATATTGATCTATTTTTCATTAGGTTAGACAGGGTATTTTTTATGCGGGCTCGGGCGGACTTTCAGGGCCATAGGCATCTTGCACACCCCTAATGGCAAGAACATGACATTTGGTATATTTATATACTATGGAGATTGAATTTGGTGAGTGGCATTTATGGCAATCATATCTTGTAAGTATTCACAAACTTAAAATATAGTCACCTTCTATTAATATGCCCTTTGAATTATTGTTTCAAACACCACTCCCTTCTATCCTCTGCCAAATCTCTCCATCAATGCTCACTCCAGACTCTGTCTCCCGGATCTTGTTCTCATCAATCATCCATGTGCTTCCCAGTCCCAATAATTCATTCATAATCATATCTTACAATTAAAAATACCCCAACTTTTTCTGGGTTTCTCATTCAACATGTTACCAACTCTTATGCCTGTGGTTACTACCATTGCCACAAGCTAAGGTTGTAGCAAACAAAAGAAACAATATCAGATTACATAGAGTTCACTGGTCTTGACCCGACCGGATCCATGAGGAGATAACTTAAATCCGATTTTATTCAGCAACGCGGGCCCTTTCTGCATTGAAGTGCTCCAGCTGCCGCTGTTATAGAACTAACCAGTGAATATGGTTTCGCAGACAAGCTCGAAGCTCGAGCATAGCTCGAAGACGATCCCTTCCCGGACGCAGTGAAAAACGCGCCGTTTAACATCTCATCCCCTGAAGATCTCCAGTTCCACTTCTTCCATACGCTCTCCGGTGTATCCTCCCTCTTGGTCACCTGAAAATGACATTAATTAACCAACAAGCAATTACATATATAAATGAACTCAATTCATTTGATTTTATTTAATTTTCTCTAACCTCTTTGAAGGTACCGTCATTAGGAGCAAGAAATCTGTTGCCTTGACTGTTTATGGTTGGATTAGCACTCCCTCCTATCGCATACATCTGCCACTGTGTGTAGTCATTATTCACGACATGGAAGTATCCATGTCTGCATCTGCAATTACACAAAACTTATCTTCATTAACCAACTCAAACCGATTCAAACCTTAATTCGGTCGAAAAGAGAAGACAAAAAGTTGTTACCTTGGCATTCTCTGGATTAACCCTTCACCGAAATGGTTGAAGGCAATGGTGACTTGCATGTTCTTGTCCTTCATGTAACTGTCACTGTGACCCAGAAGCATTACCTTGTTATGGCGGGTTATGTAATTGTTTGAGATTGTGATTGCCGTCGATCCATGAATCGCGTCGATGAGTCCATCTTGGCAATTCCATAAAGAACAGTGATCAACCCAGATGTGGCTTCCTCCGAAAATGGAAACTCCGTCGCCGTCTGACACCGTTCTCCACCCGTAATGTGTCGGAGAATCTCGGACATAAGCATTACCTCCTCGTTTACAGTCATGAATGTTGATTCCTTGGATTATGATGTTCGTCACGAACTGTATTGTGATGCAAGGACCACCAGCGATGTGAATGTTGGCTCCTCTGCCGTCGATGGTCTTGAAGGAGTTCATCAGAAGTTCTTGTTTGAGCTTGATCACCATGTTTTTCTTGAAGATGATCCAAAGTGGCTCTTTCTGTATAACGCCATATCTGAGGGTTCCTGGCTTGGGATTCACAGGGTGGTCGCCGGGGTCGGTGACGACGTAGAATCTGCCGTCTCTGCCTCCGACGGCGTTCTTGCCGAAGCCAATGCCGCAATCTGCAAGACGCTTTCTGTTGTTTTCCCAGTTGCGATCACACCTCCAACAATCATCAATGGGGTTTCCAGTCCCACAAGAAAGAAACCCTAGGTTTCTTCTCGATACATTGATGCTCCTGCAATAGAAACAGAGTTATGAAACAAAGATTGAAGGCATGAATGTGAGGAATATCAGTGATGAGGGTGAATCATACTTGTGTACTTGTTCGACTACTAATTCTGGATCTTGAAGTGGGGAAGATAAAATGAAGGAAGGAGCAAGAAGTAGGAGAAGGTATGTGAATGAGAATGGAATTTCCATGTCTGTGTGCAGAAGTTAGGATTATGAAGTGGAGAGGGAGGGAGAGAGTGCTTGTGATTTTGTGGAGAAGGATGAAGACAATGTGAGGTTTATATAGTGAAAAACAGGGGGAGTTAACTTTCCCTGATTATAAAAAGCATGTTGCTCATCTTAAACCTATCTTATAATATAAATTATATTATAAATTAAGTTTTATATTTAAAATAAAAAAATAATATTTATTTAGGATAACTTTATGTCTCCATCCATCTGCTTAAGTATTTGTCTGATAATATTTAATATTTTAAACTAACTTTTATTATATTTGAAGTTTTAAAATATTTTCCGGTAGCACTTAGTATTACACACTAATTTTTATATATCTAGCATACTAAAATATTTATTAGGAGTACTCAGTATTTTAATTTTAAAATATTTATTGCTATTTAAAAAATATTTTAAAGCCAAAAGTACATCAAAAATTATTTTAATATATTGGATGCCATTAAAACAAATATTTTAGAATAAACTAAAAATTAGTTTATGATATTGATTCTTACTTAAAAATATATTTCAATATGCTAAATTGCATCTGAACCCTATTTATTTATTTAATTTAATATAAGATAGTTCGGTGCATGATTAGGCTGCTCGTAAGTCTGATATTAGGAGAATTATATTTTTATCCTTAGAAAATACACATTTGACTTATTTGATTTTTTTGAACCTTAATTTAAGGTGTAATATGATTGAATGGTTTCTTGGGAGGGTATTAAATATGGAATCAATTAAGAATAATTTGAATTAAACTGATCACATGCTGTGCGTGTAACTAACTAACTATACGCATTTGTTTAATAAAAGAAATCGTTGACTATTGCTTAGTCAAAATATTTTGAAAGCATAATAGTGGTAAATTGTAAACAACAAATATGATGACTGATTTTTTTATGGTAAAATATCGATGCGCACAACTTTTTTTTTATAGTAGGATAAAATACAAATTACATTCTGAAACTAATTATGGATAGGTCAAAATACTTATATTATATTAATTATATATATTATATAATTTCTTTCATGCTTTATGTGGATAAATTGTTTTTTCAATCCCTCAAAGTATTTTTAACCATTTTTTTTTATTCTTGATTTCATATTTTTATAATCATGAAAGCAGAAATTTTAGAAGCCTGATGCTTTTGTTTTTTTTAGAGAAAGGCATATATGGATCATTGAAACATGAGAATGTTAAAATATATCTTAAAATGGTTTAATTCCTATAATATTTTTAAGAACTACTTGTATTATAAAATTAAATTTTTAGATTAATATTATTATTAGTCCTTATAATTTAATTAAATTTTAATTTTAATGCGTATAATTTTAAATCATAGTTTTCCTTTCTTATAATATTTTTTGTAAAAACCGTTAGTTGTTATAATTTTAAATCAACGCTTTTTGTCCTTATAATAATTTAATTTATTTTATATATTTTTTCTAAATTTAATTATTAGGATAAAAAGTAATTTTTTCAAAAAAAAAATACTTATATTTTTCTATTTTGTAGGAAATATAGAATATAAAAATGGAAGAAGTATATATTAAAAGTATGGGGTCACTAATTGTAATTCTCTTCAAAATTTAAAAAAAGAGATAGACTTGACAAAAGTTGATGGAATAGGTTTAGAGTTGTAATATTTGCTGAAGACTTAAAATAAGAAACAAAATTCGCACATGAAACAAATTCCCCATGTAAGTTGGAATCTTTCCTTGGCAGAACGATTTCTTTTAAAATTTAAACCTGTTAATGTAGTACTTCATCCTTTAATATAAAAGTTATTTGATATTTTTAATTTATTAATAAAATTAAATAAATAAATTAATTATATTTATATCTATCTTCTCTCAAGATAAATTTATATTAAATACACTTTAATATATCTAAATTAATTAGTTAACTTCTATATTAATTATAATTAACTATTTTATTTGATTTATTAAATCTATAAAAAATATCAACTAGCTCATATATTAAAAAATAAATGTAGTATTTGGATAATACTTCCTACATATACTCTCTTATTCTTAATATAAAACTTATTTAATTAATTTGATTATATTAGAAAATTAGTTAATTTAGTTAATATGATATATTTTTTTTCTAAAATACTCTAATTATTTTTCATAATTTTCTTCCCCTCTTACTTGATTATTGTTGAAGAAATATCAATATAAGATAATTTAAAAAAATATTAAAAAATATAAAAATTATGTCTAATATTTAAAACTAATATTAACTTTTAAATTAGATCATATATTAATTATTAAGAATCTGAACAGTAATATTTAGGTAAATTTTGTAGTGTTTGAGTATTATAATAAAAATATCCAAGTTTACGCTATGAAAGGGTGATGCGCAGTGACTTAAAATGAGTAAAAAATAAAAATAAAAATAAAAATGCCACCATCCATTACTTAATAATCTATTAACTTCCTGTTTTTTTTAAATAATTTTTTATTTAAGAATTGTAAATATAAACCATCAAAACTGTATTAAGAAAAGCTTGATTTAATAAAAAGTTTGAATTCTTTGCAACATGAATGTAATAATAATAATATATATATCGTAAAATTTATAACAATTTAATGAATTATAAATTGGGCAATATCAAACTCTATATGCTAATGAAAAACATGCTAGCTAATTATGTTAATTCCTGTTCCTAACGTAAATAAGGATAACACTAAACCTTATTAATTGTAATAAAACATCCAAATAAAATAAGATCTGATGAGTAATTCAAAATTGAGGAAAACTTCAAAGATATCCGGATTAATTTTCTCAAGAATAATGTGCAGAAAAACAAAATGTTCTCAATAAATAGGGTTATTATGTGAAAGAAAAATTTAATGTGGGAGATATGAGATAATAAGACATTATATTTTTGACAGAACAAAAACCCTCATATATAACTTATATTTTGGACAGTAGTCTTTTTATATATTCTTAATTATTTTCTTTCTATCTAAATTTAATTTAAAGAATTCATATAACTCCTCTTCTTATCAAATTTAGAGGAGAATATCCATCATTAGGCTTCATCAATTAATACTCATCATATTCTTAATATAAGATTAAATTGAGGAGTTGATCTTAATTTTAAATATAAAATATATTTTTTAATTTTTTTAAAATTATATTTTATTAATACTCTCTTAACAATAATCTAATAAGAGAATAAGAGATAGAATTAAAAAAATTATTAAAATATTTTAAAAAAAATGATATTAATTAATTTATCTAAATTTTTTAATTTAATTAAATTAATTAAATAAACTCTTTGGGGGGGGGGGGGTTGTACTATGTATTAAGTGTAAGTTTAAAGCATTCCATCACAAAAAATAAAGCAATTCCTTGGATTGGCCATCCACGTGGTCCAATCATTAAACACATGTTCTTTCTATCTATTTGCATGTTTTGTGGACCCCACCACACATCATCTAGTTATGTAATGTTCTGTAAACCACGTTTTAATTAACTTAAACAAGCAACATCGTCCGCTTAATTAAACTTGCGTATAAAGCCAAGAAACTACCCAACATGAAACTCTAGCTTCTTACTCAAGAAACATAGTTACAAACAAATGCGAAGCCAGATTTTAGTTAAGAGGTGGTCCACTATTATAAAAAATAAATATAATAACTCATATAAAGTTTGCATCAATTTTGAGACCACGGAAAATTAAATTTACTTTCTAGGTCCTAAATATAAAATTATCTTAATTAATTTATTGAATCCAAAAAAAGAGCAAGTGTGTGAGTCAATTGTAATTAATAAGTAGAAGACTTGTGACGTTTTTTTTAAAAAAAAATGCCTCTGCCAGTTAAATGATCTAATTATTAAAATTTAATGTATATAAATAAAAATGTCTCAATAAAAATTTCATACAGGGGCCAAAAGGAAATGAGATATTTTTACTCTAGTCCCTATCATGAATCATTTTTAGAAGAAATTTTTATTCTAAACATAAATCGCTTTGCAAAAAGTAAATAGCATTAAATTCTTTCTTTTCACAAATGCATGTATTAATTATATTGTAAAGAGAAATTATATGTAATTAATAGGTTGATTACTTTATTTTAGTTGGAGGGTAATATTGGAAGGTGGCAATATTTTTTACTATTTTATTGATACAAATTATTTTTTAACTACTTTTGTTTCTTAATTTTTGTAAAATAGGTTAAAGTGACTTATATTAACAACTGAAATAATTTATTTAGGATCAAATCGATTTTTTTTTCTATTTTTACCCTAAATGACATACTATATTGCTATATTAATTATCTCACTCTCTATCTCTCTATTTTTTTTATATTTATTATTTTTAACTAATTTTAACCTACATAATTAGATTATTACTGAAAGTTATGACTGCTGATCTCCCATCCCTCCACAACTGGTTAGAAACGAATGAAAGATGTGCCATTGATATCTTATTGTCTCAATCAGGTTCCTCATGGCACTTGTAAATTATAATAGCCTTGAGCGAATTGCTTTTGTTTTCAAAATGGGCTCTCATTAAGCCATTATGATTAACCTTTTTATATTTAGCACTCCATAGTTCATATTCATTGATTCTATCATTACAAAAGCCTTTATATGATCTGTGGCAAAAGAACACTATTAACACTAAGTGGGGCAGGATACCCTACCATTATTGATTTTACTGAAAAGTCTGAATCTTTCAGTGCAAAAAAGATTAGACACGTATGATTGCTAATGAAAACAGATTCAAAAGAACGAAAGATCATTAGATTGAAAGAATGATATAATATAATGAGGAGATAGTAGCTGGACACATGGGCTGTTCATGACAAAAGTCATATGTATGTTTATGTCTGAATTGTTATTCCTTATCCAATTGTTTTATGAAAGCATGCAATCACATGCTGGGTTTGACAAAAACTCTCTTGTGACCTACAAGACCCCATTAATCATTCATTCATTTCCTTCATTATATATATATATATATATATATATATATATATATATATATTATTCTGTGTTTTCATTTCACACTGGCAATTGTATATATGTATTAATATATTCATCACATGATGACTTGTTCAAATCACAAGTGCCAATATATGACACGATTGTGATAATTAATGGCTTTCTTCTTTCAATTTGAGTCTTTTAGAGAATGATTGATTGATTCATGTGATGATGAGTAGTAGTGATATATATATATAAGATATTATTGTCAATTATTCCTATGAGTTGGTAAGCATTGATCCCTAAATCTGGATTTCATGCTCATCAAGAATATGGGCCATTTAGATTAAGATTAAATAATTCAAATTTAATAATTACTATATTTTATATTTTTGCATATATTTTTTAATAAATATACGCCATATTTAAATAAATATTATTTTTAATTGTCACTTTTTATTTTTTTAAATGAACTGATTATTTAATAAATGATAAATTAAATAATCAAATCTAGACTACATAAATCTAATTTGAACTATCTAAAGAGGGCTTGAGGCCTCTTATGAGCGTATCTTTAATGTCCCTTGTAATGTCCTGATTAATTAACCTCTCAATTTTATTTTTGTTACTACTATTATTATATTCTACATAAAATGAGTAATATTTTGATATCTTACTATTATGAAATTGTGTAATTTTAAAATTTGTTATAATTTTTTAAAGAAAATAAATAAAAAGTGCACAATTTTAAAATTTTTCTTAACAATTATTAAAAAATGAAACTTCACCATTTGATCATAATAAGATGTCAAAATATCACTTATTTTAAATAAAATTTAATGATAAAAGAAAAAATCATTTAGGAGATTGAAGCATTAGAGGGAGGTATATTATAGGCCCCAAACACCTATCTTCATGAAATAATAAGCATCAAATGGGACTGATATTCTCATAATACTTGTACTCTATAAATTCATATATATAAAAAAATATTTGGTAATATTATAATTAAATAAATTCAGAATTTGAAAATCCCATATAATCATCAGGTGCATTAAATAGCTAATAAAGTATAGTAAATAAAACTGATTTAAAATTTTAAAATTTTTAGATGGTATTTTTCTAGAATTTTTCCTAAATATTTTGAGCCATTGGATATGCTCTAATTATAATATCTTATAATTTAACCTACCTAAACTCCATAGTCTTCCCCCAAATATAAGCTTTACTTAATTAGGAAAAGAAATCATGATATTATTATCGTTATTATTCCTCCAATATTTAATATAAGACTTAATATATATATATAATATAAATTATGGGCCTATTTGGGAAACCCCCAAACCTAGGTTTTAAAAGAGCTTCTGGCTCAAACCTCGGTTTAGAGAAATTTTAAAACAAATAGCCATATTTGTTCAAACCTCGGTTTGGATCAAATCATGGTTTAAAATCATAGTTTCAGATAAGCTGGTCAGAGTAGCTTTTGGAATAGTAAAAGAGCTTATGAACTACTCAATTACTATTTTACCCTTACTTTTTCTTACACACTCTCTCCTCTCTCCACTATCTTTTTCACCATCTCTCCTCTCTCCTCTCCACTATCTTTTCCACCCTCTTTCATCTCTCCTCTCTCTTCTATCTTTTTTACCCTCTCTCCTCTCCCATCTCTCATACATACTCTTTTTAATAATTTTTCAATTACAAAATCCCTTTTGGTAATAACTATACAAACACTCATTTGTCCAAAATTATTTTTTTTTTCAGAAACTCTTCTCTAAAAGTCATTTTTTATAAGCTATCTAAAAACCTATTTTTTTCATAAGCCCATTCTTAAAATCTTATCCAAACACACACTATATTATAAACTAGGTGTATAGGGGGAGTATTATGTTGAAGGCCAACCCCATGGAGTAAAGTAGCATACGGAAATAAATTGTTTGAGTTGAAAAGAAATTAAGGCCACAAGATTTGCAAATGATTAGGGAATTGATTTCTGAGAATCGTGGGCTCCTTAATTATTCCCTCATCATTCTCATTCGATTCGTTTTCTTTTAATACAAACAAAACGCACAAAGTCCACAACGGAACGCAATGTCGACGTACCATTAACGTACTAAACTCATTAATTAACCAATACGGTCCTAAATCCTAATTAGTATTTAAATGTTAGTTGGCCTGAAATCAGCATGTTCATAGGGCAACAAATTAAAAACTCATGCTTAGCGATAATAGTGATGACGCTAATGATGATTTAATTTGTACGAAACGTGATATTATATGACACTTAAATGAAAAACAAGTGGCATTTGAATATGTGCATGTGACTAATTTTAATTATTATGGAGAAAACTTATATGCTTTGCACCTTACCTAAACTATGGGGTGAATCTAGTATTGTTGTCAAGTTTACAAGTTAGTCTCTTGGTTTACTGTTTTTACGTTTTAACTTATAAAATTGTGTCCATATATTATTTCTTAAACTCATGTTAGTAGGAATTAAATTTGATTAAATTTATGAGTTCACTCACTAAATTTACTATTTTTATATTTTTAATTTATAAAATCGTGTTAACTTATTTTTAAATTCGTACTAATTTTTTAGATTTAATTATATTTAATGACTTAATCCTGACAGGTTAAATTAGCTAGTTTGGGATATTCTAGTTTAACCATGGGTCTTGAGTTTGAGACGTTAGTACGCAACACCTTAAGAGCTAAGAATGTCAACCTTAATAGTTCCTATCATACCTCAAATCTAGATCACTCTAGGTTCATTGAATTCCTACAACCTCATAAAATTTCTTTTCGAAGGTGTGATAAACTTAATAGATTTAATTTCAATTATTTAAATTTAAAATAAACTATTGTCATTTTTTATATTTTAATTATTTAATAATATATTTTTAATAACTATTTATCAACATAAATAAATTTTTGTGAGTTTACAATTTGAGTTCTATGGTCTGAAGTTATATTCATGTCACGATTTCATTAAACTCATGAGTAATCACCACAAAAATATAATCACACAAAAAAAAGACAAAAGTATCAATTGACTTATTTGATTTGTTATTAATATTCATTTGATTTATTTATAAGGTAAAGAATGTATAATATAATTTTTTTTTTATTTGAATAAGAGTGGGCACATGCTGCACTTTCAAACATAAAAGTCGTCCACGTGAGACAATAGCGGATAGTACGGACCTCCCATGTGGAGCTTTACAAGCTGAAGCTGATAATACCCAATTTTCATAAATTAATAATATTGGGTCGTAATAATAACAAATTGATAATGATTTGTTCCCATTGGGTGAACGAAAATGGAACCAGAAAAGTCCGCAACATTCCACGTCATCACATTTCAGATCCCATGTGTTTTTTGTCAGACTATTTACGTAATATTATCATTTCTTTTATTATTATGTTTTCTTTTTAACGTAGAAAAGTGAATTAATGATTGTAATCATTTTATCCTATATATTTCTTGCTCGCAATTAATCCTTGTGACATAAGATGACAAATAATCTTTATATCTTTAATATAAAATCTATTTTTTTAATATAATATAAAATATATTTTATAGTAAAATGAGAAGTACCATTGAACTTAAGAGGAATTAGCTTCTTTTTAAACATTAGAGCAATTTTATTATTTTACAAAAAATTAATTTCATAAAAGTCCTTAAAAAATTTATAAGAATTAAATCATTTTAAGAGGTGATTTAAACATTCTCATATTTTAGAGAACCATGTCTTTCTCCCAAAAAAAACATCATGTTTCTATATTTACGGCTCTCTTGATCATACTTGATCATAAAAATGTGAAATCAAGATTAAGACACATGGTTTAAATTTTAAAATACTTTGAGGGGTTGAAATTACAGTGTAAAATATATATGGTCATTGAAGAAAAAATTAGTCACATAAAGCATGAAAGAAATTATATGATATTTATATAAAAAAAATTATAATATATAAAATATAAATAATAACAATTGATCTTTTAGTCATTCAACTTTTAACTCACTTATAACTCAGTACCTCAAATATAGTTGGGTATAACTTAGACTTTAAATATTTAACTTGTTTTTAAACTCACTCCTGATCTTTTTGCCAAACAACTTTTTAACCAAACAACATTGATATATATATATATATATATATATATATAATCTAAAATACTCCTATAAGTTTTTAGTTCTTAATAAAAGAGCTAGTTAATTTTTTAAATTAGTTAAAGAAACTAAATAAATCAGTTAATTATGATTAAATATATCGCATCAAGACAAATTTATTCATATACTTATTAATTTATCTAAATTAATTAACTAGTTTTTATATTAGTTATAATTAATTATTTATTTAATTTTATTAATCTATATAAAAAAATTAACTGACACTCTATATTAAAAAAATATATATACAAAAGATGGGGGATCATGAAGGAAGAATGTACGTTAAGGAAGGAGAAGGACCGAAGCAACCTGGGTTAACTTGCTTGGTAATTGCTCCAACAAAATACAACCTACCGTTATTTATATATAGTTTTTCTCGTCATTCTAATCAAAACTTAACTAATTCTAACTAATTTTGGACATCGGACACTTACAACTATTATGCTTTCAAATATTTTGACTAAGCAATAGTCAACGGTATCTTTAATTAAACAAATGCATATGGCTATTGGTTAGTTAGCTAGCTATATACACAGCATGTGAATCTTTTCTTGACCTCAAACGCAGCATTTGATTTAATTAATTCAAGTTATTCTTAATTCCTTCCATATTTAATACCCTCCCAAGAAATCATTCAATTAAAGTGCACTTTAAATTAAGGTTCAAACAATCAAATAAGTCAAATATGTATTTTGTAAGGATAAAAGTACAATTCCCCTTAATATTAGGCTTATGCAGCCTAATCATGCACCGAACTACCTTACACTAAATTAAATAAATAAATAGCTAGCGTTCAAATGGATCGGTGAATTCAATATTTTAAAATATTTTATATTTTACTAAAAATATTTAGTATTTTAAACTAGTTTTTGATGCAAAAGGTTGCTTAAAAAAAATTTAAGTAACACTCAAAATTTTAAACTAATTTTTTTACTTGGTTTAAAATATTTTTCTATTAACATTTAGTATCTTAAAATATTTTTTGTTATAATTTTGCCCTTAATATCCATTAATATTTTTCTATTAATATATAGTATCTAGTATCTAATATAATTTACTTTATATTTAATATTAATGAATAACTTAAACTTAAGATACTGGGTGTTTTAAAAAAATAAATATTTTAGTGTACTGGATGTATGAGAAATTAATAAATGATACTAAGAGTAGATTTGGATAGAAAGAAAAGTGAGAAAAAAAATAAAAGAAAGGAATACTAGAGAGAAATATTTTCTAAAATGATAAAAATTTATTATTTTTAAAAGTTTTTTTGGGAAAATGCCAAAAAAAGACCATTTGAAATTCAAAAAGATAAAAAGGGCCCATGATAAAAACTCTACTAATGTTATTCACAACTCCCATAATGATATTTACAACTGTGAACAGTAATTTTTAAAATGACAGATTGGGCCTCCTGCCCAATCTGTCTTTTTCTAAATTTATTGGCCCTTTTTGTCTTTTTAAATTTCAAATGGTCTTTTTTTGTCATTTTCCCAAGTTTTTTTGTAGTATTCTTATATCAAAATATAAAATAAGTTCACATTTAGAAAATTAGTTTATGACACTTAGTGCTGCCAGGAAAATATTTCACCTACTGGATGGATGCCGTTAACCCAAATAAATGATACTAATCCATAATGCAACAAACATTTTACAATCAGGCTAACTTAATTTCCTCTGTTTTTCACTATATATACCTCACATTGTCTTCATCCTTCTTCACAAAATCACAAGCTCTCCCTCTGCCTCATAATCCTAACTACTGCACCCAGATATGGAACTTCCATTGTTGTTTACATCTCTCCTCCTACTTCTCGCTCCTTCCTTCATTTTCTCTTCCCCACTTGAAGATCCTGAATTGGTAGTCGAACAAGTATACAAGTAAGTTTCTGAATCACCGCACACTCACCATTTTAATGTTCTGATATTCTCTATCTTATAACCTCTGTTTTAATTCTTATTGCAGGAGCATCAATGCGTCGAGAAGAAACTTGGGGTTTCTGTCTTGTGGAACAGGGAACCCCATTGATGATTGTTGGAGGTGTGATCCCAACTGGCATAAGAACAGAAAGCGTCTAGCTGATTGCGGCATTGGCTTCGGCAAGAACGCCATCGGAGGCAGAGACGGCAGATACTACGTCGTCACCGACCCCGATGACCACCCTGTGAATCCCAAGCCAGGAACTCTCAGATACGGCGTTATACAGAAACAACCATTGTGGATCGTCTTCAAGAGGGACATGGTGATCAAGCTCAAACAAGAACTTATCATGAACTCCTTCAAGACCATCGATGGCAGAGGAGCCAATATTCACATCTCTGGTGGTCCTTGCATCACAATCCAGTCCGTCACCAACATCATAATCCACGGAATCAACATTCATGACTGTAAACGAGGAGGTAATGCTTATGTCCGAGATTCTCCTACACATTTCGGGTGGAGAACGGTGTCGGACGGCGACGGAGTTTCCATTTTCGGAGGAAGCCACGTCTGGGTTGACCACTGTTCTTTATGGAATTGCCAAGATGGACTCATCGATGCGATTCATGGATCGACGGCGATCACAATCTCGAACAATTACATGACTCGCCATGACAAAGTCATGCTTCTGGGTCACAGTGACAGTTACACGCAGGACAAGAACATGCAGGTCACCATTGCCTTCAACCATTTCGGTGAAGGGCTAGTCCAGAGAATGCCAAGGTAACAACTTTTTCAAATCCGTTTTCAACTGAATTAAGGTTTGAATCGATATGAGTTGGTTAATGAAGCCAAGTTTTGTGTAATTGCAGATGCAGACATGGATACTTCCATGTGGTGAACAATGACTACACTCAGTGGCAGATGTATGCAATAGGAGGGAGTGCTAATCCAACTATAAACAGTCAAGGAAACAGATTTCTTGCCCCTAATGACGGTACCTTCAAAGAGGTTAGAGAGAATGAAATGAATATGAATATTCATTCATGTCATGGGTGAATTGAGTTCATATATGTAATAATGGGAATGTCATCACTTTCAGGTGACCAAGAGGGAGTATACGCCGGAGAGTGTATGGAAGAACTGGAACTGGAGGTCTTCAGGGGATCTGATGCTAAACGGTGCGTTTTTCACGGCGTCAGGGAAGGGAGCGTCTTCGAGCTATGCTAGAGCTTCGAGTCTGTCTGCAAAATCATCATCTTTGGTTACTTCTATGACAGCTTCATCTGGAGCACTTAAATGTACAAGGGGATCGCGTTGCTGAATCAAATTGGCTTTGGCTTCTCTCTAGGAATCTACATGATCTGTTCTCGTTTTCTGTATATCCTTTTTTTCCCCGCATTCTTTTAGTATTGTGCTGTAACACTACAACCTTAGCTTGTGGCGACGTGGGCACAAGCGCAAGAGTTGATAATGTACACATCTTCTATGTTCAATGACAAACCCAAAAGAATTAATGGGTATCTCTTTTTAATTTTTACTTCAAATGAAATAGGTAATGAATTCAACTCAAGGGATATATCAGTGGCCTTTCTACTTGGACACAGGTACATCATTTAGTCAGACGTATTGTGGATGAGAATTTATTATAGAAGAGTTTCTTAAAATTATCAAATAATTAAATAGTCCTAAAAACAGAGGTAATTGATTTGTATAATTATCAAACTATCCGTATACGTAAATAAAAAAATTTTAGGCATGCTATAACAATTTAAAATGACACGAATGACAATTAGAGATTTCTCATGCCCCCAATTGTTATTGATACTATTTTAAGTTGTTATCGTATTTTTAGTAATTTATCATTTGTATATAAGAGTAACTGGTAATTGCATAAATTGAATTTATTACCCTCAAATCTCTAAGACTATTTAATTATTTGATAAATTTATAAAACGTTTTTATAATAAATTTCCTTCTACGGTTTCTGTGTAATTCTCCATTTTAAAAAAATATTTATATGAATTATGTGCATCATGTAGAGGTTAAAATAAAAATAGTTAATTTTAGGTTAAAAATAATTTATTTTTTAAAAAAAAAGAAATGAGTTTCAGTTTATTTTACTTTCTTTCATTTTATTTTGTTCTATTCTCTCTTCTTTTCTCGCAATTAGGATGAAAAGACGTGAACGAAGAGGAGAAACAAGATGGATCTGCTCCTGTTCATCATATATATATATTTTATATAATTTTTTAGAAAGGGGTTAAACTCACTCACGATCTAAGGATAGGGCGAAGTCTCCTTTTCTCCTAGGTGATACATATCGGGCAGAGCGAGCCGTCTATTACCCTCAGACGTAAACTTAAGCACCCAGGAGTTAAGATGCCTCCTCAAACGTTGTAACTAGAATCGTAATAAAATAATACTCCCTAAAAATCGAACATATTTTAAATAATCGCATGTCTCACCTTTTTGTTAGCTAAACCTACTCACGAATGGTTTACTTTTCATCATATTCTTCAGTGAGGAAGTCGATCGCTCTCATGGATGGACTCCTTGAAAGCCGATTGAGGAGCGCCGTTCATCTTCTTTTCATGTTCTTATTGAGTTGCACAGTAGGAGGTGAAAGAACAGGAGCTGAACTACTGCTGTCGCTACCTCTTTCTATGAGAAAAGTGAAATAGTTCTTGATACTTCACTTTTCCATTATAAAAAGTTAAATGTAAGAAGGGTAAGGTGAGTTTATAGAAAAGAGAGATTAAAATGAAAGCAAAATAATTCTTAATCTAAACGAGTTTTTCATAAATACAAAAAGTCAGTCTTAACCTAAATGTTTTCTAATGTAGTATTTTGATAAATTCTTTTTTCTAAGAGGTTAATCAGAATTAATAAAGAGAAGGCATGTGATGAGTGTAGAAGGCATGTTGAGCCTCAAGCAATAGATTTTCATATTTTAAATTGATATTTATATTAGGGAATTAATAAAGAGAAAATAGATTATATTTATTTACAAATTTTATTGGTAAAAAATACTAGATACTTTTTATTATGTATAAAGTATTACACCTTAAAAAATTTATATATAAAAAATACCATTACTTAAATTTAGAAACTTCTGATCAATAAAATTTTTAAATGATAAATTTTTCTATTAATAAATTTGATCATGATCAAAAAAGCATAAAGATTTTAAGAGGACTTCTTTTTTGTCAATGAAACTAAATGGTATTAGAGAATCGAAAATACACGTTATAAAATTAATGGACTAAAATAAAATTTTGTGTACAATTAAAAGACCAAAGATAAACTTTTGCAAACATTTTTTTAAAAAAAAATCCAAGTTGCTGTTTATAAACAAGATATTAATATGATGCAAACTGACATAATATTTTATAAACACCCCAGGAACTAACGAGGGTTGATCCGAGTGGTAAACGCTTCTGTATTGCTTAAACGAGGTCTCGAGTTTAAGCTTTGGCGTACGCAGAAAATCCCCGTTGAGAGACTCGCCTACCATAGCCAGGTGCACGACGCGGGTCGGATCTGGATGTAGTTGGGATAAAGCTCGGGTGAACCGAGTGGGCAACAAAAAAAAAAATAAATAAACACCCCAGGAAAAAAAAAGAGAGGCAGAGAAACCCAACTAAAAAAAATGACAGAGCATCAAATGTGTAAACAATTATGCCTAGTACCAATGGGGGTTGGTCCGAGTGGTAAGCGGCTCGGTATCGCTTAAGCGAGGTCTCGAGTTCGAGCCTTGGCAAATGCAGAAAATCCCCGTTGGGAGACTCACCCACCATAGCCAGGTGCGCGACGCGGGTCGGATCCGGATGTAGTCGGGGTAAAGCTCCGGTGAACCGGGTGGGCAACTAAAAAAAAAAAATTATGCCTAGTCATTACAAGCTGTCAAATCTGTATTGCAAAATTTGGAGACTTCATAATTCCCTACCCCTTATACACCTGTTCAATTTTTTTTTTTTTGGTTAATTTTCATTTTCTTCACCAAATACATGACTAAAAAGTCCAAACCAGAACGTGAAGATGGATGTAATAAGGAAGCAAAAAAAAAAAAAAATAGAAGAAGAAGAAGCAAATAAGATCTACGAAATCAAACAAAGCAACTGAGTAATAAATGACCATTCACAATGTGTATCAAACTAAGAAGAACTAGTTAAAACCCTAAAGATAAATAATATACATGAGACCATCATGACCATATATGACAGCAACAGAGGCCCTTAATTAAGACTTAAATTAATCACCCTGGTTAGACCTTGAAGATGCTTTCTTTGATGCTATTTACAGAATAAACAAAGACATTTAAACCCTAAATGCTACTATATACGATGATAGTGATAATAATAATAATAATAATAAATAGGATTATAAAGAATTTGTCAGCTTAGATCAATATCAACCCTTTCTGGCTCCCCCCTTTCAGTTTGGTCCTCCCCAAGCTGTGTTCCTAGCTGCCCTTTGTCTCCAGCCCCAAATGCAAATAGCTTCCCAGATTCAGTAAGTGCAAATGTGTGTGCGTTCCAGTACACAGAATTGGTCAGACTAATCTGTACCACTCTCTCTTTTGCCTGTTTCAGTGAGGTTACAATCTCTGGAGTTAATACATTTGCATGCCCATTTCCCTGTACATAACAAGGCATGAAATTGTTTAATGACTTCTTCAATGATTCATGATCCTCTTCAGAGTCTTAAATATCAATATCAATATAAAATATAAATCATATAGTGAGTCATATTGTTCATAAGCCGTGAATAATACAACTTGTCGAAGGTTCCAGGTAAATGCACCGAGCCCACTCTGGTTAGATAGACAAAAAGGGCGGCCCACACCAGGTGTAGTGTAGAGAAGGACAGATGTACTAACTTTACCCCTAGAAGCAGGGAAGTTATTTACAGGATTTGAACTCAGTGAACTTTAAGTCATATGGTAACAACCTTACTCTTCTTATTAGAACAATCTGAATGTAAATACCTAAAAGATGTGCCTAATTTTGTTCATTGTGCAGAAATCAAATTCAAAACTTTTTCATAAAGGAGGAGAATATTTAACACATTTTGTTTGGAAAAGTCAAGCAAATAACTCTTCAAAAAAGGAGAAAGAAAGAAGCAAAGCAGACCTGGGCATCATTTCCAGGGTTATGCCCAAGACTAGCAGAATCTCCACAACCAAATGAATACACATCACCATTATCAGTCACCACAAAGGTTGTGTAATCCCCTGTAGCAATATGAACAGCCTTGACATTGCTCAATGCTTCAACTACTTTAGGTACTAATTCACATTCTTCATTTTCATGACCCAAGCACCCGTAGCGGCCCCACCCCCACGTGCAAACTCGGCCATCCTGCCCCACTACAGCAGCATGCCATGCACCAGCTGCAACTACCATGGGCTGAATGTTTAAAAGTCGAAACTGTTCGATCAAACGGGGCTGTTTCTCATCAGTTCTTGACCCATGCCCAAGCTTTCCACCCAGGCCGCATCCGACAGAGTATACTGACCTATTATGTTTTCAAGAGATGATCATCAAACAATTAGTCAACACTCAAATGGTCATACCACTAACCAGGCATTCTTGCACTGATGTGGCAAAACAATACTGTTTTGTTTGACAACACATATAGTTTTAATCTGTTTCAATTGATTTAATGTGCTTATCAAATGTCCATGCATCTGCAAAAGGATTTCATAAATATGAGCTTTATTTAAGTTTCTGAAGCATTGTTGAATAACGAATGAGTTGTTTTTCAAAGTTGAAAGAGTCCAACACATGGAGATAAAGATCAAGCTCACATTCCACTTGATTGACAAGCTAGGCAAAGCAAATAGCAGTATCCAGCAGCAATTTGCACCACTGGTATGTGTTCAAGAGCTCCTAATAAAGGATGAGGTTCTTGATCATTTGGATTAGTGTGGTGACCAAGTTTGGTATCACTACCCCAACAAAATGTATAAACCCTGCCTTCTCTTGACAATACAGCTGTAAAAAAGTTTCCAATTGCAGCTTGAACCACAAATATGCCTTTCAAAGACTCTACCAACTTTGGAGTTGTAATTGAATTAGCTCCTGGCACTCCGAACTCAGCATCGCCAAAGGAATCTTTCCCAAAGGTGTAGACCTGCCCGGAATCACTTATCAACATCGTCCTCCCAACCCCAGCAGCTGCTTGTATAATTCGAATGCCTTGCAAAGCTCTGCAACACAATGGACTTCTGTTAACTTCAAATCAAATAGTTCAGTCTCCAATTTTTTCTTAGTGTTTAACGCTGAGGCGACTAAGGAGCACAATTTCTCCCGACCTGATAGGCTGAGGGCGCCATTCCCATTCGGTGGAGCCATGCCCAAGTTGTCCAGAACTGTTGGAGCCGAACGAGTAAACAACCCCTCTTGATGTCACTGCAATACTATGACCAGGACCCGCTATCGCCTGTGATTTCTCCCTCCTGCTACATACTTCTCCAGCCCGTAAATACCTCAGAACAAGTTTCCAAGTGCCTCCACACAATTGCTTCAATTCTTGCTGTTGTTCACTGGTCATTGGCTTAAAAATGGCTCTCTTCTTGCACATGTCCAATGCAGCGAGCTCGGATAATGACAAATTGAAGTCAGGATAAAAGTTTGCTGGCTGCCTAAAAAAGGAGCATGTCGCCTGCAACAGCAAGAAAACCAAAGACATTATTAGCTTCAGTTCCATTCAACAGAAGGACTTCACAATTATATGTATTGAAAACTTGCCTCCAGTCTAGCAAAGTCCTCAGGATCCAAATTACACGCCGTGAGGACATGAAGAACAATGTGGGGGTGGCTAGCCGACAACGGAAACTCTCCTGGACTCGAGTTTCCATAACAATGGCGTTGCTGTCTTTGAAATGTTGGAAGGGGTGTGGAAACAATAGCAGTAACTGGTTGGTCAGGAATGCTATGGTATTGTAAAGTTGGGGTACCGCTAGTAGTGGCGTCCATGGGCACTGCGTGGAGTGGGCAGTGCCCACACTTTGCAGAAGAAAAAGACCTTAAACTTCTGGGAATTACGAAAAATATATGCGCAAATTTTATTATTACATTAATAATTTCTATGTTCCTCTAATATTATAGCATCTGAAACAACGAAAGTGTGTACCTTAAAATTTATAATTGACTAGCAAATCTCAGGTCTCAAACCTACAAAGGAAAGAAAATGCTTATAAAACAGAATTCATTTAGTGTGACATGATAAATAATAACACTAGAAGGCATTCGGAAAGAAACAGAATTCAAGCCATTGGTATGTCACTCATCCCTATGAATGAAGATCAGAAAGCCACGTTTGCTCCCAAATACCAAATGAAAAGAGAAATCAGAGTAATGGATATAAGAAAATCACCATTAATCGTTTTGTTAAGGGGCAAAAAATATCATTTAGGTAATCCAAATAAAGGGCAGGCAAACACCCGAATCGTAAGCAGAAGCCACAGATTAAAAACGCTAATGCAAGGCGAAAACTTTGAGCAGAAGAATTAGCGTTGTCAAACGAGGGGATATTATGAACACCAAAGAAACTAAAAAGGAAAGGAATTTCGGAAATCCAAGTTGAAGAAAACACAACCCACGTGAATTCGTAATATTTCAACTGAGATTTTCCCCCAATGAAAACGAATCAAACCAGCCAAAATGGTCCTCTCCTGAATACTGAAACCCAGAAACAGGTCCGCAATAAATTTTTTTCAATTGAAAAAGAAATTGGTGTTTGACTTTCCCCCTGATCACCAAAATTATGAGTAACCCAATCGACAAGCACACTTGCTGAATACGCAAACACAAAATTGGAAACAAAGAAAGAGAGAAAGAAAGAAAGCATCGAGAGAATCTAGGGAAGCAGAACTAAAAATCTCAAGCTTAACAAGTTTCCGATCAGTGCATTGTGATCATCGCAGATCGAATCATTAAAAGAAAACAGAGAAAAGCGGTGATTACATATAAAGGGCATCATCAATGATTCCTGAAATTCAGTCTGCATCCGGCAACAAGAGAGCAGAATTAAAGTGGGAGTGGGGGTTTCAATGAAGAATTGAAGAGATACAAGGATAGAGATGAAGCAACATAATTAAAGCTTTTTTTCCCGTGAGAGAGGCGTCTCTGAGTTCTCTCTTATATCTGCTTTTTCCGAAGCGATGACGAGGTGCCAGATTGGAGAGGAGCGAAGCGAGCGAAGGTTGAGACATCACCATATATATGCGTGTGGGTGTGTGTGTAGACCCACACACACACGTACACACACGCGCGAGTATCGTACACGTAAGTTTCCTCATTGTTTCGGTTGCTCAAGCTTAGCGGAACCCAATTATCGCTAACATTGATTTTCGGGAGACTCATTGTTTGTTTGCAGCCTTTTTTGAACTATTTTCTTTTATTTTTAAAAATTGATAATACTAAAAACTTTTTAAAATTATATAAATAATTAAATATAAATTTTATTTTAATTTTTAAATTTAAAAAATATATTTTTAGTTTCTTAAACTTAACATCAAGAAGATATAACGCTCACTTATCAAACTTAAATGATAAATATGTAATAAAATATTAATAAAATATATTTATATTTTACTAACAAATCATTTGTCCATGTGGTAAGTGATCACTACAAGGAGAAAAATAAAAATTCAAATCCCCAAAATCATATTTATTAGGAAAAATAAAATTTTTTTATACTTTAAACATCTACAAGTAGATATATTATTGACTAAATCAAAACCAAAAAAAGTATATTTATATTTTATTTTTTTATTTTTTTGTTATATTTTATATTAAAAGAATTAAAATATTTAGAAATATTTTGTTAACACATAATTGTTAAATGGTGATTTTAAATTTATTGTGTCAAATATTTTTTATTAGTGAGGTTAACAATAATAAATTTAAATGATTAAAAATATATTTTTTAAATTTAAAAGACTAAAATAAAACTTAATATAAATATAAAAGACTAACCATATATTTTAGTTATTTTTTTACCATTGATTTGATTTTCTTTTCTCAATATTATGAAGTTTAAAATAATAAAATAATATAATTTTTTTTTATTTTTAAATATTTTTTAATTATCAATCATCTACTATCAATTATCATCAACTATCAACCAACTATATATATATATATATATATAATCTTACAATATACAATTCAATAATAAATTGGTATATTCGAGTTTCATAATTATATTTGAATTATTTTTATAATATAAATTAATAGGGTATTAATATCCTAATTAATGTCATATTTTTTTAAAATATTTATATTTAACAATATAGTTTTATTAATATACACAATATAAGTTATTAGGATATTAATATCCTAATAACTTCTTTTTTATATTTTCAAAAATCTCTAATGCATTTGACAATTTGCACAAGCGGTTCAAGTTTCGTAATTAGATATTTTTATAGTATAAGTTAATAGAGTATAATACCCCAATTAATGTCATAATTTGTTTCAAATATTTATATTTGACAAAGTGATTTTAGTAACATGCACATACAATCTAAGTTATTGGGGCATTAATAATATCTCAATAACTTCCTTCTTATATTTTCGAAAATCTCTGATGGATTTAACAATTTACACGGAGAAATATTTTGTAGGGTGAGGAGTAATTGAGATATTATGAAAATAGGAGGATGAAAAATATCGTCCCATACATCGTATGGGATAGATTCTAGCTTAGTTCATAAATGTCCACTCGAACTAATTCCAGTCAAGAAAGTATAGGGACTCAAAATTATATTGTATTGAATTAAAATAATATGACATTTGAAGATCAAAGTACTGAAATTTAAAATTTTGTAAAGATTAAAATTAAGATTAAAAATATTTTAAATATCAAAGTATGATTATTAATTAAGATTATTGATTACATTCTTATAAATAAATAAATTAAAAATATTAAATAGAGTTTATTCAGATTTATTTTTAACTAAATTGAATATTATAATATTTTAACAGTATAATTGATAGTTGATAATTGATGTTTTGTAGTTTAAATTATGTAATTTTTTCTAAACTTTTACCCATATGTAAATAAAACTCCTTGATCTTTTAAAGTTTTCAACGAATCTCTTAAATTTTTAATTTTTTTTTAATAAACCCACTCTTATATTATTTTAGTTAAATAACAAACAAGTTAATAGTGAGGAGATATTTGCTTGAATGTAACAATGAGAGTACTGTAAAGTTTTAAAGGTTAAGAAAAAAATATTTACACATGATTCAAATTTCATGAGTATTATGTGTAATTTAGTCACTAATATATATATATATATATATATATATATATATATATATATGAACAACCATTGCAATATGAACTTTTAAATCGGTAATCAGCTTAGATTTTATTTTTAATGGGAAATTTACTTTTAGTTGTTTGGTGCCGCAGTTTTTTGGTAAACAGGTAGGACACGTCCCTCGGTAAATTGATAGGACAAAAGTCAACATTTAAACTCTAATGGACGCTATATCACGTGGTAGAAATACAACTCTATCATCACCTATCCCCAATGCATAATTTTCAAAATAATCATATTAATCAAAATTCTAATAACTTTATAAATATCACAAATGGGTTTTTCTCAAGATAATAACCTTTTTTAAATTCCAATATCAAGATATAACAAGTTTATAATTTTAACTCAAATTTTCTAAATTAAACTTTAAGTCCCACAAGTAAAAATAGTCAAACAAATTTTCTCAATACAATCATATCAATATCAATAGATATATATATGTATCAAATCACTCACAAATATTACATTACTTTTAATAGTTTTCTTTTAATAGTTCTCATATACACATATATATATATATATATATATATATATATCTTCCAGCTGAGCTATGTGCTCGTTTAAACCTAGGTTAGAAATCCAAAACCGCAAATAAATTAAATTAGCACAACCACAACAACCTCAATGGTAAAGAAAACACCAATATAATTAACTCTTAAATTTTCATGGGTTTATCATGAATGTTATTTTCTACCTTTATAGGAATTTGAATAATTATATTTATTTTCATGATGTTTCAGAAATCGTATTAGTCACTGAATCGGTTATTAATAACTAATTAATATATTTTGAATACCATCAATACTTCATAATATTTATGGAGAATGTATGTACTTATTTTACAATTCATGATTTTAGAATATATTACATTTTTTTCTTATTTCTCCAATCTTATTAGGTATCAAACTGCATAAATTATGACTTACAAATATTAATTATTTTTAAAAAAAATTAAAAAAAAATCGTGACCAATTCCCTGGTCAGTTGATCAAACAATAAATTATTGGTCATTTCTCTCTCCTCTTGCTTCACTCTCATCTCTGGAATGAATACATGACCGATCCTCAATTGAATCGGTTGAACTAACCAGTCTAATTCGATTTTGAAAATAGTATTCCTTTTATATTTACAAGGGCAATTGTGTCCGTACATATAATTGAACTCAAGTAGTTAGTTAGAAGAGCTTTTGTAATGGAGAGGTCAATAACAAGAGAAAAGATTTAAGAGGCTACAATATACAGTCGGCATTATTACTTCAACAAATTAAAGGCTGTATAGGACACTAGGCAAATGTAAGAATCAATTAATTATTAATTATATTTTTAAAATTTTATAATACCTAATTTAATTAAAAATATGTCTACGGCGATCTGAGTTAACATTTTTTATTTTTTTATCTACAAACTACAATCAACAATCCCAATTGATCTTTAAAAGATTTTGGTGGTAATTAAATAATAATTCTATTAATTCATTATATGTAATTTAAATTTTTATTTATAATGATTATTCATAACAATAATAATCATAAACTATTTTAATCTTTAAAAGATTTTGAGTTCCATGATGATAATTAATCAGTAGCATCATTAATTAATTATATGATATTTTAAATTTTTAATTATAATAATAATTTATAATAATCATAAATAATTAATCAATTATAATATATTTTTTCGTTCTGGGGAGAAATCTCTAGTTGTATATCGTATCTGTATGATCATTTCTTTTATTTTTTAATTTTTAATTTTTAGAATAGATAATTGATGGACATTCTGATTTTTGTAATTAAACATTTAGAGGATACAATTACAAACCCTGATTATGGGATAGGAGCAATGATGGCTCCTGCTTGCAATGTTGCTCGACGCCAAAACAAAGGCATGAAGACTGTATCCAATTATTAATCCTCTTTCGTTTTCCCCATCTCATGTTGCTGCAATCATGAGCTCAAACGTACGGTGCATCACTTGCGAACTAAGAAACTCGTGAGCCCTCCTCCTCCTTTTACCCTTATGCATGCTCTCTCTCTCTCTCTCTCTCTCTCATGTTGCTTCTTCTTCTGCGTTGTCTAACTCAGCATGCATGCATGTCGCCACTTTCTCTATGGATTGCATGCTATTAAAGCTCAATCTGGGTTTTATATTTTTTTCCGTTTATTGAAACAATGTTGATTGACATTAGTTGAAGCAGTAATTTAAGAGTTGGTGGTACGGTTGAATTGAGATCAAATCAATCATAATTAAAATTATATAATTTTTAAAAAATTAATCTTTTAGTATTTTAAGTTTTAACTCAAATTAACCTTTTAGTATTTTAAATTTTAACTCATAACTTAGTCTCTTAACTATGATTGGATACAACTCACCCGTTGAACTTTTGACTCACATGGTACTTAGTCCTTAATTTTTTCATATTTAATAATTTAATCCTTATCATATATAATTTATTTTGATTCAACAATTAATTATCGTACATGACAAAATATTACTTAACACCATTAAAAATTGTAGTTTTGGCTTCCTATTAAGTCAGAAACATCTCAGCTCCTTTGTCCGGCTTCACTCAACACCTATGTGCGGTTCCACCACCTCCGGCAGTGTCTCCACCTCCAGTAGTGAGGGAGGGTGAAGAAGCAGTGGAGGGAGACATTGCCGGAGGTGATGGAGCCGCACATAGGAGTTGAGTGAAGCTAGACATGCATGGGAGCTGAGTTGGAAGCCAAAATTATATTTCTTTTAAAGGTGTTAAGTAACATTTTTTGTCATTAATATAAAATTTTAAGCTAAAAAAGAAGATAAACAAATGTAAAATTCAATTCACCCAGTCCAAAGCTCTTAACTAAACCGACTAAAAAATTAATTCTCCAGCTTACGGATAGACCTAGATTGCATTTTTTTTTATAAATACCTAGATTGTATTTGTTTTTTAGTATAAATTTTTTTTAAAAGGGGTTTGGTTTATCTTAAGTTTAAAGGTATAACGAAATTTTTTTTTAAGCGACAAAAAATAGTAAGTGGGCCCAAACTCTCGAGGCTTCCTTTGGCGTTTCGTTGAGATATACTACCAAGAAAAAGAAACATGCTAAGTTCAAGCCCATCATGTTTTTGTACGAAAAAAAAAGACAACCTTGGTTTTCATTCCTCAAGAAATAATGGTTTTACAAATAAGAGTTAGTCTGAGTGGTAAGTGACTCGGTATTATTTAAGTAAAGTTTTAAATTTGAGCTTTAGTATATACAGAAAATCTCCGTTAGGAGACTCACCCACTATAGCCAAATACGCGACGCGGGTTAGATCTAAATGTAGTCGGGATAAAATTCTGGTAAATCGAGTGTGCAACAAAAAAAAAAGAGAAATCATGGTTTCCCTTCTTTTAGTTGAATGGTTTTCCTGCCGACTCATTTTATAAGTAATTTTATAAATTTTTTATAATTACTCTTTGAATTTTAGGTTGTACTCTGACTTTAGTAAAAAACTGACGTCGAATCTATTTAAATTTTTTTATATAAAAAAAGTGACTGCCTAACGTGACGAATTAATATTTAAATTTTTTATTAGGAGAAACGTCTATATTTAGTATCCAACAGTATCTCAAATATAATTCTCTTTAATAAAAAAAATATATGTGCTTAACAAAAAGGAACACTAAATTAGAGCCGAATTTCTTACGATAAATTCAGATTTTTTTTTTCAAAAATTTAGTATTCCTTTTAAAAAACTTTAAAGGTGTACTCCTTGTATAATTAATATATATTTCTTTTCTAAATATTAGTATTTTTTTTCTAAATATCTGTTATTTAATATTCTTTCAGGAATGCCTAAATAATGTTTTGATTAATTAAACAGTGGAGGGAGTATTACGTTGGAATTGAGCACTAGAAAATGGACCTGTTTGATAAGGTATCAAACCATAATTTTAAAAAGATTTTTAGCCTAAATTTTAGTTTTGAAAAATTTTAAAACAAACAGCCATATTTATTCATAAGTATTTTTGGGCAAAACTATAGTTTAAAACTATGGTTTTGAATAAGCTATTAAAACTAGCTTTTTGATCAGTAAAAGAGTTTATGGACTATCCAATTACTATTTTACCCCTACTTTTTTTACACTCTCTCTCCCCTCTCCTACTTTTTCTTACACCCTCTCTCCTTTCTACTCTCTACCCTCTACCTCTCTCCTCTCTCTTACTTTTAATCAAATTATACTTTTTTTAGTAATTTACTAATATAAAAAGTCATTCTAAAAATAATTATCCAAACAATTATTTATTCAAAACTATTTTTTTTTCATAAACTCTTCGCTAAAAACCCTTTTTAATAAGCTGTTCATAAGCTTTTTTTTATAAATCTTTGATGTTCTTTAAGCACTACAAATTTTAGAAATTTTAAAAAAACATTAACATTTTTTGATGAAATTGAATTCTTCCGGTTTAATTAATATTTTAAATAATTAATTTTTATTTTTTTAATATTTTCAATGCTTATTTTGAATTTTTTTAAATATTCATATTTAATATTCTCATTATTAAAAAAATTAATTCTAACAAAAAATCCTGATATTTTTTTTTGAAATTTTCATAATTTATGATGTTTAAATTTAATTAATGTTCTTAGAAGGACGAAGTACATAAACAGAAAAAATATAACTTATTATTTTTATCCACGATCTCTTTCACTTGTCAATTTAGCTTTTTTAAAAGTCAGAAACCAGAGATAGATTATCACATTAAAAACCTCCAATCCAACACACATGCATGATGCTCAAGTAATGATTATGCTCTCCCCACCCCTCGGTTTCCCTTCTCTTCATTTTCTTCTGTAGGTTTTTTTTTTTTTTTACATTTTTGTTGCAAGCTGCCTGATGGTGTGCGCATAAATAGTTTTTTGCAGTTTGCAAATTGGTCCTGCCTTTACCAGACCATGTGACCTAATCCAATCATATTATCATTCACCGGAAGGAGACTGAAAAGTATTTGATATCGTTTTAATATTACCACCAAATACTTAAATCAATTAGCTATAGGTCATTCTAACTTAATTACTGGTCACTACTAGATATTGTGAATAAATCCAAAAAAATCATATAAAATTTTAAAAATATTTACGTTTTTATTGACTTATAAAAAATATACTCATCCGGTACGGTCTTAAATATAAAATATAGTTCATAGTATAAATTGCACTATTAATTGTATTTTATTATAAATTAATGGAGGAATGTGGCAAGAATAATTCCCCATTCATCATCAATCGCACTCGCTCCTTGAAGCTTGAATTGAATAATAGAAGAGAGAGGAATCAAAATGGCAACAGGTGCACTCCAAGACATGCTGGACCAGATTTTATGTCTTGGGAATGCAAAGGTAAATAGAGCTTTTATATTAAGGAGTGCCTATTATCTACTAGAGAAAAATAACTCCAATTCTTATCGATCAGTATATAAAAATATTTAAAAATAATAAGGTACAGAGAGGATTAGAGTTTTTATATAGATAGCTGCCAACAATAGGCTTCTAACTAATATTTAGAAAAGTAAGTGGTCTTTTATTTCTGAAGTATGTTCGGGCTAAAACTTGGCAAGTGGTCTTTTATAGTATTTGTCTTTCTTACCCAATCTGAATTGACAATCACCACCTCTAGGTTGGGTCAAGATTAATGTGGATAGGGCCATGTATGTGCCTAATAATAAAGTTGGGTATGGTGGGGGTGTTAAGAGACTATAGTGGCAAGTGGATATATGTTGCTTACCCATTTCATTTGATTCTGCAATGCAACTGAGTCAGAGGAATTAGTTATTTTTAAGGGACTACAAATGGAGTGAGACAAATGATATAAGAAGGCTATACTTGAATCAAATGCCAAATATCTCATTAATATATTGGGAAAAAGTAACATAAGGTAGAGAGGAAGTCTGTTAATTGTACAAGTTGAGGAATTCATGTGCAAATGGTGGGAAATAAAATTGAAGTTTATATCCAAAGATACCAATCAGGTTGTAAAAGCTTTCACAAGAATGCCTCTCTAAATCTGCTTCATTTGATATGTGTCCAGTGCAATTACGGTATTTAGTGGCTTCAGAGTATATATGATTCAATTTCTTAATAGGTTAATTTCTATTGTATTAAAAAAATTGACAGGTGTATTTATTGGTCCTAATGGGCTCATTTGAGAGTTGTTTATGATTTTTTGGGCTTGGGCTTCATGGGCCAGAAGCTATAGTACATTATTTTGTAGCCCAGATGAATTATTGATTGAAATGGGAGCATGCCACAACATAACCGAGGACAATTACACTTCTTATATTAGATTGTTGAATCAGCGATGTTTAGATTAAGCGGAAGTAGCTAGTCTTTAACAATATAAAGAATCAGTGTTCAAATCTTTATTAAAAAATATGTGCATATTTAATATATGTATGGATTAGCTATATAGAATTAATTTTGAACTACACAAAGTTAATATGCGAAAGAATTGTATAGGAAAGCACAAAAGTACAATTTTTAAATTTATCCAAACGGACTCTCTAATAGTATCTTAAATATAATTATTTTTAATAATAGGATACATATGTATTAGTAAAAGAAATTATATATTTTTGATATATTATAAAATATATAATGTATTCATTTATTAAATAATTTTATTATTGATTAACATTAAATCTTTATTAATAAAAAATGATAAATAATTTATATAGTTATTTTTATTTATTTTTAATAAAATATTGAAATATTTTAATTATTCAATTTGCTTTTATTGAAATATTGAAATATTTTATATGCCGGGCATATAAAATAGGAAAAATGACAGAAAAAATATACTGAAAAATTATAAATGTTAAATTTGAACATTGTATTGGTAATACTTGACTTATTATTGGTAACTGTCTTATTTTAATATTTATCATTTTTAGAGTCTTTTTTTATTATTTTATCTATAAAATATATTAGAAATACTCGTATAAAAGTTTTATAAATTTCTTTATAAAAAGTCAAGTCAAAAGTAAGACTACGAAAAAAAAACTTATTTTAATATGTATGTATAATAAATTACTTAAAAGGGAAGAAAAGAGTGAATATTTTTTTTACAAGAAACAATTTTATTAATATCTAGATAAAAAGATACATAATAAAAAGAGGGTTGGGCAAAAAAAAATTTTGAGGGTTGGGCTCAAAAGATACAAGAAACAATTCTTTTGATACAAAAATTATTGGAAGAGGGCTCACCCACGATCTAAAGGTAGGGTGAAGTCTTTTTTCTTTTTCAGGCGATACCAATGTTAGACAGAGCGAGCCATCAATTACCCTCAGGCGTAAATCTAGGTATCTAGGAGTTAGGATGTCTCCCCAAACGTCGCGACTGAAACTACAATAAAATAGAACTCCCCAGGGATAAAATACGCTTAAAATAGTCACATATCTCACCGCTTAACATATCAAGGAAAACCACTATGAAACCAACAGTTGAAAGTAACGAAGAAAATAAGAGAAAAGTATATTTAAATGCCATGCAAGGAATCTAATTATAAATTTTTTTTAAAAAATTATCAAATGACTATAAAATTCCCACGAGACTTGGAATTAACTTTTTTGAATCATGGTAAAAACAACAGACAGACAATCGGGATTAAGAAAGACTTGAATGAGATAGTACGCCCAAACTCTAACCTAATGTAGGGGACAATCCAAAGCAAGTCTATCGTCCTGCGCCATGCACCAGCCAACCCAACTTCATGCACGACCCCATAGAAGGCTCCAAGCCCTCAACATTTTTGGAAAGATTCTCTACAAACACTCACTACGCAGAGATATTCCCAAAAGTTACTTAACACCGCCATTGATATTGATACCATAGCCCAGTGACAGCAAGGCAGTATAAATACACAATAAAATGTCCACAATATTTATAATTTTATTCTCATTGCACACAAAAGCATTAGGGGGAAAAAAAGCCAAAAAGGATTAGGTTAGTATAAATACAGGTGACACTTGGTTCTTATCCAACCTCCAATACTATGGGAGAACGTTGTCAAAATTTAAAGCGACACAAAGGATAGAAATTAAAGCGATATGCATGAACGCATATTCCTAATGCATATCATAATCATATATATACTGTTTGTTGTTGGGTCGTATTTAATCAGCTTATGTGCCTACTTTCTAAGTTAAAGTATTCTCGATATTCATTATAGTTCCTCATAATCCACGCAATGCGTGGGGTCAATTTTGGCGTCTGAAACTTACTGCAAACTCAACCCATTGAAACAGTAACTTCAGAGTTAGTGATCATGATTAAATTTATATCAATTCAATTGTGAGTAGAGTAATATAATTTAATTAAAATCTATAGGAGTAAAAATTTTCATATATAACCCTAAAAAATAATATTACCTCCCATCCTTTATATAATAGCTAGTTAACTTGTTTTAGATAAATTAAAAAAATTAAATAAATCAGTTAATTATAATTAATATAAGAGTTAGTTGACTAATTTAAGAAGATTAATAAGTATATAATATTGATTAGTCTTGAGGGGTTATATTTGTTCATGATTGATTGATTTATTTAGCTTCCTTAACCTATTAAAAAAGTCAATTACCTCTTATATTAAGGATTAAAGAAAGTGTTTAAATAAAAAATGAGTTAATCTATAAGTAAATAAAATATTATGTATAAACCTCACATAATATAACACAAAAGAATTACTAAAACACAAATTTAATGGCGAGGTTTTAGGTTCATCAAAGAAAGAAAGAAAAATGTAGAATCCACCAGATTCATCACGGATGTATGTGTGATGAACAATCGCAACTTCATAATTAATCCAGTTGTAATTTTAATATTGCATTACTCTTTTTAGTCTTATAATTTTTTTTAACTAATTTATATATACTAATAAAACTCTTTTAAAAAGTCCATGGTACTAGGGATTAGTTATTGCTTTTTACTTAAAAAAATAGTTAAAATAGTTAAATTTATCATAAAATTCAAATGATGTTTAATGTTATTCCTATTAACTATACTAAATTCTAACATCACAATATTAATTCTCATACTCTCACTCTACCTTATTAAATATTGGCATATATAAAAATAATAATTTAATACTTGTTGAAAATATAAAAATATTTTATAAAAATAATAATTTTTTTTAAAAGATTTCTTATAAAATAAGCCGGATGTATATTATTATTATTATTATTATTCAATGTGTTTGTGTGTGTGTGTGTATGTATATGTAGAGAGATTGTGGGGATTGGCAGAGATCACGTTCAAGTTTATGATACGTCGAGATCAATCCTTATCTTAAAATTTATAGTGATTGAAGCACATCTATTAAAATGATCTGGATTTTCCATTTTTGTTAATTTGGGTGCTTGTCGTGGGAGCCAGACGGGCCCATATTATTCATTCTCATTTCTCACCGCTTTTATTTAATGCGAGCTTATATCTATTTTTTTTATATTTTCATTTTACTTCTTTTATATTAAGTATAAAATATATATATTCAACTAATTTAATTAAATTAATTAATATAATATTTTTTTAAAATACTATAATCATTTTTCTTAACTCTCTCTTCCTCTTAATTATTATTATAGAATTATCAAGAGGAGTAATTTAAAAAAATTTATACATATAAAAAATATATTTTATATTTAAAATTAAAATCATTAACTCCCCATAAGTATATAGTATTACTCAATTACATTATTATTAATCCATATTTTTAATAGTATGGGATATAGGAAAAATAGTTGGCAAAAAATATAGTAAAAATACTACATCATTTAGTTGAGAAATTATTATAATATATTATTTACAAAATTATACACTTGTCATGTTATTAATTATTAGAAGTGATTCATACATTATTATATCTTAATCAAATAATATTATGATGAAAATATGGGCACACGCTTCAATTGGTATTATGCTTTTTTTTTTTAAATATCATTCTAAGCCTATCTTCTAATTATTGCATGCATAATAAATTCTTGAATCTGAATTGTTTGAACAATTAATTCTATGATATCAAATTGAAAATCTCCACACAACTATACAAGCACAATAAAATGAGCATTTGGTATCAATATCAATATAATAATATACTTTTTTTAATAAAGTATATACAGTTCATATCATAAATAATATTTTTCGGTCTAATACTATAAAAAATGACTTTATCCTTTTATTTTCATACCTATAATGTGACTTTATCCTTTAATCTGTGCAAAACATGTTTAATATGATAAACATCCCCAACTCGATGAAATGTGAATTATTTTTTTAATTTTTATTTTTGGCAGGAATTAATTAAATAAAATTGAGATTCCCACAGAAAAAAATTTTGGCCCGCTAACACAAGCCAGAGCTTATTGGAAAAAACAAAATACTTTTCTCGTACTCAATATACTGTCTATTTGAAAATTTTTAAAATTAAAATTTTAAAAAGACTTTTGGCCTAAAATTTAGTTTAAATTTTTTTTAAACAAACAGTTATATTTGTTCAAAAAATCTTTTGGACTAAGAGCCTGTTTGGGAAACCCTCAAACCTAGGTTTTAAAATCACTTCTGACCCAAACCTGGGTTTAAAAAAATTTTAAAATAAACAGCCATATTTATCCAAAAAGGCTTTTGGACCAAACCATAGTTTAAAATCATAGTTTCAGAGAAGCCGGTCAGAATAGCTTTTGAAACATTAAAAGAGCTTATGAACTACTTAATTACTATTTTACCCTTATTTTTTCTTACACTATCTCTCCTATCTCTTCTATCTTTTTCTTACTTTTTGGTAAATTGCCTATGAAAAAGTGATTCTGCTACTAATCATTCAAACATCTCCAATTTTTAAAATTATTTTTTTCTCAAGATCTATTCTTCCCAAATCTATTCTCCAGAATATATTATACTTATAATCTATTCTCTAAAAGCTAATCCAAACACACCCCAAATTATGGTTTAAAATCAAGGTTTTGGATAAGCTACTGAGATTATCTTCTATAACAGTAAAAGAGCTTATAAACTACACAATTACTATTTTACCCTTATTTTTTCTTACACGCTCTCTCATCTCTCATCTCTACTCTCTGTTCTCCACCCTCTCTCCTCTCTCATATTTTTAATAAAATCATACAATTTTTAGTAATTTTTCAATTATAAAAGTGTTTCTGGTAATAATTATATAAATATTCATTTATTCAGAACTATTTTTGTTTCCATAAACTATTTTCTAAAAGTCATTTTCTAAAATATGTCCAAAAGTCCTTTTTTTTTTCATAAACTATTTTCTAAACTCTTATCCAAACATGCCTATAGTAGTTGGCCTTTACTTTAAATATATAAGACTTCAATATATTTTATCTCTATCTAATATTTATCATTTTTTCTAAATTAATTTACCTAAATATAAATTAATATATAATCTAATATTATATAGGGATATTTTAGGGAGATCACATCATATTGTTGTAATTAAATAATTTATCTAACTTCTTTAATCTACCCAATACCACTTAATTAATGTTGCACGAAAATTAAAAAGGATATATTGTTAAAAGTACATAATGGCCAAAATAAACACACGTTCTGATGCATTAACTTGATCAACAATATTTAGATGAAGTAGGACAGATCATAAACGACTTGATCATTAAGAATTGTGAAGTTCATTTTTCTGTTAATTAGTTGTATTAAATGTAAGTTTGCCAATTAATTACACAACTTTGTGGGGATTCTTTTCTATTTACGCATGCATGGCACGTCGTTGCCATCTCTATTATTGACGGATCCAATTTCTTGTATTGTTAGTCTTAGCTGTATGAGACAACCGTTTTCTTAAGTGGTGGATGATCCTAATTATTGGTAATACACATTAATACAATTAAATGCATTCAAAATTTATAACTATTGAGCTTACATTCCTAAAAAAACAGACTAGTAAGTTGTTAATAGCGCTAAATATTAATGGATAAATAAATAAAAAATTTCAACCATCAAACAAGGCCGAAACACCATATCATTGATTATATCATGCTACATAAGCTAAGGACATTTGGTTTATCGATAGACCAGTTAGACTAGAAAGTATAAGAACTTAAATTTAAATTCAACCTTGTTAAAAAATATCCCTAAATTGTACCCAAAAAAAATCCCTAAAGAGAGATATTCTAGTCACAAAGTCTCAATTTAAATTAGTCGATCGCTCAAATACCTAATAATAAAATTTAAAAAAGTAATAGATACCGAGCCACCTAAAATATTATCAAAAGTATATACACACACTGGATTGATACCTGTTAAAAATAACAAGGATTGGACCTAATTGAAAATCAGGGGACACTATAGCAACTTGTAGATGAACTTTTTCATTATGTCAGGGTTGTTTCGAAAAAAAATGAAAATTATTTTTTTAAAAAAGAAACTTAATACTACAATTTTATCAAAAAATTAAATTGACGGGCAAGGTCGAATACTCTCTATGATTTTTCTTCCCTCCAATTAAAAAGGGGGCAACGTCTATACATTTTGAATGCTCCAGCGTCTTCCTCATGGCACTAATAATAATAATTACAAAAAATAAATGGTTGAGGACCCTCCAATCATGGCTTTATGACCATTATCCAAAGTAACCCTTCTTTTGATGCCTAATTGGACCGATTTCTTATTTTGTAATTAATTTCTTTAATTATTTTTCTATTTGTTTCAAACACAAACAAACGAGGTTGTTGGTGTGTGTGTGTGTATAATATTCTTCGTGTCTGTCTGCTTTCCAAAGGATATATATATATATATAAATCACAATTAAATATTTTTTCAAAACTCAAAAGGTCCAAGTTACTTAAATGGTGATTTCAAGTACGACATTATATTTAGGACAAAAACAATAGTATTAATATAAATATTCAAGTGATGGGGTTCAAATCCCATCTTTAAGTATGAAGAGTATATTGTGGCCAACTGTTTACTCTTAAGTGGAGGCTCCACGGTGAGGAGATTAATCATTGTTATCAGCAATAGATACATAATCTATATAAAAAAATGATACAACAGCAATAACAAATATTATCCTATTAGGTGGAGTCAGTTACATAGATTGTATGATGCTATTGTGTTATATCAAAATTTAAGTATTTAAATAAATTGTTGACTAAGAGGTCACACTCAATAATCTCATTGAACGTTTTCTTTAGTCTTCTCCTACCCCTCTTCACTGAACTCTAAATTATTTGATGTATCTTCCTCAACAGCATTAGACGACATTTTTTGTATATGTTTAAACTACCTCAAACGATTCTATACCATTTTTTTCTTAATAGATGCCACTCTAACTCTCCCCCGTATATATTCATTACAGATCCTATCTTTTCTTATTTGCTTACATATCCATCTTAATATCCTTATCTCAATTACTCCAACTTCACGTTTTTGTTATCTCTTTAAAATCTAACACTTACTACTATACAATATTACTAATCTTATAGAAATACCATAAAATTTTATAAAATATATAAATAAAAAAATAATAATGTGGTAAAAATAAGACATGTGACAAGTATGACTGAAAACTTTAACCTTATAGTTATGAAAATCGTAGCCTAAGCTGTAAAAGTAGTTAGAACGTAGAATCAATAAACATGTTAAAATGTAATTTCTTTTTCTTTTCTTTTTTTTAAATGGTCATTTATGTAGCTCACTGGTTACTAATAAATAGCTAAATACTTTGTTATTTCTTATAAATACCCTCATTAATGATTGTAAACAAGAAAATTCTAATTAATACTCTAGACAAGAATTGTTGTTGGACTAAAAAAATCCTATGAAAATTCTCAATAATATGAGAGAGTAGGTAAATTGAGGTGTTTATGTAATTCCATGTAGTTTTTAAGGATCATTGCACCACAATGTTGAAAATTTTCTGTTACAAAATGAAGTTAAATTTATATATTGGTCTGAAAGTGTCATCCTCTCTTTTTATCAATACTAAATTAATTAAAATAATATATCTACGACTATATATATACACTTATCTTTCTTCCTCCTCCTGCTCTTCGTTCCCCATGAACCCACGATAGAGATCATCGATCGCAAGCGAAGAAGAGAGAGAATACGGAATGAAAACGACAGCCATTCCCAGATTCTTTCTTCTTTCTCTCTTCCTCTTCCTCTCTCTCTTCCTCCTCACTTACCTCCGATACCACCGCCGTCCTTCAACACCGCAACGCCGCCAGGAATATCTCGGATCCACCCAAGATCTCAAGATCCGACCCGGTTATTCCTCCTACGACGCCTACATCCGTCGCCAGCTCGACAAAACGCTCAACCCAAAGCTCCGGAAAATCTGGACAACCCGAGACTGGGACCGGAAAATATCCGTTTTCTCACAGTATTTTCAGAAACTACAAAACGAGAACCTCCTGAAAAACTCGTCCAAGTCTCTGTGTATCGGAGCTCGGGTCGGGCAGGAGGTGGAAGCTCTGCGACGGATAGGGGTATCGGAGTCTGTGGGTATAGATTTGGTGCCGTATCCGCCATTGGTGTTGAAGGGAGATTTTCACGAGCAGCCATTCAAGAACGAGACATTCGAATTCGAGTTCTCGAACGTGTTCGATCACGCGCTGTATCCGGAGAGATTTGTGAGGGAGATAGAGAGAACGTTGAGGAAAGGTGGGGTGTGTGTGTTGCACGTGACGCTGAGCCGGCGGCCGGATAAGTACTCGGCGAACGATCTATACAGCGTGACGCCATTGAAGGCGTTGTTCAGAAGATCGGAGCTGGTTCAAGTACGTAAAGTTGACGCTTTTGGGTTAGACACAGAGGTCGTCTTTCGGAAGATACAATGAACGAATGATTTTAATTTTATTCTGAATATTTATTTTCGGTGCGGCAAATTAATTAATTAATTAACTGCCACGTATCCTTTCTTATCATCAAAGGACTTTGTTTTGTGTTTTTGTAATATTGTTGGATGAATTTGTAGTTTGTACTTTGTAGATCTCTGAAGAAGACTCGGGATGATGCAGTTGTATTTAAGGTTTAGAAAAAATTGCCGGTAGTTTTTGTTTTTCCGCTTTCTTTGGGGTTTATTGACCAATTTGTTCATCTAACAAATTTGAAATGAAAATTAAATTAATTTTTAGAAATTAGATTTGAATTATTTCTTCTTTTCTTTTCTTAATTACATTTTTTGGCAATTAATTGATTGTTATATGTATGTATGTGCATGGAGATTATGGCTAAAGACTGAGGAGAGGAAGTTTGATTTGACTCAAGGTAACAAGAACCAAATATATGGGAAAATCATTGAAAAATCACTCATTGTAAAACTTAATTACTACATACAAGTATCAAAGCTGGGTCTTTGAGTGGGTGCAACTTTTATTTATCAGTTACAACACAGTTTTAGTATAACATAGTTTCAGTTATATATAAATATATTATGTCTTACACATAATTAAAGATAGATTATATGTAGCTTACACCCGCTGAAGAAGATATGTACTGTCCTTAGGTCTTTGAATAAATTCTGTGTATCTTTAGATAATAAATTTTAGTATAAGAGAGTTTTAAACAATTTTCCCATATAATATTGCGTTTGATGGATGGTTAGAAAAATATAATAAAATCATTGGATTTAAAATTATGTTTGGCAGAATTATATACAACACATCTAAAGTAACCAAAAAGAGATTACTAGATTTGGTGACACTGATTTGCAGAGGCATGAGAAAGTAGAGTGATAGAATCTGGAAGAGAAAATGCATGCATGCTTATCTGATACAAATAAATTTTCAACTAACATATCCAGATGATGATAATTAGTGTTGTGACCTTCTGAATACGGCTCAGATAGCCCAACTACCATTCTCATTATTTGTTTTTCTCCATCAACATTCAACAAAAATATTATATTCAAATATATATAATGCTCCTCGGTCCTTAATATATATATATATATATATATATGACATATTTAACTAATTTGATTAAATTAAAAAATTAATTAAATTAGTTAAATGATGAGGTATTTTTTCCTAAAACTCCCTAATCATTTTCTTTATCTTCCTCCCTGTTTAACCTATTATTTAGTTATTGTTGAGGGAGGGATTATAAATAAGGATAATTAAAAAAAATTGATAAATATAAAAAATATGTCTTATATTTAGGATTAAAATTAACTTTTCAACTAAGTTTCATATTAAGCATATGAACAATATTATATAATAATTTAAAAAAAAAAAAGAAATAAAATGGGGAATAGGAGCCAATAGGGAAATGAATATAAAAAAAAAAAAAAAAGCGTAACGTGAGGAGGAAGAAGAATAATGGTGTCGAAGCTTTGTGGGACAGAATTAGAACTTCCCCGGGACTACCGCCCGCCGTTTACTTTATTATTCCGTCTTCCGCTACTTTGCAAGCAAAAGCGTTTGCCATTCCCCTTTATATCGGATCTACGTTCAGTTGCTAGCTTGTTTTGTTTATACTTTATACCAACGAATGATTGTATTGGATTTGATATTACTCCTTATTTTTAGGATCTAGGTTCACTACACTAGCTGGATTGTTTGTCCTCATGTAGGATTTGATAATACTTTTTGCATTATTAGCTACAACTAGTTAGTAACTCATGTAGAAAGAGTACTTTCCATGACACAATTTTAGCCGTCATAGCAATATATATCTTTCACACATGTACTTCCTTTTGTAACTAACTAGTTAATTAGTTAGTGGGTTGCATTTTTATATAGGTAGAATGGTGGGAATAAGGAAAACTATTTTTTATCTATAATATATCAAAATATTACTTATTTTATATAGAATCTAAGAAAATATGTGTTCAGTATTTCAAACTAATTTTATAAAAATAATTAGCATCCTAAACTAATTTTGGAAGTACGATCAACACCCTAAAATATTTAAATTGGTATAATCCCGCCCTTTCACTGACAAAAACACAAATTTATGTATGATCCATGTCACATAAACTTTTTATTTTAACACATTATTATTTAAAAGGTCACATGTATCATATTATTTAAAAAAGAGTACAGAATAAATCTTAAAATTGATATTGTATAGAATTAATATAAAAAGATTGAGAAATTTTATAGTTTATTTAATATAATTTATTAAAATAATATTATATATGTGGCCTTTTAAACAATAATAATGTATCAAAATAAAAAATTTAAGTGGCATGTATCAAATAAAATTTTATATTTTTATTAGTAAATTGGCAAAATTATAACAATTTAAATATTTTAGGGTGTTAATTGTACTTCCAAAATTAGTTTAAGGTATTGACTGTATCTTTAAATATTTTAGGATACTAATTATTTTTCTAAAATTAGTTTAAGATAGTGGATGTATCTCTACCCTAACATTTAATAGCTTAAAGAAACACACACACAAATATTTGGGAAGGAGGGAAATTGCTGCACAGCTGACACCCCTACCTAGATAATGATGCTCTCCTAAGAAAAATGAAGTTTATGATTATAAGAATTGAGGATCGGGATTATATATGAAGCATGAGGAAATGAGGACAACAATGACATCCCTCCACTCTCGGACAAGAGAAATTAAAGAAGCTGATGAGGAGTTTATCTCCCGATTTTTAGAGCTGGTTGAATACACCACCCACTTTTAGAGAGTGGATAGCGGATAGGCTTTTAGAGAAAGCAAGACATGAGACAAGGTAACAGGTGACTCCCTTAGCAATCAAGGCATTGCATCAAGGCAGGTAAGAGACATTGAGAATGATTTGATAGATTCTTATAAGGGGAGGTTTGCCTCTTAGTGTCTGTGTTTTCTTGTATTTACGTATTCATGAGAAGGTATAATAACTCGTATTACTAAAGAGATAATAAGTTTAGAATCTTTTCTACCAAGATTAATGGAGATCTCTTGAGATAAAGTGATTAATAATTCGTATTACTCGTATTAATGGCTTGTGAGCATTTTGAATTTTTTAGAGTTTACTTCTTATAGATATGATGTTAACACTGATTTTAATTTCAAATTCGCATTTCAAGTCTAATTAAGGCTAATGAGTCTTCTAGACGCTTCCTTCTTTCCGATCACTTTTGCTTCGATTCTGTTGCTATGTATATCTTTTATAGTTTCATGTCATGATGGAGTTACAGCATAATCAGAGTCTTCTTCAATGTCAAAGGAACAAATTCAAGAAAAATTTTGTGTCTTATATCATATGACATTGCCTTGCGACCTTAACTTGTAGAAAAACATTAACCATTGTGATAACTCTCGTACAATAACTAAATAGCTTAAATGCAATTTAAGCAAATCAGCGTCAATTATATATATATAGAGAGAGAGACAGATTCAGTTTTAAAAACAAGCAAAAATTAATATGCATGTATCTATAATTTAAACTCATTTTTAATTAGGTTTTTATAGTTCTTTTTTCATTTTAGAGTCCCTATATTTTCTTCAATTATAGACATTGGTCCTAATATATATACGTACTTATAATTTGTAAAAAAAAAAAGTATTAGTAGCTGATGTTGTGATTCTCAATCAATATAATACCTAACTTAATTTTGCATAAGGATCTAATGAAATGGGTTTTTGGTTTTGAATTTGATGGACCTAGCTTATTAGAGGACTTGATAATCCTGCTTACTTGCTTTTCTTGGTATTTTAAATGAAGGTTTCATAAGCATTCTAGTTGCCAGAAGGTGACAATAGTCAATGGTACTTTTTATTAACAATTTGATCTGATCATGTCTCTGTCTGAACTGAATTTATAATCAATTATGACAAAATCTTAGGGGGGGTGTTTCAATTCGAGAGAAGTGATTTTTGGAGAATGGATGTTTGTTTTTCAAAAAGCTAATCAACCCAGCTTCTCCTCGAACTATGGTGTAGCCTCTCCAACTATGGTTTTGTCCTCATTATTCTATTTTCAGATTTACCATGTGTTTGAATGGTTTGTAGCAAAATCAAGGGGGTTTGTTTATAAACAAAAAAGTGCTTTTCTTCATTTTATCCAAACACCCCCAGTTTTGTTAAAAATACCCAAGCACCCCTTTTAATGTTAAAATCTATTTTTGAGTTAAAACATTTAGCCATAAGATATTCAAAAGAGCGTCTAATAATGGGGCTTTATTGAGAGAGATAAAACCCATTTTAGTGATCTTTATACCTTAAGAAAAATAGTATCTAGCTATTGGTTAGGAGCCTAGACTAAAAAAAAAAGAGCCTCTAATAATCAATTATTATAAATAAATTTTATTCAAAAAAAAAAATTGAAAGCACACACTCTTGTTGAATTGAGAGAATCATTGATACAGTATGTATGGTACGATGAAAGAATTTTTGATAAAAGTAAAAATAAAAATATAATTAAACTAGAAATGAGTTTTAGAAATTTGTTTGTTAGGCAAAAAATGGGTATGGAATTGATGTATATTTTAAAAAAAAGAAAAGAAAAAATGGATGAAAGTAAAATAAAAAGACTTCTTTGCCCTTATTTTTCTTGTCTCTCTTCCTCCTCTTCTGCTTTGTCTCTTTCTCCATTCATTGAAGTTGTTCACGAAGCTGACACCATAGGAGGAATAGTCGTTCGTACAATGGTGGATGTTGAACTGAGCTAGAGACGTCGGAGTTGCATTGACGGCGTCATTGCATTCGAGGCGACTGCCACAATTGCCGATGGCGCAAAGGAACTAGTTATCACCACAGTTTGGGATAGGGATGGAGGGTGAGTGAGGGCAAGGAGAGCAAAGTCGCTGTAAGCAAGGACAGGGTGACCAATATTTGTTAGGTACAGGGATGGCGTCAGCAAGAGTGACGAGGATGACAAAGGAAGCCATAGTTAGTGAGGGGCAGCGTGTCTAGAAAGAAGAGACCATTTTGTTCTGCTTTGGAAAAGGAAAAATTTGTATAGGAATTTTATAAGTTGAGGTCAAATGGTCCAAAATATTTTATTTCCATGGAAGCAATATCAATTCTCAGCTTTCTAGATAGAATTGAAATGGGGCAAAATGTTAGAAGTGGAAGTTGAAGTGAAATTAGATTTTATGATACCAAACAAGGAAAATACTTGATTCTACTTTCACTTCTACTTCTCAGCTCCTAATTTCATCCTACCAAACATGCCCACAATGTTTTACGTTAAGTCCTTTAATTTTTTTTTGGTATAAAATTTTTTAAAAAAACAATTGGGCTCATCTACGATCTAAAAATAGAGCGAAGTCTTTAATTTAGAATAAATGAACCATCATCAAGTTCTGGTTCACAGTTACTAAGAATTAGGGCCTCCAATAATTTCAAAACTTGAGGCCATTTGGGCTGATAATTGACTTATTGAAACTATTGGGCCTAATTGGTCTAATTTTTTGTCTAGGTAGCCAGTCTAATGATTTTTTTTAAGGCAAGGGGGATATAATTGAAGGGTTGAGTATTTGCATAAATGATATTTTAGTCTTAAATATAGAAATTAGTTGACAGTTTATTTTGATCCTAGATATAAGATAAAAATTTATTTTATCTCTCTTATTTATTATGTTTTTCATAAAATAATTTACTTAACTTATAAATTGATATATAATATTATATATTATATAGAGGTATTTTAAGGTAGAGCTAGTAAATTGGGCTATGCCCGCAAACCCGCTAAAAAATGGCGATTTGGGTTAAAAAAAGCGAGATTGTTTTGGTATGGGTCCTTTTGACCCGACACGCTAACTTGCTAAAAAAGCAGCTAAACTCCTCGAATTTTATTATTATTATTTTATTTATTTTTTGTCCATTTTCAGTCTGACTCCAAATCTCTCACTCCTAAACCTAACATTTCCCCTTGTCAGCTTGTTATTATTTTATTACTTTAAATTTTGTGTTGCAAAGGAAAAAAAAATAAATTAAAAAAATATGGCGGGTTGGCGGGTCGGCACGTAGGCAGGCTTTTTCAACCCAGCCTGCTTAACCCCCAACCTGTTGTAGGTCAGCCCATTTCAGTGGGTTGACCCGCATTATTAATCCATATTTTAATAAAATTATATCATATTTATTATATTTAATTAATTTATTTTATACCTTCAATATACTTAAATTAGCTAAATAACTCTTATATTAAAGATTAATTGGAGTATATATTCCGAATCCATGTTTATGAAATTTGGTTAATACTTATGTTCAAAAACATAAATGATAAAATCATTCGCTATAATCGTTATAAGTCACGAATAATGCATGAATAGCGTAGCGTATATATAATGATGATGAGAAGCCGTTCAGAATAATGCCACGACTCGTTACGATATGTGGGCCACGGAATCTTTGTGAGGGGTTGTTTTCTGTTTTTAATGCAGTGTCTGGTAACAGTTCATACAACTTATTTAGTTAAGAGTATCCTTATACAGCTGTATATGTAACCCAAATTTCATGGTTTTGTACGGCTGAAAAGAAAAATAACATATACCATGTGGGTGTAACTTAATAGTTACTTCGTTTGATACTTTAACTAAGTGTTAGGGTTTCGAATCCTATTCTTGGATATAAAAAATTGTTTACCTTTAAATAGAAGCCTGATTTAGTCATTGTTGCTAATATTAAATACTCTAATTTTATATTTAGAATTAAAATAAACCTTCTAACTAGAAACTAGCTTTAGTGCTCATCCAGATTTAGAATACAGTTTCACAAAGATTTAAAATTTTCACACTATTGATTTTTAAATAAAAATCAATTTTTAAAAAAATGGCAATTTTTTTTTGTTACAAAAAAAAATTAGGTAAGTTCAGTACCGGTTCCCTATTAAGGTTAAGGTATAGTCACAGGGTTTAAAGAGCGTTTATAAGAGGTTTATAAGATCGCTTACTAAAGAAGTCCTCATAACGACAACAAAAATTAAACTCGAATAGTAATTAATAATTTTGATCTCTCTATTGATGTCATCTTTGTTGCCATTTCACAATTCTATCAATTTCCTAAGCTCATTTTTAATGCTTCCCAATCTTATGAGTTAGTTCGATAGTTTACTTTAATTTTAAATATAAGATTTAATCTATTTTATCTTTTAAATTTATAAGTTTTTACATAAACTATCCATATTAATTACATATTTTAAGAGAATTTTTATTAAGAGATAGTTCTAATACAAATAAGTAAATAGAATATTTTAAAAAAATAACATATATATTTTTTTTATAAATAACTAATTAAATTAATTTCTTTAATTTTTATAAATTAGTTATCCCTTGCATTAATAACAAGAGCAACATATAGGTTAGTTGTTTGGGGGAACATACACAGAAGAGTAGATTGCTGATATCTACTTAAAGCAAAAAGTATCGATTAAATAATTCATATGGGTAGAGAGGTCTTAGGTTAGAGCAGTAGAGGTTTTTTTTTAAAAAAAAAAAATTAGAGGAAGAGATACTAATCACTTAAAATTAGCATGACAAGATCAAATTCGTGATATTCTATTTATTCACTGGAGAATTCTCATGTTTATAATGACATTGGTAGAGCATTAGAACTCTGAATCAACAGAAAAATGGTGACATTTTATTAGGGGTATTCATAAAGCTAACGGCCCGATATACCCACTCGAGCCCGCGAAAAAAAAACTCTACTCAGCCCGATAAATATAGGGCAGGGCTGAACATCGGGTTATAAAATATAGCCCATACTTTTTTCAAGCTGGGCACCGGGCAGGGGGTTGCCCTGCCCTGCCCTGCCTATGAGCACCCCTTTTTTTATTTTTTTTTACTTTTCTCCCTAGATGCTATACTTAGAAGGGAGAATATGATAATTACTGGTGACTAAAAGGTCATTTTAGAAATATAAGTAGTTAAGTAAGTAAGTTACATTTTTTAATATTTATAACTATATTAATTTTTTTAACTTTACTAATTATAATATGATTACATTACAAATTATAATTATTTATTTTATTTTTTTTAGATACTTTATCCTTGTCAACATTTGGGAAATTGATGTAAAGTTATAATTATAAACTACTTAGACTTCGAGACTTTTTTTTTTATATGTAATAAATTTCAAGACTTTAATTATTATCTTTTTGTTACTTTATTTTTAGTGGATTATAGATATTATTTAACTCTTGAAGACATATGAACATAGTATTATTTTAGAAGTTTATAATTGCAGATTTTTTTCCACAACATGAGCATGGCATAATAACTTAGGCACACCTAACCCGCCCACGCATAGCCCAAAATGGTTAGGGCTTTTACTTGGTAGGGTCGAGTATCGGGCTGTAAAATATAACCCATATTTTTTTCAAGCAGGGCATCAGATAAGAAGATTGTCCTACCTAACTCTACTCGTGAATACCCCTACCTTTTACCATATACGCTAACAAACATATCAAGCGACTAAGAATACATGGAGAAACAACTACCATTTGGATGATATAATCCTGAGGGGTCAAAGCAGAACATTAAGTAAACAGGTTGGATATAAGCTACAGTACAAAATTCCTTACACTGGACATCGATCCCACTTTTCTTGTCTTCCACCTAAACGCCTCGAGAATTGATCTATGTATACCTCAGGAAAAACATAGAACTTCGGCAATGCTTGGTGGGAAGTTTTTAGAGGGGAGAGGAGGGGAGGGGAAGAGAGGATATAGGCTTATTTGGTTTAAAAAATGGAGAGGAGGGGGGGGGGGGAATTTTTTGTCCTTTCTGCTCCCCTCCCCCACTTTCTCACCTCTCCAAAATCAGGGTTTTTGGAGGGGTGAGAGACTTTTGTCTCTTTTTGACAAAATTACCCACAATAATTTTTGTATATTCCAATACTGTCCTCCGAGACATTCCGTTCATCTTCATCTTCCAAACCCACCGTCTTCTTGCCAGAATGTTATCGCCATTGTTGGAGCTCGTCTGAGGTTGGTGATGATCTAGGTCTAAAGACATAGAAGTTAGTTTCTCGTTAATACACCCATTTGCAGAATACTTTCCCATTTGGCTTTGTGCTTTTCTAAGTTCCAGAGTTTACAGAAAAGTGAAAAAAGATGAGAATTACAGAGTTTATATAGAAATGAGTGAGCTTAGAATAGTGATTAAGAAGAAGGAGGCATTTGAAATTTTCTCAGTGAAAGAGAGAGCGAAAAAAGTTTATGCGTTTCGGGTACTTGTTTAAGAAAGATAAGAGAAAAAGGACTTGTGATAAAGTTATACAAATAAAATAAAATAAAATAATAAGAGTATATTTGTCAATTTATAATAAGTTCCCCCCTCTCCTTTCTTAAACCAAACAAGAAATATTTCTTTCCCTCCTCTACTTATCTCATTTATTCTTCCCTACCTTCCCTTAAATTAACCTAACATACCCTCCCTTTAGTTAAATTAAACATAGCCTTCGTTTTTAGCACAGGAAAAAACAACATACCCTCATGATACTCTAGGGTTTATAAGCAGCCAGCACTTGGAGTTTGACATTGAGAAGCAAACTATACATACATATATATATATATATATATAAAGTTAATATTTAATTTTGTTCTAAAAGTTGTCACAGCAATGTTCCTATGAATTTTTTTTTTAGTTTAATACTGCTATACAGAAATAAAGTTACATTAATCGTTAAAAAATAAATATTGTCTATTAATTAATCGTTAAAAAATTAATCCTGTCTGTTAATATTTTTAACAGGTATGAGTGATATTGTTTTATTTTTAACACTATTAAAACAAAAACAATAAAACTCTCGAGGCAATATTACTTGGAGCAAAATTTGATTTTAACCCTATATATATTATATTTTTTTCGATTATTAATATAAAAGATAATTGATTTTTTTTATAGATTAATAAAATTAAATAAATCAGTTAATTTTAACTAAATCTAACCCCTATACTAATTCATATTATATACTCATTAATTTTCTTAAATTAGTCAAATAACTCTTATATTAATTATAATTAACTTGATTTATTTTATTTTTTTAATTTATTAAAAAAGTTAATCTAGTTATTATATTAATGATAAACAGTATATATATGTACAAGAAATTCAATTACTTTACTTACGCTTTTGTGACAGCATATATATCATAAAGAGGATCTGAAGGAATCACAGCTGATGATCCTGAACCAATATTAACAATTGCTCCTTTCTTCCTCTTGATCATACCAGCAAGAACTATTTGTGTGCCTTCCGTAGTTCCTTCTACATTCACTTTAATCATGTTCTTGACCAGATTCTCATCGACTTCATGGAAGAATCTCGTGTGAGGATAAGAGATTCCAACATTGTTTATCAACACTCCAACATCCAACCCTTCAATAGCTTCACGAATCTTGACCATGATACCCTCGGAAAGATTGCCGGTGAAATCAAAGACCACCGTCTTAACCTGGGTTTTCCCGAACTTAGCTAGAATAAAATCGGAAATATCCTTTAACTTGTCAGGATTCCGACCAACTAAAACCAAATTCAGCCCTGCACCAGCCAACTGAAAAGCAAAACTCTTGCCAATTCCATCTGTGGGTGCTGTAACGAGAGCTCAAGATCCATACTTTTTAAGATTTTTAGGGGCTCTGAGAAAATTGGCATAGACCCATCTCAGAGAAGCTGAGAAAATTCTCAAAAGAGAGATTAAACCCACAGCGAAAACCAAACTGAACCATAAAGGTTGAGTTTTCAGTATCGCTATTATAAAGCATTCCATTGTTGCAGAGTGATAAAAAAATTGACTGATGAATTTCGTGAAGAGAGTTCAATGAGGACATGAGAATAAAGTAGATATGATGAGGGGAAGCTAGCAGATTTAAGTATGAACAGCTGGGAAACAGACGATTGAATTATTGAATGGCAGGTAACAACAAAACCACAAATTCAATTTGGACGATGCCAAAATGGTTCTTAAGAAACGGACATAAAATTGGGTAAATATAAGTTTATTCTCATAAAAAGAGTAATGTAATGTTTACATTAAAATGAAATAAAAATAAACTATAAATACAGGGCACAAGACTTCAGGACAGAGACAACTTACCTTATGATGAAAACCTTACTTTACTCCCAGGCTTACCCAATAGAATAGAAGGGTGTAAATGCAAAATTTACTCCTCTTATTTTTAATATAAGATATATTTAACTAATTTAATTAAATTAAAAAAATTAGTTAAATTTATTAAAATAATATTTTTTTCTAAAATATATTAATTATCTTCCTTAAATCTTATTTATTTTCTTACTTAATTATTATTAAAAAAATATCAATAAAAACAATTTATAAAAAATTAATATAAAAATAAATATTATATTTAAAATCAGACGAATAAAATATTATTTTATAATCGGATATGTTTTGTGTTGGTATTTTTATAGTTGTCTTTTCGGTGCATCCATGTTTGAAACCACAGTATTTTTCAATAACAAAGTAAGAATTATATCCAGTCCTAACATTACAACATAAATATACTCAAAAGCTAGTAGAGCAAAAAGAAATGAATAAGCCAAGCTATCGCTCCAAATACAGAGATTAACAATAGCAAGAAAGATGAAGTCAGTGATACATCAGGCACTTAAAAATCTGAGGAGCTCTGTTTTGTTCTTATGGCTTCTATTCCTTCTTCCTTGAATCCTTGAGTTGTCCCCTCTTTCGAATGCCTTGGCAGAACCTTAAACGCCAAGCATCGACCAGAGACTCCGGCAACGAGTGAGCCAATGCCCACAGAATGGAATGCAGCCAGTAAGGTGTGCATCGAGGCTCGTATCCGATCCAACGCATGCCGGCTTTCGCATATCCGTCAGTTGATGGCACGAAAAATGAAGATCTCTTTATTGATGCCATCTTTGTTGCCACATATAATGGGACCTGATTCCACATTTCATACACAATTCACAATGATATCATAGAAATTTGTCCACATATGATCAGTTTTAAAAGCATTTCCACCCATTTCTTGGCTCTTTTCTAAACATGTAGGCTATTGAATGACATCATCAAATCACACACATGTTTTCTAGTCAATAATAATAATATCGATACCAGATATATGTGTCAAAAAATGATATCATTGTTGGGTTCATTTAAATCTTGATATTAAAGAAAAGTTACCATTCATTGCACATGATTACACAAGTGTAAGGCCATTTTGAAGAAACAAGTTCTCCACAATAATTGAAAGACAAGATACAATTGCAACCAATATTTTCAAAAGTGCTGATATATCCATCCAGTTAAAGTGAAAAGTATCAATTCTCAAACACAAACACAAACACAAACACACAAACAGGGGAGAAATCAAATAGTGAGATCTAGTTATAGACAATGAAAAGTATTAATCAAACGAATAACAAATAAGCACAACAAGATTATCAAGTCTCTTCTACCACCAAGTAGCAAGTTGGGTAAAATAGGATCATCATCTCATATGGCTAGTCGGTTTCAGTTCGGTGTACAAATTAGGGACAATTCTGTTATTCGATTATTTCAGTTTATGAATATAACCAAACTGGAAAACCGAATGCTCACCCATAGCTAGAGGTCTCATATTCGAGTTGTGGAACTTTGATTGTACTGATAAAATGGGTGACTACATACTCTCTAATAAACTCATTAAACAAAGTGCAAAGTCTAAGACCTAAGCAGAAACATTTGGCAGCAAAATCGCCATGTAATTCTATATCTTCAGAGTTCAACTGGAACCAGAGTTGTTCTTCAGAGCTAATCCTAACAAATTTCCCATGAATTTCTCTTCTCTAATAGACAATATATTCACAAAAATACAAAACAAAGCAATATTTGGCAGATGCTGATGGTCACTCAAAACAAAAACACTACATAAAGAGCGCCATTAAACAATACCTGACACTGGACATCAATCCCACTTTTCTTGTATTCAACATAGAGACATCTCGAGAATTGATCTATGTACCTGAAAAAACAAACAGAAAACTTCATTTTATCAGATAAAACAACAAATCCTACAAGATTCTCAACAGTTTATATGCAGCCAACATTGGGAGATTGAAGTGAGAAGCAAAATTACTTACGCTTTTGTGGCAGCATACACAGCATAAAGAGGATCTGAAGGAATTACAATTGCTGCTCCAGAACCAATATTAACGATTGCTCCTTTCTTTCTCTGAAGCATACCAGGAAGAACAGTATGTGTAACTTTGGTAGTTCCTTCTACATTCACTTTAATCAAATTCTTCAGAAGTTCCTCATCCACTTCATGGAAGTATCTAGCGTAAGGATATGAGATTCCCACGTTGTTAATCAACACTCCAACATCTAACCCGTCAATAGCTTCACGAATCTTGACCATACCCTCGGAAAGATCACCGGAGAAATCAACGACCACCGTCTTAATCTGGGTTTTCTTGTACTTGGCTAGAATCGAATCGGAAACATCCTTCAGCTTATCCGGATTCCGACCCACCAAAACCAGACTAAGCCCTGCACTCGCCAACTGAAATGCATAGCCCTTGCCAATACCGTCTGTGGGTCCAGTAATAAGTGCCCAAGATCCGTATTTCCTGAGATTTTTGGGGGCTCTGAGAAAATGGACATAGACCCATCTGAGAAAAGCTAGGAAAAATTTCAGAAGGGTGAATAAACCTAAAACGAAGAGCACACCGAACCATAAAGGTTGGGTTTTCAGCCTTGCTATGATACAGCACTGCATTGTCACAGAGTGAAACAAAATGGATCTAACAATGATAAAGTGAGGTCCTTGACAAGAGATTAGTAATGGGTATTTAAGAAACTGGGTTTGGTCAAAACAAAGAAGATTTGAAAGAGATATGGAAGGCGGAGGAATCAAGAACACCAAGGCAAGTGGAGGATGTAGAAACAGGGAGAGAAAGGGATTGAATTTATAAAGTCAGTAGAACGAGTTGGAGACAAAGAGAACATGTGGACAAAGTAGATGAGCGGAAAACTACCAGATTTAAGTAGGAACCGCAGCTTAGACGATTGATTTGTCTTGGGCAGGCAAGAACGTATCCGCAAAATTTTAATCCGATGACTGCAAAGATACTCCAATCCATATAAGGACCCTTTTCTTTTTTTAAATATCCCTATCTTGGACCTACCCAATCTTAATTTGGAGGATTTTATCGGGCCTAATTTTCATTTGGACGATTTGATTAGGGGAGTATAATTACAAAGACCGCAAAACTCTACCTTTTGGTCATACCTATTACATTCCCAGGACTTGGCTTTAAATTTAAATTTTTTATTAAACTAGTACAATTCTATATTAGTTGAATCAAGGGTATGGTAGTTTCATAAGGACACTTTTTGACTCTTAACAAAAAAAAAATTAAAACAATTTATTACATTAAAATGAAAAAAAAATATTGTTACTATAATTAAGACGAAACTGACATAAAATAAAATGCGTGTAAGTAATTTTATTTTTTAAAATAAAAACTAGTATGCTCCCTCAATATAAGATCTTGTGCGATATAATTAAAGTCTTATATTTAAGTGAATAAAATATTATCTATATAAATATTCTAGTATATATTATGCATACATACAAATATATAATACTACTATGTATGATAAAAAATTTGTTAAAAAAACCCACAATATACATATAAATAATGATGAGTCGTGTATACAAAAATTTCAAAATCTATGCAATATATGAATTTCATATTTATTTATATGTGTTTTAATTAACAAAAGTTAATAAAAATACATGTGGAGAATGGAGATAGGTAGCCGAGTGATTATAAAAAGGGCCAAATATCTTATTTAAAAAAATTGGTAAATAGGTGGCTTGTTTATAATCCCAAACTTGTGACTTTCAATTTGGCTTTTCTTATATTTGAGCATTTATTACCATTCTTATCTTTTTTAATAATTCCCTACTTTACTTTTTATTGCATACATTGATTACCATGCTTTGTAATTTTTTTTGGAAAAGCCATTTTGCAGTCTATAATTTCTTTTGATTTTTAATTTAGTAAATGTTATTTTTTCATTAATAAATCTTTTAATTTTTATTCATTAACATAATTAGTTTTTGCAGAGGAGTTAATGATACTAATATAATAAATTTAATAGATTTAATAAGGAGAAAAAAATATAGATACCAAATCAAAAATTAATATATAGTTGTAGAATGTTTTTTTCTTCTTATTTTTTTAATAATTTTTTCCTATTTATTCAATGCTTCATTTTGTTTAATCTCATTTCCTCAAGATATTTTCCATCTATCATAGGGGGAAATCAAATTATCATATACCTTTGCCTTTTAAAGGACATAATTGTTGTTGTCCAGAAGATAAAGGATAAAACTTGTCATTGTGAAATTATGAATTGCAGGTAAGAACTGATTTCTTGCACGTAACCCTCAATTAACAACATCAAATAGTTTTATCACTTATTCATTTATTATATTAATCCATATTAAGACAAGGCACCTCCAACTACTAATTGGAGTTATGCCGTAAAATTAGGTAAAAGAACTCAAATTTAAGAAACAATATATTTTTTTGAAAAAAAAAGTTATCATCAAATTTCAAAAAATATATTTTTCCAGAAATTTTTTAAATTGTAAAAATAAATAACTTCTTTGAAATTGATTGATAATTTTTCAGAAATTATTAATGATTTTAAAATAGTTTAAGATGCGCTTTTACAAAATCTATAGATCAGTACAGAGAATTTTTCCATTAGCTCTAATTTTCCTTAATTTGATGAGGATTAGGTTCTGTGGACCAAAAAGGAGAAGTCAAATTTGTTTGTATTGTGAAATGCTTGGGATGCAAACTATGGTATAAAAAATCTGTGCATTCGGAATCCATGGATTATCATTTACCTACCAAAATTTTGTCAACTTCATTGGTCAACACGGCCCATAAAATTTCTTGTATAGACATCCTTCCCTCTTAATTCCTTTTTTATATATAAAAAAATAAATTAATAGTTTTATTATAAAAGGACAATTTATTCAATAAAAAGATAAAACAATACGTATAAAACTATCAACTGATCTTTAGTTAAGACTAAATTGGGGGTACAAAGTCTAAAAACAAAAATACACTACAACAAGCTAACAAAAAAAATAAATAAAAACTCAACAACATAAAGAATTTTGATTTCTCCCAGTGTGTTTTTCTACATTTTAACTTGTGTTTTTTTCATGAAGGTGAGACCTCTTACTATCTCAACTAATATCTTATTATTTTATTCCTATAACAATATTATCTTTGGTCCTAATTATAAGAGTTATTGACTTTTTTAAATATATTAATGAAACTAAATAAATAAATTAATTATAACTAATATAATAATTAATTGACTAATTTAAGTATATTGATGAGTATATAATATGAATTTATTTTGAAGAGTTATATTTATTTATAATTGATTTATTTATTTGATTTTTTTTATTTTTTTTAAAAAATTAATTAACTTTTATAAATAAGTGAGAATGTTGGAGTATTTGGAATGCATGAATTAGTGGGAAAATGATATATTTCTATATGTTCGGTTTGGGATGTCACTTTCGTAGGTTTTTTTTTTTTGTCCACCCGATTCGCCTGAGTTTTGCCCCGACTACATTCAGATCTGACCCGCGTCGTGTACCTGGCTATGGTGGGTGAGTCTCCTAACGGAGATTTTATGCATACGCTAAGGCTCGAACTCAAGATCTTATTTAAATGATACTGAGTCGCTTATTACTCGGACCTCTGGTTAGTTTTTCGTAGCTAAACCTAAAAGGAAAAAGGTACGGACTTTTTAAAAGGTCTTTCTGGGTTATCCACTTTAACTACCAAACTAAAAGGACCCTTTGATCCCCAACAACAAGCATGGATTGTTAGAATATGAATTGAATTGGGCCTAAGCCCAACAACAAAGAAATCTACTTTGAATATGGGGTCCAAAATTAATTTTACTATGTTTTACAAACAAATTTAAAAAAAAAAAATTATATGGAAAATTAACATTGCAGTCCCAAAATGTAAATAAATATTCATACTCAATTATTGTGCTTGTTTGGTAAACATTAAAACCATAATTTTAAAAAAAAAATTGGCCTAAACCTTTATTTAATTTTTTTAAAATAAATAATAATATTTGTCTAAAAGTGTTTTTAGATTAAATTATGGTTTAAAATCAAGGTTTTGGATAAACTACTTAAACTAGTTTTTAGAATAGTAAAATAACTTATAGACTATGTAATTACTATTTTATCTTTACTTTTTCTTACAACATCTCTCTTCTCTCTTCTTTCCTCTCTCTCCTCTCTCATATTTTTAATAAAATCATACCCTTTTTCATAATTTTTTAATTATAAAAGTTCTTCTGGTAATAACTATCCAAACACTCATTTATTTAAAATTATTTTTTTTTTCATATGCTATTCTCCAAAAACTTTTTTCTATAAGTTGTTTAATTTTTTTTTAGAAGTAATTTTTTAAACTATTATTTTCAAACAGAAAAAGTTTACCCCACTTCCCTAAGCCCCTGGAGGTCCAACAAGTCACCATCGCCGACGTCAGGGCATTGGTTGCTAGCCAATGCCGATTGTCACCAGAGCTCAACTAGTCGCCAAAGTCCCAGTAACCTTATTTTTGGGAAAGGGTGAATAAAACTTTTTTTTAATGAGGAAATTTTGATAATTAAGCATAAAAAGTTATTTACACTATGGAACTGCCATGTTAATTAATTTTCAATCTAATGAATATAAGTAAATTGACCCAAATTTTGTCCTTTTCTTAGTAACATGTACACATTTTGTTTTTTATTTCTACCTCTTCAATTTAGAATCAAGATTATACTATCTCTCAATATGTTTTCTAAACTTTACCTAGATATAAAATATCTATATTTATGCATATATATACAAATTAAAATTAGGATGAGATGCATGACTTTTGGGAAGAGTTGTTGACAAATTTTTTATTGTCAAATTTTGCCCAAATGTACCTAGAATTTATTTAAGGATTTAAGTGTAACTTATCTTTAACTATATATAAAACATGAGACATTTTGTATATATAGTTAAAAATATGTTATACACTCAAGGACATGAGTCCTTAAATACCTTTAGGTAGCAATAAATTTTGCAACGGGGATTTTGCAACAATTTTTGGTTATTTTTAAGACATAAATAATACTCATTTGATCTTTAATATATGATCTAATTGAGAAGTTGTTATTGATCATAAATATAATATATATTTTCTATATATATCTATTTTTTTTAAAATTATTCTTATTAATACTCTTTCAACAATAAATAAGAGAGGAAGAGAGATGGTCAAAGAAAATAATCAGTTTGATTTAATTTTTTTTTGCTATATTAACTAATAAAACTAACTTAAATAAATAACCGGTGCTTCTTACAAAACAATTTAGATTAGTCAGTGCTCCTCCTAGAATGATTTAAAGGAAAAGAAAATGCCCTTTTAACCTTTAGTTTAATTTACTTCATTAGCCTCTCATTATTCTTTATACTTGTTCTCCAGACTAGAATTAATTATGCCATATCAGCAACCATTTGATTTTACTTCACACACACACACACACACACACACACACACACACACACACACACACTAGTGCCTTCAAAGAACTGCTCCAAACAACTTACCATATAGAAACGTATCGTTGGATAAAAAGGCTCTAAATGGGTTTTGACTTTTCTCTCTTGGCATTTGTGCACTTTAGCTTCATGACGGATTCTGGGCAACGAAAAGCCCCTCTGGACCGGCCCTTGTTGGAAGGTGCTGATAATCGAAGTAAGAAGAAGAAAGTAGAGGAATGCCCACAAGAAATAATGGATGATCAAATGAATGAGAAGGAACCAGAGGAACAACAAGTGCCGAAGGCCAAGTCACTAACAGTCAGGAAGGGGAACAAGGTTGCAACTCGTCTCACACAAAGCTTCCATCTTATCGTGCAACACTGATGGGTTTTAATGGTGTTGCACATGGAAGCAGCTCTATGGAGGAAGATGATTTATTCCATGTTGACAATGAGATCTTTTGGAAGCTTCCAGAAGAGTCAGAAGAGGTTAAGAAACTTATGGACGTCTACCCAGTGATCCCTATGACGCAAAATGAATTCAATGAATGGTGTGAACCATGGAACTATGCTTTCATTATCACTGTTCTGGGAAAGCGCTCCAAATGAAGAAAGTGATGAAGAGTTTTTGTGAAGTAACAGGACATAGGGTGAATTTGGAAAAATCCAGAATGTTCTGCTCAAAAAACATTCATTTCAATTACTATTGAACTTAGCCATGCTCTTGGTATTGGTGTAGCAGCGGATCTTGGAAAATACCTGGGAGTTCCCATCATCCACTCTCGAGTGACAACAACCACTTTGTACCCCATTGTGCAGAAAGTTGGTAAAAAATTGTCACTATGGAAAAGCAAATTTCTTACCCTTGCTGGTAGATCAGTTCTCATCAAATCTGTTCTGCCTACTTTACCCAGTTACCAATTGCAATCAGGACTGCTCCCGATATAGGAACTCTGAAAGAAGTGGACAGATTAAGTAGAAGATTCTTATGGTCGCAAGATGAGGAAATCAAGAACATGCATCTTATCGCGTGGGACAAGATTACTATGAGCAAGAAACAAAGAAGGCTGGACTCAAGAATCTCAGAAATCAAAACAAAGCATTTGTTATGAAATTATGCTGGGGTATCCTAGCTAAAAAAGATGCTTTGTGGGTGAGATGTTTGCTGGCCAAATATAATGGTGGTACGGAAGAAATACCAACAGTGATTAAACGAAAAAAATCCTTTTGGACGAGATCCATAACTGAAGTGTGGGAAACTTTCTTGTCAGGGATTGGTAAAAGGGTTGGCAATGGAATGAACGTACCCTAGTTTCTGGTGGGATTGATGGGTTCCTCTTGATAACCCACTTATCTCCTTTGCCACAGTTCTGCAACCTTTAATACTAAAGACAAGGTACAAGACCATATTTTACAAAATGACCAATGGAATACTAATGGCTGGCGTGGCATTCTACCACAGTGGGTTATTAACATTTTAGTAAAGATGAGACCACCCACAGGAACTACCCTTGATATCGTTTCACCTGGCGAGTGGCTAAAGATGGGTTCTTCTCAGTCAAATCTGCCTATGAATTTATCTCCAACAATGATGACAACTCTACTAATGCTATATGGAGCCATTTGTGGAAATGGCAAGTGCCAGAAAAAATTCAAATTCTTCATGTGGCAACTATCTCACGAAAGACTTGTCACTAACTCACTTAGAGCCAAGAGAGGTCTTACATCTGAGAGTGACTGTCCTTTCCAATGCTAAAGTCAGGAGAGTGCTATACGCCTTGTGAGAGACTGTCAGAGAGCGAGAGAACTGTGGAGTGAAATTATAAAACCGAACATATTATCTCGATTTTTCTCTGGTAATTTGCAGGCATAGCTCCAGTGGAACAGCAAGCACAACCGAGGAAAGAGCAGATATAGCAAATTTGCGTGGACCAAAGTTTTTAGTTTGGTTTGTTGGCTTCTTTGGAAAAATAGTGTAGGGAATTGGAAGACACGCAGCGGAAATTAACTTTAAAAATTTTTCCATTCCCAGCCAGGATCTACCGAATGTGTTTAAGTCAAGGAGAAAGAAGTGTTACCTTCGGTTTCAAGCTTTGGTCGCGACCTCAGTGTCCACTAGTCGCGACTCCTCGCCTCTGGAACTTTCAGTCGCGACCTCCTCAGCTTCTAGTCGCGACCTGTCGCCTCTGGAGTTTGTAGTCGCGACCTACTCTGCTTCTAGTCGCGACCTGTCGCCTCTGGAGCTTTTAGTCGCGATCTCTTCAACTTCACGTCGCGACCTGTCTCCTCTTTTCGGATTTCTGACGTTCAGATGCCCGTTTGGTCGCGACCTAAGTGTGTTCTGGTCGCGACCTTTCTTCGTGTCTGGCCGTAACGTAGAAGTCGACAGCTCAGATCGGCTTCCTCTACCGGTATCCACACGAACAGCGTTCCAGTTGCGAACGACGTGCTAGCGCCTCTTGTCCCTCTAAGGCTTTCTGGAGATTCCGTCCTCACCGTCTCTATTTCGGCAGTTTCTTATATGCAAACCTTTTGCACTCTCCCTGCCCCCTTTTCTCACGACTGAATGTGTGTGAAGAGATCTATTGTGTGTTGAACCCTAGCTCCTAATGTCAAATATATAGGAAGCTATCGGGCTTCTAATAGGGCCGGGCTTCAGAATTAATCTTATATTAATTCTGAATTAATACAATATCATATATTGCATAATTTAATAAGAAACTGATTAAATAAATATGGTTTATATTAAATCCGTCCCACAGATTTAATTCACCTATTTATTTAATTTAAAATAAAGATAAGACAGAATTATATTTGATTTATTCTCATAAATCAAATTTGAGATATCTTATCAATTTGAATTTCAAATTCAAATAGATCATATCCATTTAAATTCAAATTCAAAATTGATAGAGATTTAATTTATCCTTATAAATTAAATCTTACAAATATCTCTTATATTATTTATATAATATATATATAAACTAATTTATATATATATATAAAATATATATCCACCCTAGATTATTCATTGAATTTAGACATCTCTTAGATTCAATGAATCTGGACATCATAGCTCGTATTGGACTGTTTTGTGTGCGACCCTGTAGGCCCATATGAAGTTGGCAGTGGCCCAGTTACTATACTGACCCACAAGTCGTAAGCGGTCTCTAGCAAGGCATTACGACTACCCAAAACATATGAGGATCGATAAACGATGTAACCTTTCATACAACCATATCACGTCCCTTTTGTCACACGATATTTCGGTCAAGGATGAGGCATGGTGAACGTCATCCTCCTGTTCCTGACCGTTACTTTCTCGATCCCTGAGTAGTCTGAATATAGAAATGGAACTACCCTTCCATTCCAGTATGGCCATACATTTCTCAGACTCACTCATCGAGGGGCCCAGTAATATCTCTCTACGAATGTGAGGGACAAATTCCATCTTGACCATTCACATTCCTCCGCATGAAAAACCACTAAGCCCGAGCATAGCCTTTATGATCACTCGGTCAAAAGTGACTTTTGACTAGGTCAAAGCTGAGCGTTTGTCATGTAGGAATCCATGATGATCTCAGGTCAAAGGGCATAGTGACATGGCTTGTATATGAGAGAAACTTATGACTTGACCCATGCAGCTCTCTCATTGCGGGTCGGTCCAACACCCTGTACTCTTACATGTGCTTATGACTTTGATTTATATCTCTATATATCTTCAAAGTCATACTGGTCTTATTTCATCTCTGCTCCCACATAGATGACCGACCAGGGACATTTAGGATAAGATCACGAGTTATCCAAGGATTGTCATCATAGTAAACATGCAAATAATATGATAACATGATACAATGATTGGCCCCTAGGGCACAATTTCCAACATCCTCCCACTTGCACTAGGAATAATCATTAATTTGTCTCAATCCTATTGACCTAACATGACGCTCATGTTTTGCCTGGACAAGCGGTTTAGAGGATCAGCATCATTGTCTTCTCTTGCTACCTTGCATATTTTTATATCACCTCTATCATTGATTTCTCTGATGAGATGAAATCGCCTGAGTATATGCTTGGTCCTTTGATGTGACCAAGGCTCTTTGGTCTGTGCAATGTCACCACTATTGCCATAGAACAAAGTTATTGGATCTGAGATGGTCGGTACCACCCCTAGTTCAATAATGAACTTCCTGATCCAAACGGCCTCCTTAGCTGCATCAGATGCTGCTATGTACTCAGCTTCCGTTGCAGAATCTGCTACAGTGCTCTGCTTAGAGCTCTTCCAGCTTACTGCTCCATTATTCAGGAGGAATATGTATCCAGATTGCGATTTCTGGTCATCCTGGTCAGTTTGGAAACTTGCATCTGTGTAACTAGTTACATAGAGCTCGTCTTTCAATCCACCATAGACCAAGAATAAGTCCTTAGTACTTCTTAAGTACTTAAGGATATTCTTGACAGCAGTCCAATGGCCCTCACCAGGGTCCTGTTGATATCTGCTAGTCATACTTAAGGCAAACGAGACATCCGGTCGAGTACATAACATGGCGTACATGATAGATCCTATGGCCGAGGCATATGGAATCTTACTCATGCGACCTCGCTGATCTGGTGTATTAGGACACAAATCCTTGCTGAGGTGAATACCATGAGACATGGGTATGAAACCCCTTTTTGATTCCTGCATACTGAACCTATGCAGTATCTTGTCTATATATGTGCTCTGACTCAGTCCTAGAAGCCTTTTAGATCTATCTCTATAGATCCTAATTCCTAGGATGTAGGTGGCTTCACCCAAGTCTTTCATCGAGAAAGATTTTCCTAACCAAGACTTGACAATCTGCAAGGTAGGAATGTCATTCCCAATGAGTAGGATGTCATCGACATAGAGTACCAAAAAATACAACTGTGCTCCCACTAACCTTCTTGTACACACAAGGTTCATCAATGTTTTGAAGAAATCCAAACTCTTTGACTACTTCATCAAAACGATGATTCCAACTCCGAGATGCTTGCTTCAGTCCATAAATGGACCTTTGAAGCTTGCATACCTTACCAGAGTCCTCAGAACGCACAAAACCTTCAGGTTGTGTCATGTACACATCCTCAAGGAGCTTTCCATTAAGGAAGGCTGTCTTGACGTCCATCTGCCATATTTCATAGTCATAATATGCTGCAATGGCAAGGAGGATTCTGATTGATTTGGCCATTGCAACTGGGGAAAAGGTCTCATCATAGTCCACACCATGAGTTTGAGTAAATCCTTTTGCAACCAGTCGTGCCTTGAAGACATTTACATTGCCATCCATGTCAGTTTTCTCTTTAAAAACCCACTTACACCCGACGGTTTTTATACCTTCAGGCGGGTCGACTAAGGTCCATACCTTATTGTCGTACATGGATTGCATCTCAGACTTCATGGCATTAAGCCATTTCTCAGAGTTTGGTCCCACTATAGCTTCTTGATAGGTAGTGGGCTCATTATGCTCAATGAGCAACACATCACGACTATCAGAAATCAGAAATCCATATCTCTGAGGCTGAAGTCGTGCCCTATTAGATCGCCTTGGGCCTTGCGTGACTTGAGGAGTCTCAACAACTTCTTGTGAGTCTTCTCTACTTTCCATCTCTAGTTCTGTGGCGTCTTGTGGCTCTCGAACTTCTTCGAGGTGTACCTTGCTCCCAGTGGTTCTTTTAGAGATAAATTCTCGTTCTAGAAAGATACCATTTCTGACAACAAACACTTTGTTATCAGTGGGGTTGTAGACATAATATCCCTTGGTTTCCTTAGGATATCCCACAAAAAGGCACTTTGAAGATTTGGGCGCTAACTTATCTGAGGCTTGTTGCTTAACATAGACCTCACATCCCCAAATCTTGATAAAAGACAAACTAGGTTTCCTCCCAGTCCATATCTCATACGGAGTCTTTTCAACTGCCTTAGATGGAACACGATTCAGTGTGAACGCAGCTGTCTCTAGGGCGTGGCCCCAAAAGGATGGTGGAAGATCTGTTCGACTCATCATGGATCGAACCATATCCAATAGTGTTCGATTCCTCCGTTCAGAAACCCCATTCCATTATGGTGTTCCTGGAGGAGTCAATTGTGAGACTATTCCACAATTCCTAAGATGATCGATAAACTCTTGGCTCAAATATTCACCCCCTCGATCAGATCGAAGGGCTTTAATTGTTTTGCCAAGCTGGTTTTGTACTTCATTTTGAAATATCTTGAACATTTCAAAAGATTCGGATTTATATTTCATTAGATAGACGTAGCCACATCTACTGAAATCATCTATGAATGTAATGAAGTACGAATAACCTCTTCTGGCATTTGTATTCATCGGTCCACACACATCTGTATGTATGAGGCCCAACAAATCGGTGGCCCTCTCACTGTGTCCAGTGAAAGGCGACTTTGTCATCTTTCCTAACAAACAAGATTCGCAAGTATCATATGATTCAAAATCAAATGAGTTGAGAAATCCATCTTGATGGAGTTTAGAAATGCGTTTCTCATTTATGTGGCCTAGACGACAGTGCCAGAGGTACGTCGGATTCAAATCATTTGGTTTGATCCTTTTGGCGGTTATGTTATAGATATTTCCATGATTGGGTTGTTCCAAGTTTAATATGTAATGATCAACATGCAAATCACCATGAGCATAGAAAATATCATTACGATAAATGGAACATTTACCATTCCCAGAAATGGAAGTGTAACCTTCCTTATCCAAATAAGAAAGAGAAACAATGTTACTACTCAAAGCAGGAACATAATAGCAATTGTTCAAAACTAACAAAAGCCCAGTGGGCAGAACTAATTCATAAGTGCCTACAGCTAGAGCAGCAACCTTTGCTCTATTTCCAACTCGTAGGTCAACTTCGCCCTTCTTCAGCTTTCTACTGTCCTTTAGGCCCTGCACATTTATACAAATGTGAGAACCACATGCAGTATCTAATACCCATGTAGTGGAAGTAGAAAGATGAATGTCTATAACATAAATACCTGAAGCGATAGCCCCGCTATCCTTCTTGTTCTTTTTCAGATCTTCAAGGTAGAGTTTGCAATTCCTCTTCCAATGACCCGGTTCATTGCAGAAGAAGCAAACTCCTTCCTTTGGAGGCTTTGCCTTCTTTGGTGCAGGCTTAGTTTCGGGCTTGCCTGACTCTTTGGTCTTACCAGATGAGCCATGACCCTTCCCCTTGCCCTTGCCTTTCCTTTTCATACCCTTTCCTTTCTGAACCATCAAAACAGTACTGGGCTTCTTCTTAACAGTCGGCTCAGCAGTTTTAAGCATCCCATGCAGTTCAGAAATAGATTTCTCCATGTTGTTCATGTTGTAGTTCATGACAAACTGGTCATAACTTTCCAGGAGTGAGTTCAAGATCAAATCTGTAGCTAGCTCCTGACTTATGGGAAATCCAAGCCTCTCAAGGTGATCTATGTACCCTTTCATCTTTAAGACATGAGTACTCACTGATGCACCTTCAGCCATCCTGCAGGAATGTAAGGCCTTAGTGGTCTCATACCTCTCTTGCCTTGCCTGTTGCTGGAACATTTCCTTAAGATGCACAATCATCTCATAAGCCTCCATGTGTTCCAGATCTCTTTGAAGCTCCGGAACCATAGTGGCAAGCATCAAGCATCCCACATCAACAGAGTCTTCCTTATGCTTCGCATAAGAATCTCTTTGAGCTCTAGGAGCATTGGCTGCTGGCTCCTCAGGAATGGGTTGATCTAGGACATATACCTTTCTTTCCTGCTTGAGAACAATTCTCAAGTTCCTGAACCAGTCAAGAAAGTTTGTCCCATTGAGTTTGTCCTTCTCAAGGACAGATCGCAACGATAATGTAGCAGTATTACTAGTCGTCATGATTCTACAATTAAAATATGCAAGCGAATTAGCAATCTCCCACTGAATAAAACAACCCTCAATGTAATAATTAGTGGGCTAAGATCCATATTTGGCTTAAACTTGAGTCCGCTTTGGCTGGACGCTCAACTTTAAGTTATTTAGGTAGGTAACAACTTTACCAATTACATCAAATGTAATTCTTAGATATTTATGGGATTCAATCATCATATGATCCGGCATGTTTTAATCCCATCTAATACCTTGAGACCCAAAACCGTTTTGATAATCTCAATTAAGTCAAACAATAACAAACATAAGAGCAGCACCATTACTCTTGCTTATCTCCCCAAGATAACTCAAATGCACCCACTTTGGTGGACCTACAAATGAGCGATCGAGGTTTTGACAAGTGTCCATTAATTGACGGCATATGACTTAAGATTTCTTTTAGAGGGTTTAATTAATTATCTGGTTTATAAGATGCATGTATCGCGGTTGTATCTCATACAAGTATTATGCATATTAAAACATACATGCAGTGATCTAATCAAAAGATGCATAATCTTAAACGTGACACAATATGGCTCACCTATCCTAAGTCCCCTCAAGCCAATGAGAGAAGCTGTCTAATTAGAATAGGAAAATTACATAAGGAAACCTCGTTTTAACATTCGAGGGGAGTGAGATGAGAAGAGAATGTACAACGAGAGTCATTAGAGGAAGGCACGACACGCAGGCCGTATTTAGAAAAATTACAACACTTGTAATCTAGAGCCATATTGTTCACCATACCCAAACATTCAAGAATCAAAATTCATACTATTTGAAGGGCAATAAATGTTTCAAAACATTCATATATCAGGAAAGTCAATACATATTACGATTATGTTGCGCTACGATTAAATAGCCACGGCGGTCCCGCTAGCCGGTTAGCGGGCGGGGTGTGGGGCAGCGCCCCAATAGAAATTTTTTTTTGATAAATAATCAAGAATCTTAATTCTTTTTCCTTAGACCCCATCAATATTAATTGATCAAATCAATTGATATACACCACCGATTTCAGTTTCCTTTTAGATTCCGTATATGTCATACATAAACAGATTCCATATATGTCATACATATCACGCATGTTATCATATAATCAGCTAAGAAGTCTAACATACATCACATGTATCAACAATCAAACCTAACTTAAACACAAAACGGCATGGCTCTGATACCACTGTAGGGAATTGGAAGACACGCAGCGGAAATTAACTTTAAAAATTTTTCCATTCCCAGCCAGGATCTACCGAATGTGTTTAAGTCAAGGAGAAAGAAGTGTTACCTTCGGTTTCAAGCTTTGGTCGCGACCTCAGTGTCCACTAGTCGCGACTCCTCGCCTCTGGAACTTTCAGTCGCGACCTCCTCAGCTTCTAGTCGCGACCTGTCGCCTCTGGAGTTTGTAGTCGCGACCTACTCTGCTTCTAGTCGCGACCTGTCGCCTCTGGAGCTTTTAGTCGCGACCTCTTCAACTTCACGTCGCGACCTGTCTCCTCTTTTCGGATTTCTGACGTTCAGATGCCCGTTTGGTCGCGACCTAAGTGTGTTCTGGTCGCGACCTTTCTTCGTGTCTGGCCGTATCGTAGAAGTCGACAGCTCAGATCGGCTTCCTCTACCGGTATCCACACGAACAGCGTTCCAGTTGCGAACGACGTGCTAGCGCCTCTTGTCCCTCTAAGGCTTTCTGGAGATTCCGTCCTCACCGTCTCTATTTCGGCAGTTTCTTATATGCAAACCTTTTGCACTCTCCCTGCCCCCTTTTCTCACGACTGAATGTGTGTGAAGAGATCTATTGTGTGTTGAACCCTAGCTCCTAATGTCAAATATATAGGAAGCTATCGGGCTTCTAATAGGGCCGGGCTTCAGAATTAATCTTATATTAATTCTGAATTAATACAATATCATATATTGCATAATTTAATAAGAAACTGATTAAATAAATATGGTTTATATTAAATCCGTCCCACAGATTTAATTCACCTATTTATTTAATTTAAAATAAAGATAAGACAGAATTATATTTGATTTATTCTCATAAATCAAATTTGAGATATCTTATCAATTTGAATTTCAAATTCAAATAGATCATATCCATTTAAATTCAAATTCAAAATTGATAGAGATTTAATTTATCCTTATAAATTAAATCTTACAAATATCTCTTATATTATTTATATAATATATATATATAAACTAATTTATATATATATATAAAATATATATCCACCCTAGATTATTCATTGAATTTAGACATCTCTTAGATTCAATGAATCTGGACATCATAGCTCGTATTGGGCTGTTTTGTGTGCGACCCTGTAGGCCCATATGAAGTTGGCAGTGGCCCAGTTACTATACTGACCCACAAGTCGTAAGCGGTCTCTAGCAAGGCATTACGACTACCCAAAACATATGAGGATCGATAAACGATGTAACCTTTCATACAACCATATCACGTCCCTTTTGTCACACGATATTTCGGTCAAGGATGAGGCATGGTGAACGTCATCCTCCTGTTCCTGACCGTTACTTTCTCGATCCCTGAGTAGTCTGAATATAGAAATGGAACTACCCTTCCATTCCAGTATGGCCATACATTTCTCAGACTCACTCATCGAGGGGCCCAGTAATATCTCTCTACGAATGTGAGGGACAAATTCCATCTTGACCATTCACATTCCTCCGCATGAAAAACCACTAAGCCCGAGCATAGCCTTTATGATCACTCGGTCAAAAGTGACTTTTGACTAGGTCAAAGCTGAGCGTTTGTCATGTAGGAATCCATGATGATCTCAGGTCAAAGGGCATAGTGACATGGCTTGTATATGAGAGAAGCTTATGACTTGACCCATGCAGCTCTCTCATTGCGGGTCGGTCCAACACCCTGTACTCTTACATGTGCTTATGACTTTGATTTATATCTCTATATATCTTCAAAGTCATACTGGTCTTATTTCATCTCTGCTCCCACATAGATGACCGACCAGGGACATTTAGGATAAGATCACGAGTTATCCAAGGATTGTCATCATAGTAAACATGCAAATAATATGATAACATGATACAATGATTGGCCCCTAGGGCACAATTTCCAACAAATAGATGCAAGTTCGTGTTCGACGGTAGTACAACAACAACTAAAGAAATGCTGCATCAGTGTTTCTTTCGCATACAGGAATGTGTCTCCAATAAGAACTTCAAGCGCCAAATCTTCCAGGACATGCAACGCCATGAGCAGAGCTGGACTCCGCCACCTGAAGACATGGTTCGAATTGATGTGGATGGGTCCGTCCTTGCCAACCAGCAAGCAGCTTGTGGAGGACTCATTAGGAACGCGGCTGGTGAATGGATCATGGGTTTTCAAAAATCCATTGGTATAAGATCAGTAACTGAAGCAGAACTAATTGCAGTTAAAACAGGCTTAGAAGTTCGAAAACGAATGGGTTTCCAGAGGGTGAAGATCTATTCTGATTCATTAGATTTTTTAACACGCTAATGAGAAACTGTGATGTAGATCACCCCCTTAAGGAGACTATTGATGTAGTGAAGGATTTACTCTTTGACAATTGGGATGTGGCGCTACACCATACTCACAGAGAGATCATTAAATGTGCAGACTACATGGCTCGAACAGGGCACCCCAGTTCTTATCAGACAGTGCTAATTCCTACAGTTCCCCAAGGTTGTTTGGGCATGTTTGTGGCTGATCAACATACTGGGCATAATTAATAGTTTTAAATCTTTTGAGTTCGTGAACTAGGTTCTAGATCTAGTTTATTTTACATCTTCAAGCATCAGCTTGCCTTTGTATTTCAAAAAAAAAAACTTACTATAATTTTAGAACATCTATCGTCCTTGCCTAGAAATAAGAATCACATCAAATATATATAAAGCTAAATTTTATTCATATGATGCAAATATCACTCCTAATTAACTCTCCATCCGTAGCACAAACGACAGAGATTTTCTGTTGTTATTTTATTAATCATATCCTCATACAATAAAGTTTACCACATTTCTAATCATCATACGTATTTAAATTATTGGAAGCTGCATTATTTATGAAGTGCAGCTTTTAGTCTCGAAGCCTGCTCCTTAATTAATCATCTAGTTAAATTCTAATTACTGTAGATAACTACTACTTGGTATATGCTCAATTTGCTGAGTTTGTAAACACTTGGCCGGTCTTCTTTTGCGCTTGGAAAGACGATATCGCATGATATACCAATTGAGAAGTGAATGAGGAAGCATTTGGAGGAAAAGGCACTGCAGAGAATGTATGAGATAGGGAACACATATGCTTTCCTTATAACCAAACCATCTGATGCAACTTCTGCTATATTCCTCTGCGCTTGCAACCATTAAAGACGCCTTTAGTTTTGCCAGCTTCGTTGCTACAAACAGTGGTACCTGTAAATTATATACAAGTAACTACTCCCTATATATATATATATATATATAAGATATATGTCTCATCATTAAAACAAAGGGAGAATTTCAGTAAACCCCAGACTTTATTTAAAATAAGGACTAAAAATTTATGAAATTATATATATTGCAGTGTACTAAAGGACAAAATTTAAATTTTGCTTTGATAGAAAACGAACAAAATGCCTTCAGTTTTTTTTTTTTTTAAAGAAAAATTCACCCACTGTCAGAGCTCTGCTGAAGAATATAAATGTTTGAAGAAGGTGGCTAAGGAGGGTTTGAACCCATGACCCCTTGACTCACTAAAAATTTTATAACCATCAAGTCATCAATCCAATTTAATTATATATATAGTGCAAAATGTAATAAAATTAGCTTCCTAATTTACATGCTAACAGGTTCTGATAATTTTTTTTTGTATATGTTCATAAGTGAATTTATAATTAGATGAACGCGTTTAAACAACTATAAGTAGTGGGTAGACTTTATTTTAAAAAAACAAAATGAAAGAAGGGCATTTTGATCATTTACCATCAAAGCAAAATTTCAATCAAGAGAAATTCTCTCTAAAAAAAGTTGTCAATAAAGAAGGTTAATTAAGAGAAAGAGAACCTGACACTGCACATCAATTCCTTGTGCTTTGTATTCTAAACCAATGGCTCTTGAGAACATCGCAAAGTATCTGTGAAAATGACAAGCAAATATGAATAATAAAAACCAGTAAGTAAAACATAAAATATTCTTAGAGCCGTAGAAGATAATTTAGGCTTTTGAGTGTATGAAGATTAAGAAACATACGCTTTTGTAGCAGTATAAAGTGAAAACATTGGATACGAAGGAACTACAAAACAAGAAGCAGAACCAATATTGATGATGGCTCCTTTTTTCTTTCTAACCATTCCTTTAATCGCTGCCTTTGTCACCCACGTTATTGCTTCTACGTTCACTTTGATAATCGCTTCGGTAGACTCGAAGTCTTCTTCATGAAAAAACCTCGGATAAGGGTTTGCTATGCCTGCATTATTCACCAGCACCCCCACATCTAAACCTTCTATTGCTTCCCCCATCTTCTTCACTACTTCCCCTCCATTAACTTTCTCAAAGTCTATCGCCACAAGCTTCACTTCCACATGTTCGCCATGTCTGTCTCTTATCTCCTTCGATGTGGCTTCGAGCTTTTTAGGGTTTCGACCAACCAGAAGGATGTTGAGTCCTTTGGAAGCTAATTCCATGGAAATGGCTTTCCCGATTCCATCGGTCGAACCGGTGACAATAGCCCATGAACCATAGGCTTTGAGATCCTTGGCTGGCCTCAAAAACATAACCCACACCCACCTCACAAAATGGATGAAAGATTTGGAAAGAGAAATGAATCCTAAGGAGCATGTTGCCACTAGAAAGATTTCTGACCATTCCATTGCCATGTTTACCCACAACAGTTGGGTTCCTGGAAATATCTTTCTACTTTATATATATGTGTGTGTGATATATATATATATATATATATGGTTTCTAAAGCCGTGTTATTATTTGATCGTTGAATTTTGATATATTTTGATTTTATTTATTGGGGACAAACATTGTCCATGTAATGAGAAGAGCACTACTACACGGATGGGCTTTTACGTCATTATTTAACGTTGGTTATAGGGGAAACTGACATTAATGCGGTGACATTTTTGTAATATTTTAAAACTTTTTAACATCAATTATATATATATATATATATGAATAAGCGATATCATATATCTTTGAGGTTTGTAAAATTAGGACCGTTAAGCTCGAGCTATCATTAGTACTTGAGTGAAGCTTTAAAAGTTCTACTTTCATTATTTAACGGTGTTAATTAACACCATGAAATTAACACCATTAAGCTCTAATCTAAGTTTTTATAAAACTTTTGGGATCTACATTACGTGTTGGATGTCATAAAGCATAGGGACACGAAAAAAAATATAGAGACCAAAATTAAATTTATTAAAATTACAGGATCTAGGTTGAGTTTAATCTAATAAAATTTAAGTCATTCACAAAAATATTTTCACTTAAAATCCTGAACTCATCCATAAATAATTTTGTTTTGAAAACCGTAGAAAACGTTTGTGAACAAAAATGTGCATTTTATTTTAAAAGAAAAAAACGTTTATGATTCAAAATGCAAGAGACACGGTTCATCCCACTATTAATGGAGCCCAGAATCTACGCCCCTCCATGTGTCACATCTTAATTAATGCTTAATTAATATAGCCAATCATACTTTGAATATAATATTGAGCATGTGTTAGGTAGATTTCATTAATTCTCTCATTGATGAAGACTCGTTAGAATCGAGAATTCTATATCAAGGCCAAACGATTAAATTTCGTAAAACAATTGTAAAAGTACTATATATAAATGTGTTTACCCTTATGAAATAAATGTTGTGTTTGAATTAACTTTTAGATAATATATATTTTATAAAAAAAATTGATAAAAATAATTTTAATAGAAAATAATTTAAAAAAAATAGCTTCACCCAAACTTCATATTAATTGTATACTTTTTTTTTTATAAGAAAAGGCATTATGCCCAAAACAAAGAAAACTAACTGAGAAGGAGACTATATCCTAAACTATCATTAAAAATAAGATACTCCAAATGAGGAGGGTAAGAATATAATGTTTATGTAATAGTCAAGCCCCCCTTGGCCATAATATCGTCAATCTTGTTATGGCTTCTAGGAATGCATCGTCAATCTTGTATAAGATTATGTATTTGTATAACTAATGAATTGTATCTCTCAATATTTTCATTATACAGCATATCAGTAATATTCTTAGAATTGGACTCAAGAATAATCTTTCTAAATCCAAGATCTCAAGCCATCTTAAGACATTTGAACACTACCCATTGCTCAGCTTCTATCACAGTACAAGAACCCAGAGTGCTTGTGAATACTGCAACCCAACTCTCTGAATGATCTCTAATAATTTCACCACATCCTACTTTAGCTACCGTACAAGCATCATCTACATTCACTTTGATCCACCATAAAGAAAGAGGTTGTCAATTAGATGAAACCTGCGATTAAATTTTTCTCGTAAACCTGTACAAATCTCTTCCAGATTTGCATAATAACTGAGTAAGAATCTACAAGTTTCAAGAATTCTGAATCAAAAGAAAATTGATTTCTCTATTTCTATAAACTCCAAATTATAACTCTCCAAATTAATCCCCAATTACTAAGGCCATTCACTCCTAACTCCCTCTTGAGATTTAAGGCCAACCATTCTTGTAAGGGAGCTCTAAAGAATGAGGAATAATACATGGGATCAACCATCCGAAGCCAAAGCTGTCTCGCATAATTGCAATCTCGTAGAATATGTAAAATATCCTCAGTGTCATTATTACAGTACTGGCACATTGCAGAAGTTAACGCCCACCTACTTCGCCAAACATTAGTTGCTAAGCGATTATTAAATGTTATTCACATAACACACGAATTCGCTCAGCATCTTTCCATTTTTAGATATTTTTGTAAGTAGAGCTATATGAATCAGTTGATTGAGGCTCGATAAAAAAATATGCACTTTTAATAGTGAAGGAGCCCTCATTTGTAGCATTCCAAACTATTACATCATTACCCATCTCCGCCATAGGTGGAAACATAGTTACTAACCTATATAAAACATTGCTTGGGAGAATGTTAAAAAGTATTTAAAAATCCCAAGTACCCGAATCAATCCAATTAGCCACTTTACAATTTTCTTCTTGAACTGTAAGTGGTATAATACACACTTCCTTAAGGTTTATACTAGGAAACAACTATTTATTCGTAAAAAAATTTATCATTTATCCATTTCTGATATGCCATCGTGTGCCTAGCTCAATTATATCTTTCTGTTGAGAAATAAACTTTCACAACGTAGAATCCCCTTCCTTGTATCTAGCATATTTTCTTCATTCCTCAACATATATTTATATAAGAGCACATCCACCCATAGTCTTTTATCTCCATTAACTAACCTCCAGGCAATTTTAGCCACATAAGCACGACTGAAAGATGATAAATTCTTGAAACTAAGTCCGCCATTTAATTTAGGCCTAACAATTTGATCCCAATCAATCAGATGAAAACTATGAGACCTTTGGCTATTCCACTATATAAAATTCCTTTGTATCTTCTCTATTTCCTAACAGATTGACATAGGTATCTTAGAAACTAGCATTAGATACACCGGAATAGAACTCAATACAGACTTTGCCAAAGTTATTCGTCCCGCCAAAGAAAGGGTATTCTCTTTCCAAGCTAACAGTTTAATTTTAACTCTATCAATTATATACTGAAAAGTATCCTTAGGTTTCTTCCCTCTGATGATCGAAAATCCCAAATACTTTCCTATATTATCAGAAACATGCATACCTATAATTTCACTAACTCTTCTTTTAGTATTTACATTCACCTTCAGAGAGAAAAATATAGAAGATTTACTCTTACTAATTTTTTTCCCTGAAGCTATGCAAAATTTATCTAGACAATCCATAATACATTTTTAACTAAAAATATTAAATGGATGTAAAAATATTAAATTTCATTAGTTAAATGTTAGAGAAAGAATTTTTAACTAAAAATACTAATATGGACAAAGATATAATATAAATATATCTCAATTAACATCATCCATCTTCCATCAACTAATATTAATTTATTAATTTTAAATTTTTTTATAAATTTAAAAATATATATAAGACTTCAGTCTAATTTGTTAATAATTGTAACAATACATAACTCTAGCACTAATTTGTCAGAACCACATACGACGTCGTGTTATTTCCATAGAACTCATTTTCACCTATGGACAAACAATAGCCTCGTAATTATGCCGAGAGGCTAATTTTTTTTATCTTGTTTTATTATTTGAAGTATATAAAAAAAAAGCGTTCGTCCTAATAGAAAAGCAATTACTTTAATTGGGTCCCATAATTCTGGAACCTAATTTGACCCAAGAGTATATTAGATCTTAGATAACTTTATTAAAAAAATTAAAATCAAATGAAAAAATTTGTAGGTTTCACAATTGAGCAAATAATATAGTTTAATTATTATTGAGAGTTTAATTATCACTATTAACATTAACATTAACATCTTCTGAAGCATGTAGGTTTGAGAATTGAGGAATAGGATCACGATTGAAATGGGACGCTCAATTGACCAAAAACAACGGACGATCAAGATTTGCTTCAAATCATGGATGACGTGGTGTACGGTGTAGACCGATGGATGGATCCATCGGACGGTGGATATTGAGAACTGCATAGCCTACACATCTTTTACAATGGGTAGGGGATCTTAACGCTGATACTAAATTAAACCAGAATGGCACAAAGGAAAAGAAAAAGAAGGTCAGAAGTTAAAAATCGTGTATTTGGTATTCTTCTGCCACGTGGCTTGTAGGAGACCATTGATCAATCCAACGGGATATCTTTATTATTTCTAAAAGATTGTAGTTGTTACTAAGAAAATTGGTGTTAGGTAATAAAATGAATTGTAAGAAAAATTGTAAGAAAAATGAATTGCAAACATCAACTGGATAATTTCAAACATGAGAGTTTCAATTGCAAATCATTGGAAGTGATCTAGTATAGTCAGAAAGCCATATAAAAAAAAGAGTCTCCTTAATCAGAAGCAAAAACACCAAGTTACAGATCTAATTAACTATAATTAAGTTCTCTAATCATCGAGGTTTAATTTACTTGAGATGCTGGTAATGTTTTGAGCTTGTTGGAATGCTTGGCGAGTCCTCTTTTGCGCAGGTACAGATGTAGTCGCATCAGATACCAATTCACAAGTGAATGAGGAACCATTCGTATGAGAAGACATTGAAGAGAATGGAAAATGTAGGGCACACATATACTCTCATAATAACCAAACCATCTGATGCAATCTTTGCTATAATCCTTAGCACTTGGAATAAATAAGGATGTCTTTAGTTTTACCATCTTCGTTGCCACAAACATTGGTACCTATATATAAACATATATGACCAAAAAATTAAACCTTCATCATATCATGGATCTCTTATACTACCTCTTATCTTAATTATAAGAGTTAATTAACTTTTTTAGATAGATTAAGAAAACTAAATAAATTAGTTAATTATGATTAAATTCAATTCCTAAAAGAGAAATTATATTATATACTTCCCATTTATCTAAATTAATCAATTAGTTTTTATATTAATTATAATCATATAGTTTATTTAATTTTTTTAATCTATCCAAAAAAATTAATTAGCTCTTATAATTAAGACTGGAGGGAGTAAATAACTAAATTGTGAGTCTCATGCCTTACATGGAATTCGACGCAAGCTTGCCCGATTTTTTTGAAAGTTTGGTTTCAATGCTATAGATTTTAATTATATGCTCCCTCAAGTCCCAAATATATATAAGAGTTAGTTGGGAGATATATTTAATTTTAAATATAATATTTTAATTTATTTTATCTCTCAAATTTATAGTTTTTCTAAAAGTATTCATATTGATTTCATACATTAAGGAGTTTCCATCTAAGAATATTCATAATTAAAAATGACATTTATAGAAAGTCAAAGTAGAAAGAATTAATATAACTAATTTTCTTAATCTATTCAAATTAATTATTTAACTTTTATATTAAGTGTGTGTTTGGATATCAATTATAGGAATTGATTTTGGCAAAAATCGCGGTTTGAAATTTTTTTACACAAACAATCATTTTTGTTGAGAATTGATTCTGGGCAAAATTTCGGTTTGAAACCTAGGTTTTAAATAAGCCACTAAAAATGGCTTTTGGTTTGAAATCTAAGTTATGAATTATTCAATTACTATTCTACCCTTACTTTTTCTTACACCCTCTCTCTCCTCTCTCCTCTCTCTCCTCTCTTATCTCTCTTTTTCTCTCTCCTCTTTCTTTTTTATCATCTTTCCTCCTTATCATATTTCCTCTCTCTTACTTTTAATCAAATCATACCCTTTTTGGTAATTTACCAAATATAAAGAGTGATTCTACTACTAATCATCCAAACATCTCTATTCCCAAAATCTACTCTCCAAAAGCTAATCCAAACACACCCTAAGAACTGGAGGTAGTACTTAATCCATTTTGTCTATTATATCTATTATTTTTTTTCAAGTTAATTTATCTAACTCAATAATTTTACATATGGGCATTTTAGGGAGATCAGACCACATTTAATAATTAAATAATTAATTTATCTTATTTTTTAATTTATCTAAATTAATTAAATAATCCTTATAATAATTAAAAGGAGTCATATATATTAATGATTAATAAATATAGAAGTTTAAGAGAGTAGGAGAACCTGGCACTGAATGTCAATCCCTTGTGATTTGTATTCCAAACCGATGCATTTTGAGAACATCCAAAAATATCTGTGAAATTGACAAGTATGAAATGATTACACATCTTATGTATAGTATAGTTGCTTTGGAGCTGAATCTTTGCTATAAGGAGAAACAAATATTAAAGGGGTTGGTTGGGCCCCACTCTCATGCCTGCCCAGCCTCTTCATCTTTCTTTCTTCTCACATTATATTAAAATATTAAAAACTACGCTGATCATTGAATGGGTCAGAAACAATAATTCAAGAATTAATAATTCAATCAGGTTAAACTAAATAATAATTAATTCAATTATGATTAAAATAATTTAATTTAACTAAAATATATAAAAATATTTATATATAACTTTAAGGGAGTAATATTTAAACAAAACATGCAGGCATCAATCTGCAACTAAATTAACGTTTAAAAGCTCATTGATTCATATAAAATTAAATTATAATACAATAATTAAGTTCAACAAGGAAACAAAAATCAAGCGCCTGTGTGTATTGACCATGACATGACAACCACAAGAAGATATATATATATATATATATATATATATATATATATATATTATATTTTATAATTTTAATACATATCTTATATTTTTAAATGAATTGAAATGTAAAACAAAATGTTTTAATGTGAAACATACAAATTTAAAAATTAAAATCTAAACTTATGATTTTTTTTTTCAATTTTCTTTTTTTAAAGGACGGGTAGCTTGTGCTATAAACAGGAAACTTGGACCCATGCATATTCGATCGAAAAGCATCCAAAACTTATGATATACTCAGATCATCATCAGATTTTAAGAACTTAGCCTAGCTAAAACTTTTCAAACTTCTTCTTTCATCGGATTTAATCTAAGCTCTAACAACTGAATTATTCCGTTGGATCAAGAAGATCGGAGATATTAATTAAAGCTGCAATAATTTTCAAGAAACAATTTGAGTACTTTAAGATTAATAAAAAAACCTTACGCCTTTGTAGCAGAATAGAGTGTGCACAGAGGATATGAAGGAATCATAGAGCATGAACCAGATCCAATGTTGACGATGACTCCTTTTTTCTTTCTGATCATTCTTTCAATCACAGCCTTTGTAACCCAAGTTATTGCTTCCAAATTCACTTTGATAATCGCTTCCATAAATTCCAAATCATCTTCATGAAAGTACCTCGGATAAGGGCTTGCCATGCCTACGTTATTTACCAGCACCCCCACATCTAAACCTTCTGTTTCTTCACTCATCTTCTTCACTATTTCTTCTCCATCATTAACTTTCTCAAAGTCTATCACAACAAGCTTTACTTCAACGTGTTCGCCATGTCTGTCTCTTATCTCCTTCGACGTGGCTTCGAGCTTTTTAGGGATTCGACCGACCAGAAGGATGTTGAGTCCTTTGGAAGCCAATTCCATGGAAATGGCTTTCCCAATCCCATCGGTCGAACCGGTGACGATAGCCCACGAACCGTAGGTTTTGAGATCCTTGGGTGGCCTCAAAAACATAACCCAAACCCACCTCACAAAAGAGATTAAAGCTTTAAGAAGAGTGACGGATCCTAAAGAACATGTTGCAACCAGGAAGATATCTGGCCACGCCATTGCCTTCCCTCTCTGAATAATCAAGAATATATATATACACACCCACACACACACTGCCACCAAAGTCTTGTTATTATGGTCATCATTGAATTTATTTATTTTCAATTTGATGTATTATGATTGATTGGGCAATTTTGTTTATTTTTTCTTTGGGGAAGATATATGTCACTTTCAGTTCTTGAGAGGGATATATATGTACCTTCATCGCTCGCATGAATTACTCAGAGTCACATGATCATGGTGGCAACCGAATTTGTACATTAGTTGAAAAGTGTGTAACACGAAAATGCAAGTAATTTATATTTTCACATGACTATATATATAGGACTGTGCTACCTTAACTTGTTGCTTTTAAAGTCTAATATAACTTGTTGATAGTAAATAGTTTTGTATATTATTTTTTAGATTATATTACTAGGTATCTAGTTTTAGAATTTATAACTACCCTTCCTAACACATATATCTATTTTAAGAATTAAATTTAAAACTTAGAAGAATCTAGTAGAATTTTGTACTGATAGTTTGATACACATTAAAAGTATATTGTAGAATATGTTATAAAAATATATAAATAAATATATCATAGAATATGTTAAAAAATTAAAAAATTAAACAGGCGTGGTTCGGTTTGGTTCACACCACACAAAATAGATGATTGTATGATTTTCCGGCCACTCCATTGTCACTGTCAAGGTCATACCCCACAAACACAATAATCGAGTTATATATATATATATACATATAATACTATTATTATATCTATATATATATATATATAAGTTACAATTTTTATGTTAAAGACCGTCTTTTATATAAGTTATATTTTATATTTCTCTAAAAAATTAATTTCTTTTTTCTATTTTTAATTATAATTAATTATATATCTCTTTTATATATTTTTTATTTATTCTCTTCTCCACTCACCTCTCCATAATAAATGTACGTTTAGAAAGTAAATTATATTTTCTATATATTTATTATATTTAATTAATTTTAATTAATTTTTTATTTATATAATTGGGTTATTTGTAACTGTATATATAGTATCCTATCAAATCTTGTCATTAATTTATTTATTATCTGATATATCGTATCATAATTTGGTAGAGTATATATATATATAAGTGATCTTCAATATATATATATATATATATATATATATATATATATATATTGAAGATCACTGACCTACTCCATTTTTGTTGGCCTTGATCTGACCACTCCATGGACAAAAACCACACAATTACTATAATTTAGTTGAAAGGAACTTTATATCTACCGTTATTAAGGAATATATTTGTGGCCACCAAACTCTTGTTATTTATTGATCATTTAAATATATTGTGAGGTAGCATCAACATATATAGTATAATGCACTTAAATTTCTCGGATTTCAAACAATATCACTTCGGGTTGAAAAATCACGTTGGTATGGTGTTTTTATAAATGGGTTTTTGCTTAAAATTAAAAACTACTTTACATTTTTTTACTTCTGACTTATTTTATATTTAAACTTTTTAAAATTTATTTTTCAATATATTATCCCAAGGGTTTATATAACTTTCTTGTTTGCCCTAGATTTGATTTTAGCCTCTCAAATTTTAATAATAAGTTTTAGTCTCTCAAATTTCTTTTCTTCTAAAATATTAGTCCCTATAATATAATAAAAATTTAGACTAATTTATTTTTTAAGGAACCAAAACTTATAATTTAAAATTTGAGGGACTAAAATCAAAAGAAGGTAAACTTGAGAGACTAAAAATTGTATTAACCCTTATTTAAACTAGTTTATGTAGTCAAACTAACTCTTATATAAAAATCTATCTAAAAATAAATCACATTATATTAATTAATTTTTTTCTAATTTTAGTTTGTAAAAATCAGATGAAATAAAAATCAATTTTGCTAACGCTATTCCAAATAATTTTTTTAGAACCCGTTAAAATTTACACTTGATTAAGTGATCATTATAGCAAAAATAATTATATAATTTTTCTCCAATCATAAATATAAGATTTTAATCTATTTTATCTATTTAATTTATAATTTTTTTAAACTCTCTCTATTAATTGTATAATTTAAGGGGGTTTTAATTAGGGGTGGTAATGCGGGCCAACTCGCCGAAAACGGGTTGGCCCGCCGCGGGTTGGGGGGGAGGCGGGTTGGGGAAACCCCAACCCAAGACCGCCAGTTTTTTTGTTTTTTTTTTAAATTTTTTATATATAATTTTTTAATTTTTTTTCAACTTTTTTTTTAAAAAAATTACATATGTCAATATTAATTAGATTCGAATCATGTCTTAAGTCGTCAAAATATTTATTTAGTCAATTTTATCACTATCTATAGATAAATCTATCACAAAGAAAATTATAATAAAATAAAATAAATATATATAAAGAAAGAAATGACTCAATGAGATAAAGTTAATATAAATTAAGTATAATGTCTCTTGTTTAACTAAGGCTCTCAAATTAGTAAAGTATAAATGTGTAATATAAATAATAAAAAAAAAAGTAAAAAAAAAAAAGCGGGCTAACCCGCCAACCCGGCGGGTTAGCCCGCCGCGGGTGCGGGCTTGGCGGGTGCGGGTCAAAAAGACCCTCATCAAAGTGGGTTGCAATTTTTACAACCCAACCCGCCAGTTTTTGGCCGGTTGGCGGGTTGGGCCCGCGGGCCCAACCCAAATTACCAGCCATAGTTTTAATCGCATGCAAATAATTTTAATGAATGCTTTTAAAAAAATTAACCCACATCTTTTTTACAAATAACTAAAACTCATTTTCTTAATTTTTATAAATTAATTATCTAATCCCAATATTTTCTCTCTAAACTTCATACAAAGCAAGTGAATTAGGTGTTTCATATAATCAGGCCAATGATAAACTCATGACCTGTTGGAAATGCACTTACGTTGTGGAGGAAGTCCATCAAAGTTAAACCATAAATTGTGGTCTTTTTGCTTAGTTTAGCATTTTAAATGCACGGGGCCTACTCAACAACCATTTCCCCCAGTTATTATTTGTACATTAAATCACAATCCAATTAACAAAACTATTTTTTTTAAATATTTTTATGTCAAAAAGTTTTAACCAAACATTGCCTTTGTGGTAATCAATTCCGTAGAAAGTCATGATCAGAGAAATGTCAGGTAGCTAAGAAAACAAACAATACCTTCCTCTTCAACTTCCAACCATATATCCTTCCTATTTAATAATCCGTAGAAAGCTTCCTTACTTATACGAATTCAAGGGGGCATTCAATTTGGTTCACAAGTATATTTGGAAGGTAAAGAAATTAGGAGAGTTAACGGGAAAACACTTCTTTACAAGTTATTTTATAAGAATTAAATAATTAATTTATAAATATTAAAAAAATTAGATATTTATAAAAAAATTATATTTATTTTTTCAAAAAATTACGTACCCTTTTAATAATTTATTTGAAAAACTACTCATTGGATAAAAATTCATTTTAATATGTACAATTAATAAAAAAAGATTATAAATTTAATAGTCAAAGTATATTAAAGCCTTGCATCTAAACTCAAAACAAATTCATTTACTACATCTTATCCTTACAATTAGATGGAGTGAAAATAATTACCCCCATTCGGTCCTTTTTATAAAGTTCTATATATAGCCAGCTACTTTCATGAAATTAAAAAAATTAGTTAAATGTTAACAAGTTTTACAACTTTTCAAAATTATCCCTAATAAACTTAAATCAATCAATCATCATTAATCGTTAACTATACTCTTAAAATCTTATAATACCTAATTTAGTTAAAAATATATTTAGGTCAATTTGACTCAATACTTTCAATTTATTTATCTATAAGATATAATGAATAATCTTAATCAATAATCCTAAGAAGATCTTTAAAATATTTTGAAATTCATAATAGTAATTAGTAAGTAATTGTGTTAATTGATTATATGATATTTTAATTTTTTAATTATAATGATGATTCATAATAATTATAAATTACCTTTATGTTTGAAAGATTTTGAGTCATTAATCAAGAATTCCATTGACTAATTCTATGATATTTCAAGTTTCTAATCATAATACTAATTTATAATAATTATAAATAATCAATCAATTCCAACCTATTTATTCACATTCCTATTGCAACGTACAGAGAAAAATCTCAAGTTCATTATTTAAATTAAGAGTAAAAGAGATACAATCATTTTTTAAAAATAAATTATAAATGTTCTATTAAATTTTGTAAAGGGTTTTATGTCAAAGATTGATAGATAAAGTCTTACAAGCTGCATGAGGTCTTATAATATTGAATGAGGTGCCAATTGGTATTAAGAGTACGCAAGGAAATGTGTATTTGGCGTTGATGTATAAATTTGTTCTTTATTTAAAGCATTAAGACATGGAAAATGTTAATATTTTTAGCTCATAGTAGTGTATCATCAATTATGTTCAATTCAAGGTCTAGAGAAGAAAAAAAGTCATTTCGGTGGTTGATTATATTTTCTCGGTTATACGTTCATTTATTGTTCATTGTGAGTGAAAGGTATAATTTTCCACCAAATTTAGATTCTTTCCTTTTCATTCTAAATAAAATAATTTTTTTTGAATAATTAAGTTCCAAAATTATATCTACTCCTCCGGTCTTTAATATAAGATATAGTTATTACACTATAAATTATATCTTATATTAAGGACTGGAGGAGTAAATAATTATACCAGTTTAAAAATGTCGGAATAGAAAAGATCTTGTACAAAATACATAAAATATTTTTGTTTTGGAATTTTTTTTATACTAAAATAAAATAAAATAAGAAAGTAAAACTTATGTACAAGATTCTCAAACAAAGGGATATGCGGTGGTCAAAGATTTTAGAGGACAATTTGAGCAAGTGTTCACATCCCTCCAAATGAATATTGTTTGAGGAAGTAGAGAATTATTAGAATCAATTTTTCTTTTTTTGATGCAGATAAGTTCTAAATTGATCTTATCAGAAGCCAGGAGATATCTTCTATTATAAATCCAGTAAAGGCTTGCCTGGAAATATAGTAGTGCAAAAGAATTTATGGATCTTGACTTCCTTTTCATAGAAAATGGCATAGAAAGAAACCATTTTAACGAAGTAGAGTATGACAGAAATGAGCCTTATTCCTTTTGTATTTGTGCACAACCATAGTCTAGCCATGCTCGGATATGTATCAACAAAATTTACACATAATACTAGTACTTTTATGTGAAAAAATTATCAGATTCTTTTCCCCAGTAATTTTTGTAATAAGGGACCTTTTCACAAATTTTCCTTTTTCTTTTTAAATAAAATACACTTGTGCATCTAGAAAGCTGCATTTGTATGTGAAGAAAGTGTTATAATAATTCTATATATTTCACACTTATTAGTAAAATGTAATGACAATCATCTTCTCATCATAGATAATGAACCAATTTTATAAGACTGAAAATTTTCCTTGATTACCTTTAATCTAATATAGAAATTTATGAAATGAATTAATATGAGTAATTTGTAATTCTTAAAAAATCAATTTTTAAAATTAGCAAATAGAGTAAATAATGTGTTTTTAAAAGTTAGTCTAAACATAAATTATTAATAAAAAATACTATATTTTAATAAAATTATTTAATTATCCTTTCTTACACATCATTTAGTTATAGGAGACCTTGGAAAACCATCCCTAAAGCAATGTTGGTGGAGGAGGAAGATGGTGGTTACGGGAAGTGACTCTCCACCAGTGATGCTACAGACTCTCCACTAGCAAAGAAGCAGCTGGGCTAGGTCTTGGGAGGGAATTGTTGTGGGGTGTTTTTTCTCAAATGAAGAGATTTATTGTTCTAAAAAAAATAAAATTTGAATTGCTTCACGAGAAGCATTTATCATTGGGATTAAAATAAGTTGAGATATTCCCTTTTGATTGGTCAAAGCACATGTGAGGTCTGGGAGTATACATGAATTTCTTAAAAATGTCTAAAAAATCATGGGTGTTCTCCTCATTAGCCTAGAAGAGAGTGATTTGGTACAATTGAATTGTAGTCCTGGCCATGTTCTTCACTCACTAATTCTTAAGATCAAGTCTCAACTATGTCTTCCAACTCTAGTAACTCATCTACATATTGTGTCTTTTAAAATTATATTAAACAAAATTATTACAAACGTTTATTTATAATTAACTAGTTGGATCTTACTAAAGTTCTAGGTTAGCTACAACATCTTCAGGTAAGGTAATATGATAAAACGTACATATTAAAATGTTATAAAAAACATATAGATTAAAATTAAAAAAAAAAAGTAGCATTCATTTTTTTAACTTTAGCCTCAAATGTTAAAGTATACATAATAAAGAACACTTAGTACATGTATTTTGTAACAAATTTTCTGCTAATCCTATTAGTGTTATTAGATTTAGGGATACAAAGTTTTGGTAAGTTGGGCACTGGTCCCCTATTAAGGTCATGTCACAGCTCTAAGGTTCAAAAAACACTTATAAGGGACTTATGAAATTATCTATTAAAAGAATACTTATAATGACAGAGGGAATTGAATTTGCACTCTTATAGGGTATAAACTAATTCCTTACCATCTGCGCTAAATTTTATTAACGGGTAGACAAAATTTTGTCTGCATGAAGATGATAACTCAAGTAGATAAAAACGCATATTTTGCCTATTTAAAGTCACCAAAAAATAATTTTTTACAGTAAGCTTTTTACACTGATTAAAAAGGAATATAAGTAGAAAATGTGCACTGTGACATTTTTTATTTGTTTTGATATGAATAATTGTTCCAGTTAAATCATAGGGTTGTTTTGATTTGTTTCAGGTAGCTAGAATCTTCATTTTCTTTCAAATTTTTGCTTGCTAGTTTCAAAGTAGTAGTTATTCCATATGTTGTGTTTGGAGCGTAATAAAGAAAGTAAAATGGAAGCAGGTTACTAAGAGAGCAAAGAAGTGCAAAGGAAAATAAGAAGGCCAATACATAAGAGTTATACAAAGTAGGTGCATGAGGAGCTCCCATTTGTCTGCCCAACGATAAACTCGTGACATCTTTGAAAATGTTTCATGTGATGCACATTTCAAGTTCCATCAAACAGTTGAATTTTATTTGGGAGTGTTTGATATGTTCAAAAGTAATTTACACAAAAGTTAACATCTTCATTTTAATCCAAAATATATTTTATTCTTAAATATAAAAATATAAGAGTTAAACAAAAAAAATTATTTTAATTTTAAATATAAAACTTTAATTTCTATAATTTTTTTTCTAAAGTATCAATATTAATTATATATATTAAGGTAACTTCTAATTAAGAAATAATTTTAATACATATGATCAAAAAGGATAGTTTAAGAAAATTAAGATAAATTTTTTATAAATAAATAACTTAATTTTTTTAATATTTATAAATTAGTTAACTAATTCTTATATTAAAAACTATTTTAATTCTCACCTTAAACTTTGTCTAGCCTATGGGACTGGGCTTAGAAACGACGCAGCCATCCAAGCCTACCAAAGGCTCTGACCATATAAGGTCACAAACAAAAATTTAATATACGACAAGGAAAACTATTTTCTAAGTATCTATAGTTTTTCTCAAGTTCTAATTTAGTATTGTGTCTTTTTTCTGTTTTAATTAAATCTTTTAACTTTAGTCTGCTAACACAGTTAATCCATATACTTAATGAAACACCATGAAAGGCCCATGGAGGATTTAATTCTAGGGCTAACAATGTTAATAGAATAAATTTAAATGATTTAATTAAAAGAGAAAAAAGCATATGTATCAAATTAAAAATTGAGGAAAAATATAGGTAGTTAGAAAATAGTTTTCCCATGCATGTTCTAAGCGTTTTCTACAAGGAATTTTATTTGCATGCTAGTGTGATTTTTTTCATTTGTTTTAGAGCTGAATGGTTCAACTACTTGATCACAACTCACATGGTCCTATCTCTATCTGTACAGACAATGTAAAGAAAAATGTAACATACCGTCAATTCTTAATCTGATCTTTCTTTGTCTCTTGTATGGCTGGTGCTTGTCACTATATTGTTGGTAAGGTACAACAGCAAATAAGGTTACAACATGAAACTGGTATGATTATGATTCCGATGTTCCCATAAGCAACAACAATAATGTACAGGGAGGCTACCTGGTCATGGGTCAATCAATCATGGCTTACGGCCAGAAGAACTCTTGAGAAGATGGTCCTGGTGAAAAGGATCATCTGCACCATGCACGGAACTCAACGAGAAATTCCATCCTGATATCTGCTCCATTTCATAGCTATCAGATCTCTTGTTGGCTTCTTCCCGGAACTTCATGTAGAACGTTGATGACCAGTAATCTCTTTCTAGATTCTGATGAAAAAAACATTTTTGTTTAGATGAATTTTACGCTACTCTGCTAGTCTCCAGGGATGCAATCTTGGCTTACCGTTTTCATCAGCTGCATTATTTCATTTAATGCATTATGGAAGAGATCGGGACGTGCAAGATCGGAAGTCATCAAAATTTCTTGCCTGCTTCTATGAGAAATGTTCACCTCCATTGATGCGCCTGTCCATTTACAACTTACATTATATATATATATATAAAAGATAAACTTGAGTCTCACATATTTGGAGGGAAATCTTGCAACACATATTTCTGAGTATCATAAACTAATGCAAAGGCCCAGAATAATGTTCTATATCTCAAAATCTGGTCTCGATATCGGACCAAGCAGAATACAACATACAGAAACCAACACAAAACCACTACAGTAAAGCAACTTCCTAAATTACTTTCCTAACCTTCTAAAACCACAAAGCCATTCATGATTTCAAGTATCATCTTACTTATTGGAAAGGGAAAATACAATAGCTTAAGCATTTAAGCACAAAACTACGTGACGATTATGTCCATTTTTTGGCCAGACGTTTATGTCAAATGGCTGAGTTCATAGACTATTAAAGAGATCTGAACTTTTTTAGGCCAACAAGAGATTTCAAGGTTTACAATCTTGAAGTAACCCGTGATGCATGCCAGACAAGCCAAAGAATAACAAATTAGTAGAAAAAAAGAAGGCCTCGGAGTTACAAACCTGAAGCTATGTACTTCTCAATTATATGGCGTGCCATATAGATCCTTCTCACTGAATCATTCTCAGGTATTTTACTAAGCTCATGCACTTCATCAAAAAAGTGCACACCCTCCCCAGCCAAGCAACTGTAAATTAATTGAACACAAGTGTTACATAAATCTTAAAACAAAACTAAAACTGTTAAATTTCCTCTTTTTTTTGGGTTGGCAAAAGAATTTCAAATTTTTAGGTCCATAACAGTCTGGGCTTGGTGATACTAGAGACTACAGATACAAGATCAATTTATCTCTACTTGGGTTCCTATGCGCAGATTTAACATCTTTCATTTTCAATCAACATTCTGAGAAAAGTAACCCATTGCAACTGAGTGCTTTATACCAGAGGATCTTTTTCTCAAATGCCCACTAAGAAAATGATGGAGAGAACTGTCATTTTGGTCAGGTGCATTCAACCTTATAGTTCCTCTAATGTCCACCAAGATATTGGAATTTAGAGAAGGGTATTTAACCTATCAGCAAATGCCATAAAGGATTGCCGGTATCTCTTGTTTAAGAGAAGCTTATCCAATGGTTCATTAGTATCTATCACAGAAATTGGTTCATTTTGAGCTAATACCCCACTATCAGGTATGCCCAGTGCCTGGCCCATTGTGCAAAACTCTCTGGATTCTCTTCGCCTCAAGCTGATTTGCGAGAGCAGTGGTTGTGAAGTTGATATAGAAAAGAAAGCCATTACAAGTATGCTGGCCTGTTAAATGAAAAGCAGAAAGTAAATATAGTTTCAGAAAGTAATGGTCTAATTTTTAACTTTCAATTAAACTAACAATGTAAAATTATGGCATTAGTATGCAACAAAAGCAGCAGTAGTAGAGCATACCATAACTAGAAGAAAAAACCGGGAGACAACTTGAAGCCATGAGATGTCGTCATGAATTTCATTCAGTATGTAAGCTGTGACCCACACAACTGTGAGCGTAAAAAAGTAACAGTAAATTTTAAGGCCGCTAAATTGAAACATTCTGAGACCATTTGAGCTCAGTTTTTCATATACATCAGTTTGAAAGTCACTTAAGTGAAGTACTATCCTCATTGCACATGTGGTTTTTACACTATAATACCAATTTTTGTAAAGCAGTCAAAATGATGTGAGAAAGGAAAATGCATACTGTTTTATATCTTCTAGTATTCCATGGGAGTTTATGGACCAAGTAGCAAGTGCTCACACATATTATTCTTGTTTTCATCAACACACTGACCATGCAGAGAAACCTCAGACAAAAAGTACACTACAGAGAAATATGACTATGCATCACAAAAGCATAACGCTCAGAAAAATCATTCGCCTATACTTTAATAGAGCAATGCATCCATGAGGACCTCTCTCTTATGGAAGCAATTTGTGCAGCGTGTTGCAAGAGATAGAGTTTGCATGGAAGCATCGCTCCTTATTAGAATCAGCTTATACAACATGAGTTATAATAATATGTCAATAGTGTTCAAGTAAAGCAAGCCAGTGTATGTTGCCACTTAAAAGGGATCATAAAGTTTGGGGTATCTCACCAGAAATTAACTGTCCTGCACTACACCAAGTTTTTTTTGCAAACTAGTACCCTAAGGATATTATTTGATAAAAATTTATGCTATGACTGAAGTAAATCATGCGCTGAACCTTTGTATTAATATTTAAAATCAAAATTAATAATTTGAAATGTTCAAACAAATGCGCTAACCACCTAAGCTTGACTTTGAATCATTTTTTTCAACTGAATTTACCATGTATCCAACATTAAGCAATTTTCTGAAAATCTAAATCAGTTATTCAAAGAATGTTGTTATATATTAAACCTTAACTTATGCCTGTGGGCCATTGATTAGCATGACCCTTAATATATCTAAAGAAAATTTCAGACCACATAAAGAACCTAGGCAAAAGCGTACCAATGGACAAGACTGATACAAATATTCCCCGCCAGAGGTCTCTGAGTTCATCAAATCTGAACTTTATGTGACGAACAGCTCCTGTAACTCCCAGCAAAGTGGTCACATATAATGCATGGAGACATACAATAGGGATGATCCACGGAACCCTCATGTGACAGCGATAGTTTAGAGGCTTCTTTGCATTGATAACTAAATCATGAATGAACAATCCAGTCATAACTACTTACAAAAAATAGTTTAAATAAATGAGAAATATAAATGGATACTAAGAGATCGGAAATATATAGAAAAATTCACTTCTATTTTCATTACAACCAACCACCAGTTAAACAAGAAATAATTAATAGATTCTTACCAGTAGCACCAGCAATCCAAGGAAGAAGAATAAGGGGAAGAAGAAAATATGATCTGAGAAGTGGTAAGCGCCTCCTGAAATATCAATAAAAAGTGTAAAATTCTATAGAAAACTTATAAACATATGACAAGTTCCTTTTATCACGATTAAGGAGAGTGAAGTATATAAATAACAATCCATAAAAACGGGGGAAAAAATTAAACATCATAAAATAACTAGGCCAAAGGCAACTTCTTTTGGTCAACAATGCCTAACTAATAGTAGCTCTATTATAAAAAAAAATTTAAAAACTACAAGAACCAATGCACTATCGAGAAACATGGTTTCGCAATCAAAACCAATCAGACATGCACAACAAAAGATGACATCAAAAAACTTATTCAGTGTGTCCAGTACAAAATACAGACTGTCTGCCTTTGCATTCATGTAGGCAAGAGATAAATAAAAGAGATGATTGCATCTGCTTGATTGGGCTTGGGCTGCTTGGATGGTTAAGAGTTAAAGACATAGCATAAGGAATCTAAGGGGTCATAGTCATAGTTCATAATTCAATTCCAATTTGTCACTTGATAGCATCAAAAAGCTTTACTTACTTGACAAAAATAAAATACAGTTGGAAGGCTTGTGTTATTCGACAGGTTAGCAGCAAACCAAACCCTAGTGGACCTTCAACCCAGACTGAAAGCAAAAACATCAAGTTGTTACTAGCAAGTACGCAAACATGCTAAGACAATATACATAAGTCGCTAGTGATGGAAAGGGAATGAATTACCAGCCCAAAGATAGCAAGATTTCCACCGATGTCTCCTTTTGGATTTCACAAAATTGACAGACATCTTCACAAAAGTTAAATGAGTCAAACGTTACAAAATTAACAGGTGAACAGACAGCTACAATAGGAGTAACAACTAATGAGTTAGTAATCATGGAATATCTAATGACATAGATCAAGAATTTTCATTCTACCACAGTTGAAAGCAGAAGGTTGAAGCTAGCAACAACTTGAATAACTGGAATCCAGAAGCTACTGCCTGTAGTACGAGGAACCTTGTCAACTAGAAAGGGAAAGATTGACCATGAGAGAAGCCTGCAAGATGGAAGAGCTTCATCAGCAACAGAAGATACCATAATGGTTACCATCTAAAATTGAACGAACAAAGAAATCAGAAAACTTCCCATAAGGATAGAAAACAAAAAGAAAATAAATAAACAATTGAATAGCATGCTGAAAGTTCTGAGACCACATGGCAAAGAAGTGAGAAAAGAAAGAGTTTGCTGATCTGCAGAAGTGGTGAATGACTTTTCACCTACCACCGAATAAATTTCCGAAGCAAACAGCAATGAAAATATTTCCCACATCGAGAGAGATCTCTAAACAGAAAACGAATTCACTTCACTAATTCAAGAAGTGAATTAATCTCCCATCCCTCAGGCTTTAGCACCACACAGACATTCAATTAACCGAGAAAGTACAGTAATTATGCGCCAGTATGAATCTAAGTTAATCTTGTGGCCAAATCAGCTGACTTACAACGCTAATTCCTCTTAATTAGCTCGATTCAGAGGGGGAAAAAAAAGTGAAGAAACTTACAGAAGGAATGACAAAATGGAAACGGCGATGGCGACATAGTCGCTGGGACAACCTCCTTCGACGGCACAGCTTGCCATTCTGGGGGCATTGGAAGAGAGTTTAGTTCACTGAATCACACTGCGATTGCAATGAATCCAACACAATTCCGTCGTCGTTCCCGTGGTTCTTGGGTTTCAAACTTTCAATCTTTGACTATTGGTCGCGTTTAGGCAAATCGGTTGGGCGAGAGTCTCACTCTCACATCTCGTTTCCACACTCGCAATCCAATTCTTAACAACTTAATCAATTGATTATTGATTTTTGTTTTCTCAAAGTCAATTGATTATTGATTAATTTTTTTAATATATAGAATATGAGGGATAGAAATAAAAATATATTAGACTTTTAATAGAGACTCAACATCTAGCCTAGTTAAAATATAGTAAGACCTAACTTATTTATAAAGAGATAAGATTTTAAGTCTATTTATTTAAATAGGCCTATTGTTTTTTTAAAGGCTAACTTACAAACATATATGCTTGTCATGTTTCATATTATTTTTATATATAATATATATATTGGTCTAAATTATAGCAAAATACCTATATATTTCTTTAGAGCTTCAGAAAAAATTACAATTAATAATCCCAAGTTCTTTAATGCTTCCCTACTTATCTCCTTTTATTTTTAGACTTTAAGAAAAATTATAATTAAATACCTCATCTTTTTTCATATTCCTACACCTTTCTTCTTTTACTCTCATTTTATTTCTTTTATTTTATAATATCTCTTACAAAATAAAATAATAACAATAGATTTTATTAAAATAATAATTTTTTATTCTTATAATTAGATATGATTAGATTTAGAGGAAAAATATATAAAATAAATCAGATATATATAAAATCTATAAATACGATCTAATATATCTAAATCTAAAATATATATCTATTTTATCAAAAAAATATTTATATTATATATTTGTATATTATATCTAAAATCTATATCTATTTTATTAAATACGATCTAATATATCTAAAATAAATATCTATTTCTTATTTTTTATAGTCACCACCGTTCACTTTTTAAAACTCTAATACAATTATAGAAGTTAGCATTTAGATTTTTAGATCTTGAGACAAAAAAAAAAACTAAGTTCAAGTGGAATTGTGGTTCATTGTTTCCTAGTAAGACATATATATTATTATTTGTTAATGAAAAATTCTCATATTTTTTGTCTTTGCTTTTTTAATAGTAATAACTTGAATAAAAACTTTTTGTATATATTACATATTATGCTTATATGTGTAACATAAATAAATTTGAAGAAGATCCTTTTGAACTAGTATATATATATATAGGACATAGTGGCTCCTATATATATGAACGTTATACCATTTTTTTTTTTGTATTTTTTGCTTTGTTTAGTCTTTTTTTTTCAAGTAGTTACTATATAATTTGTTGTTTTTTATGCATTTAAATATATAAATAATAATTTATTAAATATGTATTTCTTCTTATTACATCTTAAATTATGTCTATAACCCTGTATAAGATATATGTTTACATGTTATGCTTTTAATATTATTATATAGGACAAGTCGTATAATTTCTAATTGATAGCGGGAACAACAACACAATTAAATCTACTCCTCTTCAAGAACCTCAATCTAACCAAATTAAGGAAAGTAACAATAATACTTCTCAACAAGTAATTTCTAGGGGTAAAGAGGATTATAGGATCATAAAAAAATGGAGAAAAATTTTAGAGATATGGAAAGATTTTGAAGAAGTTGTACTTGCTGATAGTGTCAAGAAAACAATGTGCTTGTACTATTAGGAGAAATTATCTACTGGTCGGAGGAGAGCTAACACTAGCTATCTTAAGAAGAATTAAGATATTTGCTTGCAACAAAAGTTGTTTGTCTTTTAACAAAAAAAGCAAACTACTATATAATTTCGCCCATCAAGTGAACGAAGAATTAATTCGTTTATTGGTCCTAGCATTAAATGTTCCAATGAAAAAATGAGATAAATCATAGCTACTTCTATCATGGTGTATGAGCGGTCTTTTTAGCATGGTAAAAGATGAAATTTTGATATGGACATTTGAATATGAAAATCCAGATTTTAGAAAAGTCAGTCATAAAATAGTAGGAAGTGACTGTCTCAAGTTATATGAGGCTGAAAATAATGCTTTAAAAAATATGTTGAAGCATGTAAGCAAGGTAAGTATTACAACAGATATATAGAAGTCAAGTCACAAAATAGCTGAATACATGGTTATCATTGGCTATTTTGTTGATACTACGCAGAATCTTTATAAGAGAGTTTTGAGTTTCGTCAAAGTGCCTGCTCCAAGACGAGGAGTAGATAGAGCAAATATAATTTTCAAGTGCTTGAGATCATGGGATACTGAGAATAAAATCTTCTCAATTTCTATTGACAATACTAGTTACAATGACTCTTGCTTAAGAAATTTGAAGGATAACTTGTCATTGAGAAATAAATTAGTGCTTTGTGCACAACTATTTTATATTAGATGTTATGCACATATTCTGAATTTGTTCATGTAAGATAGCCTTAGCACTATTAAATATATCATTTACTATATTCGTGAAAGTATCAAGTTTATAAATGCCTCAGATGTAAGGTTAAAATCTTTTTATGAAGTTGTGGAGTTAAATGGTTTGAAAGAAAAGAAACTTATTCTTGATTGTCCTACAAGATAGAACTCTACATTCTTATTGTTGATGATTGCAATGAAATTCAAGCACAAATTTTTAGTTTATCATGAAAAAGAGTCATAGTATACTTATGCACTAGATCCTAAGCATTAGGAAGAGATTGAGAAAGTTTGTCATCTCTTAGAAGTTTTTAATGATGCCACTCATGTTATCTTAGGTAGTGAATACCATACTGCTAACTTATATCTTACTGAAGTTTATAGGATAAAACAAGTTATTGATGGAGCAATAGAATCTCCTGACTTGTTCATTAATGCGATGACAATACATATGAAAGGAAAATTTGATAAATATTAGGGGGAATGCAACTTGTTTGATGCTATTGAGATAAACTTCTCTTTGATATATAAACAAAAATTGAGGTTAAGCGGAATGTGAAAAATGTGAAAAGGGCATTAGAGGATTTGTATGTTGAGTATATGGAGTTGTATAAAGAAAACTCATCATCTGCATATGGTGAAGTGAATATTGATGCTACTACCTTGACAAATACTAGTGCATGACAAAAAAATAATGGAATGCAACGAATGTTGAATATGGTTCGTCAAAGGCATTAAGTTCATCCTACCAAGTCAGAGTTAGAAATTTATCTTGACGATGATTCTTATATTACTTCTATTGATTATTCTTCATCTTTCTGTACTTTATAGTGGTGGAAAAATAATAGAATAAAGTTTAAAATTTTATCTATGATGACATATTATATATTAGCTGCCGCTATCTCAACTGTTGCATCAAAATCTACATTCAATGTCGGGGGAAGAGCGATTGATGAATATTGTGCGAGATTGAATGAACAATTTATTGAAATTCTTTTGTGTGTGGGAATTGGTTTCATTACAAATATGAGTTGAAGAGAAAACAAAAGGTATAAATATAATATTTTATAATTATTTATTTTTTATATTTCATGCATGTTGGTTAAATTTTTTGTGGACTAGTTATTTATTTAAAATTAATTCTATTGGATAGGAACTATATGAAGAGGAGGAGATTATATTGAAGCCTTGATGCAATCATGCAGATGTTGTTGCGTTGTTCAATTTTAATTTCACAGTAACATTTTCATTAATATGCGAATTATTTTATTGTTGTGTTTTAATGGGCTCATTTTTTGGAGATTGAAATTTTAGATCATATCTAATAACTATTTATAATTTATTAAAAATTAAGTTTTATGTTAATTATGGATATGCTTTAAATACGTTAAAAGCCTATTTAAAATATTCTATTTATAAATATGTAGATTTTAAAACTTACTAAAAGTCTATATTTATATAGGTTATAGTTAGCTGAAAGTCTACTTATAACCTTTAAGACCTAAAATATGAAGCCTTTTTATATACTTATATTGTAAATATGACTCTAAAAAGACTTTAGGCCTGGTAGGCTTTCTACAAGCCTAGGCTTAGGCTTAGGCTTTAGATACCTGTCATAGGTTCAGGCATATTTAGCCAAGGCCTAGCATAATTTTATCCCTAAGAGAAAGTATAGAATTATAGTACTAATACTTCATTATCTCTTTACTGAATTCATTTACATAAAAAATTATACTTCATTAATATAAGAGTTATTTAATTAATTTAGATAAATTTTAAAAAATTAATTATAAAAAATATGACTTAATTTCTCAAAATATCCCTATTGCAATTGAGGAGAAAATGTTGGTTGGTGCTCTCATTAAGATTAATAGTTTTTCTTTCTTTCTTTTTTTAGTTTTGTAAAACTTGGCATAGATTTTTTGTTACAGATCACTACAAAAAATAACAAATGAGTGACGAATTAGTGAGGGAAATGGCTCCTATCCCACACTCGTATCCTACAAGAACACGAGTTTGATTTTCTTTACCGTCGTAAGGACTCTTTTGGTAAGTAATATCGTAAGTCTCCTGTAAGCACCTTTTGAGCCCGGGGACTATGCCCTCACCTTGGTGGGGTACTGGTGTCGAACCTACCTAAACTTTCTTTGTACAAAAAAAAAAAGTGAGCGAAATGGACTAGTCGCAAACTTTTTTTGTCGCTAAAAAACCACCCCTAATTTATTAACTACTAATTAGTGATCGAAAAATTGCATTACAAATCCATCTCAAAATTAGAATTGCTAAAAATATTTCATACATATGTGATGTCAATATAACTCATAACTCTTAGAATTTTTCTTAGGATTCCTTCTTCCCTTAGTGTCATAAATCTATAACCTCCTAAATGAATGCTTTGAGAGGAGTTTCTTATTTTCAATGTCATTATATTCATCTTTATTCTTTTGTAACCTTATATTTAGTCTTTAATGATTGTTGTCTATAAATAATAGCTATGCATAAAGCATTTGTACAAATGAACATACATACAAGAAGATAAATAATACTTAATTACCTCCCATTTCAATCTCTTGTCTTGCTATTTTTTCTCTTCTTTAACTTTTTCATCTTCTCTCATTTTATTACACGTTATCAGCACGACATTACCCTAAAAAATTTAAGGTATAAACTTTTTGTCAATTCATATATTATTATATTTAATTATATACAAATGTTATTAATTTTCTCTTTATTTAATTATCATATATATTTTCTTTTCTTTATCATAGGCTATATTAATATGTTTTAGTAGTAGATAATCTGTTCATTCACCCTATTATCCGATTATCTTCTTACCTAATTATTATAGGCAAATTTCATTTTCTATATATTTGTTATATATTCTATTGTTATTTAGTATGTTATTATTTTCTATTCATTTTAATTTTTGTTATTAAATTATATATATGGGTTATCTTTATTCTATTTTATTAATATGCAAAATATAATGTTGTTATATTTTTTCTTTTAATATATTTATATAATATTATAACTAATTCTCTATTTATATATATATATATATATTTATATGGGCGTGTGTTGTTTACATTTCCAATTTTCCCTCCCCATGTGTTGTTTATATTTCCAATTCCCCCTCCCTATATATTTATTAATGTATGTTTCAATTAATTTATTTATCTTCTTTATATTCTTAACATTATTATATATTTATTACAATTATGTAATATACACTTATTTATATTACGAATCTCTTATACTATGTTACTATTTATATATTAGATTTATGTTATTTCTAATTCTATATATTGTAACACATTATTTATGTTGTTTATACATATATCTTTATTTTATTTAATTTATTTTGTTACTTTTATTTATGTTTATTTAATTTATATTACTTATTTTATTTATGTTGTTTCTATTGTAGTATTATTTTCTCTATATTATTTATATTGTTTCCATTATACATTATTTTTGTGTTGTTTATTTAATTTCTTATATGTGTTACTAGATATATATTTTACATTTATTTATTTTTGTTTCTTTATTTAAGGCTGTTTATATTTTGTTACTTTTATTGAGTTTATGTTTATTTTTATTTTGAATATATAATATTTATTTGATTTATGTTTTTATTATCATAATACTTTATTTTTTTCCCTAATTAATTTTATCATAATTCTAATTATTATTATTATTATTTTAATTTGATCTATGACTAATCTTACCAAACTCGAGTTTATCGCTTTTGATATATCGAGAAAAAATTATCTGTCTTGGGTTTTAGATGCTGAAATCTACCTAGATGCCAAATGTTTAGGAAATACTATTTTACCTAGAAATGAAGCAAGCAGTCAAGATAAGGCTAATGACATGATTTTCCTTTGCTACCATTTTACATGAAGGGCTAAAAGCTGAATACGTAATGGTGAAATATCCGTTAGAATTGTAAAATAATTTAAAAGAACGATATGAGCACCAAAAGATGATAATCTTGCCTAAAGCTCGTTATGAATGGTTGTATTTAAGGCTATAAGATTTTAAATCTATATCTGAATATAATTCAGTTATTTTTAAAATAAGTTCTCAATTAAAATTGTGTGGTGAGAAAATAACATATGATGACTTATTAGAAAAATCTTTTTCAATCTTTCATGCTTCAAATATGCTCCTACAACAGCAATACCGTGAGAAATATTTTAAAAAGTATTATGAACTAATCTCATGTCTTCTTGTGATTGAACAAAATAATGAGCTGTTGATGAAAAATTATGAGATCCGTCCCATTGGATCAGCTCCATTCCCTGAAATGAATTTGACTGAACGTACTAATTTCTATGCCCATGGTCATGGTTGCAATCGTGGTAGTGGTAGAAAAAACTTTAAAAAATCTATGTTATAGATGTGGGATGAAGGGGCAATGGTCGCTTCCTGTCATATGCTTGAGCATCCAGCAAAGATTTATCAAGCCTCCATAAAAAAGAATTCAAAGAACATGCAATCAAATATAATTTTTAAAGATGATAATGTTGAGGCAAATTTTGCATACAAGAATGATGATAACAATGAGCTAGATGATGGCCTTGATGTTATGACACACTTAAAAGTGGCTGATTTATTTGAGAATCATGATTAGACAAATAAATTTGGCAAAAAGAGAATAAAACTAATTTAGTTTATATTTTATGCTTTATTTATGTTTATTTTTATTTTCTCGTTTTAAGAGCATTATTGCTAATATGTAGTTTGATTCATTTATTTTCTTTTGGTGAAGAATATGGATGCTCCTCTCTCTTTTATTGGACACAATAATAAAGATATATGTCTCGTAGATAGTGCTACAATACATAGCATACTCAAAGATAAAAATATTTTTCTCATTTGACAATGAATAATGCAAGCATCAATACTATAGCGGGTAATACAAAATTAATTGAAAACTCTAGAAGAGCAGTGATAATATTACCTAAATGGATAAATTTTGTTATTAATAATGCTTTATATTTTTCTAAGTCTTAAAAAAATTTGTCCACCGAAATAATTGCTGTTCATGAGACAAGTCGAGAATGTGTTTGGCTAAGGTTAGTAATTCAAGATATGTAAAAAATGAGTAGTATACTTCCGGAATAAGAGATTACAACAGTATTATATGAAGATAATAAAGCATACATAGCTTAATTGAAAGATGGATATATCAAAGGAGATAGAACAAAACATATTTCTATGAAATTCTTTTTTACTCATGATCTTATGAAGAATGGTGATATAAATGTTCAACAAATTCGATCATGTGACAACCTTGCAGATTTGTTTACTAATACACTACCAATTTAGCCATTTGAGAAGTTAATATATTGTATTGGAATACGTAGATTCAAAGACATAAATTGACGATGTCATTAATGGGAGTAAACAAGTACTTACTCTATTATTTTCCATTTCAAGATTTTTCCCCACTGGGTTTTCTTGAAAATGTTTTAAATGAGGCAATCTAAATAAGTACCGTGTACTCTTTTTCCTTCACTAGATTTTTGTCCCAATGAGTTTTTCCTAGTAAAGTTTTAATGAGGCACAATATCTATCATGGACATCCAAGGGGAAATATTATAAATATTTCATTCATATGTGGATGTCCATATAACTCTTAACTTTTGGGATTCCTCTTAGGATTCCTTTTGGCTTTAATGTCATAAACCTATAATCTCCCCAATGAATGACTTGAGAGGAGTTTCTTATTGTTAATGCAATTATATTTATCTTTATTCCTTTATAACTTTATATTTAATCTTTAATGGTTGTGACCTGCAAATAGTAGCCATACATAAGGTATTTGTATAAGTGAACATACAAGAAGATAAAGAATACTCCATTACCTTTCATTTCAATCTCTTGTCATTTTTCTTCCTCTTTAACTTTTTCATCTTCTCTCATTTTATAACTAAAATATATTATTCCCCAAATTAGAGATGAAATTTTCTCATGAATTTTCCTGTCACTAATTTATTTTCTTTTTTTAATTTTCAATGCCACATGGCACCATCACTACCCACGTCGTTTGCCACATGTCCCCATCTGGCAGCTGCCTCCACCCTGTTAGCGATAAAAAGAAAGTATATTTTGGGCCTGTTTGGATAAGAGTTTAGAAAATGACTTATGAAAAAAAGGTTTTGAACAGCTTTTAAAAAAGGGGCTTTTGGAGAAGAGCTTATAAAAAAAAGTGGTTCTGAGAGTGTTTGGATAGTTATTATAAAAAAGATTTTTGTAATTAAAAAATTATTAGAAATGATATGATTTTATTAAAAATATGAGAGAGGAGAGAGAGAGAAGTGAGGGTGGAGAAGAGAGAGGAGTGAGAGTAGAGAAAAAATAGGAGAGAGGAGAGAGGATGGAGAAGAGAGAGGAGAAAGGAGAAAGGGTATAAAAAAGTAAGGGTAAAATAGTAATTGGATAGTCCATAAACTCTTTTACTGTTTTAAAACTAGTCTCAATAGCTTATCTAAAATTTTAATTTTAAACTATGGTTTGGTCCAAAAGCCCTTTTGGACAAATATGACTATTTGTTTTAAAATTTCTCCAAACTAAGGTTTAGGCTATAAGCCCTTTTAGAACCTAAATTTTGAGGTTTACCAAAACACACACTCTAAATGTTTCTCCTTTTTTTTTCCCCTTCACTACTTGAGTTAAAGATATGTTTGTGTGTGTGATATAGGCATGCGATATATTATTCTACTGACTGATTTGAATAACTATAATTAAGATTTTTATTGGAACAATATTAAAAATGGGAATATGTTTGAGAGCCCTCTCAATGGTGTTTCAAAAGAACTGTCAAGCTCATTTCAGCAAGAGAGAAAGTGCGCTTATAATATTCAACCTCTCATGGAGCTCTCAAGAAACAAGAACAAAAAGGTAGAGGTTTGACGAGATTGAACCGAGAGTTATTCCTCTAGTCATCAATATAAAATTTAGTTGATTTTTTTAAAGAGAATAAATAAACTAAATAAATTAATTATTTATAACTAAATTTAAATCAATAATTTTACAGTTATTTAATCAGACAGATTTACTAACAATCCAACATTATAATAATAATAATAATATAAAAATGTGAATGAAGCATGTATGTTTGTACCCTAAATATAAAATAATATTAAAGAAGGATTTCTTACAATTATATGCATGAGGAGACAAACAAGGGAACATGTAAAGATAAATTACTGGCACACACATTGCGTGATACATGATGGATACCTGTATGTGTATTAATTATAAGGTTAATATAATTTTTAGTTCTTTAAATTTATATAAATTTTAATTTTAATCTCTCAAATTTTAAACTATAAATTTTGCCTTTTTAGTTCCTGTAGGGGCAAAATAGTTTAAATCTTTTATTAACTTAATATGACCAATGTTTTAGTTTAAAACAAATTTAAGGGATAAAAATTTATTATTTAAAATTTGAGGGACGAAAATAAAAAGAAAGCCAATGTTGACAGCTATGGAATCCAAATTCTTCATTTTGAGGAAAGGGGTCGGAGACAGTTGATTATTAACGTTGGCTTCTCAAGAGAAGAGAACAAATCATTGTTTATGAACCATTTGAGACTAGCTCTAAGACATTTTAGAATGAAAAAGGTATTCCCAGCTTGCTTTTTCCTCCAACTGAATTTCTGCAACTATTGCCTGCGGAATTCAATCCATACACTGCAAAAAGATGAGTTGCTGTTTTTTAATTTATAAATGAAAATAGACCAACATTCATGTTGAGATCAGCTGATAGGTTGACCAGGCATCACTTCCTTCTTCCGAACACCTCTGAAAAGTACCTGGCATGGAGAATGACTCTAACCACTTGGGAAGGATCCTGAAATTTTCCTTAATGCAATGATGAATTTCTGACACTAGCTCCCACAAAGTCCCTTAACAGAACATCCACCACACCAACTGGGGGTGCATCAAACCTGCACATCTCATAGTCTGTCAGTTTGGCAACTGAGGTGATTGTTATGCTTGTAAATGGTGAATACCATGCACCATTTTCATCATTCCTGCCCAATTTTTCAATGGCATAACATCTTTTACCAACTATATCAATCCTCACTACCCATAATAATTCATCAATTTTCTCAAGACTTAAGTAATTCATGGTTTTACAGGTTGTTGCCATGGTTAAAGTCTAATTAATGTGGGTTACAAAAAGAAAATTCACATGGTTTTTCATTATAAGGCTCAAATGGGGGTTCAAATAGAAATAATGTATAAGCAGGCTTGAAAGATCGTAACAGGCAGTCCTACTAAAAACACAAACGAAAATAAAAGCTACTAATCCATGTAATTATCAGCTTCAGTAGCTGTGTCAGAGTCAACATCAGTATTGGTTCATCCTCATCAAAAGAATGTGCTTCACTCTGAAAATGCCTCGCCAGGACTGTCTCTATCCCAAGTAGCTTCTCATCATGTTGATTCAAAGTTTTCAGGCACTGTGCAAATTTTCTATTCATATTCTCATTAATTATTTGCAGCAACGCATAAATCTCTTGCGTTGTTGGTTGAGGATGAGGTGGTGGTGGGAGCTCAACATTCTCATGTGGCACTGATTGATCTTCCATATAACTACATCATCAACAACTGGTTGTGGTCAGGGTTGGTGTTTTTGTTTACCCCTTGGTGGCTTGATGCTTTTGTGGTAAAATGGGAGTTCTGCTTGAAACAAAACATCACTGTCCACATCACCAACTATGTCAGAAAGTTGCAATTATATGAGGAAGCATGAGATCACAAAGTGTGGTCAATGGAAATCTTTTTCATAGATGCACATATCAATCTCCTTAAGGCCAATGGCTTCTTGTTCATGAGCAAGTATAATACTTCTGATCCCCATGAGGACTCATTCAAGAAGCTTGTCTTTCATAGTCAATAAATTTCGCAACCTCAGCTTCGGGGTTTTCCTTTTCATGCTCTTGATAGCACACTCATCCACCTCAGGCGGATTCAGGTATCTTTCGAAAAGCATTGCGAGTAAAGTCAATTCTAACATTGCAAGTTTAAGCATAAAATTCTCGCACCACTTGAAGATTTCCCACACTTTTTGCACCAATGAGACAGTCTAAATGGGAAGTATAGAAGCCATAGTGGACTGGGAGTTCTCTTCCTTGTAGAAGAGTTCTCTTGACAATCTTCTCTCTTGCTTTATAATATTACAACTGGCACTTAATAAATTCTCCAATATTTATAAATCCTCCTTTAAGAATTTGCTGTATATGGAATTTATATATGAATTTTTCACACTATAATTTGTAAGTTAATATAATGTGATGAATTATAAGTCTTCCTTCAATAATACTTCTTCAAAAAATTAAAACTCAACTAGTGTATTCAAGATTTATAAGTAAATGTGTTTTTCATACTAATTGAACTATAAATTAAAATAATGTGATGATTTATCAGTCTTCTTCCAAAATTTATAAGTCGTCTTTCATAAATTTACAACTAGTGTATATTACTCATAAATTACATACACTAGTTTAGTTCTAACTTTCTAAAAGATCTGTAAGATCAAAAGTTGACTTTTAAATTATGTTTGAAACTATGTAAATAATAATTTTAAATTATTTAATGCTAAAGTATTAATATTTTAATAAAATATTATTAAAACAAATATAATATTTCTTTAGTTACCTATGGATATTGTTATTAGTAAATAATAATATTAAGGTATTAATATTTTAATAAAATATTATTAAAACAAGTATAATATTTTCTATTAATTATTATTGATATTGTTATTTTATATATTAATATTAAATTACTAAATTTTAAAGTATTAGTATTTTAATAAACTATTAAAATAAATCTATATTTTTTAATTATTTATCGATATTTTTGCCAACTACGGTGATCTGATAATCACCTGATACCGATAGCTTGTCAAAGTTGTTAGTTAAAACGGTATTTTGATGTTTTGTATTAGTAAGAAATAACATTTAATCTCTTACATTAATTTGTAATTTTGGGAACTCAATATGTATTAATTTTCTTGTATGATACTTTTTTATGAAATATATACTTAAAAAAAATTCTTCATTATTTTGTAAAGGATCTTATATTTTGTGAATAAAAGTTGTAAATAGAATCTCTTATACTTTGTTATCAACAGTACTTTTTACTTATCTTTTATTTAAAATTTAAAATTCACTTATGTATATACAAAACTAAATTATTAATTTTGCCCATTACTTTAATAAGTTTCATATATTTTAATTTTAATGATTACTAAATTAATAAAAAATTTGAATTAATAAACTAAAGTAGAAAATTTAAAAATAATATAAACAACTTAATATATTTTTTTTGGTAAAAAATAAACAACTTAATATTAATTAATTAAAAATTAATGTTAATAAATTAATAAAATCAATAAATAAATTCAGACTCTAACCGGGTTTGAGTTCAATAGTATCTTTTAATCGGCCGGAAATCTTATGTTTAAAATTTGAAGACAAATTCAAATTAATGGTAAATATTTAAATCGGAATGACGTGTCGTTAAATTTTACCGTTGAACCAAATGTTTCCGTTCAGTCATTTTAATTTCGTTGGACAAAATGCGTCCATTGGGAATTTTAATTTCAGTAAACAAAATGTTTCCGTTGGGCATTTTAGTTCCCTAATCATTTAATCAAGAGTGTAACTAAGCGCTTCTTCACTCATCTCTTGCACAAGCTTTCAATTCAAAACTGAAGCCCCAGATTCTCTATGTCCCTCCTGGAGAGAACGCCAAACAAGTGATGCAGAGAGCGATTGCCGACGGACAGGCGGTAGACTTCGAGCCGGAGAACGGTGACTTGATGGATGAAAATGGCGGGGCCAAAGACGACGCTTATGCGTTCCCCCATTCTCCTCTCCCAAAGTTAATAAGAATTTGCTCATCAAATTTGTGTCGGATCACGAGAAGTCTTCAGCCTGACAAGAAATTCTTTCCGTTCTTCTTTCCCTCGGCGAAATTTGCAGATAATGTCTGTGTCTCTTCCATACAAAGTAAGTTCTTTTTCTGTGAGTAACTCACCTTCGCAAAGTCCAGTTTACTGGTTTATGTTACCGAGCTTATGATATTTCGATCATTTTGGGCTCTTGTTCTGGATTATGCCGAACATTGAAATCCCTTCTGACTGTCACCTCTGCTCCACGCACACACGTGGTCTATGGGTCGAATCATCCACTTTGCTTGATTATTGCTTCACTTGCGTTGTTGGCACATGTGTTTGTACTGAGTGATGTAGATCTGTGTTCTCTAATTAATTCGATTTCGATGCCCTGAATAGATCGTTTACTATTGAAGGTATGAGGAGAAATTGAGCATGGTAAATGGGTTTTACATGTCGATTTTCATATTATAGCCATATAAACATGTCTGTTGGCTATGATACTGGGATTTTGTATTGTTTTCGGCCGACTTTTTATTTGCATGAGTTATTTCCATGGGTAATAGTGTGGGATGTTCTTTTCCTTTGAGGGATCATATAAATAAAGTTTTACTCTTAATAAACCAAAGGCTGAGTATTTTGTCAGGACCGATACCAACCAGGCAACTGTAAAAACGGCCTTTCTGGGTCCAATTTTGACTCCCTGCGCTTGTGCATAAATATTTTGGCCTATGCATGTATACCTCAGTGGTTTGTGCCTTTTCTTTTGCAATTTTCTTTACATGCTAGTTAAGGTTTCGGTTTCAATTTGGTTTCTGTCATTGGGCACTTAAATGTTAAGTAGTACTTTTTAGGGATTTCATAGCTAGAGTTGTAAATAGAGAACTGGACCTATAAAACTTGTGCACAACGTGAAATTGGCAATGTTTGTATCTGTTTGTAAAACTTGCTGATTATATATCATAGCTTTTGATAATCCTGGGTGATAAAATGTATTTAGTAGCTTATTGATTAGAACTCATGAAGGTTTGAAACAATAAAGTTGACATGGCTTTATGTGAAACGAAGGTGTTGAGTTCAATTTTTGTCCTAACATCCGGAAGCCTATCAATAGCAAATACAGAGAGCTATGGACTTCCTTTTGATGTGTCTCTTTTATATAAAACAGTATGCTTTGTTACTGATGTTCAATCTCAGCATCCTTGGGCCTTACAAGGATGTTGTTGCAGCAAGAGAGTGTAAAGCAAAATAAATTGTAGAAAACAGCATAGAAGTATGAATATCCGAGAGAACAATGAGTTATAGGTTAAGAAACTCTATCAAAGTCACTCATCCATTATCTTTGATTTTCTCTACCTCCTCCACCTCTTCTATATCCAGCCACGTACATTTAATGCTGGTGGAAAGGTGAAACAGAATGAACAATAGAAAATAACTTTTTAAGAGTAAAGATTTGGGGAGAACAATGAGTTCTAGGTCAAGATGCTCTTTGAACTCACTTAGCCATCATCTTTCTTTGAAATTATCAAACTATTAAGAACCTTTTTTATAGCACTTGTTCTCTCTTTTGATACGTAAATCATGTGTCATACTATGGTTATGGTTTTTGAAAGGATGCTTATTCTTCTTGCAATGTCTGGTAGCCACTTCCCTTTCTAATCATGTTTGAACCTTTTTGTGGCTTCTCTGAGTGTGTCTTTTCGTTTTTGAATGAGCTTTCTTATTTGTTCCTAGGACATCATAGGAATAAGAGTTTAGTCTGCTGGTTAATGGTTGAAAGTTGAAACATTATGTCCTTTGATTTTGACTTACTGTATATTGGATTTCTCAAGGATTTAATGTTAGATATTTTATTAATTATTATTATGAAATATCTTGTTAATTCAAATAGATGGATTACATCTGGATATCATTGTGATATATTTGGAAATTAGAAATTTTATATATTCCGAATATTACAATAATTATAATATATTCCAGATATTATGGTTTCCTAATTTGAATAAAATATCTCCTGATTGTGGCCCTTAACTTAGTCGTACTAAATTTGTTTTTGGATATTATTTAGTCAAATTACCTATTATTATTATTAATCTTGATGTGATGTTATAAAAATAGGAAATACTGATTTAGGGTTACAGTAATCACAAAATAGATATCTTGCTTCCCCAAGGGTTTCCCTGACTGGTGACAGTTATTCCCAGACCATCACTGTGCCTATATTCCAGTCAGAAGAATTCCTGATTATTATTATTTGTGTTCTTCTAACCTTATGCTTATTTCAATACTTGTTATATCAAAGCTGGAGCTTTGTATTTTTTGCTTCAGATCAACTAACATGGCAAGAGGTATCCGTTTAAGTCTTTCACTGCTGTTCTATCTTATGGACTGTGTAATCATTTAATTACTATTTAGTTATGTGTTTGTCCAACATGTGGCATTAGAATCCGGTTCTTTGATTCTCCTCTACCTGTTAATTTCTAGGTATGATGCATTATGAATATATTTTATTTTTGCTATTTAGAAAATTATTTTGGAAAAATTTGATATGAGCATCATATGTGTTGGTCTGAATCTTTGTGAGAGAAACCGATCAGTTTGGTGAGGAGGCCCCTATGAAGAGGGCTGGTCAGCCTATTGAGGTAGCTCTTTTTTATGTGTTCCTTACTTGCAACCATTACTCTTCTTACATCATTGGCCAAATCCTCCACCCGAACAATGGGACCATTGTGACTGGTTGAAGTATGGCTAATATGTGCGATTGAAAGCCTTTTTTTTTTGTTCTCTGCTTTACACACATGCTTTTCCTATAACATGGGTTACATTACATAGTAGATAAATACATGGGTTGTATATCTAATTAAGATAGAATAAAATGGCCTTGTATTTTCTAAGTAGCCCATAGGTATTAGAAAATACGAATGCATTCTAGTTTCATCAATTTTTAGATAAATACATGCTATGCTGGTATCTTTGCCCACAGGTATGCCTTATTTGTGTTAATCATGCATGGCACAACAATAATTGTAATTGCTTCAAAACTTATGTGAATTTATCTGTTCTGTTCAAATTTGCAGTTCTTATTGCTACCCCTAGGATTGTTACTGATATCAGTAACAAAATTATCCTAGAAGGTAATAACTACCCACTAGAAGGATGATGTCCTATTGCAACTTGGTTGTTTGGATCTGGAGATGATTCTGCTGATCAAGATACTAAAAACTATTATGATCATTGGGAGCGATCTAACCGCTTATCTCTTATGCTGATAAAGACACAGATTGCAATAGGCATTCAAGGTGCCATTCCTGAATGCAGAACTGCCAAAGAATACCTACAAGTTTTAGATAAACAGTTTAAACTATTATGTCTGAATTATGTTCTATGTGACTTGTATGTATTGAAGGTATTAGGTAACATATCATGAATTCTTGTGCTGTTTTTGAATCTTTTTTGCTTCTGTTAGTAATGATACTTGGTGGATTGATACCAGTTCCTTGATCGGTGGATTGATACCATTTCCTTGATCCACATTGCTACTACTATATAGGGCTTTCTAACCAGTAAACCTCCATGTACCAATGAAGGAACATTCTTATCAGGCAGTGAGAAAGGAGACCCATTGAAGACAGTTGGAACCTATAGGATTTTCTTACTTAATAATTTTGTTTTAGATCTTTTTAAGACATTTTATGTTCTCTCCTACAAGAGGAACTTGATTTATATGTCTAAGTTAGTTCCCTTAGGTTATGGAATAAACCTTTCCAAAGATCTTATAATTTTTTGTATTGACTCTGTTCCAATTGCATATCTGGTTATGACTAATAGTTTATTTAAAATTGTTCTTGATTTGCAACAGTCTTTTAGTTGTTACGGAATGTCATTAATGAGAATTTAATTACCATATGGTATAGGAGATTGTGATATATCTCCATTGATGGAATTAAGGGGTTAACTAAAGATGGAAAGATCTTCTATCCTTAGACCATTCTGATCTTGGTTCTTGTGTGGACTGCATTAGGGGAAAATAGACCAACAAGTCACATAAAGGAGATTGTGATATATCTCCATTGATATAATCAACGGGTTAACTAAAGATGGAGATCTTTATCCAAACACACAGATATTTGTTGTCCTGATTTAAATGTATATGGTCAAAAATATTCCATTACCTTTATTAATGATTTCTCATGATATATGCATGTATACTTGCTTTATAATAAAAGTCTGCAGTATATGCCTTTAAAGAATATAAAGCAAAAGTGGAAAATGAAGTTGGAAAACTAATTAAATTTGTGAGATCAGATAGAGGTGGTGAATATTATAGCTGATACACTAGTGAAGAACAATCACTTGATCATCTTGCAAAATTTCTTCGAGAGCAAGGTTTAACTTAAGACAACAAACACCATACATATTAAACAGGGTTCCAACAAAGGCTACTAGTATCAAAGACACCATTTAAATCTGAAAAGGATAGAAACCTACTTTAAATCACTTTAAGGTATGGGGTTGTCCTGCTTTAATAAGAGTGTACAATCCATGGTAAAAAAGGATGGAAACCTAGTTTTAATCCATGGCAAAAAAATGTGTTCCTAAGACTATTATATCATATTTTGTTGGCTATGTTGAAAAGTCTAAAGGTTACAAATTCTATTGTCCTCCACCTTCAATAAAGTTTGTGGAATCTAGGAATGATAAATTTCTTGAGAATGATATGATAGTAGGAGGGATCAATTGCAAGATGATCACATAGAGCAAACCACTAATACTGATGAAGGAACACCCTTTGAAATCTGAAAAGGATGGAAACCCAATTTAAATCACTTTAAGGTATGGGGTTGTCCTGCAAAAATAAGAGTGTACAATCCATAGTAAAAAAAATTTGTTCCTAAGACTATTATATCATATTTTTTTGGCAATGTTGAAAAGTTTAAAGGTTACAAATTCTATTGTCCTCCACCTTCAAGAAAGTTTATGGAATCTAGGAATACTAAATTTTTTGAGAATGATATGATAGTATGAGGGATCAATTGCAAGATGATCACATAGAGTAAACCATTAATGCTGATAAAAGAACGTCAATGATCCACGACACTTCTCCAGTTAGAGTTGTCATAGAATATGTTGTTTCTATAACTCAAGTTGACAATGCTAGACTTGAGGAGTATATTCAGGTTGATCAATCTATCGCGCAACTACAAATGTGATAGAAAATGTTTCAAATAAATATCCTCAACCAAATCAAAAGTTTAGATTAAGGAGTTCAACAAGAGAAAATCAGTATTACTTAGTGACTATATAGTATATCATATTGAGTGTGACTTAAAGGTAATTGTTGAAAATGATCCGCTGTCATTCTCTCAAGCTATGCAAAGTATAAACTCTTAATTGTGGTTTGATGTTATGACTGATGAAATGGAATTTATGACAAACAACCATGTTTGGAACTTGTAGAGTTACCTAATAGGGCCAAAACCATTGGTTGTAAGTGGGTCTATGATACGTCACCTAACAGATTTAAATTGACTTATTCAAGGAAGGATAAACATGGCAGCAAAAAATCAGATATGCAGTAACTGTTTTAGCATATTTCTAGTATTATCTTCGGTTGCCAGATTCCAGTTGAGAAATAAGTGGGACCTCCCACTTTAACGTTAGCTTTAGTTCCTGACTTCGTGCTGATTGTTATCCTTTAGCATCATTTTTCTCTTTTCTGTAATTTGCTATATAAAGGCTCATTGGCCTCAGGAATAATACGTGATATTCTTTCAAGAGTTTTGCTCACTTTGGAGATTCTCCTTTCTGGTCTGTTAGAGAGCATTGTGAGATACTTACTATTCTCTCTAATAGATTTCCCTTTGCATCCCGTATTTTCCCTGCCCCTTTTCATTTCAGCCCTTACCAAATTGGTATCAGAGCCATGGTTGAAACTAGTGAAACTCGGTGACGAGTCAAAAATTGGCCTGAACACTGTTTACTAGGTGCCTTCATAAATGGTCTTAGGGATGAATTGAAAGCAGATGTTCGTTTACACAAGCCTCGAACGGTGTATAGAGCTGCTAGTTTGGCCCTAGAATATGAGAATAAACTGAAGTTAATGATTGGGCCCAAGCTCAATACCTTCTCTTCTCAACATCGTCCTAACCCAACTCTCCCTAGAAACTCAGTGACGGACCCGTCGGCGTCCAAGATTCTGGTTCAGCGTAGTAACGTGGCTAGACAAACACCTGCTGAGCTTGAGCGACAGAGAAGGAGAGATAAGGGGCTATGTTACCGTTGTGGGGAGACTTTTCGGCCTGGGCATCGCTGCAATTCCAGCTTTTCACTCATGGAAATCACCGAAGAAGATGAGGAAGTAATACAGCCACTTGCGGAGGACGATAACGATAGCTCACTAGGGGGTATTGAAGCCGAAATCTCATTCAACGCCATCCTAGGTAAGTCTTCAGCGTCTACTATGAAACTTAAAGGTTCGGTGAAGGGACGAAGTGTTGTGATTTTGGTGGACAGTGGATCCACCCATAACTTCATATCGGAGGCATTGGTGGTGGAATTGAGCTTATCGGTCCAGAACGTTCAAATGTTTGGAGTACAGATTGGGAATGGTAGTACCGTTAAATGCAATCGTTTATGTCCAAACCTTGAGGTAAAAGTTTCTGATTTAATTATCAAGCAGGACTTTTTCCCCTTCTCCCTCGGTGGCTCTAATCTGGTGTTGGGGATTAAATGGTTAGCATCACTAAATACTGTTGAAGCCAATTGGAATAAGATGTTCATGATTTTCTGGGTAGCTGGAAAGAAGTACAAGTTGCAAGGAGTAGTGTCTGAGACCAACACTCCAGTACATCTCCAAAGGTTAGTGTTAACACATGAAGCAGAGGATGAGCTTGGTACAAAGATTGCCCAGACCATTTCTGATGAATTTGCTCAGGTATTCACAGAACCCAAGTCATTACCACCAGCTCGTGGAAAATACCATTCCATCACATTGCTTCCAGATTCGCCACCACCCAACTTAAGGCCTTATCGGTACCCCCATTTTCAGAAAGATGAGATAGAAGCACAGATTTCAGAATTATTGCACAGGGGGTTTATTAGACCCAGTTCCAGCCCATTTGCTAGTCCAGTACTGGCAGTTAGCAAAAAAGATGGGTCTTGGCGCCTTTGTATTGACTACCGGCGTCTCAATCAAATCACCATATCAGATAAGTACCCTATTCCTAATATTGATGAGCTATTAGATGAACTCCATGGGGTTGCTTATTTCTCAAAAATCGATTTACGTTCTGGGTATCATCAAATATGTATGCTGCCATCTGATATTCACAAAATTGCTTTTCGAACCCATTCTGGGCATTATGAATTTGTGGTGATGCCATTCGGCCTTATGAATGCCCCAGCGACATTTCAATCCATTATGAATGATGTGTTTAGGCCATTTCTAAGAAAATTTGTGCTTGTATTCTTTGATGACATATTGGTATATAGTGCAACTGCCCAACAACATTTGGAGCACCTGCGTATTGTGTTTCAGGTACTACAGCAGCAAACCTTCTTCGTTAATGCAAAAAAATGCTCTGTGGGGCAAACTCGAATAGATTATTTGGGGCATATTGTCTCAAATCAAGGAGTGGAGGTTGTACCAGAAAAAGTGGCAGCAATTTTGAATTGGCCTATTCCCAAAAATATTAAGGAGTTACGTGGGTTTTTTGGACTTACAGGTTACTATCGGCGGTTTGTAAAAAACTATGGCATATTAGCCCGGCCTCTTACTGATTTGACTAAGAAATAGGCGTTTGAATGGTCCGATAAAGTACAACGAGCCCTCGACAGGTTGAAGGTTGCTCTGACAACTACTCCTGTACTTAAGCTGCCAAATTTCAAACTCTCCTTTACAGTGGAATGTGATGCATCTATGGAGGGAGTTGGCATTGTGTTGATGCAAGAGGGACACCCTATTGCATATTTCAGCAAGGGTTTTTCTTTTTCTAACCGATTCAAGCCAGCATATGATCGGGAACTCCTAGCCTTGGTTTTATCTATTCAGAAGTGGAGACACTATTTGCTGGGCCGTCATTTCATTGTACAAACTGACCATTATAGCCTTAAACATCTCCTTGATCAGCGACTGTTGAACTCCACTCAACAAAGGCTTTTGATTAAGCTACTCCCATTTGATTTTACCATTGTTTACAAATCAGGAAAGACTAATGCAGCGGCTGACTCCCTTTCTCGAAAACCACAAGCTACAGAATTGATGCAAATAGTCATTCCTATGGTGGAGGACATTAATCAAATACCTCAGGCGTTGCTGGAAGATCCTGTGACAAAAATAGTAATAGAACAATTACAACGTAATCCAGATCCACTATCCAACTACAGTTTCAGCAATGGCAGACTATACTATAAATCCCGCCTAGTTATTCCAGAAGGAAGCCCTTTACGGGCTAAATTGATGGAAGAAGCGCATGCCACACCAACTGGGGGACACAACGGATACCTAAAAACTCTAAAAAGGCTTAGTGCACACATGTACTGGAAGGGCATGAAGAATGCAATAAAACGCTTCATCCAGCAATGCACAACCTGTCAACAAAATAAATATCAAACTCTGGCACCAGCAGGCCTACTCCAACCTCTTCCAATCCCTGAATGTATCTGGGAGGATATATCTCTTGATTTCATCACAGGCTTGCCCAAATCAAGAGGTTTTGATGTGATTCTGGTGGTGGTTGACCGACTTAGTAAATATGCTCATTTCCTTGCATTATCCCATCCTTACACTGCTAAGTCTGTAGCTGGAATATTCTGCCAAGAAATTGTCAGGTTGCATGGTTTGCCGAGATCCATTGTTTCAGACCGTGATTCTGTCTTCTTAAGTGCATTTTGGTAAGAACTCTTTCGTTTGAGCCAAACTCGCTTAAAAATGACTACTGCTTACCATCCTCAAACGGACGGCCAAACTGAGGTTATGAATCGTTGTTTGGAGACTTACCTGAGATGTTTTACCCATGAACAACCCAAGTTATGGAGTAGATTTCTTTGCTGGGCAGAATTCTCCTTTAATACAAGCTTTCATGCTTCTGCACAAAACACTCCTTTCAAGCTTGTATACGGAAGGGACCCCCTCCACTCCTTCCCTACGTCAAAGGAGAAACTGCGGTGGCTGAATTGGAAGAGCAGTTGGAACTGAGAGATGATATGCTCAAACTTCTACGGGAAAATTTGTTAAAAGCTCAAAATCGTATGAAGTTACATGCTGACCAACATCGCAGAGATCTTCAATTTGCTCCTAGTGATACTGTTTGGCTGCGCCTCCAACCTTACCGTCAACAGAGTTTGGCTACAAGAAGATTTGAAAAACTTTCCCCAAAGTTTTTTGGACCCTATAATGTATTACGCAAGGTGGGGGAAGTGTCTTATGAGCTAGAACTACCTTCAAACGCCAAAATCCACCCAATTTTCCATGTCTCCCTACTCCGTCCTTCTTACGGTCACCCCCTCCCACCATTCCAGCCCCATTGCCTTTATCTGCTAATATGGAGTTACTGCTGACTCCATCCAAAGTGCTGAAACACAGGTGGACCAATCACAGGACATTGGAACTACTAATCCAATGGGAAAACTGTTCTGCAGAAGATTCCTCGTGGGAGACATATGACTCCATTGTTTCCCAGTTCCCCCATTTCTGCCTTGAGGACAAGTCGTTCTTCCAAAGGGGGAGTAATGATACGTCACCTAACAGATTTAAATTGACTTATTCAAGGAAGGATATACGTGACAGCAAAAAATCAGATATGCAGTAACTGTTTTAGCATATTTCTAGTATTATCTTCGGTTAATAGATTCCAGTTGAGAAATAAGTGGGACCTCCCACTTTAACGTTAGCTTTAGTTCCTGATTTCGTGCTGATTGTTATCCTTTAGCATCATTTTTCTCTTTTCTGTAATTTGCTATATAAAGGCTCATTGGCCTCAGGAATAATACGTGATATTCTTTCAAGAGTTTTGCTCACTTTGGAGATTCTCCTTTCTGGTCTGTTAGAGAGCATTGTGAGATACTTACTGTAACATCCTGATTTTTGGGTCTAGGAGAACTGGGAGGTAGTCTGATATGGGCAGGCTGCTAAACCTATAGTCCTAGGGTAGTAATTTGATATGGGTAGACTACTTACCTGTATTTTGTAGGAATCCGAGGGATGAGCTAAATCCTTTAGGATTTAAAGATGAGTTAAGTCTTTAACCTACAGAATCGGGACAGTTCACCTAGGTTCAAAATGAGGAATGTGAGGAATATCCTAAGTCTTAATCCTAGGAATTCTGCAGGTAGCTTGATATGGGCTGGCTCCTGTGTAAGATAACCTGATATGGGCGGGTTGTCGAGCCTTTCAATTAACAATGACTCCCGAAGAGTTTAGGGGATGAGTTATTGAAAGAGAATTTCTAGACCTTAAGATGAGGGATGAGAAGATGAGGTTAAGATGTCAGAAAGAGAATGCAGGGGTATAATCGTAATTATGGGAAAGATCGGGCTGGTAGCCGATGAGTACCATATTTTGCCAGAAAATAGAGAAAATTATGCTGATCATTTCACTAAACTGTGAAATGTGCATATGGGGTCTCTATAAGTATGAAAGAATTAGAAAAGTTGCCAAGGGCAAAATGGTCATTTTTGAAAAGTGTGCGCGGGAGCGTACTTTCAGGCAAAAACAGCCCGGTCTGGATTTAATATCTGAAAATACCGGGAGATAGAGAAAAGGATTCCGGGTTGAATAACGTAGCATAGAATTTTGATTTGAGGTCCCGATTTTTCTGTAAAAATTCCCGAAGATGGGAATTTACAGTTATAATCGGTAAAGGAAAAGCAGTCCAAATAGAGATGATCGGACTGTGGCCAGAGGCCATACAGTGTTTTCAAGGCCCATAGTGACACCAGGGAAGACCCAGACCCATAATATCAGTTCAGGGGTAAGAGGGGCCGGTGTCCGGGGAAAATGTGCAAAATAACAAAAATGCCCTTATGTTATAGAATAACTGAAGAATGAGTAAAGGGTATTTTGGTCATTTGGCTAAGGTTACTCAGTCCAGACAGGGTATCTGATAGTTGACCAGGGTCAAAGAATACTCTGGTAAGATGTGAAAAGACAATAATGCCCCTAGACTCATTAAAGTAAAGAAAGAGAGACTAAGGGCATTTTGGTAATTTGCCAAGGGGTGTTTCTTGGGAATCAGGCCATCAGAGTACTTGGGTTGGATCAGAGACCCAAGATGATATTCCCAGGCCCAAAAACGTAGCCCAGCATAAATGTGAGAAAAAGAGGCATTAAAATAATGATTTAGTGACTTTTCAGTAAAGTAAAATTACTCGGTTGGCACGATAACCGAGGAGGTGATCAGACAAAGTCTTAGACTTATCTGGATAGTATTGGATGGCGTGAAAGGTGCCAACAAAATGCCACATGGCGCCAACATAGAGGAGGAAGAAAAAGTTGAGGACACGTGGCACGATCTCAGCAGTGTATTCCGGTGTAAGACTCTGGAACTATCTGGAAACTCTGAGTCAGCTGATGAGGTGTCCCAGGAGCTTGCAATTTCGCCATGTGACATATGAGGTGTCCCATGAGGTGTCTCTTGGGATAATGTCATGATGATGCAGTAAAGAAAAATAGGAAATTCTGGAAAAATCAGGGCCACAAGTGCAGAAGGCTTCAAAATTACGGAAATGCCATCCATCAAAACTATAAATACCCCCCTTGCCTTCATTATGAACGGCCAAGAGCCCTTTTAGAGAGATAAGGAAGTTCTAGAGAGAGAAAGTGAGAGAAAGAAAGAAGAAAGGAAGTTCTGGCAGAGCCGAAAGCAGTATAGAGATTCTAGAGTTCTGCTAAGCTTTTGAGGTAGTAACTAATCCTAACTTTTATGTAATGGCTTTGTGATTTGTTGTGCTATTGTTTGGTTGGATTGTTGTCTTATATGTTATGCTTGAAGCTCTATTACAATGCTATGATCATATGTTATTGAGTATGGAAGCACGCAGCATACTTATCTGTACACAATCACAAGCAAGCACTGTCACTCTGCATTACATATATTGTTATGATTATTACTACTGAGATTTCCCCGAATCTCATTCCCCATGTCTAACCCATTACAGGGAGATTATGTTGAAGTAAATTTTAAGAATTTTGAGAGATGCCGTTATGCTGCCGAATTTAAGACTGAACATCAGAATATGATAAGTACTGTGTACGTAGGTGCTGTCTAAGGAGGCTGGAAGTGAGTGGACCTAGCCGATTCATCCAGTCTTTCCTGGGTACTTACGTAGAATGGTAGTTCTCATGAGGGAATTACCGAATCAGTAAGGTACAGTTCTTTGTACAGATGAAGCCTAGCGGTTATACTGCTGAAATTCGGGCAGGAAAAGATGTAATAGAAATATGAGAATTTTGTGTATGCCTTATGGTATGACATTTTGTTATTCAATAATAAATATTGTTTGGCATGTTTAAATTGTGGATGATGAATTAAAAGAGAAATTCGCAAGTCCTGAGGTAGCAGTGTTCTGACCTCAGTTTGACCTAGTAAACGAAAGAGTTTGGCCACGAAATTTGGTGAGCCAGTTGTACACATCTGGGGCATTACGTGGATAGGTAATAAGCCTTGTTTGGATGTGTAGAATGAGATTAATCAGTTCTCAAATTAAAGATTCAGAATAAGGAACTTAAGAGTAGAAATTTTAATTTCTGGGCTTAAGTTAAGACATGGTTGAGCTAATATCACTTCCGTATGTGTACTCTGAGGGGTCTAAGGAAGGATATTTCACTTACTGTTCTCTCTAATAGAATTTCCCTTTGCATCCCGTATTTTCCTTGTTCTGCTCCTTTTCATTTCAGCCCTTACCAGTCTACAAAACTAAAAGGGACTCACAAGGTAACATTATATGAGATATTAGAATTTATTAAGAGAAATTATAGGGATTATATCGGCGAGATTATGGGAGATTATGATTATGATTGTATTATTATGTGTATCCCCTGATTTGCTCTGTTATTCTCTGGATATTACGCTCTCAGATTCTATGTTCTAGTGTATATATATGTATCAATATAGATGAAGATATATAGATGTGAATTACCAATCACTCTCATTGCTCACTGTCAGTAAACCTCCAATATGGTATCAGAGCTAGGTGTGGGATCCCAGACACCATCCTCCGCCAAAGTCAACTCCACTATGTCTGACAGTGGGCTCCATCTTTCAACCAAAGTCGCCAGCGTTAAAGGTTCCACAGTCATCATCATCCTAAAGCGCCTTATCGGTGACAATTATTTGGAGTGGGCTCAATCAATGACGCTTGCTCTTGATGGCAGAGACAGGCTCGCGTTCATTCAGGATGACCCACCGTCCATCGAAGACACTGTGACTCATCGTCAATGGAAAATAGAGAATTCTCTAGTGGCGTCGTGGTTACTCAACGCCATGGTACCAAATATTCGCCGGAGTTTTATGTTTATTCCTTCCGCAAAAGAGATCTGGCATGCTGTGAAAGAGGCGTATTGAAAGCGACCAACAACGTTCCTCATTTTTTACCTTCGCTCTCGCTTGTGGTCGATACGACAGGGGCAATAGACCATTGAATCTATACTATCTAGAGAAGAAGAATATGTGGCAAGAACTCGACCAGCTGAAGCAACATCTCTGGAGGAATGCTGATGATGCCGCGACTTATCGACGAGACCTGGAAGAAGAGAGACTCTTTGAGTTTCTCATCGGACTGCCCTCTATGTACGATGATCTGCGCAGTCGCCTTCTTGGATGAGTTCCCCTCCCGTTTGTCTCCGAGGCGTTTACAGCTCTGAGGGACGAGGAGTCCCGTCGGCAAGTTATGTCTGACTCCCTCACCCCTCGACCCGTGATGGCCACCACCGAGACTCATAATACCTCTTTTGCTTTGGCTGCTCGCATGAATGAGTCCAGGAAGGACAAGCCCACATGTGATCACTGTAGAAAATTGGGTCATATGAGGGACACTTGTTAGGACCTCTATGGGAAGCCCCCAAACTAGAAGCCTAAACAGCATAGACCCAGAGGTAATATGGCAAAAGTAAATGGTGAGTTAGGCCCAACTACAGGAAAAATTGGTCCAGTAAGCAACACATCTACTCAAAATGAATCATTAACTCAAGTGGGTACTGCTTGAAACAAAACAGTATTGTCCACATCACTAACTCCTCGTTCCAAAGATTATTATGTGAGGAAGCATGAGATCACAAGTGTCGTCAATAGTTTTCCAAAGATGCATATATCAATCTCCCTAAGTCCAATGGCTTCTTGTTTATGAACAAGTATAACCGGAGCTTGGTCCCTAGTTATTCAACTACGGTTGGAAGATGGCCAGATGAACAGTCTTTAGTGAAATGCACACAAATGCAGGCTTCAACAGATAACCTTTGTCTATCCAAATACTTTTGAGTCCCATGAGGACTAAGGGATTTCCTTTTCATGCTCTTGATAGTACAAGTATCTTCGAAAAGTATTGCGAATAAAGCCAATTCTCACATTACAAATAGTAAACTCCCAAATGGCTTCGGTACAAGCTTGAGCATAAAATTCCTGCACCACTTGAAGATTCCCCAAACTTTTTGCGCCAATGAGACGGTCTAAGTTGTGATATTATAGAAGCCATAGTGGATATTGTTTTGGAATTCTCTCTCTTGTAGAAGAGTTCTCTTCAATCTTCTCTCTTGCTTTAGAAAGTGTTTCTGAAGAGGATTTCTTTGAGAACTTTGTAGCAGATCGCTTTATAGCCATGATAGCAAGAGAAGAAACTACATGTTTGCATTTGCTAGACACATGAAATGAATATCAACTGGCCCAAAAATCTCACTAGGTCACGACTACCTGCTATAAGTTCACCTACGCCAAAATCATTGCCATTGAGCTTTTCTACTCAACACATGATCAATCCCTTGTTATTTCAAAAATGCATCCAAACCATGGATTACCTAATAGCTATGGTTCAACAGTGCTGAACAAGCACAAACATTAAACCACACAATGGAAGAAGGATGATGCTGAAAATGTAGCTAGAAAAAGCAACATACAATGGAAGCATAAAACGTAGAAGAAAACATTGAAAGTTAAATACTTTGTGTTTTACAGTATACCAGTAAATACTTTCTATCAAGTAGTATTTTGGTATATATATTTTTTGAAGTATACGGCCTGAAAATCCCAATTTTCCATAAAAAATTAATCATACAGAAGAATGGCAGGAACTCATATCCTTTTGGTTGAGGGACTTTCTCAACCTTGGTTTAAAGCAGCTTAGTGACATCACAACTTTTGGGCATTGGCATTTACGTGAGCCTGACAACTAAGAAATTGGTCCAGATCAGTCCTTGGCATGCATGCATCAATATAACTCAAATTTATTGAAGGATTAAAAGGAACTCAAAATGGTGATCAATCGTACTTTTGTAAGCTAATGACGGGATGGTAACATTCTGGTATTTTGTTATTTTCATTTGCAACTAAGCATTCAGTTTCTAACTCCCAACTAGATGATCAAAAGAGTCGATCATGCAAATAAATCATGGCATAAAATCAGAACTGTCAATCAAGTCTGGGAAAATTTTCATTTAGACATTTAAATTTGACATTTTTCCCTCTTGAAAGAAAAAGCACGTTACCTCCGATTTCAGGTTTCCATGCACGTATACATCATGTTCTGTCTTTCTTGGACCAGTATTTTATACCTTTCCACCATTATAGTTCAATCAGAATCTACATAACACAACATTATCGTAATCGAATATGCAACAGAGACAAATAAGAACCCAGAAAAGCAAATTTAATAATGAACCTGAAGCTGTGACCATCAGCAACTTTGTGTGGGCGAACAATATGCTCCCCAATTAACAGAGTACTTGGCAACCCTATAGTTACCAGCTCCCGAAATGGGTTTGAAAGAAAATGGGCATGGGATAAACAATATATAAATCCGTCAGTACTGAATTGCTTCGTCACAAGATAGAGCCGAACAATATATAACCGTTGGCGAATTTGATTTGAATCTAAGGTGCTGAATTGATTCTTCGCACGCTAAAGCCGAGAGAGATATGACGGTAGGCGAATTTGATTTGAATCACCCGTGCTGAATTGGTCCGTCGAACAATATATAGCCGTTGGTGAATTTGATTTGAATAGTCGGTGCTGAATTGATTCGTCCCACGATAGAGCCGAACAATATATAGCCGTTGGTGAATTGGATTTGTATTTCGTCGGAGCTGAATTGATTCCTCGCAAGACAGAGCCGAACAATAAAATGGACGTCTGGGATTACCATCAAATGGACGTCTCGGATGTATTTTCATTAATTATTTATTTATTTATTAGCAAAGAGTTTTCTTTTAATTATTTAAACTTTTACCAATGTTGGACTTGGATGGATTAATTTTATTTAATTAAAAAAATAAATAATTAACATTATTTAATTTTAAATTTAAATTTTAAATTTATAAGAATTAAATTAAATTTCATTAAAATAAACGTAACTTATTCCCCAAATTTTGTATAATAGGTATGAGGAAAACATGTTTAATTGAGAAGTAAAAGCATGTAAATCTAAACATTACTATACTATAAAAAACTTTAAATTGTTGGCAAAAAACATTTTAAAATTATTTTTTTATTAAAAAATTCTTGCAAAAAAAAACATATAAATACAAATGCTCCCGGCTTACCTTTGGTAATAATAAAAGGGTATAGCATTAATATAAAGTATTAAAATCAAAATAGAATGACAAAAATCATACAATATTAAATAGGCCCCATATTGAATAACCAAAGTTGTTTAGATATGCTGGCTGCTTTATGATTTGAAGACGAGAGTGGTAAATTATTCGGAACAATGGACATAAAGAGGAACCTTTTAATTTTAATATTACAATCCGAATGGTGATTAAAACAAAATAGGGCTTTTTTATATATTTTTAAAAAATAATAATAAAATCAAAAAATAAGTATGCCTATTTACATTACTTCTTTTTTTTCATCGATCGGTGTAAAGAGAAAATTAAATCAAATAATCAAGAGGAAGCAGAAGCTGCATGCAAATCCTTGAAACTCCATTTTCTTGAGCCTTGCAATTCACTTTGGACGCCCCACAACAATCACAAGAAGAAACCTCTCCTTCTCAAGGGCCAAAGCAAAACCACCTTTTCTGCATTAACATCACAAACAAATCATCATCATTGATTATTATCAATCTCACATAAAATTTACAATGATTTTAATCCAATTCATTGGTGAAGCTTTTAATATTTGAAATATTTGGAAGGCTAGTTTAGATAACAAGGGTTGAAATAGTTTCATAGCTCCGCTAATCTAACATGACCCAATCATTAAATGAAACAAAGTCAGGTCGAACCATCCCAAACATTGGGATAAACAGTGTGATGATTAAGTAGCAATATGATTTTTTTATGAGCGATTGAAGATTCAATGAAAGCATGATAATGTTAGAAAAAAGATTTTTTATAGATGAAGGTTAATTGAATGGAAGTATTAACCTTGGAATTAGAATTCGGTGAATGATTATGTTTCTTTTTATCATCTTTATGAGAATCGATTCTTCGGCTTGAGGAATGGCGGCCGGAAGCTCCACCGGTTTTCTTCTCATCTCTGGCTTTGTTGAAGATGACGGTAAATCCTTCTGCAGAAGCTGGATCATTCACATCCCATTCCCCAAATTTTGGTAAAGGCCTTCCTTGCTCTTGCTGGCACACAAATTAAACAAACACGTTCATATCAAATAATTCAAAATAACAACGATCTAAATCCAAATTCAAGAGATCGATCAATCATGCATACCGAAGCCATTGAAATGAAGGCGAAAGAGGAAAAGGATGTGAGTGGAATAACAGGAACACAAGAAATAATAAGAAGGAAAAGAAGGTGGGAATTAATATTGGCAGGTTTTTATGTGTGGATGAGAATTCTCCTAAATTAAAATGTTTTTTTGTTTTTTGCCCTTGGGATTTTTGGTTTTGGAAAAAGCTCAGAATCTGATGGATGAGATTATTGAGAGGTTTATAATCTATAAACAAGTTTTGGTTGTTTGAGGCCAACTCATTTGATCTATTTAGGGGAATCTAAGTAAATATTAGACAAAGTAGGAGCACCTTGCGTTTTTGATAAATCCCAATAACACTTCGGTTACAAAAAATAATCACATTTTTCCTTTTATGGTAAACATATAGCTTCTTGAAACATCTTATTTTTACTCCCTAAGAGTACAGATTTGGAAGTGTATTTAATCAGTGAAAAGATTACTTTGGTCCAAAAATTAACTTTTTAATTTCGTCATCGAGTACTGTTTATTATTCATTTTTTAGCTGATAGTCTAACTTTAAAAGTTATTTCTCTTAATGTATAATATCTTACTTTCTTACGCCTCAGGAATCAAACGGTAGCATTTAGAACCACTTACAAGGTCATTGAAGTAAAATAGCACAATATAAAATTTTATCTCTCTTAGGTTACTGCTAATTGTGTAAATTCTAAATAAGTAATCTGACTTTAAAAAATCATAACTAATTTTAAAAAAATCTAATTAAAGTGGTTCCACTAATTTGATCTATTTGGGGGAATCTAAGTAAATATTAGAGAAAGTAGGAGCACCTATCGTTTTTGATAACATCATCAACAAATCCCAATAACACTTTGGTTACAAAAAGTAATCACATTTTGCCTTTTATGGTAAACATATAGCTTCTTCACATTGATTCCACAACTATAAATATTTAACTACTCAAGTGAAGAAGACGGTGATATATAGGGTTTTTGTGGGGTGATATATATATAAGGTTGAGACTTGGAGATGACATTGTTTCAGTTAGAAATTAAATTGAGGAAGTGTCATCGTTGAATTCATGTTTATATTTTGGGAAAATTAATTCAAGAGTACTTATAGGTTACCTCAATTTTAAATCATGTCATTATAGTTTATTTTATTTGAATTGAGTTCTTATTGTCTGGTCGATGATTTTAATTTCTAAAATATATGAAATTTTAATTATAAAAATGTATTGGTGTTAAAAATGTAGTATTAGATAAAATGAAAGAATTCTCCATAAAGTTTAGGAATTTTTTCTAAATAAAAACGAAACTCTAAAATGCATCCGTATAATAATCATTCTAGTTTAAAATTATATATTAGCTCAATAGTTCATTTAACGTGTAGTTATTATATTTTAATGATTATATGAATTTGAAAACTATCAATATGCTTGAATAGTTGTCTCCAATTTAATAATTGTTATATTTTGAGGATTGCGAGTGTCAGCTACCCCTCCTCAACTCAACCATACCCCTTGATACTCTCAAATTTCCTTTCATCCTAAATGTTATTTTCGTATTTCTTTTAATTATTAGATTCTATATAGAATGATAAAATTTTGATATCTTATAGACAATAAATAATAATAATTCTAATTTTATATAATTTTTTAAATATTTAATACTCTTATAGACATAAAATGAGTGAAATTTCTTTTTAGTTAGAGTAGTCGCATGGTATATACCTAACAAATTTAAATTTTTAATATTATATATAGTTGCAGTCATGCGATGCTAGTTCCTTTTTGTTCTTTTTTTTATGGCACTCATTGATAAATCACTATTTTATCATATTATTTTATATATATATTAAAAAATTCATCATATTTAATGGGTAGTAATTTTGATCACTCTATACTTTAATTAACTATATGAATTAAATGATTAAAAATATCATTTTTTTATTGATTTTATTATTTCTCTTAATTAAATTTATTTGTATAAAGGTACTTTATTTTTTGTATTTTAAAACATTAAAAAAAATAAATGAATATTGGCCTACTTGCTTACATGGCTGACACATAGGATTAATGAATGGCAATTGTGAAAATTATAATATAATTAATTAATTAATTAAAGTGGAAATATTAATATCTAATTGGAGAATATCGAATTAGAAAATATGACTCCTATAATTAAATTAGTCAAATTATCTTCCAACAAGTAATATTAATACTAGCTTTCACTAATTCAAATATAATATGTGTGTGATATATTTCTACATTATATTTTTTATAGGAATTTCTACATTATCTTTTCCCAAATGTGATTCACGCCATATAGCCTCACCTTTTACCAAAAATAATATTTCAAACACTAATTTAAAATCACATTATCCTAAACTCAATTTTCCAATTTGAATTAATGCATTTTCTTCCAAATTAATCCATGAGATATTCCAATTATCTTCTTTTCCTATTTTATTTACTTTTTTTATCTCTTTTATCTCTTATCTCTTATGTTTAGATTAAATGAATTATTTTTAGGATATTGGAAGAATCAAAAACAAATTTAAAAAATATTAAAGATAAATGAATATTATCATCATCTTTTAATTTTTAATGAGTCAATCAATATAGAAACCATCCCTAATAAGGAAAACCTATAAAAAGAAGATTTTGGAGCCATTCAAGAACACCAATCATGATCTCCACTACACATCTCTCCCAACTTTTTCACAATTCCACCTCTTTTCTATTAAGTTCTTGAAGAAAGATGTAATAGCTTGAGTTGTACTATGTTCTTCATAGTTTAGGAGTTACAATTAGTTTTATTAGGGTTTGATTTGCAATTTTATGATTTCCTAGTCTAAGTTTTTGAATTTTGCTTTCTGAATATATTTATTTAGTTTTGAAGAAATTTGTGATCAAACTATTATGATCTATTTATTAATTATAATTCAATTGTTCTTCGTTTGTGTCTTTCATTCCTCATATGATTCAGTGTATGTTCATGTTTTATGTTTTTAATTGATTTGCACGTTGATTTCATATTGTGAATAAATCTTCTTTTAGATTTCTTAATAAAGGATAGGTTATAATTGATAATTGCAATTGCAAGTTAAGTGGTTGTTAATAATTATTTATGAAGTAATTATTTTCTATGTTATTAGATTTAATTATTACATAAATAATTAGACTTAGGAATTATCCTAAGTTTTGCTTTGACTTAGTTATTATTTCTATTATAACTCTTATAACTTTTTGAACGATGATCCTCACGTATCAATCCTTACAAACTTTTTAAGATTGGTAATATCTTTCTATTCTTTTGCTTTAATTTTGTTTTCTTTTGCAATCAATTTAATAAGTTCCTTCTACCCCTCTTTTTACGCTCATTTTTGTTTAATCTAAAGTTAAGCAACACATTAACTCTATATTGAGATACAACCTAAATTGATCCCTATACTATATAAGATTAATTTAGTAATTAATTTAAATATTAACGACATGTGATGTCAAATTTTGGCACCATTGCCTGGGAGAATAGTGGTGAGTATTTTTGCTTATCACACGAGCAACTCGAGTTCAAGCCCTAGCAATGGCATCAAAATTTCATACCATGATCAACTTAAGTCGTATTTGTGTCAATGTGTGGCTTGAGTGTAGATAAATATGCATTAAATCATAAGAGGAACGAAAGATATAAATGAAGAACAATTGAATTATAATTAATAAATGTATCACAACAGTTTGATCATAAAATGGGTCTGGTTTAAAATTTTGTCAATTGAACTATACTTTTAAAATTTTGTAATATCCAGTTTAATTTAAAATAGATATGTTCGATCCATTTTAACATTTTTCAATTCCTTTATCTACAAGTCGCAATCAATAATCTCAGTCGAATCTCATTTTGATCTTTAAAATATTTTGAGCCCCATGATAGAATCAATAATCTCATTAATTAATTTTATGATATTTCACATTTCTAATAATAATTATTATTTATAATAATAATAAATCACTTTGATCTTTAAAAGATTTTGAATCTATAATAATAATTAATCAGTAATTTCATTAACTATTAACTAATTCTATGATATTTCTAACCATAATGATGATGATTCATAATAACCATATATATATATATATTAAAAAAACATTTTTCATGATTTTTTAACTTCATGTGAGTTCTATCATAATTTTTCAACTTCATCTGAGTTCTAGGCAATTCAATATGTTAAATTCGAGTCAATATTTTCTAAAAGAATAACTAATTTTATTATATATATGTTTAGCTAATTATTGCTAAATAGATTTCCCATATCTTTAGAGATGGCAATACAATGTAATGTAATGTTTAATGCTATTAATATGTTTGATATATTAGGAAAATAAGAGATTTCTCCTCTGTGCTTTGCATAGGGAGCAATTGATTAATTATTTATAATTATTATGAATTATTATTATGCTTATAAATTTAAAGTATCATAAAATTAGTTAATGAGATTATTGATTAATTACTATTATAGGCCTCAAAATCTTTTAAAGATCAAAGTTGTGAGGGAGTAGAAAAACCCATGTTATTATTGTTAGAAATTTAAAATATCATAAAATCAATTAATATAATTACTTACTACTATGGTTTTAAAGATCAAGTGAGATTATTGATTGAGATTATTGATTGTAGCTTTTAGACAAAGTAATTGAAAGTATTGAGTCAAGTCAACCTATACCCATTTGTTATTTTATATTTAATCAAACAAAAATAACAAGTAAAAGTCTATAATGTCCTTCAATCAAAAAAGAAAAATTTTACTTTTGATATTTATTGGGGGGCGGGGGCTGAGGTGGCGGCGGCAGTAGATGTAAGGAGACGATTTAAACAAAAACAAATGAGATTGAAGGATAAAATATGACATTTTTAAATATACAATAAATAGGAATGAGGATTACCAAAATTTATTAATCCTCATTACCATGGTAAACCTTATTATCAAACTGTGAGAAATATCTAATTTTTTTCAAAATGAAATAAATATGTTCATAAAGCAAATTCAAAATCTAGACTTGGAAAGCATAAGATTATAAAATAAAAAGATCAAACCCTAATAAAACTAATTACAACTCCTAAACTATGAAAAACATGAAACTCAAATCATTATATATTTCCTCAAGAGCTAGAAGGAAAATGGTGGAATTGGGGTAAAGATAGGAGCAATGTGTAGTGGAGATGGTGATTGGTGATTGGTGATTGGTGATTATGTCTTTGGCCCCTCTTCGATGTGCTAGATAGGATAATGATCTTCAACTTGAATTCGAATCCAATCTCTTCTTTGCCTTTGAATTTCGCAACAGATCTTCTTCAATATCCTCTTGAATTTATCTTTATAGATTATCCCTAAAATTACATATATATATATATATATATATATATGCACACACACACATATATATACATACTCATTCTATTTTCTATTTTTGTTCAAAATTGTTTTATAAAACTGTTTTTAAAAACAAGTTTTGAAAAAAAAAACTTGTTTGGTGTTATAAATATAATTATGATCCCATAATATCTCCCATTATCCCCATATTATCTCCTAGTTTCTAATAATTTGTTATTTTATATTTGTTTAAAATTGTTTAAGCCTTGCCTAGAATAGAAATAGAGGCTTATATCATATGTTGTAACCTGCTGAAAAGTGAATAAAAATATTTCTCTCTGACAAAATTGTATTTGAAGACAACAAATAATATAAAAATTTATTTGAAATAATTGTTTTTAAAATTAACTTTAAGAATTAAAAGAATGTGAGAGATAGAGGTGGTAATGCGGGCCAACCCGCCGGATACGGGTTGGCCCGCCGCGGGTTGATATAAAAGCGGGCCGATTTTAACCGGCCCGCTTTCAGGCGGGTTGGGATTATCCCAACCCGAGCCCGCCATGGCGGGTTGGCGGGTTAGCCCGCCAACCCGCCAACTTTTTTTTTTATTTTTTTTTATTTTTTTCATAATTTTTTTAATATATATGCCTACTTTTTTAAAAAAAAATTATATATTTTAATATTAATTAGATTCAAATCATGTTTGAAGTTGTCAAAATATTTATTTAGTTAACTTTGTCACCATTCATAGATAAATTTATCACAAAGAAAATAATAATAAAATAAAATAAATATATATATATAAAGAAATGACTCAATGAGATAAAGTTAATATAAATTAAGTGTAATGTCCCTTGTTTGGCTAAAATTCTCAAATTAGTAAAGTATAAATATGGAATATAAATAATAAAAAAAAAGTAAAAAAAACAAAAAAAAACGGGCTAACCCGCCAACCCGGCGGGTTAGCCCACCGCGGGTGCGGGCTTGGCGGGTGCGGGTCAAAAAGACCCGCATCTAAATGGGTTGCAAATTTTGCAACCCAACCCGCCATTTTTTGGCGGGTTGGCGGGTTGGGCCTGCGGGCCCAACCCAAATTCCCACCCCTAGTGAGAGATATATTAAAAAGTGCAGTGACGACGAACGAAGAGTTGAGGGATTGAGAAATAATGTAGACGAGTGAAAAATAATTATTTTTACTATCAACTTAAACAATAATTGTTGGTGGTGGCAGCAGCAATCATCGGCAGTGGTGATCGCCAAGGGCACCGGTCGTTGATGGCAAAGTTAGGGGTGAGGGCAACATATGACAGTAAGAAGTTATTTTTCAATAGTGAGTCACTTCTCCCAAACAAAAGATAAAAAATGTAAAAAAAAAAAACAGAAAATAATTTTATAAAACATCTAACACTTGTTTTGAGTTTTCTATTTTTAAAAACATATTTCAATTTTTTTTTGAAAAACAGTTTAGTAAAAATAAGTTGCTAAATAAGTTTTTTGTTTTTAAAAAAATAAAAAATAGGAACAAACAGGCCCATAATATCCGCAAAAACAAAACTATTTCAATTAATGATCCAATACATTCATAAACACAAAGATCTGATAACATGCACAGAAAACGAACTACAAAAGATCCTACATAAGTATAGATAAAAGATAAGATGGTATCATCTTCTATCATGAATTAAACTAATCTAGAAAAAATATCCCCAGACATTGGAAATTGCATTCTTTGAACTCCTAAAATGCCAATGCAGAGAACAAAACTGGATACTGACTATACAAGAATACAAACAAATTAGGATCTTCTGAAGAATCCATGTTTCATAGCATATACAATATGCAAATGAGAATTGAAATGGCACTGATGAATTAGCAAAGAAAGGAAGACATGACAACTGTGAGTTAGGTATCTAGTGTTGCACTGTTCAGATGGATGATGACGTTGTGGACGAATCCCTCTACAAGATCGTTCCCATTGGCCATAAATGCAAGATGAGCAAATAACCAATAACTCCTAACCTTGCTCTAGGACGACTCATGAGAGCCGGCCACCAGATACCCTGCAAAAACTAGTTAATTATGGGAAAGTACTGCATAGTTTTATGTGCTACTTGAGGTTTTACATATGCTTCCTAAGTTTCACCACTCATGAATTTAGAAAATCATCTACATTTCATAAGACAGGCATCTGAACCTGCACTTACCAGATTCCATCCAAACGATCTGCAATTAACTTTCCTCGTTTGGGTAAAAATCCAGTTTTGACTCGAATTGATGTCCTGTACAACAATCTAGAGTTAAGTCTTCCAATTTTTGTTGTAATATATGAAGCATTTGGATTAATTGAAAACTCATAATTACCTTTATCATCAATATCAGATTTATTGATTGAACTGTTGGATTCTGAATCAATATCAAGTGCAAGATGGTCTGTAGACCCTTTTCGCATATTTAACATATGAGCAGCTTGTGGAACAGAAGATGTTTCTTTCTTTGCAAGTGATTCCTGTGTAAGGAAACAAAATCTTTACAAATACAGTTTCTCGGATTAACTTCTTCCAAACCACCTATAATATATGGGGTGTCAATTCAAATACTGATACATGAGATGAAAGTCTATCAACAACTAGTCCAAAGACGAAATCTATGCATATTCAAACAACATAGAAACCGATTTAGTATAGAAGATAATTGGACGAAAACTTCAAGTAATGTGAGTTTAATTAAATATCCTTTCTGCTTTGTCTAATGTATAAGAGCTTTTCATAGGTATGATGGTAAGAACTTAGGGTTTTATGCAATAGGGCTCAAATGCAATGAAAAAAATCTTTTCATATGTAACATCAGGCGTTGAATTGCTTCTCAAAACTTCTTGGTTTAACTCCAGTTATGAAAACCTTACTATTTGAGAATGGACTCTGTTAACATGCTTATGAAGCATAAATAAATTTTAAACATTAATTGCATCAACAAAGAATATTATGTTTAAAAAAAATACTAAAATAGATAAAACCCCTCTAAACTTTAGGTAAGTTGTACATAATTTTCCTAACCTTTAAAATTTTAAATTAAGTACCACAATGTTTCATATTTTGATTATCAAGACCCTGCCGTTAATATTTCTATTAAAGTTAATGGTTTTTACCATGTCATAATTTTTATATTTTTTATTATATATCACTTCATTTAAAACATAATATTTGGCACTTATATAATTTTAATTTTTTAAAATACATAAAATCAAATACTTAAATATAAAATATTTAAATAACACTTGATATTTGACATGTAATTTAAAGTATTTTTTAAATATTTAAAAAATATAAAATACTTAAAAAAAGTATTTAAAATATTTATTTGACCATGTTTAAATAAAAAATATAAACTATTAATTACATGTAAATTGCCAAGTATTTTTTTAAATGACATGGTATACAATAAAAAATATAAAAATTATGATATGGCAAAAATTGTTAATTTAAATGACAAAAATTTGTTAACCAAAATATAAATTATTAGAATATTTTAATTTAAATTTTAAAAGGTTTGGAAAATTATGTGTAATTGACACAAAATTCATACGGTTTTGTGTAGTTAAGCCTTGAAAAAATAACGTTAACCACCTCTTCGACTTCAGATATCTCATATACGGCTGGTAATGAGTCTACTTCAAATATTCTCCTCTCTTGATGAAATTCTGGCTGAGAAGTCGTATTTTGAATTGAATGTTCAAGTAACTTGACCTTGGTTGTCAATTCATCAATGACCTTCTGGCTATCAAGCAACTTAATACTCAGTTCTTGGTTTCTAGATTTTGATTTTTCAGATTCTAGAAGAATAGTCATGACCTGCTTTTCTAGTACTGTTATTAGTCCCTTCACACCTGCAGAGTTTTTGTCTCCATTCCAATCACTGGCTCCCAACATAACTAGTATTTTCTCCATAGAAAAGGTAATCCAGACTCATCATTCTTCCCATTTTCGGAATCTTCCCAATTTCTGTTAAGTTGGTTGACTTCCTCCTTCAGACTCTTAACTTCAAGAACCTTGTTGTCAAGGGTTAATTGCAGCTCTTCTTTGTCATGAGACAAAGAGTTCACGTGTTGCTGCAACCTAGTAACAAAATCAATGATGTGAAAACACTTCTTTACCGTGGTTGAAGTATGGGGCTCCATATCTGCTTCTCCTGACTCCATGACAGGTATTTCAATCTTATCTATCTTGTCGGAAAGTGCTCTAACCTCAGATGCGGAAAGCAGTGATCTCTCTTTCTCTGGCAAAAGAAACCATATCATATACAGGTTATGAATAAAAAAACGATATTAAAGTCAAGAAAGATCCCAACATTTACCTTGTTCTTTTGTTGATCTAGTACTGTACAATGATGAAATTCTGCCTCTTCTTCTTTTAAATTTTCCTGTAAGGCATGATAATCCTCTTGATCATTTCTAAGCTCTCTGCATGAACTTTGTAGCGTTTGTATATCAGACTCTAGTTGTACATATCTATTTTGATTATGGTCTCTTTGTTTAAAGAACATTTCCAAATCAACTCTTGTTTTATTCTACTTGCTTTGCAGATCTTCTACTGTTGCATATACCTCCTTGCTTCTAAGTTCAAGTTGTTTGATAAAAGTTTGAGTTTTTCAAGTAGCATCTATCAACTTTTGTGCTGTTTCCATATATTTATTATTCTGCTGACTGTTTGCTTGTCCACCGGTTTCATTGTTAATTTTTTCGGCCACAAAGTTAGGGTCTGATTCCATAACACGCCTTTTGATTTCTATTTGAAGTTCTCTGGTTGAATCAGTGCACGCAGACAGCAAAAATGTGACATCATTCTCTAAAGTGGCAATAGTTTTTTCCTGCTTTTCTCTTAATATTTCCATGGAATTTTCTTTTCCTTTCGGAGTTTCCATATCAGTCTTTAGTTCTTGTAGTTTTGCCAAAAGAAGAGAGATTAACTCGTCAAAACAAGCAGAGAAGTCATCAAACTTATCAACCATGAGTTTGTTTCTCAACTGAAACCCTTTTACCGTTCCTCCAAATAACGAAATTGTACCATCAATATCAGCATCATTTTTCTCACTGTTGTCTGATTTGACATCAAACTTTTGAAGGTCATTGGACAAATCTATTCATTGGACAAATCTATTCTCACAAGCAAATCTTCCTGGGATAAAAAATGACATACACTTAATAATAAGCAAGCTGTTGGAGGAAATATAAAATAAAATGAAGAAAATAATTTTTTAATGGTGAAGGCAGTTAATTTGAAATAACACAAGTGCCTCTAGAGACATTTATGTGTAAGTCAAAAGATTATCACTTGAGAGAAACAAGAAGAAATAATAGGGAAAACAAGAAAGTCACCATTACCTCTAGAGTAAGGTGTCTTCTAGTTTCCACGCCAGTCATGTCATATATATGGTCCCTTATATTTGTCAAGAAGCAGATCCATGGTCTTCAGGCTCTCAAATTTCTTCTCTAGACTTTGTTTCATTCTAGGAAATAGAGTATCCTCTTTTATAAGCTGTAAGTTTCTGTAATGGAACAACTGTTTTGCTTTTCATTCATGGTCTATACACAGTTATATACATGAATGTCTGAAATCAAGGCTTTAATGTGGAGCCTGATATTCAGGGAATAGATTAGGTAATAATGAATGATAAAATCAAATCAGTATGATTCTAATCCCTACAAATCCTCTCTCTCCCTACAATTCCAGCATATCTACACTCCCCCTCAAGTTGAACCATAGAAATTATACATGTTCAACTTACCAATAAGATATTCAAATTTTTCCCTGCCTAGTGCCTTTATGAGAACATTTGTTGTTTGTTCTTTCGAAGGGATATATTTGAGTTGAATAATTCCTGTGTCAATCTTTTCCCTTATAAAGTTCTTATCAATCTCTACATGCTTCATCCGGTCATGTTGAACTGGATTGTGAGATATATTTATGGCAGCCATATTATCATAATGAAGTATAACAGGCAAGTTTGAAGGCAATTTCAATTCATCGAGTATCCGCTTTACCCAGATTCCTTCGCAAACTCCAAGTGCTATGGCTCTGAACTCAGCTTCAGCACTACTTTGAGCTATGACATTTTGTTTCTTGCTTCGCCAAGTAACTAAATTTCCCCACACAAAAGTGAAGTATCCAGAGGTTGATTTTCTGTCTTCCTGATTGCCCGCCCAATCAGCATCAGTAAATATCTCTACAGACCTTTGTTCTGACTTTCTGAATAGAAGACCACGTCCTGGTGATCCTTTCAGATATCTGAGAATTCTGTAAACCTCATTCAGATCTTCTGCTTTGGACTATGCAAATACTGACTCACTGTACTGACAGCGAAAGCAATGTCTGGTCGTGTATGTGATAAGTAAATTAATTTTCCTACCATGCGTTGATATCTTCTTAGGTCTACTTCCTTGCCCAGATCTTCATCATTGCTAACCTTTTCAATCCTTATTGGAATGTCACTAGGTCTACATCCTAACATGCCTGTCTCCTTTAGAAGCTCCAGAATGTACTTTCTCTGTGAGATTTATATCCCTCTTTTTGATCTGGCCACTTCCATTCCAATGAAATATTTCATCTGTCCTAGATCCTTGACCTAAAAATCTTGGCTCAATGATCTCTTATATGCTCAATTTCAACTGAGTCATCACCTGTGAGAACAATATCATCCATATAAACTGCTAGTACGACTATGTTCCCTTCTAGGTGTCTGAAGAATAGAGTATGATCAGCCTGTCCTTGTGTATACCCTTGTGTCTTTAAAACATGAGTGAACCTGTCAAACTATACTCGAGGAGATTGTTTCAGTCCATATAGGGATTTCTTGAGTCTACAGACTTGATTTGCCTTTTCACTTAGGAACCCTGGAGGTAGCTTCATATATACTTCTTCCTTCAATTCACCATTCAAAAATGCATTTTTTATATCCAGTTGATGTAGCGGCCAGTCTAGGTTGGTACCCAAGGACAACAGAATTATGATAGTGTTAAGTTTTGCTACTGGGGCAAATATCTCTGTATAGTCCATACCATATACCTGTGAGAAACCCTTCGCAACTAGGCGTGCCTTATACTTGTCTAATGTTCCGTCAGTAGTGTATTTTAGAGTGAAGACACATTTATGGCCTACTGGTTTCTTTCCTTTTGGTAGATCCACAATCTCCCAAGTGTCATTTACTTCTAGTGCTTTCATTTCTTCCATGACAGCTTGTTTCCAATGGGGTTTAGCAAGCACTTCATGTATATTGTTGGGGATCTCAACTTGGTTCAAATGAGAGACAAAAGTACAGTAATGCGAGGCAAGGGACTTATACGAGACAAATCTCTCAATAAGATGTTGAGTGCAAGATCTGAGTTGTTTACGCAAGGCAATGGGTAGTTCAAGATTATCATGAGTGAGTAAATCCTCCCTTGCTTCTTCTGGATCTATTTTTGGTTCAGATTCATGAGTTACATCATTTGTTTGAGGAGCCCCACCTGTCATGTGGCGACGTGTATAGGTTTTACCCCATCTATTGGTATCCCCCTTAAGCTAGTATTATTTTCTAGGCTTTTAGGTATGAGTTATGGGTCAGTCAGGGTGACAATTTCAAGGTCATATTTTTGAAGGTCAGATTTGGTGGATGGTTCAGTTCCAGGTTGTGAAGTCTGAGATTCTCTCCAGCTCTCCCCTGAATTAAAGACTGAGGATAGAATGGAAGAGTTTCATGGAAGGTGGTGTCACAAGTGATGTAGAGACGTCGGGATATGGGATCATAATATTTGTACCCCTTCTGTGTGCCTGCATGGCCCAAGAAAATGCGTTGGGTGGCTTTTGGTTCAAGTTTGGTAGTTTGATGGAGGTGAACGTAGGTAGTGCAACCAAAGACTCTGAGAGGAAGAGTGTTGTCCAGATATGGAAGATTATAATAGGACTGTAGAACTTGTAATGGAGTGCGGAAGGATAGTGGTTTTTTAGGCATTCGGTTGATAAGAAATGTAGCTTGAAGGATGGCATCACCCCAATAAAAGGAAGGGACATTGCTACCAAATAGCATGGCTCTAGCTGTTTCTAAAAGGTGACGGTTCTTTCTTTCAGCGATGCCATTTTGTTGGGGACTATGACGACAAGAGCTTCGATGAATGATGCCATGATCAGTTAGAAAAGTGGATAAGGTCTGATTAAAATATTCAGTTCCATTATCAGTCTGAAGGACCTGAATGTTAGTTTGAAACTGGGTTTGAACCATGTGATAGAACCTAATGAAGGTTTGTGGAACTTGAGTTTTATCATTTAGGAGAAAAGTCCAGCTAACATGGGTATGGTTGTCAATGAATGTTATGAACCATTTTGAGTGAGTGCGATTTGGAACACGAGATGGCCCCCACAAGTCACTGTGAACAAGTGAAAAAGGTTTAGAAGGACGGTAAGATAAACTGGGAAAAGAAGTATGATGGTGTTTAGCAAGTTCACATGAGTCACAATGAAATTTGAAATTGTTCTTATTATTGCAAACGGAGGGAATCATAGTAGTCATATAATGAAAATTTGGGTGTCCTAGTCACTGATGCCATAGCTCTAGATCACTAGTTTTAGATAGAGATATTGCCTTACAAAAGCTGGGGGTTTTGGTAGCACAATCATCTAGGTAATACAGCCCCTCAAACTCCTTAGCAATACCAATCATTGTTCCCATAATCAGATCTTGAAAAATACAGTGAGTAGCAAAGAATTTAGCTTGACAGCGTTTATCACGAGCTAGTTGACTAACAGACAGTAAGTTGCACTTTAAGTTTGGAACATGTAGAACAGAGTTCAAGGTTAAAGATTTAGTGACTTTGATGTTCCCTAGACCAACAACCATGGAGGTTAAAGCATCAGCAATTTTAACTGTAAGTTGTCTTAGTAGGAGTATATGTAGTAAATAATGTGACATCATCTGTTATATGGTCAGATGCACCTAAGTCAACTATCCAAACGGGTCCAGAAGTCATACCTTTGATAGTGGTTAGGGCTTTAGAATTGTTACCTCGTTGAACCATACTAGTAATGGGCTACTTACTTTCTAATGCAGCAAGCCTTTCCAGAATTAAATTTAGTTGATCAGGAACAAGAAAGGAGGGTGCTTCATCTGATTTAGTGACATCAGCAACATATCCCTTGGGCTTACCCTTTTTGGGCTTCCAATCAGCTGGCTTTCCATGAATGTCCCAACATGTTTCCCTTGTATGGCCTACTTTTTTACAATGATCACAAGTAGGCTGAGTCATATTCTGTTGGGCCATGGTCCGAGCAGCAAGTCCAAAAGCCTCAACTGGATTCATCTAAGAGAGGTTTAAAGGGTTCAGCGACTGGTTCGAAGAGTTCGGCGATGTTTCTGCAACGCGAAGCATGACTCTCCTACGCGACTCCTTATACCTTAGAATTACGAAAGCATCGCGGACTAATGAAAGCGGTTCACAGGCAAGTATCCGACCCCTCATGTCGTCATAGATGGGATTGAGTCTCGTGAGTAGCTTGAAGAGACGTTCCTCCTCCAGTTCTTTCTTGCTTTCGGTAGCATCGTCGGCACACTTCCAGACACGATCCTTGAGTTGATCGAGTTCCTGCCAAAGCGCCATTTTCTCCAACCAATAATCATTCAACGACTGCATCCCCTGCTTCGTCTACCATAACTGAGAGCGTACGTCGAAGATCACCGAAGCATTTGCCTTGTTACCGTAGGAATCTCTGACCGCGTCCTAGATAGCTTTTGCCGAAGGGAGAAACATGTAGCTCTTCTTAATTCCTAGAGCCATCGCGTTGATAAGCCACGATGAAACCAAGGAATTGTCAGACTTCCATCGCCTCTCCATTTGAGCATCGCCGAAGGTCGGTACGTCTCTGGTAATGTAGTCGAGTTTATCTCGACCATCAATGGCCAGTTTCATTGACTGTGCCCATTCCATGTAGTTGTCTCCGGTGAGCTTTTCTGACACGAGCAGCACCGTCGACCCTTCAATAGTGACAGTCTTCGAGGACCCATACTTGGAAACTCCCTCTGTCCGACCGTGTGATTCCATTGATACAGGCAAGGATTCTTATCGTTCCTCTGATACCATGTAAGTTTCTGTAATGGAATAATTGTTATGCTTTTCATTCATGGTCTATACACGGTTATATACATGAATGTCTAAAATCAAGGCTTTAATGTGGAGCCTGATATTCAGGGAATATATTAAGTAATAATGAATGATAAAATCAAATCAGTATGATTCTAATCCCTTCAAATCCTCTCTCTCCCTACAATTCCGGCATATCTACATAAGCACTTGTAAATCACTGAGGAATCCAATGAGCTCAACAGACTCATTTTGAAAGCTGTGTCTCTTGCCAGCGAACTCCTCAAGGCATGAATTTAACTTGAGTTTGAGTGATGATATCTCCTCTTTAGAAATTTTACCTGCATCTTCAAGGATAGAAATATCATCTTGTGCCTTCAATAATGCATTGTTCAAAGATTTTATAGTTTCAGTTGAATCCTTCAATTTGTGAGCATGATGATCAGCTTCATCTTGCGATTTTCTCAACTCATTTTCCATATTGGTCTTGATAATTTGATCATTGTTACATTTTTTGTTCAACATAATAACTTTGCTCTTAACCTCAGACAATGCATTTTCTATATCCTCTATATTTTTCCTGCTAGTTTACTTATTTGTTCCTGCTAGGGGTGTTCATGGGCAGGACTGGGCAGGGTAACCCCCTGCCCGGTGCCCTGCCCAAAAAAAGCATGGGCTACATTTTGCAGCCCGATGCCAAAAGCCCTAACCATTTTGAGCTGGGTATGGGTGGGCTGGGCGTGGGCGGGCTGGGCATGCCCAAGTTGTGATGCCATGCTCATGTTATGGAAAAAAATCTGCAATTATAAACTTCTAAAATAATATCATATTCATATGTCTTCAAGAGTTAAATAATATCTATAATCCACTAAAAATAAAATAATAAAAAGATAATAATTAAAGTCTTAAAATTTATTACATATAAAATAAAGTCTTGAAGTCTAAGTAGTTTATAATTATAACTTTACATCAATTTTCCAAATGTTGACAAGAATGAAGTATCTAAAAAAATAAAATAAATAATTATAATTTGTAATGTAATCATATTATGATTAGTAAAGTTAAAAAAATTAATATAGTTATAAATATTAAAAGATGTAACTTACGTACTCAACTAGTTATATTTCTAAAATGATCATTTAGTCACCAGTAACTATCATATTCTCCATTTCAAGTGTAGCATCTAGGGAGAAAAGTAAAATAATAAAAAAGGGGTGCTCATGGGCAGGGCAGGGCAGGGCAACCTCCCTGTCGGGTGCCTAGCCCGAAAAAAGCATGGGCTGCATTTTACAGCCCGATGCCCAGCCCTGCCCTATATTTATCGGGCTGGGCAAGGCTTTTTTTTCACGGGCTCGGGTGGGCATATCGGGCCGCGGGTTTTATGAACACCCCTAGCTCCTGCTCTTTTTATTGGTGAGAACATGAATATCTTTTCTGCCTATAATAGTGTATCTTGAAGTGATATCGCACTCATGCAAACCTCAGCAGCTTCTTCTTTCATTTTCTGTAATTCCTCTTGAATGTTCATTTTCTCAACTTCTAATTCCCTCTTTTCTTCAACAAATTGATAAATTCTATTCTCTGAAGAAGATAATGTTGTTCCATGGGTTTTACGGTTTCCTGGGCTTCAGCTAATATTCTTTCAGAAACACTGGCTTCCTCATTTACTAGTTGCAACTCTTTCTCTGTCAGTAATTTGGCATTCATGCACTCGCTGACATAACCAGAAAGCCACTTCACCTTCTGCTCAGGTTCTTCAAACACTAAACCAACTGGAAGAACTATACCATCAGTTGACTCTGTCAGTCTCTGTAACATGCTATTTCTCTCCAACTAAAACTGCTCAAATTGATTCCTTTCATTTTCCACTGACAGAAGATCAGCCCTCAGTTTCGGAATGCTTTCCAACTCTTGGGGCAATCTATTAATTTGGTCCCTGTAATGAGAAACCACAGATTCTTGATTTTGCATATGAAGCTTTAACTGCTCAATCTCCAAGTTCTTTTCATTCAGAAAACATTTTAGATTATCCCTTTCTTGAACTAACCCTTTGCCCTTCTTAAATGCTATGGATAATTTATCCCTAAGCACAGCTGACTTCTCATCAGATCGTTCATAATCTTTTTGTAGAGAGCCCTTCTCTTCTTTTAATCTTAAAATTTCCTCACATGCCACTTTCAACTCATTTGATAGCTTATTCATCTCAGATCTAATTAGATCCCCTCATTTAGTATATCCTCATAGAGCGTCAATTCACTATCTTTAATATACAAGAGACTTCTAATTCCTTCAAACATTTTCTAGGAAGGACCCCTTTGTTCTTTTATCATTTGGTAGCAGATGATCACAAATGTATCAGAAGAAAATAGATCAATATTGTTGTCTTCCATGTTAAGGCCGGAGACTTCAACTAATGTTTTCACAATATAATCCTTCTCTTGTGAAATTTGATGACTCTTCTGAACAATCTCTTTATATTTGTACCTCAAATTAGTCAATTCAAATTGAAGGTAATCTTTTTCCTGTAATCCAATCAAAAGTGACATACTTAAGTGGTCAATACAGTCTTCGGCTGATTCCTTAATCATAGAAATTTCTTCACGTAAAACATTCATAAAATCCCTTGCGCTTTGGAAAAAGCCACTAATCCAATTTACTTGAGATTCCAAATTTGATGATGAGACAGATTCTGGCATGTCTATCAAAGATAAAGCTGTTGGAAATTGTGCCCTAGGGGCCAACATTGTCTTATAAACATTATTATTTTATGCATTTCTTAATTATATTATCACATTATTTGCATGTTTACTGTGATGATCATCCTTGGATAACTCATGATCTTATCCTAAATATCCCTGGTCAGTCATCTATGCGGGAGCAGAGATGAAATAAGACCAGTATGACTTTGAAGATATATAGAGATATAAATCAAAGTCATAGACACATGTAAGTGCACAGGGTGTTGGACCGACCCGCTATGAGAGAGCTGCATGGGTTAAGTCATAAGCTTCTCTCATATACAAACTATGTCACTAGGCCCTTTGACCTGAGATCATCATGGATTTCTATATGACAAACGCTCAGCTTTGACCTAGTCAAAAGTTACTTTTGACCGAGTGATCATAAAGGCTATGTTCGGGCTTAGTGGTTTTTCATGCGAAGGAATGTGAATGGTCAAGATGGAATTTGTCCCTCACATTCGTAGAGAGATATTACTGGGCCCCTGGATGAGTGAGTCTGAGAAATGTATGGCCATACTGTAATGGAAATGTAGTTCTATTTCTATAGTTAGACTACTCAGGGATCGAGAAAGTAACGGTCAGGAACAGGAGGATGACGTTCTCCATGCCTCATCCATGACCGAAATATCGTGTGATAAAAGGGACGTGATATGGTTGTATGAAAGGTAACATCGTTCATCGATCCTCATATGATTTGGGTAGTCGTAATGTCTTGCTAGAGACCGCTTATAACTTGTGGGTCAGTATAGTAACTGGCCCACTGCCAACTTCATATGGGCCTACAGGGTCGCACACAAAATAGCCCCCAACACGAGCTATGATGTCCAGGTTCATTGAATCTAAGACATATATTGATTCAATGAATAATCTAGGGTGGATTTATATATTTTATATATATATAAATTTGTGTATATATATTATATATAATATAAGAGATATTTGCAAGATTTATTTTATAAGGATAAATTAAATCTCTATCACATTTGAATTTGAAATTTAAATTGATAAGATATCTCAAATTTGATTTATGAGAATAAATCAAATATAATTCCGTCTTATCTTTATTTTAAATTAAATAAATAGGTGAATTAAATCTGTGAGACAGATTTAATAAAAATCATATTTATTTAATTAGTTTCTTATCAAATTATGCAATATATAATATTATATTGTATTAATTTCAGAATTAATATAAGATTAATTCTGAAACCCAGCCTAATTAAAAGCCCGATAGCATCCTATATATTTGACATTAGTGGCTAGGGTTCTATACAAAAAATAAGAGAAAAAGGGAAAGGAGAGTGCAAAAGGTTTGCAGATAAGAAACTGTTGAAATAGAGACGGTGAGGACGGATTCTTGAGAAAGCCCTAGAGGGACAAGAGGCGCTAGCACGTCGTTCGTGATTGGAATGCTATTCGTGTGGATACCGGTATAGGAAGCCAATCTGAGTTATCGACTTCTTGCGATCGAGAAAAGAGCAACAGGTACGACGAAGTCGCGACCAGTTGACACATAGGTCGCGACTAAATTGTCATCTAAACGTCAGAAATCCGAAAAGAGACTACAGGTCGCGACTAGAAGCAGAGGAAGTCGCGACTGACAAGTCCAGAGGCTACAGGTCGTGACTAGTAGCAGAGGAAGTCGCGACTGAAAACTCCAGAGATGACAGGTCGTGACTAGAAGCTGAGTAGGTCGCGACTGAAAACTCCAGAGGCGACAGGTCGTAACTAGAAACTGAGGAGGTCGCGACTGAAAACTCCAGAGGCGAAGAGTCGCGACTAGTGGATACTGAGGTCGCGACTGCAGCTCGAATACCGAAGGTAACACTTCTTTCTCCTTGACTTAAACACATTCGGTAGATCCTGGCAGGGAATGGAAAAATTTTAAAGTTAATTTCCGCTGCGTGTCTTCCAATTCCCTTCAAAAGCACCCTTCAATTTTTTGAACTCTAGGAATGCATCTTGAAGCATATTTCTGGCATTCACAAGCCATCTTAATATCTCCTGCACATCCGACAATTCAGGTTTATCAGGTTCAGTTTCAGACAAGATTTCTTTTACTTGTTCAAAAAATGTAGTACTTTGTTCTAAGAAATTCTTCAGGGATGCAATCATATGTTCACTTCGGACCAGCTCCTCTTTTGTAATTTCACCAGCTTCTAGCACAGCTGACTTCTCCTGCAACTCCATCAAACAGGCCTCAAGCTCATTGGATTTAGCAGCAAGGGACTGCTTTAATGTGTCACACTGTTGTATCAATGCCTTTCCTTTTCCCACTGCCTTACTAAGCTTTTCTTTGGTATTGGCATAATTAACCTTTTCCTGCTCGAGTTCCGCTTGTGTACTTTCAAGTTCTGTATTCAATGTCCTTGTCAGCGCCCTTGCCTTGTCAAGCTCTTCCACCAGTTTCCTATTTTCATCATCTAATTGAGCAAGTTTTTCAACAAGTTCTTCTTCCTTTCTCTTGAGCCCCTGTAATTCATCACTAGCAGCAACAAGGATGCTTTTAGCACAGTTCTTCTCCCTAGTATCCAATGCTACCTTAGAGAAAGATGGTGCAAGTTGATCAATTTCAGAAAGAATTTGATTATAGTTTTCAACCAAAAGAGAAGTGCCTTTTTCAATGTGAACTATTTGGCCACTAACAGAATTATCCAATACTTGCTCTTGATTGACTACTGTTGCAATTGAGAATATTATTTTATCCATCACTATCTCAATATTATGATCCTTTTCAAGCTGAACTTCTGAATTCTTCTCAATTGAGTCAAAGGAAGATGCAACAGATGCAGCAACATCTTGTGATACTAATGAAACAGAAAACATTGTATTAAGGTCCAGTAACTCTTGATCTTTCAAGGAAATTAAAGAAGGGTATGAAGGTGCCTTATGGTAGCCTCAGAGTTTGATCGTTCTTCATAAGTGGTTTTGGCAAACTCCAAACATTCATTTATCATATCCTTCACTGGAATATTAGCCATCTGAACCTCCTCATCCGTAACTTCAACTTTAGCTTCATTTGGCCATGGTTGCTTACCAGCAAGAGCCTTCAGCTGACGATGAAGATTGAGCAATCCGTGGGCTAAAGTTTCTCTTTCTTCCTGCATCACAAAAAACATCTGAAATTGGCTGCTCGATACTAAATTTGAACAAAACTTAATCTTGCACTATGGATCTTGTATTCTTCATCAGCAACGGTCTTGACTATTGTATGCTGCTGTTCCGGCTTGTCTGCCCAATCAACATCTCTTACCTCATTGCCCAGTTCATTTGAACGACTCTGCTGTTGCAGAGCCTGATTTTCTTCAAATTTCTCTCTCGCTTCTGTTGCTTCCACTTCTTTCTTATCAATTTTGCTAACATTGTATGTACTAAGCTCATGTGAGCAATCAACGATTGTATCTTCTTTCGCAGTAGCTGTAGATTTATCGTCAACATGATCTCCTCGCGATGTAACTGCCAAAACCGCATTATCCAGATCAACACGTCCTATCTGCGCCACACAATTCCAACAATGTAGCGCACAATAGACACCGTATCTGCTCAATATTTGAACGAAAAATTAGCATCTATCCAATTTCCATAGCTTCGGTACCTGATTAATTTTGGTGGAGGGTTCAGACGAGGATTGGGTAACTCCATTTGATTGTTCTATAGTTTGGGCTGCACGGCCATACCCCAAATTGGATGCTGCATGAGCACCCGGAGCCATGGCCATATCTTCATTTTCATTTGAGATCCGCTCTACATTTTGCTCTTGGCTTCCTCCAGCTTCATATCCTTCCGAATGCTGGCCTGACGCGTGATTCTCTCTATTGTGCACGAGATTCTTAGACATTTCAGTCGCTCATGATGGAACTGCCACTCGAACAAGATTCAGATCTGCATCTAATATGTGTTAAGTATCGAAATCGATAAATACGATCAGAAGCCAAACTCAAGGCAATAGATAATCAACTTATCAACTAAACGAACCAAAAACATAAAATTAAACCTAAGGAGAAAAATGCAAATAGCGTTTATCACCGAAACTGGAGAAATGATGGTAAGATTTTTGAAGAGTGAGCAACTCGAGAATTCAGAGTGATTGCGAAGCAAACTTGAAAACTTGCATCTATTAGGCGAAACTTGGAAGTTGTTTATTTATTTTTTGGATGTCACTTAGGCGAAACTCGAGAGAGAGAGATCGTTATTAGTTATTTATTTGGATGCCTCATGCTGGTTGTCACTTGGCGCCATAAGATCGAAGTCCTGCCCTTGTCGTTGGCCTTTTAATTGTTTCTTTTTTCCTTTCTCCAAACACCTTAAATTAGTTTACGCCTTTTAAAAAAGAAAACTATGGATATTAATTAACATACGTGTATATTTTTTACTAAACTGGTGGACTGCTTTCATGCCCAATACAATTTTTTTTTCCAATGCCCAATATAAATTTAATGCATACTCTTCCTCAACACCTAGGACATGTTTAGTAGGTGAAAAGTAAAAGTAAGGAAGGGAAAGTTGATACAAATCACCCCCACTCTCATTTTTAATATTTTAAATTATTTTAATTCTATCAAAAAATTAAAAATTGAGATGATAAAAATAGAAGTAAATTTTTTTATACTATTTTATCCTAATTATAAAATTTCTAGATAACTTTAACCCTTCCCAAGTTATAAAAAACATTTTGAATTATTTTATCCCAACTCGCTAACTTTTTTTTTAATATGTATATGGCTATATGCTAACTTTTTTAAAAAAAAATTACATATGTCAATATTAATTGGATTCGAATCAAGATTAAAGTTGTCAAAATATTTATTTAGTCAACTTTGTCACCATCCATAGATAAATCTATCACAAAGAAAATAATAATAAAATAAAATGAATATATATATAAAGAAATGACTAAATGAGATCAAGTTAATTAAACTAAGTGTAATGTCTCTTGTTTGGCTAAGATTCTCAAATTAGTAAAGTACAAATGTGCAATATAAATAATAAAAAAATAAAGTAAAAAAAATGGGTCAACTCGCCAACCCGACGGGTTAGCCTGCCGCGAGTGCGGGTCAAAAAGACCCGCATCCAAATGGATTACAAATATTGTAACCCAACCCGCTATTTTTTTGCGGGTTAACACGGGCCCAACCCATATTACCACCCCTATATGCACCATCCAAATATATTTTCAACATGTAAGATTAAAATTTTTTAATTGATGATTTTTAAATAGAAAATAATTTTTTAAAAACCTGATAAATTATCTTTATTTTAATTTTTATACCCATCAAAAAGTAATTTTTTAAGAAAAACATACTCTATATATTTCAATCAGCAAACTTGAGTACAAACTCAAAAGCCAAAATTTGACCAAGCTCCATATGTGAGTTGAAAAGCTTTGAATTGAAGTGGGACCTTCAATCTTAATGTATGCATTAATAGGGCCTGCATAAATTTTGGATCAAAATTTTCATATGATATCAACACCACAAATAACACCAAATAACATTATTTTATTCAAAGCTCAAGGAATTTGGGGTCCCTATCAATTTGGGGTTTCCTACTTGATAAGCAAGAAATTCCCAAGTCATGACGTGACATTTGACCAGTCCTCTTCAAACAAAACAAAACCACTCCTTGAATAATTCATACAATGGCTTCGCTACTATGTCAAACTGCTGAAAGAGATTGCTTTGAAAATTCAAACTAAAACCAAGGCAACGTTCGGCCACTTCTTACCTTCCCTCAGTTAATGCCAATTCTTAAAATGGCCGAATTCGTGGTCTTATTCATCCAAGTGAATGCTTCAAATCTTCAATGTCACATATTATTACTACATTCAATATCACATTTTAATTTGTTGGCCTGTTTGAATTTGAATATGATAAAAACGTTTGAAACCAAAATTTTCGGTCTCATAAATGTTAAATGAAGAAATCTTGAACTGGATATAGTTGTGCAAAGAAAGGCATAGATGGGCGGCTGAATAGGATTAAAAATATACTTCACCATCTGCTTACCTAATTCAAGTCTATTCAAAAAATTAAATAAACTACTTAATTATAATAAATGTGCCACAATCTCTTAAAAATATCTTTCTAAGTTAACTAAATTAGTTTAAAATATAAATAAATTTGAGCGACAAAATAAATTAAAATATTAGACAAAAATTAACCCCTTAACTAATTCATACATTTAGACTGAGAGGAATGCCATTTAGAATGACTAATCAAATGAGAGGAAAATAAAAATCAAACTAAAAAAAATAATTGGAGATTTAAACAACAAATTATCAGTTGAAAGTTAAGAGTTGCTGCATTTCATTCCTGATTGGGAACTATATAAAAAAAAATTCTAGAAAAACAAGGAGGAAGCATTTTATTTTCATTTCTTCTCTCTCTCTTTCCATTTTCAGTCATAAAAGAACCAACAATACTCATCTTGTAGTATGAATGGATGACCTCCTACAACAAGTAACATACAAGATGGATTTGAATAAAGGGTCCTCTACAATGACTTCCAACAAAGGGGACCCGACAATATACATTATGAATTGTCTACTTCCATAACTTCATCTTACCAGAGCAATGCAGAAATGTCTAGAGATATTTCTCATCACCGGGCTGTATTCACAATTGCGGCCCGGCTTTCGCTATCTGTACACGGTTTTCATCATAATGTAGAAAAATCAAATTAAGTATTCATAATACATTAAGAAGAGTGCATCTGGGTAATCTTTAGGTAAGCTATTGATGTAGAGGTAGAATCGCAACAAGTCCTCCTTCGACACTGTTTCAGCATCAACAACATCATCGTTACAGGTTAGCACCCATAAGTCCTCTGAATTTACTCTCCTCAAGCTACCGCGACAAAAGGGACAAGACTCTGACCTTCTGTTCCTGCAAGTACATAAAAGAGTGTCCAAATTCAATACCTTCTGTTGCATATGATTCAACTTGTTTTTCTATGCATTACACATAGTCTAAGAAATGAGGCCATTCCCAGCTTATGAATAATATGACCTCCCATAAATTTTTTTTAGCAAAAAAATTTATATTTTATATAAACGTTGATTATTTCATCCCTAAATCTTTGATATACACAATTCAGTCCCTGAATATTGTTTACTTGCTATTCATTAGTCTTTTGGATCAAGTACAATTACCTCATGTATTCCTGCTTAAGATTGATCAGAACCAACTATCATTGAGTTCAAAAATATTCAGAAGCATGTATCTTTTAGAGACTAAAAATTACATTTCGCCGATGGCCTTGTGGCATAGTGATATGAAAATTCCCTGTAAGTGGGAGGACACAGGTTTGATTCTGCTTGTAACCTCAAGCTATTAGTACTTGCGCTTTTAATTAAAAAAAATTACATTTCCTCAAGATTTTTATTTGTGAAAGAGTCATCCAAGGAGTCCACTCAATGAAAGTAAGAGTCAATTATAAACAAATTATAACTTTATATCGTGGATTCTCTGTAATTATGTGTGATAAACAGACAAGTAAAACAAGCTAAACGTATAAGAATGCCTTGCAGGTTAAGATAGAACAAAATGTGCTTACCACTTGCGGTAGCATTTGATACACATGGCATGGCAGCAATTAGGCAAAACCATCTTGGTGCAAGGTTCCAAGCAGATTCCACATTCATCCTCTCTCTCAAGATCCACATTACTTAGTCTCCCATCTGCTTCGATCATCTTCTTCTTAGAACTCTGACCTTCTATGCTAGAATAACCTTCCTTAGAACTTTCCAACTTCTCCAAGCTCCCATGAAGCCGCTGGAGAGATGGCAATATAACGGCTAAAATTCAAATTTGGATGACACAAACAAATCAAGATATAATTAGTAAAGACATCATTATGAATCATTTTTCTTTTCGTAAAATAAAATAAAGTTCCTTTTCACAAGTCAATAATTCATTCACACACCATAAAAGTCCCTGATGGTAGCCTTCCTTCCATGAGCAGATATGCTTGATCTTCCCTCTTTGTGAACCTATTACAGGTAAAATAGGAGGGCAATGAGGAACAAGAATCTGGCAAACCTCTCCCCATAATGGAACAATACACAACCAAATTCCTCAAATTAAGAGCCAGCAATTCGTAAACATGCACAATTTAGAAAAAGTATCCCGTGTATGTGTCTGAACCATATTGAACATTTATATCCATCACTTTAAATTACAAATATACACTTCACATTTTATCAGGTGATGGCGTCCTTGTCCTTGTCAACGTCATGTTCATCATCCGTGTTTCCTCTAGCTAACAATAAATGAAACTCACCTTATAGATAAGCACATGAAAGAAGCTCATATATCTGTGAAGAAAGCAAGCGCAAGAACAATCCATCCACTGTAGCAAGAAGAGAAAGTATGGAGCCCAGTCATTGTAAACCAATTTCATTTGAAGAAGAGCCCCACCCTTGGCTCTGGGAATCGCCGCAGCCCTAAACAGTAAGGACCCATAATCCAAAATTAGAGAGGAAACAACCCTCGAAAATTAGATAAATAAATAGATTGCCCCCTAAGTAAATGGACAATAAAATTAGGGTGAATTACAAGTTCGACGAAGAACTTAGCTTGTACAGTTGAATTTAATAAACCTGAAGTCGGAACAACGACAAGCAACGAATTACTAACGAAAAGGCTTTCACATGAGTATCAGGGTTCAGAACAAGCAAAATAATCAACAGCTAGTAGGGTACCAACTACGATACTGATCGCGATGACTAATTCAACTTCCCAACGACTATGATCAAAAACTGCTAAAACAAACAAGGACCCAACTTGAAAATCCTCATGAATTTCCAAAATTAAAACGATGATCAGAAAAAAAAAAGGATAAAAAGAGAAGAGCGAAAAATTAAACTTACAAAGCATTGGCATGCTGAATATCAACCTCCAGCACTTTGAGGGAATCCTGGTAAGGTAATCGGGAAAGCTGGTACGGCAACATCTCCATCTTTCCCTTGGAAAAAAAAACTTTGTGGGGAAGAAGAAGAAGAAGAATGAACTAGTGAGTAATTAGGTAAAGAGGGCCCTAGCAAAAGTGAGGCACTGAGGGTAATAATATTGAAGCGAAAAGCAGAGAGGGAAGGAAGATAGCGAGAAAGAAAGAAATCGATGAAGGAATGAAAGGGGCTTGTTGCGAATTTAATGGGTTTATGTGAGAGCTTTTATTAATGGATACGAAGGGCGGCTCTGGATATAGCTCTTGGGGTGGCAAAGACGGAACGGGTAAGACCGTAAGGGTATGAATGTATGTTCTTGCCGTAGAAGCCAGAAGAACGAATAAGATTGACGAGACGAGACGGGACGAGAACTTGGGTTTGTTGGGAAGCAAAGCACCGTATATTCTCATTTAAATTTAATAATTGATTATATATATTCCTATTCCAAATTCCTTTCTAATCAATATCATTATAATATAATTGTAAATTTATTATAAATCATATTATTTAGGAACGACTATGAGATTATATGGTTATAAGAAAAATAATTAATTACTTTAAAATTCAATAACAACTAAAAACATATAATAAAAATTATATTATAAAAAATAATAATAAATTCATATTATTCACTTGTTATTAAAAAATTTTAGAAATTTAGTATATAGTTATTTCTTCTATTTTTTATTAAAGTTAAATCAAGTAAAGATAATCTCATTTTTTTATCCGAAAAAAAAATCCTAATTTCTCTCAGTATAATTTTGAGAATCCAAATTTTACAAATAAGAAAATTATATTTAAGAAATTATCATAATGGCTGTGACATGAATGTTATTAATAACCAACCAATCCGATTAGCTAGAATATAGACTTACAATACTTAAGCTAAACTTTAATAATATTGTATGTCATTTTTATAAACTTTAATTGACTATTTTACATAAATTAAGAAATTTAATTAAAATTATTTATTCCTTATAAAATTTTAAAATCATATTCAATAATTAGTTAGAAATTTTTATAATTAAGTAATTAGGGTTATTAATTAAAGAATAATTTTTTAAATAAAATATATTATATTATCAAAACATCAAGGAGTTTTTTATAATAAAAGTTGGATAAAATAATAAATACCATATAATGTATATATAACATTAACACGAAGAATCCTAACAACTTGATTTATTTATAAATCCTGCAATGCACAACACCCATACGCCATACTAGTTATATATATATTTACACCCAACTAAAACCAACTACTTTTTAACAAGAATACACACCCTCTTTTAGTAAGTGACATCATAAATTTTTTATAAACATTCTCTGAATTTTAAAGTTATGACCGATGCTGAATCAATCTAAACTTTTTTGTAACAAAAAAAAATACACTCCCTCCTTTTTTTTAATGTCTCAAAATCTTTTCCCCCTCTTTCACCTTTTTTGATAAATAATTTATTATTTACTGATTTCCTTCCTAGTGTTGAAGAATTATAAATAGATATGATGTTTCCCCCTTTTTGAAATATACTCTTCATAAAATAATTAAAACAAATTAAAACTTTTTGGAAAACTTAATGGTTTCTTTAGAAATGGAGCTAGAGGAATATAATGAGTGATTGATGAAGCTAGATTCTTGTATTTAATAGTTGGCCAAAAAAATATTATTTTATTTAATGATTGAACAAAAAAAAGTTTATGTGTCCAATTTGAAGAGTGTATGTTGTACATTAAACAAATAAAAGCGTGTGAGTGAGTGGAAATTTAATTAATACTATGAAACCGATTATTTTTTTAATCTAATAACAAATATAATTAGACTAAATTACATAAAACTCCCCAAAATTTAGATTATATATAAATAACTCTTTTAATCTTTAAAACTTATTAATAATAAACCTCAATAAGCTTTTAAATCTGTGCAAATAACCTTCAACTATCAATTATGTATCTTTTAAATTTATTTTTTATGTATATATAACTTCTTAAACTTTAATTAATATATAGATAATTCTATAAATTTTAATTGTTGTTTGTAGGGAAGTAATGTATATAATTAATCGTCTGAAAATTATCTACATAAAATAAAAGTTTTTATGTATATATTCAAATGCTCACTGGGTTATATATAATTTAGCCATATAATTATAATTTTTTTTATTCAAAAAATCTCCCCACAACACACATATGTGCATTTTCTTCTGCCTATGGAAATTAATAGATATGGAATGAGAAAATTAGTTATATGTTCAAAGGCTTGATAATTAAAAAGCAAAAAAAGAAAAAAAAATACAGAATGGAAGATAAAGAGATATTTCCCATTTCTGGTGATGAGTTGGAATTCAGATTTTTATTTATTATAAAATGAGCTGGCGGGCCAATCAATGGTCAATCATTTGATTTCAGTTTATCCAATTTCTGTAGGATCGCTATCCATTAATTATCAATTATTTAATTAATTGTATTCTTCACATGAAAGCAACTGTTTCTTAAAAACTTTGTAATTATATGTATTAATTTTAAAATAGTCATCGCTTAAAGAAATGTATAAATATTAGTAAAGTTATTGACTAAATAGATCAAATGATTAAAAACTTTAACTACATTTTACTAAAACGTGTTTATATTAATTTTATAATTATATTTTTATATATTTTCTCTCCCATAATAAAATTTCTAATCTTTACATTTGAAGATAATTTTTATTTTTGGAAATTTTAGCTCTTTTAATTTCATTAAAAAATCCACGGGAAGCTGGATTGGGAGTAATTTTTACCACATTGATAAATTTATAGATGATGAGGATGATAATATAAAAAACAAAAAGTTGGGTAACTAAGTAATAATGTGTATTTGGACAGTAATAAAACTAAATTTTAAAATAATTTTTGATTTAAATTTGGTTTAAAAAAATTTAAAAATAAATAATTATATTTGTCCAAAAAGATTTTTGGATTAAACTATGATTTAAAATCAAAATTTTAGATAAGCTACTGAGACTAGTTTATAGAACAGAAAAGAATTTATGGACTACTCAATTACTATTTTACCATTTTTTTACACCATCTTTTCTCTCTCTCTTCTTTCTTTTTCACCCTCTCTCCTTTTTCCTTTCTCTTTTCTCTTCTCCACCATCTCTCTTCTCTCCTCTTTTCCCTCTCCTATTTTTAATAAAATCATACCATTTCAAGTAATTTTCTAATTATAAAAATCTTTCTCTTAATAGCTATCAAAATACTCATTTATTTATAATTAATTTTTTTATAAGTTGTTCTCTAAAAATTATTTTCTAAAAGTCATTTTTTTCATAAATAATTTTTTAAACTCTTATCCAAACATATCTATAGGCTAGTTGAAAGTTCAAGAACTAAATCAGATCGGATCGAGTTAAAGTTAAAAGATTGAACTATAAGTGAGTCGAGAATTAAATGAATAAAATATTAATTTTTTCTAAAATTATTTTTTATCATATAGATATAAAAAATAAATATGAGACATTTTCAAATATAAAGAGCCATTAAAGTAGTTCAGAAATTTGGTGAAAACTTGAAAGCAAAAAAAAAAAAAACAAATACAAGTCAGAAATATATAGATAATAGATAACAGTTGTTTGACTAAGAAAAAGAAGCATTATGATTGGTGGCCCCAAAAAGAAAAAAAAAAAGCACCATATATATATATATATTATATAAATTAAAGGTGAGTTAGTGTAATGAGAAAGGTATCTACGTGTACGTGTGTATATATATATAAATATAGATATATATAGATATATTACATGCCTCCGAAGTTGAAGGAGCTTTTCTATATAAGTTGAATTTACGATGAAGAAATCATTTTATGATTCTTTCTTGTCTCATTCAGGAAGCGTATATGAGATTATGTGGCGAAGGTTGCCCCCTAAATTAAATACTTAAAAATATATGGCTATTTTGGATGAACAAGCATTCTTTATTTCCATTTAACTAGTCTTTTTTTATATAATTTTATAATTTCTAATTAAGCACGCCAGTTAGGTTTCGGACATGACATTTTTTTTTCTTAAAACAAATATTAGAGTTAGTTTAGGAAGAATTATAATAAAAGATTTATAATAAATTATATTTATTGTGAAGGACTTTAAAAGTTACAATTATTTAGAATGACTAAATATCTAAATAAAAATTTATAATTATTAAGTTTTTCTTTACCAAACTCCCTATATTTTCTCCCATATTTTATTCTTAAAATTACTATAAATTCTCTAGTTCTCTCTCACGTCCTTGATTATATTTAATTTTTTATTAACAATATTTTTTTTGGCTTACAATCATAACTATCATATCATATAAAAAAATATAATAAATTATTTAGAGTTTAATAAACTATATTAATATTTTATGGATTTTTTTTAATTTTAAAAGTCACAAATTTATTCTAAAATAAAATAAATCATACAAACTTTTTTTCGAATGGTTTAAAACTGCGAATTTTTTAATTTTCTAGATAAGTATAATTTTTTAACATATGTAATAAATTATAAAAAATCTTGAATTTTCTTAAAGTTATATAAATTTTATTTCAATTAAAGTTTGTATCAATTTTAAAAATAAAATTATAATTTTGATAAAATTGAAACAATGATTGTGTTATTTTTTTCAATTGATATCTAAGTTGTAAATATTGAGATAAACTTTATTTAATTTATTAAAATTTAAAATTTTATATTAGTTTAAAAATAAAATGATAGAGAAAATATAAAAGTTTTAGTAAATGACAATTTAATAATTTTAAATTTTTATTTTAATCTTGACTCTTTCTAAATAATTATAATTTTTTATTGTCCTTCCTAATAAATATCATTTACTATATATTTTTTATTCCATTTTTCCTTTTTCGAATACGCTGCCTATGAAAATACGTATGGGGTCAAATACACATAAAATTCTGTACCCCATATCCATTTATTTTTTTAGAAAAAAAAATAATTAAATACCTTTTAAATTTTAAAAAGATAAAAAAGACTTTTGAAATTTAAAAAAGATAGATTGGGCAGGAGGTCTAATCTGTCATTTATAAATTATTGTGCAAAGTTATAAATACCATTATGGGAGTTGTAAATACTATTGGCAGAATTGTAAACAATCTTTTATAAATTTGAGGCAAAAGACGAAATTATATTTTTTGTAACTCTGTCAATAATATTTGCAACTCTTGTAATGATATTTGTAACTTTATCAATAATATTTGTAACTCTGTTAATAATATTTATAACTTCCATAATAGTATTTGTAACTCCCATAATAATATTTGTAACTCTCATAATAGTATTTGTAACTCTATACAGAAATTTATAAATAACAGGTTGTGCCTCTGCCAAATCTATCTTTTTTAAAATTTAGAGGCCCTTTTTATCTTTTTAAAATTTAAAAGGCCTTTTTCTGTCTTTTTTTTTTTAATTACATCTTGTTTTTAATTTAAATTACTACTTTTAGTTCTATTTATGAATTATAAATTATAAATTATAAATTCCTATTAATAATTTTACGTAAATTAAAATACTTTTTCGTAAAATTTTAAAATTATAAACCAATAAAAAGCATTAGTCAGAAGAAATAGTTTGGTTAAAAAGTTTTTATAGTGTGTTCTGAATATTAAATGAACAATGTTACTCATGTTGGTCCTAATTTTAGGAGAGACATATATTTATTTTAATTTTAAATATATAATTTTAATTTATTTTATTTTTTAAATTTATAAATTTTTTGAGACTATATTTATTAATTATACGTATTAAAAAAGGAATTTCAATAGATAACTTTAAACAATCAATATATATCTTTTTATAAATAACTAACATAACTAATTTTTTTAATTCTCATAAATTAGTTATTTATTTTTTATATTTAATATTAAAAAAAGTATTCCTCAAATTCTTAAATAATAACTAATTAATTTTTTAAATAGATTAATAAAATTAAATAAATTAGTTAATTATAACTAATATAATAATTAGTTGACTAATTTATGTAAATTAAATAATATATAATATAAATTCGTATTGACTAGTGAGGAGTTAGATTTTTAGTTATAATTAACTAATTTATTTAATTTTTTTAATCTATTTAAAAAGTTAACTAACTCTTATATTTTTTTTTGTCCTTATTATAGGGTATTTTTAACTAATCATCACATACGTAGAAAAATATTTACAAGCATTAAAGTTGTCCTAAAATTTAAGTACTTTTTAATATTATTCTTATTAACTATACTAAATCCTATCATATATTAATTTTTCCTCGCTCCCATATTTTCTAGGTGTGTTTGCAAGTTCTCAGCGTGAGAACAAATATGACAGTTATATAGGTAAACCGTTTTCTTTAATTATGGATAAATTGATTTTGGCTATGAACTTTAACAAATCAACACTGTTTTTAATAAGCTGATATTTATTCCTATTATATTTGAGTATGCAAAGGGTCTGGTCTTTTTTTCTTTTTGGCCAAAATGTAATGAATCATTACAACTTCATAAAATGAAATATAGCATTATATATATGAAGATAAAATTAGACATCCTTATTAATTAGTAGTATCATTTTATCTTTCATAACAAAAATTAATCATTCCTAGAGATAATCCCAAGCACTTACCCTATGTATAGATAAAAAAAATATTATGATAGAAAACTCTTAAAAATAATAATTTTTTTTATTATTTTTTAAAAAAATTATAGTATTCTCTTTTACTTTTTTCTCCATCCAAACATAGTCTTATAAATACACACACACAATTTTGTAGGACTTACCAAATGAAACGTACAAATTTTCAAAGTAAAGATGATATGTGCTTTGGAGGAGAACAAAAAGAATAAGTTTTCTTGTAACATATATAATGAGAAAATAAGTTTTCTTGTTGGAATTAATCAATGATTACTGGTCATAATGGGCAATTACATTTATCATTTATAGGGGTTGAAAATTCAAATTTGTCAGTTACCATCATATTCATCGTCAAATAATATCCGTTGTTTAAATTACCTCCATTCCAATCCAATGGTTGTACTTATGCCACGTGCTAAAACATTTATTAAATAATTTAAAATTACTATAGGCTTTTCATTCAAAACTATCTCAGGTTTTACATATTTATTCTTTAAATATACTCGTATTTATTATATAGATGATAAATGAAAGAGAATAAGTGAAAAAAAAAAACGAAAGAGAATAAGAGGGAATGATAATTAATTATAGATAAAAATAGGAAAAAGCTGCACTACAAGTTTAAAAACTTCCAATGTGTAGTTTATAAAAAGACTAAACATATTCAAAAAATTATATCTTATAAAAAAAAATTAGAAAAAGCATATTGCTTTATAACGTTTGTTTGCACTTATTATAAAGCCTTCCAAATTTTTATTCTTACTCTATATAGTACTTTTTTTTTTTGGTATAAAATCACCAATATCGGGTAGAGTGAGCTGTCTATTACTCTTAGGCATAAATTTAAGCACCAAAAAGTTAAGATGCTTTCTCAAACACTATGACTAGAACCATAATAAAATAATATTCTCTAAGAATCGAATACACTTTAAATAATTATATATCTCACCTTTTTGTCACTTAAACTCACGCACGATGGGTACTTAGTATCTTATACACCCTCTAAACTATAAGTAGCCCATTAATTGATGGTTTATAGGTTTCCATTTTGGGATTGCATTAAGGTTTTTTTGGCCTGAAATATAAGGTTACGGGAAAGCAGTTTAAAGAAAGCAAATTCGAGGAAACCCAAACTATAGTTTTTATAAGTGATTCTACACTAAATTTTTCTTATTAGCTTGCTAGACAAAAATGAAAAAATAATTTTAATAAAGAATAACTTTAAAAAAAAATATTGTAACAAAAAAAAACTTTTAAAAAAATAGAAAATTTTAACTTCTTAGAAAACCATAATTTTAACCTTAAAACTATGATTTTAGTATAGATAATCAATTATTATATTTTATGAAATGTTTGAATGATTTTTCTTAAAATCATGATTTTCTCTCCAATACTATAGTTTTAAGAAGTATCCAGATATGCTCTTATATATTTATCTAAAATTACCTTTATTAAAAATTTCTATTTAGGAAATTCCATCCTAGATCAATGGGCTTTTGTGAAGGTGGCTGGCCTTTCTGGATGGTGATGCTCTTATATTTTGTAGAAGAAATGGGCTGGGTTAAGGTACCATTGATTTTGTTCTGTGTTCCGTGTTTCTTTCCTATGCAGTGCAACTATTCTGATCTTAATTATAAAAATTAATTAATTTTTTTAGATATATATAAAAAGTTAAATAAATCAGCTAATTATAATCAAATCTAAACTTTCAAGATGAATTCATATTATATACTTTTTAATCCACCCAAATTAGTCAATTAGTTTTTATATTAGTTATAATTAACTGATTTATTTAGCTTCTTAAATCTATTTAAAAAAGTCAACTAATACTTATATTTTTTTATTATCTACCTAATTTATCGGAGCTTTGCCCCGACTAACACTTATATAATTAGAACTAGAGGTAGTACTATATTTCATTGGCCCAAAAAGTTTTTGTATTTTTTTATAACCTTTTAGGCCACTTGGTAATCAGTATTTTTGGATCCTATTATCAAATATTTGAATAACCGACTCATACAAATTGAGACTTTTGCGACCTGGATGCCTCTCTGTAGGGATACTTTTTAACAAGGTGGGATTTAAATACAATTTGCCTACTTTATAGTTGAGCTTATCCCCTCTAGATTAAATACTTTTAAGTTAACTTTCTATTAGATGATAGTGAATTGATTGTGAGTTAAAATTATCTTGCCTGTGAGAGGACCTTATTGGATCATGGGTGATGTACAGCTAAAGCATTATGCATTACGCTTGCTAAGGAGTTTTATTCCGGAGAAACAATATACATTTTCTACAAATAAATAATACTAGTAATAATTTAATTAATCTCCCTAATATTTGTTATAAGAAATACTACTTCAAATTCTAAATATAAGAGCTAGTTAATTTTTTTAGGTAGATTTAGGAAGTCAAATAAATCAATTAATCATAACTAATATATATCTAGTTGGCTATTTACTTGACTTCTTTAATATATCTAAAAGAGTCAACTAACTCTTATATTAATAAATAGATTGGGAGTATAAAGGAGTTAACGTTGAATTAAATGTATTTAAAAGTCATTGACAAATTTATCATAAAGTACAGGGACATGAAATATTTTATCTGACTTTAATTATAATAACTAGTTGATTTTTTGGATAAATTTAAAAAGTTAAATAATTGAGTTAATTATAATCAAATTCTACCATTCGAGATAAATTTATATTATATACTTTTTAATTTATCTAAATTAATTAATTAATTTTTATATTAATTATAATTAGTTCATTTATTTATTTTCTTAACTTTATAAAAAAGTCAACCTCTTATATTATAATTAGTAACGAAGAGCTAAGGCGAGGACTCAAGCTCTAAGCTCTGTTCACGTGTGAGCCATGGAAGTACAATCTTTCATTTCAGGAAACACCGAAACTTGTAGACATTCTTATTTCAGTCATTATCTTCTCCAACAGATCACTATCGTGTAGGCATATTCGAGTATTATATCATTCATAAACATTCAGAAAATATACATAAAACCTTATCTTGCAGTCGGGAGGCAACCATTGGACAAATCAGGGCTCTCAATTTCGAGAAAGCTTGTGAGTAAAGTTTTTCTCGAAGATTGAGCTTTCGAACTACCTGAGGATGATAATTTCATGTTACTGTTTGTTCCTTTCTCAATGTTGATTGCTTCTTGTATAGCCAATATGATCTCTTGCATCCTCGGCCTGCACGCCCCGTGTTGTTCTACGCATTGCATTGCGATTTCCGCAACCCTCCAAATCGATTCCGTTTTCACGTTCCCTACTAAACATGGATCCATTATGCTCACCACATCGCCTTTGCTAATCAACGACCTTGCCTGCAATCCAATTCAATTGAACCTTATAATACTATGATTTTCCGTGCATTTGCTGTAAATTCTATGTTTTATACTGAACTATTGAATATCAATGATACTGATGTTGATATTGATTTCACATGATCGACCAAACATACCCAGTGAACGATGTTCATTTCGGCACCGTAATCTTCTGATGATACAGGCTTTCTTCCGGCGATCAGTTCAAGAAGTACAACTCCAAAGCTGTATACGTCACTCTTCTCTGTCAATTGCTGAGTTGCATAGTACCTGTATGATAAATTTACCAACTGAACTTAGCACATGCAAGATAACAAGAATTTTATGATCATGGACACAAGACCAGACCCGTGATAACTTACTCAGGATCCAAGTAACCTACAGTTCCCCTGGCAATACTTGATACATGAGTTAAACCTTCTTCAGCTAATCTTGAGAGTCCAAAATCTGACACTTTTGCTCTCATATTGATGTCTAGGAGAATATTGCTGGTCTTCACGTCTCGGTGTATGATGCTCGGATTGCATCCTGTATGTAAGTATTCAAGACCTACAGGGATGGAAAATTGTTGTGTGATTTTCTTCTTGAGTATCAGTACTTCAAATTCATACTGTTATTTGCAAAAAGAAATTAAGGTACTTGTGGACCAAGAAGGTGGTCAGTAACTAACCTTTAGCTGCATCTTCTGCTATACGAAGACGAACTAACCAGTCTAAGTTTCTCTGCTTAGTAGAACCTGTCAAGAACTTGGGAATTTGTTTCATGAAGTAATATTTTACTGCTAAGCATATAAAAGAATACAAGGGTGTAGAATTAGACCATGAATGTGATCCCGCAAGGTGCCATTGTGCATATACTCATAAACCAGAATACGGTTACATTCTTCTTCACAATATCCAATCAAAGGAACCAAGTTTCTGTGATGAATTCTTGACAGAAGGGCTACCTGCATTTGGAATTCTCCAATCAATTAATTGAAAGATTTTCTTAAAATTCTTCTAGTTCCTCTTAGCTAGTGATTAAATGTTTGCTTTAAAGTGGGTCTTCTGCAACTTGACCTCACCCCAAAGACTGATAAAAATCTAATACTGTTAAAAAAGTGCAATATTTACATTTTAACTATGGAGAATGCTTTACTGATGGAATCAAAGGATCTGATTCTTTTGATTGAAGATTTATCTTCTTAATTGTGATGACTAGTTGCTGAGAGCAAACTCTACGGAATATGCAGTAAAAGTTATTTTTCTTTCAAGATTATATCGAACACACAAGTTTGTAGGGGGTTGAATTTGAACACTACCTCAGTCACAAATTGATGGTTCCCATGGGTACATGAATCACTCATAATTTTAACAGCCACTTCTTTTCCATCTTTCATTTTCCCATAGTAGACAGATCCAAAGCTTCCTTTGCCGATTTTCTTTGCGTAATTATCAGTAGCTTCTTTCAAGTCTGAGAGCCCAATATAGCATGCAATGCCTTCATCCATTAGGCTCCCTCCCCGAACAAGTGAGTATGGACCTATAGGTTTGGTCATGCTGCGTCCAGAGATACCTGAAGGGCACAAGAAAGCTTAGTGGGAAAAGTTTGTTTCTCTATCAAGTTAGAGTTACTCGATTTGACTTAATTGACTGACCATTTTCATCACATTTCTGTTGGGATGCCTTTCGAAGATTATGCATTAGCATCAAACTTCCTATAAGTAATATTGCTAGAATCCCAAGAACTCCTATTGAAATTCCCAGTATCAACTTGAAGTGTTTCTTGGTCCCTTTATGTAGTCCAGGATTACCATCATAGCTGGAAGAGAAAACAATATGACCATTACTTTTTATGGTACTTTATTTATATTCATAGGGGTGTTCCTGTAAAATGTTTGGCATCTATTCAAAATTTATTTCAATATTAGAAACATATGCTGCAGTGGGGCACACTTACTTGAAGATGATTTTTCCTGAAGTTAATCCGGGTGGTATTTCCCCAGTAAACAAGTTATTTTGTATGAACCTGTCACAGTTTGACAAAATGCTGCATAATTAATGTACACTAGTATTTAATGTACTGAAATGTTTCAGTTTTCCAGGAATCTCAGGGATCTAACATTGATGAAATAAGATTACTACATACAGTTCTTCTAGGCTTGGCAAACTACCCAGGTAAGATGGTAATGGACCACTCAATTTGTTGTTCTCTAGATGCCTGCATGTCATTGATTGCAAAATTAAAGTTGAGGAAATAAAAAAGGTGTTTTTCACTTGAAGAATAGTATATTTGGAATAACCAATTCCCTCCTGCACACTCTGAAACAAGTTATTCAAGAAACTGAAGAACTTACACAATCTTTAGATTGATAAGATTGCTCATGTCGGGCAGTGGCCCTGTAATCAAGTTTCCATCCAACCACCTAAGAAAACCAGAACACATCACAAAAGAAATGATATTATAATTAGAGAAATTTACTATAAAAATTATTCGTTACTTACAATTCTGTCAATTCTTCCATGTTGTTAATGACAGAAGGGATTGTGCCCGTGACATTCCTTCTTGACAGGGTTCTACAAATAACCAGAGTTAGTAAAAAAGGATACAGCTTCAATGTATAGAATATCTTTGAAATGGTAAATTCTATTTGAATCTTAAATATGTCTGGTTAAACCTAAACATTTATCCCAGTAGAAAGCGACTCTCTTTTGATGCAGGTTAAAAGTCAATATTCTTATTTGTTCTAAGAAATGCGGTTGTAAGTCTGATTAGTGGAGCGGCAACTAGAGAGATGCTGACATGAAATAGAATTCAATGGAAGTGATTACATTTTTGTGATTCTTGGAAGTGTGGCAGCACTACAATTTACCCACTCCCAGGGAGTTGGAACACAAGGATCACCTTCATTCTTCTGGACACTTTCAGCAGACATGGAGGAAAATTCATTTACAACAGTCACTGCAAATTGACAAAATGGTCAGCAATCAGTTTCATTTGATACAGCCATGTAAATGTGTGAAGTTATTCATACAATTTCATCAAGACTTAATTACCCATCCATATAAACTATGTTGCATGCAAGCCAAAAGAGTAAATTTCTCACGGATATATACTGACTTTAACAACTTACAATCATGCTTGTCAATCTTTGGAGCAATCAGTTGGTATTTGCTTATTTCCATGGCATTTAGAAGTGGCCCTCGAGTAGAATCCCGGGTCTTAACAAAGGAGAATGACAGAACAAATTCCAGAGTCACATTCATGTAACTAGGTTCATATAGCTTGTAGCTCCCATTGGCATTCTCGGCTATGTTAACTACTGCATTGCTATAGTCAGGTATAAAAGGTTGCTCCATTTTGAATTTTCGAGTCTCATTGTTACCCAGATCTTCAATCTCTGCGAAGTAAGCATAAGCTCGAGCATTGGCAGGGAAGTCTTCCAGGTTAGTTCTGTAGCTGAGTACCCCTTTTGTGCCAACAACTGCAGTTTGCATAACTTTGACAGGTGGGTATTCTCTACTTCCTATCTCTATGTTCTTTGCTGTATTAATCCTTTCTGTGCCTGGGGCCACCCCAACAAGATAGTTTTGCCTTTTAACAAGATCTGATTCCCAAATTCTATCATACGGGTCATCAGGATACCTGAAATTTATAAATAAATAAATAAATAAAAATTAATTTAGATTGATAACATCACTCATCTGGATATTTTCCCCAAAAGAAGAAAAACTATCGCTGCCCTGCTGAAAATGATTCAGTTTCTACTCCTGTCTATTATTTCAGGTCCAATTTTAAAAATCTTCAAGCAGACGTAGAATATCCAGACCTGATAGCATCCTCACTTGAAGCGCCAAAATTGATTCTTGCAGCAACTTTTAAGAAGAAATCGTTTTCAAATTCTGTGGCATACATGGAAAGATTCAAGGGCCTTAGCTCTAGAGTTGATATGAATGGTGAACCAGTGGTAGCACAACACAAGCACACATCAATAGAGCTTGAGGGGGCCCTGATAATCATTTCCTTCACATAAACTCTTGAGGCATCATATATTGACACAGTGGCCCATTTAGTTGCATCCAAGTAGAGCTGAAACTGAGGGTATGTGTCTCCACTTTTCAAGTTTCCATACTGAAACGTTGCTCGCACCAGGTATCTTCTTCTCTCGTCCGTGTTTAGTGTGTAACAGTATTTCCTGTTGTCTATGGGGAAGTCTCTTCGTTTCTGATACTGTATCCTGTTTCCATTTGGACCTTCTACATCCATTGTAGTGCCATGGTTCATAATCCCATTGTCTGAAATCCATACCAGTCCTGTGCTTTTATCAGTGTAATTACCAGTGCCTCCACAGTCTATGCTGATGAACTCTGCATGAGAATCCGATCATTGCTCAGATTTAAAACCCCATGAAGGTCCTGTTTTCTTCTTTTGTAGCATTACATGGCATGATATTTTCCAAGATTAAGCATATTCTGCTTTGGCTTTCTGTGTCGGTGTGATTTGTGAATAGATTGAAGTAGATTTCTTCAGCTGAAACTGAATTGAAAACTTAATTCTTAAGCTACCGAATAAAGAGACATACCTTGAACTTGGCATACTGCAGATGAAACTAAAAGATAAAATATAAGTATAATCAGAAGAGAAAATACACCCATTGAAGCTAGGAAGACAAACTAATAATTTGCATCTAAGGAATTTGAGTGATTGATAAAAATTAACTGCTTGCTGGATTTCAGCATCTCAGCCAGCTTTCTTCCACTTACCTCTCTCTCTCTCTCAACTTTTATTTGTTGATAAGTTTGTTGATTGTTCATTCACTTTTGTATCTTTACTGATGTTGGATTGGAATCTTTGCTTTTTTTTCACAAAAGAAGATTTCAGGCTCCCTTTTCTTTATTTTTTTCTCCTCCTTAAAATTAGTGTCAAACAAGGCACAGTCTCAATCTACAAGGCCAAGAAAAAACATAAAAAACCAACTTCGAGACCATTCACTAGTTTATATTATAACGTAGATATTTTTATGCGTATAAATTTGTTTTGGGACTACAGGACAACATGTAAAGATATGATGTCGTGTTGCAAAACAGACTGTACCTATAATCCTACCATGCCCCATATTGATGCTGTTTTGCTTTATTTTGTTCTCTTGTCAAATAATATTTTTTTATGTCCTTAATTTTAATATAATAGTTAATTAATTTATTTAAATAAATTAAAAAATTAAATAAATCAGTTAATTATAATTAAATTAGTCAATTAGTTCTTATATTAGTCATAATTAACTGATTTATTTAACTTATTTAATCTATCTAAATTAGTTAATTATTTTTTATATTAAAGATATAAGGAATATCTTTGGAGTGAATTCAAAACCCTGTTATTTACTCTTAGATGGTGTGAGAATGTCTGTTTTATAAAATCATGGTATATATTAAGAATAAAAAGAGGAGACAATAATTAAAATTATATTATTTTAAAAGAGGGTATGAGATCCCAATGGTGGAGCTTAATTAAATAATGAACATTAATTTCTGCTTTTGTAGACTTCATAATCTTATCAACTGTTTAACTTTGGACCACGTTGGCTTCAACTTTTTAAAGTTTGAAAAAGTATTCATATCATCAATGTTGGTATCTACCCTGATGCCTGCGGTCCCCTCTCATGTCTAGATACAATCTGTGGTACGAATATTTTACATATTTTTTTTCCTTTCTGGCAAAAAAAATACTCAAAACACTCTTCTTCACCTTTGACTCAGTCTTGCAGCTTGATTTTTGCAATAATCAATTTACATTAATTTAACTATTGTAAAAATGAATGTTTATAAATACAACAATAATTTAATCGTAGTTTTAACTCAATAACAATTTAATCTATAAATTTTAACTAAATACAATTTAATAATTTTAATTTATTATAATTCAATCTCTATAATTTTAATAATTTAAAATCTTAGTCCATATATTTTTTAAAATAAAATTATAAGGACTAAAGTGATTTTTTTAAAAAAAAATTAGGGACTAATATTTTAAATCATTAAAATTATAGGAACTAGGTTGTAATAAATCAAAGTTAAAGAACAGAGTTTCAATCATGTAAAAATTATATGGATTAAATTGTACCTAGTTAAAGTTTATAAATTGAGTTATAATTGAGATAAAATTATAGGGACTAAATAATTAATTTTTTTATAATTTATTTATCAATATTCTTTTATTATGTTCGTCCTACTCTCTTATTGAGATTGTTCACACTCACAACTTTTAGAAGTATATAGTGTATATTTGTCCAAAATGGCTTTTAGACCAAATCATTGTTTAAAATTAAGGTTTTAAATAAGTTACTGAGATAAGCTTTTGGAACAGTAAAATGACTTATAAACTACCCAATTATTATTTTACCTTTATTTTTTCTTACACCTTCTCTCTTTTCTCATTTCTCTTCTCTTTTTTCCATTCCTCTCTCCTCTCTCATATTTTTAATAAAATTATACCCGTTTTAGTAATTTACTAATCATAAAAGTTCTTCTACTAATAATTATTCAAATATTTATTTTTTTAAAATTATTTTTTTTCACGAGCTTTTTTTTAAAATTTTTTTTTTAAAATTGTCTAGAAACTTTTTTTTTCTTAATAAATTATTTTTTAAACTTTTATCAAAGACAGTTTTGTGGAACTCTCGGTCTAATTGATTAACTATGTTAACTTATTTAATTTGTCATGATTTCGGCGATGGATTATTTTAAGTATGTCACGTTAAATCCGAAAGGACAATTCATTGGACAGACATGTATAATTAATAATACTCGACTTTCATGCTTTCTCAATTTTAGAGAGAGAGAGAGAGAGAGTAACAAAATGAACTAAATCTAAAGAGTTCGCCAGCCCACGCACAAATGAATGTGGGAGAGAAAGATTATAACAAGAAAGGTTATTTTGTTTCTTTAATTAAAAAAAATAAGAAAATATTAGGTAACTTTTTCTTTTCGGTAAGGTTAAAATATTTACCATCGAAAAACAGTGACTAATCTCCTTTTTTAAAAGAGCTGTTGATCATTAAACTCTTTCTATACACATAATTATTTCAAAACTAAAAATTAAATTACACAAAATTTTATGAGTTATTAAATTTAAAAATATTTTTTAATTTAGACAAATGTCTCATAATATATTAGTTAGACCGTTTTTAAGTTTAGAGCTGGTTAATACTTCTATTTTTAATAAAATAACACCATATTGACTATAAATGGTGTGAAAATCTATTGGACTTTCTGACATTTTGAGGGGGTCAATATTTTTAATTTTTTAACAAGTTTTTTTAATTCTTTTAATGTTCCTTTTTTTTTTTGTCACGCCCACTTATTTGATTTCCTAAAAGTAGTTTCGGGATTTAGTCTAATTACTACTTAATTCCAGTCTAACCCAACTTAATTATAAAAAAGTAATTTTTTAAGCTAAATTGAGCCGCTAACAAATTGGGTGGTCCAACTGGTTGGTCTGTCTAATTTGGTCGGATTTTCAAAACAACACGGTGAAGACCGAAAGATATACATGTTACCAATTGAAGTAATAGTTTACATATATATATATATATATACATATATCACAGTTGAGTTTCACTATTTCATTATTTTTTGTAAAAAAATTGTTTAATAATTTTTTTTTAAAAGTTTAGATAGCTCGATACCCATTTTTTACTAAAACTAAGACATAACCCAGGGTTCAGAAGTACTTACAGGGGATTTACGAGATCGTCTGCTAAAAGAATCCTCACAACAATAACAGGAATCGAACTCGCATCTTTGTGGGATACAAATATATTATTTATCATCTGTATCAACTCTCATTAGTAAATTGTTTAATAAATTGGCGTTGAAGTTATTCCGCCTACAAAAAAACAAATTTGATATGGTGTATTTGATTTAACTTTTAAATAATAGATACTTATAAAATTTAATTATAAAGTGAATTTAAAAGATAAATTTTATATAAAAAATGATCTTAAAAAAATAAATATTTAAATAGTTGTTAACAGTATATATTTTTTGATAAATAGAATATCAGAAAAGAAACGAAATAAATAATAATTACGTGAAGTATAATTTTAAATTTATATTTTTTATTTAATATTAAAATTATAATTAATATTTTTTTGACCAAAAAATAATAAATAATATATATATGTTATTAAAGTAATTAATACTAAATAATTAAGAAATTATATTTATATGTTTTGGGATAGCAATTAACGAAAAATATTCTAACTTTATTCATCATTTGGGATAGCAGAACAGAACATCAATCCAAAATGAACAGAATTCCAGCAACTAAGTGCACTAACTCCATTTAGACTAAAAATGAGGAAATAAAGTTTGATTTCATATTACTTTGTCCACAGGAGGATGTGAAAAAGAGACAACTCTGTAACCAAGTTATGGGCGAAAAGGAATCTATCAAAAACAATGACAAGATAGACAGCAAAGGAGCAAACTAGTCTTGAAATTTCAAATTTATATACGATTTAATTGATTCTCTCCTTGTGATCAATAAAATTTCCTCCCCCAGAAAAAAATGAAATTACTTATTTACATCAGTCAAATTGCACCGAGGACTCGTGCCTCTGTATCTCCTCAACGTTTTGGGGATCATTACAGCAATTAGCTATTGTAAATCTAGAACCCGAGCTCCTTGACCATATACAGAACACAAACGATAATCAAAGAAAGGAATACTCTGAAGATTAAAGCACACACAAGGCATAATGATTAGATCTGAATTTTAGAATCAAAGAGATGGGCGAACTACTCACATATCCTAACCTAAAACTCAACTACAGACAAGTTGAAGGAAAGAAGAAGACGAGCACTGGAAACACACGCAATGGGAGTGAACGGAGAAGAAGGGAATATGCCGGAGAAGAAGAACAAGCTCAGATCTAGGCAACCTACAAGCCGAGAAGACTGACCAGAGAAGGAGGGAAGATGTCGAAGAGGAATAAAGCTTTGATCTAGGCAACCCACACGTCTAGAAAACTGAACGGAGAAAGAGGGAAGATGTCAGAGAAGAAGAAAGCTCCGACTTGCACCACCCACACGCCGAGAAAAAGGGAGGACCACGGAGAAGAGAGCGACCACGGCGAGCCAGAGCAGAGGAAACACGAGGGGAGAGAGAGAGTCGAAAGGCAACGGTGCCAAAGAGAGAGGAGAAGAAAGTAAGCTGACAAAAAATTATAGGGGTACAATCGTCATTTACCTTGTTTATATCTAAAAAATCCATTTAAAAACTTATAGGAGTGGCTTTTCCGAATAATAGAATATTCTTGTTCTCTACAAAAAAAAATGAAGGATACTTTTGAAATTGCGAGACTTGATGTTATAGAAAGATGTGAAATTTTGTTTATGGTTAAGGGTTAAATTAAGAGTAAATTATATAGACTTTTTAAATTTATTAAAATTATATATATTGAAAGAGTTTAATTAGAATAATACATATTATTTTTATTTTAAAAATTAGTACATATTAAAAAGTTACTTAAATCATCCGGAATCTTCTTCAATTTTTAAAATTTGACCAGACTTTATCTAAAGTAAGCAATATTAAATTATACAAAAACTAAAAAAAGTAGGAAAATTAGGGTTTAATCGGCCAATTTGGATAAAGTAAATTCCATCAAACCCATTATTTGATTAGGTTTGGTTTTCATAATAACTTGTGCGATTCCTTCTATACATGCGTTTTGTTTGGTTGTTTTGATTTTATATATTTTTTAATGCACTTTAAGGAAAGAATTAGGGGAGGGGCAAGGGGTGATCGGCCCTCCCATCATTTAGAATTTTTTTTGTATCCTTTACCTATTCAAACTATTATATTTATAATATTATACTATATCTGATCTTAAATATAAAATTTTAATCTATTTTATCTATCAAATTTATAATTTACCTCTAAAAGTATTTTTATATGATTGTACATATTAAAAGATTTCTATTAAAGGTAGTTAAAATACACATAATTAAATAGAGTATTTTAAAAAAATTAACACACAATCATTACAATTAACTAATTTAACTAATTTTTTTATTTTATCTAAATTAGTTAAATAAATTTTATATTAAAAATCGAGAATATTAGTTTATTTGTTAATTTGATAAAAAATTGTTAAAAATTTATCCCTATAACTATAATCCTAAATTTCTAGTTCTGCCACTATAAATCAAATGAGATAAGTACGTTTGATATTATAAAAAAAAAGGTTGGTTAAGTTAATAAAAAATCTGGTAGTAAAAATGTCCCTATTGTAAAAATTAATAAAATATAGTATTTAAAAAAATTTAATAATTAAAAGATAAAATAAAAGTTAGTATTTCAATCTTAGTTCTCAAATATATTTTAATATTATAATTTGATTTGTGATGTAATTTTAACATTGATATTTTAAAAATTGAGTAATTTTACCCTAGGAAAATGAAGACAACAATGCTAACGGAAGTTTGTAGCTAATATAGGGTAAAATTACTACATTTTTAAAACATTAAGAATAACATTTCACTAAAAATAAGATTAGTATACTTCATATACCTAAAATATAAAATTAGAATATATGGTGCTATTTTACCTATAATTAAAATACTAATAATAAGTCATCTTATAATTATAAATCAATATTTTTTGATAAATATAATTGTCTTTTTATTGAAGTCGATCATATTCAATGTACTGTTAGATAATAAATATGGGCATATCTGCTAACGAAAATTTTGACATTACTTAATCATATTATAAAAAATTAATCATTTTTATTAGACTCAACCCATTAATTATAAAACAATGTTTAAATGATCACATATAAGAAAATAAATTGCCAATTCAATTTGGGCCCGCTTTGTTTTTATTATGTTCCTAGTCTTCACCAAAATAGTGACGTAACACTAAGTCGCTAATTGAATAGAGTTAAATGTAAAAATATTTGTTAATAACAATTAACATAGATAGATGGTAAAGAATATATTTAATTCTGTTATTATTAAGAGGGTTTATTTGGTAAGCGGTCTTGTAAGTCTTCTATAAGTGTTTTATTATCTTAAGGCTGTGCCTGACTTTGGTGAAGACTTATGTAAAATCTACTTAAAATTTTTTGTAACAACAAAAATATATTAGGGTATTTATGTGATTTCGCTCTTCGTTTTCAAGAGTGATTGTTGATTGATTCTATTGTGAATTTGTTTGGAATCATCATCCCCGTGAACATGACAATGACTATTCTTGATTTTTTTTTGAATAAAAAAATAATCATATTATATAGTAGAAGATAAAATGTTTAAAATATATGTTCAATAGGAGAACCCCATGGAGAGAAGCCCTAAAAAATAATAAAATATTATTGGGGAACTAGAAAAGAAACATGGTTAAAAGAGCTCTAGATAGCAGCAAATATCATGGATAAGGACATTATCTGATGTACTCGAAGATCTTGTTGGATCAAGAAACTTGCAGTCAAACACATAAAACTCTCAAAGAAGGATGTTAACGATGACAGGAAGAAGAATAAGATGCCGTCCGTATAAAAGAGCGAATATGAGATATGCCAAGTAGAAGAGGATCTTATCTGATAAGGATTGAGGCTTCTTCAAAGTTATTTCATGAATCATGCATGTAAGCACTGTGTTAGAAGAGAACTTAGAAATATTTAACTCTTTGAACTTCTTGAAGCACAGAATCCAATATGAATGATGCACGTCAGATCACTAAGTAGAGTTACAGACAAAAGGTTGTAACCATTGACAAATATTCTCCAAAATATTTATGTAACCATAAAACTGATTTACAAGGTGGTGTGGACTGGGGATAGTACTCTGCTGAATGAGGTTGGTTATTACAATGATTCTTAGAATCACCAAATTGACCTTAATTGAAAAGAAAGCATAAAGTATTTAATAACCAGTTATGAATCCCAAACGTTAGAAAACTTTAGTAGATTTTATGATATTGAAAGGCAATCAAACCAAAACCGGTTTAGAACAAAAGATTAAAGGTGTGTTTGGATTAACTTTTAGATAATAGATTATGAGAAGAATAGATTTTGGAGAATAGATTTTAGGAAGAATAGGTGTTTGAATAATAGTAGCAGAATCACTTTTTTATATTAGTAAATATGATAATTATATAAAGTATAAATTTTATTTATAATTTTTTCTTTTTTTTATAACCTGTTAAAAAATAGTACATGTACACCACTGACGGATATTAAAAAAAAAGATAATACACTAACGTTATCACCTCCACAGTGAAAAGCTAAAAGATGCCAGATTCTTAAAAACATAGTTTTGTGAGCATGAAACCATGGTTTATGATGAAAAGTAATTTTTTAACTAAAATAGTTGTTTAGCATAAAAATGATAAAATCATGGTTTAAAGAAAAAATCTATTCTTCAACTCACATGCCAAACACACACTAAGATATGCTCAAAAGATGACTTTAACACGTAACATATAATTTATTTAATTAGATTAAAAAAATTAATTAAATTAATTAATATAATATATCTTTTTAAAATATTATATTTATTAATTCTCTCTCCCTTTTTTTCTCCTTCTCTTTTATTGACGGTTATTGTCGAGGAAGTATTAAGAACATGGTGAGTATGTCAGTAATGGGAATTGCCTTGTGAAAAAATTACGTTCCTGCATATGCCCATTATGTTTCTTCATCCTAACGGTGGAGTCTCAAATTAAAGTTCCTTTACAAAGTTTAAAGTTCAATTTTTCTTTTCCGGTTGGATTATCTTAAAATTGGTATGATTGTTTTACATTTTACAAAACATGTTTCTTAATAATATCATATCGCATGTCCACACCGCATTTCAATTGAGCAAACAACAAAACAGTGAAAAAATAATCTCACTTCATACCATAGATTTTGTACGTTGTCTTTCTTTCTTTCTTTTTTTCAATTGAACGATCTTTGCTATTTCCCCTCTAGATCATTTTATAAGCTAAAATCCTTTTTATAAACTATATTTCATAACATTTTATGCATTTTTACCAACAGAACTTAGCACTATTGGTAGATATTTGGGTTCCATTTTGTCCTGGATTTAAATTAGATTGTACGTATAAAAAAATATTTTATTTAGAAGAAATAAAAACTCATTTTAGTAATTTATATGCTTAAAAAAAATTAGCTTCTAAGCTATCAGTCAGGTAAAGGATACCGCCTGATTTTTACTAAAAAATAACATTTTATATAATTTTTTTAATTTTTATCCTTAATTGATTATATGTATTGCATTAATTTATTCCCTCTTATCCTTTGCTCCCCTCTCTCCTACTATTACATTTTCTCCGTATATTTTCTTGCTCTTTTTTATTTATTTTTCTCTCTCTCACTCCCTATAAACGAGGGTATCTTCTTATATATTTTATTATATTTAATTAATTTTAATCGATTTTTTAATTTACATAATTTAGTTATACGTAAATTATGAAAAAAAAATTAGAGGTAGTATGTGTTATGAGTTTCGAATAAGAATCAACGTTTTTTTTTTGTGTGAATAACAAACACTTTGAATTATTAAAACATTGGATGGAATTCAAATCTTCCGGGTAAATTTCAAAATCACATGGGTGTGATACTGATAGGGAGTGAGTAGGACACAAGATTCAAATCATTTCGATGTAAAAATAATTAAGGAAAAAGAAAAGAACAAATAATAATAAATAAACCATAAAATACTTTCAATCATGGCGTCGCTCCTCACCCTCTTCCAGAGGGATACTTTTGCATGAGTATTAGTATTAATTAATCTCAGTCAAAGATAGTTGCCGCAAAGGTTAATTCTCATAATTAACAAAGAACATCTGTACGTAATACCCTGAACTTGATAAAGTTAAATAAAAGGGTATCACTTGATACACAATATATAAGTTTTTTCTTTTTTGCCTAATTCGTCTTGATCCAAAATATAGAGCAAGTCCAGTTCACTCGTACTCTTATGATCTTATTTATATAGTAAAGATAAAATAATTTTTTTAATATTTATAAATTACATCATTATAACGTTGACTTTATTCCTATAAAGTATAATATATATTAAATAGGGATAAAATTAAAAAGTTGTTAAATTTTAAAATAATTACTAAAATTTAAGTTTTTTTTCTGTAAAAAATATATTAGAAGTGGCTTATAAATAAGAATAGAGGAATAGTGTCTAAGGTATTTAATGTTTATTTTTTCTATTTTGCCTTTCTATATAATTAATGAATCAACTTTAATTTCATTTAATAATAATAATAATATATTCTCTCTGATCCTTATTATAAGGTATATTTGGAAAGAGATGGATGATCGATATTGTTCAATAGTAAGTTTTTTTAATATTATCCTTATTTAAAATAATTAATTATGAGAAAGAATATAATATAAATTTTAAAAAATTATTTAATTATGAGTAAAAATAAAAGAAAAATTATTCTATTTTTAAATAAATTAATGACTTAAGTACTTCTCTAATTATATGCTTCACCAGAGGAAAATAGGGCAAAGATGTAATGGTTAATTTTTTTCCCTAATGTTGCCCCTCCTTAACTCTCGAGTTATTAGCATGCTTTTAATTCTTAGACATATTCTTTTGTAGTCATTAATTTTAATAAAGAGCAAAATTGAAAGTTTACACATTTTTTCTCTGTCTAAAAGGATATAAATTAACACCAATATAGAGATGTTCTAACGGTATGAGTATCTGTTAGATATTTTTAAGTCACTAGTTCGAATCTTAAATAAGATATTTGTACTGAAAGAGGTAGCCACAAATTCTAAAATTAAGATACTTAGTAATAAAATCTAAAAAATATTATAAAAAAATATCAACAAATACTTAATAATCGTGAAATAAACTAACTTTATCTTATAATTAATTTGGAGGAGAGTAGTCTATAACTTTTGATGAAAGTATATATTTGAAAAGTGCTGTAGTACTTTCATATTGTTACTAAGTTAATTATATTTTTTGGTTTATTGTATGCATAATTAAAAATTTAAATTATTTTATTATTATTTATTAACATTTAATTTAGATTTTTATATTATTTATTGTATACTTTGTTATCTATAGTTTATCTTGATTATAATAAATGCAGGACAACATTAAAAGAAAAATTAAACAAAATATTAAAAAGAAAAAAATTAAAATAAATCTTTTAACGGTAATTTTATTTGTAAACCGTCGTTAAAAATATAGACATTTTATGACAATTTTTTTGTAAACTCTATTAAAAATATAGAGATTTTGTGATAATTTTTAACTGCTATTAAAATATAATTTTATAATGGCGATAAAATTTACTCCAATAAAAAAATTATCATAAGAAATTATTTTTAATCGCTGTTGTATATTTTTTTCCTTGGAAAGATACTGCATGCATTGGAAAGAAACCGACTTCACGCGTCATGAACTGTTTCCAGCTTTGAAATTTTAAGCCAACCTGAGACATCTCCATAATCCATTCTTGTGATTTTCTTGCTTTGCAAAAACGTCAGACTTGTTATTGTCGTTTCTTGCTTTTGCTGTGACAAAAGCTGCCTCCCCAAATATTCCCACCTTTGTGTGTGTGTATATATATATATATATATATATATATAAATAATTACTACAATATTCCTGGTTTCTCAATCTGATCATGTTATGCTATCCCCCTCAATTATGGAATCTAAAAGCTGAGCCACTTAAATACTGATGGCTGAGACTTGAGAAATAGTGGCTTTCTATAAATTTTATATGATAGTATCAAATATTATTAAATCACATGCAAATTAATATATTATAATAAAAGAATGAATGAGTTGTGGTACTTATATAACTCAGAAATAACTTCACTTATTGTAAATTTTATATTTTATGTTTACTTTTCAAGGGAAAATTCTCATAAAATATCATTTGAATTCTAAAATTGTAAAAAGGGCAATAATTAACAAGATTTTAATATATATGAAAAAAGATAAAACTGTCTCAGAACTTTATCTAATTACTTGAATTACTATCTTATTAAAGTAAGTAGCCAATATTATTATTAAAATAGTAAAAATTATTATAAATGTTATCAATTTTATTATTAGGGTAGCCAATACCCACAATATTTTATATTATTTGTACCATTAAGTTGTCAAACGGAATAGTTAATTTTATTATTAAAATGGTTAAAATTATTACACTGATTAATAATTCTATTACTAGTGTAGTTAATGCTTACAACTTAAGTCAGTTCTATCTTTTTCTATAAATATTAAAATGACATATTGACACTTGTGACCGATATATATTTTTATATATTAGCATACACATTTTCTTTTTAAATTTCAGGGTTTTGTGGTCTTTTTCACAAGGCACGCCGCAATGATTACTTATTACATTTTTCCTCTATTGTCTAAGTTCAATGTTAATGTGGGAAAGTAGTAAATGTTTTCTAAAGATATTAAATTCTTAAACATTAATAAATTTTAAATTTTTTTCAAATGTCTTATGAATAGATCAAGTGGAGTATGATATAATATAATGTTAAGTTATATTTAAATATTGTCAAACTTAAATGAGATAACTCTTATATAGTGATTTTGTAATTGTAAGCCCACGATCTTACCTAGAGATATCAATCCCTTCTTTTCTTTTCTTTTTTGCCAACATATGAAATCCCTTCGGCTCCACCTCTTTTTTTATTTTTTTTTAATTTTACCCCTAATTTAGTCCTGCTTCCCCCATCCTATATATATGGGTTGATGATGATTTAGGATACCGGTGATGGATACTTTGACTACTTATTTGGACGGCCCAATAATGGGCCCAATTTTGAGTTGGCCGATTTGGGCCCATTACCGGATGTGAAGAAGAATGTTAAGTGGCCCATCAACAAGTGGCTGAAATACCAACGGGGGTTGGTCTGAGTGGTAAGCGACTCGGTATCGCTTAAACGAGATCTAGAGTTCGAGCCTTAGCGTATGCAGAAAATTTCCGTTAGGAGATTTACCCACCATAGCCAGGTGCGCGATGCGGGTCGGATCCAGATATAGTCGGGGTAAAACTCCGGTGAACTAGGTGGGTTAAAAAAAACAAGTGTCTGAAATGCCAATCGAAGTGTTGGCTTGGTGGTTAGAGCATGTTGGCTTTAAGTTACAAGTCATGACTTCGACTCGGCATGCATGCACATATATATATATATATATATACATAACAAGTGGCTGAAATGACTAGACGCAACAATATTCTCTGCTCAAAGCAACACACTCATTTTTTTAACGCATCATCATTATTATTCAGCATCTTCTTTTCTACATCTTAGTTACAAGGATAAAAAGTCAATCTTTCATAATATAGTGAATTAAGATCTAAATTTTTATTGAAAGATGTGTCTATATTTAGTTTCTGATAGTATCTCTAATAAAATTATTTTTAATAGGAGAATACATATGCTTAATAAAATAAAAAGAGTTACAGGCTGGATTAAGTAGTGAAAAATAGGAAGGAAGAAGAGTGAAAGACAGCATGCAAAAAAAGAAGAGAATAAAAAGCTAAAGTGGGTGGTAAGCAAATGGGAGAGAATAAGAGAGTGTGTAATTGTTTTTGTGTTTGGCTTTTTATTAAACAAATGAAAAGCTATACTCCACTTTGCTTAAGTTGCATGGAGTTGATCCCTTTCTGTTTAACCAAATATTTCTTCTTATCCCTAAGAAAGAATTTCTTAGTGGGAATAATTTCCTTTTCCCTCTCCATTCTTTTTCTTAATTTGTTGTTTATATACACTGCTAACTCCACTCTCTCCAAAAGTTTAGCTTCAACAAACTCTTGATTGAAACTAGAGGCAATATATAAATATCTAGTAGGGTGTGGTTTTTTACTCAATTTCTCACCAAATATCTCTCTAAGCATATGTTTTCCTATAGAGATTTCTCATAGAAAATGAACCAAAAGGAAAAAACTAAATGAGAAACAAGAGAAGCTTTTAATCTCAAAATGGCATTGAAATATATATGGAGTAACTCTCCTATTCTGATTTTTTTCTCGTATACTAAGGATATTTTATAACTGACTGTTAATGACTAATCTTTTTTTAGGCATAAATATTTTATTAGTAATTTTTTATTTCTCTTAATAAAATATTTTTATACATATGGTTAAAAATTAAACCCCTGATATATTTAAGAAACAACACAACTATTTATCAACTGTGTCAGATTTCATTAATTTTTTTAACAAGATTTCTCTTATTCATAAATTTTGAGCCCATAATTAATCTTATTTAAGGGATGTTGATTTCCATCTCACTCAAATCTCAATCCAACCACTAGTTTGTATTGAATTTTTTTATTCATTACTTTGTGATTTCTATACCCTTCGAATAGAAATGAGACATATGCAACTAAGTAATATATTAAAAATTTTGAGGAATTGAATGGAATATTTTTAAGGTCAAGTCAGAAATTATTTATTTTTTAGTTATAAAATTGGGTTAAAAAAACTTTGAGTTTAATATATGAAAAAAAGGTTAGTGAATATAGAAGGTATATAGTAAGTATCTATGAAGGATAGGAATGTAGTGGAGGAGGGAAGGGAAAAGAATAAAAAGAAGAAGAGGAAGTGGACACGACGACGTGAAGAACTTTGGTGATGTTATTGGTCACGTAAGTTCAATGTCTTTGATAATCTTATTTTAACATTTGGGGGTAACGATTAAAGAATTAGACTGGACCAATAGCACTTACTAATAATTCGATTTTGATAAAAAAAAATCATATTTACATTTAAGTTGGGTTGGACTGGAATCAAACCGCCATTAAGCTAGAATCCCTAATAAAACATAAGTTTTGGTGATGTTATTGGTCACGTAAATAAAATAAAAATTGCTTATTGGACTCCCCAACAAGGGTTAGTTTGAGTGGTAAACGACTCGATATCGTTTAAGCGAGGTCTCGAGTTCAAATCTTGGCGTATGCAAAAAGTTCTTGTTGGGAGACTCACCCACCATAGTCAGATGTGCAACGCGAGTCAGATCTAGATGTAGTTGGGATAAAGTTCCGGTGAATCAGGTGGACAACAAAAAAAAAATATTTGGGGGTAACGATTAAAGAATTAGACTGGACCAATAGCACTTACTAATAATTCGATTTTGATAAAAAAAAAATCATATTTACATTTAAGTTGGGTTGGACTGGAATCAAACCGCCATTAAGCTAGAATCCCTAATAAAACATAAGTTTTGGTGATGTTATTGGTCACGTAAATAAAATAAAAATTGCTTATTGGACTCCCCAACAAGGGTTAGTTTGAGTGGTAAACGACTCGATATCGTTTAAGCGAGGTCTCGAGTTCAAATCTTGGCGTATGCAAAAAGTTCTTGTTGGGAGACTCACCCACCATAGTCAGATGTGCAACGCGAGTCAGATTTAGATGTAGTTGGGATAAAGTTCTGGTGAATCAGGTGGGGAAAAAAAAATATTGCTTATTGGACTCAAGACTTTCTTTTAATCTTATATTAATGAGTGGCCTCTATCAACGATTATCCTTAATTAGCTCCGTACTCCGCCGTACATTCTCATAATCTCGTGATGAAAATTAACAATTATTTTTAAGGGGAGATGAATTGATTGTTTATTAAAAAAAAAATTTTAAAAAATTTTCCTTCGTCCGTACATGTTTTTTTTGGGAAGATGTAACCTATTTTCAAGAAAGCTTAATTAAATCAATTTTCTAATTTCTTTAGTTGTCGGCCATGCAGCACAAATATCTGAAAAAAGTCGACATAGTCTTCTAATACAACACATTGATTTTTAATTGATAAATACAAGTGTTGAATCAAGATTGATGTTCTCATTTTCTAAGAATAAAAAAGATAATTAGGTCACATTATAGCTCATAAAAGTCTTCCAAAATAAGTCTCTTGGTCTTGCATTTCCCATTATGTTATTTTCACAAATATTTAAGGTTTTATAATTATTATATATATATTAAAAATTAAAAAAATTAAATTATTTTTTGAAGAATCATGAAAATAAATCATTGTTTGTATTTTTAAATTTATAATTTATACTCTTAAAAATATAATATGAATTTTTTTTATTTATATATTATTTAAATTTTATCGAATGTGGCTGTAAGGATAAAATTATTATCTATTAATAGCACTAATATAAAATATAAAATGTATATGGAATCATATTATAAAATTTCATTGGTGGATCCAAAGGCGACATATTGGGAGGCAAAAACTTTAAATAAATAAAATGAGGGGCTGAAATTTAATTTAGTATTCTCTATAAAAGAATTCAAATCATGTAAATTTTACAAAAAATATGAGATTCATAGTAGCAAACCCCTCCATGTCCCTCTTGAACCAGCCTTGGGAAACAGCAATCGCAAGTTTATTTCAACGGAGTCGGCTAGATATATCACATGATATTATTATATTTTATTAATAATTAAATTTTTGAATATATTATTTACCAAAAAGTCTCGGTAATCAATAACTTCATTAAATATTTTCTTCATTCTTCTACTTTTTTTTATAGGACTTCATACTATACGATCTATTCTTCTCATTGACACCTCTAATAATCTTTCTATATGTCCCAACCACTTTAGATAATTTTTTACTATTTTATCTTCAATAGATATTGCGTAAACTCTTCCTCGTATATGCTTAGGACTGATAATTTGGGTTGGGCCTGCGAGCTCAATCCGCCAAAAAATGGCGGGTTGGGTTACAATATTTGCAACCCATTTTGATGCGGGTCTTTTTGACCCACACCCGCCAAGCCCGCACCCGCGACAGGCTAACCCGCCAACTTGGCGGGTTAGCCCCTTTTTTGTTTTATTTTTTTTTATTATTTATATTACACATTTGCATTTTACTAATTTAAGAGTCTTAACTAAACAAGAGACATTACACTTAATTTATATTAACTTTATCCATTGAGTCATTTCTTTATATATATTCATTTTATTTTATTATTATTTTCTTTGTGATAGATTTATCTATAGATAGTGATAAAGTTGACTAAATAAATATTTTGACAACTTCAGACATGATTCAAATCTAATTAATATTGACATATATAATTTTTTTTAAAAAGTTGGCACATACATATAAAAAATTAAAAAAAAAAGCTGACGGGCTGGCGGGCGCGGTCTCAAGTTGATATTACACTAACCCGCCTCCACCCTAACCCGCGACGGGCTAATCCGTATTCGGCGAGTTGAACCGCATTACCACCTCTATATATGCTAATTACGAATCTTATCTTTTTTTGTATAACTACACATGCATCTTCAATTGATACCAATTTTATGCTATTGTTGTCCCTTTAAAGCTTAAGATTCATTATCAATTAACATTGTTGGTCTTATAATAATTTGATAAAAAATTACTTTAAATTTATTAGGTAGTTTCCAATCACGAATAACTTTAGTAGCTTTAAAAGTAGTGAAACCTATTGTAAACTTTGTGCAAATACATGACATCTGTTAGAAAGAATATTACAAGTTAGAGATGTTTAAGCATTAATTTCTTTCATTGGTAGTAATTTGCCAATCAATGTGATAGTTGGGCACTTAATGATCTCTAATAAATAGAAAGAAAAGATTATTGCATAGAGCACATTCATTTGATTTGCGAAGTCATAATTCCAATTACGTACCTTTCTTCAGTGCACTCTCCATTAATTTGATGCCTAGTTCCAATTCTTAGTTTTTATTAAAGTGGTTCTGCCAATGTTCTACAATGTTTTTGCCATTAAAAGAAATTAATGAAGATGCGTTTCACTTCCCAATCCAATCCGCTAAGACAACTCTATCTATCTAGCCATACAATGGCACAAGACTAAAGTTGGAAGTAATTGGCAACCTTTTGTTTTTTTTTCAGGAAAAGATTTTTTTTGTTTAATCATATATAATCAATTTTAATCTGTATTTATCTATCTATAATGCTACTTGCATTAGCCTTGTTTATAGTTTTTTTTGTATGATCATCAATATTTTTAAATATGATATTTGTGTCTTGCCCTTGTCAACTATAATAAAGATCAAATCTCATTCCCATCCACAATATAAGTGGTTTTAACTAATCCTTCATCATCAAAAGATAGTAGTTAACCCATTAAATTTGTCTTAAATTGATTTTTTTTTAATTTTATCCATTTTAAATGAGGTTATGAGGATAAAGAAAAATTACAAGGAGCCATATGTACATTAATTGTAAGGACAAAATTGATAAATAAACGTTAATTACTCTGTAGATAACTTATATTGTCGGCAGGAGAGAATATATTGAAAAAATTTATCAAGGTCTATGGATTTTTTTCATTAAGGAATGAATCCCTGTACTTATAATTAACTTTGGTCAAAATTCTTACAATTGCAAAATATTACTTCTGTATTAATGACATGATTAACATGTTATTTTTAGGAACTTTGAAAAAAGTTGACCAAAATTTTGAAGTTTGATTAACTCTAGGGACCAAAAACAATATTTTCTCTTATTTATTTATAAAATCTCATAGAAATTATAATATTCTTAAATTATAAGTAAATAAATTAATATTATGCACTCTTTAAAGAAAAGTTTTCAAAAAGTTGTGGGATCAAACCTCCGAAATAATACAGGAAAGCTGGGTGTCTGTATAGGTCATCCTTCCTCACGACAAAGGATTAGGATAGATGTGTTAGTAAAAAGAAGTTATTTTACCAATAGTTGTTAATCTAAGAATCTGTTTGGAAGAATTTTTAAAACTATAGTTTTAGTTTAAATCAAGTTTCAAAAACAGAATAGCCAAATACCCATTCAAAGTTTAAAAATGATTTTAACCCTTAAAGTCATGGTTTTGATATAAGTTTTGAAAATACATTTTAATCCTAAAACTATAGTTTTCTCCTAATACCTTTTTAAAAATCTAATCCAAATGCACTCTAGTGAAAGATATTATAGTCATTTAACTCAAGATCTTGAGTTTGAATTGAGTGAGTGTAGAAGACATTTTTGAGAAAGTTATTTTGAGATTAAATTCTCAAATCTAATGTAATGATACCATTGTAGATATTGAAAACAAATAAAGAGTGTGATTTTGTATATCATGCTATTATATCATTAATTAATATTTTTAATTTTATATATCCTCTCTACTTTTTTATTATTTGAATTCAAATTTTAAATTTTTATTTAAAATTAGATTATATATCAATTTATAAGTAAAGTAAATTAGTGTGATAAAAAATATAAATATTATATATAAAATTGATTAAAATTTTATATTTAAAATTAAATATAACCCTCTAATAAACTTTTATATTAAAGACCACGCTAGCTATACCGCATAAAAAACATTAGCTAACGTCAACTTTTTCATATCTTCTTAAAAATCATATATTTATAATATTTTGTTGAAATAATATGATAAACAATAAAAATAGAAAAAAAATCTTATTTTTAATTTGTTTTCTTATTTAACATGAAACAAGTAAAACTATAAATATATAACTTAATTAAATTTTATATTCTTTTACATTTTCAGATAAATTTGTTGTTAATTTTAATAATAACAATTAGCTTTTAAAATTCGACCCGACTAATTAGCATAGAAATGAATTAGATAATAATATATGGGTATAAAACTTTTCTACTAATAATATTTTTTTGCCATAAAGCTTGAATTGAAAACCTTAATTAACATGAACAAAAGTACTCAATCATCATAATTTCCTATTGTTTGTATAAAATATTATTATTTAATTATTTATTTACCATTACCTCTAGTAAAAATTAGATAATTAATTTATAAATATTAAAAAAATTAATTAAATTATTTATAATAAATATATGTTAATATGTGTAGTCAATAAAATTATTTTTTTTTAAAAAATATAAATTTGTGAGATAAAATAAATTAAAATTTATATTTTGGATAAAAATAAATTCTTTAACAAGCCTTTATATATTTAAGAAATGAAGAATATTTATTAATGTGACTGGTGAACGGTGATTTATTAATGGTTTGGTCTAAATTTTTTTTTACACAAATATAATTATTTTTTTAAATAAAAATTTAGGCTAATTTTTTTTTTTAAAACTAAAATTTTAAACGTATCCTGACAGGTATAATATCGTGCATGCAAATGTGCATGTTGCGGCTTGTTTTAAAAAGGTGGGGGCAAAAGGACAAGCAAAGATACTGGGAAGGCGTGGGAAACACGCACCAATGAGAGGACGACAGGAACACGAAGCATTATGTTGGATTTTTGAAAGGACCAATATTTTTTACTTTGTTTGGTGAAAATATTTTTGTTTTGTTTTTATTTTTGGATGTTTGTGGGACTGTCTGTTTCAAGTCCCTTTCATGTTGGAAAGCAAGAGGGTGGTCCCCACATACCTTAGAAAAAGCCTTAATTTTGGGCCATACTTTTTCTCAAATTTATGACTTCCATTTCGCTTGGTCTCCTAAAATTCCTCAATTTTTGGGAATCTTCCTCATTACTGTCTTATTTGAGAATTTTGTTTTTGGAAAAATTAAGACAAAAATAGTCTTTTTCTTTCAAGTATTTTCTGCGGAATCATGTTCTGGTCGGATGGTCATTTTAATTATTTTTTAATATTTTTATACTTTAATATATATATTCTCATTTAAAATGTCTTTCCTTCATTCAAAATAAATATAAAAACTTAATGAAGAAAATTAGGAACCAGATAATTACTTTCTGTTAAATTTTGATTCGGTTAAAAATGATTGTAAACCTAAAAAAATATATATTCGAAAACTTTATGGAGGTTTATCAAAATAAATGAATGAACCATTGAAAATAACAAGAAAGAATTGCACTCAAGTTCCGTAAAAGATAATTAATTGTAAAATAGTGACATAAAATTATCATATACAACTGAATAATTCCAAGGGACTTAAGGTAATTTTTTTAAATTATAAAATGATATAATTATCCCTATTATAATAAAATCTAAACCTTGCTACTTACAGAAGAAACTCTTTTTATTATAGTAGGGACAATTATGTAATTTCATAATGAAAAAATTATCCCTAAATCTCTTAAGATTATCAGATTATTTAATAATTTTATATAATTTTTTTATAATTAATTATCTTTTACATGACTTCAATACAATTCTCTCAAATAACAATTCCTCTTAAGAACTCACCTGCAACTAAAGAAGAGATGAAGAAAAAAGTTATGCACGATGTCTTCAAAGTATGAGTAACGTTTTCTTTTAAATTTAATTCATCTCCATTTATTCCTATATTATAGAGTATAAATTGGGTTAACCGGCAAATTTTTTGCAAAATACGATGAAGATTATTATACTTTCAACACTTAAGACAAAACAATAGTGACTTTTACAAAGTGATAAATTAACTTTGTTTCTTGTGCACTTTAAAATTAAAGATAATAAGTTTTAATCTGATGTTTTTTAAATAAATGGAGTAATAGTAATAAGTATTATGGATTATAAAGTAATATTTTAAGTGGTACCTTTTGAAACAACATTTCTTCGATTAAAAAGTCATAATCATATATTGAGATTTATAAACCTCATATGTTAATTCATTGAACCAACATAATTTTAATAAACTGGTTATTTAAAATAACTTTTTTTTTCATGGGGAGTTACACATTTTTAGTGTGTGTTTTTTTTTTTTAAAAAATAACACAACCCTTCATATAAAGTTTTTAAATTCATAAGGACAAGATTTTTAAAAAAATACATTTTTTCCACATAAAAATGTTCTCGTGAAACTCAAACTCACGACCTTCTCTTGTGAAGAAGTGTGTTGGTGTCATTAGGTCAATAAGCTATTTGCTTATACTTTTACTTGTTCATGATTAAATATTCGACGAAGGAATAACATAAACATGTTTATGTAAAACTAGAAAGATTAGACTGGGAGAATAGATCGGAATGATGATTCAATATTAAATTTTGAGAATCACTTGCAATTTAAATTAACTAAGGTTCAAGTTGAAATTGTTTGACTCATACATACCAAATGAAATAAATTTTAAAAAATTAAATAATAATAATTTTTTATTAAAAAGATTTATATATTTGCTAAGTATTGAAAATTTAATTGGTGATTAAATCAGTCAAGATAATAGTTAAAAGACTAATAGTCTAATCGTGGTTGAATAGGCGTCATCCAATTATAGTTAAAATAATATAATTTAATTAATATATATAAAATATTAATATTTAACCCATAAAAAGAGTGTTAGTATTTAAATAAAAATATATTAATTCATAAATAAATATGATATTTATTTATAAATTATATATAATTAAATAAATATACTAAAGTACAAATTTTACATATTAGTATTTTTTTTATTTAAAATAATGTTGTTTCAAGCTTAATAAGAAGAGTGAAAAAAATATAACATCTAATCCGGTTGAATTGTTTAAATTTTTTTTATTAAACGAAGCAGGGAACTAGTGGTTCACCTGTCTAACTAGGAGAGTGGAGTTGAATTTTAATATTGTGATATTTAAATATTAAAAAAGTGAAAATGTGGCTATTAAATGCCATCATCATTATCAAATGATAAATATTATTTGGGATAAAATAACAATTAATCATCATGTCCTTAATGCATCAAACGAGAACATTCCATCCAGTCATGGAAGTGCACCCCACATGCCTTTCCACCAAAACATGGAAGGAATCGTTTTTTGGGCAGAAAGCAAAATCAAATAGAGGCCAAGCCAATAGCCAATAGCCAATAGCCAATAGCCATGGTCTTCTTTTGTATTTGATTGATTCCTATCATATAAATAAATTATATTATAATATATGAAGGATAAGCCAATAAGATTTTGATTCCTGACTTGTAAGCCGTACATTTGTACCTCCATTATCATAAAACAAACCTAATAAATGAAGCCCACAAACCTACCCTCTCCTATTGCACAAAAACCCTACGTGGTAACTTTGGATTATAATGGTTGGAATCTTAAATATAAAAGTTAATTAAAATATTTATTTTAATTTTAAATATAAAATTTTAACTTACTTTATTATTTTTCATATTGTAATTTTTTCATAAATCCTCCCTATTGATTATACATATTTAGGGGATTTTCTATTAAAGGGATAATTTTTCATGCAAATAATCATAATTGAATAAGTATTTAGGAAAATTAATACTCATATAATTTTCTTAATCTTTAAAAGTTAATTATCTAACTTACATATTTAATTAGGACCGAAGGGGGTATATAATAACTATTCTTCTGAACTTTAATATAAGAGTTAGTTAATTTTTTTGAATAGATTAAAAAAATTAATTAAATTAGTTAATTATAACTAATATAAGAGTTAGTTAACTAATTTGAGTAGATTAAAGAGTATATAATATGAATTTATCTTGATGGATTAAATTTAGTTATAATTAACTGATTTAATTAGCTTCTTTGTTCTACCCCAAAAAAATTAACATTTATATTAAAGATGAGAGATAATAATTAATAGTACTTCGGATTTTTTTTAGTAAAAATGATCAACAAAATAAAACACTTTGGATATTGAAACAAACTTCACATGTAACCTTGCTTTTCCTTACGTGGTTCATATTCTTTAAGGCTGGTTGATTTGGAGGGGAGGGGAAGAAAAAAAATTCTAAATTAGATTTTAAAAGATTATGAGAAATGAGGTTATAAAATTTTAATAAATAAAAAAAAAATTAATTAATACTTTTTTATCCCACTTTAATTTTTTAAAATTTAACTTAAAAAATTTTTCCCTCCCCTCCAATTGCTTACATCATAATGTCTTCTTGTTTTTCTTCCAATTCTCTTTGCCTTTCGGCTGTAAAAGTTTCCTAATTTATCTTTTACGTACCCTCTTTCATATTCCTACCTTACGCACACCAACACCACTTACATGAAATAATATTAACTATTAATTAATTGTGATTTTTTTTTTTAAATTTCTCCTCCAGTATCCTAGGGTAGATCATCTTTTAGGCATAATAATAGTCCCAAACTAATCCAAATCAGGAATTGAAGGACTCTTTCAAGCAACTACTTTACTACTTATATTACTGCGTACTTAAATCTCGAACTCAAGACCCTTAGTTAAATTAGATTAATTTTCTAATTAGTTAGTCTAAATGCGTGTAGGTGTAATTAATTGTGAATATTTGTTGGAAATGAAAGTGCTTCTATGGGCCGAAAGATTTGTTCCTTTTATTGGTTGCAACTTGACTGATCTTCCCTTCATATAATTTGTGGTTGTACTGTGGTCATATATGTCTACTTAAGGTTAGTTGATCAAATCGTCATCCTCAAATTTTTGGATGTATCTAATGTTTTCAGTTGCCTGATGTACTCCATTCGTTCCTTAATACTCATGCGTCCTTAATATAAGAGTTAATTAATTATTTAGAAATATTAATAAAGCTAAATAAATCAGTTAATTATAATTAAATCTAACTCCTCAAGACGAATTCATATCATATACTTAATTTATCAAAATTAGTCAATTAATTCTTATATGAATTATAAGTAACTGATTTATTTAGTTTTCTTAATCTATTCAATAAAGTCAACTAACTCTTATATTAAGAACTGAAAGAATATAATCTACTTAAATTAGTCAATTAGATCTTATATTAATTATAATTAATTAATTTATTTTTTAATATATTTAAAAAAATTAATTAATTCTAATATTAAGAAATATATATAGGATGATTATTTGTCTATACTTTTCTTTGTTATGTATGAGTTTATTATGTTGGGTGCGAGGAATGGAGTAGGGGGAAGAGTGCAAGGAGGCTATCTTAGCATAGAGTCCTTGCTCGCAAAGAGAATTCTCCGGTCAGCACTCTCTGACAGGCATTATAAATGATTAATGAAGTTAATGAGTATGCAAAACTAGTTTGCTATTTTTGATCATATGATTAATGAAGTTAATAATTATGTTGATTAGCTACTTCAACATGCTTATCTCATAAAATATCAAATTTATGATTATCAATTTGACTTCTCTCTAAGACATAAAAATTTATTTTTAATATATATATTTGTAGTCAATAACTTTATAGTCTAATAATATAATTTTTTTATGTGATTAGAAAATTATAAGTTCAATCCCGCTTTGTCATTAATGCTATGGCTTTTGGCTAATCATTTATTTTCTTTGTATAAATTAATGTTGTAGCCTTGGATTTAAAAACAAACTTAACTATAACCTTTTTCTGTGATATATAAGAAAAAATAATAATTTATAAAATTTCTTAAAATTATAATTAGATTTCTAATATTTAAATTCTTTTGAATTGTATTTAAAAAGGATAAAGAAATATGAAAAAAAAAACTTGTGGGAAACTGATTAAGAAAGTAGAGAGAAACATTATAAAAATAAAAATAAAATTATTCATTGACTTATAAATAATATATGTGATAATAGCTTTGATATTTTATATTGGCTAACCTCCTTATGTTTTTATTGAGGTGAAAGAGAGAGAAAAAAGATAAGAAAAAAAAAGATATTTCATTTCTATCTTTGTGTTTCAAAGAGAGCTAGGATAGCACCATTATTCTCTCCCCCTCTTAAAAACAAAACAATATGTTTCAAAGGAATCTTTTATAGTACACTACCATACAATTTATTTGCTTAAATCTTTTAATGACATTTGGAATTTTTAATATCGAAAATTAAGTATGTTTTAATACTAAATTTGTTCCTTAAAAATATTCTCATATAATTTATTTCTTTTTGTTTATAATGTTAATTTTGTTACAAGATGGACATATATTTTATAAATAAATAATAAGTGTTAAATTGAAAAAATTGAGAATTTCCCTCCTTAACAAATTTTGTTGATAAAATAGTCTCATAAACTTTTAAATTTACACACACAAAAATATCGGTATTTTGATTTAAGTCATTATCACTAAAAATATTTTTAATAGAATTTTTTTCCAAATATCCCTCTTAGCTTTTCATTAGACACTGCACCTACCTGAGCTCCATCTAATTCTAGAGTATGTTTGAATTAGCTTTTGGAGAATAGATTCTGGGAAGAATAAATTTTGGAGAATAGATTTTGGGAAGAATAGATTCTGGAGAATAGATTTTGGGAATAGAGATGTTTGGATGATTAGTAGTAGAATCACTTTTTATATTGGTAAATTATCAAAAAGGGTATGATATGATTAAAAGTAAGAGAGATAAAAGATGAGAGAGAAGAAAGAGGAGAGAGAAAAATAGAGATAAGAGATGAGAGAGGAAAGAGAAAAAGAGAGATAAGAGAAGAGAGAGGAGAGATGATAGAGAAAAGAGAGGAGAGAGGAGAGAGAGTGTAAGAAAAAGTAGGGGTAGAATAGTAATTAGATAATCTATAACCTAGGTTTCAAACTAAAAGCTATTTTCAGTGGCTTATTCAAAACTTAGGTTTCAAACCGAGATTTTGGTATAGCGTTTCAGAATTGATTTTAGACAAAAGCTGCGGTTTAGAAAATTTTTACACAAACAGCAATTTTTGTTGAGAATTGATTTTGTCCAAAATCAATTCTCAACAAAAATTGCTGTTTGTGTAAAAATTTTCTAAACCGCAGCTTTTGTCTAAAATCAATTCTGAAACGCTATACCAAACAAACACCTAATAAACAAGTAGCATGTATACAAATACTATAAATGCAATATTTTAAGCAAATTAAATTTCTTGACATAATTGGAATCGAGTTATATATTTTAAAAATACATACATCTCGCTTTTAATTTCCAAATACTAAAGGAAATTAAACATATTTTAAAAATTAAAATCATTAAGTAGTAATCTATATACAATACAACAATTATGTTGGAAAAGTTATGCTCCTCTAGCAGAACTAAATATTGAATATTTTGCCTACAAACTATTCTGCGCCGCTGAGACGGTTAGCCATCCGGCGCCAATATTCGTTGGTGGATGCTCTCTCACTCTCTCTCTCCTTTCTTATTTGTTTTTTCGCCACTCAGTTTAAAAACCCAAATGAGCCACCTTTTTTCATTTCTCACAGGAAACTCGTCCTTGCCTCAATTCTTCTTCTCTCTCAATCTGAATCCCCACCGTACTGTAGCATCTTCCTCCTCCAACAAACATGGACAATGGTTTCTCTTCTCCTCGACGCGATGCTTTTCCAGCTGGTCTGCGAGTTCTCGTCGTTGATGATGACCCAACATGGATCAGGATCCTTGAAAAGATGCTCAAGAAGTGCTCCTATGATGGTTTTCTTCATTCTTTCCCAGCTTTTGCTTTTTTCCTTTCATGTTTCTGCTACCTATATGACGTGATGATAGCATCAGTATAATCTTTCAGTAAGGGGCTTGAATATTTATTGAGATTTTTCTATTGTGCTCTGCCTGTTGGTTTAATTATGGGTTTCCTGATTTCGATCGGTCCAGTTTTTGAATATTTGATATGTTATAGGATTAGTCATGTATTTTGGTTTCATGTTTTTTTTCTGTTCATTGTGTTCCCAAAAAGGTTCCCTCTTGGTATGTATATGGCTTTGAATATTTAGCTCATTTTAGGTTAAATAAAGATGCTTCTGATGATGATGATTACATGCGTTTTGAATTTGAAGTGTTACTTGATAATTGAATCACATGGGTTTCTTCAAGTGAGAAACTTTTCAAAGTAAAAACTTGATCGCTCTTGGTTCTGTTCTTTTGTGGTGAACCAAACGGTGTCATCATCAAATTATACACTGTGTTTTATGTTGTCACGAGTCTTTGATCAAATATGGCTCTCTGTGGAAAAGCAATATGGGGAGTGCAAAAAAGAAGTGCTTTTTGATGTTTCAACTGTACTGGTATCTTTAGAACTGACTGGTTCAGTAGCCTCTTCTCTTTGCCCATTTTAAACATGTGTAGTTTGTGTTTGCATTCATGAAAGAGAAAAGTTACACTTGCTTATTGTTAATAAACTATTTAATTGTAAGATAAAGCTGCAGGTATGTTACAACCATAACAAAAATTTGAGACTAAATCTTTGAAGTATTATAAGTAACTGAATCAGTGGGAGTATGAAGTTTCAGTGGCCTCTTCAAATGTAAGACATGAATGCAATACCTGCAAAAGATATTGCATTTGTATCCGGGAGTAAAATTAAAGCTGATGAAGTTAGGAAAATGTGTTACCTTCTGTACTGCAAATGTGAGTCGTGGGTTCAATTTAGTTAAGCAAAGTGACAACTCTGTTTTCCCCCTCCTTACGAAAGATTGAAGGTAGAAACTTCCCAATTTTGGTGGTATCTAGATAGCTTGATTTGCAAGTCTTAGCTAACCTTATTTCTGTTACAATTTTATACTTGCAATGGATAATAAGGTTTTCTCTCATTGGAGACCTGAAGCAAACCGTGTAATATTATTAAAGAACCTGAATCACATAATCTTATAAGCATCACATCTTCATGTAAAAAGCCTACTCGAAGCTGATGCTGCAGCTTGCCCTATCACAAACTGCGATCGAGAATCTAGTTTTTCTTCATTAACATGTGCATGATTATGCACACATCATAATGTAAAACTGTGATTAAAAAAAACCCCTTGAAACATAATTGAACTATCGATATGAACACATGCTGCCTGATGGTTAATCTAAAATGCATTGGTACCAGTTAGAGTTTTTATTACAGAAATAATGGTGTTTTTCATGATACTCTGCTAATCAACAGGTTAAATTGGACTTCAAGTCATTAATCATATTGACCTACTGCAGTCATTATTTCACAAGCTTATTCCTATTCTTTTAATCATCTTAATTCTGTATTGAATTAATATACTGTATTTTTCCTTGAATATTATAAATAGCAGTATCCATGTTGACATCACCCTCCACGGTATCCTTTGACATTCCATTGCCTTGTTTCTAACAGTGACTCTGACTTTGTGTTTCCTGTTTCAGTGACAACATGTGGTTTAGCAAGGGAGGCTCTGAACTTGCTTCGCGAAAGAAAAGACGGATACGACATTGTTATCAGTGATGTAAACATGCCAGACATGGATGGTTTTAAACTTCTTGAGCATGTTGGACTTGAGATGGATCTTCCTGTCATTAGTCAGTTGCCTTAATTATATTCAACTATCTCTTTAAATGATCTTTTGATCACATTGACTCAAAATGTCCATGCACTGACAAGCTGCAATTTGTGTTGCTGGGCAGTGATGTCGGTAGATGGAGAAACAAGCAGGGTGATGAAAGGTGTTCAACATGGAGCATGTGATTATCTCCTTAAGCCGATTCGAATGAAAGAACTGCGAAACATATGGCAACATGTGTTCAGAAAGAGGATTCATGAGGCAAGAGAATTTGAAGGCCATGAAGGATTTGAGGGCCTTCATTTAATGAGAAATGGATCAGATCAGTCTGAAGATGGGATGTCGTTTGCCTTTGAAGATATGACTTCCATGAAGAAAAGAAAAGACCTTGATAACAAACATGATGACAAAGAATTCGGAGATCCATCTTCCACCAAGAAAGCTAGAGTAGTTTGGTCTGTGGATCTTCATCAGAAATTTGTCAAAGCTGTGAATCAAATTGGATTTGACAGTAAGTTTTTCGAATCATCATAATTATATTAATTTGAAATCTACCGAAGAGAAAAACCTAGTTGACCTCTCTATGAACAAAAGTATGATATCAAAGCATAATCTTTTTGCTAAATGGCCACTATGTCTTTCAAGCATAAGGATATTATTAATGTCTATCTTCTGTTTGGCAGAAGTTGGCCCCAAAAGAATTCTGGATCTGATGAATGTTCCTTGGCTGACAAGAGAAAATGTTGCCAGCCATTTGCAGGTACGTGTCTTGGTCCTGAGCATTGCTTCAGTAGTTAGTTGATATTATATACCCACACATATATGCCTGTTTGCTTTGGAAAAAAAAAGTACTTTTGGACCCAAACAGCTATCTAGCTTGCCAGAATTGATTATAGTGTATTACAATTGAAGACCATCAAGAAAGAAACTTGTATCATGTCTTTATTTTATATTAGCATTTAGATTAGATAATATTTCAGATAATTTAGCTGTCACTAGTACACAACTCGAGAAATCACTTTTGATAGAAGTAGTATGCAAAAACTTCCCCACCATTGGTCTTTAAACAAAGTTTAGATAAAATTGTTCCTTGTTCTCTAATCAGTTTGATGTTTGAAAACCATAAGGTGTGATTGAGAAAGTTGTTTTCTGCAGAAATACCGGCTCTACTTGAGTAGGTTGCTGAAAGAAAATGATCAGAGATCTTCCTCAAGTGGGACGAAGCCTTCAGAGTTTCCTCCAAAAGACTCTGCAGGAAGTTTTGGATTATTCCAGAACTCAACAAACAGGCAGCAAAATGATGTTGCAGTTGATGGCTACAAATATTCAGATGTAACATTACAGAGTCATGCCTCTGAGACCAAGATTCACTGCGACAGCGATCTCAAGGCAATTGTTTCGGAGTCCACAGCAGAAAAAAGTAGAGCTTTGTCTGGTGGAAGCATTCCTGATACAAAGGTAAGTTCCCAGATAAGTCTTAACCATTCTTCTTTTGGACCTCTTGAGTCAGAAGGAAGAAGGCATGCAGTATTCAATTGCACCATCCCATCAACACAGTACACCTGGAGTGAAACTCCAGAAATTCCACTCAAGAAAGAACAGAAGTCATTTCTTCAATTAGAAGACAGCTTCAGTCAGTTACCTTTACACGTCACGCAGAACCCGATTCAGGTGGACCAATCACATTCAATTGCTTCAGTTAGTTCCAACCCTTCTATAACAGAAGGAGAGATTGTTGCCTCTATTGAAACTAAGCCGATGTATGTTGATTACAAAAGTGATTATGCCAGTCCTGTGAGTTCAATAGAGAGTGTAGTGGACACATTTCCTACTCAGTCCAAGAGCCTTATAGAGAATGGTCAACTTTCAGACCCTTCAACTAAGAATTTGGACATGAAAACTCAGGGATTCAATCTAGGTAATTCTGACCCAGAATTTTACCCTGAGAACTTAATTTTTGAAGGCAAGGTGGATTCGTTACCATTGGACGAGGGCCTGCAATTCTATTATTGGCTGCAATGTGAAGGCTATAATATGAACTGGGGATTGGAGAATATAGGAATGCCAGAGTATTATGATGATCCAGGTCTTGTTGCAGAACTTTCCAGTCACCTATATGATTCAGCAGATTATACTCTTGTAGATCAAGGCTATTCATAGTATAATCAATCACCTTTCATGCTTGAAATGACTGATGCTTTGTTGGTAATTGCAATTAGCATTTACTATAGAAGAATTTCAACTGTTTAAGGGTTGAGACATTCATCCTCTTATCTAAAAGATTTGGATATGGTTATTTGTATAAAATGTGGGTGATGATGACAAAATTAACCTTAGTGAGGTTTCTTCTTCAAGCTTGTTCTGTATCTTTATTCTCTCAACTAGGGTCAATAGACTCTGGATTGTATGCCTGATAATAAAAAAAATTAAAATATGCATAAATAATTAAATATAAAATGTGGGGAGAAAGTCCCACATTTTATCCTAAGGTCTTAACCTTGTGGTTTTCTTTCAATTCTTAAATTCTAGTCATTCCAAGTATTCATTATAACAAGTGACTGATAATTTTGGTGTTTCAGTGAAATGCGCCTGAAGTTAAGGAGGGTATGATAAAAAATCCAAAGATGATATATAAACACATAACTTTTAAAAGCCTAATTTTAGTACAAACATTTTCCTAAGTGTGAAATATTTTTGGGTCATCAATTCAGTTAAACTGTGATACAAAGTGTAAATATTTGTGCATTTTCCTAATTTTAGTACAAATAATTTTGGGTCACACCTCCTGTGGGTTCTCCTAGGGTTTGCAGAAGCGGCATCTTCATTTGAGGTTTCACTACAGAATGGCGGCTTGGGGCTTTTTTTGGTTTCGTCAGGTGATGAGTGAGGGCGAAATAAGGGATTGGGGATGGCTATTCGATGATCTGAAACAAGGGTTTGGTGGTGGTGATTTAGACAGCGTGGCTCTTCATGATTTTCGCCTCGGCGGCATAGGGACGAGCGGGACCAAGAATATGAAGGGGGCCGAGGATTCAAAGCTAGGGGTAGAAGTATCGAAGATGGTGGGGTCAACACTCTCAAGAATCCGAAGTTTGGCGGGCTGAAGCTATGAAATGGACTGAGTGTGGGAATGAAGTTGGTCCTTCAGTGGCTCTCTCTATGATGTTTGGTGCCTACAGCCCCCAAGACCCCATGAGGCTTGTTTCTTGGTGCTGCCAGGTTTTAGGGGCATTTGGAGTTGTGGTTGCCCCTGCTAACTGTTAGGATTATGCTTTGTGTTTTGATTATGTTTTTCTTTATGTAGGAGTCTCGTTTGCTTCTATTCTTTCCTTATTTTGTGGATTAATTTTGTTTGTGTTGGATATTGGCTTACTTTTACTATGATCACTATTTCTCTAAAGTTTGTTCTCAAATTCCAGATATTTCTTCCCCTTTTTGTCGTGTTGTTGGAGCTACTTGTGTTTTTTGCAGCATTGGCATCAAAAAGGGCGAGTTCGGGAGGACACATCTTTGGACAACCACCATATATTGGTTTTGCTTTTGATTATAGTGGATTGAAAGTTGACCTCCTCAATTTCAACCTGCAAGGTTTGACTTTGTTTGTCTTGTTAGTTTTTCTGGTGTTTGTTAATTTTTTTGTTCCTTGTTGGGTTTTTAAACTCTATTTTAATTTTTCAAACTTTGATTTAGTGCCTGCATTTTGATTTTTATATAATAAAATTCTCCCTTTTGGTAAAATAAAATTATACCAATGAAAACAATAGGGTTAATAGAATCCAGCCTTTTTATCCAGTTAATTTTACTTGCATCATCCTTGGAATTATTGTTACTAATGGGAGGCTTCTTCTTAGAATTTATAGATTCCTTCAATACACTTCAACTTTATGTACTTCCAAGGCTTTGTTTAACAGATGAATAAATAGATTTGTGATGATTTTTTCTTAAATTTTCTTCCATCACAAATTTTACTTCTTGATGTAGTGATTGTTCTCTAATAATCTAGGTATATCAAGATATTCCTTTCAAAAAATTTGAATGATATTAAATATTACTCTTTTATCCTTAATGTAGGATCTATTTAACTAATTTAATTATATTAAAAAAGTTAGTTAGATTAGTTAACATGCAATATTTTTTCTAAAATACCATAATCATCTTCCTTAACTCCCACATTCCCTCTCTTACTTAATTATTGTTAAGGGATATGTAATTTAAATTTTTTTTATAAATATAAAAAATATACCTTATATTTAGGATAAAAATTAATTTTTTAATTAAATCTTATATTAAAGATTAGAATAGTATTATTTTTTATTTTCTTTATTCCACCTTGGCACGTTTGGACATTTAACAGGTTCTTTTCAAAAGTATGGGCCTGGGCTATAGACCATTGTTCCGTACCCTTATCCAAACCAAATTCTGTGGCCCAACACATGGAACATGGTTACTTTGTGGCTAGTTACCAAATCTTCCAATAATTCAATTTAATTAATTAAACCAGCATAGCCAAATCAAAATTTTGAAACAACCACCGTCCGTGGGTTCAACTGGCGAAGGGATGAGAAATGCAACCATTTAGAGCGTATTCGATCCTTGAGGAATACCACTTTGTTGTGGTTCCAGTCGCGGCGCTTAGGGAGGCATTATAACTCCTAGGTGCTTAGGTTTACGCCTAAGGGTATTAGACGGCTCGCCCTGCCTGACATTAGTATCGCCTAGAAGGAAAGGAGATTTCACCCTACCCTTGGATCATGGGCCCAACCCCTTTTCAAACAATTTTGTACCAAAAAAAAATTTGAAACAAAAATTCATGCAGATAAATTTATTTTAGAGGGAAGACAGAAAATATAAATTAATGATCAAGAAAATTTTATCATTTTCTGTCCGTCTCTTATTTTAAGAGCTAGTGTCAATAATAATTTAATTATATTATTTCTCCTTATACTTTATTGATGATAGAATATTTTAAAACTAATTAACATAAGTGTTTTTTTTATAGATAATGGATTTGTATTTATACTGTCTCCAACTGGTTAAAAAGGTATTCACAATTTTGTCTTTGTAAGAATGCCTGATATGTACACATAAGTAAACTTGGATAAATCTTTTTACATAAAATCAATTCCCACACTTAAGCAGCACTTGTAATACAAGATAAATATTTACATATTTTAAGAGTGTCATACCATCTGAACTCCATCCAATCAAAATATAATATCTTAATATATTTTAATCATAGTTAGCCGATGACTCATATGAAATAATTCACATTTTATTTTATTTTTATAAAAAAAATCATCTTAATTTGGTTCAGATGATTTTTTATTTTTTCTCAAATTAAAATATTCATTTTTCATAAAAATAAAATAAATTGTGAATTCTTTTAGATAAGTCATTAACTAAATTAGTATATTTTAATTAGACAGAATTTAAATAACGTGGTAGTATATATAAATACTTCTCGTAATACAAATGGATAACAAATAAGAAAAATTCTTTTCTATAATTGATGACTTATGCTTGAAAAATTATTCAACCTTATATTAAAAAAACTTCTTTTATTATAAATTTAGAATTTTATTATTATCTTAAAGATAATATAGAGTAAAGCGAGTGTGTGTGTATTAAATATTATATTGTCAAATTATAAAAAGGATAGTTGCTTGGGTATGGGTGAATAAGGATGGGAAGTTAAACTTTTCGAAAAGCAATGAAAATTTTCTTGCTTGTTCACTTAAAAACCTTAACTTTTCGAAAAGTTAACCTCATACTTGTCCCATAATTAGGCAATTAACTTGTTAAGTATAGCTCAGTTTTACTTTTCTAGTATTTGTTTTTATATTGCTAAATTTACCTTAAAATTCATAAATAAAACACAATTAAAAAGATATTTTTGTCTTTAACATTAAAAAAATTAAATTTATTTAAAATATAATGCAACTTTTTTTTAGCAACAATCCGACTTTTTATAAAATGTAAAAATGAAACAAGCAACTAATTATGAACATTCTGAAAATTTAATTTTTTGAAAATTATATTTTCTCAGAAATTAACTTTCTTCAATAAACTAAACCAAACGGCCCTAATTGAGTTCGGTAAAAAATTATTGAAGCACAAGCAAGTGCTTTTCTTGTTTCATCATCTAGCGGATCACTGCAAGTCCGCAACTGTGATATAATCTACTATAATTTATTGTCAAATTTGATAAATGTAATGACTTAACTTATTTGAATAAATAAATAATAAAAAATATAAAAATAATATCTATATTAATTTTAGGGTAGAAAGCACCCAATATCCTGATCTTATTTCTCATATACGCGGCTAATATTTTAATCTTATTTTCTGGTACAATTTTATCCATAATCCTTTTTAATTTGGTATAATTCTTGGTGCTTGAAAAATAAAATTATGGGTAAAATTGCACTAAATTAAAAAGATTATGGGTGAAATTATACCATAAATAAGATTATGATATTGGTCGCATATGATAAATAAGATCAGGATATTGGGTGCTACTTTACTCTTAATTTTATTCTTAAATAGATAAAAAATATTGTATTCACCAAGAAAAATTATTGTAAAATTAATTAAGTTGGTAGAATTACATTTTAGAGATTTAAATTATAATTTTTCAAAAGGCAAAAGTAATAATTAACTCATTTCTGGTGCATTACGTGTTGAACACTTGAACTCTCAAAGATGATTTTACTGCTAATTGATAGGGACCACATCTTCAATATAGAATGTATGTATTATTTCATTTTGCTGCTATGGGTATTTCCTTTTGTTATGTCGCAAGATTAGAGCTTTAACAGAACATTAGTTTGTAACATTTTTATTCTGTGTGAGCTTAACATCTAGTCTTATCAAGCTTACAGTGGCTTGAATTTAAACTTTGTTACAATCCCTCTCGTATAAGGGTTCTTCTCTAATTGCAAAGTCTTTCTTGGTGAAATCAATACAAGGTGAGCTGGGTGAAAAGTCAAAGAGTTCGACATGTGCCAGAAAATCTTGAGTTCCTGGTTAGTTAACCATTTTCACTCCTGATTGAGAGCTGGCTCCCAACCCTTATTATTTCTATTTGTCTATTGTTACAAAGTCCTTCTACATAGCCACAATGCGTCTCACAACATTTTCCTGTCCATTTGTACTTTGCATTTTTCTATCTTGCAAAACGAAAATCTCGTACAACTGTAGCAAGTGTCCAGATCACTAGAGGGTCTTGAAAGTTTTCTTGAATTCTCCAAGCTTGACCGTCCTTCTCTACATTTCCTCTTCTTAAGCCGTGATTCTATTGTATGCGTTAGAGTGATCAATAAACAATACGCTAGAACAATTGAATTAGGGTGAATAGAACACCAGGATTGTGGTGGGCTCATAACTCACAGATCCTAGGATCGGAACCTAGCTATGATACCATGATAACACTAATTCACATAAAAAATTATTAAAGAATATATATATTTCTTTGAATGAGAATCCATACATTAAATAGATGAAAGCTAATATGTTGTATACATTCCTAGTTGAGCTATTTGGGTTAAAGGCAAGGCCTTTTATCTAAATAACATAATAATATAATACAAAAACATATTTAATCTATTTAGTTCTAACAAATTCTAAAACATAAAAAATCTTCAAAGCCTTACCATTCCATGCTCATCACTCAAAACGTTGTCGTTTTGGGTGCTGAGAAAATAAGAAATGCTATGCTATATATTTATTTTCATTAATGCTATATTAGAATTTAATAATTTTTTAACTTCACTCATATTTAATAAATAAAAGATAAAATTGTATATTCATATAAAAAATTTAATAATATTACTTATAAATATAATAAAAAATATTTTATCTCTTATTTATAAATAGGACCACAAGAGTACAACTATAACAAGTGATTTATCTATCCAAAATTGCTCGAGCTTAAGTTTTACTCTTAAATGTTTATTTTAAATCAAGTTTTTTTTTTATTTTACTCTTACTAGTAAACTTAAATTTCATCTCTCCATACAGTGATATTTTAATTTAAAATAAAAATTTAAGAGTCAAATTTAAGCTTAATAAATTTTGGAGAGATAAAAAACTTGTCAGCGGTATACTTTTCTAGTCCTACTTATGAGACAAAGAGAAAATATTATTTTCTCCTATATATATAAGTTATATCATTAAATTTATTAAATTTTTTATATGACTGTATAATTTTATCCTTCATTTATTAGTATTAATATATAGACTTTATACTATTTGGGTATAATGTATATTAAATCGATAAAATATGTTAGAAATTATTTATAAATAAATCAAAAGGTGTAAATGCTAAAAGAGGAAGGGGAAAAGCAAACAAGAAATTGAATACAATTTTTTTTTAAATCTGCATTGCTCAGCACCCAAAAAGTTATCGTTTTGGGTGTTGAGAACTCTGTGATGAGCAAGGAATTATTTATACATGCAATATAATTTCTTTCAAAAATCAAAACTTTGTCTTGCCAATATAAACTGTGTTCCTTTCTATATTGCGTAATAATTTCAGAAATAATAGCAAGATATATAAAACTTATTTATCGTATGCCTATGCCCATACATCAACCAAATGTCATATGCCAACTACTTTTTATTGACGCATCATTTGAACTTTTAAAATGGAAATATCAGGTGGGAAGTAGGAAGGTGTATTACAAATTTCTATCCTAATTCCTAACTATGATAGAAAATAATTATTGTTTGTGCTCAACATGACATATCAATGTCAACGGTTAACATTATATAATGATATATTACAACATCTATTCTCATGTTTATAGATTATAGTACACTCAGTTTTCTTGACTCAAGTTGGATATCCTAATTTATAAATTAAATATAGTTCCAGGAATGAAATACTTTGTTTTCTCTTGAATTTTCTAACGCTAAAAGATTTTTAAACAAAAGTGTAAATTTCAAGAAACATGATTTAAAGATTTTTAAATTGGGAATTCGTGGTGAATTTAATCAATCAATCCAGCTTATATACGTATACCATATAAAAAAAATTAAGCATATTTTTATATAAATAAAATGTTATGAAAACATATAAAAACATATATATTTTCAAAGTTGACGTAAATTAATCAATATGTATTCCATATAAATGGAAAAGATCATGTTTAAAAAAATTAGACTAAATTAATATTATAATAATATTAAATAATAAAAGATAAAACTTATGTCAAGTTCCTTATACCCATTACATCAAGTTTTCTAATCTCACTTAGCCATGTATCTTATTTATTTTTAATATATTCATTTAACTTAAATTCATATGAAAAGTAGTACACGTGATAAAGAGTGATTAAAAAATTTGACATAATGGATATAATGAACTTGATCTTAATAAAAAAACTATATTACTATAATTACTCAACTTTTATAATCATTTATAATTATAATCTCATATAACTTAACCAAAAATATACCATGTATAATATAAAAATTAAATGCCATCCTCAGTTTATAAATAAAGAGTTACTACATATTTTGCAGTTTGATATGTACGCTTAGATTTTGCGTTCTTATTAGTACGGGGAATTGGTATGGAATTAAGGGTTTGGTCGATAACTTGATATAATCAGAACTTAATTTGGATAATTTTGAATCATTCAGAACCACCGAAGGAAAAACTACTAAACCCAATATAGGAAAAACTATTAGTTGAGAAGCAAATTAATTAATTATATCTTTATCATCATGTAGACCTCTTTCGGTTGAAATTTTAAATGAGGGAAACTGTTAAAATCCAATATAGGCTAGCTGGATGCAAACTAGTGAAGAAGTTTTTTGGCTGATATATTCAAAAATTTTGAACAGGTTAATCGAGTTAGATTTTATATTTTTTTCTCCCTGGCTGAGCCCAAAACAATATTATTTTGAGTTAAAAAAATAATAATTGATCATATTTATATTTTAATAACTTTATTTTGTTAGATTATGTGTGGTTTATACAAAAATATTTTATTCACTTGATATAAATACCTTTACTTATTTAAATATTATTATTTTCAGGATTATATATATATATGAGAATATTATTATATATTTTAATTAAATTATATTATTATAACCATTACGTTGCGGTTAAGCAACTATATGATTTTTAAGTACCTTGATACTAATAATGTCATACTAATCACTCCAAGCCATCCTTATCTCAAATCCACAAATCCGAAGGGAGAAAATTAACTTTGAACTTTGATTGATGTAACTCTCCAACTACAACACCAAAAATAGCTATTTAATACTTTTTTAATTCAAATCTATTTTTTTTTGGCGAAATTTTAATTCAAATCTCTAAGGGCACAAAATAATTATATTATATAATAATTTAAAGAGAGAATATACATATAAAAATTTAAAAAAAGTATTAATAAATAATTATATTCATGGGTTAGCAATTGAGAGGGACAGCACAGAGTGCTTTTCCATTAACCTTAATATCTACTGTTCTTTGTTGATAGATATCATTATATTAATAAGGAACTTGATTAATTGCTTAAACCTAATAAATTGTGGTCCTAATTAATACTTAATATAGATGTGACTTTTAACCAAAAAATCACTGTTGGGACTTAAATCGCGAACACGAAAACAATGACAAAAAAACACAAGTTTCCTACCATTTTAAAAGGAATAATTCTTCTAGCATGCTAATCACACCTATTTAGTTTACAAGACATCATAATGGACATAAAAAAAAAGGGAAAATTAAACCAATAAATTAGACGTCTCACTGTGACTGCATATCGTAGAAATTTTTTAACTTTCTTAACTACAAAAGAGAAAATTAATCACAGTTAGGTTTCTGGAAAATTGAAATGTCTTATTAATTATTTGTTTGGCAAAAAAATGTCTTATTATTTGCAATTGAGATTCCTGAATTTATAAATATTTTACAGCTCAATTTTCAAAAAAAGCTATATATCGAGAGCCTAACTGTTATTAATTCCCTATTTTAAGACCCAACTGTTGATCTGCCTTTAACCTTTTTTTGTTCTTTGCTATCCATTCTGCCTTTTGACAAATCTTGATTATCTCGCATATATATACCAGAAACATACATAACACTCTGCATCACGTAAAAACCTAACTGCTAGGTGCCAATCTATTTTAATTGCCAGTCTATTTTTATTACTTTGCATTATTTAGAAAAACCTTACGTGCAGGTCATAATTAAGTCGATCAAAGCTACAAGAAAAGGACTAATATCAGCAGCATCTTTCAACTTTGCCATCTTTATCTGTTTTTAGTATAAAAAAGTTTAGGTGAGTTGAGTCCAAAAGTCGCAAGGGTTACGCTATGCCTCTATACTCAAAGCGTTTATAGAGGTACTTATAGATCACCTATTAATAAAATCCTCACATCAGCAGTAGAATTTAAATCTGCAACTTTATAAGTTATAGACCAACTTCTTATCAATTGAATTAATCTTGATAGTTGCCATCTTTATCGTTTGATAAGTGTATGATAATGGTAGCCTTCCCACGGTCCACCATGTGTATCACTTGGTTCCTTACTTCCTTTATATTAAGCCTTACGTATAACCTCTGAAATAACACAACACAAAGATAGAGAAACACACACACTTCACAACTATATACACACAGTGACAATAATGAAGCTCGAAGTTGAAGTAATCTCCACAGAAATCATCAAACCTTCGTCTCCCACACCTCATCATCTTCGACGTTACCAACTCTCTTTTCTCGACCAAGTCTCTCCTTTGGTCTATAATCCTCTTGTCCTCTTCTACTCTCATGATGTTTCTACGAACCCTAAACATGATTATTCCGACACTACCACTATTTCAGACCACCTCAAAATATCACTTTCCGATGTTCTGACGCATTACTATCCTCTCGCCGGGCGACTCAAAGACAATAGCTTCATAGACTGCAACGACGAGGGAGTGCCATATTCAGAAACCAGAGTGAAGGGCCAGCTCTTGGATTCTATCCAAAACCCTAACCCTTCTGAACTTAACTATTTGCTTCCGTTTCAACTTGATAAGGTCACTGAGATAACGTTCGGTGTCCAGGTTAATGTTTTTGATTGTGGTGGGATTGCAATTGGTGCTTGCCTTTCTCATCAGATTGCAGATGGTTTGTCGTTTTTCACGTTTCTTAATTGTTGGGCTTCTGTTGCTAATGGTAGTGGACAAGCTGAGTTGACAAGTTATCCAAGGTTTGTGTTACTTACTAACACTAGTCAACATATATATCTTCTTTCTTCTTCTAATATTTTACTGAACATTGAATGGTTGAGGTAACGATATTCACGATTTAATGGTTAGAATATGGTTGAACTACGGTTGAACAGATTATAAATAAATTAATATATTTTAAATAATATAGGTTTAAAATAAAAGAAATAATTATTTATAGTAATAGAAAATAAATATTTAAGTAAAAAAAGAGTAATATAAAGCAAAAAAAGAAAAGAAATATTCATTACCCTATAAATTTTAGAATATTACGTATATAAAAATACATACATTTTACTTGCATATTTATTTATTTTTCTTCATTTTTCAATGCTTAAAAGCTATGAATATATGCACCGATGATAGCTTGAAACATGAATTATTTTTTAAAAGAAAAATTATTATGAGGTACTAAATAATAGACTTAATTACCTAAAAAATCTAATGACAATTAAGGAGCTAATAATAATAAGTTCCAATAGAGTAATTAACAATTACTTGTAAGTTTTGTATGATTAGTTCCCTTCCTTATTAGATAGTAATTAAAAAAGCATTGACAGGATCAACTAGTTGACCATCGGTTTTATTGGATTTGACCGATTCTTTGAACCCTAGATTCTCTCACATCTTGGGACCAAACATGTCACTAGCTAGTTCCTAGTCGAACCGATTGGTCCGACTTGATTATCATAACATTGGGTTTAAAGGAATCTTCTTTAGCATGTATTAATAACTGAACTGGTATTACCCTATTTTATATACATGCTTTTGTTTTAATAATTGGCGCTAGTTTTCTTTTCACAGCGAGAGGTTTGTGTCGGCAAATCTCTTCCCACCAAAAAACACATCTGGGTTCGATCTTAGGTCTGCGATCATAAAGGACAACATCATCTCCAAAAGGTTTGTGTTTAATGCTTCAGTGATCGAAGCTCTCAGAACAGAATATTCTCAAACCCATGATGAGAAGCTCCCTTCAAGAGTAGAAGCCTTATCAGCTTTCATATGGAGTCGTTACGTGGCAGCCACACAAGACCCACATGGCCCACAAAAATCCTACGCGGTGGTTCACGCCGTCAACCTCCGTCCAAGGATGGAACCATCGTTGCCTCCAGATTCCTTCGGAAACTATTACCGTATTTCGATGACGATTATTCCAACGTTACAGAAAGAAGAGGAAAGTAACTACGGAGTTTTATTTATAAAACAGGTAAGGGACCAATTGAAGAAGATCGATAAGGAGTATGTGAGAAGAATCCAAGAAGGAGCAAATGAACATTTGGATTTCCTTAAGGATAGTTCTTACAGAGTGCTTGTGAAGAGAGAGATGGTTTCATTTAGCTTCACAAGTTTGTGTAGGTTTCCTCTGTACGATGCTGATTTTGGTTGGGGAAAACCTACGTGGGTGGGGTCCCCTGCTTTGACTTTCAAGAATCTGGTTGTGTTCATCGACACTGAGAATGGTGGTGGCATTGAGTCCTACGTTAGTTTGGCTGTTGAAGACATGGCCAAGTTCGAAGCTGACAAGGAATTGCTCGCATGTCTTAATAAATCAGATAATTGATCCACGCATGTCTGGGGAAAGGTTTTGGGCCAAGGATCAATCAATAAGTGAAGAGTGAAATAGATGGGAAATGAGTTTATTGCCTCTCCATTTAAAACCATGTCCTTTAGGTGCTAAACGCTAGTTTGTTAGTATATATTAAAAAAATAAAATAAAATAATTCTTATTATTGTAGGCCTTCTCAATATATAACAATTAAGTTTATATTTAGCATCTAAATGTCGTTTTAACTAAATGGGGAGACTCATTTCCCAAAATAGATAGAGTTTTTAGTGGGCCTCAATTAACGTGGAGGGTTGATCTTTTATCTTTCTACTTATAATGTACATGGTCCTTGGGAAGTAATTGAATCCATAAGAGTTGTAGTATGGATGAGTCAACTCTTCGGAATTCCTCAATTTACCTTGAAGAAAATAAGACAAGTCCCCCCTAAAAAATATACTTTTTAGGTATATATATATACTCCATCAAATGTTTAATATAAAAGTTAATTTGTAGAATAAATTATATTATATTTTAGTTCGTATACTTTTTGGTATTGTGTACTCTTTTAAAAAAATATAAGTCCTAGGTTAATGTTGCATATAACCTGCGGATATTTCAAATTTTAAATTTTTCATTCTTCCTTGCTATCACGAAGATTGAAGTCATCTTAATTTATCCTCTTACTAATAGGCTAGGCTTCTATCAGGCAGCTTAGATCTTAACTTTTTTGGATCTAGCCTGTCAAACAAATAAGTTAAGCCTAAGGTTTATTTAAAGGTTTTTTAAGATAAATATGTTAGGTTTTTTAATTTAAAACTTGTAGGCTTGGCTAATTATTTTTTAATATATATATTTTATTAATATATAATTTAGAATATAAAATTACATTAACATCTTTAGGGTTTAATTCACCCATGAAACCCTCTTTCTCCACACCACCCATTGTCAGCCGTTGTCTTCAGAATCCCTCGTTCTGGCTAATTAGACGCTCACATTATTCGACCACATCCATGTGAACAGGTGGTTATAAATGTAATTAAACCCCATATATTTCACAATAAATAATAATCATCATCATCATTACAGAAAATTATTCCTTTTATTAACTATGCAATTACACAGGCCAAATCTCAATCATATATAAATGCCAATTATTCCCTCCATTAAGTGGTTTAAAATCGTCTTAGCAAAAGGGATCAACGATTCATCACCTTTGATGGCAGCAGAATTAGACAAGTGTCAGCATATATATACAGCAGAGGTAACAACGTTAACGGTTTACTTATATATATAGATAGTGTGTGTGTGTGTGTGTGAATAGAGAGAGAGAGAGATAAAAAGATGGAGTGTGCATTTTAATTTATGAAGTTTCTCCGTTTGAGAATTCTATTAAAGTCTTCATCATTTTCTTAGACACTCAATTATGACCGGAGATTTGCTGAGACTTTTCTATATCTCAGAAAATCTTGAGACTTTAGTAAAATTCTTAAAATGAGAATCTTCCCAAAAGGGTACACTCATGAAGCATACACACACACACACACACAAAAGCAGACATGAAAGTAGAAATATATAGCTAGAGATCGGATTTGAAGTTGAATATTTGGAGAAGGCAATAAGCTTCAAAAATTAAAATGGCCTACCCTCATTTCTCAACCATTGCGATGTATAAATTGATGCTTGCAGCCATGGTGATGATGCTTCTGATCTCATTTGGTATGCATGTCTGCACAATTGTTTATAATTGATTTATGGAAAAAAATTAATCTGCAAATCCTTATGGCTAGTTTACTTCAATTTTGAATTAGGTTCCTGTAGTTTATTTTATTTAAACTGAACCCTTATAGTTTGATCTGTTATAAATATCTATGGTTGATTGAGTGTGAAAACCGTTAATTTTAATTTATAAAATTTCATAGACTTTATGGAGTTTCATTCGTCTTAATACCGAGCATTTTTATAAACAAAATTCCCTTATTCCATAAAGTCTAAATTAAAATAAACTTAGGGACCTGATTTAAAATTGAGATAATTTATAAGGACTTGTGAATAATTTTGTTCTTAATTTATTGAATACGCAAGAGTTTGAGCTAATTAATCCATATACACACGCATGTTGTTTAATAGTTTAATTTGTTCTTGCTGATATAAAATGAAAGTACTGAAAAGAATGCAGGTATGAGCTCACAATATTGCCCGGGACCATGTAAGCAATTTACCAGGTGCGACGATTATTGCAAAGCAAAGGGCTATGAAATAGGGCAATGCGTTCCTCCACAAAATTACTTCTGTTGCTGTGCAAAATCTGATTAATACAACTTCATTTCCCAGCTTTCTCCACTATACAGGGATGGAAAGTTATATATAATAATAAATAAATTAATTATATATATAATAATAAATAAATAAATTATCTAGTAATCGTCTAAGTTTCTTTTTTTTTATTCCAGTATCAAGTGCTATTTCTATATTTTATTACCAGATACTCGAGCAACCGACTACTCTAACCCCACTCGACAGAGTTCGGTCAACCTCGTCAGTATTAATCTTCTAATTTATAATATCTCTATGGTTAAATAAGAAGCAACTTAAATTATTTTGGCGTAATTTTAATACCATATATTTTATTATAATAGCTATGATTTGAATGAATATACATTTCGGGTCCATCTTCTCTTGAATGGCGGGATTCACTAGTCTTTGTGTTATTCAATTATTGTCATCTTATTGATTTGCAAACGAATAAATATACTAACTGGCCAACCATTTTCGGATCACCCTCATAGGATGATTATTTTTAAAATAGAATAATATAAAAAATCAAATAAATGTATTAAACCCATCCCTGGCTTATCTTGAAAAATATTAACTTCTCGGTCTCTAAAATTTCACTTGATTTTGAATAAGATCATTATAGCTTTTTTTTTCTTTTCAATTTGCTCAGTTAATACTTTAGTCCTCTCTAATGATTTTTCGTTAATATGAGAGGTTAACGGTGTTAATGGATAGCAAGGTGGCTTAAGATGCTATGGCTATTGCAAACCCATTGTACAAAATGAACTTTTCTTTTTATATAAGTAGATAATTTTATTTAGGGTGAATAGGCTGTTTTATCCAGAAAATTTATACGTTGGAGTTATACTAAAAAATACCATAAAAAATGAAAACATTTTTATAAATATTTTTTTTAAAATACTTTTTATGACGATTTTTAATAAAATTGTTGTAAAAAATACATTTAATAGCGGTTTTATAAGAAATGCTTGGCTCTTGACGAACTGGAAATATGAAAGCGCATAGCCAACCACTTGGGAGAGGCTTACTCCGATGGCTATTCGGCCGCAATCAACGTTGACTAGACGACTTCATCCATTTCATAGGGAAGCAGTTTGCCAACGTCGGCCGGGATGTCGATGACGTGGCTGATTTGGCACCGGACTTTGGTTTGTATGTAAGGGACACCGTCGTCGTTACAGTCAACGAAGCTCTTGTTGATGAGTTTTCCGGCGAGCGGGTAGAAGTGGGATAAGACTTGAGATAATGATTTCTTGAGGCGGTCGGAAGCATCGTCGACGTTCAATAGGTTTGAAGTTTGAGCATCGAAGAAATAGACCCATGAATTGTTGACTTGTGGAGTCAACTGATCGAGGAAAGAGAGTTGGTAATGACGAAGATGTTGAGGTGTTGAAGACGAAGGCTTTATGATTTCCTTTGAGATTATTTCAACTTCTATCTTCATTTTCTCGCTGCTTCTTCTGGTTTAGCCCTGATATGTTTTGAGGAATCAACGCAAGAAAGCGAGAGATTATTAAAGGCTGAGGGCTTATTATTTTTGATATCTGATATGCACAGTGTAATTTATACATAATATTCTAGTGCATGTGATGATCTGGCTCTGCAACTTGCCTAACTAAATACGAATTGAATACTCCCTTTTATCATTATTACAGGGCGTCTTCTTAGTCTTATTATAACACATTTGATACTTCCAAAGGAGTATTAAATATTTCTTCCATATATGCTCATTATTTAATAAAGATAGTAAGAGAAAGTATAAATTAATATGATGTTAGAGTTTAATGTAGTTAATAAAGATAATATTAAAAATTACTTAAATTTTATAACAAATTTAATACTTTTAATTATTCTTTTTATTGGGGGTGTAATTTTATAACAAATTTAATACTTTTAATTATTCTTTTTATTGGGGGTGTGAATTAGTTAAAAGTAACTACTCCTTCAATATTTAATATATGATATATTTAACTAATTTGATTGGATTAAAAAAATTTGTTATATTAGTTAATATAATATATTTTTTTAAGGGAGTATCAATAGGAGTAATTTAGGAAAAAGTTGATAAATATTAAAAATATATATTATATTTAAGATTAAAATTAACTCTCTAATTATATTTTATATTAAGGGTATAACACGGATTTCGTGAGAGTAACATTGCGCTGAGATTATCATAGAGAAATTATGCAGTGACATGAGCCAAATTGTAGTTTATCATTTTTACTTTAGCAATGTTCCTTCTTACTATGTACTGGTGGTTTTCTTTTAGCAAAATATTAAATATTGGAATAGTGTTAAATCGGTTAAGATGGTGTTTAAAACTTAGTAGCCCAATTGTAGTTGGATTGGGATCAAATAATCATGATTAAAATAATATAATGATTAAAATATAAATTTTTTTAAATATGATTATGAAAAGAATATTATTCAAATACAAAAATTATTAATCCACTAATAGATAGAACATTCTTGTATACATTACATAGGGTTAAACGGCAATTTTACCTTGAAAGTTTTCTGTTAAGAATGCTGGTTGCCTAAAATTTTTTTAGAGCAATATCGCCCCGGAAGTTCAAAAAACGTAGCAATGTCACCCTGACTGTTACCAAAAGTTAAGTTTGACTGTTAGTTAACCCATATACTAACGTGACATATCAAGTGGCAACCATATTATATTTTATTTTTTGGTTAAAGTATAAATTTACTCTGAAAGTTTTTACTTATGAGCACTAAGTATCTGGAATTTTTTTTTGTTCAATATCCCCTTACCATTATCCATATTCAGTTTAACTATTAGTTTGACCAAATATATTAAGCTAGTCAATACATATGTCATCCACTTTATATTTTTTCCCAAGTCATATTTATAAACAAGAAAAAAATTAAAACCACTAAGCTCCACACAAGCAATAACTATAAATGGGCCAGAACAGCTAGTAAATATTCAATTACCTAAAAGAGCGAGCTATATTCTAGTAATTATGTTGGAGTTGAGTCGTATAACTTTTCATTTATTATGGCTGGGACATTTTATGGCAGATATTGTTGTACAAACCTTTTCTTCTATATTTTTTTAGTGAAAGAGAATTAATATATGGTCTATTCGAATCAGCCACAAGTATGAGAATGGGGCATAATTTTTTTCATATCAAATGAGTAGTGGCTGATCTACCTTATAGCTGGAAAGATAAATGCTTAAATTTTTGCGATTATTTTTTAACAAGAGTTGTTGAATATCAAAAACTTATTAAGCAGGCGAAATTCTACTTTTTTTAGAATAGGGTTGAGGAAGTAGGCATTGTTGGCATTTTTCTTAAATTTTTCTTTATTTATAAATTTAACCTCCAAAAAATGAAGTGAATAGCACGTGGACTGGTCAGTTTAGTATATTTGGTCAAACTAATAGTCAAATTGAACCTGGATAACAGTTAGGGCAATATTGAACTAAAAACACTTCTGAATGTCCAGCGCTCCCGAGTGAAAATTTTTAGGGCAAATTTATACCTTAACTGAAAATAAAAGATAATGTGGATGCCCCGTGACATGCCATATCAACATATGAGTCAACTAAAAGTCAAATTTAATTTTGGATAACGGTCAGAGGGACAATGCTATGTTTTTTGAATTTCTAAGATGACATTGCTCCAAAAAAACTTCTAAGCAACCAGCGCTCTTGGTGGAAAACTTCTGAAACAAAATTGCCATTTAACCCAATTGGATATTATCTAACAAAACATTGACTAAAGTACAAATTTGACGGGTACTATTTTTTCAGAACCAAAACGGTGTGCTTTCAGGCTTAATAAATGGATAAAAATAATAAGATGTAATCCGGTCAACCTACCAAATAATCTAATCAAATTGACGAGTAGACTAGTTAATTAAACTATTTCGACTATATTGGAATGGCAACAAGTGTGTGTGTAAATGTTACAAGGTGGCCGAAGGCTATGCAATCTTCATTCCAAAAATAATATACCTGGCTTCTTACATTCTTTCTAAACTTCTTCTTCTTCTTTTTTTCCTTTCTTTAATTTCTCTCTGAATATTGCATCACATACATCACCATTTTGTTTATTGAAAAACAAACAAACCAACATACATCACTTTTTATTATAAAAGATATGGAAATACTTGCTCACATTAGAGGGAAGCTAAGCTACAATAACAGTTGGATTAATGGAAGCATATTGAAGAAGTTCCACATTGGCTTCAAGCAAAGCCATGTCTTTCTCTTCCATTGTCAAAAGCACTTCAATTCCTTCACCATCTCTTGAATCCATCAACAGTGCCACATCTTTCTTTGGAGGACATCCACATGTTGTTACCCAATTTGGTTTTCCCCAACCAAAATCTGCCTCGTACATTCCAATTCCACACCAACTTGTTACATTAAACACAACTAAATTATTATTATCATCAGATTTTCCTGATGATGTAAGTTTCAAAACCTCCAAGATCTCTATCATGTGTTCTTTTTCAAACCCTTTGGAATAAGTATCCCAAAATTCGAATAACCCCTTTTGAACCTTCCTTACTAGTTCGTGTAATTCTTCTTCTTCTTCTTCTGGCGAGTTCGGACTTGGTACCGCAAAACCCCAAACCAAGTTTCCTACTAATTTCTCTGGTTGTGGAGGAACCAATCCAGCACGTAGGTCTAAAGCAGCATTGATATATGTGGTTAATTGGTTTATTGGATCCTTTGAACTACTTGACCTCAAAGATGAAACCACACATTTGTAAATAAGTGCTCCTACCACTTGTTCTCTTGTAGGGTTATTTTCCGCTCCTTGGCGGGTCACGATGGCGAGCAGGGACTTGGTGTTTGTGGCGTCAAATACGAACCTTTTGGATACCATTTTCTCTTTAATTTTCCCATCATTTTCGTCCGAGAAAATTGGTAAGTCATCAACCATTGGAAATACTGATGCTCCATTGAAATGAGGGGAAGTTACTTGAGATTTTTTTGTGGTTATGGAAGCCCAGTCTTTTACAAAGTGGGATAAAGAAGAGGCTTCGGCAACCTTGTGAGACAAACACACACTTATCACTGTTCTTCCACATTCAAAATGGTTTACTTGAACCGCTATGAGTGGCCGGCCTGGTTTTTTCCAGTGCATTTCATCTAGGAATAGAGGGTTGAGTGTTCTGACCATGGGAAATGCTTAGATATGATAATAATTTATTAAAGGATAAATACATTTTCTGGCAGGAGTAATAAAGAGGAAGTGGCTAGCTGTGTGGTTGATGGCAGTGTAGTTAGACTAAAGGTCTATGGTTCGAATCCCAGTACTTACAAAAGTAGGGTTTTATATGTTTAGATACCCTGTGAAATTACCAAACTGCCCTTTCTAGCTGACGACGAGAGGGTGAGAGCCGAGGAAATGGAAGCTTCGTGACGGTGAGACCTTGGCTGCCGTGAGATCCTGTCGCCTTGCCTCGGTCAGTTTCCTCCGTCTGTGCTACCGCTGGAGTCACCATCTCTTCTGTAGTTCCTGTTTGTGTCTGAGAAGTAGTGCGAGAGTGGGTATAGAGGAGTGTCGCGGGAGGTCGAAAGAAGTGCTCGACGGTTGCCGCTGTTGAAGCATGTTACCCTTAGTTTCAATAATCATCATCACCATCGTCGTGTAAGCGGTCACCACTGTCACGCACTGCCGTTGCTGCTGTGATATTCTCTCAGTCGTTACTATAGCAGCTCGATCTCTGACTCCCTTCCCTATGAGGTTCGCTATGGGTGAGTGGTAAATGATGGATCTCTTCCTTTCCATGGTTGTTTCGTGCTTAAGAGTGTGTAATGCTGTGGACTTTCAAGCCTAGTTACTGTAGCTGCTACAGTCTCCGAGCTTCTCCCCTATCTCTGCTGAGCGTGCCGCGGGTTAGTGGTAAGTAGGAACTATCTCATTTTCGTTGAACGTTTAGAGCTGTGGGTGTATGATTTATTTTCTGCTTGCTTCTATTTGCCTAAGCCGTGAGGAAATGAGGGTGGACGAATGGGTTTGTATAAGGGTTGTGAAACTGTTGTTGATCTGAGAGCTGTGCGTGATGGATATGTGCAGCTGTTGTTTTCTGTCCATGAGAGCTCACTCTTTTCTCTGTTACCGCGATGTCTGACGCCTTGCTATTACAGAAAACCACCATGTGTGGTGTATGAAGGGTGCAGTGTGAGTTGTGGGGGGCTGTGGAATTCTTATGAACTTTAACCTTGGGTAAGTGAATACTCTTCTGTTATGATGTGTAATGCGAAATGGGATTGTTCTATAGTACTGTTGTGGACATTGTGGCTGTAAGGAATGGTTTTGGGACAGAGGACGCCGTGTGTATATATATATGTATAAGTTTGTGTTGTTGTGTGCAATGGATTTGGTTTAAGTTTGGAGGGAGGATAGTTGAACCAAAGATAAATGAAAGTAATTGTTGGGCTTGTTTGGGTTTACCCCAAACATGGTTTTAAAAACCCTTTTGGGTAAATCTTTGGTTTGGAAAAAATGTAAAACAAACAGCCATAGTTATCCATAAGTGTTTTTGGGCAAAACCATGGTTTTGAATAAGCTATTAAAACTAGCTTTTTAAACAGTAAAAGAGCTTATGGACTATCTAATTACTATCTTACCCCTACCTTTTCTTACATCCTCTCTCCTCTCTCCTCTCTCCTCTCTCTTCTTTTCTCTCTCTTTTCTACTCTCTCTCCTCTCTCATCTACCCTCTCTCCTCTCTCTTATATTTTCTCTACCTCTCTCCTCTCTCTTACTTTTAATCAAATCATATCTTTTTTGATAATTTACCAATATAAAAAGTCATTCTAAAAATAACTATCCAAACACTTATTTATTCAAAATCACTTTTTTTTCTCCATAAACTCTTATCTAAAAGCCCTTTTACATAAACTGTCCATAAGCCCTTTTTTAAAATTCTATCCCAACAGGCCCTAGGTGTGATGCATGTACTGTCAAGTTTTGGCAAAAGGATTAAGAAAAGCTGAAACTTTTAGTGCACTGAAGGTACTTTAGTGTGAAACAATTTTGGAGTTGTTAAGTCATGTTCAAAGCCAATTAAAGCCTTTAAGAATATATTGAGCTCAAATGTTTAAGGATTGAAACTAAAAGTGAGCTAGTGAGCTCACTGTTTTGAAAAATTGAAGTATAGTATGTGTTTGGTGAAATGTGTGAAAGAAAGAACTATGGGTTATTTGAGTAGCTTAGGGTGATCGATTGTATTATTGACTTAAAGGATGATTTAGTACTATTTTGAAGAAGATATTAGAATGATGTTTAGAATAATATAAATAAAATTATGGTTTTTGAATGTTAGCTTATAGAATATTTTATTTTTGGGAAATCTAGGGAATTCAAGGTAGAATCTTTCTACAGAATAGAGCAGGAGTAAACTATATTAGAATATCGCAGGTGAGTGAATAACGTCCCCTGAAAATGATATTCTTAATAATAACTTGTTATTTGATATGTTTCATTTAAAGTGTTAAATTTTTAAATATGATTTGCTAAAAGCATGGTTATATGAAATAATGACTTTGATTAAAATTATTGGTTTCTCTTTCCAATTGGTTTATGATATGATTATGTTAATGTATGAAAAGGAATAAAGAAAGTTTTGAAAAAGACTGTTTTAAATGTTATCTTGAGTTGATTTTTACTATGAAATATTCTTATGTGAATTTCTTTATTTGAATAATTATTCTATATGAATTGAATAAATCTTTTGAGATTTTATTTTGATGATTATGCTGGGGCTTTATGATTATGAAATATTATTGGTAAAATTCTTGCATTGGAAACTGTTGTGATCGTTTAATGCTAAATTGACCCCATGCATGTTTGGAAATATTTTTAAAGAGGATAGAATACAAAACGCCGGTTACTAACAGCAGTATTGTTAGTCACTTGGTGCACCATAGTTAAACCCGGGCTCGATTAGTGAGTCTCATACTCGCGCCAGTTATTTGTGGGATTTATTCTCACGCTTGTTATTCGTATGTCTTGTACCTGCGCCTGTTATTCGTGGGTCTCGTACCTGCACTTGTTTCGTGGCGTCGTGCTACGCTTGGTTATTTACCCTCGTGGACTGTGTGTCCACACCTATTTTCGTGGCCTCGAGTCACGCCAAATTGGTTAGTTACCCTCGTGGACTGAGTCTACGCCTATTTTTGTTCTATTAAAATCCTACGAAAAAAGGATTGTTTTTTAAATGATTGTTTTAAATGAATTTTTTGAAATAAAATGTTTACCAGAATATTTGTATTTAAATATAAAATGTTATGATTTACATTTAAATATGTTGAAATTGGTTATTTCCGTATTTTAAATTATATTTTTAGGACGTTATTTATGAGTAGATTATTTTAGCTTCAGATAGTGCTATTGACCCTATTCTTCCAGCTGAGCAGTGAAGAGCCTCATTTCAGATCCAAAGTAGTGATTTTTGGGCATATCTTCTTATAACATAATTATAAATTTATGGAATATTTGTATTGTTTTGTTTGAAGTTTAGATGCTCCACCTAGTCTATAAATAAGGTTCTAGTTATTTTGAAAAATGTCTGTAGGTGATTTGAAACCTTTGCAGTCTGTTGTAGAATTTTTGAAAGGTCTGTTATACAAAGACAATCCTACCGAAATTTCTACAGATGATTTACCTTTTGATAAAAATATAATATATATTATTATTATTGTTTTAAACATTTTATTTAAAATTTTAGACTTAAGGAATATGAATTTACTCATATTCTGTGCCGGTTACGGCTCAAATTTTGGGACGTGACATTGAGATATTCTTCTTTTGGGTCTTTCAGGATCTCTGAGAGCTTGTGTTTCATGTGGGTGACGGTAAATGTAACTCCTTCATCATTACATTCTATGGAAACTTGATCTTTGAGTCTACCAGCAAATGGGTACGTAGTACATAGATAGAACTTGAGATAACGATTTCTTCAGCGTTTTGGTTCTTTCTTTATTGTCGCCATTGTTGTCCAGTTCAAAGCTCTGGTTTTGGTAAAAGAAAACGAGTGGGATATAATTGGGAGGACAAAGATGATCTATGAAGGAGAGTGGATAAATTTGGAGATGAGAAGGTGTAGGAGAAGAGGGTTTGATGATTTCTCTACTTATCACTTCCATTTTGGTAAATATATTCTGAATCTTAAAACACTGATACACATAAAACTATATGGTGAATGCTTATATATGTGAAACTTGGCATTCAAAATGCAAATCAATGATAAGGAAATATCAATAATTTTATGAACCAATTAGATAAAGTTGATGTGGTGACTGGTGACTGCTCAACTAATGCAAGAAAAATAGTAATTGAAGAGTACGTATAGTTGGTATCACTATAATAATTTAAGGAAAAAATAATTGAAAGGACACAATTATTGGTATTTGGATATATTATTTATATATGGCTCAAGTAACTAATTTAGGGGACCATTAGGAATTGAGGTTGTATCTAAATGAGATTATGAGGTGACAAATTAATTATAATTAATTAATATGTGAATTTTATTTCATGAAGGAGTTTGCATACATGTCCTAGAGTAAGAGAGAAGAATGTCATAATTTTATTCTGATCAAGAAATGCAGTGTTTAGTGTTTATCTTCTGAGGTGTTTTATTTTGGTGAAGTAAAACAAGAAAGAAGGAAAAAAAATAGAAAGAGAATACATACTAGTCTACCTTTCTTTAAATGTGAAATTCACTGTTTTCTTCTTATCTTTCTTCAGCCTTCAAGATGCACCACTGTAAAGTATTAATCCGATTTTTAATATATAATTTATTTAACTCATTTGATTAGATTAATTACATTAGTTAATATGATATGTTTCCTCAAAAATATCTTAATTATATTCATTAACTCCCTACTTCTTTTCTTTACTTGATTATTGTTTATGAAGTATTAATAAGGGTGATTTGGGAAATATTGATAAATATAGAAAATAGTTATTATATTTATGAATAAAATTAACTCTTTAATTAGGTCCTATATTAAGGACAGTGGAATATTTTATATGGAGAAATCATCACATATTAACTTGAGAGTAAAGTTGGTGAGAAATATGAGAGAGGGAGAGCAAAGTTGGTGATAAATTAGAGAGAGTAAGGTTGGAAAGTATCTAGTTTGGTAGGACTTCAGACATAGCCTTCATCAATCCCTACAAGAGTATGCAAGTGCAAAACATTAATGCTTAAAGAGACAAAGCATTAAATCAGACTCCTAAATCAGACAAAGCATTAATTCAATGGCCGTTGATTGATATTAAATACCAAACCTTTTGCATATCATCCATTATTATGACACGCTCTCCATTTCCCAAATCCAGAGATTTTTGCAACCATTCAAAGAACCACTTCCAGTTTTGACTATTTTCTTGTTGTGTGATGGAAAAAACAATAGGATATAGAGAATCATCCGCATCAACTCCAATGGCCGTAAGCATTACCCCTCGTGCATTTCCCTTCAAGAATGTACCATCAACCCCCATAAGGGGTCTACATCCTTGCTTCCAGCCTGTCTGCAAAAGGAAATGCCCATGTTCAAGCAAACATGACAAGAGCATGTTCAAGCTAATAAACTAAAGACTAATTAAAAAAATTTCACCTTTGTAGCGTTGAAGCAAACATATAATCTGCTAAAGACTCTTCTCCTATGTTTGAGAACATTATTGCTAAGCTGAATTGCCACATCAAATCCAGGATTATAAATCCTAAGCTCATGACAATAATCCTCCAACTTATTGAACTCATCCACATAACTCCCTTCTATCTCCTGCACAATCATCTTATTCACCTTTTTGCACTTCTATTTACTTGAAGCTTCAACTTACCCTCAACATCCTTCTTCATATCACCCACCTTGTATTGTGTCTCTCTTGCACCTTCCTCTTGAAGTATTTCGCCAACCACTTCACGAATGCCCTAGGGTTCTTGTAACCCTACTGCAACTGTGATCTAGATTTAAAGTCTTCAAAATGAGCCCAGGATTAGCCCCATCTTTGGAGGCATATAGCACAAAAGGACACATCTTCTCACAAATTGCCCTCACTCTAAATGGCTCACTTTTTTTCAGGTGGATCTTCATTCCCAGATTTGTTGCGTACCTGTTTATAGCTTTAACCAACTCCCCCTTATTACTATAAGTGGTCCCCACTAAGAAAAAGGGCCTCTCATCGAACCCAATATCTTCTCTCAACTCTCTTCTCCTGTAGGCCAAACTCCATCAAATTGGCCTATTTCATTGTCAAAGTCATCATCTTCATATTCACTGTCATTATCACCATCATCCACCGAAACATTATCATCATTATGAATATATTCATCATCTTTACTATCACTTCTTTAGCCCTCATCATGTCCACTTTCATGCCCCCTACCATTGTCAGCACCCTCTTCCCCTTCATTAGAACTGAAGCCCTCATCATGTTTTGGAAGAAGAAGATGACGGTGATGTATGGGTAACGAGGGACAGGTGGATGAGGTGAGGAAAATGACATTTCTCTCCTTTCAATTTTATTTATTTTCCATTTCATCCTTTATTTAATATCCTGAATCTTTCAAAAAAATTTAGAAAATAATCCTTAATAATGCATTAAAATTGTCTTGTTCCAATAGCTTCTCTAGCTTAGAAAGTAAAGCCTTAAAATAAAGCCTTAAAATTTGAAAAATAGCAGTTGAATCATTTATTTCTCTCGTGTCTTCCAAAATTTTCTAAATCCTCAATATATATATTCTGTGACTTTTCCTTAATTTTTTAACTCCAAAATATTTTAATGATTATTATTTTCTTTACCCTTTTTCTTGAAATTTAACCTTTAAGATTTTTTAATTCTATAGAAAAATGCTCTTGACCTTAACAACCCTTTATAAATTTCTTCTAACAAAATTTATGATATTATAGTTAATATGACATATTTTTTCTAAAATAAAATACTATGATCATCTTCTTTAATGTCTCATTCTCTTACTTGATTATTATTAAGGGAGTGTCAATAAGGGATAATTTGAAAAAAAAAAGTTAATAAATATAAGAAATATATTTTATATTTAGGACCACAATCAACTTCCCAATTAGGTCCTTGGATATAGCATTCCTGAGAGTAACATTACGCTGAGATTATCATAGAGCAATTACGCAGTGACATGAGACAAACTGGGATATTCTGACTCTATACTGGAACGTGCTACAATTGGTTGTTTCTTAGCATCCAAGATATCAGATTACCTACAAAGTAGGAGTCGAAGGCTTTGCGATTTCCTTAGAGATTATTTTAAACTGAATTATATTATTCGGCTTTAACCAGAAGCAGTGAGAAAATGAAGATTGAAGTTAAAATGAATTAATAGGATTATTCCTCAATTAGTTTTTAGTATCTAATTTCTTCCCTATTTATTTCAGTTAAAGTTTTATTTGCTAGTCTAGAATTCTTAATTATCTTGTAGTGACTTTTAAACCGCTAAAAGATATTTCAATTATGTTAATCCTAATTTTTCTTAATTAATTAGACTAAATTAATTGCAAGCGCAATGTAATTATGTAGGGCATCTGTGTATATTTTTATCCTAAAAGCAATCCAGCTATTGGGTAGTCAAATATTATTCAATTAAGGCGAAAGTATTGTCTTTTGGGATTGGGAATGTGATTGAGCAAAAGATTGGGAGAAAATAAATTACAAAATACCTAAAATACCCATAAATCTGTCCTAAGAGAGAGTTTCCCCATCTTGAGGAGAAAGCCCTCGATCTCCTTGATGTCATTTCAACACATTTTTCTTCAAATTTATACACTCTTTATGCATTTGTGCATATTTTGGATACCAAGTTAGGAAAACGTGCATTTAGCTTTTGGTTGCACATCATTACTCAATTGTACATATTCTGATCATATTTCTATTTAGTTTTTTATGCTCTTAATGTTATTCTTTTGTAAAAATATTTTGATACAATGATCAAGTTATTGAAGCCACTTTACTAATCATGAAAAGACTTGTTAATGATGAGAGAATCAATTCATCAATAAAGAAACAGTGTTGAGATACAACTAAAGAAGGACTTTGGAATGGTATGAAACTATAAGGATTGGTTTTAGGGAAAATTTCACTAGAAGACATTTGTGAGCCAATATGAATTACCATAAAAAATCATAAAACTTATATTACTCCGTCAATTTTTAATATAAGACTTAATTTATAATAAATTTTACATAATAAATAAGATATTATATTAAAGACCGAAGGAATATTATTTTAAAAGAGCAAAAAATAGTTAGTTCATCGTCCCATCATCATAATTTTTTTTTTCAAAACCCGTCTTTTTAATCCTCCTCTTCAACTGCTTTTAAACATTTTTCTTCAAAAATATAAATTTCTCCATGATCAATTGGTTCATTGCATTTCCTCCTAAGTAGTCAAATTTTTTCCTTTAGATATTAACGGAAAAGTCTTTCTTTCCTTCTCTACAACTTTTACTCAGTTAGAGTATGGTTTGTTCTCACTTCTCAGAATCTCTTGCTATCACGAAACAATACCTTGAAAAATCTAAGCTATAAACTTTTTTTTAAGCATGCTTGTATTAAAGGATTAAAATTTAAGCTATAAAATAAAAACTAATAATAAAATGATATTAAAGGATTAAGATGTAAGCATGCTTGTAGTCAGCACCATTTTAATTTATCTAAGTTACATCATCCGATTCTTAATATAAGATCGAGTTAACTAATTTAATTAGATTAAATAAATTAAATAAATCAGTTAATTATAACAAATATGACATAATCTTCCAAAAATACTCATGTATAATATTAAATTATATATCAATTTATAAATTATAAATAAGATTCGGTGAAAATGATAAATACAAAATATAAATTGGATTAAAATTTTATATTTATGACTAAATTTAACTCTCCAACTATCTCCTATATTAAGAATTAGTGGTAGCGTAATTTTTTATTAATGAGGTTAATGGAGTTAAAATTAAGAAACTAAAAATACTGAACTTAAGTGACTAAATTGTGTATACTTTGGCCTAAAACAAACCAATATTTTTCATTCGACGAACATATAAGCTATCAATGATATAGATGCAGTGGACAATTAACAAGAACACATTGTACGTAAATGGAAAGAAAATAAGCACCCATTATAGAGCTACATACGAACATAACATTATAGCATAACATTATTTCAAGTTTTCAACCCCGTGGTAGAAACATGAGCAAGAAGTTCCACGTCACGTTCAAATTTTGCCATGTCATCCTCCGTCAAGCTCACGTAGGCTTCAATGCCCCCGTCTGATTTGGTATCTTTAAGAGACACAAAATTCTTGAAGTTTCGCATAGTAGGTACTGCAAACGTAGGATTCCCCCATCCAAAATCAACCTCGTACACCGGAAATCTACACAGTGAAGTGAAACCAATCATAACCATCTCTCCCTTCTCAACTGCTCTCACCATCTCTTCTCTGATCCGTATAGGATTCCATTGATCTTCTCCTTCTCGAACCCTCGCAATAAAATCTTTGTCGATTTTATTTAGCTCTTCCCTGAGCAACCGTCCAAGGTCGTTGTTACACTCTCCTTGTTCGTCTAACGTTGGAAACGTTCGAAGATACCAGGAATAGTTTCCGAACGCATATTTTGGCAATGGAGGATCCATTCTTGGGCGTAGATTCGCTGCGTATCCCACTAAGTGAATCTTTTTGGTGCTTTCTTCTTCTTCCTTAGTGGCTGCCACAAACCTTGTCCATAGGAAAGTTGATAACGCTGCAACTCTTGAAGGGCGCAGATTCGTTTTGGAATATTTCGTTCTCAGAGATTCTATTACATATGCTTCAAATACGAACCTCTTACATACGAGTTTGTACATGGTTGAAGTACGCGGCTCGTATGACATGTCTTTTATTGGCGGGAAGAGTGAGGAAGATTGGAAGTGGGTTCTGATTTGTTCCGGTTCGCCACGTGTCATGGAGGCCCAGCTCTTGATGAACTGGAAATACGACAGCGCGTCGGCTATCTTGTGAGAGATGCATACTCCGATGGCTATTCCGCCGCAATCGAAGAAGTTGAATTGGACGCCGAGGACTGGGTCGATGGCTTCATCCCTGTCGTAGGGAAGCAGTTTGCGGACATCAGCATGAGAGGATTCGTCAATGACGTGGCGGAGGTGGCACCTGACTCTTGTTTCTTTGTAAGGAACACCGTCGTCGTTGCAGTCTACGAGTAAGTTCTTGGTTTCGAGTCTTCCGGCCAGAGGGTAGAAGTGAGTTAAGACTTGAGATAATGATTTCTTGAGAAGATCGGAAGCGTCGTTGATGTTGAATTTGTTTGTGACGTCATCGGCATCGAAGAAATAGACCATAGAGTAGTTGACTTGGGGAGCTGTCTGATCGATGAAGGAGAGATTATAGTGACGAAGATGTAGAGGTGTAGGAGACGAAGGTTTCACCATTTCTGTCGAGATTACTTCAACTTCGAGACTCATCTTCTTAGTGATTTTACCCTCTGGATCGTGTTTGTTTCTCTGATTCATTGCCCAATCAATTCCTTGTATTTATACTTGTATAAATCCGATGGATAAGGATATTATTTGTGAGAGTTCGGGAAAAAAGTGGGATATAGTTTACTATTTATGTCACTACAATTTTGTTATCTTCTTATTGACGTATTCCAATTATTGAACGATGTAATATGTCATCAATATCACTTGTTAATGTTTAATACATTGTCAGCAGCCAAAAAACAATAATTACTATCCTTGTTCTTAATAATATTAAAACTTTTTAGGCCCACGTAAATGGTTGCGTGCAAGCAGTACACAGATGATAAGATTAATTTTTTTTCTTAGAATTGACGCGGTGTTTTCGACATATTTTTTGGGCAAGAGGGGTGTTTTGTTTTTTATGGATGGTGTTCTGGCTTGATTCATTCAACTTCTGATAATTATCGGAGAAGAAGACCCAACATGTATAATTTAATTCAAAATTATTTGTCGTATTTTAGTTAATTATACAAAGGTCAGTTTGTTATGATTGACGAAATACAAAGAGAAAACAATTACTATAATGACTTTTTCTTTATTCGTGAGAAAGCCAACGTGGATGAATAATAATGAAACTGTAAGTTTTCAAGCGTACCTATAGTCGGTTCTAGCTTCAGGTACCCACATGGTAACCCAGCTCTGGTATTGGACTCAAGTATCTAGTACATAGCAAAAATGCATAAGAGATTATTGAAGAGAGTCTGTCTCTATTCTTCATAAAGAGAAGAGGCTTCTCTGACATAGAGAGCACACTCCGAAATATGCTTTTGACTTGTGAGAAAAAATGATTGCTCTCCCCCCATCATGCATGATCAGATAATGGGGGAGTGGGTGGTTCCCTCATAACCGTTTTCACCATCAGTTTAAATATTCTGAGATATTCACACTGATGATCTAACTCTTTGGGTATCTCTGCTTCAGCCCACACACACATATATAGGTCTAGGTCTAATACACCAAGGGTGGACTGGCCTATTTTTCTATATCTCTCACTCACACTTGGTGGGTTAAGGATCATGGGTTTAGACTCTTTTTTCCTTCTTTCATACTAAGTGCTTTGCCATGACTGCATGGGCACGATGTCTTCATCTAAGTGACTGTACTAGAAATCCCTTTTACAGGATAGCACAACACAACCTTTCCTTCTTGTAGCTTGAGTTTAATAATATGTCTTAGATGTCCTAGATTTACCGATATACATTTTTCTATGGTCAATCTGATCCCTCTCAAATCAAACTTGACTCAGATTGCCTTTTTTGTAAGCATAGTATCCACACTTATGAAAATAAAATATTATAAGGGACATGTCACGGACACTAGCATATGTATGTATATTGTAGGTAATCTTCCTTTCGCCTTGATAAACTCTTATTTTTGTATTGATTTTAATGTGTTTAAAGAGAGTTTTATTATTAATTTTATCCCAACTTACTATTATGTTGAGCAATTAACAAATAAAATAAAATTAGAACAATGGAAAATTAATTGATATAATTTTAGTTATATATTATAATATTATCTTATTAGATAAATAATTTGTATCCTTTAAATTTTTATTTTAGGAAAATATTTATTAATCACAAAGTCAACTTGCTGCTGTAACTGAAATGGAAGAGATGAGTTAGAATTAAACAGGAAATGGTTAGTTGACAGGTGGATCCATCAATTCAGGGAGTTGATAACAAAACAGAGGGGATGAATGGAAAAGGCACATGCTAAAAAAAGAATCTGTTAGACACCAACAGATATAAGGGACAGATGCACGTGTGGACATGGGGAGAGAGGAGGTTGATTCATTTATTCACGCATCCATTCATTAAAGGCAGGGGGCTGACTCTCTCTGGATATATACCATCCACTCATTCGACGGATGGATACACACTACCTTTGGCGCACATCATTCATTCACTCAGAGCTCTCCATCACGCTTTCTCTCACTCTCACACGTCATCTATCATTCACTCCACTCCATCACAGACTCCACGCCATCTCTCATCACAGACTCCACGCCATCTCTCTCTCTTTGATCTCGTTAGTCAACTTCCTCTGTTCTAAGCAATAGAACCAGAGGAACATTCTACATTCTATCTTCATCTTCTTTCTTTTGTATTCACCATGACGGCTGTTGTTATACTTGCTGCTGCTGTTGAAGTTTTGATAGCAATGCAAGGCTAGATCTGTTATGATATCTTGGAGATGAATCTAAACTAGAGTCCTTGATATGCAAATAGGGAGTTCAATTATGTCTTTAATTCTAAATTTGAGTATATCTGTAGCTATATTTCATACTGGATTCATTGATTCAATTAGAGTTAGTAGATGATGAATATTAGGAAACCGAGTTAGATTTCCTGATTCTGTATAATTGAGCTTTAATTGATCTTCATCATTGAACTAGTTAGACATAGTTATAGTTAATTAGAATAATTCTATAGCAGTGTATAGTTGTACCTATTTAATTCATCTTCTTCTTCCTTTTAAGTTGAATAATTCAGATTTCTCTATTTAATGTCTGCGAGTTTTAATTTTGATAGAGATTTAGCTGACGAGTTGTTAGCTAACACATTTTAATTCAACTAACTAACTCCTCATTTTTTGTGAATAATGAAGGTAAGGTAATCTCCAAGGGAACACATTTGTCATTAATTCATAACAACATCATTAACATCTAAAATCTTAAATAGTAGTATAGGATTTACATTCAAAATTTTTTCAAACATTTCATCTCACAATTCATTCTATTAATTTGCTAAATTATGGCTCATTGGATTAGCTAAAAACTTTAACATTCATTTAGGCTCCTTGTGAATCGACCTAGGTTAGCTTCACTTTACTATAGGTTAGCTTAGTTTTTTGTTTGATAATTAGAATGACAGTTATCACACCCATATATTACTTCGATATGGATCAACTGCTTTCCTAGCGTAATTCATTAGATCTTATTTATCATGATCGCAGGATAGATGTTAAAGTAGCAGTTGTTGAACCATACCTCTATGATATTGTCAAAGTTAAGAGATACCAATGGAAGGACAATTCTTTCCTGGGGCTCACACAACAATGAAACATGGATTTCACTTGCTTCCCTTTTACGGTTCTTCTAGTACATGCTGTATAAATCACATGCTAAGATGTTACTCTTCTACTTTAAGAGCGTACATCGTTTTAGATCTAATATAAATACCATATAGATTTAAGTCTAGATACTCTAAGTATCTAAACCTAAATTCTTCAACTTTATCTCTATGACGTCAACATTGAAGGATTTGTTATTTGGCTATAGGCATCATGGAAGTCGGTTTCCATGGTTCAATCTAATTTCATGTATACGAATCTCATCTCGACTTGTCATAATTTAGTCAAGGTGACATATAGTTTGTGTTTTCTTCTCTACCATATCAGCACTATTTGCCACTTTATTGGTGAACACAAATGTCTCATTTTTGCACACTTCACTTGACCGTCAAAGGTGGTTACTCGTGTGAGAGAGCCAACCTCTCTTACCTATACGACATATTGAACATTGTATACTTTCACACAGACACATCAAGTAATAATGAAAAACATAATTTCATCAATCATAAAAGCATTACATAAGGTTTGCATTTCACATTTTATGCATACCAAGAGCTTTTACATATCTCTCAAAGACTTATTTGCATATTGGCACTGCTACCATACATTTAGTGAAAATGTATAGCATGATAACAATTTTCTATATTATATAATCCCTTACAAAATTATTCTTGATATCAATATGCTTGATCTTGTTATGATACTTGGGGTCTTTAGTGTAGTTTATGGCTGCAGTATTTGCCATAGTGCACTATCATCGGATTGGTACTCTCATTTCCAAATCTAAAATATTCTATGAATCTTTTCAGCCACAAATCCTCTTGCACTGCTGCAGTGCATGCCACAAACTCAGCTTCCATAGAGTGTAAGGCAATGCACATTTTCTTCTTGCTACTCCAACATATGGTGCCATTATTCAGCAAGGAGGTATAACCTGAAGCCGATCTAGTATCCCACTAGGTGTAGATCGCTTCCCTCATAACACATTGCATAAGTTATTTAGGAAGAAAAGGCGCAGAGTTAGCCAGAATATATGAACATCAATTGAAGCTCTTCAGGTAGAGGTTTTTTCAATGGACCCTCACGATCCTCCTTAAGGTTCTGCTCAAGATCTCATTCTAGATTTATATCTAGATTTTCTTTAGGGTCCTATCAAGATCTTCTTCTAGACTATTAATCTCTACAAGCTTCTCTGAATCCTCTTCTTCAAAAAGTTCAGGATTTGAATCCTCATTCTGAAGTTCATTTTCTATAACTTTATCATCCAGTTATGAGGAGTCTAAAGAACTATATTCAGTGATTTTAGTACTACTTGAAGTCCCTCGAGTCATTTTCACATAGAAATTCAATGATATAAATTATCATAATTTTGTAGAATTTTTAAACACCTAAAAGTGCCATAAAATACAATAAATACTCATAAACAGATCCAAAATTGCCCTCAAAATGGGCAAATTATATATAAAAAATGAAGATTTTGATTTTAGAAATTTTTAAGAATAAATCGCACCTCAATCCGAGTCCGAACGTGCCCGCATAAGCCCCTGGAAGATTAAATCTACAAAAAAATAAAAAAAAGTGGACAAACCCACTCTCGGCATTGGCTCGTGAAGTCCACACGTCAATCTGGAGTTGCCTCATGTCTCACTCGCCACATGGCAATTATGCAGAAAAAACCTTTTTTTTAAACATAATTTTATTTTTTTAAATTTATTGATATGGGTTGGATCCACTGATCCGATTTGTTCCAGTACCTCTTGGCTCAATCCTTTTTTTTTTTAATTCTAGGCTGGGCCTCTCTTCAGCCCAAAACAATTTTTTAACAGCCTTTTTTTTAAATGAGACACCAAAATGACCTCGTTTCGGTTGGAGGTCATCTTTAACCTCCAATCGGATCACGGCGACCCATTTTGCAGAGGTGGGCAGGTTCATCGGACCCACCACCTTCTCTCTTACATAACTCTGTCGTCCGACATCCATTTTTGACATTTTTGGAGTCATTTTCCATTATTTTCGCAAACTCTACGCAATGGGACTATTTTTGAAGCCTAAATCAAGGAAGAAATCATTTAATTCAGTTGAGTTGCAATTTATCTGAAAGAGAAGCAATAAAAACATATCTAAGATTAGGATTATGAGGTTATCCCAAGGATAATATTTTTATCCTGGACCTGTAGGTTATGATAATATTTCATCATTTTTCCTCTGTTTGAAAAATTCGGCCCATGAGGAGTTAAAATTGATGCACAAAGGTAAGGAGGGAAGGGGGATAAAGAATTTCTCTAAAGATGAATTTATATTATATACTCCTCAATTTACCTAAATTAGTCAACTAGTTTTTATATTATGTATAATTAACTCATTTATTTAACTTCTTTAATATATACAAAAATAATTAACTAACTCTTATAATTATGACTAGAGCTAGTAATATAAAAACTTTTGTTGTAAAATACTCTACTAGTATTTTTATTTGGCACAAAATTTACCTCGACTAATTAATTTTCTAGATTCGTCCCTGCCGGCAACCCCTCAAGTTGGGTCAAGTTTGCACCAGCCAAGGAGCCCAATTTGCACACTTATCATTCGGCCAATGATATACAAGTCATTTTTTTAAAATTAGACTTAGATGTACAAAAAAAAAATACACTTAGTTTAGAATATAAGTTAACTCTAATAATGTGTGTGTTTGGGAAATCCTTAAACTACGGTTTTAAAAGGACTTCTAGTCTAAATTTTAGTTTGAATTTTTTTTAAAACAAACAGTTATATTTATCCAAAAGGGTTTTTGGACCAAACTATAGTTTAAAATCAAGGTTTTGAATAAGCTACTGAAATTAGCTTCTGGAACAGTAAAAATACTTATGAACTAACTAATTACTATTTTATCCTTACTTTTTCTTACTCTCTCTCTCCTCTCCACCCTTTCTCCTTTCTCCTCTCTCATCTCTCATCTCTACCCTCTCTCCTATTTTTAATAAAATCATACCCTTTTTGATAATTTACTAATCACAAAAGCCCTTCTGCTAATAATTATCCAAATACTCATTTTTTCATAATCACTTTTTTCTATAAGCTCTTTTCCATAAATTCTTTTCTAAAAGCTATCTAAAAGCCCTTTTTTCTATAATCTATTTTTAAAAGTCTATCCAAACAGGCCCAATATTTAATAGGGCTGCACATGTGGGCTGGGTTGGGTAGGGCATAACCCCAGTCCAATGCCCAACCTAGAGGATGAACGGTCTACATTTTGTAGCCCGTGATTCTACCGTACCTGTGAAAAGCTTGAGTCATTTTGGGTTAGATAGGGTAGGCTTCTTTGTCCAAGTAATGACATCATATTCATAATATCGTATAGGAAGAAAAGCTTAATTGAAACTCAATAATAATATTTTTAAATATAAAATATATTTCTTAAATCTATGACTTGAAATATTCTAAAAAAAAAATACTAGTAGTCCACATAATTTCATAATTGAACATCACACAATAGGTCTCAACACATTATCCTTACTTGAACAAAAAATAGATAACTTGCAAACATCCACAATTCATTAAAAATAAGGCATAAAAAGACATAATGACATAATCATGTGCATGTGTGTATTATTTTTTAAATAAAATTATATATAATCTCTAGATAGGGTCAAATGGGCAAGACAATATACCTTGCTCGATACCTAGCCCCGCCTAATGTTGCCCAATTTTCCTTCAAGCCATTTTTTTAGCAGGGTTGGGAATTTTCCTTCACGCTTAAAGACAAAAAAAGGCAAAGAAAAACGACAATGCATATTTCGCCAGCATTGTGACCTTTGTGTTCTCTTCAGTGACTTGATTTTTATAACTTGAGTGAATAACGCCACAAAAAAACTTATTGTATAAATATATATGAGGCAATGAGAAGAGCCTAATTTGTAAACAAAATAAATAAATGAGAAGAAAAATTAAGATGAAGGATTAAAAAAAACACAATTATGAATTGTGATTAAGTGTATTATTATGCAGTTAAAAATTTTACTGTTATTCTTAAAATGTATACTTTTTAATGTTTGAAGTTACTTTAAATTACATTAAAAAATTAACATATATTTTTATTATTCATTTAATTTTCAATTCATAGTACAATAATTTTCGTCCCAGGATATATTATTATACGCTCCGGGCCCTTCGGTTCCAAGAAATTAACAATGACAGATAACCATAACCATAGCTCCTCAAGCCGGCAACAAGTCTATACTTTATCATATATACCTTTTTCAATTACTTGCACGCAACCACTCTTCAAATGGTCACTTAAAAATGTTTGATATTTATTAAATAAAAATAAACTGTGACGTCAATAAGAGGACAAAATCGTAATGATAGAAATAGTTTACTACCCATGATTTTCTTAATCTACATATTAACGAAGTCCATAATCAGAGTTATAGCGTGTGTTTAGTTTACCTCCAAACTAAAGTTTGGAAAGGGCTTTTGGTTTAGGTAAAAAAATTAAACTAACAGCCTTTAAATGATTATAAGAGCTTATGGACTAAACTGATATTTAAAACTATAGTTTTAAATAAACTGATAAAAATAGGTTATGGGTGAAAAAAATAGCTTATAGGTTGTCTAATAACTATTTTACTCCTAATTTTTCTACTACTCTCTCGTTTTCTTTACTGGTCTCACTCTCTCTCCCCTCTCCTTTGTCGTCACTGGAGGAGGAAGAGGCGATGGCGCTAGTTTTGTGGTGGGCCGTGCCGTCATCACTAGTAAATTTTTTTTCCATAAATTATTCTTCAGAAAAGCTTCTCTGTAAGAGTTTTTAAATTACTTAATCTCCATAAGAGTCTATCTAAAAGTTATATTTAAGTATAAATAAGTTGATAACAAGAATTGTTTGAGTAATAATCAGAAGCCACCCTGTAAAGAGAGAGAAGAAGCTAAGCACTAAGAAAATGAGTGTAGAAGTGGAAGTAATCTCTACAGAAATGGTAAAACCATCGTCTCCTACACCTCTACATCTTCGCCATTATCATCTCTCTTTCCTCGAACAGTTCACTCCCCAAATCAATAATTCTATGGTCTACTTCTTCCATGTTGACGATGTGGCAACAAATTTAACATCAACGAAGCTTCCGATCTTCTCAAGACATCGTTATCTCAAGTCTTAACTCACTACTACCCACTCGCCGGAAGACTCGTCACCGACAATTTACTTGTACACTGCTCCGACGACGGTGCCCCTTAACTAGAAACCAGAGTCCGGTGCCACCTCAGCCACGTCATCGACAACCCCTCGCCGGCCTACTTCAGCAAACTGCTTCCCCATGACATGGACGAAATTGTCGACACCACCCTCGGCGTCCAATTCAACGTCTTTGATTGTGGAGGAATCGACGTCGGTGTGAGCCTCTCCCACAAGGTTGCCGACACGCTGTCGTATTTCCAGTTCGTCAAGAGCTGGGCAGCCGTGACACGTGACGAGCAAGAACCAATCAGAACCCACTTCCAATCTTCCCCACTCTTCCCGCCAAAGGACTTATTGGGATAAGACCCGAATTCAAACATCGGACTGCAAAAAGTCGTGGGAAAACGGTTCGTATTTGAAGCATCCGTAATAGAATCTCTGAGAACAAAATATTCCAAAATCACAGAGAACGTTCATCAAGAAGGCGAAAAACCTCCTTCAAGATATGAAGTGTTAGCAACTTTCGTACTGAACAGGTTTATTGCAGCCACAAAAGAAGAAGGCAACAATAAGATTCACATGGTGACATCCACAGTGAATCTACGCCCAAGAATGGAACCTCCATTGCCAGAATATGCGTTCGGAAACTATCACTGGTATGTTCCAACATTTCCAACGTTATACTACAAAGGAGAGTGCTACAACCTTGGAAGACAGCTAAGAGAAGATATAAACAAAGTCGACAATGATTTTATTATGAACCTTCAAGAAAGCAAAGAGTGGAACCCTAATAGAGAAGAGATGGTTAAAGCTATTATTGAGAATGGTGTGTTGGTGCTTGTTAGCTTCACTTCACTGTGTAGGTTTCCGGTGTACGAAGTTGATTTTGGACGGGGTAATCCTACATGGATCGGACCACGTAGGTGGAAATTCAAGAATATCATTGTTTTTAAAGATTCAAAATCAGGTAGTGGCACTGAAGCTTATGTCAACTTGACTATTCCTCATGTTTCTTCCACGGGGTTGAAATAATGTTACACTAATTTTATATTTATTGTAAGTCTTGGGTGCTTATTTTACAATTTATGTACTGTGTTCTTATCCTTTAAATTTACAATAAATTTCAATTTAGTTCCTTAACCATATCTTTAGATAGGAAGAAAATTAGGGTAGAAAGACAACTAGTAGATAAAACTCCTAAAAATAGTAAATTTTTTTTACCATTTTAGAAAATTTTCTTTTTAATATTCACTCCCTCCAATTTTCTCTCCATCCAAACATAATCTAAGCGTATTTTTTGTCTTATTAATAGAAAATATTGACTCAATAAATTTAAATAGTGACTCTGCAATTGAATGCTAATAAAGCACAGTTAAATTTTTATCCTTTTAATATAATAGTTTTATATTATAAAAATATAATATAAGAAATATATTTTATACTTTAAAATATAATATAAAAATATTTTTTATTTTATAGTTTAATTTTAAAATGGGATTAATGGACAAATTTGCTCTAGAAGTTGTTTTTATACTAATTTGCCCTGAAATTTTTTACTTAAGAATAATGTTACTCCGAAAGTTTTTTTTTTTTGTTCAAGATTACCCTATAAATAAAATGGAACAATATATACCTTATTGTTAAAATATTAATAATTAATATCAATTTTTTAATGATCAACAGTTAATTTTTTAATAGGGTGAGGCAATATTATTATATTTTGAAACTTTCGAGACAATATTTAACAAAAAAAAACTCTCAAAGTAACTTTATTTTTGAGCAAAAACTTCTAAGATAAATTTATATATTAACCCTTTAAAATATAAAATATATTATATTAAAGAATTAAAATTTAATCTTGCTTTATGCTTACTCAGCACCATTTAAATTTATCTTAGCTAGTATTTTTTTATTAATAAGATTAATAGTATTAAGATTAAAGGACTGAACATACATTTTATAAATTTAAGGCACTAAATTGAACCTTACTATAAATTTAAATTTAGAGGACAAGGTATCTTTTGGTCCAAAATAAATCCATATCTTTCCTTCAACGAACAACTAAGCTCTCAATGATATAGATGCCGTGGACAATGGACCATTTACAAGAACACACCAAGTAAATTGAAAGAGAATAAGCACCCAATTATGTTGATAAATACGAATATATATAACATTATAGTGACACATTATTTCAACCCCGTAGAATAGAAACATGAGCAAGAAGTTCCACGACACTTTCAAATTTTGCCATGTCATCGTCCGTCAAGCTCACGTAGGCTTCAATGCCCCATCTGACTTGGTATCTTTAAGAGACACCAGATTCTTGAGTTTCCATGCCGGTGGTGCTGTAAATGTCGGATTCCCCCATCCAAAATCAACCTCGTACACCGGAAACCTGCACAGTGAAGTGAAACTAAACACAACTATCTCTCCCTTCGCAATTGCTCTCACCATCTCTTCTCTGTTCTGTATATCAATTCTTCACTTCTCGAAGCTTCACAACAAAATCGTCGTCGATTTTATTTAGCTCTTCTCTTAGCAATCTTCCAAGGTCAATGTTACACTCTCCTTGTTCGTCTAACGTTGGAAATGTTCGGAGATACCAGTAATAGTTACCGAACGCATATTCTGGTAATGGAGGATCCATTCTTGGATGTAGATTCGCTGTGTATCCGACTACGTGTATCTTTTTGTTCCCTTCTTGTTCTTCCTTAGTGGCTACCACAAACCTTGTCCATAGAAAAGTTGATAACGCTGCTACTTTTGAAGGGGGTTTTTGGTGGCCTTCTAGAACATTCTCCTTCATTTTGGAATACTTCGTTCTTGAAGATTCTATCGCAGATGCTTCAAATACCAACCTCTTGCACACGACTTTGTACTTGCCGAGGGTTGAAGTATTCCGGTCGTATCCCGACATGTCTTTTGGCGGGAAGAGTAAGGAAGATTGGAAGTGGGTTCTGATTTGTTCTGGTTCGCCACATGTCATGGTGGGCCAGCTCTTGATGAACGGAAAATACGACAGCGCGTCTGCTATCTTGTGAGAGATGCATACTCCGATGGCTACTCTGCCGCAATCGAAGACATTGAATTGGACGCCGAGGACTGTGTCGATGGCTTCATCCATGTCGTAGGGAAGCAGTTGGCTCATGTCAGCCGGCGAGGGGTCGTCGATGACATGGCGGAGGTGGCACATGACTCTGGTTTCTACGTAAGGGACACCGTACGTCATCGTTGCAGTCGACGAGTAAGTTGTTGGTGATGAGTCTTCTGGCGAGTGGGTTAGAAGCGAGTTAAGACTTGAGATAATGATTTCTTGAGAACATCGGAAGCCTCGCTCATGTTAAATTTGTTGGTTACGTCATCGGCATGGAAGAAGTAGACCATAGAGTGGTTGATTTGGGGAGTTGTCTGATCGATGAAGGAGAGTTTGTAGTGACGAAGACGTTGAGGTGTAGGAGACGAAGGTTTCACCATTTCTGTAGAGATCACCTCAATTTCAAGACTCATTTTCTTAGTGATTTTCTCTTTAGATCGTGTTTGTTTTTCGGATTCATTTCCCAATCAATTCCTTGCATTTATATTTGCATAAATTTTATGGATGAGGGTATCATATTGTCGAGAGTTTAAGAAAAACGTGAGATAAAGTAAATTATTTATGTCACTACAATTTTATCATCGTCTTACGTCAGAGTTGTTAATATTATTTTTTAATATAAGAGTTAGTTAATTTTTTTTATAAATTAAAAAAATTAAATAAATTAGTTAATCATAACTAATATAACAATTAGTTAACTAATTTAGGTAAATCGAGGAGTATATAATATGAATTCGTATTAAAAGATTGTATTTGATTATAATTAATTGATATATTTAGCTGCTTTAATCTACTAAGAAAATTAACTAACTCTTATATTAAATAATAGAGGGAGTAATATTAAACATTTTTAGGCACATGTGAACAGTTGTGTGCAAGCAATACACATGAATAAAAATTTAATTTGTAAGTCAAAAATTATTTCTTTTTTCATATAATTGACGGGGTGTTTCAACATTTTTTTGGGCAAGATTGGTTGATCTCTTGGTCGATATTTTTTTTTCTATTTTTTTGTGGATGTTGATTTATTTATATTGCCCTCGTGTCTTGACATGCATGGCATGTACTTGAGGGAAAATTTGTCCTATTGATGAATTCGGCCAAAATCATTGCCCCATTCTGCCTTTATTCATTTAACTTCAAATAATTATAGGAGGAGAAGACCCAACAAGTCTAATTTAATTCAAAATTATTTGACGCATTATTTTTTTTAATTATACAAAGGTCAGTTTGTTGAGATCGATGAAATAGAAAGGCATCACAATTACTAGAATGGCTTATTAATTCGTTAATTCATGACAAAGCCAACATGGCTGTATAATGAAACACAACCTTTTAAGGGCGATAAATAAAAGTGATAACAATCACATTATTTTTTTTTAAATGAATACAATCTCCTTTTTGACAAATTTATAATCTTAACCGACTAACACAAAATTTGATATGATTTTATCTAGTGTTATAGTAGGTACTCGTCTGATTTTTAAAATAAGAGTTAGTTAATTTTTTGGATATATTAAAGAAACTAAATAAATTAGTTAATTATAAATAATATAAAAGATAATTGACTAATTTGAATAAATTAAATATTTTATTATATGAATTTGTCTTGAGAGATTGAATTAATTTGGCTATAATTAATTTATTTAGTTTTCTTAATCTCTCTAAAAAAATTAACTAGATTTTATATTAAGAATTGAATGAGTATTTTATATGATATCTGTTTTGAGGGGAAAAAAGCAAAATGATACTAAACCAATAAAAATATTAGTTTATAATACAGTACTAGAAGGTTTGGAGGCATGAAGAATTCTTTAAGTTGGTATGGTTTTACGAAGATCCATTATTGGATGGAAGATAGCATGTCATGTGTTACAGTTAAATTCTATTTGAATCTATAGTCCATTAGTTATTTTCATTTGTATGGGCTAAGCATTAATTAATTATGAGGGGGAAAATAATTCCTATTTGTCTATTTATTTTGTAACTTTTGTTTGGCTAAATTATACAAAATCCTCTAATTTTGGGATAGTTTCGTACAACTTTCCTAACCTTTTAAATTTTAAATTTAACCTCCCTAATCTTATATTTTTTTTATTATGGATCCTTTGATGTTAACTTACCGTTATCTTTTTGACAGAATTTGTCACGTCAGATTAATAGAAGACATATCACATCCATACGCATCATACTATATAAGATAATAATTTTATAGTAATTATATCATTTTTATATAAGTGTAAAATGTCATTTTATTATTAAGAAAAAACCCTCATTCCCTTGCCTGCAGTCTACAACACACCCCTTCTCACAGTTTGTGCCCCTGAAACAGAACCTTTATCCAAGCATTTTTGCAACAAGGAAGCGTATAAAGATGTCTCCACCACTCTTGCCGTCTTTTATTGCAGAATTGTTGCTAATAAAGTGAGTAACCAAGAGTCGCGGTAACCATATATGACTTCCAATATAATCAACTTGTATGCATATATTGTTCACTGACAAACCAATGCAAGTATATAGAAAATTTCATTTAGAGAGATACGAGCAAATTGTCGGGAGTTAGGAGGAGATAAAACACCCTTCCGTTGGGAAGGGGACTTGCAGAAGATTTTCTAAGAATAGAGTTCACGCTTCGGGGTTACAGTGATAATAACTAAAGAATAGAGAAAGGTGTGTTGCAGACGGCAGGCAAGGGGAATGAAGGGTTTTTTTGGTTAATGATAAAATGACATTTTACCCTTATATAAAAATGATACAATTACTATAGAATTATTATCTTATATAATATGACACGTAGAATATGATATGTCTTTTACTGATCTCATGTGGTAAATTTTGTCAAAAAGATAATAGTGATCCATAGCAAAAAAAGAAGAAGAAGCAAGATTGAAGAAGTTAAATTTAGACTTTGAAAGGTCAAGGGAGTTGTATACAACTGTCATAAAAAAGGAAGTTTTGTATGATTTAATTTTTTGTTTTGTTTTTAATAAAGGCATGGGTCAAAAGTCATTAAATTATCTTAATTAGTTCAGTTAATTATTAGGGGTCTCGTACTAGCAAGAAATCAGATTCTTTATAAGTATATTAATATGAGTAAGATCCTTTATACACACTAAATTAAATTAAGGCATGTGGGAATTAATTTTAAGTATATCAATATGAATAAGATCTTTTATACAGCAGGGAACATCAGTAAACACTACTATAAAAAGTGGCTTATCTAATAACGTTTCTTTAAGAAATAAATATTATAGTTCTTCATTAATTTACTTTTTGGAAAACATATGAATAAATTGTAGCGCTTTGCTAACAGAGTGTTACAACCTGTGTTTATTTATTTTATTTAAGAAGAAGCTGCAATGCTTGCTTAGTCAAGTGCTACAGCTCATTATTTTTTAATTAAATTTCTAGGCATCTTTTATGCTATCGTTTAATTTGGGATTTTTAAATTTAAATGATATTTTTATGATATTTTATTACTAAATTTCTTGGATGAATGATTCAGTATTTGAATACATCAATTCACCAAACAATAATTTCAATATATCAGTGACCAACTGACCGCCGTTTGTTGTTTAGTTAAAAATTAAAGAGGCCATAAGTTTGAAATTAATTGCTCTCCAATGAAAATATATTAAATCATCTTAAAGACAAAATGGCAAAGAAAAACGACCATGCATATTTTGCGAGCATTATGACATTTATGTTCTCTCTTCGGTGTCTTTAACATTAGAAGTTGAATAAATAACGCCTTACAGAAACTTATTATCCTTTCTTTAGTACTTAATATATAATTTATTTAACTAATTTAATTAGATAAAGTAAGTTAATTAATATGACATATTTTTATTAAAATACCTATGATTATCTTCTTTAACATATCTCACTCTTTTACTTGATTATTATTGAGAGAGTATTAGTAAGGGGAAATTTAGTAATAAATTGATAAATATATAATAATTAAGTAATAATTTTTTTATATTTAAGATTAAAATTAACTTTTTAATTAGATCTTATATTAAAGACTAAAAGAGTATATCAATATGCAATGATTTTGCACTACTACATGTCATGTTTGTCTATACAAGAAATTGCCAAAAAGAATACTAATATCAAGTGTAGAAATTGCCAAAAAGATCCCGTCAATCATAACTTATATGTTTGGACTATAAGGAAAAAGTTGAAACATTTTGCTGTAAGAGATTCTTAAAATCTAAAACATCAAAATGTTAAATTTGAAGAGCCAACCTTTTAAACCAAAAAAATGAGAAAAAAATTAGATGAATGATAAAAAAAAAAAAGGGTAAGAAGTCTCTATTTAAATATTTTATTAGTAAAAATGACTTGATATGTTTTCACACACATAAAATATTGGTACTCTAAAGAATTTATATACTAAGGATATGTTTGGTACAAGAGAAGTGGAATCTTTCACTTCTCTTGTTTGGTATAATCTCGACTTCCACTTTTAATATTTTAGGTCATTTCAGTTTTATCAAAAAAAGTTGAGAAATGAGATTATGAAAATGAAAGTAAAATATTTTATACCATTTTACCCCAAGTTATAAAATTCCTGGACAACTTTAACCCTTCCCAAATTATAAAAAATTATTTTGAATAATTTTACCCCAAACTATAAAAAATATAAATAAACTCTATACTCATTTCTATGATACCAAACAAAATTTTAAAATCTATTTTTAGCCTAATTCTATTTTCATTCTCACTTCCATTTCTATCAATACTCCTCCAACTCAAGTTATTATGACCATTAAAAGTTTTAAATATGGATTTCTCACCAATTTTTCCAAAAAACAACTTATGAATTGTGTATGCAATTACAATTATTATTAGGGTAAGGGTACATCCAGCACCCTAAACTAATTTTAAAAGAATAATTAACACCTTAAAGTATTTAAGGATGTAATTAGCACCTCAAACTAATTTTAGAGGTGCAACCATCACCCTCAAGTATTTTAATTGGTACAATTAGACATTTTCACTAATAGAAATATAAATTTATGTCCAATCCATGTCACGTAAGTTTTTTATTTCAATATATTATTATTTAAAATGTCACATTTGTCATATTATTTAAAAAATAGTACTAAATAAACCCTAAAATTGACATTGTATAGAATTCATATGTGAAGATTGAAAATTTTCATAATTTATTTAGTATAATTTATTAAAATAATATTACACAATTGATATTTTAAATAATAATATGTCGAAATAAAAAGTCTATGTAGCATGTACCAAATAAAAATTTATATTTTTATTAGCAAAGGAGCAAAATTGCAATAATTTAAATACTTTAAGCTGTTAATTATATCTCTAAAATTAGTTTGGGGTGCTAATTATATCCGTAAATACTTTATGGTGCTAGTTATTTCTATAAAATTATTTTAGAGTGTTAGATGCACCTTTACCCTTATTATTATTCTTAAAATTTTCAGTTTTGAATTTTTGAGTTACTTTAAATTGCATTAAAAATTAAACATCTATTTTTTGTTTTGCTCAACACATATGTCCTCCTATATTGGAGGTGATAAATATTGTTAAACATTAAATGTGGATGAGGATTAAAATTGAACATCTATGTTATTATTTATTTAATTTTCAATTCATAGAACAATAATTTTGTCCCATGATATTGTTATTATACGCTTCTCTTCCGTTCCAAGAAATAAACTGCGACAGATAACCATAACCATAGCTACTCAAGCTGTCAACAAGTATATATATTTTATCATCTTTGTCAATTACTTACAAGCAACCACTCTTCAAATGGGACTTTAAAATTTTTCATATAGTTTCATCAATTATAAGTATTAATCTTTATACTCATAATTTATAAGAGAAATGTCATAAGTAGTTTATCACATAGCTCTCACTTAACAGATTAGATTACAAATTGTATATATAGATGCAAGGAGCATAATATATATATATATATATATATATATATATATATATTACTTTTATGCTGATAAGGAATAAATTTTATTCCATCAATTTATTTGTTTTAAATAAGGGAACAATAATAAGATTCACATGGTGACATGCACAGGGAATCTACGCACAAGAATGGAACCTCCGTTGCTGGAATATGCGTTCGGAAACTATTACGTACTATTACGTTCAAATGTTTCCAACAACGTTAGACGACAAAGGAGATCATCAGTGCTACAACTTTGGAAGACAACTAAGAGAAGAAATAAAGAAGGTTGACGATGATTTTATGGTGAAGCTTCGAGAAAGTGAAGAATGGAACCCTAATAGATAAGAGATGGGTGAGTTGGATCTGGTTACGTTCACTTCACTGTGTAGGTTTCCGGTGTACGAGGTTGATTTCGGATGGAGTAATCCGACGTGGATCGGACAACCTATGTGGAAATTCAAGAATGTGATTGTTGTTAGTATTAATTATTAGTATTATGATCTTGTTAATTCAAATAGATGGATTACATCTAGATATTATTGTGATTTATTTAAAAATTAGAAATTCTAGATATTCTAAATATTACAATAATTATAGTATATTCAAGATATTATAGTTTCCTAATTTGAATAAAATATCTCCTGATTGTGGTTCTTGACTCCGTCATACCAAATCTAGTTTCGGATATATTCAATCAAATTATCTATTATTATTATTAACCTTGATGGGATCTTATAAAAATAAGATAGACTGATTTAAAGTTGCAGAAAGTGATATTGAATAAAAAATTACAAAATAGATACTTTTCTCCCCTGAGGATTCCTTGACTGTGACGGCTATTCCCAGACCATCATTGAGCCTATCTTCCATGTAGAAAAATTCATGATTATTATTATTTGTGTTCTTCTGACCTTGTACTTTATATTTCAGTACTATATCAAAACCGTAGCCTTGTAATTTTCTGCTTCAGATCAACTAACATGGCAAAATGTATTCATTTAAGTCTTCCACTGCTACTTTATCTTGTGGATCGTGTAATCATTTAATTACTATTTAGTTATATGTTTGTCCAACAAATGTTTTTAAAGATACAAAATTAGGTGGTGGCATTGAAGTGTATATCAACTTGACAGAAGATGACATGGTTAAATTTGAACGTGACGAGAAATTTCTTGCTCATTTTTTTGTCGCAAGGTTGAAATAATGTTACACTAATTTTATATGTCTGTTGGGTGCTTATTTTACTACAATTTATGTACTTGTTCTTGTCAATATTGTCCATGTTCGTTTGTCATTGAGAGATTGTTTGTTAATCACATGATTAATGAAACTTATGGGTTTGTTTATCATTAAGAAAGTGTTCTAAACTGAATTCAGTTTATGTAGTGCCAACTGTGCGCGTCTTTTCTAGGCTCTCTTAGGGTTTTGTCGAAGCGGCGGCTTTGTTAATTTTATCTCATCAGTAGTCAGGTCTGGTGGTGGCGGTTTGGGGTTTTTGCTCGGTTCTACAAGAATAGGTGTCAATGGCTGAGGAAAGGAAGGTAGTTGGTCAAGGCTTCATACGGAATTGGGGCTGGCCATTTGTGATATGAATCAAGAATGGGTGATGAAGATTCCGATGGGCAACGAGTTTCTTCATGAGTTTTGGATCGATGGCTCGGCATTCAACGGCTTGGTGATGAAGGGGATTGAAGATACAAAGAAGGCTGATGGTCTGATGGTGCTAACTACAGTGATGAAGATGGTTGGATTCTCTACTATACTGATTCCGAAGCTTAATGGAGTAGAGATTTGGAGCGATTTGCGTATGGTGTTGGAATATAGGCTTAGCTCCACCCTTAGTGAATTAGTCCTGAGTATATATAATTTGGAGTTCTGGAGATAATAACTAAAGTATGGATTATTATCTAAAAATATTTTTTCTTTTGTTCAAATTTTAAATTTTGATCAGGATATTCACAGGATACTGATATGGGATTATGAGAGAAAAATAAAGGAGCATCTTTTGAATAATCTCCATTTTAATTATTGAGATAATAAGAGTCTCTTTTTTAAGATAACAAAAAATAATTTCTCTCCTCACAACAATTTTTCCTTTCTGCTCTCTCTCTTCTTTCCTGATAGTGTATTTGTTGTGTGCAAATACCCAAGTCCATTAGTGTGACCGGTTATCGCATGGCTACTAGAGAAATTGATCCACATCTTAGGTACGCTCGAATACCTTCATTGGTACGAGAGCCGTGTTGATATTGGCTGTGATCATATACTATTCTCTATTTTTCTTCCGCTATGAACATGAACAAGCATGTTATAATCTGTATCGATATGCATATACATGCTGTTTGAATCATGTGAGCATGGATATATATATGCATTGCTACCTTTATCATTCTATAAAAGCATGCATTTGTTACTGGATTTGCTGCTTGCTAAGTGTTTGGGTGTATAAATCCTTGATCAAAGCGTATGTGGTTTGATGATTCTCTTATTTGATTTTAGAATTCTTTGCATAAAAGTGTATGAGAGTAACAAAAACATATACTAAACCTAATAGAGATCATAAAATGTAATCAATGAACTCCTCAATGCGTGAGCTATAAACACATCGCCGACGGCTGAGAGTTTCAAAAAATTATACCTTCAAAAATGAAGGCTTTCATGAAACCAATCAACATGTAGAGCTCGATGAGATGATTCTGATGACACCAAGAACGTGTCAAATGGAGCACCAACGGTGGAGTTATAGAGAAGAGAAGTTTTGGGTCAAAACTGGGGCCATCTAAAAACCTCCAATTTAGGCTTCAAAAGTAGTCCCATTGCATAGAGCTCACAAAACCGACGGAAAATGACTCTAAGAACGTCAAAAATGGAGGTCTGACGGCAAAGAAACGAAGGAGAAAAGTTTCCGGGTTGACGGACCTAACTCGTTGGCGAACTGGGTCTGTTGTGACCCGGCTGGAGTTTGAAGACAACCTCTAGCCAAAATGCCATCATTTTGCAATTTAAAAAAAAAAAGAGGAGGCTGGCAAAAAAAATTGTTTGGCAGCCTCTGGATTGGGCTAGACATTGGATCCAGCCCAACCCAAACATAAATAAAGGAAAACAAAATTGGGTCTGGTTGGACCGATCCATTTGCAAAAAAAAAATTAGGTTGGGTTGGACTAGGCTCAACCTGATCCATTTTTTTAAAAAAAATAATAATTCTGGGTCAGGTTGGACCTAGTAGGAAGAGGCATCACGTGGTAGCGCGTGGAGGCCACATGCAAGGCCCAAGAGTGGGGCACATCCAGTTTTTTTAGATTTAAGCTTCTAGGGGTGTGTGAGGGCACCTCCAGACTCCTATTGATGTGTGATTTATTTCTAAAAATTTTTAAAATCAAGATCTTCATTTTAATATATAATTTGCCCATTTTGGGGTAATTTTAGACTTATTTGTGAGTATTCAGTATATTTTCTGGTATTTTTAGATGTTTAAAAATTTCAGAAAATTATGATAAATTATGATGATTTGTATTTTTTAAATCCTAGTTTGAAAAATGAGTCAAATGACTTCAAGTAGCACTGAAATTACTGAATATGCTCTATTAAGCTTATCATATATGGATGATTAAGTTCCAAAAAATGAACCTCATAATGATGATTTAGATCCTAACTTATTGAAGAAGAAGACACAGAGGAGCTTGAAGAGGTTAATGGTCCAAAGGAAGATCTTAACGAGGACCATGAAGAAAATCTTGATACATATCCATAAGGGGATCTTGAGCAGAATGTTGAAGAGGATTATGGCGAACCAATAGAAGATCCTCTTCTCGAGGAGCCCCATTTGGTGTTCAGAGATTCTGAATCTATCTCTGCGCCTTCTCTTCTTGAACAACTTATGAACGGGGAAGAAGAAGAAGTAATCCAACCCTGTATCACATTTTTGGCTAGAAGGATAGCTAAAGATCAAGCAGCCAAACTCATGAACATAAAAGGCATTTAAAAAGTTCTTTATGATTATGCCGAGTTCATAGCTAACAAGAAAGACACAAAATTCTAAGCTAAAATCATGGTGGAATGAGATAGAGGCAGGTGTACCAGAAAATCTTTCTGGGTTGACGCTATAGAAAGAACTTCAAAATTTATGCTTAAGTCACCCAAACTTAAAAAAACTAAGGAGAGTAGTTCTTAATTTTTTTGCCTCTAATCTTGATTGATATATCTTTGTACTAGCTTTCCTTATGTTTTATTGCATTTGAATACATGATTTCATGTATTATAAATAGACTGCATGTCTTATTTTATTTAATGAAGCTCATTTACATTGTAATTTGATTATTCGTGTATAATCTAAGCAAGTTTCTTATAAGTGGGAGCTTTTAGAAGAAAAGGCTTCTAAAAGTTGTGTTTTATTTGTTAAAATACTTGTATAGAATTCTTGCTAGCAACAATAGTTATTGCTTGTATCTGTGTGATGAGAGGTACAAATGTATGTTCCTGAACATGGATCTTGTAGTGTCATTATTCTCTAATCAAGAATAAGTACACGACATTGTATATTTCACTATGCTATATGACTGAAATATTCTTTGGTTCGATTCTCTTTAGAAGATAACTTAGATTAATGGCAACCAAGAACATTATTGCTGAACTAAATAAATGTGAAAAACTAAATGGGAATAATTGGGATATTTGGCATTGAAAGGTCCAGTACATCTTAGAGGAACAAGATGCTATTGAACCTTTGATAACTATTATGATTGAACCTGAAGCTGAGAATACGATCCAGCACAGGAGAGACCAAGAGGCTTACTAGGCTTGGAGGAAGAAGAATAACATAGCTAGAATCACACTTTTTAGTGCCATGGCAGATAATATCATGTGTGAATTTAAGATGTACAAGATTGCTTAAGCCATGTGGATTAACTAGGATAAATTTGGCGGTATTGTTGCCACTAAGCTTAGGAGATTGACGATTAAGTTTGATATCTATAAGCTTAAACTAAACACTCCGATGAAGCAACATCTAAGAGAGATGGCTAACATGATCAGAGAATTGAAGAAAGCTGGTCATACCTTGTTTGACAAACTGCAAGTGCAAGATGTGATTAGATCGCTCCCTACTGGTTGGGAGCATATGAAAGTCAACTTAACCCACAATAAAAATATTGTTACTTTTAAAGATGCAGCTAATCATTTAGAGCTGGTGGGTGAATGTCTGGAGGCTTACAAGACCTCCAGACAAGCTTATTTGACTAAGGATGCCAGTACTTCCTAATCAAAGCCCTATTTCAAGAAGGTCAAGAAGTTTCAAAAGAAAAGAAAGTAGCATGGTCTTCAAATTCAAAAGGGAAAAAGGCAAAGAAGAAGGGAAACAAAGGCAGAAAGAAGCATCTGGACCTAAAGAAGGTCAAGTAGTCTTTGCCTACCAAAAGATGAGTGGGATATCCTAATGGCTACCAGAGTAGCCTTGAGTCTTGATATGTGTCCCAAAACTGAGTCAAATAAAAAGAAGATGGAAAGAGTTCTATATGTCAGTGTCGTTGGCAGTCTAATGTATGCAATGATATATACAAGACTAGATATCTGTTATGCAGTAGGGCTAGTAAGTAGGTTCTAGTCTGACTCCAGTGAGAAACACTAGAAAGAAGTGAAAATGATATTGAGATACTTGAAGGGCACAGCTGATTATGCACTGTGTTATGCAGGATACTCTGATGCTAATATAGGTAGAGATGAAGAAGAGAGTAGATTGACTTCAGGTTATACCTTTTTGCTGAATAATGCCATATGTTAAAGTATCAAGAAGCATACTTGCATTGCCTTACACTCTATGAAAGCTAAGTTTGTGGCATGCACTGCAGTAGTGCAAGAGGCTTTATGGCTGAAAAGATTTATAGAACACCTTGGATTTGGAAATGAGAGTACCAATCTGGTGTTAGTGCACTGTAACAATACTGCAGCCATAGCCAAAGACCTGAAGTATCATGGTAAGACCAAGCATATTGGTATAAAGTATACAATTTATAGTATGTCGTATAGGTTAGAAAGGTTAGCTCTCTCACACGAGCAACCACCTTTGATGCTCAGGTGGAGTATGCAAAGATGAGACATTTTTTTCACCAGTAAAATAACAAAGAGTGCTGATATGGTAGAGAAGAAACACAAACTATATGTTGCCTCGATTAAAGTGTAATAAGTCGAGATGAGATCCATATACATAAAATTTGATTGAACTATAGAAACCTACTTCCATGATGCCTGTAGCCACATAATAAATCCTTCAACATTGACGTCATATGAGATAAGTAGAGTTGAAGAGTTTGGGTCTAGATAATGAGAGTGTCTTGAATTAAATATGTCGGTGTTAATGATAAATTCAATGCGACATACGTTCTTATAGTATAAGAGTAACACCGTAGAATGTGATTCATATCACATGTACTAGAATATTCATAAAAGGGAAACAAGTGAAAAATCCCAGTTTTATTATTGTGTGAGCCCTAGGAAGGAACAATTCTTTTATTAGTGTCCTTTTACTTTGACTATATCATGGATGTATGTTTCAAAGACTACTACTTTAGCATATATCATGTGATCATGATAGATGCAATCTAAGAAATCATGCTAGGAAAGTGGTTGATCCATATCAAAGTGATATATGGGCGAAAGGAATATTATCTACAATATACACATGCATGCTAGTGTTTGTGACATGTCTCTTATGATATTTTATTGTCATAATAAGTATGGACACTAAGCTTACAAGAAAGACAATCTGTGCCAGGTCTTGATTCGAGAGAGATTAGATTGGCTATAGAAAAGTGTATATAAGTAAATCTAAGATATCTGAGTCATATTATTGAATTCAAGTTACACGAAGGAGGTTGTCTTGTGTTGGTCCTGTAAAAGGGATTTCTAGTATAAGCGGCTAAGCGAAGACGTGATGCCCACATGGTCCCAATAAAGCACTTAGTATGAAAGAAAGAAGAAAAAGAGGCTAAGCCCATGATATTCAATCCACCAAGTGTGGGTGGGAGATGTTAGAATTTGGGCTTTGATCCACCCTTGGTAGATTGGACCCAATCCCATATAACATGTGGCTCAAGTGATAATAACCAAAAGTCTAGCTTGTTATCCGTAATTTTCCCCTTTTGTTCAAATTTTGAGTGGGGATGCGGTTGTGTAAAACATGGGTTGAGGGAGAGAATAATGGGATCACATAACTCTTTATTTGGAGACCCATAATTTAGATTTGACAGATTACTCTCCCAACCAGATTTTTCCTCTGCTATCTCTCTTCTTTTCTATTAGTGTATTTGATGTGTTTGAATACCCGAGTCCATCAAAGTGATTGGGTTATCGTGTCGCCACTGAAGAAATTGGTCTACATCTCAGGTACGCCCTATTCTCTTCAAAGACGATGGCTTTAATGATTTCCTTTGAGATTATTTCAACTTCTATCTTCATTTTCTCGTTGCTTCTTCTAGTTTAGCTCTGATATGTTTTAGAGGAATCAACGCAAGAAAGTGAGAGATTAAGGATGATTAAATGTATGTTTGAATTCGATGGTATCTTGTTGGTTAACTATACCAAGAAAACTCATCTTGAATTTTATTGTCCCTATTTTGGATTAAAAGGTGGTGGGTTATTGGTTAGAGAAGTAAAAAGACCACTGAAGCTTTTAAAGAATATGTATACATGTGTGAATTTGCTACTGGATTGAGCTGAAAAGGGTGTTTGAAAAATAAAGACCAAACTTTATTTTGAAATTAGAGTGTTCGGTTTCTTTAGGTAGCTATGGAAAGTGTCTTAAATTGAATATGCATTTTGTATATGTAAATCTATATTTCACTTCGTTCAATAAACTTGACCATCAAAAAATTAAATTTGAGCTTAACAAGAAGAAATAGGAAAGGTGGAAAATAATTTATAAAGTTTAAATATTAGATTTGTAAATTAAGGGTGATAAGTTCTATTATTATTTAAATTGTCATAATGTTATTTTGAGAAAAAATGGGGATTAAAGTTTAAGTTCTCATTCTATTTTAAAGCGTTATAAATTGAGCACCGGGATATGATTATGGTTTTTCAAAAATATAATTAGAATTTTAATATATTGTTTTTGGGATATCAAGGAAATTGATAAGTTAAAATAATTGGAAATTGTTTAGCTAAAAAGAGTAAAAATTTAGGAGCGTGGCAGGTGAGTGAATAATGTCCCATGATATTATTTTTAAAATATTATTTTACCAAGGGAAATTTAATTAAATTCATCATTATTAAATTTTATTTTCTCAATATTTCAATATTTTAGAAAAATATGCCCATACTTATATGAAATGAGGGTTTGATTATTGTCATTGATTTTTCTTTCGAATGGCTTATGATATCATCATGCTTATGTATAGAAGTAAATTCTAAAAGATATTTTATGAACTCTTATATTGAGATGATTTTTCACTCTAAAATATTATCATGTGAATTCCTATTATTTGAAAAGAGTTTATTGCATTTAAATTGAAGAAAATTTTTTGGGATTTTATTTTGATTTTTATGTTGGGGTCCTTGATTATGGAATATTTTTATGAGATTTCAATATTGAAAGATCTTATTTTTTATTAATATTAAATTGACCCCATGCATATTTGGAAATTGATTTGTGAGAGGATTGAATACAGAATGCTGGTTACTAATAGCAGTACTGTTAGTCCTTAGTGTACCATAGTTAAAATTGAACTCTCATATTCGTGAGCATAGTACTCACACCGCATATTCGTGGGATTCGTTCTCATGCTTGTTATTCGTGGGTCTTGTACATGCGCTTGTTATTTGTGGGTCTTGTGCTACGCTTGATTTCGTGGCTTCAAGCTACGCTGGAATGATTAGTTACCTTCGTGGACTGTGTATCTAAGTTTGTTATTCGTTCTGTTAAAATCATTTGAAAAAAATAAGGTTTTGAGGATTACTGTTTTAAACTGATTTCCTTAAGCAAAATATTTTACTGGGTATTATATTGATTTGATTAATGATTTTGATACAATTTCATTTTTATTATAGTCATATAATTTGAAAATTGAGATTTATTATCAAGTCTTACTATTCAAAGTTATATGTGTTTACATTATTTCTTTCCGTATTTTATTTATTTCTTTAATATGATGTTATTCATCGGTAAATTATTTTAGTTTCAGATAGAACTATTGGCCATATTTCTTTAACTGAGAAGCGGAGAACCTCTCTATTGATCTGAAGTTGCCACTCTGTTTTATGTAGCTGCTATATAATGTAAATATAAACTTATAAATATATATATAAATTTTTTAAAAATTAGATGCTCCACTTAATCTATAGACAGGATCCCGGTCATCTATTGCTATTTTGATAGAGTATATGTATATATTATGTTGAGTAGAGTTCTGTATGTTACTTTGTATAATTGCGGACTATTGTAAAATTTTTGGGAGATATGATATATAATGACAACTCTACCGAAATTTTTACAAATAACTTACCTTTTGGGTATAACGAAATATATGTTATTATCATTAAATAAGGTATTTTATTTATTTGTTTGAGACTTAAAGAATATAAATTCTTCATATTCTATAGTAACCCCATGATTTTCAGGGCATTACAAGTAATTTTAGAAATTACTTAAATTTTATAACAAATTTAATACTTTTAATTATTCTTTTTATCGGTGGGTGTGAATTAGTTAAAAGTAACTACTCCTCCAACATTTAATATATGACATATTTAACTAATTTGATTAAATTAAGGAAGTTAGTTAGATTAGTTAATATGATATATTTTTTCTAAAATAAAACACCCTAATCAGCTTCCTTAACTCCATATTTCCCTTACTTGATCATTGTCGATAGAGTATTAGTAGGGGTAATTTGAGAAAAAGTTAATAAGTACAGGTAATTTGCGAAAAAAATGATAAATAAAGAAAATATATTTTATATTTAAAATCAAAATTAACTCCCTAATTTGATGTATATTAAGGATATAGCACTGTGTTTCCTGAGAGTAAAATTGTGCTGAGATTATTATAGAGAAATTAAACAGTGACATTATCATTTATCCTTCTTACTATGTACCGACGATTTTCTTTTAGCATAATATTAAATATTGGAATGGTCATTAAATTGGTTAAGACCGTGTTTAAAACTTAGTAACCCAATTGTAGATGGGTTGGGGTCAAATAATAATGATTAAAATAATATAATATAATTAAAATGTACAAAAAAATTATATATGATTATGAAAAGAATAATGTTTAAATAAAAAAATTATTAATCCACCAATAAATAGAAATTTCATGTATAAATTAAATATTATCTAACAAAACAGTGACTAAATTACAAATTTGACCGGGTACTATTTTTTTATAACCAAAACGATATTGTTTCAGACTTAATAAATAGATAAAAAAAATATAAAATTTAATCCGATTAATATATTTAATACTCTAATCAAATTAACGAGTAGACCAGTTAAGTAAACTATTTTGCCATGGAGGAATGGCAACAAGTGTGTGTATATGTCACAAGGGGGCCGATGGCTATACAATCTTCATTCCAAAAGTAATATACGTGGCTCCTTGCATTCTTTCTAAACCTTTTTTTTTTTTTTTTTACTTTCCTTAATTTCTCTCTGAATATTGCTTCACATACTTCACCGTTTTGTTTATTGAAAAACAAACATACATACATACATACATACATACATACATACATACATACATACATACATACATACATACATACATACATACATACATACATACATACATACATACATACATACATACATACATACATACATACATACATACATACATACATACATACATACATACATACATACATACATACATACATACATACATACATACATACATACATACATACATACATACATACATACATACATACATACATACATACATACATTACTTTTTATTATAAAAGATCTGGAAATACTTGCTCACATTAAAGGGAAGCTAAGCTACAATAACACTTGGATTAATGGAAGCATATTGAAGAAGTTTCACATTGGCTTCAAGCAAAGCCATGTCTTTCTCTTCCATTGTCACAAGCACTTCAATTCCTTCACCATCTCTTGAATCCATCAACAGTGCCACATCTTTCTTTGGAGGACATCCACATGTCACCCACTTTGGTTTTCCCCAACCAAAATCTGCCTCGTACATTCCAATTCCATACCAACTTGTTACATTAAACACAACTAAATTATTATTATCGTCAGATTTTCCTGATGATGTAGCTTTCAAAACCTCCAAGATCTTCATCATGTGTTCTTTCTCAAACCCTTCGGAATAAGTATCCCAAAATTCAGATAATCCCTTGTGAACCTTCCTTACTAGTTCGTGTAATTCTTCTTCTTCTTCTTCTGCTGCTGAGTTCGGACTTGGTACCGCAAAACCCCAAACCAAGTTTCCTACTGATTTCTCTGGTTGCGGAGGAACCAATCCAGCACGCAGGTCTAAAGCAACATTGAGATATGTGCTTAATTGGTTTATTGGATCCTTTGAACTACTTGACCTTAAAGATGAAACCACACATTTGTAAATAAGTGCTCCTACCACTTGTCCTCTTGTAGGGTTATTTTTTGTTCTCTTTTGGGTTATTTTCCGCTCCTGGCGGGTCACGATGACGAGCAGGGACTTGGTGTTTGTGGCGTCAAATACGAACCTTTTGGATACCATTTTCTCTTTAATTTTCCCATCATTTTTGTCCGGGAAAATTGGTAAGTCATCAACCATGGGAAATACTGATGCTCCATTGAAATGAGGGAAAGTTACTTGAGATTTTTTTTGTGGTTATGGAAGCCCAGTCTTTTACAAAGTGGCATAAAGAAGACGCTTCGGCAACCTTGTGACACAAGCACACACTTATCACTGTTCCTCCACATTCAAAATGGTTTACTTGAACCGCTACGAGTGGACCGGCCGATTTTTTTGCCGGTGCATTTCATCTGGGAATAGAGGGTTGAGAGATTCTTCTTTTGGTTCTTTCTTCATTGTCTCCACTGTTGTCCGGTTAAAAGCTCTGGTTTTGGTAAAAGAAAACAAGTGGGATATAGTTGGGAGGACAAAGAAGATCTATGAAGGAGAGTGGATAAATTTGGAGATGAGAAGGTGTAGGAGAAGAGGGTTTGATGATTTCTCTACTTATCACTTCCATTTTGGTAAATATATTCTGAATCGTAAAGCACTGATACACCTAAAACCATATGATGAATGCTTATATATGTGAAACTTGGTATTCAAAATGCAAATCAATGAAAAGGGAATATCAATAATTTTATGAACCAATTGGATAAAGTTGATGTGGTGACTGGTGACTGCTCGACTAATGTAAGTAAAATAGTAATTGAAAAGTAAGTATAGTTGGTATCACTGTAATAATTTAAGGGAAAAAATAATTGAGATGACACAATTATTGTTATTTGGATATATTATTTATATATGGCTCAAGTAACTAATTTAGGGGACCATTCGGAATTGAACTTGTATCTAAAATGAGATTATGAGGTGACAAATTGATTATTATTAATTAATATGTGAATTTTATTTCATGAAGGAGTTTGCATGCATGTAATAGAGTAAGAGAGAAGAATATCAAATTCTGATGAAATAAATGCAGTGTTTAGTATTTATCTTCTGAGGTGTTTTATTGTGGTGAAGTAAAAAAAGAAAGTAAAAAAAATAGAAAGAGAATATATACTAATATACCTCTCTTTAGAAGTGAAAATCACTGTTTTCTTCTTATCTTTCTTCCGAACGTACCACTGTAAAGTATCTATCTTTAATACATGATCTATTTAACTAATTTTATTAGATTAGTTAAGTTAGTTAATATGATATATTTTCTCTAAAATATCCTCTTTATATTCCTTAACTTTTCCCCTACTTCTCTTATTTAATTATTGTTGAGAGAGTATTAATAGAGGTAATTTAGAAAAATATTAATAAATATAAAAAATAGTTCTTATATTTAGTATCAAGATTAACTCTCTAATTAGGTCATATATTAAGTATGGGTGAGTATTTTATAAGGAGAAATCATCACATGTTAACTTGAGAGCAAAGTTGGTGTAAGGTTGTAAAGTACCCAGTTTGGTCATTATAGAAATTGTCTCCAATAAAAATATATTAAGTCAAATAATACATTAAAAATAAAAGAGAAAATAGAATAAATTAAAAGTTGTAGAAAGAAATATAAGAGATTTATAAAGATTAAATTATGCCGTCAAACTATTTATTTTATTTATTGTAACAAAATATTTAGCCAAGTTAGATCTTGATATTACATTAGAGAAAATTAAGAGAAATTTTTACATATTTTAGGAGTATCACATTATCTAAAAGTTATCTAATTAAAATATAACAATTTAACCGATGACTCATATAAAAAAATTTATAATTTATTTTATTTTAAAAATAAATAAATATTTTAATTTAAAAGAATAAAAAATATCTAAATCAAATTAAAGGGTTTATTTTTTTAAAAAACTAAATAAATTATGAATTATTTTGAATAAATCATCTATTAATTTAGATTAAAATATATTAAATTATTATATTTTAATTTGAGAGATTTCAATAAAATACTTTTAAAATAATAATATTGTGAAGATAAGTAGACTTAATGAGTGCTCAAATACTAAAAGTAAAAAAATAATAATTGATGAGCACGTACGTAGTTGGTAACAGGCAAGACCCATCTAAGAAAAAAATAATAATTGAAAGGACATAATTAAGAGCTATAATTAAAAATTAGGAAACCGTACTTGGGTCTATTCAAACCGGCCTGAAACTTGGATCTTTATATATGGGGCGACAAATTGATGCTTAATCATTAATATTAAAAGAAATTATTAATAACTCGGGTTGAATTGAATGGAAAGGTTAATTTTTTACAATACGATGAATCAATATTAGAAGAGGTACTTAAGTTAAGTGCGTGTTTGGATAATACCTAAACCTTAGTTTTAAAAGTGTTTCTGATTCAAACTTTAATTTAAAAAAAATTTAAAATAAACAGTTATATTTATCCAAAAAGATTTTTAAATCAAACTATAGTTTTGAATAAATTCACATGAATAGCTTCTAGAATAGTAAAAAAGTTTATGGACTACCCAATTACTATTTTATCCTTATTTTTTCATATACTCTCTCTACTCTCTTCTCCCTATGCTCTCTCTTCTCTTCCATGTCATCGACCGTGTCTTCTTCTAGAAGAGAGACGAAGGTAGTCTTCTCCGTCATCATTGGTAGCTAGTCGTCGCTGGTCATTGGTCGCTCATGGTCGCTTGTTCATTGTGGTCGCTTGTTCATTGTGGTCGCTCGTCATCGCAGGCCTATAGAGGTCATCACCGTTAGTAGTCGGAGTTGGTCTCTGGTCGTTAGTGGTCTTTGTTGATTTGCAGCGGTGGGACGAAGAGGATGATTGATGGTCTCTGACATTGGTGTTCACTATTCACTTTGGAGATGATGAACAGTAATATTAATTATTTTTTTATTAATTTTTTCATCTCATATAATTTTTAATAATTTATCAATCACAAAAACAGGAAATTATTAAAGATTGAGGGCTTATTATTTCTGATATCTGATAGTGTAATTTATACATAATATTCTTGTGCATGTGATGATCTGGCTCTTCAACTTGCCTAACTAAATACGAATTGAATACAACCTTTTATCATTATTACAGGGCGTCTTCTTAGTCTTATTATAAGACATTGATGGTTTCAAAGGAGTATTAAATATTTCTTTTATATATCCTCATATTTAATAAGGATAGTGACAGAGAGTATAAATTAATATAATATTAAAATTTAATATAATTAATGAAGGTAATATTAGAAATTACTTAAAATTTATAACAAATTTAATACTTTTAATTATTTTTTTATCGGTGTGTGTGAATGAGTTAAAAGTAACTACTCATTTAGTTTTTAATATAGGAATTATTGAACTAATTTAATTAGATTAAGTAAGATAGTTAGGTTAGTTAATATGACATTTTTTCTAAAATAAAATACCCTGATTATATTCCTTAATTCCCTCCCTCCCTCCCTCTCTCTTCCTCCCTTACTTGATCATTATTAAGGGAGTATTAATAAGGGATAATTTAGAAAAAAGTTGATAAATCTAAGTAATATATTTTATATTTAGAACTACGATTAACTCCCTAATTAGATAATATATTAAGGATATATCAATGGATTTCCTGAGGGTAAAATTGAACTGAGATTATCATATAGAAATTATGCAGTGATGTGAGCCAAACTAGGATATTCTACCTCTATATTGGAACATGCCGCAATTGGTTATTCCTTTTGGAAAAAATATGTAAAATAACAAAGTATATAGTTTGAGTCATGTCTAAGGATATTATCCTTAAGAGATATTTCATAACCCCTCAGTAAATTAAGAAGCAATACTCTCCAGGATTAAACGAACTCTTCCTATAAGTATATAGGGTGATATAACTGACAGAAGATAATAAAACACAGCGGAACAAAATATGTAAAAGGAGAAAAATCTCAACAATTATATATTATTAATCTTTCATCAACAATCATTTTTTATAAAATGTGGAAGGACACGAGATATGCCTTTTTGACATATGTCCCTAAGACCCAAAAGTTATGTTAGATAGACACTTCTTTCTTTGACATACCCTTACACAATCAAGACTTATGTCAGAAAACGCTTCTTTCTTTAGCACATCCTTACATAATATTGACAATATTTTAAACAATCCCCTACATGTGTTAAAGAAATACCATTAGCTGAATTACACAAATAGATATAACCATTGTATCTAGTAGTCCTATGGATTATGAACCAGACCTAGACCGATAATACTTATTATACAGAGATACCAATGGTCCTATAAACTATAAATCAACATCTCTTGAGCGTATACCAAGGGTATTAAGAGTCAGATTATACCCCTATATTTTCACTATTTACCGAGCGATTTTGCACATTAAGCAGCCATACGCTTGTCCTAGTGTTTAACGAATGCTCTAGAGATTTCTCCACGATATCATAGGAGCGGCCCATACTCCTTATTCGTATAGGTTTTTTTTTTAAGTGTATTTGCACTAAATACACTATTCAATAGGATTTGAAATCATTAAAAGCTTTTGCTCAACCCTTCAATATGCAATCTAGCACTTTCTCCCACATTATAGGAAATGACTAGTAATAATATTTTGGTATTAGCAGAATTAACAAACAACTTGTTCATACCTAGTGAGCCTTCTTCATGGGATCACCAATCACAAAGATTGGGTTGTCATCGTTATCTTAATCAAACTGACTTTAGTCCTATTTTTCTCTATGTCTCAACAATTTGTTTTCTCCTTAGGGTTTTTGTTAACAAATCTGATAAGTCTATTTCTGACCTCATCAAAATCGATTAAGATAACTCCACAATTTTAAATTTTAAATATACTTATTCTCATAGTATCTTAAATGATTGCATACCTTTGTTCTCTCAACAAAGGTTATTGCCATTTGGTTCTTTGTTCTCTCAACAAAGATTATTGCCATTTGGCAAACACAGCTCATCAACACTAAGTGTTGGTTTTTTACTAAAATATTTGCTAAGAATTTTTTAATAACTCAGCCTTTAGTTTCAGCCATCTCCAGAGTGATAAACTTTTATTCACATCTATACATAAAACTAAAATTTAAACATCTGTGTATTTTGATACAACAGGAATTTAAGGTATATGATACCAAAAATTATAATACCCCTCAAATATTTCATTCTCCTCATGAGATTAAGTTTTTATGTATGTATATGCTCAATCCTCCACACTAACATAGTATATGCTATATCACATGTATAAATATTAATGCACCAAATTCTCATAATTTGTGCATAACCAGATTAAGTAAATAACACCTCAAATTGCGTGTTAACACCTTAAGAAATATTCACACTCTCAAAACTAAACTTTGAAACACTTCTCAAGATGATATATTGCTTAAGATTTCCACACTCAAAATCATATTTGATTCACCCATATTTTCAAACTCATTTAAAGCAGCAGAACATTATAATTTGTCATCTACATTAAAAATTCAATATATATTCATAATAATCATGCATATTTATACCAAGATAAATATATACTAACAAATAATAATATTATAAAAATTAAACATATTTATCTCTCCACTAGATAAATGATTAAATTTTCATTCCCTCATAATACTTGTTTCAAGCAACATATAAATATTATAATTCACAAAAGTTCAATTAAGCAACAAATAATGAAGCATTCGCTTAATTTTTAATCACAACACATAACTATACCATTATAAAATGAGGTTAGGAAGACACATAATTTTTTAACTCATGAATTTTAAGGTACCCCACACTTATAAATCACTAGAATTATATCTCAAAACTTTTCCACACAGTTTATTTTCCAAATCAAATTATAAAAATCACCTCATAAATAATATGGTCACATACCATTCTCATATTTATATTTATAAAACTGCACATACATTTTGCCATTTCCTAACATTATATTCCTCATTAAAAAAATTTATGGTAAAAGAAAAGCCCCCATAAATAATTACTCTATAAACCCAACAGTCATATTTCTTGACCTTGACAATGTATATACATTTAGAAACAGCCAAATTGAGGAAAGCTGTTGGCATCATCCAAAATTGCCACGTATCCACATCAAAGTCAAATGTATATTCAAAATCCATAAAACCCAATGAAATATCCATATTAATGGGCATTTGTTATTGTTGATGCAATTTTTAGACAATTACCGTTGACATAACCGTTGAGGAGAAAACCGTATCACTTTTGTCATTTAATATAATCCTCAGGCAACCATCTTTCATAGAAATCAAGTAAATGAACTATGAAAAAATGAGATACTATTAAATTTTGTGACAAGTTGTGAATTTTCTGTTAGCATTTATCAAACAAAATGGAGGACAGTCCCCCATTTTGTTCGATCAATGCTAACAGAAAAATATAAATAAAATGCCTTACAGTTTATAAATAACATAAAAAGAAAATAAAAGAAAAGTGAGTATATAACAAAGTTAAATGGTGACTTACGGCACTGATAAAGTAGAACGACGATAGAGAAGATCGAGACAAAGAAGAGCGACATTATCGATGGAGATAGGTACCGAAAATAGGATGAAAAAGTCAGTAAATAATGTTCATGCAAGTCTGTCATTGTGGGACAGAGCAACGGAACACATGCGGCTATAAAAATATAAAATTGAAACTATACTTAAGTAGGTTTTTGAAATTTTGAGTGATTAACAAGGATTTTACTAAAAACTGCTGTTAAAAGTGGGAAAACTTATAACCGCAATTTTTATTACCATAAAGGTGTCTTAGAACCGCCGTTAAAATTCACCGTGAGTTTTTCCAAAAGTACAATGAAAATATTTTAAAATACGAATTTATTTATGAATATGTTACTGTCTTTTTTACGGCATATTTTTTTTTAATTGCCATGAAGTAACGCCGTGATAAGTGTATTTGTTAGTAGTGTGATGAGAGAACCATAAGAGAATCAATTCATCAATAAAGAAATAGAGCTGAGATACAACTAAAGAACGCCTAGGCCGCGATTTGGAATAGTATGACACTATAAGGATTGGTTTTAGGGAAAATTTCACTGAAAGACCTTTGTGAGCCAATATGAATTATCTTAAAGAATCATAGAACATATATTATTCTTTCAATTCTTAATATAAAATTTAATTTGTAATAAAATTTATACAATAAACTATATTTTATATTAAGAACGGAAAAAGTATTATTTTGAAAAAGAAAAAAATAGTTTTTTTTTATAAATAAATTTTTTGAAAAAGGTTAGGCTCACCCACGATTCAAGGGTACAGTGAAATCTCCCTTCCTCCTAGGTGATACCAGTGTTAGGTAGAGCGATTTATCTATTATCCTCAAGAGTAAACCTAGGCACTCAGGAGTTAGGATACCTCTCCAAGTATCGCGATTAGAACCACAACAAAGTGGTACTCTCTAGGGTTTAAACACGTTACAAATAGTTGCATGTTTTACCTCTTCGCTAATTGAACCCACAGATGATAGGTAGAAGAAAAAAATAGTTAGTTCATCGCCACATCATCATAAATTTGTTTCTTTTTTCCAAAACCCGTCTTTCTATCCTCCTCTTTAAAAATATAAATCTCTCCATGATCAATTGGTTCATTGCGTTTCCTCCTGCGTAGTCAATTTTTTTGCTTGAGACATTAACGGAAAAGTCTGTCTTTCATTCTCTACAACTTTTACTCAGTTAGAGTATGTTTTGTTCTCACTTCTCAGAATCTCTTGCTATCACGAAACAATCCCATGAAAAATCTCAGCTATAAAAAAAAATATTAAGCATGCTTGTATTAAAGGATTAAAATTTAAGCTATAAAAGAAAAATAATAATAAAATTATATTAAAGGATTAAAATGTATGCATGCTTTAGTCAGCACCATTTTAATTTATCTAATTTACTCTTTCGATTTTTAATATAAAATCTAATTAACTAATTTGATTAGATTAAAGAAGTTAAATAAATAAGTTAATTATAACAAATGTGACATAATCTCCCCAAAATAATCATGTATAACATTAGATTATATATCAATTTATAAGTTATAAATAAGATTGGGAAAAAAATAATAAATACAAAATATAAAGTTGATTAAAATTTTATATTTAGGACTAAATCTAACTCTCTAATTAGCTATTATATTAAGAACCAGTGGTATTGCCATTTTCTATTAATGAGATTAACAAAGTTAAAATTAAGAAACTGAAAATACTGAGCTTAAGTGACTAAATTGTATATACTTTGGCCTAAAAGAAACCAATATTTTTCATTCGACGAACATATAAGCTATTAATGATATAGATGCAGTGGACAATTAACAAGAACACATTGTACGTAAATGGAAAGAAAATAAGCACCCATTATATGGAACATAACATTATTTCAAGTTTTCAACCCCGTGGTAGAAACATGAGCAAGAAGTTCCCCATCACGTTCAAATTTTGCCATGTCATCCTCCGTCAAGCTGACGTAGGCTTCCATGCCCCCGTCTGACTTAGTATCTTTAAGACACGCAAAATTCTTGAAGATCCGCATAGTAGGTACTGCAAGCGTCGGATTCCCCCATCCAAAATCAACCTCGTACACCGGAAATCTACACAGTGAAGTGAAACCAAACATAACCATCTCTCCCTTCTCAACTGCTCTCACCATCTCTTCTCTGTTCCGTATAGGGTTCCATTGATCTTCTCCTTCTCGAACCCTCGCAATAAAATCGTTGTCGATTTTATTTAGCTCTTCCCTTAACAACCCTCCAAGGTCGTTGTTACACTCTCCTTGTTCGTCTAACGTTGGAAACGTTCGAAGATACCAGGTATAGTTTCCGAATGCATATTCTGGCAATGGAGGATCCATTCTTGGGCGTAGATTCGCTGCGTGTCCCACTAAGTGAATCTTTTTGGTGCTTTTTTCTTCCTCCTTAGTGGCTGCCACAAACCTTGTCCATAGGAAAGTTGACAACGCTGCAACTCTTGAAGGGCGCAGATTCATTTTGGAATATTTCGTTCTCAGAGATTCTATTACAGATGCTTCAAATACGAACACCTTACATACGATTTTGCACATGGTTGAAGTACGCGGGTTCGTATGACACGTCTTTTTTTGGCGGGAAGAGGGAGGAAGATTGGAAGTGGGTTTTGATTTGTTCCGGTTCGCCACGTGTCATGGCAGCCCAGCTCTTGGTGAACTGGAAATACGACAGCGCGTCGGCTATCTTGTGAGAGATGCATAGTCCTACGGCTACTCCGCCGCAATCGAAGACGTTGAATTGGACGCCAAGGACTGTGTCGATGGCTTCATCACTGTCGTAGGGAAGTAGTTTTCTGACATCAGCAAGAGAGTATTCGTCAATGACGTGGCGGAGGTGGCAACTAACTCTTGTTTCTTTGTACGGGACACCGTCGTCGTTGCAGTCTACGAGTAAGTTCTTGCTTTCGAGTCTTCCGGCGAGTGGGTAGAAGTGAGTTAAGACTTGAGATAATGATTTCTTGAGAAGATCGGAAGCGTCATTGATGTTGAATTTGTTTGTGACGTCATCGGCATCGAAGAAATAGACCATAGATTGGTAGACTTGGGGACTTGTCTGATCGATGAAGGAGAGATTATAGTGACGAAGATGTAGAGGTGTAGGAGACGAAGGTTTCACCATTTCTGTAGAGATTACTTCAACTTCGAGACTCATTTTCTTAGTGATTTTCTCTTTGGATCGTGTTTGTTTCTCTGATTCATTGCCCAATCAATTCCTTGTATTTATACTTGTATAAATCCGATGGATAAGGATATTATTTGCGAGAGTTCTGGAAAAACGTGGGATATAGTTTACTATTTATGTCAGTACAATTTTGTTATCTTCTTATTGACGTCTTCCAATTATTGAACGATGTAATATGTCATCAATATCACTTGTTAATGTTTAATACACTATCGGCAGCCAAAAAACAATAATTACTATCCTTGTTGTTAATAATATTAAAACTTTTTAGGCACATGTAAATGGTCGCGTGCAAGCAGCACATAGATGATAAAATTAATTTTTTTTTCTTAGAATTGACGCGGTGTTTTACACATATTTTTTGTACAAGAGGGGTGTTTTGTTTTTTTATGGATGGTGGTTTATTTAAACCTAATTCTGACTTGATTCATTAAACTTCTGATAATTATCGGAGGAGAAGACCCAACAAGTATAATTTAATTCAAAATTATTTGTCTTATTTTTGTTAATTAAACAAAGGTCAGTTTGTTATGAAACAACAAAAGGTTGTCAAATTCACGAGTTTTTGACAAACAATGGATATTTTTTGGTTTGAAAGGTGATAACAAACACAAACACAAGATTTCTTGGGGGTGATATATGGTGAGGAATAAATAAATGAATAAAATCTCCCTTTATATAAATAGCATCACTAACTAAAATATAATTTTAACCGACAAATACAAGATCTGATATAATTCTAGGTGGCGTTTTAAATGGCATCCAAATCCTAGATTAGACGGAAGTGGCATGTCATGTGCTGATTAGACTTCGATATGAGTCTAGAGTGCATTTAGGTGTTTTTCTTTGTTTTATGTTATAATGGGCTAAGTATTTCATTAATTAGTAGGAAAAATTCCAATTTGCCTATTTATTTTGTAATTTTTGCTTTTAATAAAGCCATGGGCCAAAAGTCATTAAGTTATCTTAATTAATTAATTAGTTAAGTTATTAGCTAGGTGACTAAAAATGGATTGCTAAGCTATTTAGTTTATAAGAGGCTAGTTAGATTATGATTATATTTGTCTATTTAAAGAGCACCTCATGTAACATGATTTGAACTTTGAGATTAAAAAAAGTGGTAGTTTATACTTTATCAAAAAGGAAGTGATAAACCTTTTTATGTATGGAAAAGAGGGTGGAAACAGCCTAAATTAAATTAAGAAGATATGTGTGAATTGATTCTGAGTATATCAATATGAATAAGATCCCTCGTATAGTAGGGAATATCAATAAAATCATATTATCATACTCAATATGAGCTCTGTAACATGTTAAAGTGTTTGCAGTGAGAGAAACCTTTTTGTGACATTTTTTAAAGTCATAGTGATGTAAAACGATAAGAAATGGAGAAGAAATTAGAGAGATCAGAGAGAAAGATGTCATAATAAAAGAAGAGGAAAGGGTAGAGAGAAGAGAAACTAGAGAAGTAAAGAGATCAAGTAACTACCAATTTAATAATTCATTAAAATATGTGTAATATGGAAAACTTAAAACTAGTTATAAGAATAATAAAACTAATCCTAGTCAGATTCTAAACTAAATAAAATAAAGATAAATTAAAATAATAATAAAATATAAAATCTAATCAGATTATGTTTCATTATATTTTTTATCCCCTATCTCATCATTTCTCCCCCGCTTGAAGAACTCAGCTCTTGAAGAGTTAAAATTGATGCACAAAGGTAGGGAGGGGAGGGAACGGCGGGATAAAGAATTTTTTTAAAGATAAATTCATATTATATACTTTTCAATTTACCTAAATTAGTCAACTAACTTTTATATTATGTATAATTAACTCATTTATTTAACTTCTTTAATTTTTAAAAAATTAATTAATTAATTAACTCTTACAATTAGGACCAGAGCTAGTAATATAAACTTTTTTGTTGTAAAATACTCCATTGGTATTTTGATTTGGCAGAAAATTTACCTCGACTAATTAATTTTATAGGTTCGTCCCTGTCGGAAACCTTTCAAGTTGGGTCAAATTTGCACCAGTCAAGGTGCCCAATTAGCACACTTAACTTATCATTCGGTGAAAGATATATAAGTCATTTATTTTAAAATTAAACTTAGTTGTACCAAAAAAAATTACACTTAGTTTAGAATATAAGTTAACTCTAATAATATTTAACAGGGCTGCACATGTGGGCAGGGCATGACCCATTACAAAAAAAAACTTGTTTTGTTTTAGAGGTTAATGTGAACCGCTAGAAACTCACCGGATTTCTATCAGTTATGGGGAAAACCGCTAGAAATTCTAACCCCTTTAACCACATTTCTCCGCTAGTAATATCGATAGATAATGCAGAAGGCAGTAGAAAAATCTAGCGGTTCTGCAAACCGCTAGAAACTGCATGGATATTTCTAGCAGTTATTAGTCATTTTCTAGCGGTTTTGACACATGGAAGTCAGTGATTGACTTTTCTAGAGGTTAAGGGGACAACTGCTAGAAATGTCGTAAGGAATTTCTAGCGCTTGCCCCTAAACCGATAGAAAATATCAATAGTTATCGAGGGATCAGGACACGTGGCGGGAGGTAGTTCACCTTAGGGTTACATTTTCTAGTGGTTTGGCAGAACCGTTAGAAAATGCCACCCTATAAATATATAGTACCGCCTCTACTTCCATGCTTTTGGCGAGTTGTGAGGCGGAACTCTGCCAAATTCTCTACACACATTAGATCTGTGTCCATGTCTACAAAGTACTCTGCATTTTAAGGTAAGAATTTAAATTTAACCATGAATTTTGTCTTAAGTTTTTATTTTATTTTATTTGTTTATAGTATTTTTGTTTTATTATTAGTTGAAATTATTTTATTCATTTATTTATTTTGATTTTGAAATCATTATTATTTGATATTATTTTATTCATTTATTTATTATATCATGATGAGTTGGTGACATGAGAAGGAGCCGGTTGATCCCACTACACCCACCGAGAGTTCTTTTTCTATGGCAAGTATTTCTACGGATGGTACGAGTCATATGTCAGATATCAAATCGATGACTATGATCTTAGCGAGGAAGGGGTTATAGACTTCATGGAAGATGTTGTAACTTCTCATCAGGATCAGCAGGCCCAAGAGGAGAAGGAGGATCAGCAACCTAACATGCAGGTGCGTCGTACTTGAAGGTGCAAAGGCAGCTTCGATATGGAGTTTTTAGGTAATTATTTTATTTATACAAAAAGTTATTTATATTTAATTCATATGTAATTATATTTCAAATTACTTGGTGCAGACTCCTAGGGCCGTAGGTCTGACAAAATGTTCATTATTAAAGAGCTGTCCATATTCACTAGTGGATGCGTGCTGTTACCCCTAAACGATTTGGGCCAACCTATTATAGGCGGGGGCCAGCTGTATAACAAGTACGTGTACCTAGTCGGTAGGTAGTGGACAATGCTGCTGATTCACATGAAGGACTGGAAGAAGGTCGAAGTGCTGTAGAAGCATATAGCCTGGGAGATAATTAAGGTAAGATATATTTTTTTTTATTTAAAGTAATTAATTAGTTGATTAATTAAATATGTAAATTAATTAATTATTTAATTAATCTATATTAATATAGATTTTTAGATAGATTTAACATAGATATTATATATAGATTTAATACATTGAATCTATGTAATGCATATATAGATTTAATGTAGATTATATATAACTTATATTAAATGTACATAATATATATAACGACTAAAATTTTGTCTTTTATTTAATTACATGGCAAAGTCAAGTGGGAGAGGAGCTGAAGGTGGATACTCTCAAGAGAACAGGGGTGTTAGAATGACTGTTTCACCTAAGAGGGGGTGAAGTAGGTGTTTTTAAAACTTTAAATGAAATAAAAAAGATTAAGTTTAGAATGATATCACCAGTGAAGAAAGATGAAGGAGAGATATTGCTTAAAGATAATTTATACTAGTTCCGCCCAACCACTTGGCTTACGTCCAGTCTTCAGAACTCCTCTGAGTGTTCCATTATCCTCTAAGATTCATGGGCTCGTGGCGATTTAGTACATCAACCATGAGAATTCCTCTCACTCCCCCTTACAACCCTTAAGGTGATAACCCACTTAAGAGATCAACTCTTGAGTATCTCAGAAAAATTAATAAAGATTTACAACACTCTCTTCACTAGAGGGATTGTGCTAAACACTGAAGTACATACACTCTAAGCTTCTCTCTCTCAAAGAATAAACCGTGCTCTATTTTGGAGATTGATAAACATAGTGAAACAGAGGTATAATCATTATATCAAAGAATCAGATTGTTCATGTTCGTAGTGTATTATTGAGCATCTCTCTTCTTTTCTCTTTTTTATCTCCCAGCTTCAGTTTTTCTTTCTGGCTTCTTTTATAGATGAGTTTTTCATAAATCTGTTAGATAGCGATTATAATAACCGTTGAAGAATATAGCCGTTGGTTGCTGATGTATGCATTCTGACAAATTTCTTTCTTTCATGAATCTCTTCATTTGATCTTGTTTTTGCCTGCAAATGATTTGAAAATATGCTTCATAAGAAACATATAAAGAGTTTAAGCATATAACAATTGTTTCCAAATAATTTAGATTGAAACATCAAATTCTATCAAAGTCTGGTTCAAAAATCTTTCGAAGATCAATTCAATATATCGAAGTGTTTATCGAAAAGGACTTCTATAAATCTCAAATGAATTGCATTGAATTAGTTTTAGATTTATCGAATAATACTTCGATAAACAGCCTTACAGAATAGCTCTTCAAAAAATATTCTTTTCATAACAGTCATTCAAATTTATCGGTAATTCAAACTTCATTTCAAAATATTTCACAATAGCAATACTTATCGAAGTGTTCTTCGATAAATATGTTTATTGAATAGCTTATAGATAAATATCTAAAGAACATACTGACAAACCCTATTTTTATATATTTATTCATATAATTGAATTAGTTCTTAATAGGGATATAATTGTCATATTTTTATAATTTCTCCTAAACAATTATTTTTGGAACAAAATGTATTACATTATTATGATTTGTATTTCAGGTATTTAGTAGAAATTGAAATTTATAAATGACAACAAAGGACTACAAATTCAAAAATTACATATGAGGACCCAAGGGCCAAACCATGCGATTTTAATATTATTTCATTAATTTTAAAACATTGGAGTCTAATAAGGGGTGGCATGGAAGAGCCAGAGGGGGATGTATGGCAAGAGAAGAACGACGATAGGACGAGGCCATTGTAGGACATTAGGCAGATGTACCCGATAAAGTCCTGAAGTAAGATAGGGTCACTATGTCTACTTGAGGATCTCGCATGAGCAGCAGGTACATATGATATTAATATTATTGCATTAATTTTATTTTTTTTGAATTTTTATTAATAATATTATATTTTGTTTCAGGCACTCGCCCGGAGGAATATGGGCAGCGCGATTCAGCAGATAGTGAGGCATAGGGCTAGCTCCAAGAGCTTCGCTGTCACGTACGGTGAAATAGTAAGTATATTAAAATTATGATTTATACATTGTGTTTGTGCACATATACAATATGTAAATAATTATTGTTTCTATTTAATCTATAAAAGGTAAAGCTCTGACAAAAGTAGGGGTCAGGCATACTTACGATGAGATGTTGCCTTACCTCTGCATACCGTAAGACGGGAATCCTCCGCCAACTGAGTTGCGAAGATGACTGTATGTAATTAATTATATTGACTAATTAAATAATGATAGTTAAGTTTAAATATTCAATATTAATTGGCCTATGTTAATTTTGACGGGACCGTATGTCTTAGGTGGATACCAATCTACGAGACTCACAGGGGTCCCCCGGCCTGGATCCTACCGCATTACTGTTGGCGGCCCACGATAGAACGCAGTACCTCAAGAGAGTTAGTAGGCTCATCCTTGGGCCCACATTGACAGATGACGGGGACTTCTTAGTCTGTAACGGTGTCCTACCAAACGAGCATGGGAACAAAGCATGCTAGAGCTGATGAGTTGGACACCGAGGTACGAGATGAGATCATCTAAGGATTAGGGGAGGATTTTAGATGAGCACTAAAGGAGGATGTTAGATGAAAGCTTAAGGAGGAGGTTACCGATCTTTCCAGCTACAGTGTCAGGGTTAGCTCGACTGATTTCGGATGGCTATGGAACAGCTGGCTAGGACACTGGCTCTAGGCACTCAGCTACCTCCGTTCTTTCTTGATCCCAACTAGCCCTCTTAGCCCTAGTACCCCAATAAGGATGAGGTAGATATTGGCCCACATAACTGATACTTATATTGTTTAATTGTAAAATTAAAATACAAATATTGTTTAATATTTAACAACTTGTTTAATTGAAAATTTTAATTATAATTACAATTTTTTACAATGTCTATACAATTTTTTGCTATTAATTTTAAGCTAATATTAGTTATTACTATTTTAACTTTATTATTTAAAAATTCAGCAAAACAAAATTTCCTCTAAGTGCGACGTTTCTAGTGGTTGCCAACCTCTAGAAATGTCAATGGCTCTTGAAATTCAAATTTTCCTCATTGTGGGTGAGATTTTCTAGCGATTACAAGTAACAACTAGAAATTTTTAGCAGATTTTCTAGCCATTATGTGTAACCGCTAGAAATTGCTATCGCGGTCAAGATTTTTTAGCTATTTCAAACCATTAGAAACTTTGGTAGCTGTTGGACCCCTTCTATAAAAGCTGAATAACTTCATCTGAAGTGTTAATGAGATCTAAGCTTTCTCTCTAAATTGTTAATGAGATCTGAGAAATACTGGTGATGGATAGGTCGTGGATCAACTTGTATCGATCGATTGGGCAACATTTGCCAGACTAAAAATTTCTTAGATTTTGTATCTGTTAATGCCTCTATAAATGGTAAAATCCTGCGTCCATGTCCTAAATATAGTTCTAAAAAGTGGCATTTAACATATGTTATTAGAGAGCATTTGATATTTAAATCCTTCTAGCGAGAGTATGTATTTTGGCAACTACATGGGGAACCACCATATATGATTACTGAGTCAATTCCTATAATTTCATGAATGGAGTACGAACAGAAGAATTCGATATCGTGAACAATGATGTGCGTGATGCTTTATGCATTCATGAAAGTGAGGAGTCGGATGAAGTAAAGGGGCATCATCTGGAGTTCGTTAGAAATGAAACTGCTCGTGAGTTTTTTGACCTCATGAATGAAGCCGATAAACCTCTTTATTCTGGATGCACCAAGTATTCTAAGTTGTCCTTCTTGGTAAGGCTATATCATATCAAATGCTTATGCGGTATTACTGACAAGTTGATATCCATGATGTTGGAGTTACTAGGAGATGCTTTCCCTCAAGCTGAGTTTCCTCCATCTTTTTATGAGGCAAAGAAGATTATTAAAAAACTTGGCTTAAACTACAAGAAGATATATGCATGCTCAAATGACTACATGCTATATTGGGGAGAGTATGCACATAAGGAGATTTGTAAGTGATGTGAGACATCTCGATAAAGTTGGTACAGAAGGAAAAAAGCATAAGTTTATTGCAGTATAACGTGTTAATTATTATGTATCTGAACAAAAAGTAGTACAGTTCTCAATACATTGGATTATTAGGTACTTTCTTTTAAAATCCTAGTTGCAAAGAATGTATATGTCATCAAAACTCGCTGAGCACATGAGGTGGCACTGGCACGTGACTGAGCAGAATCTAGATGGCATGTTAAGACACAACGAGATTTGAAGGTGTAGAAAACATTTGACTTAAATTTTTTGGACTTTACGGTGATCCTAGAAATATCCGTCTTGTGTTGACAATGGATAGTTTTAATACCTTCAAAAGCATGATCACGACCTACAGTGTGGTGTTAATTTTGTATAATCTTGCACCTTGGATGTGCATGAAATAGAGCTCATTTATGCTTTCGATGATTATTCCTAACAAAAAGGCACCAAGGAATGATATAGATGTCCACTTGTAGCAGTTGATACAAGAATTGATAGAGTTATGGACGGATGGTGTTGAGATGTACGACTCATATAAGAAGCGACTTTCAACCTCCATATATCCTTGATATGGATGATAAGTGATTTCCTCAGTTTGTGAACCTTGTTTGGCTAGAACGTGCATACTGGGTTAGCCTGTCCATAGTGTGACTCCTTACTATATAGCCTTCTACATAGCCGCAAGTGGTACTTTATGGGACATGACGGTTCCTCGATTCCTATCATATCCCAATTTTTTTTATGCCCAGAAGCCCAAAAAAGTAGCATAAAATAGATAGGCTACCAGACCCTTTTAGCAGAAGTCCCAAAAATATACGGAGAGTTTTTAAGGACTAAACTGTAAATAATGAAAGTATAGGGACTTAGATGTAAATACGAAAAGTCTTTGTGGCAAGTGTGTAAATATAGAAAATTCAAGGGAAATAGAAAAATGACCTAAATGGAGTTGAGATTTCAGGTACTAAATTAGAATTTCAGTACTTTGTAGTAAGAGCCCAAAGTAAAATTTGGTAAATTTAGAAATTAAAGTGTATTTTGTCAAATTCTAGGGTAAAATTGTAATTATGAGAAAGTTAAATTTAAAATTTTTAATTTTTGGGCCAAAGTAATATTTCTGGTAGTTAAATACATTTCCGAATATGTACTCTGAGGGGTTAAAAATAGGATGTTTCAATTCCAAACATAGATTTAGATTGTAATAGATTCGCTTTGACGGCAACTAAGAAAGAAGATATCCTCCTGTTACCATGTCTGGTAGGATGTCCTTGCGCAGTTACAAGATGTTGATGTCGAATTTGGCAAGTATGAGGATTCGAATGACTAGGACAACAATCTTGTAGAATATTTGGTACTCAACCTATAGTAGAAGAAAAGCATATTTTTCACTCTTCCTTATTGGGAATCTAATTTGCTGTGCCACAGTTTTGATGTTATGCATATTAAGAAGAATGCGTGTGATAATGTGATCTATACGTTACTAAACGAAGCTGGAAAGTCCAAAGACCATCTCATAGCCATAAAAGATTTATGGGCTTGGGGAATTCGTGAAGAGGCTTGGCCTGATGAAAACGATAAGTTCCAGCCAACTAAATTCATCTTGATGAAGCAAAATAATGATATCTTCCTTTCGACGCTGAAGAATATAAAAGTACCTGATGGATATTCTAGCAATATCTTAAGGTACAACGATCTGTAGGCTCGAAAGGTTACTATGTAAATGAGTTATGACTCCCATGTTCTCATGCAACAGTTACTCCTACTGGCTTTGAGAAACACACTTCCTTTTGATGTATCAGTCATTTTGGTGGAGTTGTGTTCATTCTTTAAGAAGTTGTGTGTGAAGGTCTTAGTACCTAAAGAGCTTGATCAGCTACAAAGTCAAATAATTATTACACTTTGTCACTTGGAGATGATATTTCCTCCATCATTCTTTATTGTCATGGTCCACTTGACCATCCACCTTATAAGAGAAGCAAAGGTCGCTGGGCCGATTCAATATCGATGGATGTACCCTATATAGAGGTACCAAATGATCTTTTATTTCTGTATTTTAAATTCCATTTTTTATATATTTCAATTGCTCAAATTATTAATGAAATATTAACCCACAAGTACTTGGGGAAATTAAGATCATATGTTAGAAATAAGGCATAGCCAGAGGGGTTAATAGTATAAGGTTATTCTAGAGACGAGGTCTTACTTTCTGTTCAAGGTACTTTGATGATGACATAGAGAGATCTTTTAACCGCCCTCGTCGCTTTAATGATTGGCCTCCTAGTCCTTCCACGTTTACTTTATTTCCTCCTATAGAAAAACCAGTTAGAGGATGTGAATTCTTCACACTCACTTTGTCACTCCACGGACAAACTCCAAGCATATAGGCATATTTTGACAAATTGCAGCCAAGTCGAACCCTTCATGCAGTAAGTGTTATGCGCTCACCAACTTTTACACTTTATATGTATTCCTTACTGACTCTAACAAGTTACACTCCATTGCAGTGAGTTTAGAAATTATCTCAAGGCGGCAGCTACGAGGGCACGCGTGTTCCACTGAGATTGACAAGAAATTCCATAGAGTCCCCTGAGTTCACACGTCAAATATGTAATGACGTCAGCCTATACGCAGATGAACTCAGAACCCTTTCCCTTGGTCCTTTAGACCATGCAAGAAGGTATACAGCGTATAATATCAACGTGTTCAAGTTATGTACTATTGCACGTGATTAGGGATTACTCACATAAAACTTTGGAGTTTGTGGCATATTTGGGATAAGATATTATGCTAGCAGTAGTAACGTCGATATGTGTTTTGGAGGTGTAATGACGCTAAATTATAATGGATATAAATAATACCACTGTAATAATATATGTATTGTTTGTAGATTTGTGACATGATAAATTGGTGATTGAGTGGTTGGAGGCTGTGGAAGGAGCACGAGGTCCATTCTTCGAATCCTAGCACCTAAAAGTGAATTTTTATTTTCCAGCCCATTCTAGCGACAACCCTCAATCATTTAAATCATATATAGAGAGAGAGAGAGAGAGAAAGAAGCTTCGCGATTCCGTGATTGAGATTCCTCCAGCTTCTGTTGTCTGTGTGCCGTCGTCGTTCGCCGTGGTGACTGTGCCGTCTTTCTTCTGCCGTTGCACAGCTGCCTCCGTTCTTTTTGCTCAAAGCTCGTAAGCTGCTGTGGGAAGCTTTTCTCCTTTGTTCTCTGTTCTGCAGCTACTGTTATGGGAGATTTTCTCCTTCTCTTTCTGATCTACAAGAGCGTGGCAGCGAAGGTGTCTCTTCTATTCACTGTCGTCGTACACGCACTAGCCTCCGCTCGTTGCTACAGTAGGTATAGAAATTTTCTGATGTTCCTCTCTTTCCTCTTCCGTTCTGGTTCATGTCTGTTGCTGCTATGGGTATAAATAATTTGCTGCTATTGTGCTACAACATTTGTCTTCTTGCTTTGTTCTAGTCAGTCACGAGTTGAGCAAAAGCTTCAAATCTTTCTTTTCTTTGGTTCTACTATGTTCTGGAAGGATTATGAATAAATATCTGCTTTCTTTAATTTCTTTAATGCTTCCCTTGCTGAACGTTGCTTTTTTCCTTCTTCATTTTGTCATGCGTGGATTGGAAAATGGTGGTTATTTCTTAAATTGATGATTGATTTGAGTTGTATCAAGGTTTGGTTATTTAATAGGAGAGATTTATAGCTGCAATGTATAGACTTGGGGCTGTAAATTTTAAAAAGGAATAATTTTGGAGCTTGTCAAATTGAATGTACTTTGGGTGTTTGACAAAATGCTCGAAAGGAGAATGCTTATCTAGATATGTGTTTCTATAGTATTTTGATGGTGGAGAAGGACTAGACACCATTGAGTTGATTATGATTTAAATTTTATTTGAGCGTAAAAATTTGAAATTTATTATAAAATGAAGGTAGAAAGAAAAACAAGATAGTTATGATGAATATAATATTTAGACTTGGGAGCATGAAAAGGATAATGAGAGATTTTCTTCTATGCTTGCTTGAATTGTTGTTGGAATTATTAATTAGTTACAGTATATATATATATATACATACATACAATCAATTCAATTGAATAATATGTCCTAAGTGAGGAGGGTTGAAGCTTGAATCTTTCTTTGTGTTATTGAGGAAGTTGGGATAATACTCAAGTAATTGATGTATGTTGCTCATGTTGTTACATATTTGGAAAGGGTTCTATTTTCGTGGATGAAAATACTTGGGATACATAGAGTTATAATAGAATGTTTATAACAACCATTCTAATTGAAATTTTGATTTAAGTATTAATATTTTATTTTCAGAAAATTAGGGAATTAAAGAGAGAATATTATTCTGAAGCATATAAGCAGAAGTAAGTTATATTGGAGCATAACAGGTGAGTAAATAACGTCCCATTATAATTTATTTTTGAATGATATTTTAGCCATTTGTTATACTTTTATAAATTTATCAATTCTGTTAAATGTTATTTAATCAAAGTAAGTTTATTAGAATTATATCTTTAGATTAATGACAATTAACCGTGTAGATGAAATAAGGATTTTATTTATGCTACTTCGATTTTTGTTTATTAAATGATCATTCATGAATTTCAAAGGAAATATTTGAAATGTTCTTTTGAACCTTCATGCTGGGGTATTCTGCTATGCAATGATCTTTATGAGTTTATGTTACGAAGAGAATATATTTTGCTTACTAACAGTAGTACTCACCCCAAGCATGTTTGAAAATATTTTATGAGGACCGAATACAGAACGCTGGTTACTAACAGTAGTACTGTTAGTCCTTGGTGCACCATGGTTAAACCCGAGCTCGATGGATATTCGTGAGCATAGTACTCACGCCAGATATTCGTGAGATTTATTCTCGCGCCTGTTATTTGTGGATTTTCCACTTGCGCCTATTTTCGTGGCTTCGAGCCGTGCCGGAATTGTTAGTTACCCCGTGGACTGTTTGTCCATGCCAGATAATTCGTTCTGTTGAAGCCCTACGAAAAGTTGAGATTTACAAATTATTATCTTAAACAGATTTTCTTAAATAAAATGTTTTACTGGATGTTTGGTTTGATTTAATTAAAGATATTTATACAGTTTCATCATTGCTATGATTCTATATTCTAGAAATTTAGATTCATCTACAAGCTTTATTATTTGCAGATAAATATGTTTTAAATTGTTTCTTTCCGCATTTTAAATTATATTTCTTATAATGGGATGTTATTCACCAGAAGATTATTTTTGGCCTCAGATAGCATTGGTGTCCTTGTACCTCCAGCGAAACAGTGAAGGCTCTCATTGCTAATCAAAACTAATAGGGGTTCCATGTAATCTATAGTCAGGATTCCTGTCTTCCCTTGTGTTTTTTAGATATAATAATAATTCTATGTGGTATGGTATTTATCATTTAGAAAGTATAACAATGTAGTATAACTATGTTCATATATGATTAATAATAAAATGGTTTATGCATGTATAAGATTATTATTATATTAATTATGATATTTAAAGGCTTACATAATGTGAATTCTCTCATATTCTGTGCCAGTCACCCCTTAAATTTTGAGGCGTGACAGGAGGCGTAACTTACTATGGATAACTGATTGATATCGTTGAGTTAAATTACCAGCTTTTTACTATAACGTTGTTTAAGTGCTCATGGGAAAACATGACAATTTTACGGGGACTAAGCACCAACCACTTAGGCATCACCTAGATCAATTTCTCTAGACTCATTCATAATAGGGAATCTGAGAATGAAGGGCCATATATTATTCTGTTTGAGGCACACAAGGTTTATTATGTGCAGGACGAGAAGTATAAAGACTAGAATATGGTTGTCAACCTGAAGACTCAGGATCTTTATGACATAGGTGATGGTGACATTCTTATGACAGTGAGTCCTTCTAATTGATGAATTTTGAAGACTTATTCCCTCAATAAGACGATAATTTAGCCATTGTCAGGTATGTTTCTTTTATTAAATTATATGGTACTCAATTTTTCCCTAAACATATTTAATAATCCTAACAATAATTTTTTTAATTTCCCCTTCCAAACATGATGATGATCAAGAATAACATAATCAATGATATCTATCACTCATGTAATAATTATTTTTTATACATAAATTAAATATGTATAAATAAATCAAAATTGGTTCAATTTTTTAAAAATTAAAATTTTTACATTTCTAGCGGTTTTTAAAACCGCTAGCAATATACAAAACCGCTAGAAATGTTTCCCAGACCTTCATAAATATCATCTCGCCCCTATTCATTCCCTCCCACATTTCTTTTCCTCACTCTCATCTCCTTCGTGTCTTTCCTTAAAATTTCTTCTCTCTCCTTCTCCTCCTCCTTTTTTCTTTATATGGTAAGACTTTATTTATTTTGTATATTTTTATTTATTTTATTTATCTTCATCTACAGTTTACTAACATACTCATATTTTTTTTTTCAGATTTTCTTTCTTCATCTCAATCAATCAAACCCCTCCTTCAACTTATGAATTGAAGTTTAACCCTACAAACTATCTCATCTCCAATTTTTGCATCTCTAACTCAATTTCGTTAACAAATTAAATTAAAATCATATGGTATAATCATAATTTAATTACTCATTATTTATCACAATATATTTTTATATATAACTTGGAATAAATTACTAATTACAAATATCAACATAATTATCTCATATAATCTATTTAATAGTTTTCTAATTAATAATATCATATTTTATAATAATAAAAAAATAAATTTTTATTTTTTCACCTGGAATGAACTTCTAAAAGTTTTATAACCGCTAGAAAACAACAAACTCGAGAATGAAATTAAATTTTGGAGCATAAATGACATCCTAAAAATTGTCTCCTGCCAAGCATTATGCACTCTCTAGTGGTTCAAGGAACTGCTAGAAATATTTCTAACGGTAAGTAATTTTTGGCGGTTCTCAATCGCTATTAACGCCACCTCTTTGGCTTCTCCTGCCATGTTTGTTCTAGCGTTTTAGTGAACTGCTAGAAATATTCTAGTATTTTGACCACTGTACGTAGTAGTTGCCCAGAACCATTAGAAACTTGTTTCTAGCACCTGATTTTCTAATGGTTGGCTCAACCACCAGAGAACTTGTTTCTAGAGGGCAAAACTACTAGAAACGCCATTAAATAACTGCTACAAAATATCTAATTTTTTATAGTGACTCTACCTGATACCCAACCTAGAGGATGAACAACTTGCATCTTGTAGCCCGTTACACAACCCTACCGGTGAAAAGCTTGAGTCATTTCGAGCTGGATAGGGTGAGCTTCCTTGCCTAAGTAATAACATCATGTTCATAATATTGTATATGAGGAAAACTCTAATTAAAACTCAATAAACAATATTTTAAACATAAAATATATTTCATAAATCCATGACTTGAAATATTCTAAAAGAAAATAAATAAATACTAGTAGTCCACATAATTTCATAATTGAACATCCCATAATAGGTTTTTAACACACATTATCCTTGAACAAAAAATAGATAACATGCAAACATCCACAATTCATTAAAAATAATTATATATATGTGTATTATTTTTAAAATAAAATTATATATAATATTTGGGCAAGGCTAAATGGGCACGATAGCATACTTTGCCCAATACCCTGGCTAGCGCTACTACCCAATTTTCCTTTGGGCCATGTTGTTTGGGCATGACTGGGCATTTTTCCACTGCCAGGTAGACATTGCGGGCTACTAGGCTATATGAATACCCCTAATATTTAAAGTATTTAATTTTTATGCTCTATATAATTGAACTTTATAAGTAATTAATTTATTATAGGGAAAATACAACTCGAGCCCCTTATATTTTTAATCCTGTTATGTTTTAGTTGTATAGATTTTTTTTTTTGTAAGTTCTTATAAATAGCATGAGACTACTCCCAAAAACTGTATCTTATATATATGATTAGAGAAGTATTTATTTTTATCATGTTTGTTAAAAAACTCTTCAAAGTTAACAGCTTTTTTAGGGACTTAATTGATAAAATTAAATTTTAAAGACCAAATCGATAAATGAGGCAAACATGAAGACTAAAAGTTTCATTATACTTAGAAAAATATATGAAACTATTGCCACAATAGGTCCAATATAATTATGGGCCGATAGATTTGTACAAACTAGACATTCTCCTATCTTGAATAAATTACACACATTATGCGAACCAAACAGTCGATCTATAAGACTTAAAAAAATGCTGAAATGAAAAAAAAAAATCTTGAGGATAACATAGCTTTCAAAATATTCGGATCACAAACATCGAAAACAGTAGCTTAATTTCATTTGGCAGGAAAACCTAATATATATATAGTGTTAATTATAAATATTTGCAATTTTATGTATTAATCTAGTGGCAAAATCCTAAATTCCAGTACTAAAATTTCTCCAACAAATGATGATTCAATATTTGAATATATATATATATATATATATATATATATATATATATATCCGTGACCAACATAAGCGTTTGTTGTTTAGTTAAAAATTGACGATGAAATAAGTTTGAATTTAATTGCACTGGCTGGGTCTTCATCTCCAATGAAATATATTAAATCACGCTTAAAGACAAAAAAGGCAAACAAAAATGACAGTACATATTTTGCAAGCATTGTGACATTTGTGTTCTCTTCAGGGACTTGATTTTTATAAGTTGAGTGAATGACGCCACAAAAAATCTTATTATATAAATATATATGAGGCAATGAGAACAGCCAAATTTTTAAACAAAAATAAATAATTGAGAAGAAAAATTAAGATGAAGGATTAAAAAAAAAACAATTATGAATTGTGATTAAGTGTATTATATTATGCAGTTAAAATTTTTACTGTTATTCTTAAAATTTATACTTTTTAATGTTTGAAGTTACTTTAAATTACATTAAAAATATTAAAAAATATTTTTATTATTAATTTAATTTTCAATTCATAGAACAATAATTTTCGTCCCAGGATATATTATTATACCCTCCGGCCCCTTCCGTTCCAAGAAATTAACAATGACAGATAACCATAACCATAGCTCCTCAAGCAGGCAACAAGTATATATTTTATCATGCATATCTTTGTCGATTACTTGCACGCAACCACTCTTCAAATGGTCATTTAAAAATGTTTGATATTTATTAAATAAAAATAAAAAATATATATTATTGAGACGACGTCAATAAGAGGACAAAATCGTAATGACAGAAATAGTTTACTACCCATGACTTTCTTAATCTATATATTGACGAATTCCATCATCAGAGTTATATTTAAGTATAAATAAGTTGATAACAAGAATTGTTCGAGTAATAATCAGAAGCTACCCTGTAAAGAGAGAGAAAAAGCACCAAGAAAAAGAAAATGAGTGTAGAAGTGGAAGTAATCTCTACAGAAATGGTGAAACCATCGTCTCCTACACCTCTACATCTTCGCCATTATCATCTCTCTTTCCTCGACCAGTTCACTCCCCAAATCAACAATTCTATGGTCTACTTCTTCGATGTTGACGATGTGGCAAACAAATTTAACATCAACGAAGCTTCCGATCTTCTTAAGAAATCGTTATCTCAAGTCTTAACTCACTACTACCCACTCGCCGGAAGACTCGTCACTGACAACTTACTCGTAGACTGCTCCGACGACGGTGTCCCTTACCTAGAAACCAGAGTCCGGTGCCACCTCAGCCACGTCATCGACAACCCCTCGCCGGCCGACTTCAGCAAACTGCTTCCCTATGATATGGACGAAATCGTCGACACTACCCTCGGCGTCCAATTCAACGTCTTTGATTGCGGCGGAATCGCCGTCGGTGTGAGCCTCTCCCACAGGGTTGCCGACGCGCTGTCGTATTTCCAGTTCGTCAAGAGCTGGGCAGCCGTGACACGTGGCGAACAAGAACCAATCAGAACCCACTTCCAATCTTTCCCACTCTTCCCGCCAAAGGACTTATTGGGATATGACCCGAATTCAAACATCGGACTGCACAAAGTAGTGGGAAAACGGTTCGTATTTGAAGCATCCGTAATAGAATCTCTGAGAACAAAATATTCCAAAATCACAGAGAACGTTCATCAAGAAGGCGAAAAGCCTCCTTCAAGATATGAAGTGTTAGCAACTTTCGTATTGAAAAGGTTTATTGCAGCCACAAAAGAAGAAGGGAACAATAAGATTCACATGGTGACATCCACAGTGAATCTACGCCCAAGAATTGAACCTCCATTGCCAGAATATGCGTTCGGAAACTATTACTGGTATGTTCCAACATTTCCAACGTTAGACGACAAAGGAGAGTGCTACGACCTTGGAAGACAGCTAAGAGAAGATATAAACAAAGTCGACAATCATTTTATTATGAAGCTTCAAGAAAGCAAAGAATGGAACCCTAATAGTGAAGAGATGGTTAAAGCTATTGCGAATGGTGTGTTGGTGCCTGTTGTCTTCACTTCACTATGTAGGTTTCCGGTGTACGAGGTTGATTTCGGATGGGGTAATCCGACGTGGATCGGACCGCCTACGTGGAAATTCAAGAATGTGATTGTTTTTAAAGACACAAAATCAGGTGGGGGCATTGAAGTGTACGTCAACTTGACGGAAGATGACATGGCTAAATTTGAACATGACGAGGAATTTCTTGCTCATGTTTCTGCCGCAGGGTTGAAATAATGTTACACTAATTTTATATGTCTGTTGGGTGCTTATTTTACTACAATTTATGTACTGTGTTCTTGTCAATAATGTCCATGTTCGTTTGTCATTGAGATATTGTTTGCTAATCACATGATTAATGAAACTTGTGGGTTTGTTTATCATTAAGAAAGTGTTCTAAATTGAGTTCAGTTTACGGAGCGCCTCCTGTGCCCGTGTTGTCTAGGCCCTAGTGTTTTGTCGAAGCGGCGGCTTCATTGGGTTTCTCTCATCGGTGGTCAGGTCTGGTGATGGCGGGTTAGAGTTTTTGCTCGGTTCTGCAAGAGGCGTCGATGGCTGAGGAAAGGAAGGTAGTTGGTGAAGGTTTCATATGCGATTGGGGCTGGCTGTTTGATGATCTGAAACAAGAGTGGGTGGCGACAATTCCGAAGGGCAGCGAGTTTCTTTATGAGTTTTGGATCGATGGCTCGGCATTCAATGGCTTGGAGATGAAGGGGATCGAAGATGCAAAGAAGGCTGATGATCCGATGGTGCCGACTAAAGTGACGAAGATGGTTGGGTTCTCTACTCTGCTGGTTCCGAAGCTTGATGGAATGAAGATTTGGAGAGATCTCTGTGTATGGGTTTAAAGGAGGCTAGTTCGTTGGTGGCCTTTTCTCTGATGTCCACCGGCTGGACTTCAGCCACCGAGGTACCATGCGGGTTGTTCTTGGGTGCTACAAGGATTTTGGGGGATTTCTGGTAGTGCACATGGTGTTTTGGTCGCCCCTGTTCTTTAGTAGTTTTATGTTTTGTGTGTTGTCTATGCTTTTACTTATGTGGGAGTATTGTTGTCTGCGCTTTTGCCTTCCTTTGTGGGTTAATTTTGTCTATGTTGGAGGTTAGTTTATATATACCGTGATCACTGTTTCTCTGGTTTTTTGTCTCAAATTCCAGAGGGTTTTCCATCACCTTTCTATCATAGAAGGTGTTGTTGGAGCTGCTTGTGCAGCATTGGCATCAAAGGGGTTGGGCTCGAGAGGGCACCTCCATGGACAATCATCCCCTCTTGCTTTTTCTTTGATCATGGTGGACTGTAGCCTAACCTCCTCACATTCAACCTGCTTGGTTGGTTTGTCTTACTTCTTGTGTCTTGGTAGTTTTTTAAAGTGTTTGTTGGTTTTGTTAGCTCTCTAGTTTTCTTAGACTCTGTTTATTAACTTGTATTTTGTCATATAATGAAATTCTCCCTTTGGTTTTTTTAAACCAAAGGAAGTGTTCTAAATTAAAATGTTTACTTCTTGAACATGGTATTTTTATTTAATATTGCAACTTGTGGATTAGTCTACATGTCAGATGTGACATCGCCAGCAAGATATTAATTATTTTACCAATGGCCCTTTGTAATTAAGCTAAATGGATTTGATTATTCACCAATCCCATGCTTAGAAAAATTACGATGAGGTCTTGATTTAATATTAATTTTTAAAAATAAAATCTCAAAAATTTCACTTGAATTTTAAAATATCAAATCAAGAATTCTTATAAAAATATGTTATGTAAAAAAAAATAATTTAAAATTTTAAAATTCAAGTGATATTTATATAAGATTTTTTCAAAACTAATATTAAATCAAGACCGCATCGTAATTTAAGTTTTCAAATTTAATACTTATTTTTGCAAAATTTTAGCACGAATTTTTTTTTTAAAACAAATTTTTTTTATGATATTAACCTTTTTATGAGTCTATTAATTGTGATTCTCCCTTTTACTCAAATTATTAATGCATCTCTTATTCATCCTTGACCATACTCGATAACAAATTATTAAAACAATCCTTGAAACTTTCATAGTTCCCTCTTGTGCCTCCTTTTGCCAAATAGGACCTCACAAAAAATAATGTTTTTAAAATATTTAGAAAATCAGGTATTTTCAGCAATACGTCATGGAGATTTTATTTCAGACTATACCTTCATTATAAAACAAAATAAATTATAAAAAAATACCACACTGTCAATAGATTCTAATCAAATAAATTAATCAAGATCATAAGTGCATATGCCGCAAATAATAATGGAGTTAACACAAATAATACTCCTCCGATCTTATATATAAGACCTATTTTAATTAATTTGATTAGATTAAAGAAATTAATTAACATATGATTTTTTTTAAACACCCTTATCATCTTCCTTAACTCCCTCACTCTCTCTCTTACTTCATTATTATTTAAGAAGTATCAATAGGGGTAATTTAGAAAAAAATTTACAAAAATAAGAAAGATGTCTTATATTTAAGACTAATATAAACTCTCTAATTATATCTTATATTAAAAATTGGAAGAATATATATCAAGTCATCAGCGCTACATGGTTTGGTAAAGAAGGAAATGACAAAAGTCAACTTTTTTTTTTGTTACATACATTTTTTAAAAAGGGTTAAACTCAACCATGATCTAAGGGCAGGGCGAAATCTCCCTTCCTCCTAGACGATACCAATATCGGGCAGAGCGAGCCGTCTATTACCCTCAAGTGTAAACTTAGACACCCAAGAGTTAAAATACCTCCCAAAACGCAGTGATGAAATCACAAGGTACTCCCCAAAAGTCAACTTTTAATACAAGCTTACAACGGGATGAGAACCTAGCCTTATACACTCGTTTCGGTTAAAGGTTGCATCATGCATGTCTGTGATTTTGTAAATTAATAATATAAGATAGAATTTCATAGATGGAGACTAATTTATATTATTTTGAACAGAACTTAATAATAAATTTTGCATATTACCAAGTAATATTCTATTTTATGATTTCTTTTATAATACTACCTCAGACCCTTAATATAAGAGTTTAAGTAGTTAGTTTTAGTCATAAATATAAAACTTTAAAAATTCTTATGGGACTTAGATATGTTGCATAGGCTATCTGGGCAGCTTTTTGCAGCAACCTTTACTTTGGTAGGATGGAAGAATTTTTTATGGAAATGAAAGTAAAAGTGGAAATAGAATTAGCCTAAAAATATATTTTAAAAATTTGTTTGGTAGATTAGAAATTAGTATGGAAATGATGTATATTTAAAAAAAAAATTTTATGAAAGTAAAATAAAAAGACTTCTTTGCCAAAATATTGTATATGAATTTCACAAGTTGGAGTAAAATAGTCAAAAATATTTCATTTCTATATAACCCATATCAATTCTCAGTTTTCAGGATGAAACTGAAATAGGACAAAATATTGAAAGTGAAAGTAGAACCAGTTCCATGATACCAAACAAGGGAACTCCCGCTCCCACTCCCACTCCTACCAAACATGCCCTTAGTTATATTAACAGACTCATCACCTGTGTACTCATAGTCCCTTAACCAGATGAGAGGTTTTCTGCTTTTTTCAGGTCTAGTACTAACTTCTGGAGGTGCTACGTCATTAGTGCCCCCCCTATTTTCTGTGCTACATTCACCAGGTTCTCTCCCCCTTGCATCTAATGGTCTTTCAAGACTAAACGGTTGTGTATCATCATCATATATGAAGGGAGTTGGTGGCTGTCTTATTTCAGTTTTGTCACCAAGTACATTGTCCCTAAAAGTGGAATTTATCTTCAAGGAAAGTAACCTCCCTACTTACAAAAATCCTCTCTGTTGCTAGATTATATAAAATGTATACCTTTTGTGTAGGGGGATAACCTGAAAAGACACAAGGTTCAGCATGGGGTTAGAATTTATCTGCACTGTTTAGTACTTTGGCAAAGGCTAGACACCCATAAACCTTGGGTGATCTAAGGATTTGGTCTCCCATGAATTTTCTCATAGGGAGTGATATAACCTGGTTGCTTGGAGGGTATTCTATTTATGAGATACACTGCTGTTTTAACACTCCCCCCAAAATTGTAGTGGCAGATGTGACTGGAGCAAAAGGACCTAGCAACTTCTAGGATGTGTCTATGTTTTCTCTCAACAACCCCATTTTGTTGTGGTGTGTGTGGGCAACTTGTCTCGTGAATCACTCCCTTGGTGGTGAAAAACTCTCTAACATTCTGATTGACAAACTCAGTCCAATTGTCATTACAAACTCTTTTAACCTTAGCATCAAATTGAGTGGCAAAATATGCAAAAAAGGATTTGATCTAGTTAAAGCAGTCACTTTTATGATGAAGCAAAAAAATCCCAGTGGCTCGCGATAAATCATCGACAACGGTTTAGAAGAAACGAAACCCTTGATGAATGGGCTCTTTATATGGTCCCCAAATATCCATATGCAGTAAATCAAAGCAAGAGTTAGATTTTGTAGTACTAGAAGGGCAAGGCAAGTGAGGTTGCTTGGCTTGTATGCACACATCACAATTTATAACATTTTTAGTAGGCAAAACATCCTTTATTTCTTTCAAATGTCTGAGTACATGCAATGGTGTGTGTCCAAGTCTATAATGCCAAACAAAATTTTCTACATTATCACAATGATCATGTGAGTGTGCTGATGCATTATTGACATTCAAAAATTCTTCCTGTTCGACAACATAAAGTCCATGACTAATTCTACCAATCATCTTGACCCTACCACTGCAAAGATCCTACAACACACAAGTGTTAGGGAAGAAAACTACTACACAGTTTAGGGCTGCAGTAAGTCTAGAGACAGATTAAATCATAACACAGTCCAGGAGCATACAGCACATTCTCAAGCACAATGTCATCAAATAATTTGACTTTGCCAACATGTGTAACTTGCAATTTATCCCCATTTGGTATTTTAATTTTAAGCGAAGGTCCTGTGTATAATTCAAAACTGTCCAAATATTCTAAACGACTTACTACATGTTACCCCTGAATCAAGTAGCCAAGATGCTCTATGTGTTAAAGAAGAGAATAGACATAGATCAATCAAACCTGGATGGTCCTCCCCAGGGACTGTAGTACTAATTTCCCCCACTGGAGTTGTTTTGGACTCTTTTCTTGGTAAATTCATTGTCTTGGTATTCTTTTGTGGTGATGTAGCAGCGTCCTTGTGATGAATTCGGTGAAGAGGGTGAGTCCTTCTCAATTCGATTTATAAGTTCAGTTCTGGACTTGGTGAATTGAAAGTTGGGAGGGAATCCAATCAAGCGATAGCAATTATCCTTCGTGTGCCCCCTCTTATGACAATGGGAGCACTCTTCCTGAGAATTGGTTCGCCCTCCTCCACGGCCTCCTCGACCCCTTCCTCTGGCTGCCATAGCAGAGTTCTCAAAAGAAGGAGTAGAGGCAGAGACCATGCTTTGACGTTTTTCCTCTTGTAACAGCATCGAGTATGCTTGGTTCACAGTGGGCAAAGGCGACATAAGAAGAATTTGACTACTGAGGGTCTGGAAGGATTCATTCAGACCCATCAGAAAGTGGAAGAGGCATTGGCGATGCATTACCTTTGTGTATTCGATAGAGGCCTCACATTTACACGTAGGTATGAGCACCAAAGCTGCGTACTCATCCCAGAGTTCCTTAATCTCGGAGAAACATGATGAGATAGACAAGGATCCTTGATTGAAGGTATTGATTGAACGATGCAAATCATAAATCTTGGCATCATCCATGAATTCAAATCTTTGTTTAAGATCTGCCCATACATCAGAAGCTTGTTCTGAAAAAGTAATACTACCGCAAATTTCTTCGGTGAAAGAGTTAAGCAACCAGGAGAAGACCCCTGTGTTGCATCGGTCCCACTGACTGTGGATAGATGGATCTTGAACGTCTTTGGTGTATGAGACATTGAGGAAGTCAATCTTGTTCTTTCCCAACAGGGCCATTCGGAACGCTCTGCTCCAAATTTGGGTAATTATCGGCACCAGTGAGAGGTTGAGGCACCAAAGTTGTTACCTGCATGTCCGATGGGTGAAGATAGAGAGGGTGGGGGAGATCGGTAGGAGTTCTTGAATCTTCTAACATTATTACGATGTGAATTTGCAAGGAATCGATGAAAAGAAGTCACAAGGCCGGCCACACGATCTTGGAACGCCGGTGAAGCAAGAAGTCAGATGAGGGTGAAGGCTGAGATACGCGGATCTAGACGATGACTTGGAGAAGAGAGTCTTGATCGGCGAAATTGATAAGAGGAGCAACAAAGTCGAAGAGGAATCCGACGACGGAAGTGGCGATTAGAGATCTGTAGGTTCTGGGTGAATTGACGCGATAAAGCCGATAAGAGCTTGATGCTATCAAGACGATGAGAATCTTGGATTGCAGAAGGTGGAGTCTTGCGAGGATAACGACGTCGTTTTCCTAGAGGAGCTCAAACTTGTGAACCAAATTTGTGAAGCTTGGGCTCTAAATTGTCCTTGGCCCGTAATTAAAACCCAGCTCTGGGTACTATGTTGAAGTGCCCAGGAATTCGGGAGAGAAATATTTTATTGAATGATAGATGTAAGTTACATCCCTTGTATTACAATACATAACTATTTATATTTTTTTTTGGTACAAATAACTATTTATATATTTATATATAACTATTTATATATATATTTTTTTTTGTTATAAAATAACTATTTATATATATATATTGGTACAAGGGAGGGCTATAAAACCCTAAACAAAGAAAATTAAACTATAAAAGGATTGAATCCTAAACACTCCTTAAGAACCCTCAAATGAGAAAGGTATGAATGTAAGCCGTAGTTGTGAACTTATCTTTTGTCAAGACATCTGCCAATTTATTCTATTCTCTAAATATATATCTAATCTTTAAATCTTAAGATAAGTTCATGAGCTTCTGTATTTATAATACTAATAAGCTACACTTGTGGACTTCCTGCTTCATTAACATTTTCACCACGTTCTTTGTAACAGATTTAAGCATTACTTTCTTGAATCCCAATTCCTATATTAACTTTAGTCCTTTATAGACCTATAACTACTTATATATAATCCCGCATAAGGGTGATAGGTATAACAGAAAGTGAGTAACCTACTCTGAAACTCACTAACAGAACCAGGCCCAATAGATATGGTCCCTATCTTTCTACAGAATGCTAATTACATCAACATTAAAAAAAAAATATAGCAAATTTTTTTTTTGTTGCCCACCGGTTCACCAGAGTTTGCCCTGACTACATTTAGATCCGATCCGCATCGCGCACCTAGCTATAGTGAGTGAGTCTCCCAACGAGAATTTTTTTGCATATGTCAAGGCTCGAATTCGAGATCTCGCTTAAGTGATACCGAGCCGCTTACTACTCGAACTAACCTCCGTTAGTACATCAACATCAATTTTATCTCTTAGTTAATCCCTCGTAGATTAGTCTCATTGTTTTTGGGTGTTTAACCCTTATTTGTACCCAAAAAATTCAATTTTACTCTTAGTTATCATTATATTACTTGGGTATGTTTTGAGACTCCGATCTGGCTCTTATCCGACGACACAAGTGGCTCATTGAGAGTTTAAACTGTTCACCATTTCAGGAGTATACATTTTAAACGGAAGAACACTTTCTGAAAGATAAAACTTTACCTTTTTATTATTTTATAACAAGCCCATAACTTTCAGTCAATTGACCGATAAGCTGTCAGTGAGAGTCTTACAGACAACAGCCGACAATTGAGAAGAAAAATATACAAGGGTGATTCTCCGTGCAATTCTTAATTTAAGATATACTTCATACTTTGTAATAAAAAAACTGGTAGTAAATAATAATTATAAATACCCATGTAAAACAACTGTAAAATTATTTTATCCCCGTGGTAGAAACACGAGCAAGAAGCTCCTCGTCACGTTCAAATTTGGCCATGTCGTCCTCCGTCAAGCTGACGTACACTTCAATGCCACCACCTGATTTTGTGTCCTTAAAAGTAACGAAATTCTTGAATTTCCACGTCGGCGGTGCTGCCCATGTCGGATTTCCCCAACCAAAATCAACCTCGTAAACCGGAAACCTGCACAATGAAGTGAAAAGAAACAGCACATTCTCATGCTTATTCTCAATAGCTCCATCGTTCTCTTCCATCTTTGGCACAGGGCTCAAATCTTCAGGTTCTCGAAGCTTCATGATAAAATCCTTGTCGACTTTGTTCATCTCTTCTCTTAGCTGTCTTCCAAAGTCGTTTAACATTGGAAAAGGTTTAATAGACCAGTAATAGTTTCCGAACGCAAATTCTGGAAGTGGAGGATCCATTTTTGGGCGTAGATTCACTGCAAATGTCGCTAAGTGAATCTTAATAATGTCCCCTTCTTCTTCTTCTTCAGTGGCTGCAATAAACCGGTTCAACATGAAAGTTGATAACACTTCAAATCTTGAAGGAGGTTTTTGGCCTTCCTGGGCATTTCTGGAGAATTTTGTTCTCAGAGATTCTATTACGGATGCTTCAAATACGAACCGCTTTCCGACGACTTTGTGCTGTCCGATGTAGGAATTGGGGTCGTATCCAGGCATGTGTTTTGGCGGGAAGAGTGATGAAGATTGGAAGTGGGTTCTGATTGATTGCGTATCCCCCCTTGTCACGGCGGCCCAGCTCTTGATGAACTCGAAATAAGACAGTGCGTCGGCAACCTTGTGGGAGAGGCTTACACCGACGGCGATTCCGCCGCAATCGAAGATGTTGAATTGGACAGCTAGGATTGTGCCGACGATTTCATCCATGTCGTAGGGAAGCAGTTTGCTTATGTCGGCCGTTGACGAGTTGTCGGTGACATGGCTAAGGTGGCACTTGACTCTGGTTTCTGTGTAAGGGACACCGTCGTCGTTGCAGTCGATGAGTAAGTTGTCGGTTTTGAGTCTTCCGGCGAGTGGGTAGTAGTGAGTTAAGACTTGAGATAATGATTTCTTGAGAAGATCGGCAGCGTCATTGGTCTTGAATTTGTTTGCGACGTCATCAGCATGGAAGAAATAGACCATAGAATTGTTTATTTGCAGACTAAGCTGGTCGAGGAAGGAGAGATGATAATGGCGAAGATGTACAAGTGTAGGAGACGAAGGTTTCACCATTTCTGTAGAGATAACTTCAACTTCAAGACTCATTTTTCTTAGGGATTTTCTCTCCTAACCTCAAAAATTTCTTCTTATGGCTCTGACGAAGAGATTAAGAAAGTCATGGATATATAAGTAAACCATATCTATCCCTGAATGTTGTCTTCTTCACACGTCTCTATATTATTTATTTTTTTATTTCTTTTGAACGATTTATATATTTATATGTCATCAAGATAAGTGGTTGCGTGCTGCGCAAGTAATTAAATACACATGGTTTTGGGTATTTAGGGAGACTCCTTAATTTAACAACTATTTACTTAATTTAATAAAATTAAAGAAGATAGTTAGAGTAGTTAATTATAATAAATATAATATATTTTTTAAATATTTTTGTGTAAAATAAAAAACAGTGGCATTCAAATTAGAAGGCCGTAAAAGAGTACAAATAAAAGATTTTTTTTATTAAAAGAAATAAGGAGATTGATATTTTATTAGACTATTTTTTCAGAAAAAAAATCAGTCACTTCAAATAGGTACGTGTATGAAATATGATTGAGGAAAATCACTGCAAAATTTTAAAAAATTAATATAATCATAAAAAATATCTTAATAATAAGTAAGTAGTAAAAATTTATCGTTATTTTTTATAACAAAACTTATTACTGTATAATATTTATTTATTATAAAAAAATTTAATAATTATATTTTTTCCTTATAATGATTCTCCTAAATATTTTTTAAAACCACTTGCTTTTGCCGGATTTTTTATGTGATGTAGCTTTATATATATTTTATAAGAATAGTCATAAACTATCAATTTGTTTTAAAATTATTTATTAAAAATCAGTAGAATTTCTCTATACGTGGTATTGATAAATGATTATATTATTAAATTATTATATTTCTTGAGTGCTTATTTTACAATATATGTACTGTGTTTTTGTCAACTCTCCACCTTCGTCTGTCTGTCATTGACAGCTTATCTGCCCTTCACATGACTAATGAAACTTGTGCATTTGTTTTATAAGGGTGTGTTTGAATTAACCGTGACATGAGGGATTTTGTTTTTTAATCTGATTTTCGTAAATATAAGATATGACAGAAGTCATATAGCGTAATGCAATTTGTTCTATTATAAAGAAATTGCATTAAAGATTTTCTCATTCATTTAGTTGCTAAAATTATAATATAATTAGATTTTAAGTATTAATAATTTTATTATAAAGACTATAGAACACACGGTCAATACTCCTACTCAAATTTATTAATAAGGATCATCATAAGCGCATATGTCACAAGCAATAATGGAGTTCATACAAAGTCAATAAGGCCATGATTTCATATTCGTTGTACAAATCTATATCGAGTCATCACCTACATGTGTCTCTTTACCGTTTGCTTTTTATCCACCACTTATTAAATTAATTAATTAATAAATAATATATGATCGAAATTCATGGACAGACTTTAATTTATATTATATATCTTGAACACATCTTACTGATACGTTTTGCATATTACTGAGGGCTATTCTATTTTATGATTTTAGGGATCTGACCTGATCCTTACGTATTTTGGGAGTCAAATATAAAATTAAACTAAGGATTACACTACACGATACAATATTCAGGTCATTCTCTTTTCTCGAAGAGCCTTTAATTCTTCCTAAGCTAATTAGAATCTAAAAATGCAATGAAAAAGGGGTAAAACATGGTTTTGAAATTAACCATGAACTACCATGTGCAATGAAACTATAAATTTTTGGGATTTTCATTATAAAAGAAAATGAATGAAATTAGTTTTGAATTGATGGGATGATAACCCTCTTGACAACGCGGCAAACTATGCACCTTTTGCCCAAAACGTACTGTTTCACTTTGGCCCTTATGTGAAATTAATTTCTGGTTCCTTTTCTGCCATTTTGATATTTTACATCCTTTTTCTGCCATACGTCAAATCTTGTTTAAACTCCAAATTTTCAACCTCAAAACTAATAATTATAGCATCGAAAGTTTCAAAATTGTTTAATCCGGAGAAATATAATATAAAGACAAAAATACCCTTATTAAGCACTTTTTCACAAGGACCTAGACACAAAATTTTAGGCTAAAAAACTTACTAAAAACCCTCAGATAGGACATAAAAACACATAGGGCATATTTAGAAATCATATAAACTATTATTTTAGAAGCTCTTTGGATAAAATCTTAATTTAGAGAAATTTTAAAACAAACAGTTATATTTGTCTAAAATAACTTTTAGACCAAACCATAGTTTTAGATAAGCTGGTAAGAGTAGCTTTTAGAATAGTAAAAGAACTTATAGATTATTCAATTACTATTTTACCATTTATTTTTTCTTATATCATCTCTCCTCTCTCCCCTCTCTTTTATCTTCTCCACTTTTTCTTCTCTCTCATCTCTCATCTCTATTCACTCTTCTTCACCTTCTCTTATCTTTCCTCTCTCTCTTTTCCACCATCTCTCTTCTCTCCTATTTTTAATAAAATTATACTATTTCTGATAATTTTCTAATTACAAAAGTCCTTTTGATAATAATTATTCAAACACTCATTTATTCAGAACTATTTTTTTTATAAATTTTTTTCTAAAAGTACTTTTCTAAAATCTATCCAAAATTTTTTTTTTTATAAAATCTTTTTTAAAAATCTATCCAAATATACATATAAAAATGGGACCGTTAATAGTCATTCAATTTCATTTGAGTACGTTCTTTGTCTATTTAGATTAATATATGATAATAAAAATCTATTTTAAATAAACTAACAAATTGTTAGTTAAAATAATAGCGGTTTCACCAGGTAAAGATAACAACAATACACAAATTTAAATCCTATAAAATATATTTGTTATGAGAGATAAAAATAATTTATGTTCTAAACTTTAAAAAAGTAGAGATGTTATGACTAAATTTAAAAACCATTACGTATACGGATTTGGCTAGGTTTCTAATTTTATCATATTGAAAAAATTAATCTTCTGTTCTATATAATTTGTCTCAACTTTGTTTTGACAACATTTTGCCTACAAAATCCCCCCACACCCTTACTGATTTTGTTTATATACGTCCAAATCAAACAGGTAGCATTATCATTGCATTGCTATATCTAGTTAAGTAAACTATTTTCTATTATAACATTGATGTCGAGAGATGTCTATTATTTAATTTTAGAAAAAAGATAATCAAAGATCTTTTAAAATTTAAACTGACAAAAATGATCTTTAAATTTACAAATTTAAGATAAAAGATAAAATTGCCCATTGGTCATTTACTATTTTTACAATGGGTCTGCAACTTGAGCAATAGTTTTAAAAATTTTCCTTAAAACATTTACAACTTTTTAACAATGTACCATAACCACAATACCATGATCGTCACTCCCACCCTCCGCCGCTATATCCCCAACCGCATACCAACACGGTCTCGCCTTCTCAAGCTCCTTAACGTCATCAAATCTATCAAACGCGGTAGCTGGCCCCAACACCTCCCATCCAAATTCTCGAACGCCTCCTTAAAGATCGCAACACAATTCCGGTGTGCCCATAACTTCAATTTTGCTGGCAATAGTGCATGCAGGAATGGCGGAATATATGATAGCGGTTAGGGACGAGAAGAGCAAGGAAGAAGGTTGAGGCTTACATGGAGGATTTCAAAATTATTGCTCAAGTAGTAAATCCCATTACAGGAGTTGCAAACCCGAAAATAATTAATTGCAAGTACATTGTTACAGAGAGTTGTAAGTATCTTAGGGGAAGTTGTCAAAAATATTGCTCATGTTATAAATACTATTGCAAGAATTGAAAACCCGAAAGTTATTACATGCAACTACTCCTGCAATGGGATTTACTATTCTCAGTACCAATTGAGTTGCAAATAATTTTTTTGATCATTTATAACTCCTACAATGGGATTTATGACTTGAGCAATGATTTTGACAACTTGAGCAATGGGATTTATTACTCTTAGTACAAACTAAGTTGCAAGTAATTGCTTTAGTCATTTACAACTCCTGCAATAGGATTTATAACTTGAGCAATAATTTTGACAACTTGAGCAATGGGATTTACTACTCTCTGTACCAGTTGAGTTGCAAGTAATTGTTTTGGTCATTTACAATTCTTGCAATGGGATTTAAGATTTGAGCAATAATTTTGACAACTTGAGCAATGGGATTTCATACTCTCAATACCAACTGAGTTGCAAGTAATTTATTTGGTCATTTATAACTCCTGTGGTAGGATTTACGACTTGAGCAAAGATTTTGACAACTTAAGCAATGTGATTTACTATTCATCGTCACCCAAGCTGTCATCATTCATCTCCTGTTCACCCGTCCTCCACCCCTCTCTTCCATCAATAGCGAGCACAGAAGCAACAGGAAGAAGCGCCGGCAGAGCAACATGTCGACAGTAGCACGACAGCAAGGCATAGCGACAAACAGAGATAGCAATAGTGCAGCGAGCCAAATTGGACGACAAGTTAGAGCGGCAATATCGATGACAAACTAGGAACCTCGATCTACAACTAAGACTTCGATGGCTCAACATTTTTATTATGAGGGAGACAGACTTCGATGAGGGACCAAAGAATGGCCCAAAGGGGTGTTTATTGGGCTTAGGGATTTAGACTCACATGAAAGGTATGGATGAAGCAAAAAGTGTTTTAGAGGGACCCATCATCCGCAAGTTTAACTGGTGAAGGGGTGATACATACAACTATTTGGAGCGTGTTTGATCTATGGGGAGTACCATTTTGTTGTAGTTCCAGTCGCGGCGCTTGGGAAGACATCCTAATTTCTGGGTGCGCCTAAGTTTACGCCTGAGGGTAATAGACAGCTCGCCCTACCCGACATTGGTATCGTCTAGAAAGAAGGGAGATTTCGCTTTGGCTTTAGATCGTGGGGGAGCCTAACCCCTTCCTAAAAATTTTTGTAACAAAAAAAAATGTTTTGGGGGAGTGAAGAATTTCGTGGAATCGTCTCCTCCTCTGACATTCTCTACCTCCTGGCCTTCTCTGAAGGATCCTCTATTCTCTGCTACTTTTTATCTTTCACTTTCTTTGGTTATTTTTTTTTCTTCTTTTGAGTTGTAATGCATTGCAATTGATATACTAGAGTAATATATTTATGTGATCGCTACAATAAGTTGGCCCACACAATTTGACTTACTAACGGAATTAAATTTAATCAAAATGATTAATTTCTTACAACATAAAAAATTAATATTTAAATTTTCGTTAGAAGGTATATCAACATTTAGGATTCAATAACGCTTTAAACATTATTACCATGCATGTTCATCTTTTTCTTTTCTTAATCTCTCGACTCTTTTTTCGGTATCATTCACTCTCTCCTCCCTCCCTTTCTATTACTTTCTCTCCCGCTCCCTGCCTCCACTCACAATCCATTATCAATGTTCCTCCATTCTTTCCTTGATTTCCTCTTCTCACATTCTTCCCTTTTCATAGCTTTGAGGTAGCTTTGGATACAAATCTCAAGCCAGAAAAGTAATATAACTTCAGACTCCTTTCCCTTCCGGACTAATTGTTAGAGTATTATATGCTAGTTATTTTGTTGTTATAAAATTTTCTAATGATTACACTATTTTTTTAAAATCTCTTCGTACTTTTTTTAATTATTTAATAAATAGTTGATTAACCAATTATTTTATCGATATGTTTAGTAGGATAGAAGAATTTTTGATAAAAATAAAAGAATAAATACTCTCAATTTTACACTAACTTAAAATTTAGATAATGCTTTACAGTATTAAACTAACTCTATGTTAATATATCTCTATTATGCTATTATTTTTATTTTTTTTGAATGATTTCTATATGTTTGCTTTAAAGGATACTTTTATCCTTAAACTATTTTCTTAGAGACAATGAGCATAACAAGTGATACTATGTCGCCCCTTAAATATTAGGAGTAGTGCAATCTTGTCACGTTGTTAAACAATGTTATTTTGACTTTTAATTGACCAATAATATTATATTACAGAAAAGGCCTTAGAAAATTATAAATAAGTACTCTATAAGAAAATTAATACTAATGAATGAATAAGTCTCAAAAATTATAAATAAATGCTAAGGACTAATATTATTTTTTAGCCTTATAAAAGACCAAAATATTGTTTTGACCAACTTTGCTAGCTATAAATATCTTCTTATTGAAGATAATTATATTCGAGATACTGTTAGATATTTAATATCAACACTTCTCCTAACGGGTCAAAATTTGACCCTTTATTCACTATATTATAAGATATTAGCTCTTTTTTTCACTAAATTTATCTACTATTTCTAAGTTGTTATAGTAGACGTGGCTTTTTTTCATCCACGAGCTCCCAACAAGTGGCCTCCAATTACCCTCCCATCGTCTTTAATGAATTTAACCTTTTAAGTTGCACCATTAAAAATCACATTGTTCCGGGAGAGTAAAGATTTTTAAACACTTCCGTAAAAGTTAAAGATAAGACTTTACATTTTTATTTACTTTAAATAAATAAATAAATATAAAATATATATTTTATATTTATAATCAAAATTAATTTCTTAATCAGATATTCACTTTATTTCTCATTATAAGATACAATCTCTTGAATATGCATGTTCTCTTTTATAAGATACAATTAAGAGATATCTACATATTTAATATTTTTTTTTATTTTTACCCTCAATTAATTACATGTCTCTCTCATTCTTTTTCTCCCATTCTCTTTCCCACCCATCTTTTTCATAAATGAGCATACATTTAGCAAAATTAGTTATAATTTTTATATATTTATTATTTTTAACTAATTTTAAATAATTTTTGAACAACATTATTCTATTATTTGCATGTATTATACAAAGTAACAGGGAATATTATATTAATAACAGGAGGAGGAGTATATGACAAACCCATATAGGCTCTCAATATGATAGAGACGACCGAGGACAAATCACAACAAAACTTCACGTGAATAATAATAATAAGGGATAATTAGAATAAATGACGTATAGTTAATAATATTTATTAAAAAAGACAGTAAAAATTATAATTATTTAAAATGACTAAATATTAAAATTAAAAAACTCTAAATTGTCTCTTATTAAAACTCCTTATATTTTCTTCCATATTTTAATTTTTAAATTAATATAAAATTTTAAATTTCAATAGATCAAATAAAATTTATTTCAATATTTTTCCACTTACGTAGATATTAATTGAAAAAAATAATACAAATATTTTTTAACTTAATCAAAATTAAAATTTTATTTTTAAAATTGACAAAACTTTAAGAAAATTTAGATCTTTTATAATTTATCATATATGTTAAATAAATATTATATATGTCTAGAAAATTAAAAGAATTGTAGCTTTAAACCATTCAAAAGAAGTTTAGATAATTTATTTTTATTTTAGAATAAATTTGTGAGTTCTAAAAATAAAAAATCCATATAATATAAATATAGTTTATTAAAATCTAAATAATTTATTATATTTTTGTAATTAACCTAAAAAATATATAGATAAATATTATAATTTTAATAAAATATATATTATTTTTTACAATATTTTTGCTGAGGGAAGCTGAGGGAAGCTGATAGTTGAGTGGTTACAAGTTATATCATGAGTGACAAGTGGCAAAAGTGGGAATTTTTTTTTTCAGACACGTGAAATGACCAAACTGCCCTTGTGTCTATTTTTAACTTCCGTCACCTCTTCTTTCCTCATTTCCTGACCACAGCCGCGAGAGCGAGAGCAGAGGAAATTGCTGGGAAGTTTCTTGACTTGGGAGTATTGTAGCTGTTGTCATTTTCTGTCGCTTGAGCTGCTGTTGCCAGTGACGAGTTGCTCCGCCATCGCGGTGTCTTCCTATACTTGTGGATCTCGGCTGGTTGCAGGAACTTATCTCTCATTCTTCTGGTTTCAGCTGTGACACCAAGTTTACCGTAGAGGGGAGCAGCCGCCGTCACCTTGTCTGTTAGCTCTCGCCGTCAGTTTTGCTGCTGTAGTTGACTGTTTCTATTGTTGTGGGCTTCCCCATTTCTCAGAACTTGGTCGTGGAGCTGGAAGCTTTCTTCGTCTTTTTCTGTTCTACCGTTAACACGCCGTTGTTACACTCCCTCTGTCGTTACTGTAGAAAATCTCATACCTTCTACTTTCTTCTTCCTGGATGCCGTGGACTTCAGCTGTGAGGGGAGTGGTAAGTTTTACATCTTTCCCTCATTTAATTCTCGTTAATGAAGGTTGCAAGGTTGATTTTCTGTGTTCTCTGATGCTGAGAGTATGAGGGAATTGATGCTGGAAGAGTGAATTGGAGTAAGGCTATGAAGTCATCATTGAAACTGGAAGCTGTGTGTGTGCTTAATTGTGCTGTGTGGAGGCAAAAGAGGATAGGAGAGGATGTCGCTGCTGTAGAAGCTATATGTATATATATATATTACTGTCATAGTTGTTTAGAAACTTGCTGCTGGTGTTGGGCGTGTTTGAGCCTATAGGGACTGGTTTTGAGCAGCATATGTGTATATATATATGTATAAGCTGGTGCTGTTGTGTACAGTGGGTTTGGTTATGTGTTGGAGGGAGAATAGTTGAACCAAAAGCTAACGAAGGTTAATTGTTGGAATTGGAGGGTATAGGGAAAATGATGATTATATGCTTTCATGATGTGAGATATTGAAATGATGTTTAGAATAATGAGAATGAAGTTAAAATTTCATATTTGAAATGGAGCAGATGATAATGTAAAATCTTTGAAAATTAAGTGTTAGTAAGTATACATGTGTGAATTGAGTCAATGGTAGCAAGCCAAGAGTGATGGATATAAAACTGGTGAATTTTATTCCTCATGGATTATGAAGATGAAAAGTGAAACAAAAAGTGAAATTCTTAAGAGGTTATTAATTATGATTGCATATGTCATGTTTGCTAGAAAAGAAGTTTATATGGATAAGTATCCTATTTTCATGAATGAAAATAAATGTTATATGGTACAAAAGAGATAAATAGTAATTACTGATGTAATGTTCTACTTCTAAAAAATTTAGGAATATAAAGGACAGAATATTATTCCGAAAAATAGAGTAGGAATAAACTATATCAAAAAATTACAGGTGAGTGAATAACGTCCCCTAAAAATGATATTTTTAATAATAACTTATTATTTGATATATTCCATTTAAAGCGTTAATTTTTAAGTATAATTTAAGAAAGACAAGTTATAGGAATTAATGGCTTTAATTGTTAGCAATGATTTTCCTTTCAATTGGTTTATTATGTGAGCAAGTTTATGTGTGAAAATGTTTAAAGGGAGTTCTGGAAAAAGATTGTTGTAAATGTTATATTGAATTGATTTTCTCGATAAAACATTCTTATGCAAATTTCATTATTGGAATAATTGTTCCATATGTATTGAATAAATCTTTTGATATTTTATTTCAATATTCCTGTTGGGGTTTTGTGATTTTGAAATATTCTTAATGAAGATTATTGTATTTGAAAATGTTGTGATCATTTAATGCTAACTTGACCCCACGCATGCTTAGAAACGTTTTCGGAGAGGAATGAATATAGAATGCTGGTTACTAACAGCAGTACTGTTAGTCCTTGGTGCCCCATGGATAAACCCGAGCTTGATGGATATTCGTGGGTCTTGTACTCATGTCGGATATTCTTGGGATTCATTCTCGCCTGCACTTGCTAATCGTGGGTTTTGCACATGTGCCTGTTTTCGTGGCTTTGAGCTACGTCGGATTGGTTAGTTACCCTCGTGGACTGTGTGTTCATGCTTGTTTTCGTTCTGTTGAAGTCTTATGAAAAAAGAATGTTTTGGAGTTATGGTTTTAAATGAAGTTTTTTAAAACTGGAAAATTTGTATTTAATTACAAAGTGTTGTTAATTATATTTAAACATATTGCAATTGTTTCTTTCCTCCCTTTAAATTATATTTTTGGGACGTTATTCACCGATAGATTATTTTGGCTTCAAATAGTGTTGTTGACCCTGTTTCTCCAGCTGAGCAGTGAAGAGCCTCACATCTAATCCGAAGTATTGTCTTTGGCGTATCTACTTATAATGTAATTATAAATTTATGAAATACTTGTATGATTTTGGTTGAGGTTTAGATGCTCCACCTGGACTATAGCTAAGGTTCTGGTTTCATGTTATTTTGAGGATGTACAAATTATTTGAAAAAAATTGTTTGTATGTGATTTAAAACATTTGTAGTCTGTCATAGAATTTTTGGAAGGTCTGTTATACAAAGACTATCCTGCCAAAATTTCTACAGATGACTTTCCTTTTGATTAAAATAGAATATACATTATGATTATTATTTTAAACGTTCTATTTAAAGTTTACTTCTTAAGGAATATGAATTTATTCATATTCTGTGCCGGTTACGGCTCAAATTTTAGGGCGTGACAATTTTTAATGTGACAGTGACAGTTATGATTGTAAGCCCAAAAAATATTATCAATAAAAACTTCGATATAATCAGTAAAATCTATAATGTATTAAGTGATATATTGAAAATATAATTATGTGGATGTTTGTGGAAAATAATAGTTAGAAAAAAAGATCCTTTTATGGATGTGGAATTGGGGATGATTTTGGGGGTTTTAATTTTAGTAGAAAATAAAATAGAATGTGGGAGAGATTGAATGAGAGAATGTAAGAGGTTTAAACATTGAGAAAAAGACAAGAAAAGCCCATTTCAATTTTAGAATGACAATATAGGCATTTGAATATAAGAAAGGACAGATTGGGCAGAGAGCCCAATTTGTCATTTGTAAATTTGTGTATAAATACCAAATTACCCTTGGATTAAATGAAGAAAAGGTGAGGGATTTCACTCGGGAAAACGCATAACTTCCTGAAGCTTGAGACTGTCATAGTTCCTGAAGTTGTGCTCCTGGTTGCTGTCGAAGATTGTCGGACCTCATTCCAGCACCATCTAAGCTCAAATCCGACAGATGCCTTACATTTTGCGTTTAAGATTGTCGAAGATTGTCACCATCAAAGGTGACTTTGCGTTTAGGATTGAGAGGAAGATTAGAGTTTAGCAATTAGAGCAGAAAGAGAGCAGCAGATTACGGGGGTTTCAGGTATAAAATATTTTTATAAGCGTGTGTGTTATCTATATCATGAGTCAAATGATATAATTTGCAACAGAAGATGTTGACAGCAGAGGTTGAGAGAGAGAGAAAAAGATAATAAAACAAAGAAAGTTACGCTGAAATCTCCCCCACCAATAGCGTTGTGTTAAATAATCACTTTCCCAACACCTTATAATCACCAATCCACGCTAGAGGAATCATGAAAGCTGACAAATAGAAGAGAGAAACTACATGATTCCTGTTTTTCCTATTTTCCTTCCATAAAAATAAATCAACCCACAGAGAGACCACCCGCTCTTTTTAAGGGCCTTCCTTCTACCTCAAGCCTCCATCTCCATCACTACAACCAAAAATGACTGCTTCTACTTTAAAGATGTTCCGAGAAAGAATTGAACCCAAGTTTTGAAAGAGATGCCATCTCCTTCCTATGGTTTTGAATTTATATTATTTATTTATGTATTTTTATGACTACAATGCTGATATTTTGACTTGGATAGAATAGTGGCAGGGGAATATTGGTTAAAGGACCTTGTACAGATTGAACAAGCCACTTTAGCAAGTGGAGCAGCTCCTCCAAGACTAGACGCATAAACCATTAACGGTCATCCATGCCCCATCTACAATTACTCCACTATGGTATATGAGATAGCAAATAATACTACAATCTGATTATAATGAAGAATATGATATACTGTTATCTAGATTGCTTTAAATTATCTCACAGTGTGTTTTAATAACAGTTCCTAGAGAATAGAATATTTCATAACTTCAACCTGTTATAAACATACCTTACTAAAAATGACTACTCTTTTAATATAATCTATCATAACTTCTAACTGCTTGTACTTAAAGTTTCTATCTCCTCTTTTCCTTTTTTTCTCTTGTATGTGTTTTTTTTCCCAACATTTCAGAAGTCTATAAAATTGATGTGATTACTAGGAGGACCTATATGTTAAGAATTATTAATGAAAAATATAAGTTCCAATTAGCCCGAGCTGTCAATTCTGGAAGCTTATTATAGGAAGATAAATGGATCATATACTGAAGATTTTCCTGATGCACTCCTAAAGCTCTATGACTTTGTATATGGGGCACATAATAAAATTTGTTATGATACACAATCATTGAATAGGACCAGAACAAAGGCCCTTGAATATGGAAATAATGTGCAAATAATTCTATAGAACAATGGTACAATAAACACTGAAAATCACCCAATGTATTTTCATGGTCACAACCTTTATGTCATAGGTTATGGCATAGGGAACTATAACCCACAAACTGCACAATTCAACTTAGTAGATCCCCCTTACATGAGCACAGTCAGAGTTCTAGTAGGTGGATGGGTATCAATTCGATTTGTTACTGATAATCTAGATATAAAAATGTAAAACAACTATCTTATTTGTCTTTTTAGTTGTTTGGTTTAACGTTTTTGTCATTTTTCTGCAGGGGTATGCTATATGCCCTATCACATTGACGTACACCAGTCATAGGGACTAGGAATGGTGTTTATTGTGAAGAATGGAAAATGAGAGCAAAAATCCTTACCACACCCTCCCACAGACATGCCACAACCTGATCTGGATGATGTTTAAATTGTTGTAATGTCTAACTTTTATAATGTTTTTATTTTTGGAAAGTTCATCCATTGACCAACTGATGTTGCAAGTTAGGCAATCACATTTCTCTGTACGACATTTGTAGTGTTAAACTTTCTAATGACTATTACTAAATTTTGTAATGACTATGTACATATGGTATTTGTAAGTTTCACAATGGTATTTGTAACTCGTTCAATACGGTCCGCAAGTAATGCATTAGGTTTGCAACGCTCATAATGGTATTTGTAACTCCGACAATGGACTTACATGTTTTACAATGGGATTTGCAACTGCCATAATTTGATTTGCAACTTTGACAATAATATTTATAACTCTGACAATGGTATTTGCAACTCCCACAATGGTATTTGTAAGTTCCATAATGGGATTTGCAACTCCTACAATGAGATTAACAACTTTCACAGTGGTATTTCCAATTAATTGCACAATGCAATTAATTGCACAATGATATTTGCAAGTCCCACAATTTGATTTGGAACTGTCACAATTGGATTTGTAACTCTGAAAATGGAATTTACAATTCTAACAATGGGATTTACAACTCTGATAATAGGATTTGCAACTCTAGCAATAGTATTTGTAACTCCCACAATAGGATTTACAACTTCTACAATGTTATTTGCAACTAATTGCACAATGATATTTGCAAGTCCCATAATTGGATTTGGAACTGCCATAATTGGATTTGTAACTCTGACAATGGGATTTACAACTTTCACAATGGTATTTGCAACTCTGACAATGGTATTTGTAACTTCCACAATTGAATTTGCAACTTCCCTAATGGTATTTGCAACTTTCCCAATGACATTTACAACTTTGACAATGGGAACTTGCAACTAATTGCACAATGATATTTGCAAGTCCCACAATTGGATTTGCAAGTCTGATAGTGGGATTTGTAACTCGTTTTATGAAGTCTGCAACTAATGCAATTGGTATGCTACTCTGCTAATGAGGTTTGCAACTCCTGCTATGGTATTTGCAACTTCTACAATAGGATTTGCAAGTCTCACAATGGGATTTGCAACTTATAGCCATAACGTACTGCATAATTTCATTGATGACATTGACTACTTAACTTAGGCCACTTACAAAAAATCATCCTACCCATGACAGCTATTACATTACATATGAACAAATGACAAACAAACATTAATATTCCACTTGAGCCTACTGTTTTCAACTTTTAACACTATACATCATATTCAATGCACTATACATTTTCTTCTTCTACCCTAAACATTATGTACATAAAGGATAAGTTGAATACCAAAAAATATCCCTTATGTACTGACAGCCAACTTCACATTAGAATTGGTAGACTGGAACAGATAACCGGAAGATAACACGATAGAAATTATGATATTGGAATTAAGTTTATATTTGGTAGATGGAATAAAGATTTGAGAAAAAGGAAAATGTGAAGGAAAGTATTTTTAGTTATATGTGATAGATGGAAAAGCGATTTTCTTAGAAATAGAGCTTCTAATGTTTACAGAAGAGAATTTTCTCATTCTCGTTTTCTTTATAGTAATTTATGTGCTCATTTTATGCTTGCAACAGTTTGCTATATCTTTGCCATTGGATCATACACTATTTATTGCACTTCTGTTCTTGCATATACAGTAGCACTAGTAACGATCAAGGGATATAGATGTCCACATGAAGTTTTGATTTATTTTTCTATGTCATTGTGGAAGACTCTATTTGATGATTGACCATCTTCTACCTCTGAAAGACTCTATTTTTCTATGTCATTGTGGAAGTTGCAAATCCCATTGTTGAAGTTGCAAATCCTATTACAGGAGTTGTAAATCCCATTAGCAATAGAATGCAATTTCAGTTGTAAACGTCATTGCAGGAGTTGCAAATGCCATTAGATAAGTTGAAAATGCCATTACAGAGTTGCAAATCCCATTAGCAATACTTTGCAATTTCAATTGTAAATATCATTATTGAAGTTGCAAATCCCATTATTGAAGTTGTAAATCCCATTACAGGAGTTGTAAATCTCATTGGCAATAGGTTACAATTTTAGTTGTAAATGTCATTACAGGAGTTGCAAATCCCATTATTCAAGTTACAAATCCCATTAGACGAGTTGTAAATGCCATTACAGGAATTGCAATAGGTTACAATTTTAGTTGTAAATGTTATTGTTGAAGTTGCAAATCTCATTATTGAAGTTATAAATCCTATTACAGGAGTTACAAATCACATTATCAATAGGTTACAATTTTAGTTGTAGACGCCATTGCAAGAGTTGCAAATGCCATTGGACGAGTTGTAAATGCCATTGCAGGAGTTACAAATCCCATTGTTCGACTTGCAAATGCCATTGTTGACGTTGCAAATCTTATTAGACGAGTTACAAATCCCTTCAACAATATGTTGAGTTATGAGCTTTATTCTCCCATTTTTTCTTCAAATGTTTCAAGGGTAATTTAGTCTTCTCACCCAAATTTTTAAAGGACATATTGAGTAAAATACATTTCCATCCCCTTGGCGTCAAATGCATTGAGTAACGAGTTGAAATATGCCATCCTACAAGCTATGCTTTTGAATATAACACTACTCCATAATGAAATCTCCATCAATATATCACTATTGTGAAAGTTACAAACCCCATTGGAGGACTTGTAAACCTCATTAGATGAGTTGCAAACCCTATTACAAGACTTGCAAACCTCACTAGACGAGTTGCAAATGCCATTGTTAAAATTACAAACCCGAAGGCAATATGTTGCAATTCCATTGCTGTAAATATAAAAGGGAAAATATTTACATAGTCATTGCAAAATATAGTTGTAGTCATTACAAAGTTTAACAGTACATAAGTCGAACACTGAAAAGTGATTGACTAACTTTGAACATTAGTTGGTCAATAGCTGAACTTTCCAAAAATGTAACATTACAAAAGTTGGACATTACAAAAATTGAAACATCATTTGGTCAATGTGGCGGTCTAGCTTTGTGGAAGTATGCTTAACACAAATTCTCGCCTTGAGTTGAGCTCGTGATTTACTAGCCATCACTATAGGTTTCTATCTGGGATCTGAAAGCAATTTCCTGCTGCAAGAACTCTAAGAGCATGCCGACAAAGAATTCCAAAGAACTCAAACTGGTGGCAGCTGCAACTTATAATTCCTTCCCAAGTAGCCCAATACACTCTTCGACCTCTCTCTACTTTTGTATGGGGCCTCACGAGGAAACCATCTTCAAATGGTAAAGATGCATAATGAGAAGCCAACACAAGTTGTTCCTGAAGCTTGGAAAAGGCAAAAAGAGTTAGAATTGTGGCAGCACGTGACTCCATGGGGGCTCCAATTTTAAGGCAAATATTTTAAAGATTCTATTACATAGTTTGTTGTTCTCCAGTTTAATCTTTGAAATCCGCAGCAACAACCACCTGATTGTGCAAGCCCAAGTGAACAATAAGGTAATGTTTTACATCTTTGAAACCATAAGATGGAACATACTATTGAGTCTAATGAACATCCAATCCAAATGTACTTCTTAAAAAGGAAATAACATAGTGAAAACAATTTATAAATTTCCAAAGAGAGTACCTACTCCACAAAGTATGCAAGCGAGGTCTGTGCATTCAGAAATCATTGAATGAAAGATTAATTGACTTTGACTGACCAGTTGTAGTCATTCTCGCAAAAGAATGGCTTCTCAGAAATGGAAATGCCTAAAGCAAACATAAAGTATATAAATTAGCAAAATATACTTGCTGGCATGCAACCCAAAAGAACTGACCATATCCCTCCAATCTAAAATCCTCAACAGACTCAAGATTGCAAAGTCTGTAAAATTCAGCCTTCCATTCATTGTAAAGTTCTCCTACAACTGCACTAAACCAAGAAGAAAATTTCGCTACAATCATCCATATGTAGAGAGCATGTTTAGTTGTTGTCACTTCAATGGCTAATGCTTCTTTGAGACACATATTTTGGTCTGTTAACATTGTCTGCAAAGCTTTCCATTCATGAACCCTAAGAAAGCCTTCAAGAAGATAATGAAACAAAGAGAGCAAAAGGAAATTGCCTAAGTGAATTATTATAACATCCCAATTTTTAGGCCTAGAGACGCAGAAATAGCCTAAGATTGAGAGACTACCAGACCCCCTTTGAGCAGAAGTCCTAGAGGCACACAGAGAGTTTTCAGGGACTAAGCTGCGAGTAAGCAAAGGTACAGGGATATGTGAAAATTCCAAGGGGTAGAATGGCCATTTTGGGAAATATGAAGGTCAAAGGTTGCAGAGTTAAGAGTTGACCATTTTGGTTGCGACTAGAAAGTAGTGTGGTCATGACTAAGTTTTACAGAGAGGTCTTGAGGCGACTGGAAGATATAGGTTGCGACTAATAGGTAAAATGAGCCTGTTGCGATTGGAAAATGATGAGGTCATGACTAAAAAGTGATGAGGTCGTGACTAAATGATGTTGAGGTCACGACTAAAGGTATTAAGTCTGATGAGATGATAGTTAGGTCACGACTGTGTAGTTAAAAGGGGTTAAGGCTTATGGAATGAGGGTCCAAGAGAGATTGGAATGATATTTTAATAAAGTATAGTTACCCAGTTAGAGATAGAACAGGGAAAAGGATCAGATAAAGTAAAGGTTATCCAGAACCATGAGGTGACATAAAAAGATGTCCTCCACAAGATGTCACATGGCATTGAGTTAATGGAGAGAGAGAAAGTAGAAGAAGGTAAAGGACACGTGGCGCGATCTCAGCCGCTCATTCCAGGAAAAGACTCTGGAATTCTCTGGAAGCGCTGAGTCAGCATGCGAGGTGTCCCTTGATGATGTCATGAGTGATGAGTCATGGTGTGAGGTGTCCCATGATGATGTCATAAGTGATGAGTCATGAGGAATGATAATTTCATCATGATGAGGTAAGCAAGACTTGGTGAGCAAGCAAAGCAATCTAAGCCATTCATCAAGAATTGATCTAGACCATCCATTCCATTTTGCCTCCACTATAAATACCCCCACCCCCTTGCCATTCCATTCCACGCCAAGCACAAGGAAAGAAGTAGAGAGAAGAGAGAGAAAGAGAGAAAGGAAGGAAGAGAAAGAAGGAGTTCTGGCTAAGCTAGGAGCAGCCTCAAGAGCTTGGGAATAAGGTAATTCATTCTATCCCTTGCTCTAATAAATTAGAGTATTATTTTTATGAATTCAGTAGCTAGAATAGAGGAATATCTCTTTATAAGGTTAGCCGTGGATAGAAAGAAAGTTAAGGGATGGACAGAATAGGGGTATTATCTCAAGATAAGTTTGAGTTAAGTGGAGTTATGCTGGTTAAGATCATAATGAAATATTATTATGATATGTATAGGCTATAACCTGTGGAAAGGTGGAACCTCAGATCAATGGTTAAGGAAAGCTGCATGCCAGGTAGTGGACTTACCCATTCTTGTATGCTTGATGTATATGCTTGTGTGTTAATATGCTTATGATATGTGATGATGATGTATGCTCTGCCTTTTTATGAGTTGATGGTTATGCATAATAGTGATTGGCATGGAGCATGAAAGTATGCAAATTGAAATTAAAGAAGGATAAAGGAGACACGTATCATGCACTTGCATTCATCTGGTATGCATTGAATGGTACCGTTTACTACTGAGATTTCCCCAGAAATCTCACCCCCTACCTTTTCCGACCATAACAGGGTGCTGGTTTGGAGAAGATGGAGCTAGGAAAGTAAGGATGTTTCAATTATAGAGCCATTGAAATTTAAAATTAAATGCATCCATTACATACAAATTCCACAAATAAGAGATAAAAGACAGAAAATTAAAGAATTCTTAATGATAATGAAAATGACATGCCCATTCTAGATTACTGGCAAAAAAGACTAAAGGACCAAAGGAATATAAGATACTTAACCCCATTCCATATCATAAGCCGTATGTTAGGAGTTTTTGTTCTAAAATACAAGTCATTTTGCTAATTTTGATTTTCAAGAGTAATTAATATGGTTTTTTTAATAGAAATGGCCTCCTAAGATTTAAAAATTACTGGACCCATGGTCTGTTGACCCATTAAAATGTTTTGTCCAATGCATAAGAAGTTGCTTTTGGTTGAACTTTGTAATACGCCAACTAATGAGGTATGAGAGAGTTAAGTGTATTTAATGAGTGAACATTTGGAAAAGCTGTAAGGTTTTATCATACACCAACTAACTTTTAATGATTATCTTGGAGTGTGTGGTAGTTATATCAACAAAAAAGATACAAAAGATCATGAAGGAAATAGAAGCTGACACAAATAAATACATAAACAAAAGTGAAATCATATAGATGCAAAAAGCACCTTCACACTATCTTCAATGGCCAGGAATATGATTGTAAGTTTTCTTCTTGTAGAAGCACACAACCAAAAAAACAAGGCATTCCGTAATTATTCATTCCAACCCATATACCCAATGGCATGTGAAATGCAGTCAGGCGATGTGTTGTATCAAATACCATTACATCACCAAAGATATCATATAATTGTATTGATAAGGCATATGACCAGGCTATATTCTCCAAACAGTTGTTCGAAATAAGGGTGGACTCAATTTTGAAATTAGGGTCTTTCTCCTTAATATTTCTGCACATTCTTAGTAAATCTATGCTTTCCTCTTCTAGTCCTAATTTCCTAAATGATTGAAGTAAATTCCTCACATCCTTTTCTGTGAAAGGCAGATATTCAGGTTCCACACACTTCTCAAGCTCCATAAGCCGCATCATTTGATGGACAGAAATCCCAATTTTATCATACATTAGGATTCAGTTTTTGTCTGAATCTGAAATAGTTCTGTATATAAGAAGAAATCGAACTTGATTTGGTTCTAAAAGTTCATGATTAAGGTGGTTGAAAAGAATTCGTACCTGGACTTGTTGCTGAAAAGAATGTTGCCACCAATGGAATAGCTGCCCAAAGACTCCGACAGAGGCTTGCAACATCTTCTAATACGCACCCTAACACCAAAATCGTATCTAGCCCTGTGTAGTCGTCCACTTTGATTCTGCAGGAAGAGAAGGCACCTGTGGTGTCGGTATGGTTATTTAGTCCAAGGGTAATTTGATAGTTTCACTCAAATTTATAAAAGACAGATTGGGCTTCCTGCCCAATTTGTCCTTTTAGATATTCAAATACCCAAATTGTCATTTCTAAATTCACATGGGTTTTTCTTGTCTTTTTCCCTTAAACATTTATATTAGATAAAATATGGGAGAAAATATAAGGAATTTGGTAAGGGGCAATTTAGTAATTGTAAATCTTTATTTTTGTATTTGTTCCTTCTAAATAATTATAACTTTTATAGTTATTCTCAATAAATATCATTTACCATAGGTCCTTAATTCTAATTCTCCCTAATAATAAACACCTATACAAAATTACAGTAAATTTATTTCAACCTCGTGGTAGAAACATGAGCAAGAAGCTCGTCGTCACGTTCAAATTTGGCCATGTCCTCCTCCGTCAAGTTGACATAAACTTCAATGCCCCCATATGATTTTATGTCTAAAAATAACCACATTCCTAAATTTCCACGTAGGTATTCCTGTCCACGTCGGATTCCCCCATCCAAAATCAACCTCATAAATCGGAAACTTACAAGTTGAAGTCAAATGAAACCTCACCATCTCACCCTTCTCAACAGCTCTATCTATCTCTTCTATCTTTGGCAAATTACTCAATTCTTCACCTTCTCGAAGCTTCACAATGTAATCGTCGTTCACTTTGTTTATCTCTTCTTTTAACTGTCTTCCAAAGTCGTTATACTCTGATTTCTCGTTTAAGGTTGGAAAAACTTCAACATACCAATAATAGTTTCCGAACGCATATTCTGGCAATGGAGGCTCCATTTTTGGGCCAATATTCACTACGCATGTCACCACGTGAACCTTTGTGTTCCCTTTTTCTTTTTCTTCTTTTGTTGTCGCTGCAATAAACCGGTTGAATATGAAGTTGATAAGACTTCAAATTTTGAAGGAGGTTTGATGATTGTGTGTACTCCTTTTTCAGGAGGAGAAGACCTCGCTTCATCTGGTTAATGTAGATTTGCCTGTCTAGTTGTGTCCCAAGACTTTCATGTATTTCGACCTTCTAGTTGAGAAATTTGCATGTTTGTGAGGTTATTAGAAATTGAGTATTGTTCTTGAACTATCTTTTAACGGCTCTAATAATATTAGTTCTATGTTCTTGAAAATTTACATACCATTCATATACAGGATTCTTTGTATGTAGCATGGTATATCCATAGATTGGGTTGTTATACCTATAGTTCCAAGTCAAGATCCAGGGTATGGGTAGTTTTAGAAAGAAGTGTAAGAGGAATGGGAAGTGGTCATTTGCAAGGTTAATTTTTGTTTTGAAATATTGGAATCCTTAGTTAATTTCATTTGATAGATTTTCTTCAGTTGGTCTAAAATAGTCCCACCACTTAATGAGCTATTGGGAATCAGCTTAAAGTTATGACTTTAAGATGAAAGGGATCTTCTTTTGGCAACTTTAATTTAGAAGAGCATGACTTATATTGCTTGTGTATTGACAAACATGACATATACTTTAATGAGAAATTCGTCCAATGGTTAATTCAGCCAATTAGTGTAATTAAATTCAAACTTATGTGGTATTTTTCAACTAAGTGTGTGTTTGGATATCACCAAAATCATGATTTTAAAAGAACTTTTGGCCCAAGTTATAATTTAGAGAAAAACTAAACAAATACACAATTTTATTCAAAAGGGCTTATGGACCAAACTATTATTTCAAATCATGGTTTTGGATAAGCTCATGGGAATAATTTTTTGGTAAGGAAAAGAGATTATGGATAGCCCAATTACTATTTTACCCTTACCTTTTTCCTACTCTCTCTCCTTCCTCTCTCTCTCCTCCCTCTGCCCGTCGCCTCCTGCCCTTCGAATAGTGGTATGTTCTCATCACTGGAGGAGGAAATAGCCATCTGGAACAGTGGGCTCTATTGTCGCCGTCGTTGGGAGGGAGGAGGGTCCTCATTGTCTGGTCCTCATCATCAAAGGAGGAAGCAACCGTCTTCTTCCAGCTCTGTCGTTAGGGCATTGTCGTGCTAGAGGTGGTGGATATGGCGGTGGTGGCAGAAGAAGATGGAGATCTGGAGGTGCTAGAGGTGGCGTTCGTCATCTAGAGGAAGAAGATGAACAATGGAGGTTATGGGTATTTTTTTTTTATCTTATACCCTTTCTGATAATTTATCAATCCAAAAAATTATTTTAGTAATAACCATCTAAACATTCATTTATTTAGAACTATTTTTTTTCTAGAAGAGCTTATCCAGAAGTACTTTAAAATCACTTTGTTTTCCAAAAGCTTTCTCCAAAAGCTAATTCAAAATGGCCCTAAATGACACACTAGTGCAGAAATAGTCTTTAATACCAATTAAAAAAACTTTTTCGGTTCCACAACCTATGTAAAAGCTATTAGACTTTATATACCGTTTTACAACCGGCATAAAAAATAACTTAATTACACATGTTCTTGTCACAACCGGTGTAGAAAGTTCCATTATGTTTTAAGAAAAAAAATTGTTCTATTTTTAAGACTTATAGAGCAATTCTGTGGTGTATATTTCTTCGATGCTCATGATGTCGCAAACAATAATTGAACATGAATGACGCTTCCGATGTTCTCTAGAAATTATTGTCTGAGAGGTTTTCTTGCTCATGCATGTTCATTTGCTTTACTTGAGCATAAGAGGAATAGATGAAGTTGAGAGATGTTACAGAATTTTATTTGGATTCATCATAATCCTTCGTCTACAATACACGTTGCCAACTTGAGCAACCACATCGTTTTAGGTATCTGTCGTTCTTTGTTGGAATGAAAGGGAAAGTATAATAATATCATGCAAAAATAGTTATTTTAAAAATAATAAAAATGAATAAAGTAGATGTTATTTATTTAAAGTAATTTTGGAACTCTAGAAATAATAGAAATTTTAATCACATAATAATACACTAACATAAACTTCATAAATTTATCGTTCATCTAAATTTTATTTTCTTCTCTTTTTGTCATTTTTGTTTAAAAAAATTAACTCTTAAGTTGACAATTTAATCTTCTTCTTTTTTTGTATAAACTTACAGTACCCTAAATCAATTTAGACTTTATTTTAATCTATGTAGGACTGGGAGTGTTAAAATTAAAGTCTTTTAATAAGTTGGGAGGAGAACATAAATTCGAATAAAAATGCACTTGTTGATAGAAACAAAAACTCTTTATGCTCTAAGTTTTGAAAAGATACCTTTAATTAAATAAAAAAAAGGTGTATTTGCCAGGAAACAATTTAATCTCTTTTAGCTTATTAATTGTCATTCTCCCTATTACTCAACTATTGATCTGGTAGATCTCTCATCCTTTGTTTGTCTTAATGCATCTCTGAGGTATCCTTAACAATACTCAGTAATAAATTATTAAAACAATCCTTGAAAATTTCATAGTTCCCCCTTTTCGCCCTCCTTTGTTCAAATAAGGCCTTACAAAAAAAAATGTTTAAAAATGATTTTGAAATTCAGGTTTTTTTAGCAAAACGCCATCAAGCTTATTTTGTTTCAAATATACCGTCACTATAAAAAAGAGAACTTAAAAAAAGGCCACACTATCGATAGATCCTCTCAAATTAATTAATAAAGATCATCATAAGTGCATATGTCACAAATACAAGTCTATAGGACCATGATTTCTTATTCGTTCGCTTAGATTGCACAATTAGCATATAGTGTCCCCTAAATAAAATAAACATAAGGAGAACAATTAGCAACTATTAGCAAACAATTAAATTTTTAAAAAAGTAAGTAGTATACTCACCCTTGATAGTAAGATGCAAAAAGAAAGTGTCCTTATTTTTTTGCCGCCATTGCATTGAAGGAATCTGCAATTGCCCTCGATTGTTCCTCAAGTTTCTCTCGCCTTTGGGTTTTTGTGGGATGTAACCACGTGGGGAATGGACTTGAACCTATCAAAGAGGCTGCTGGGATGTGTTGATTGTGAATGTGTTTTAAATGCCAAAACAAACCGATTAATATAATAAATGTTATTACTAGGAAGAAACAAAGCTTGGTGATCGTAAAACATTTGTTTAGCCTGAGACGCCAAAATGAAATGCTCTTCCTTATACCATTACTTATGCAATTTCAATTGTATCAACCCCAAGTCATCAACTTTCAAGGTATTATTATTGTCAACCCACTTGTGCCTAAATAACAAAACCCAAAAACTGACGTAATGCAACTCCAAAATGTGCTCGTTCGCCCTGAAGTTCGACATATTCATATAGATAAGGTTTTTATCTTGGGCACTCGATATATGTATGGTTTCAACTAAAAGAGTTACACCACTATTTTGCATTTCGCTCTGACCATCTTGCTCTTTTGTAGAGAAAGTGAACCTATTGATGAGTTAGCTTGTGTAAGAAAGCACCTATTTGCTTGGACCTTTGGCCAACAACCTCAATTTCTCAAGAACTAGTATTATCATTAAACTTTTTATGAACGTGCTCTTTCAACCATGCTATAAATTGTTTACTGTGAGCTTTGGCACATCGACTTCCTAGTCTATTGGGGTAATTACACATTAGAGGTGCTTAAGATTGATGAAATAGGTACTTAATTGCTAGCTAGGATTCTAGGTAATTAATTCTAGGATTGTTTAGGAAGTTGGTTAATCTAGCTCGATTGATTAATTAGGCTTATTAGATCTAATGAGAAGGTTCACGCATAGCCCATCTTAACTCTCAACCCAAGTGTAGCTTTAACTCAGTTAATTAGGTTTAATATTGAATTTGTTTAGATAAAACAAAAAAAAAATCCCAGTCTCTTGTTTCCATTTGGTTGATGCCTAATTTAATTAAAGTTTAAATTAATCTTATTTCCAACAAGTGAATATGATCTAGGGTGACCACTAATCTACATAGGATTAATTTAGTTAATTTGGTGTGATTAGTGCATATCAAATTTGGTGTCATTGTCGAGAAATTTAGACTAGTTTGTCTTTAAAGTGAATAAGGTAGCCAATTTTGTTTTGTTTTTATTTGCTTTCAATTTTTATTTATTTGTTTTCATTATTTTGTATTTGCTTTGGCAAAATTTTTTTTTTTTTTTAAATTTGCTCATTACTGGAACTGCCTCTTACTTGCCTATAACATTTCCGAAAGCTTCATGCCTTTGAATTAGGGTACTTGCCTTACTGATTTTTTTAGTTTTATTATTTTTTCTAATTTTTTTCAGATTTTTTAATTTTAATTTTTTTTTAGTTTGTGTGAATTGAAATGGGAATGAATTGAACCATAATGGTGAAAATAATACCCATTAATGACAATGGAAATAATGAGAGCAATAATAGGGTAGTAAGAAGCATTCGTGAGTTGAGTACTTCACATTTGAATTATAATCCCTTTGGCCTTTGTCATTTTTTTTTTGAAGGGAACAAAATGATTCATTAAAAAATATTAATAGCATACAAGGTTTCTAAAAGTAAATAAATGAAACGGAACAGCAAATAGCTAAATTGAAAATAAAAGATTCAGGCAAGGTCTTCCCAAGAATGGAGTAGTCTGGATGAAACTGCAGCAAAGCACGGATATCATTGATGACCTCAACGAGCCCTTGATGATGTATTGCCTTTTCTTTTATGAGGGTATGAGAAATGCAACCCATACAGAGTGGTGAAAAACCCACACCATTGTCCTTAACAAAGTTTTTGAGCCATGGTAATGAACACTACAAAAAAAAAAACAGATTTTTGGCGACGAGTTTTTAGCAACGACAAAAAAAATTTTCAATTGCGACTATATTTTGTCGCCGCTGAACGTTAATGATTAAAAAATTTTGGCGACACTTTTCAGCGGCGACAAAAACAGTCATCGCTGAAAGTAAAATTTTCTGCGGCGACAAATTTTTGTCGCCGCAGAAGGTATGATTTAGAGGCGACTTTTCTCACCTTCGGTGGCGACAAATATTGCCGCTAAAAATCTTCCTACAATTTTTCACCCTTTTATAAGTTTTAAACAACTATCTAATAGATATAATTAAATTATTGAATGATGTCATGTTTAAATAATAAATAAAAAAATTTCACATGTTATTGTAATAATGATAGATTATATAGATAATAATGTGGTGTCTTTGAAAGAATGAGATGAAACAGGGGTATGCGTATAAGAGAGATATTATGAATGTGTGTCAATAAGTGTGAGAGTTAGTATATGTGTGTTAGAAACAATGTGGGGAGAAGCTAGAGAGAGGGAGATGTGTGTATGAGAGAGAGATAAAGAGAAAGAAGGGATGTAAAATACATATATTATTGAGTTTAAGAGTCTTTTTCTAAAATTTAAAAAGTGAAATTTTAGAGAAAGAATAAAGGAAAGAATAATCATTAAAAATATTTTGGAGTTAAGAAAAATGAAGGAAAAAAATTATAAAATGAGTATTTTGGGAGTTTAAAAAATTATGAAAGAGTTTATTTCCCCAAAAAAGACCCAAATAATTTAATAATTATTTTTTAAGAATTACATGTCTATTTTTTTAGAAAATTTAAGAAAAACAGTTAGAAGTTATTATTTTCCCAGAATATTTAAAAAAAATCTCTAATAAGTTGATGAAGTTATTAGGGAAAAAATATCGTTATTTTATTAAGTGAATTATTTTTTAAAAATTATATGATAAAAAGAAGACTTTTAGCGGCGACATTTTGTTGTCGCCACTGAAGGTCAATTTATTCCCCTAACCAAACTACAAACTACGCCAGGTTCGGTCTGCTCTCTTCACTTTACTCTTCTCTTCTTCTCCTGTTCTTCGCTTCTTCAGTACCCTAGTCATGTCGGCGTCGCTCACGAGCTCACGGCTACCCTTGCCATGGATCACTCCTGCGTAAGAGCCCCGTCTCACAGTCAGTAGTCATCCATTTCTCGTGAAACACTTTGGGCCGTTAGATATAGGGCATGAATGGGCGTTACCCTTTTATACATTTGCGGCTTCCTTCTCGTCAAAAACCCTAAGCAAGAAGCAGGCGGAGGTAGAATAAGATGGTCGCGGAGAAGTTGGTGGGCCATTGGCTGCTTCAGCGGATTCTGCCACTGACCATTTGTTTGCTAGCTTCCCCGTGCCCCCCCCCCCCAATTTCTTGCATCCAACTAGGCCTAATTCGGATCACTTCTTGCCATTTGTGCCGGCCCAGACTCTGCAGTACCACCATCACCAACAGCACATGGTGGCAGCTGCGGCTGCTGCTGTGGCCGCCGCGCATCCACAGTATCACAGACAGGTGGGACATTTTGGGTCACCACCAAATGGGCAGTTTGATCATCCCTTTCTAACAAGGCAGCCTCAGGCTCAGCCACTTCACAGGATGGGAGCTCCAATGCACAATCCAGTAACTGCTAATTATGTGGAGGACATGGATTCGGCCAACATTGCAGGAGCGAGAAAGGTTCTTACTTTGTTTCCTACTGGAGATGATTGAATCTGTTCTGCGGTCCTCTTATTGAAATTTCTAATTCTCCTTAGATCCACCTTCTTCTCTTGTGAAATATTGTTTTCGGTGGTTCATTTTGAGTTTGTTCGGGTTCGTAGTTGTTTAATTTTGTTTTAGGGGTCACGTCTAATTGGTACTGGAGTCTAGACATTATCTGCACTTCTGCAGATCCAAGAGTCCTAGCTGTCATTGTTCTGTGGCATAATCGGATATGTTCCATATAATGAGGATCTAGAATAGATTGGTAGATTCCACAGGGGTGTCGTCCTATATAACCACGTCCATAGTTCAAGTGACTAACAAACATCATGATGTCACTTTTGAGGTGGGAAAATAATGTTTTGATCGACAGGAGTGGCTAAAGCAACAAGTTCCAGTAACAATGAGCTTGCAGGTTTTGAATAAATTGTGGGCTGCACTCATTAGGAATCAAAGGAAGCACACTGGTTGGTGGGGTTAGTTGTGAATTCTTAAACTAAATCCAGGATCCTCTATTGTGAACTTGAAGATTTGTCTCTCAAGCGTTGAGCTGTCTGTTTCTGTAGGGGGTGAGGCGCATATATATATATATATATATATATATATATATATATATATAAACATTTAAACGCCAGATGTATGGGCATATTTTTAAATCCTGATCTCCCGGCATTGTTGGGTTAATACCTGTGCTAAATGAATTGTGGTAGGCTAGATTCCATAATTTCTAGATGATGTACTCATTTCAAAGGAAAAATAAATAAAAGTTCCACGTTGTCTCGTGTTTCTTGTTTGACAAGCGTTCCTGATTTCTTTATATCCCAAGTCCTAAACCTCACAGTGGATCTTATTATATGATGATTGGGAATGGATCTTGTTCATCTCTCTCTCTTTTTTACTATTTTACCCATCATGCATATCTTTTCTCACTTTCTACATCGCCTCTTTATTAATCAAATAAAGAGATGCACAGAAAATGCATCTCTAAAGAAATATGATGATCTATTTACTCATATCACGGATCTTAGCCATACTGCATTACTTTGTTTAATAACATATCCTCCCTTCTTCCGAACAGGGTTTATTTCCTCAAGTACTGAAGCTCGCAATCTCTGTAACAATCGTTTCATTGAATTATGATTTATATAAATTAATTATGTACCCATCTTATATAAATTTACATTGGCTGTTCCTAAATATTAAGGTTTACTAAGGAGGGAGAGTTGAAATTTAATTTTGAAAGGATTTCTAGCATGAATTTTCTTACAACTGTTTCAAATGATGGCCTCAGCTTGTAGTCATTTTTAAATTCAGGAAGGATTGTTGAAATGCTTGAAACTTTGGAAGCTATGGCCAAAGATAAGCAAGTAATTCCACCTCAAGCAATGATATTGAGCAGAAAATACCGGACATTGATCAGCTCATGGATTGAACCTTTGCAAGAAGAGGCTGAACTTGGTTATGAGATTGATTACATTGCTATGTATTGTTTCTGTCGCAATGCTTTTTCTGCATTTCTAGTTTTAATGTGTGTGCGAGACAGTGTCTATCCTTGACTTGGGCACTGATTCCCTAATTGAGACTGTACTTGGTTATGGATAGACCCTTTGCAAGAGGAGGCTGAACTTGGTTATGAGATTGATTACATTGCTAGGTATTGTTTCTATTGCAATGCTTTTTCTGCATTCCTAGTTTTAATGTAGGCTGATCAGATTCTAAATATTGGTTACAAGTAACTCCTAATTCCTATAGTCAAATAACTTTTTGATAGGTGGTTATGTAATAAAGAGGGCCTAGTATCCTGAAATTTTGAATGATGCCGCAGAACAGTCTGAAGAAGTAGAACTAGCAGACAACCAAGATGTAGTCAGAGTAAAGGATAATAAAGTTGAAGCTAAAAAAGCCCCTTCAAATGATTGGAGTTCAATTGTTGAAAGATTCTGATCAACATTTTTATTTTATTTTTAAATATGTCTTAGTAATTGATGTATTCTGATATTTGAAAGGATGATGTGAATTATTCATTAATGTTATTAAATTTTGGTTTATTTAGTTATTTATTATTTTATTTATATATTTATAAGCCCATTACAGGTTTTCATTTAAAAATTTAGGAAAAAGAATTTAAAAGTAATTATTGACTTTCAGCGGCGACAATTGTCGCCGCAGATTCCATGTCGACACCTTTACTTTGCCTTTGGTGGCACTATTGGTTTGGAGCTCTTTGTTGAACTTTCAGCGGCGACACAATGTCGCTGCTGATTGTTGACATTCAGTGGCGACTTTCAAATGTCGCCGCTAATGCTTATAGGCGGCGACTTGGCGGCGATAAAAAGTTGTCGCTAAAGGTGTTCAACGGTAACTTTTGTGCTTTCAGCGGCGACTTTTGTCGCCGCTAAAAGTCAATTTTTTTTGTAGTGGAAGCTCTTAAGCAATGATAATAAAAGTAAGGAGCCCTGTTTGTCTTCTGGATGCAAATGAAACGGTATATATGGTACCGTTCTATTCAGGCTAATGTAGACATGGCACAATTTTTGTTTTGAAGTACTTCTTGATTTCTTCAAAAGAATTAGCCAACCTTGTGAACAATCCTTGAAATCAACTGGAGAACCTTGAGAAGTGTGACAATTCCTGAGATTCGGTGGAGCAGCCTCTGGCAAGAAAGAATTGAAATTAAGTATGCCGAAAATTTCCTGAATAACCCTTTCAGGAGAGAACTTGGTGCCGTGGTGTAGAGCCAGATTTCTCCTGAACCAGATAATGTTAATGAGTACTATCATGCCTTTGGCAAGCCAAAAATCTCCATTATTCCAAAGACGTAGCAAGGAAGATTTGAGCCATAATTTAAAACCATTGTGATCAGAATCCCCAAACCGAATGGAGAAGCATCCAAACCATAGAGCTTTAGTACAGGGGCAAGAAATGAAGAGATGGCTAAGTGATGCATCTTCAGGACAACCAAAAGGGCAAGAACCGGATGTGATCATAATTTGAACAATTGTCATTGGTACCTGAAATGATTTGGTTCCCAACTTTGACAAGATAATTGCCACTTGAGCTACCGGTCCAAATTAATCTGTCCGGTCTATCAGTGAGTGGTAAAGGAGTGCTAATAATCGCAGATGCGGCCTGGGGTGGGTAAATTGAATTAATCAAGTGAATGTTCCATTTAAACGGCTCCCAAGGACAAGGGGCATGTAGAATGAGGTTCGAAACTTTGTTAATATGACTAACAGAGTTTGGAGAAACTTGCATGGATTTCCATTTGGAATGGTTAATAGGTATGGATGCGCCATTACCCACTTGCCAACTGAGTCAGCGAGTAATAAGATCAGCACAGTCAAAAGTTCCTTTCCAAATCCAGGAAAAATTGTAAGGTTTTTGAATTAAAGAAGAAAAACGATCATCAATGTCTTTACTCGTAAAGTCGAGTAAAGAATTAAGCCAGGATTAGCAACACTTTGGCCTTTGTCATAACTTCAATGCTTATGTTGAATTAAAAGGCCACCTTATTATTGATTTGCCAAAGTTCAATGGACTTGTAATTAGGTAGGTGAGCATCCACGCCGATTTGCCAACCCTGCATATATGGGTGTGTACGACCATGAAGCCCTGAATAAAACTTTACTCCCTCCGGTTCAATATTAGGGGTGTGCATGGGCAGAGCAACTCTTTTGCCCAGTGCCCTGCCTGAAAACTGATGCCCGGTCTTACCCAGTAAAAGCCCTAACTTTGTTGGGCTGAGCATAGGCGGGCTAGGACAAGGGCGGGCTTGTGGGTCCAAGTCTTGATGCCATGATCATGTTATGGGAAACAAATCTGTAATTATGAACTTCTAAAATAATATCATATTCATATGTCTTCAAGAGTTAAATAATATTTATAATCCACTAGGAATAACGCAACAAAAAGATAATAATTAAATTCTTGAAATATATTACATATAAAAAAAAGCCTTAAAGTTTAAGTAGTTTGTAATTATAACTTTGCATCAATCTCCCTAATATTGATAAGGATGAAGTATCTGAAAAAAAAATAAAATAAATAATTATAATTTGTAATGCAATCATATGATGATTAGTAAAGTTAAAATAAAAAAGAAAAAAATCAATATAGTTATAAATTTTAAAAGATGCAACTTACCTACTTAACTACTCATATTTCTAAAATGACATTTTAGTCACCAGTAGTCATTATATTCTCCCTTTCAAATGTAGTATCTAAGGAAAAGAATAAAAAAAATAAAAGAATTGGTACTCATGGGCAGGGTAGGGTAGGGTAGGGTAGGGCAAGGCAACCCTCTGCCTAGAGCTTGAAAAAAATATGGACTGTATTTTTTAGCCCGGTGTCTAGCCCGGCCCAATATTTTTTGGGCTGGGCAGGGCTTTTTTATCGCAGGCTCGGGTGGGTATATTGAGTCGCGGGTTTTGTGTACACCCCTATTCTAGGGAAAATAACTGATTTGAAATTAGTTGAGAGTAAATACATAAGGCATATAATGTCTTTTCCAAATACTCCCTCTGGTCAAACACCCAGTCCAACACATAAGGCGTTGTCAACTAATTTACACAAACTAAAGAATATTAGTTAAGTTATTTAATGTGTCTTAAATTAATAAAATTTATCTATTTTACCCTTATTAAAGAATATGATTTTTACTAATAAAGTTTGACATAACTGATAGATGGCTAGTCCTTTAAATATGATATCATGGGTTCAAATCAGGCCGTGTACATAAAAAAAAAGTTTTATTTGGAGAGATAAAACTTACTTTGGTAATCTCTAAACCTCAAAAAGATTAGTCTCTAAGCTATTAGCCAGCCTGATTTTTATAAAAAAAATATAATTTCCAAATATGCATTTATTATTTGTTGAAGGTAAAAATAAAAAACAATTATTAATTATACTATCAACCTATTATATTTTGGATCAAAGTTTATTTCTAGAAGTCTTCTTATATATTGGACAGGGGGAAATATGTCATTTTCAATAAAAGGTAGTGAGAGAAGCAATAAATGAGATATAAAGAAAAGATAATGAAAGAAAGTGCAGTAAAATTGGGAAAAAAAATATTAAATAATGAGACAAATACAAACTACGCTTTATCAAAAAAAAAAATCAGATCCCCCAACTATTTTTGCCTTATGGGAGTACCTTGTTTATTTAGGTAATAATTATACAACAAACCCATAACTTTCATGACCACAAGCCTCGCTCTCATTTTCTTTTCGCTTCTCTTACTCTCGTTTTCTAACCCCACCATTGGTTCAGATGTAATATTTTTAAAAATTCTGTTGAAATTTTATCCAATAATTAAGATTAGAAAAGGAGAGTAAGTGGATGGAAAAGAAAAGAAAAGACTATCTCTCTTCCAACTTTCAGTCAATTTGACAAATAAGTTGAGTGACAAACGACAGTAGACAATTGACAACAAAATAAGTACGTGAATGATAAAATAATACTCCATCGATCCGTTTTTTAATATAAGAGTAGATTAAATAATTTAAAAAAATTAATAAAACTAAATAAATAATTTAATTATAATATATAGATAGCCATATAAAATCACTTCAAGCCGGTGGTAGAAACATGAGCAAGAAGCTCCTCGTCACGTTCAAACTTGGTCATGTCCTCCTCCGTCAAGTTGACATACACTTCAATTCCCCCATCTGACTTGGTATCTTTAAAAATAATCACATTCTTGAATTTCCACGTTGGTGTTCCTGCCCACGTCGGATTCCCCCATCCAAAATCAACCTCGTACACCGGAAACCTACAAATTGAAGTAATATGAAGCCGCTCCATCTCACCCTTCTCAACAGCTTTATCTATCTCTTCTATCTTAGGGTTCCATTCTTTGCTTTCTTGAAGCTTCACAATATAATCGTTGTCGACTTTGTTCATCTCTTCTCTTAGTTGTCTTCCAAGGTTGTTACACTCTGATTTCTCGTTTAATGTGGGAAAAGCTTCAACGTACAAGTAATAGTTTCCGAACGCAAATTCTGGCAATGGAGGTTCCATTCTTGGTCGTATATTCACTACGAATGTCACAACGGGAATATTTTTGTTCCCTTCTTCTTGTTCTTTTGTCGTGACTGCAATAAACCGGTTGAATAGGAAAGTTGATAACACTTCGAATCTTGAAGGAGGTTTTTGGCCTTCCATATCATTTCTGGAAAATTTTGTTCTCAGAGATTCTATTACGGATGCTTCAAATGAGAACATCTTGCCCACGACTTTGTGCTGCCCGATGGATGAATTCGGGTCGTATCCGGACATGTCTTTTGGCGGGAAGAGTGACCGAGATTGGAAATGGGTTCTGATTGGTACTTGTTCGCCTCGTGCCACGGCGGCCCAGCTCTTAATGAACTGGAAATAAGACAGCGCGTCGCCAACCTTGTGGGAAAGGCATACTCCGATGGCTATTCCTCCGCAATCGAAGACGTTGAATTGGACACCTAGGACGGTTTCGACGATTTCATCCATGTCGTAGGGAAGCAGTTTGCTGACGTCAGCCGGTGAGGGGTTGTCGATGACGTGGCTGAGGTGGCGCCTGACTCTGCTTTCTGTGTAAGGGACACCGTCGTCGTTGCAGTCAACGAGTAAGTTCTTGGTTTCGAGTCTTCCGGCGAGTGGATAGAAGTGAGTTAAGACTTGAGATAACGATTTCTTGAGAAGATCGGAAGCTTCGTTGATGTTAAACTTGTTTGCAACATCATCCGCATCGAAGAAGTAGACCATGCAATTGTTGATTTGCAGACTAAGCTGGTCGAGGAAGGAGAGATGATAATGACGAAGATGTAGAGGTGTAGGAGACGATGGTTTCACCATTTCTGTAGAGATTACTTCAACTTCTACACTCATTTTCTTAGAGATCACCATTTCTCTCCTCACAGCGTAGCGCTTCTGGCTATTTCTAGCTCGCACAATTCTACTTAACAACTACGAGTATTAATACTTAATACAGAGCTGATGGAATAGGTTACCCAAATCAAGAGGTTAAGAAAGTCAAATGGATGGTAACTAAAACATTTCTATCATTGCACTGTTATTCTCTTGACGTCCCTCTATTATTTTATCATTTTTATTTCTTTTAAATGGTATATATATATGGGTTATTGGAAATTTTTTCTGTTAGTCTATTCTCTCAAGGTATTTTAATTTATCAAGTGGTGCAAATGGTGTCCCTCTATTAAAGACTACCTCACATCCTTACAAAAATTTAGTTAGGATAGTTATTTATAATGATTATATGTATTATTTTTCTTAAAATACTCCTTTAATCAAGTGTATTTGAACAACCTTTAATATAAACCCCTTTTAATATGTACAATCATATAGTATATTTTGAGGATAAAATTATAATTTTAGGAGACAAAATGAATTGGAGTCTTATATTTAGAATTAAAGTAAACTCTATATCTAGCTCTTATAATTAGGATTAGAGGGAGTAATAAATATATTAATTAAGTTCTAAATTGTTGGAGAATTTGTAAATATCGGAAGTTGACTTGTAAATTGTGTATGAAGATTTATGAATAATAATATTTAAATAATTAAATAAGTATTAATATTTTATAGATAATATTATGAAAACAATTAATACAATATTTTTTTTAATTACTTACTAGTCTTGTTGCCAGTTATAATTATTCGATAATCACTCATAAGCTTATCAAAGTGATTGGTTAAATTGGTTCTCTTCTTGTCCTTAATATAACACTAAATTAGGGAGTTAATCTTAATCTTAAATATAATATCTATTTTTTATATTTATTAACCTTTTTTTTCTAAATTACTCCTATTGATACTCTGTCAACAATAATCAAGTAAGAGAGGAAGGGAGTGAGTTAAGGAAGATAATTATAGTGTTTTAAAAAAATTATCTCATATTAACTAACCTAACTAACTTCCTAAATTTAATCAAATTAGTTAAATATATCATATATTAAGGACCAGAAGAGTATTTTGATCTTGGGTTAATACAATTTTTAGTCTTCTAAACTTACCCTCATTTTGGTTTTAGTTCCTCAAATTTCAAATCATAGGTTTTCGTCTATCAAATCTCTTAATAAAAATCTAGATCATTTTACTCTTTAAGGACCAAAATCCATAATTTAAAATTTGATAAATTAAAATCAAAACTTTTACAAATTTGATGGACCACAAATTGTATTAACCCTTGATCTTTTATAAGGATAAGAAATAGCAACACTCCCTTGACATCTATTTATAGTTTTCTAGAGTTAATTAGTATTAATTTTCCTATAGGTATTTATTTGTAATTTTTTGGAGCCTTTTCATAATTATTTAATTAACTAACGGTTAAAATAATAACGGATGTTCAACCGAATGGCAAGGGGCAATGTTTCATCCTTTTATATATTTCAGAGGTAGGCACTGCCCCTCTTAAATCATTTTGGATACCCAAAGCTTTCCAGAGAGTAGTAGTTTAAAGACAAAAATGCCCTTTAACCGTATATGTGTGTCTCTCATCCAAATTAATGTCGACCATTTCCCATTGTATGTGTGAACATTAGTTGCGTACGAAGGTAATAATACAAATACATGATAAGATATATTGATTGCCAACTTGAGGAGCCACATCGGTTTAGGTATCTGTCACTATTTGATGGAATGGGAGGGAAATTAATCATGCAAAACATATTTGTTTTATAAATTAAAAATGAGAAAAATAAATAATAACATAGACGTTATTTATTTAAAGTAATTTTAAAATTAGGAATAGTAAAAATTATAATCACATAATAATACACTATCACAAAATTCATATATTCTTTTATGTAACAATTTAATTTGTCTTTTATATTTTAAAAATGTCTTATAATGAATGTTTTCACTTTATTTTCCAAAAATGTAAGTTATCACTTTATGATTGAAGGGATCTTTTCTAATTTGGCAACTTCTTGGTGCAAGAGAGCCTAACTTATTGATATTATATTGCTTGTCTATTGACAAACATGGCATGTATTTTAACGAGAAATTCAAACTTATGGCATTTTTTTTTAATTCAAACTTGTGTTTAGGTGACCCAGAAAAAGCACTTTTCCCTACAAAACCAAGGTTTTGATTCACACTATCCAAATTTTATTTAATTATAAATCAACTTTTAAGATTTATAAATTCTACAAAAATTTACGATAAAACTAATTAATGTACATTAACTATAAATTTTCGAAGAAGGACTTGTGAATTTTGGAGGAAGACTTTATAAATTATCACACTATTTGAATTTATAGCTCAACTAGGGTAAAAAAACACATTTACTTCTAAAACCTTGAATACACCAATTGAAATGTAAATTTTTCAAGGAGAAAACTTATAATTTATCACATTATTTTAATTTACAACTTAACTAGTGTGAAAAATACATATACCTATAAATCTCATATATACTAACTAGTTGAGCTATAAATTTTTAAAGAAGAGTTTATAAATTTTTGAGGAAGATATAGAAAATAGGGTAAGATAGTACATAATATCTTGATCTTATTTCTCATATGCGGCTAGTATCTTAATCTTATTTGTGGTATAATTTTACCCATAATTTTTTTAATTTGGTATAATTTTAACTATAATATTTTCAATTTGGTACAATTCTTCTTATTTGAGAAATAAAATTATGGGTAAAATTGTATCAAATAAAAAAATTATATGTGAAATTGTACAACAAATAAGATTAAGATATTGGTCACATATGAAAAATAAGATTAGGATATTGAGTGATATTTTACCCTAAAAAATATCACATATAAACTTATAAACATCGGATACTCAAGTTAAATTATAAATTGTTAGAGGAATTGTAAATCATAAAAATTGACTTGTAAATTGTGTGTGAATATTAGTAAATAATAATAGGATTTAAATTATTAAATAATAAATTATTAATATTTTTCCCATAATATTATCAATACAAATATAATACCTTTTAATTACTTACTAGTGTTGTTGACCACAATGATAATTTGATAATCACTTAGTAACCCATCAAAATAGTTGGTTAAAATGGTATTTTAGTCTTTTATTAGCGTGAAACAATAATATTAGTCTCATGACATTTATTTATAATTTTTAGAAATTAATTCGTACTAATCTTTTATAGGATACTTATATGTAATTTTCTATAGGTCTTTTTTATTTTTTGTAATTTTCTTGGTTTAATAACAGTGAAAATAAGGGGCAAGGTTTACGTTGTGCTGTTTTTAATTAATAGCCTTTGAAAAAGTAGTTTAAGGATAAAAATTTCCTTTAAACCTAAATATATATGTCATCAAGATTAGGCGTTATTCTCTCCCCTCTATTACTTAATATAAGATATAATTAATTAATTTATAAAAAATATTAAATATCATTATATTATATATTAATTTATAAATCAATCAAATTAGTTTTAAAAAAATAATATACATAAGTACTTTAAAATATTTTTTTAATTTTTTTAAATTCGTTAATTTTATATTATATTAAGAAACCAAATAATAAATAGGACAACCCAGTGTAGTTGACGATTGATGTCATTGTCATGTGTGCAAAGTGGTTGCGTGCTCAAGTAAAATACCCATATATGATAAGATACTTGTGGCCAACTTGACGAGCCACATCGTTCTAGGTAATGTGTAGTTATTTGTTGGAATTAAATGGAAAGTAGAATAATATCATGCAAAAATAGCAGTTTTTGAAAATGAGAAAAATAAAATAAAATAGACGTTGTTTATTTAAAGTAATTTTGAAGCTTTATTATAAATAAATAGAAATTTTTTAATAATAACAATAAAAATTATAATCACATAATAACATATAACCCTATCACAAAATTTATAAATTTTTTTATTGTTCATCTAAATTCTATTTTCTTTATTTTTTCCCCTTTTTTTTAGTCATTTTTGTTTAAAAAATTTATTGATTCTTAAGTCAACAATTTATTCTTTTAGATTTGAAAATATCTGATATAATGAATGCTTTCCCTTTATAGCCAAAAAATATGACTTATGATTGAAAGGATCTTCAATTATATTGGCAACTTGTTTATATTGCTTGTGTATTGGCAAACATGACATTATGTGCTTTAATGAGAAATTGGTCCACAAGTCGTACAATGATGAATTCAGCCAATTAATTAGTATAATTAAATTCAAACTTAATATGGCAATTTCTCAATGAACCGACATATGATCAGTTGATCACTCATATATTTGATTAACTTTTTGTTTGGGAAATTGATATAGTCAAATTTTATTTAGACAGAATTTTTTTTTTTTAAGTTTTAGTTATTCCACCATACTTGGAGGACTGGAATTTACGAATTTACCTCCATATTAATATGAAAAACTGTAAACATTTAAATACTATATCCAATCCTAAACATAAGTTATAATTATTAATGTTATGATAATCGGATTGATCACTAAAACGGGCAAAGTTCACAGTTCACTAATTGAAACTGCGGTTCAACTAGTTACTATTAAATTAATATCTTTTAATTTTATGCGTGGGAAAGAATATAATTATAAATAGGAATAGGAATAGATATATGTAGGATGGTCATTAAAGACTTTTTAAAAGTAAATTTAAATTAAAATTGAACAAATTTTGTTTAAAAAATATGAGTAACTAGATTAAAGTATAAATATGGAATATTTCTCTAAGTATTAAGAAAAAGATATGGTGATCAGTAAAAGTTTAGAAAAAAAAATTAAAAAAAATCAGTTTTATGTTTTTCTCAAATATAGCTGGTAGAATGAATCTACTCCATTTAGCGCAACCCATTTAAATCATGGGCCAGACTTTAAAAAAGGTTTTAGGGTAAACGGACTTTACATGCCTAACCCTTTTAGAGCTGAACCCATCAAGAGCCAGACCTTTAGGAGATGATTGAGATCTGCTTCGTTAAAAAAAAAAAAAAAGGATTTACCCACAGTATGTTTAGAGGAATATTATTTTGTTGTGATTCTAATTACGGTATTTAGAGAGGTATCCTAACTCTTGAGTTCCTAAGTTTACGCCTGAAGGTAATTGACGGTTCGCCCTACTCAATATTAGTATCGCTTAGGAGAAAAGAAGACTTCGCCTTATCTTTAGATTGTGAATGATTCCAACTCCTTCCAAATTTTTTTGTAACAAAAAAAGGCTTTATTTTATACAAACAAGTTTAAGTGGGTACAACACTGGTTCTCCATCAAAATTAGGTATAATTTTAGAACTCAGAGAATACTTACAAGAGACTTATAAAATTACCTATTAAATAAGCTCTTACAATAGAATGGCGTCGAATTTTAAACTTGCTAAAGGGGTTTTTTCTATGTATCTTTTCTTTACCTAATGCTGATTTATTGTATAATGTGGCTTTCATAGGAATGTCAGATTTGATGTGGTGACGACGTGGAATGAAAAAAGGACAAACTTTATTCAAAGTGAAAAGATTAGAGATTAAGTTATAGATAAGTAAAAAATTAAAAAATTGAGTTATATCGAGTCATAGTTAAAAGATTAAGTCATAAATATATTAAAGGTTAAAGGACTAAAATTTCAATTTTTCCTTTTTTTACTCACTCAATTATAACTTTTTTTTATAAGAGAGGGTCAAACACCCAAAATAAACTATTAAACTAAGAGGGGATCAAATCTCAAACACTCATTTACTACAAGATTCCTCAAATATTGAGGATACTCATATAGCACTGGTTTATTACTTAACTCGTCCTTTGTTAATGCATCTACAAGTTTATTTTATTCCCTATATATATGACGTATCTCTAATTCCCAAAATAGTTTGACAAGATTATGTATCTGAGACATCAATAGGCTACACCTATCATCTTTGAAATTCAATAACATGTTAACCACATTCTTAGCATCAGATTCAAGAATAGTCTTCTTAAATTCCAAATCTAAAGCTAACTTTAGTCCTGTGTATATTAACTACTGTTCCGCTTTAATGACACTACAAGATCCAAGCAAAGTTGTAAAGCCCACAATCCAACTTCCTGAGTGATCTCTAATAACTCTTCTACATCCCATCTTTTTATGAGTTGTAGTAAGAGCTACATCAATATTTAATTTGACCTACCATAAGGGGGGAGGTTGCCAATCATTTAGGGTTGACGGGTTGACATGATTAGTAAAATTCTCCTCCTGAACATGTATAAAATTTTCTATATTTACATTATTACTGGTTAAGGATCTAATAGCTTCAAAAAATATTATCAAATATAAACTAATTCCTCCACTTCTATAAACTCTAAATTGACACTTCACTCTACTCCATTATAACTTAAAACAAATGAAAAGCAACTAAATGGACTCTAGACTCAAATTGAAGTCTAATCAACATATGCATGCAATCTTCCACTTAAGGAAGTCTTCTCCCAAGCTCAATGAATCGAGCCTCCCAATAGAACTTGAATTTGGGCCTTATACCTTACAAACAGTGGATCTAGAGGATACTTGATAACTCGGTTGCCACCTTGATCATAGGTGTTATGTAGGAATTGTCTAGTAAAATGGGCCTAACCCGTTTTATCTAAGGGGGGGAATGGGTTAACCCGTCGGCCTGCTTTTTTTTTTTTAAAAAAAATTAATATTATTATTTATTTTACTCAAATATTATTTTGAATACTCCTATTATCGAATACTAGTAAAGATAGTTATTTATTTATTAATATATATTGATATATTATAATTAATTAATATTATGTTAATATTTATTTAGATTTATAATTATAAAATTTGAGATCTTTTTTATAAAAAATAGAAATTTTTAAAAGTATAACATTAGTAATTTTTTTATTATGCTAATATAATATTAACAAAAATTTTATTAGTATTTTAAAATTTTAAAAATAATTTTTTAAAAATATTAAAAAAAATGGAGGGTTGATGGGTCGCCCGTTTTCCTAGGGTTAGTCTACAGGCTGAAAAGTGAGGGATTGGGTTGGACAAAATGTTAGCCATTTTGAGGCAGGATTTTTCCAACTCAACCTTCCAACCCGGATTGACCTTCTACTTTTTTCAAAAAACAATTGATTTTAATAAATAAATAAATTATTGTTTTGTTCTTAATTTAAACATAGATTATTATATGTTAGGAACTTGATTCTATATTTGATTTATCATTTTCTTTATTGATTTATTATTTTTATATTAATGAAATAATTATCTAAAATAATTTATATGTTTATATTTGTAAGTTTTGGAGTTAATTTAATTATATAATTTTATAAAAATACAAAAAAAATTAAATTTAGTCCATAAAAGTTTAAAATTTAATTTAAGAATTTAGGAATATTTGAAATATTAAAAAAAAAAAGAAATGGTTTAGCGGGCTCGCTCCAGTTGGCAAAATACCAAGCCGTTTTGAGCTAAATGTTTTTTAAATCCACCTTATCGACCTACAACCCGATGTAAGCCAACCCACAAATCTATTGGTTGACCTAAATTTTCACCCGCCTTTAAAGGATTTATTGTTTTATTTTTTTTATAATATTTATTATTTTTTAAATTAATTTATCTAACTTATAAATTAATATATAATATTATATTATATATGAATACTTTAGAGAGATTATATCATATTTATTATAATTAATTTATTTAATTTACTAAAATCAGTTAACTAAGTTAGATATTAAGGATAAGAGGGAGTAAATTTTGGCCTATAAATTAATTTTATGATATAAGTGCATTGCTTGCACACAACAATTGACATGTGCCTAAATATGTTTAATAGTTTTTTTGAGTGAGAAATGAAATTCATTAATTCAAACAAAAAGAAAGAACAAAGCTATATATTTAATACTATTAAAGGTTAAGGAGTGCCCAGTATCTCTAAATAATTTTAGTAGTATAATTGATATTCTAAATTATTTAATGATATAATTAATATCCTAAAATAATTTTTTGCACCATCCACTAACTTCCGCAAAAAAATCTATTAAACCATATCCACGTCAACATTTTTTTCCCCCGTCATTCTTTACATTCTACCTGTGAAAATATTTTTTTTAAAAAAGTACAAGAGGAATCTGAACCTCAAACAGTTAGGGTTCACAAATTAAATCTGAAGGTGCGAGAAGGAGGAACGTAAAATCCTCCTAAAATATAATTATTATTAATTATTTAGATCTATTTTATATTTAATATAATTTAAAAATAATATTATAAATAAATTTAGTTTATTTCAAAAGAGCTAATCATAGTAGAAATTTTTTTTACTAAAATCTAAAAGAAACTCTACCATATTTATAAAAAAGTTTTTTCTTAAAATTCAAATATTAATATAATATTGAAGTATGCAAAATAAAACCTACTGTGGCAATATACAAGAATTCTACATATATATTCAAATTGATATAGCTTTAATCAAACCTCTAAAATTTTTCCTGGGTCCTAAGATGAGAATATACCTGAAAAATATTAATAAAGATAGGGTGAGACAAACGTCTTAGTAACCAGTAATTCTACTCATCATGAGTATTAATATGTGTTCATGAAGTGTCAAGTGGGACTAATCACAAAATTCAATATATAGAAAATAACATATTATTATAAAATTGAATGAATAACTAACCCAAGTTCCTCTCACTAATCCAACAGAACTACCTTATTCCCCCCAACTAAACTCATGGGCTAGTGGTAACTGACCACTCAAAAAGTTAACCGACCAAGTGGTATGGATATGCCAAAATCTATAGAACACCTGACCGGACTATGGGTTTATTCCCCCTCGATAAACAATTGGGGGTGTCACAATCCTTCAGTAAACAGGTGGGACACGTCCCTTAGTAAACTTGTGGGATAAAAGCCAACCATCAAGCTCCAATGGAGGTTATACCACGTGGTAGAAATATAACTCTATCATCACCCATCCTACTGTATAGTTCTCAAAATAATCATATTAATTAAATTCTCAATAGCTTGATAATCATAATATTAATAAATATTACAATAGGATTTTTCTCAATATAATAACTTTCTTCAAATTCTAATATCAATATATAACAAATTTCAAATCTCAATTCAAACTTTTCAAATTAAACTTTAAGTCCCATAAGACAATTTTTAATAAAAATCATCAATCAAATTTTCTCAATATAATAATATCAAAATCAATAGATTTATATATATATATCAAATCACTTACAAACATCACATTAGCACGCACAACGAGTAGAAAGTAGTTATCTCTCGCCTAAATATATGAATAATTACCACAAAAGATCTGAAAGATAAATATCAACTTTGAGTGAGTTGAACTAAGGGCGTGTTTGGGAGAAAAATAGATGCGAGATTCTTTAGGAACATGAAAGGGAATCAGAAAGATGACTAAAAAGATATGAGCTAACTCAATAATCAAGTAGGAGGAATAACTCATAGCTTTAGCTCTATTTATAAGGTCATAATAATAATTCAAATTTAAATCTATATCTAAATCTGAATTCAAATCCTAATAAATTTTTAACTCATAATAGCAATCAAATCATAAAATTTTAAGTAAATATAATGGTAAGATAATCCAGATATTATATTTTATTAAAAATAATAAAAATATTAAATCATAATAATTTAATTAGATAATATTTTTAAATTATTAATAAATAATATTTTTAATTGTATTTAAATATAATAATAAAAATTAAGATGTTATAAGGAAGGTGGGACGAAGGGGAAGAATGTGCGACATAGAAAGACATATATGCAGCTATAATACAGTTTTTCAGAAAGACAAAGAAAGAGCATGCGAAGGGAGAATATCTTTCCCAGGCAATTCAACTTCACCGTCAAACAGATATCATAAACCTGACTGATGCAAACTCTTCATAATTCAAGACAACAAAGGAAGGAAACTACCAATCTACACTTATCAACGAATCACAACCCAGCTCTGCAATATTACTCATTCATATGTCCATCACGCAAACCAATCATCGCTTTTCGTCGTCGCACCTTCTTTCTCCTCCTCGCACCTTCAGTTCTAATTTCTGAACCCTAAGTCTTTGACATTGAGGTTCAGATTCCTCTTGTATTTTTTTTAAAAAAATATTTTCACAGGTGAAATTTAAAGAATGATATAGGAAAAAAAAGCTTACGAAGACAAGATTTAACAGAATTTCTGACGGAAATGAATGGAGGAGGCAGTACTTTTAAGATACTAATTGTATATCCTTAAATAATTTTAGTTTACTAACTGCACTATTAAAATTATTTTGGGTACTCGGAACACTTTAATCCTATTATTAATTAACAACACCATAGTTATTTTTGTTTTTTGGCTACTGATAGGGTATTAAGCATTAAAAGGTGATCTTGATGACATATTACATCGTTCAATAATTGGAATACGTCAATAAGAAGTGAACAAAATTGTAGTGACAGAAACAGTAAACTATATCCCACGTTTTTCCTGAACTCTCGATAATAATATACTCATCCGTCAGATTTATACAAGTATAAATACAAGGAAAATGATTGGGCAATGAATCAGAGAAAAGAAAACGATCTAAAGAGAAAATCACTAAGAAAATGAGTGTTGAAGTTGAAGTAATCTCTACAGAAATAGTGAAACCTTCGTCTCCTACACCTTTACATCTTCGAAACTATAATCTCTCATTCCTCGACCAGATAGCTGCCCAACTCTACAATTCTATGGTCTATTTCTCCAATACCGATGATGTCACAAACAAACTTAACATCAACGAAGCTTCCAATCTTCTCAAGAAATCATTATCTCAAGTCTTAACTCACTTCCACCCACTCTCCGGAAAACTCATAACCAAGAACTCAGTCGTAGACTGCACCGACGACTGTGTCCCTTACACAAAAACCATAGTCCAGTGCCAACTCAGCGACGTCATCAACAACCCCTCTCCGGCCGACATCAGCAAACTGCTTCCCCACGAAATTGATGAAATGGTCGACACCGTCCTCAGCATCCAATTCAACGTCTTCGATTGCGGCGGAATAGCCATCGGAGTATGCCTCTCCAACAAGGTTGCAGTCGCGCTGTCGTATTTCCAGTTCATCAAGAGCTGGGCCGCCATGACACGTGGCGAACCAGAACAAATCAGAACCCACTTCCAAGCTTCCTCACTTTTCCCGCCAAAATAAATGAAGAACGTGGAGAAAAAAAGAAGGGAAAACTAAACAAAATATTCTTAATATTTTTTTTAAATAGGAAAATTGGGAATATGGGAGCAGGGTTATTGAGATGGCACCCCGTGGTGCCCACTTATATATATATATATATATAAATTTTTATGGTTTATAAATATTTGGCACATAAAGTATGTCTATTATTTTCTTTCCTATAAATCATCTATACAATTTCAGTGTTAAATTTAACAGAGAAATTAACATTTTCAAAATCTCCAAAAAAATATAGGGGGGGTCAAATTTGGACACTTAGGAAGTTGACACAAACTTTGGCCCAATAAAAAAAAATATAGTTGATGCAAGCAATATATAAAGTTAAAATATATTATTCTTTATAATTATTAATAATGTATCTAATTAGTAATTAGCAATAATATATTGTTGCCAACTAATTAACAATAATATATTTACTTCATTCTAGATCTTCTGTAGCTGATAAATATTTTTAGATAAAAAAAAACTAATAAAAAAGAGCTTCATCAAATCCCTTAATTAAAAAATTATGAAAGTTAGAATTTTAGGTAAAAGATCAACGTGAACAATTAACTTCTCATAATTAGTTTACCAATCAATTATCAATTGTCAATCAATATTAAAACAGAGTTTTGGTTTAGACTGATAATCACGCAACCCGCACTTCCGGAAACATTAAACAACAGTCAAATTATTAGGCGGTGCACGCAACTTCTCACGTTAGGCCTAAAAAACCATATATCTAATATTGTTAATAACACGAAAGCTTTTTTTTTTTAATAAGAAGAAAACAAATCGCGATGTATAAATAGTGATCGAAGAGTAATATAATGAATCAGAAACAAACACGCTAAAGACACTAAGAAACTGAAGCTACAAGTGGAAGTAATCTCTGCAGAAATGGTGAAACCTTCATCCCCAACACGTCAACATCTTCGTCGCTATAATCTCTCCTTCCTCAACCAGATAACTCCCCAAGTCTACAATTCTATGGCCTATTTCTTCGTCACTATACAAACATTTAAGGGTAAAGGCCTAAAGATACCCATGCATTTTTCCTAAAAATACGCCCAACACTATAGGTTTGTCAAAGGCACAAAAACACTGATGAACTTTTAAAATTGGAACAAAAATACCAAAACTATTAAATGTAACCTAACACTGTCATAGGTACTTTAAAAAAAAAACATAATGTGGGCCCACTACAAAATTTAACGGTGTTAAATTATAGTTAACGGTCTTGACATTTTTGCTCACATTTTGAATACTCATGAGTATTTTTGTGCTTCCAAAAAACATAGCGGTGGGCTCACTTTAGAAATAGTGCATGGGCATTTTTGCATCCAAAATTTAACATCATCACCGTCTACACTATTTACTTATAGATAAATGCCTCTTTTATTTAAATATAGATTTTTCAGGATAATATATCAATATTGTTATATATTTTAATTTAATTATAATTAGATTGACTTCGATTTAACCATGGTTAAACCATTAACCATTAAACCATCGTCTTAACCACTAGCTCGATTCTCAGTACTTTGGTCAATTTTGTTTACTGAATCAATCATTGAGAGGCTATGTGTATCTGTTTGTTGATTGAAAGATATGGGTTTTTTTATGACTATAAAAGGATATTATGTTTTATCTTTCAAGGAAGTGTTATAAAATGTTTACTTGTTTATTGGAACGATATGTTTTTTATTGGTTATAGGACAATCTGTGAATTAGTTTAAAGTTTGTTCAAATTAACGTGGCTAAAAATGACTTTTATTTCAACTAATTTTTATAAATTGAAGTTGAAAAAAATTTAATTAATTAGTGTGATGTGATTTATGTTTAGTGTAATACTTCTCTGATCCTTAATATATGACATATTTAACTAATTTGATTAGATTAAATAAGTTAGTTAAGTTAGTTAATATAACATATTTTTTTTAAAATACCCTAATCATCTTTCTTAATTTCTCTACCTCACTTTTTATTTAATTATTGTTGAATGAGTATCTATAGCAGTAATTTAAAAAATAGATAAATAAAAAAAAGATGTCTTATAATTAGGACGAAAATTAACTTCAACTTCAACTTTAAAATAAGTTTTGAGCAAAAAGTCATGTCAAACGTTATTTTTTTTAGAATTATTATGAGGTCTCAACTAAAAGACTTAATTACCTAAAGATTCCACTGATAAGTGAGGAGCTAACAATGACAAGTTCTAATGTATAAATTGATAATAAATTTATGTTGTTTAAAATTTTTTAGTAATTAAATTTCTTCTTTAATATCTCATAATAATTTTCATCTAATCCCTTCCTTAAAACTTTTGATAATTAAATATCTTCCTTATTTTTTGTCCCAACGCTATCCCAAACTAATCCTTGCAAGTCAAAAGTTATGAGCTGAAAATTAGAGATTAATCCTCCAAAAACAAAAGGATCACCATATTAAATTTTGCCACTCCAAATAAAATATTTTTTATGCACATAGCTATCTACCAACTGATTTGTTGTAGTGTACGCCACTTCTCACATGGGCCCCAAAAAACCATATCTAATAAATATTGTTAATATCACGATTTTTCTTTTTATTAAGAGGACAAATAGCGATGTATAAATAGTTGTCATAGTGTAATATATAATGAATCAGAAGCAAATTAAACACGGTAGAGAGAAGCATAGCACACTAGGAAAATGAGTGTTGAAGTCGAAGTAATCTCTAAAGACATGGTGAAACCTTCGTCTCCTACACCTCAACATCTTCGTCGCTATAATCTGTCATTCCTTGACCAGATAACTCCCCAAGTCAACAATTCCATGGTCTATTTCTTCGACGCTGAACAAAAATCGAACATCGTCGACGTCTCCGACCGCCTCAAGAAATCATTATCTCAACTCTTGACCCACTACTATCCACTCGCCGGAAGACTCATAACCAAGAACTTAATCCTAGACTGCAACGACGAGGGTGTCCCTTACGTAGAAACCAGGGTCAGGTGCCACCTCGGCCTTATCATCGACAACCCGTCTCCGGCCGATGTCGGCAAACTACTTCCGTTTGAAATGGATGAAGCTGTGGACACAGTCCTAGGTATACAGTTCAATGTCTTCGAATGTGGCGGAATAGCCATCGGTGTAAGCCTCTCGCACAAGATCGCCGATGCACTGTCGCACTTGCACTTCATCAAGATCTGGGCCGCCGTGACACGCGGGGGCGAACTGGAACCCATCATGACTCACTTCCGATCATCCACACTCTTCCCGCCGAAAGACATGTCGGGATACGACCCGGATTATCTCATCGCGAAGGAAAAAATCGTGTGCAAGAGGTTCGTATTTGAAGCATCTGCAATAGAATCTCTGAGAACGAAATACTTGGAGAAGGCGACGAACATTAATCTGGAAGGCCAAAAAAAATCACCCTCAAGAGTGGAAGTATTGTCAACTTTCATATGGACAAGGTTTCTTGCAGCAACTAAGGAAGAAGAAGAAGGGAGCAAAGAGATTCAGTTAGTCGCATGGGCAGCGAATCTCCGCCCAAGAATGGAGCCTCCATTACCGGAATATGCCTTCGGAAACTATTACTGGCCAATGAGAACGTTTCCAACGTTAGACGAGAAAGGAGAATGCCATGATCTGGGAATGAAGTTAAGAGAGGAACTAAATAAGATTGATAAGGGTGTTATTGCGAAGCTTCAAGAATGTGAAGAGTGGAACCCTAAGAAGATGAGAGAAGAGATGGTTAGGTCAACTACTGGGGAAGAAGGAGGAGATGTTGCAGCGTTTGCTTTCACTTCTCTGTGTAGGTTTCCTGTTTACGAGGTTGATTTTGGTTGGGGGAATCCGACGTGGGTGGGACCACCTACGTGGAAGTTTAAGAATGTGGTAACCCTAAAAGATACTAAGACAAGTGGTGGCATTGAAGCTTATGTTAGCCTAACAGAAGAGGACATGGCTAAATTTGAACAAGACGATCAATTTCTTGCTTATGTTTCTACCACGGGGTTAAAATGATTTAATTTGTATGGCTTGGTTGTTTATTTTACGATTTTACATTTACAGTGGTAATTATCAGTTCTCTACTTGCATCTGTCAACTATAATATGTATATGTTTCTTGAGGGAAAGTCATCGACTTTCCTTTGTTTGATACATAAAGAAGTAAAAAATCTTATGTTATAAGGAAGTGTTATAAAATGTTTACTTGTTAATTTGTAGCAATTAATGTGACTTTAGCAACTTGTTGACGGAATGTTTAGCTTACAAGAGATACTAAATTATTTAGTATGCTCCAATAGTACGATAAAGCGTAAAAATAAAAATCGGATGTTAGCTTTGATCATTTAACTTCCCATAGTTCACATGAATTCTTTGATTCGGAGGGCTGACACTAACAATTTGTTATGGATGAAATGATTTCCGTAGGAAGCCAATTCCATGCCCCTTAAATTGTACCAAACAAACTTTGCGATGTAAATAATTTCCATTTCTATTTTCATGGGTGTCAATTTTACCCTTCACATTTTTCATCTCCTCCACCAAAATTCCACTCATCGAAAACTCACTGACTTCAACCTGACGGCGGCCCCAGGAAACTAGCGACGGCGACCACTAGCAACCCATGACGACGGCCTCCAACAACCCACGGCGGTGACTTCCTTTAACCCCCATCAAATCTGGCACTCTTCTCTCAATACGATTTACGAACGATGGTGCTGAAGTTTGAACCAGGGCGATGAAGTAGGTGGTTCACCAAAGAAGATTCCGGCGAAGGTGGGCTGCGACAAAGAAGACATGACCACCGCTACCTCAACCTCATCCCATCTGAAGCAAATGGAATCGTCGTCTCCGCCAATTTGTTCGATTCATTGATGTTGAATTTCATGAGGAAATTCCAGGTGGGGCTGATGCTGTCATCTCTGTAGACAGGGTCTTTGCCTTCTGAATCTGGTGGGCGTCGCCAGTAGTCCGATGGCAATCACAGCGACAACGGCAAGGAAGACGTGGTGACGAGGAGGAGGATGTGACTTCAAATTGCTGATGAGCGTGCAGGCCTTTGCAACGTTTCTTCTGCGGGCGCTTCGTGCTTAATCTAACTTATGATCTCCTATTTACTCTTGTCGTCATCAGGTAAAGAGAATTTTTTTTCATATGAATATACTATTTTATCTTTTATTTATTTATATTAATTTTATTTTATTAAGTGTAATATATATTAAATAAGGTTAAAGTTAATTTTTTTTATTTTATGACATGATTAATGAAGTCTAAATTTTTTTGAGTTTTATGTGAACATACTAGAAGTAATTTATAAATAAAACTAAAAAGAGTATAAAGGAGTTTTATGTCATTAAGTCACAAGGTGATAATAGCAACTTACATGTATTCTTTAAGCTTAATTTGTTTGTAAGTTTGGGATGAAATTGAATGGAGAAGGGTAGTAATCATTAATGGATGAAAACGGAATAAAATGGTGTTTTTGGTAGTTTTACAGGAAAAAGAAAGAATCTCATCGGACCATTATTTAGAAGTTACTGAAAATTAATGAAATGAAGTTTATAATTATGTTTTTTAATTAATAGCACAAACCTTTTAACTATCATACTTTTATTCCATTCCATCCTGTTAAGGAAAACTTCCAAACACTATCTTTGAGGAAGCTTAGCTTGTTTTGTGGAGTTTGCCAAGGAGGAGAAGTTTTTCTTTTTTAAATAACAGAAGGAGAAACAAATTAATTTAAGTGTTTGGCTAAACTTATTAGATTTGCATGACTTGAGTGCTTGCTTACCGTATACTAATTAAGTTGTCATTTTGTCGTCGATTGTCATTTGTCAACGAGAGCTTATGTCTTAATTAATTAATAAAAAGTTTTCGGTTGGTTATATATAGAAAAAAGTCAAAAGTTTTATCTTATGAGCTTAAACAAATTAATTTAAAATATTTACCGTGACAATGAGCTAATTTTCTTTCAGCGCAACTTCATGTCAGATTGATTTGATTAGTTTGCCAGTCAGATTTTAAGTGGCTAGGGCAAGTTATAAATTCTTAATTAAGGATATATTAGATTTTTTCCCCAAAAAAAGAGAGAGGATATAATAGATTTAGTAAAATGAATGAAGCAAGCAAGCGATATTTTAAATATATGCAAATATATAGCTATGTCCCTTGATTTAGGAATTAGTTAGAATGATAGATTTAGTTATAAGAGAGGTAGAGTTCACCGAAATATATTTTATATTTTTTATAAAAAAAGTTTTATACACAAGTCATAGTTTAAATTTAAAATATTATATTTAAGAGATTTAGCTATTCACTAACTATGTTGAGTTTTATTGGTTGTTATATATGAGTATTTTAATTAAGGAGATTATATCATATCTATTATAATTAATTGATTTATTTAATTTATTTAAATTAATTAATTAAAATTTTATATTAATGATTAAAGTGAGTAATTAGGAACCTGACGTGGAATCTCTAAATTGAAATGAAACTTTATCCATATATACATAGTATCGTACGTACGTATGTACGTTTCTGGAAAATTGTATGAATATTTATTTACTTTAGGAGTCTTTGACATGAAAGCGCCAGTAAACACTGTTATATAACTTGGATTCTAAATTCTCTTCATCGTAATATAATTTAACACGGTGGGCTTTAATTTCTTTTACTACTTTTTATTTTTAATATAAAGGCTAATTGTGAATTAAATTTTATCTTATATATAATACCTCAATCTATTTTATCTTATTTATTTATTATTTTTTTCTAAATTAATTTATATAATTTATAAACTTATATATAATCCAATATTATATACGGATATTTTAGGGAGATTAAATCATATTTGTTATAATTAACTAGTTCATTTCTTTAACATATCTAAATTAGTTAAGTGTCTCTTATATTAAGGGTGTGTTTGGATTAGCTTTTAGAGAATAGATTCTAGGAATAATAGATTTTGGGAATAGAGATGTTTGGATGATTAGTAGTAGAATCACTTTTTATATTGGTAAATTACCAAAAAAGGTATGCTTTGATTAAAAGTAAGAGAAAGAAAAGATTATAGAGAAGAAAAAGGAGAGAGAAGAGAGTGTAGAGAGGAGAGAGAAAAAGAGAGATAAGAGAGGAGAGATGAAAGAGAAAAAGAGATATAAGAGAAGAGAGAGGAGAGATGATAGAGAGGAGAGAGGAGAGAGGAGAAAGTGTGTAAGAAAAAGTAGGGGTAGAATAGTAATTGGATAATCCATAACTTAGGTTTCAAACAAAAAGTTATTTTCATATGGCTTATTCAAAACCACGATTTCAAATCGAAGTTTTGCCCAAAATCAATTCTCAACAAAAATAGTTGTTTGTGGAAAAATTTTTCAAACCGCGATTTTGACCCAGAATTGATTCTCAAACGTGTTCCCAAACACACACTAAATAAAGGAGAAAGTAATATTTTTTTCCAATTGCTTCATAACTCCACAAAATTAGGGAGATATGAACAAATAAACAGCAAAGGGTCAACAAAATGAGACCGAGCTACATACTTGATCATAATCAAATTAAAATTGAAGCAGTATTACTGGTTTGAACGAAAAAGAGTTGAAATGGAAAACTAGCTTCACTATCTATTTGAAACTCAAATGGTGTAAATCAATACTAAACTTCTGGCTTGAAATTGCATATATAGTGTCTTCCTTGATAAAATAATACTCCTCCAATCCTTAATATAAGACATATTTAAGTAATTTAATTAGATTAAAAAAGTTAATTAAGTTAGTTAATATATATATAACATTTTTCTAAAACATTATATAATCCTCTTCCTTAATTCTCTCCCTCGCTCTCTCACTTGATTATTGTTGAAAGAGTATCAATACAGGTAATTTAAAAAAATATTAATAAATATAAAAAAATATGTATTATATTTAGAACTAAGATTAACTCATGATTAATTAGATCCTATGCTGAGGATCGGAGGAGGAGTAAGTAATTTCAATGTTATACAACTACAAAAATAAACATATCTAATACGACTAAAAAACTACACCCATATATAGGGCTGATCAGTTTCGTCCCGTCCTGATCTCGATGATTTCGGGACGGATTTGTCATGTCCCGAAAAAGATTAGGATAGGATAAACTCGGGTCAGGATGGGGCAGGTTTTAGAATGACCCTCGGGACATCTCGTTCCCTGTCAACTATTTTTTTTATTACTGAAACAAAAGAGAAGATGGTGGGTACCCATTTGGCTTTTCTTTCACGCTTTCGTCTCTGAATCAGACCCATTCATCGATCTATCGACTTGCTCCCCCCACGCTCTCTCCACTAGAGCTGGTAAAACGGGCCCAGCCCGCGGGCTGGGCCCGTTTTACCCTAAGGGGGGGCGGGTTCGGGCTGGCAAAATGCCAGCCCGTTTTTGGGCGGGCTGCACAGCCCGCCCCCCCCTCAGCCCGCCAATTTGGCGGGCTGGCCCGTTTAGTGGCGGGCTGGCCCGCCAGCCCGCCACTTTTTTTTTTTTTTTTAAATTTAATATTATTATTTAATATTTATTTTACTTAAATGTTATTTTGAATACTCCTATTATCGAATACTAGTAAAGATAATTACTTATTTGTTAATATATATTTACATATTATAATTGATTAATATTATGTTAATATTTATTTAGATTTATAATTATAAAATTTGAGATTTTTTTATAAAAAATAAAAATTTTTAAGAGTATAACATGAGTAATTTTTTTATTATACTAATATAACATTAGAAAATTTTTATTAGTATTTTAAAAATGTTAAAAATAATTTTTTTTAAAATTAAAAAAAAAAAAAAAAGTGGCGGGCTGGCGGGCCAGCCCGCCACTAAGGGGGGGCGGGCTCGGGCTGGCGTTTTGCCAGCCCGTTTTGGGGCGGGCTGCACAGCCCGCCCCGTTTGTTAGCGGGCTGGCCCGTTTTTGGCGGGCCACCCCGCATTCCCAGCTCTACTCTCCACCCTCATTCATTCCTTCACTCGGCCTTTCACCATCCACCATCAACTCCGTGACCTCTTCTTCAACTCCATCTACTTTGTTGAATGGGCTGTTCTCCGTTGTCAAATAAGTGAGTGAATACCTTCCCCTAAAATCTGAGTTTTCTAGCCTTTTCCTTATTGAGCTTCGCTCGGTGGTCCTTCCTATTCCTTATCTCTATCCTTCATCATCTCTAAAACTCTGATGATGACTAGCTCATATGGGAGTAAGAGATGAAATGGAGGAAAAAAAAGAAAAAGAAAAAAGCCTGCAAGAGAAGATTGCGGTGCAGAAGAGAAAGGATGGGAGAGATGTACAGACTGAGGTGGTGTACTTGGAGAATAGAAAAGTAATCCTAATCCTCTGGGAGTGGAGAAGTGTGGTCTACATGCATGGCAGATATGATTTGAACATTAATTAATTAATTAATGTTTTTTTTAAATCAAATTGCTTTTGAACATCGCCAATAGTTGTTATCCAAAAAAAAAAAAAAGAGTGAGGTTTTTGCTCTTATTAGTGACGTGACTTGAATGCTTTGTTCACTTCATTTCTTGTTTGCTTCTTCTTCCTTCCTTCTTCAAGTTTGTTTCTCTTATAGGAAAAGGTTAAAAGTTGCTTTTCTTCGTTGTCGATGGATTCAAATCAAAATAAAATAGAAACTTCCTAAGCTCTCCTGTGTTAGAGAGTCATCACAGAAAAATTCTTTTTTTCCTCCTTTGCTTTGCTTTTTTCGGTGAGTATTTTTGGTGGCACAGTTCAAAGCTCAAGATGATACAGATTTCTTCATCGTTAATTCACACTCGCTGCAAATTCTACCCACTTTCTATCGGATCATCTGCTTGGAATCGATCTGTTCATGCTCATGACCAACGCAAGGCAATCACTTTCAAGTTCAATCCAATATGATCTTTGCGATCAGAGTATTATACCAATTCTACGCCGATTATTACTTCTTCAAGCTCACCTTTCATAAACGATTCATTCTCTCATAAAAATTTTCTCATTCCTCAAAGAAAATGTCTCCTTGCTCATTTATCGGGAATTCATGTCTCATTCTAATCTTTGTTGGGATCGGGACAAAATCGAAACGGGATAAGACAGGATACGGGACGCGAAATACATCCTGCTCCATTTTTGGGATGAGATACAAGATATGGGAGTCTCGTTCGTCCTGTGAACACCCTTTTAAAATAGTGTTCTTGTCTATACCTAGGAAACAATATTCCTATGATATTGGCGTTACCGACTATAATTCTTCTTTTATTTTATTGGAACGAACGTCACCTATCGTTCCATGACATTTAACTATACTCCAACAAGCCGGCAACAAATATTTTATGTATACTTAAATTAATTGCACCCAACCTAGGAAATAGTTTTGGTGTTCATTAATTACAGGTGCTTGTCATTAAGATCTGACTTGTATGGTGGAAATTACAGTTTCAACTATTTAGATATAAAATTTTTAATTGATAATTTTTAAATAATAAAATCATTTTTTTAAAAAATTGACCTTCAATATATTATCTTTATTTTAAATTATATACCCATTAAAATAAAAAAAATAAACTTCGACTGTTTAGGTTTGCATGGACGGTCCAGATTTAGCGAAACTCAATCCACCTCACCCTACGCACGCCCGTAAAAAATTGTTGAGATTGTTAATAATACCAAGCGGGTATTAACTAAAGGTGATCTGGATATATATATATATATACAATAACAACAACAAAGCCTTATCCCATTAAATGGGGTCGGCTACATGGATCATACAACGGTATTGTGCTCTATCAAAAACTGAATCCTTAGTTAAGTTATTGACCAGGAGATCCCGCTCAATGACCTCGTTGAGCGTTTTCTTTGGCCTTCCTCTATTCCTTTTAACCGGACTCCATACGATTTGATCCACCCTCCTCACTGGCGCATCCCTTGGCCTTCTTTGTACGTGTCCAAATCACCTAAGACGGTTCTCTACCATTTTCTCCTCAATAGATGCCACTCCAACTCTTCCCCGAATTTGTTCATTACGAATCTTATCTTTTCTTGTATGTCCACACATCCATCTCAACATCCTCATTTCAACTACCCCAACTTTATGCTCTTGCTGTCCTTTTAAAGCCCAACATTCACTTCCATAAAGCATTGCTGGTCTTACAGCAGTGCGATAAAACTTTTCTTTTAATTTATCTGGTACTTTCTGATCACATATAACCCCAGTAACTTTTCTCCATTTAAACCACCCAGCTTGAATTCTATGATTAACATCCTCCAAAATTTTACCATCCTTCTGTATAATTGTATATATATTGTTAAAAAAACAGAATAATAAATAAGAGACGCCAAATAGAATAGGATGAAAATGTCTATTACGGCCAATATATAGAAGAGAAAAAAAAAATTTAAACAGAAAAACACAAAACAGTATTAGCTTGTTCTATATAATTAATTTATAACTCTTCCTTTCTGGCCTATGCCGGCATCAAATGGATATAGACCTAGATACATAACTAATCTAATTTGAATTATTTACAATAGATTTCAATTATTTACATCTTTAGCTATTTAACTTTATACAATGTTTTATTTTAGTCCCTTCATTTTTCATTTTATAAAGTGTCTTTTTCGATCCTCTAACTTTATACAACATTCAGTGATAGAAATGGTTTACATATATATATCCATGACTTTCTTAATCTCTTCATCAGAGCAATAAGAAGAAATTTTTGAGGTTAGGAGAGAAAAGCACAAAGAAAAATGAGTCTTGAAGTTATCTCCACAGAAATGGTGAAACCTTCGTCTCCTACACCTCTAATATCATTTTATTATTAGTTTTTATTTTATAGCTTAAATTTTAATCCTTTAATACAAGCATGCATGCTTAATATTTTTTTTATCGCTTATATTTTTCAAGGGATTGTTTCGGGATAGCAAGAGATTCTGAGAAGTGAGAACAAAACATACTCTAACTGAGTAAAAGTTGTAGAGAATGAAAGAAAGACTTTTCCATAAATGTCTCAAGGAAAAAAATTGACTCTATTGGAGGAAATGCAATGAACCAATTGATCATAGAGAAATTTATATTTTTGAAGAAAAATGTTTAAAATCAGTGGAAGAGGAGGATTAAAAAGACATGTTTTGAAAAAATAAATTATGATGATGTGACGATGAACTAACTATTTATTGTAATTTACTATATACTATGTCTTATATTAATAACTGAAAGAGTAATATAAATTTTATCATTATTTATAGTAATTAATATTGGCTCACAAAGGTCTTTTAGTGAAATTTTCCTTAAAATCAATCCTTATAGTTCCATACCATTCCAAATCACGGCCTAGGCGTTCTTCAGTTGTATCTCAGCTCCATTCCCTTATTGATGAATTGATTCTCTTGTTATTCTCTCATCATTAACAAGGCTTTACATGATTAGTAAAGTGGCTACAATAAATTGATCACTTTATCAAAATATTTTTACAAAATAATAACATTAAGAGCATAAGAAACTAAATAGAAATATGATTCGAATATGCACAATTGAGCAATGATGATGTGCAACCAAAAGCTAAATACACATTCGCCTATGATAAAAAAAAGAGAGTATATATATATATATATATATTTTTTTTTTGACAAATTTTTTTGGAAAGGGTTGAGTTCACCCATAATTAAAAGTCAGTGCGAAGTCTTCTTTTCTCATAGACGATACTAATGTTGATAATAAAAAATTGGCTTGATGTTTGTTCCCTTGAAATTATTATTTCATATCCTTTTTTTAAAAGTGAATACTGTACAAAGCATGGCCCAAGAAAGTAAATCGAACCAAACAAAAACAACAAAGGAAAGCAGAGTGCACAGTGAGCAAAATGAGGAAAGTCTGGAGATGCGGGGTATCGATCCCCGTACCTCTCGCATGCTAAGCGAGCGCTCTACCATCTGAGCTACATCCCCCTTTCTGATTTTGCTTTGAGAATACTTTTATTTAATAAATCAATATACGTAAAATATGAAATCCTTTTAAGAAATTCATATATTAATCTATTAATAATCTTTATCATGGGCATATATATCTTTTTATTAGAAACAATAATATTTAATGTCCTATCAAATACTCAGGGCCTGTTTAGATAGGCTTTTATAAAAAGGTTTATAGAAAAAATAGTTTTTAGACAGCTTTTGAAAAAGGACTTATGTAAAATAATTTAAGGAAAAAAGTGAGTCTCAATAAATGAGTGTTTGGATGGTTATTATTAAGATAATTTTTGTGATTAGTAAATTACTATAAATTGTATGAGATAAAAAAATAAATAAAGAAATAATTAATATTATTGTTCATCATCCCAAAAGTGAATAACGAACACTAATGTCAGAGACCATCAATCATCATCTTCGTCTCACCGCTGCAGACCAAAAAAAAACACCGATGACTAGCGACCAGCTCCGATGACCTCTACAGACCTATGATAATGAGTGACCAAAGCCCACAAGAGACGAGCGACCAACGACTAGCGATGACAGAGAAGATCACTATCGTCTCTCTTTCAGAAGAAAACAACGGCCAACAGAACAGAAGAGAAGAGAGAGGAGAGAGGAGAGAGAGTATATGAAAAAATGGAGATAAAATAGTATTTGAATAGTCCATAAACTCTTTTATTATTTTAGAAACTATTATTATGAGTTTATTCAAAATTATGATTTTTTAAACTAGCTAAAAACTCTTTTAAAATTAAAGTTTAAGTCTTACCTAAACACATATTTAATCTAAGTACCTATTCTAATATTGATTCATCATATTAGATATCCCTTTCCATTCAATTCAACCCGACTTATTAATAATTTCTTTTAATATCAATTATCAAGCATCAATTTGTCGCCCCATATATAAAGATCCAAGTTTCAGGCAGGTTTGAATAGACCCAAGTACGGTTTCTTAATTTTTAATTGTAGCTCTTAATTATGTCCTTTCAATTATTATTTTTTTCTTAGGTGGGTCTTGCCTGTTACCAACTACGTACGTACTCATCAATTATTATTTTACTTTCACTATTTGAGCACTCATTAAATCTACTTATCTTCATAAGATTATTGATATATATTTCCTTCTGATTTGCATTTTGAATGGTACTGTGTTTTACATATATAAATAGTCATCATTTATTTAATTGATTAAAATTTATCATTTTTAGAGTTTTTTTACCCTTTCTGTTAATTGATTAAAAGTTATCGGTTTGCATTTTAAGAAACATAACGTCAAAAGCCTTCTCTCTTGTGAAAATATTCTAAAATGTTTAGTTTTTAATATAATAATTTGCTTTTTATGTATAGATCAGTAATTTTAATTGGGAGGAGTCTATCTTTTTTTCTCCATCTTCTAATTAAAGGAGATTTGTTTTCATTGTCTGTGAAAGACATTTTAATTAAAAACACTTGGATGGATTTATTACCTTAGAAGTTTGTTAATTAAAATTAAACAGCTTGAGAAACGGTCGGATGCTTGAATTATTGATAATCTCGATAAGTTTTTTTTATTAAAAAGAAAGATAAAAAGTTGTTGAATATGATACTGAAATATTTTTTAATCATATTATTTAATTGTCTTAACAATTATCCAGGTGTAGTTATTTGAGTCAATTAAATTAATATTAATTACTAGATTTTACTTACGCTTCAGAAATATCAATTATATACACAAAGTTATTGTATAATTGTGACATCATTAAATATTCTAGGGTTATATAACACATAATATTATGATCTTATTTTTTATATGCGTCTAATATCCTAATTTTATTTGTGATATAATTTTACCCATAATTTTTTTAATTTAGTACAATTTTACCCATGATCTTTTTAATTTGATACAATTTTACACATAATCTTATTTTTTAAGTACCAAAAATTACACTAAATTAAAAAAATTATGGGTAAAATTGTATCAAATTAAAAAGATTATGGGTCAAATTATACCACAAATAAGATTATGATACTTGGTTCATATGAAAAATAAAATCAAAATATTAGGTACTATATAACCCAATATTCGATAAGCGCCTGTTACTTTGAACGTGAGACTTCCATCCATGTGTAATTTATAAAAATCTCTATGTATAAATACTTTTAAAGTTGTGTTGTTTGTGAGAGAAATATTTATATACTTTAGGAATGTCATGTGATTTAAATTATTACTAATTAAAATATAACTACTCAACATATTCTAATCTAAGTTGGTGGATGACTCATTCGAAATAGTTCACAATTTATTTTATTTTGAAGAAAAATAAACCTTTTAATTTGGTTTAGATGATTTTTTATTCTTTCAAATTAAAAGGTTTATTTTTCTTCAAAATAAAATAAATTATAAATATTTTTAGATGAATCATTAATTTGTATTTTAATTAGATAAAGTTCATGTAATGCACTCCTAGAGTATGCAAGTATGTCTCTTAATTCTCTTTAATGCAATATCAAGACCTAACTTTACTAAATATTTTGTTACAATAAATAAAAGAAATAGTTTGACAGCATAAATTTAATCTTTATAAAGCTCTTATATTTCTTCTGCAACTTTTACTTTATTCTATGTTGTCTTTATTTTTTTTACATTATTTGAGTAAATATATTTTTATTGGAGACAATTTCTATAATGACCAACCTGGATACTTTCCAACCTTACTCTCCCTAATTTCTCACCAACTTTGCTCTCAAGTTAATATGTGATGATTTCTCCATATAAAATATTTCCCCTACTTAATATAGGACCTAATTAAAAAGTTAATATTGATTCTAAATATAAAAATTATTTTTTATATTTATTAACATTTTTTTCAAATTACGCCTATGATACTCCCTCGTTAATAATTAAGAAAGGGAAGTAGGGAGGGAGATAATGAATATAATTAAAGTATTTTAGAAAAAATATAGCATATTAATTAACTTAATTAATCTAATAAAATTAGTTAAATAGATCATATATTAAAGATCACATAAATACTTTATAGTTATACGTTATGAAAACTGAAGAAAGATAAGAAGAAAACAATGATTTTCACTTCTAAAGAGAGGTATATTAGTATATATTCTCTTTCTATATTTTTACTTCTTTCTTTTTTTACTTCACCAAAATAAAACACCTCAGAAGATAAACACTAAACACTGCATTTCTTTGATCAGAATAAAATTTTGAGATTCTCCTCCCTTACTCTAGTACATGCATGCAAACTCCTTCATGAAATAAAATTCACATATTAATTAATAATAATCAATTTGTCTCCTCATAATCTCATTTTAAATACAAGTTCAATTCCGAATGGTCCCCTAAATTAGTTACTTGAGCCATATATAAATAATATATCCAAATACCAATAATTGTGTCCTTTTAATTATTTTTTTCCTTAAATTATTACAATGATACCAACTATACGTACTCTTCAATTATTAATTTACTTGCATTAGTTGAGCAGTCACCAGTCACCACATCAACTTTATCTTATTGGTTCATAAAATTATTGATATTTCCTTTTCATTGATTTGCATTTTGAATACCAAGTTTCACATATATAAGCATTCACCATATGGTTTTACGTGTATCAGTGTTTTACAATTCAGAATATATTTACCAAAATGGAAGTGATAAGTAGAGAAATCATCAAACCCTCTTCTCCTACACCTTCTCATCTCCAGATTTATCCACTCTCCTTCATAGATCATCTTTGTCCTCCCAATTATATCCCACTCGTTTTCTTTTACCAAAACCAGAGCTTTGAACCGGACAACAGTGGCGACAATGAAGAAAGAACCAAAGCGCTGAAGAAATCGTTATCTCAAGTTCTATCTATGTACTACCCATTTGCTGGTAGACTCAAAGATCAAGTTTCCATAGAATGTAATGATGAAGGAGTTACATTTATAGTCACCCACATGAAACACAAGCTCTCAGAGATCCTGAAAGACCCAAAAGAAGAATCTCTCAATCCTCTATTCCCAGATGAAATGCACTGGAAAAACCCGGCCGGTCCACTCGTAGCGGTTCAAGTAAACCATTTTGAATGTGGAGGAACAGTGATAAGTGTGTGTTTATCTCACAAGGTTGCCGAGGCCTCTTCTTTATGCCACTTTGTAAAAGACTGGGCTTCCATAACCACAAAAAAATCTCAAGTAACTTCCCCTCATTTCAATGGAGCATCAGTATTTCCCATGGTTGATGACTTGCCAATTTTCCTGGACGAAAATGATGGGAAAATTAAAGAGAAAATGGTATCCAAAAGGTTCGTATTTGACGCCACAAACACCAAGTCCCTGCTCGCCCTCGGGACCCGCCAAGGAGCGGAAAATAACCCTACAAGAGAACAAGTGGTAGGAGCACTTATTTATAAATGTGTGGTTTCATCTTTGAGGTCAAGTAGTTCAAAGGATCCAATAAACCAATTAACCACTTATCTCAATGTTGCTTTAGACCTACGTGCTGGATTGGTTCCTCCACAACCAGAGAAATCAGTAGGAAACTTGGTTTGGGGTTTTGCGGTACCAAGTCCGAACTCGCCAGAAGAAGAAGAAGAAGAAGAATTACACGAACTAGCAAGGAAGGTTCAAAAGGGGTTATCTGAATTTTGGGATACTTATTCCAAAGGGTTTGAGAAAGAACACATGATAAAGATCTTGGAGGTTTTGAAAGCTACATCATCAGGAAAATCTGATGATAATAATAATTTAGTTGTGTTTAATGTAACAAGTTGGTGTGGAATTGGAATGTACGATGCAGATTTTGGTTGGGGAAAACCAAAGTGGGTGACAACATGTGGATGTCCTCCAAAGAAAGATGTGGCACTGTTGATGGATTCAGGAGATGGTGAAGGAATTGAAGTGCTTGTGACAATGCAAGAGAAAGACATGGCTTTGCTTGAAGCCAATGTGGAACTTCTTCAATATGCTTCCATTAATCCAAGTGTTATTGTAGCTTAGCTTCCCTCTAAAGTGAGAAAGTATTTCCAGATCTTTTAAAATAAAAAGTGATGTATGTATGTTTTTTTGTTTCTCAATAAACAAAATGGTGATGTATCTGATGCAATATTTAGAGAGAAATTAAGGAAAGAAAAAAAAAAAGTTTAGAAAGAATGTGAGAAGCCACTTATATTGCTTTTGGAATATTGTATAGCCATCGTCCACCTTATGACATATACACACACACTTGTTGCCATTCTTCCATAGGTGAAATAGTTTACTTAACTAGTCTACTAATCAATTTGATTAGAATATTAGATAAGTCTATCAGATTAAATTTTATATTTTTTTGTCTATTTATTAAGCCTGAAACAATATCATTTTTGTTCTAAGAAAATTGAACCCGTCAAATTTGTAATTTAGTCACTGTTTTGTTAGATAATATTTAATTTATACATGAATTTTCTATTTATTGGTGGATTAATAATTTTTTTATTTAAATATTATTTTTTCATAATCATATATAAAATTTTTGTACATTTTAATTAAATTATATTATTTTAATCATGATTATTTGACTCCAACTATAGTTGGGCTACTAAGTTTTAAACACCGTCTTAATTGATTTAATGACCATTCCAACATTTAATATTTTGCTAAAAGAAAACCACCAGTACATTGTAAGAAGGAAAAATGATAAAGGAAAATGTTTATAGAATTAGGATCTTTTTTAAAATGATTTTTTATTAATATAGAAGTAAAATTAATATTAATCTAATGCATTTTATGAGATATCTTATAGGGAGAATCTTGATAAAATCCCCTTTAAATATACAAAATCTAAATAAGACCTACACTTTTGACTGATTCCTAATCATACAAAGAGATGTCATTAGGGATTTTATAATCTGATCAAATGACTACAATGCTCCTGTTGTTAAAAAGAGATCTCATTAGGGATTTTATAATCTGATCAAATGCTACAATGTCTCCGTAAGATAAAATTGTTTGTATCAATCATCAATTTGCTGAAAAATCTCAATTTTACGCAAACTAAAACCCTCAAACTATACGTGGGTATTTTGATCTTTTAACAACATTAAAAAAATCCCTAATGAGACTTCTTGGCCTAATTAGGAATTAACATAAAGTATAGAATTTATTTATGTTTTTTTTTATTTCAAGGGGATTTTATTAGGATTCTCCCTATCTTATATTTTTCATTAATTACTTATATAATTTAGGATTTATAGGTAATTAAAAATATTATATGTTGATAACAGAGCTATGGGTAACCCTAATACTAGTGAAGTAAATTAAATCACAATGAATTAAGTTCCTGTTCGGGTAACCTCCAAACCTAAGTTTTAAAAGGGCTTATAGCCCAAACCTTAGTTTGGAGAAATTTTAAAACAAATAGCAATATTTGTCTAAAAGAGCTTATGAATCAAATCATGATTTAAAACTATGATTTTGAATAAGTTACTGGGAATAACTTTTAAAATAGTTGACAAGTGTGTCATTCACCTAGATTGATTCACAAGGAGCCAATTAAATTCAGTTCCTAGCAATTCTTTAAGCCACAAATTATCAAATTAACCAAATGATTTGTGAGAAGAAATATTTGTAGAACTTCTGAATTTAAATCCTAATGCTATTGTTTATTATTTTAGTGTTAATGACGATGTTATGAATTTATGACAAGTATGTTCCTTTGGAGATTGCCTTACCTTCATTGTCCACAGAATATGAGGAGTTAATTAGTTGAATTAAAATGAATTAACCAACAACTTGTCAGCTTAATCTCTATCAAATCTACAACTCGCAGACACTGAATAGAGTAATCTAAATCATTCAACTTAAGAGGAGTAAGAAGATAAATTAAATAGATACAACTATACTCTGCTATAAAATTGCTTTAATAAACTACAACCATGTCCAACTCGATCAAGGCAGAAGATCAATTAAAACTCAACTACACAGAAAATTCAACTCGGTCTCCTAACCATTCATTATCTACTAACACCAACTGAATCAATAAAACATGTGTAAAATGAAACAATTCAGTACCTAAACATGTATATAATCAATACCACTCGTCTGATAAACACAATTTAGATCTGAAATTAATGACACAAATTAAAATCCCTATTTGTATATCAAAGACTCTGGTTCAGCTTCATCTCCAAGAAAGCACAATAGATCTAGCCTTGCATAGCTGTCAAACCCATCTATTTACATTTTGACGGATTCTCCTTCCCATTCTGTTACAGCAGTAAGTTGACTTCATGATTAGTGAGCATTTTTCTGACATAAGAATTGATAAGATACAAATTATTTATCTAATGAGATACTATTTCAATATATGACCGAAATTATATCAATTAATTTTCCATCATTCTAATTTTATTTTATTTGTTAATTACTCAACATAATAGTAGGTGGAGACAAAATGAATAATAAAAACTCTATTCAAAAACACTAAAATTAATACAAAAATAGGAGTTTATTAATTCCCCCACACTTAGCTTTTGTATTCCGAGCAAAAATTATGGATCAAAATTAAAATTCAAACACATATTCAGCAAAATTAGCAAAACAAATTCAGTATAAGTACTTGCAACCATCAATCTTTTCCCTTCAATTAACAATAATCCATACTAATCTCCTATCAATCAAAAGATCTAACTCATGCAATTAAATCATATTAAGCAATTAGGTTGAGATTTTCTCTCAAAGTTTAGTTTTTCACTCACTCTCACAAGGTAATTTTCACTCAATCATCTAGCTTAGGCTTCCCATAGGCTTGTAGCCATCCTACATCTCTACCACATATGCCATAAGGGTTATGAATCAAAGGGTCTTTATTAGGGTTGTAATGTTGGAAAGGCTGAATGATGAAATAGGAGTAAGTGTCAATGATTAATGAAGTACTGCACATGATCTTCCTTCTTTACATTCAAGTTGAATAGCACACATTTCTTGTCATTTGATTTATCTCTTCTTTATTTTTCTCTTATTTCTCTTTTCTATCTTTTTTTTAATTGCAATAATCTTTTTTTCCTTTTTCATATTCTTTTCCTCTTTGATTTTTTTCTCTCACTCTCGAGCCAGATGACAATACATTGAGGTTCAAATATTCAACAAATAATTGCAACTCTAACAATTATTTCACAATTAAGGAACTAATGCATTAACAAATATCTTGTACAGCACTCATTAATCAAAGATGGAATTCCAAAAAAATAAAGGTCTCAAGAGGCAAGCAAATGATTTAATATTTATGTAAGTACTGTTTGGTCAAGAGGGTTTTGAAAGAAATGCCCTTATCATATTCACAATTCCAATGAGTTGATGTGATTTTAAATCAAGGATTGAGACAAGTTATGCGAAGTTACCAAACTAAATGGTGTCACACAATATTTAGAAATATATGTTGGAGACTCAAAATCCTTACATATAGCTTACTCATCCTAATTCACTTACCATGACTAGATTGCATGAGTTTTGAACAAAATACATGAGACTAATCATTCATGATACACAATTTCCAGTAGTTAATCAATGAAACAAGTAACTCACACTTCATCAGTTTGCCAACATTCAAAAGTATATGTTCCAAATTCAATTTAATTCTATGACAATAGATTCAAAAGACCAAGCAACAATCAGAATGAGATAGAAAAAATTTCAGCAAAGGGTCACTTTAGACATGACAACAAGTATACTAGGTCACGACTATTAGTAACAGAAAGCAAATTTTTTAGATCAGGATTTTTTGTCACAACCAAATGTCAATCTCGTCGCGACTAAAAGTCACAGAAAAAACAACTCTATACAAACTGTTTTTTGGTTGTGACCAAATGTCAATCTGGTCGCGACTAAAAATCACATATAGGTAAATTTCAAGAGATAGGAATTACTGGTTGCAACAAAGATAGGTAATGGTCACGACTAATTGTCACAGAGAGAAAACTTAACAAATTTGCACACATTAGTCACGACAAGAACCACAGAAGGTCACGACTAAAAGACATAGAGACACTCCCCCACACTTAATCTCTGCATTGTCCTCAATATGCAAAACTAATGAATAATATGCAAATGCAATAGTAATAAGAACAAAAATTGAACTAGAATCTAAGCCCATCCCATGTGAAAAGAAATTAACTATCTACCCCTACTGACTTGGTCTCCTCCCCCGCACTTAATAAACACATAACAACTCAAATAGTATAAGAAAAATTGAGTAAAACAAACTATTATAAGTGGGAAACAGGGAATGAGATAACCTGAATATTATGGAGGTTGGAAGTTCTCCTTGTACAACTTCAATAGATTGCCATTGACCTGAAAATAACTTGATAATCTATCAAGAAAATAGTAATTAGCTTTTTTAGCACGTTTTTCCAACATTTGATCTATAAATGGTAAAGGAAAATGGTCATTCCTAGTTGCATCATTCAACTTCCTATAATTAATACACACTCGCCATGAATTCTGCACTCTAGTAGGGATTAGTTCATTTGTTTCATTCCTTACCACAGTTATACCAATTTTATTTGCACCACATGAACTGGACTTACCCATTTACTGTCTAAAATTGGGTAAATAATGCTAGCATTTAAAAGCTCAATCACCTCTTTCTTGACCACATCGGATATCAAGGGGTTTAGCTTTCTTTGTTACTGTTTAATAGGCTTGGCTCCATCATTTAACAAGATTTTGTGTGTGCATATAGTAGCATCTATACCAAGTATATCAGCTAAAGCCCAACCTATTGCTTTCTTATGTGTTTTTAAAACTGAAATTAACCTCTCTTCCTCAGAAACAGAAAGTGAATTAGCAATTATAACAGGTAATGTATCATTTTCAGCTAAAAACACATATTCAAGGTTACTAGGAAGTGATTTAAGTTCCAACTCAGGTGACTGGATAATTGATGGAACCAACTTCTTAGTTTCCAAAGCTGGATAATTGATGGAACCAACTCATTTAAAAGTTAGTAACAGAAAAAGAAAAAAATTATAGAGTGGAAAGTAAACTATCAACTGAAATTTAGTTAACACTTGACACATCACCACTACTATCTAAAGAAAATTCAGAAGAAGAAGAAATTTTATATTCAAGCAAATCACATACAACATTATTAGAATTTTACAGCAATAATTCATGTTCCTCTTTAGCTTATTCAATGTATGGATCAATTGCACTTAAGCCTAATAGTAAGTAATCTTCAAATGGATGTCTCATTACTTCATAGACATTAAAAGTAATGACATTATCACCCACCTCCATCATAATGCTTCCATTTTTCATGCTTATGACAGTGTTAGCTGTTCAAAGGAATGGCCTCCCTAAAATAATAGGACCCTATGAAGTTGACTCATGTGACATATCTAAGACATAGAAATCTATAGGTATAATCAAGTCTTTAACCTTCACAAATATGTCTTCTAATAATCCCGCAGGTTTCCTAGTGGTTCAGTTAGCAAATTGAACTATCATGGAGGTTTCCTTAAGTGAGCTTATACCTATGCCTAATGATATATAAATGGAAGTTCGCATTACATTTATGGCTGCACTAAGATCTAACAGAGCACTAGCATACTAAAACTTACCTATGGTAATTGGGACTGTATATGAATCTGGATCATTACATTTAATAAGAAGTTGTGACTTAAGTAAAGCTGACACACTAGAGCCTACTTGAACCCTCTCATCTGGCTTCCAAATTCTTTTATTAGTGCAAAATTCTTTCATGAATTTTCCATACTTAGGTATACTTCTAATTAGATCTACAAGTGGCACATTAACTTCTAATTTTTTTTCAACAGATTCAGAATATCTTGTTCCTGTTTTTCTTTTAAAACTTTCTTTGGACACATGTATGCCCTAAGAAAAGGTAGGTGTTTAATACTTACCTCTCTGTCCTTTTGTTCTGCATCTTCATACTCCTTTTGATGTTGGTTCTCGTTGGATTTCTTATTTTCAATTATGGAACTAGCAACTACTTCATGCATAACAGCTGGTTATGCAACATCTTTCAATCTAGTTTGCTCATTTTTCTGCTGCAACATCCCCTTCTCTTTGCTGCTTTCTAATTCATTTTAGAGTTGTGGGAGAGGTGTGGAGTGAATTAATCAGTTCAAAGTGCGTGAGCATGTGTCATGCATGAATGAATATGATCTCTCCCTCCAGTCCAGCACGTGCCCAATCTGTTAGCTCCCTGTCAAGTCCACCCTCCAGCTGTCAAACCCATCTAGTTACATTTTTACTGATTCTCCTTCCCATTCTGTTACAGCAGTAAGTTGACTTAGTGATTAGTGAATATTTTCCTGACATGAAAATTGAGAAGATACAAATTATTTAGCTAATGAGATAATATTTCAATATATGACCAAAATTATATCAATTAATTCCCCATTGTTCTAAATTTATTTTATTTGTTAATTGCTCAACATAATAGTAAGTAGAGACAAATTTAATAATAAAACTCTCTTTAAACACATTAAAATCAATACAAAAGTAAGAATTTATCAATATTAAAAGAGTTTATAGACTACCTAATTACTATTTTGCCATTATTTTTTCTGACTCTCTCTCTTCTCTTCTCTTCACTGTTGTGAAGACTATGCTTGCCGTCGTGACTGTGCTGTGAAGAGACGACTGTTGGTGACTCTCTCTAACCTCTGTTGACAAGAAGACGATGACCGTCCAGATCGTCTCACGCCTTGTCATCTTCTGTGCTTGCCGTCGTGGGTCTGTCGTGGGGGAAGATCTGTGCTTGCCATCGGTGAAGAGGGGCCTTGTTGTCATCTGTGCTCATTGTCGAGGTTCAACAGAGATCTGGGCTCGTCGCCAGTAGAGGACTGGAGATGGTGGAGGAGGGACGACGACTTCTTATGGTCGAGTGAACAATGATCGCAGCTGATTCAATTAATTTATTTTCCTCCATCTCATACCCTTTCTAGTAATTTACTAATGATAAAAGTCCTTCTAGTAATAACCATCCAAACACTTATTTATTTAAACCTATTTTTTTTCTATAAGCTTTTCTCTAAAAAAAAAATTTCTAAAAGTCTATCAAACAGACCCTAAGTCAATGATCAAAGAAGTATAAAATAAATCACAATGAATTAAGTCAATTAAATTAAACTGCGTGACTTCTTAAACTGCTTCCATTTTTCTTCAGAAAGAAAAGGGCATGTTTCACATAGACTTTGGCCCTTCCGATAATACTTCTTGGTTAATGTGGACTTGAAATCTTTCCATCATTCATCAACTTGCTTAAGCCTGCTCCGTCATCTCATTATTGGCAGGAACATCATATGTAAAATGTAAAGTACATCATGAATTCAAGTAATTTAGAAGTACATAATTAATAGTACTAAAACAATAGAAGAAAAGATAGAAAGTTGTAACTAAACTATCTTTTCAAATCTTGTTTGTCGTCTCTGGTTTTACTTAATTCTAGTTGAGGTGCATAATGTCAACTTTGTTATGAGCTAGAATGCCTATATAAATGATGAACTTTGCCCCCACTTGACCTTATGCTTTATTATCCGCGTCAAACTCTACTTGTATTCTCCGCGTAGCAGTACCCTCACATAAGGTCAAATCTGTCAACTTTGTCACTCTTCTACCTCTTCTTATTAGCTGAGGTGCTAGTGTTATCTTCTCCCTATATCTAACCCAACAATGCATTTTTCTCCCTCTCTTCCAATTATCATATTATCTTTGCAATCATTGAGGAATTTTCTTCCTCTTCTATCCATTTATCAATATTATTCTCCAATTTTTTAGAGAGGATGTGTAGGTGAAGGGAGATAATAGTGGTGTGCATGTTTGTCTTCAAAATCTATCTATCTTTTATGGGGCTTTGCTTTTTCTCTTTGCAATTGATTCCTGAAAATGCTGGTTTCAGGTAGAACAATGAGTTGGAAGAGAGTGGCCAAGTCTCTACAAGCCTATGTAGCTCATGGTTTACTCTTCTACTTCACATGGGTGCTCATTCTAAAGCTTGACCCTATCATTCATTACTCATGGGGTGAGTTTTGTTGTTTCTTTCCTGCTTTACACTGTATTCTTTCAATTTCATAGTAAGGATGTTTTGGTATTTTAACATATGAATATACATTTTAAATAAAGTTCAAAGCCTACGTCTTTTTCACATCCACTGTTACTTCCACTCTAAAAACAACTTTTCCATCGTAACAAACTAGTCCTAGGTCTTACCACCTTTATGTCCATTCTATCATTCTCTTATCCTCCATTTATATTGATGTTGTCAAATATGAATTAATTATTGGGCAACAAGTTTTTCATTTCCCTATGTATGTTATCATAACTGCAACTACTAATTGTATTAGTCATGCGATTAAAATATGGCTGAAGAGAAAATTTGACTGGCAAAATAGGTAGAAACTATGAGACTTCTATCATGATATGAGATAGTTTTATAAGAGCTCTATCATGCATTTTGATGTCGTCATGAGACTTCTATCATGCATTTTAAATTTGATGTACCATCTACTTGAGATAGCCATGAGATTTCTATCATACATTTTGATATAGCCAATGGGACTTTTATCATAATATTTGAAGCTTTGAAGTTTTCTATATACCATTTTCTATTTTGTCTTCCTAATTTTAAAGCTAGTATAAGGTTGGTTCTTTTTGTTATTAGTCAGTTTTACACTAGAGTTCTACTTATTGTCACAAAAACTCCTCGTCGTCTTCCTATTTCGCATTTTTCATTTTTTTTTTCACAGTGAGTGAATGCTCTTATACCAGGTAATGTGTGAAAATATGAGAGAAAGGAAAGTGGGAGACAAAGAAAACAATAGGAAATCAAAGAGAAAAATGAATAATCAAATGCTAGTGTTTTAAACAATATAATTCTCTGTTAAAAAGAAGCCTTATTCTTATAAACTAAGTAATAAACTCTATTAAATCAAAACTTCATGAAAATATAACTCCCATTCCCAATTAATCCCAATGCTGGTTAACCGGATTGAATTTTGGACTTTGTAGTTGCTGGGCTCAGCCCAAAATGAAAATGTACGGAGGGGGAGAGACTTAGACTAGGCCGGACCTTTAATCGAACCAAGCCCGAACAAGTAAGACCGGGTTTCTCAACGGGTTGGATTAAGCTACACGGGTGGAGATAACCAACTTAGATAGAGAGTGTGTTTGGCTAATCATTAAAAAAATGCACTTTTTCAAGCAAAACTATGGTTTTGCTTAATTCCATAAACACTCAAAAAAAAAAGTAAAAAGAAATTAATGAATTAGAAATTCCATGACGAGAAATTATTAGGGACAACCAGTAAACCAAAAAAAAAAAAGTTTTTTTTTTTAAGTTCTCATGATTTATTGGGAAGAAGGCTATCGTAATGTATTTGTCAGTGACTCAGCTGAGATAGTAAACATGATTACAAAGATTAATACCACAAGACATCTATCTAACGAGCAAACTAGAGCATGTCACAATCAGACTTGTTTCATATCACCTGTTGGGTAGTATAGCTGCAACACTTGTTTCATATCTTGCAAACAACTTTTGACCACTTTCAAATTAGAACTGTAAATAAGTCAGACTTGTAACTTCAGTCCTAACTCACAAATAGCTCAATTAAGAATAAAATAAAATCATATTATATTACATAATATAAATTATGCTATGGAAATTATATTTAAGTTCAGTTATGCTTAAGCACATAAAACATAAATATATATATATGACTTCAGTAAGATTAATCCCAAACCGATTCATTGGATCAAGCTGAGCTTGAGAAGCTGATGTACTGAACATGTTGAACTCAAAATAGTCAGTACTGAGCTCGACCTGTCTGAAGCTTTCACAGAAGTAGAAGAAATCTGGCCGAAAGATAATCTGAATATGGGTATGGGGAGCAAATAGAAGGAGCATGACATCTGACATGAGAGTTTAACCTCCTGATCATGAAGCACACGAACGATGCCAGAGTGCAAGTGAAAAAACAAGACTCCCCGAAAGAAGATGTTGCCTTGAAAATGTCTAGGTGGCTATGGCGGTAGGGACAACAACCGTTGTGCTGGTTGCAGCTTTTGAAGCAGCAATCTCTTCTAAGCGCTTCCATGAGGCTTCATGTTTTCTTGTCATTGCCTCTAATTTTGTTTCATTCTCTTGGAAGTTATGCAAGCATTCCTTGTTATGATACAAAGCGGAGTGGGGAACCCACCCTCAAAAGGCGCCTCGTAAGGGGGAAGAACCACACCACTTATATACCCCAGCTAGTAGCCTAAGCTACCCGATGTGGGACTTGGGTCATTACTCCGTCCCATAACAGTGGCCCTCCCCGGAAGAGCCGGCGTCCACGCCGGGCAGAAGTCGCCGCTGGGATGAGCCAACGGAGCCACCCGGGCAGAGGCCGGGGCCAGCTCTGATACCATCTGTTATGATACAAAGCGGAGTGGGGAACCCACCCTCAAAAGGCGCCTCGTAAGGGGGAAGAACCACACCACTTATATACCCCAGCTAGTAGCCTAAGCTACCCGATGTGGGACTTGGGTCATTACTCCGTCCCATAACATTCCTCAAATAACTCGGGATCAACTTCGGAGAAGATTTTACGCACGTTAAGAGTCAAGCTCCTGACCACCTGATTCCAGTGGGCACGGCCACTTCTCTCCAAAGCAGGGAAGATAATGGGTAGTATAACTTTACGGTTTTGTCTGATTAAATTCTCAATGTGCTCATTGTTCCACAAGTATAATGCCCTTTCTGCCGCCTACAAAAGAAAGCAACTTATCATTATAAAGGAGATTGGAAACACCCCACTTGAAATAATCAAGTTATGCAATTTTTAACCATCATCATGCCAGATTACAATGGCAATTAGTTTTTAAGCAATTCCAAACTGCCAGACCTTGTGTGTCATAGATCAGTTCATCCCATAAAAGGCAAAAGCTTAAGTGGTTGAAATTAACAAGATGAATCAGATAATTATAATGATAATTCTTCTCAATGATCTACTTCACCTTTCAAATAAAAGGTCGAAACTGCATCAAGCATATTTAATGATGATCAATTATATAAAAAAACTAGGTAGAACCCAATATATTACTGCATAGACTTTGAAGAATGAGCCGCATTATTCACTACCAGCAAATAGAGTATCCTGCTATAAATTTTATATCATTCACTACCAGCTAATAGTGTAGCTTGCTATAAATTTCATATCTTGTGTTGACAGAACATGAGTACGTGAGTCATGACTTGTACATCTTTATGCAAATCAAGAGAATCATCAAGTTCTTTACACCCTATATCACAACAGTAACAAATGTTTGTCACTTCTGACCAACAATAAATATAAGTAGGATCTGATCAATGCTACCACCAGTCACCATAACCAAAGTAGACTGCTCTAATAATTTTGAACACCATAATAATACAAGTGTGCTACCATCAGAGACAATAAAATCACCCTATCAGTACTATCAGGCTAGAGTGGAGGTCAGTTGACCCAATAAACATACAAAACTGGGAATTTCTGTGTTAGGTGTTGTAAACCACATTGACCATCATAATTATGAGTACGTTACCAATACAAGGGGCAGACTGCAAACATCTTCTGAGTACTACTGGACAGAAACTGGAGATCAGTTAGCCCAACTTTTTTTTTACTAAACAGTTACTCCAGCCTTGACCACGCCAAACTCAAATTACCCATCCGCAAAGCCTAACAAATTTAACACCAATTCCTGTATAACCAATCACAAATTATAAACATGTCTACCCTTAAACGTGAAAGCCCACATCCCTGTAGTTTGTTCTAACAAAATATTTTATGGGTGATTAGATCAATAATAATTTCCCAATGTGGTGTAAAAGGATATTTCATCTCTTATATGTAAATTTTATACTAACCTCACGCAGTTATAATTTAGCTTGTGCATGTTTTGCACCATCAAACCATAAAGTTGAAAATGAGATATTTAATTCATAAGATAAGCATGATTGGTAATCCTCGCAACATCTACAGAACCACCTCTAGTTTAAGCAACATAGATTTATTGATTCCTTATCCATCAAACCACAATAAGTGCTGCAAAATTCACAGGCTATCTGATAAGAAAGCCTTAATATCTTCAAATAATTATCTTCCAACTGTAAAACTTTTTCCACCATGGCAGCTTCCTTTTCTTCTTTTCTTATGTTTGTTTTTCTCTTTGAATTGCATTGAACTTGAACAGGTTATCTCCTTCCACCCACCTTCTTATTAGATATTCGGAGTTAAAGAAGTAGATGAAGTATGATTAATATATAATACAAGTTCAAGTAAAAAATATTCCACGCAAATCCAAAATGGGTTTGAGTATTTCGGATTCCCAGTAATTAAGAATATCAAAAAAGACCATCATAAAATAATAACTGGTTCAGATTATCTTCAAAGCAAGAACCGATGGACCAATATTTATGGCTCAAGGAATTCAAACATATATGTCCACCTTTTACATGCTGACTCCAGTCCCAACATCCGTAAATTTTTTACTCTGCAATTTAACTACATCAAATTCTTTCAAAAAAAAGTTTGACATGACATTGGCAACATTTACAAATGTAAACCAATACTAACATCGATTTATAGCATTACCAGATTACAGCACAAATAAAATTAGTTCTTGTCAAGTTAAAAGTGATTTGAAGATACCAAAAACTAGATTTCCAAAATTTCAATAATCAATCAGAAGGTAGTTGATGCCAACCATTAAAGATAAAGGTGACAAATAAAATGAATCATTAAAAGGAAAGTGATTACTTGAATGCGTGAATTTAGCAGTAGCACAATTTTAACGTCGCCAATTGATATTTATTATTAAACAACATTCAATGAAAAAAGAAGTGCAAGGCAGGTAGGAAAGAGAAAGTATTTAGAGTCCACGCTAGAAGGTGATCATTACCTGGAAGTGTGAGCTGCTCAAGCAACAAGAGATTTTGCGGAACAGGGGCACCATACATCTTTGGAATTCAGCTGGCTGAGTGATTTCTAGGATTTCCTCTAGCTCAGTTAGGAACATGACTTCCTTTGAACTGTTAGTGATGGGCCAGTATTTCAAAAATCCGCTTATTACAGTGTCTGCAAGTTTGCAGTCTTTTTCCACAAACAGTGTTACGCAGTAAGACAACTGCTGATGATACATAGCTAAGCATTTAGGTTTATGGAGTGGAATTAAAGCACGGACAAGAAACAATTTGTGCTCCTCCTTCAGTGGCAAAGCAAACCCATTAATTATGCTTCCCAGTACATCTAGAAGCTCAGCAATACCATTAAATTTCTCTGTTTCAAAGATAAAACGAAAGAAGATATTGTTGATAGATTTTCTAATAAATGGACGATGAACCATAAACTTTCCATAGATCCGATGTAGTATAGTTTTCAAATATTCCCTCTCCCTAGGATCCTCTGAATCAAAGAGATCCAGCATTCTGAGAACAAAAGAATGATCCATGTATCTTTTAGCGAGCTTTGCATCCGTTTCTGGAGATGCAACAAATCTAAGAAGAAATTCATACACAATCTGCACGTGAGACCATGCAGGGTCCATCAATGGTTCCTCATCTTCCAGGTCAAAGGTTGCTAAAGCCTTGCTCTCACGGGTCTGAGCATTAAGTGACCTGAACAAGTTTACAGACACCATTTTAAGAACTTCTTGCATGACATTTTCAGTGAACTTGCCATTTACAGTGGTAACATATTCCACCAGCTCAAGAAGTGTCTGTCTTTTGATTTCCTTTTCCTTTATATGCTTTGTTGAGTCAGTGAAGTCAAACAACACACAGCACAAATTCAGTTTTCTAATAAACAGGTTTTGCTTCTCAGGATTTGGAACATCTCTAAATCCAGGCAATGCTTCATAAGTAGTAATTACCGCATTACCATTCACTTTTGAGTTTTCAACTGGAGGAACTTTATTTCCCTGTCCATTGGAAGCAACACCCGGAGCCGGAAGAGATGAACTACTTGAGCTTAATGGTACACTAGTCACAAGATCACCGGCTCTTGAACCAGTTGTATTTAGGTAAGAGACTGATGATGAGTTCCCGAATTCGCGATCAGCTGATTTTGATGGCTTCCGAGGAAGCTTCCCGAATATCTTATTGATCATTCTTTCAAATCCAAGTACGAGAGGAAACAGTTGGATTAAAATCAGATGCTCGATATAGTTTTGTGCAAACCCCAGTGCAACAATAACACAATATCCCCACTTTCACAATGGAAAAGCAGAACCCTTAAACATAATTAAAAATCCATTTCAAGTCAATGAATATACAGAACTAGCTGCACAATTTGAAATTCGAAAAGCAAATACGCGTTCCCAAAGAATAATTTCACAGGACCCAGAAGCATTAACCAAAGCGTCAAGGAAGAACCACTTGTTCTGAAAGATCATACTCAAACGATTGCAGAATCCCCTTCTGGTTTAGGAACAACAAAGCACCAGAGTTTACAACTTTGGATCCAAAATCAGAAGCGCATAAGCAGAAACTCAACCAATAAAGACATCACTGGAGGTTAGACTCACCTCTACGTATTCTAACATGTTAAACCTGAGAATAGCAGTCATGTGACAGTGTCAACACGAAGATCGGCGAGTGATCCAGCACAAGAAGGCCGTATTTCATCAATAACAAGGAACGGGACACAACCGTGTGTGAACAGATTAAAAACAGTAGATTGTGAAATTGATAAAGAAGAACCGATTAAAGAAAATGTTGAATATACAAAAATCGTCGCCAAAAATTGGGAAAGAATCCTTTGACTCTGGTTGAAGCAACGACTTCGGGGACCGAAAGAGGAGTGGAACTAAAAAGATATGATCCAAAATACAAGAAGACTGAGCATTAAGGAAGAGATATTCATTCCTTTTTCTTTTTTATATATATATATTCTAAAAATAAAATAAATGCAAGAAATTACCATTACCGATTTTGAGGAATTTGCTTAAGCCGTCCAGTTACTAAATTTGGTTGATTTTCAGTACGTATCATTAATTACATAGGGACTTATGAATTGTGTCAAAATTTCTATTGGCTTTTGAATTCCTTTTTTAATTAATTCCATTCTGACTTAAAATTCGAGTTTGAAATCCAAAATACTAAACTCGTTGTCTATATGATAGGATCTCCTTCTTATTTTCATTTCACCTATTTGGAAATTTCAACGCCAATTTATGCAAGAAATTTCATAGTAAACTCCCTACGACTTAAGGGGAAAAAATGTTTTGGGCGGCCGACTTAAGAAGTTCGCATATGCAAAAATAAAATAAAATATAAAATAAAAACTTAATGAATTATTTAATATAAAACAAATTGTTTTCGTCATGCAAGAAATAAAAAAGAATAGGGCGTTAGGGCTATTCTAAAATTAATTGTTTTTTAGCTATCGCCCATGAGTTCAGTTGGTAAAGAGGTAAATCATACTATTTAGAGTTTGTTTGATCTCTAGAGAGTATTATTTTATTGTAGTTCCAGTCATGACGTTTAAAGAGACATCATAACTTTTAGGTGCTTAGGTTTATATTTGAAGGTAATTGACAACCCGTTTTGTTCAACATTTGTATCGTCTAAAAAGAAGAGATATTTCGCCCTATATTTAGATCTTAAATGAGCCTAATTTCTTTTTAAAAAATTTTATAAAAAAAAAATATTTTTTATGTGAAAGGATCTAATTGCCCTCGTATAAAAAAAATCCTTCTACTGGTGATTGTTGGAGCTCCGACTGTGGACCATGTATCTCGGTTATTGTTTTCACCGTCGTAGAGAGTAATTGATCTACTGATTTACTTTTACAACTAGTGGAGACAATCAGTTGCATCAATTTGTTATCAATCACACTTTTTTATATTATCCCACAGCAACAGTGTAGAAAGGCTCTTGTAAATAAGATCGAGGAAAATTAATTTTTACTTATTTATAATTTAATCTCTAAAATTTAATTTAAAACAATATCATCTTTAAATTTTTGATTTGTTTAAAATTTGATCCCAATCTTTCTATCATTTATAATTTTGTCCTCATCATCCAAAACTCAACACTCAATCATCCTATGTGGCTTTTCACTTAGCTCCATGTAAATTATATATATACACACACACACACATATATATATATATATATATAAAGATTGAATTGAGCTTCCTTTACTTCACTACCGATGGCAAACGTTCAAGAAGACAAACTAGGTATTCAAGTCACTGCTTGATGGTGCCTGGCGTCTTCTCTCCACCATGTTCGCCGGCAGCAACAGCCGGAAGCCCACCATATTGATGGTGGGCACCATCTTCATTGTTGAAGCCATTATCAATGCTACTGCCATCAACATCAAAATTGGGAGAGGTATACCTTCTACTTTCCCAAGTTACTATCATTTACTTAAAAAAATTAACAACTTAGTTTTTTCTTCTAATTTTATAAATTATAAAAGCTAAAATAAATAAAAGTCTGTAAATTTTAGGTCAATTGCACATAAATTTTTTAAACTTTAAAAATTAAAATTAAAATTTTTAATATTTTATATTTTAATTATCAAAATTTTACTACTAAAATTATCATTAAAGTTAACTGTTTTTACCATGTCATAATTTTTATATTTATTATTATATATCATGTATTTAAAAAATAATATTAACACTTCTCATATAATTTTAAGATTTTCTTAAATAATTAAAATAAAATATTTATAAAATATAAAATATTTTAAAAACACTTGACATTTAACATACAATTTAAAATAGTTTTTAAATGCTTAAAATATAAAATACTTTAAAAAGCAATTTAAAATATTTATTTAACTGTGTATTATTTAAATAAAAAAATATAAATTACTTAAAATTACATGTAAATTACAAAGTGCTATTTTTTTAAATAACATAGTATAAAATAAAAAATATAAAAATTATAACATGTCAAAAATAATTAACTTTAACTATAATTTTAAATGTAGGGATTTAATAATTAAAATATAAAATATTAGTGTTTTTAATTTAAAATTTTAAATGTTATAGAGGTTATATGTAATTGATCTAAAATTTTAAAAAAATATATATATATATATTTTAGCTATAAAAAATGAAGTTCTAAAAAGCTAGGTATGTGAGCACACATTTCTTTTCGTTTCTTCTTATAGCTAAAATGTGTGTTAGTAAGAGCCCCCCATTGTTTTAGTCACAAAAGACGTCATTGACTTTAACTCTTACAAGTTCTCAAAATGGTTGCAAGTTTAATTGATGTTTACTCTGCCCATTATGGGCCTGCTTAGTTTTAGGTGAAACTATGATTTTAAAATTTTTTTAGGTAAAATCTTGGTTTAAAAAAATTTTAAAACAAACAGTTATATTTGTCTAAAAGGACTTTTGGACCAAACCACGTTTTAAAATTATGGTTTTAGATAAGTTGGTTAGAGTAGCCTTCGAAATAGTAAAGAGTTTATGAACTATTTAATTACTATTTTATCCTTATTTTTTCTTACACCCTCCCTCCTCTCTTCTCTATCTTCTCCACTATCTCTCATCTCTTCTCTATCTTTTCCACAATCTCTCCTCTTTTCTCTATCTTTTCCACTATCTCTCATCTCTCTCCCATCCTCTCTCCTCTCTCTTCTTTCTTTTTTATCCTCTCACATTTCTCATCTCTCATACTTTTAATAAAGTTATACCCTTTTTAGTAATTCTCTAATTATAAAAATTTTTTTGGTAATGACTATCCAAATACTCATTTATTCATAACCATTTTTTTATAAGTTATTCTCTAAAAGTTCTTTTTCTAAAAACTATCTAAAAATCCTTTTTTTTCATAAGTTATTTTCTAAAATTCTATTCAAACAGATACTATATATATAAGAAAGAACTTTCCGATGTCTTTAAAATATTTATATGTGGACAGCTCTCCTTAGTTTTATCACTTACTGCCAAATTACGAGCAACTTCAATGGCCTAATTAGAGAGTTTATGGCTTGCTTCTCAAAGAAACCATATTTTAAACTTCTCCTTGTTTTAATGATTCCATTCTTAGACCTATTATATAAAATATGCAACTAGCATAAGCGTTTTTTTTATTGGAGGAATCCCAAGTTCCACTGAAAATAATATATTTCTATGAGGTTGTGTAAAATATCAAATTATTGATAACTCTAATGAGACTTTAAAGGAAGAGATTAAAGGTGTTCAAAAGATAAGTCGAAACTGAGATAATCTCGTCCTATATATAGTTTTGATATAGTACATAGGGCACATTTCGCGTCCTGTGTCCTATCTTGTTTTAAGAATATCCTGTTCTAATTGGGACTGGGATGAGTTTTGGACAGAAATTCCCGAATCTTTTTTTTTTTAAAGGTAAAGTAAGCCTTCTTCCTTCTCTCAGCACCAATGAACACACAAATTAGCAGGAAACATGCGGTATAAATCCTGTGAATCTTCCAACTGGTCTTGGGCGGTTGCCGCAACACTACCTTGTGAAACACCGTGACGTAGTAGTGTAATCCAACGACGAAGCCCAGGCGATGCCCGTAAACTTTGAGCCCATCCCACTTTTGGTGGAGAACACCAGGACGAGATGCATCAGTAGCAGCAACATATAAAACAAGTAACCCAGAGTCTAAAGCACCTGGAAGCACACGAACTTGGATTACGAAGTATAGTAGAAGAACTTGAGGGGCTCGAGCCTGGGGATCAGGGCCGACAGGCAGAGAATAGAGAAGTATATGGAGAGATAAATCTAGATGAAAATGAAGACCTTCTGGATAGAGAAATAAGCTTTGATTTTATTGAAGATGAGCGACACTAAAAGCAGAGGTATCAGTGCGAAAGCACAAGAAAGTACAGTGCGACGGTGGCTACGTATTTGTTGCCGACGTAGGGTTTTAATCCCTTTGTGATTTCTTTATTGGCCTTGGTAATGTAAACTCGGGACAGGAAGGGATGAGATTTTTTAGGGTCAGACTAATACTCATCTCATTTTGACCTTGACCATTGTCTCGACTCGAGATATTCTTGTCCCGGTCTTTTACAGGACAGACCTGTCTCGAAGTATTTGAGATCGGGTCAAAATAACTCGGGACAGAAAACTTTGGATACTCCTAAAAGAGATTACAATGGTGTGATGGCCATATTACCTTTATTCATTAAAAAATAATAAGTGAGATAGCACAAATGATAATTTTATATACTATTATTGACAAGTTAAAGAGCAACGAATGACAACTCATATAATCTGTATCTAATATTTTAAGAAAGATAGACTTCTCGTTCATTATTCTATAACTTATCAATTACAGCACATAAAGTTATCATTTATATCATTTTACTTATCATTTTTAATAAATAAAGGCAATATAGTCATTTTACAAATTGAATATCTCCTTTTGAGATCCTATAAAACTTGTCAATAATTTGATATTTTACAGGATTTTATAGAAATAAATTATTTTCCATGAGACTTGAATAAGATTCTCTCTTTTTTATACATATTAAGTGCTCATCACAGTATATGCTTGTTAGATCTGAACAGTTGAAAATTTAATTTATTTGGATGGTCAGATTTAAATTTTTATTATTATTTTAAATGATAATTTTTTTTTTATGTGACAGTTAAAAAATTACTCTTACTTTTAGATTCACCTACTCGTATTATAATAATAAAATATTAAAAATATAATAGTAATAAAATCAAATCAAATCCTGACCATCCAAATTTATGGATGGCTCGGATTTGATATGAGCACCCCCATCCATACTCATCATTTTGATTGATGGTTTGGAATTTACTTCCCTCATGCTTTCCACAATAAGAACCGACATTTTTAATTTCCTTTTTCTACAAGTTGCGACACAGTGCAATAAAATAATTGCTTATAGTACATTGGTGTTATTAATTAAGATAAATTAACCATGCTTTCTTGTGCATAGATTAAAAAAATGTTTTGTGTACTACTGATAATTTTTTATAGATTTTACTTTGTATGCATTTTCTACCAGTACTTTATATATATACTTTGTTATATTATATTCATATACTGATTTTGATGATTATGAATATAGCTTATTCATAAAATAGAAATGTTATAAGTTTGACTATTTTATACTTGTATTATTTTTCTTTCATATATATTATCATGTATTTATTTCTTTTTTTTAATAATGGAAGAAAGCGATAAAACTACTCTACATTACAAGTAAGAAATAGATGAAAATGTTTTAAAGGAAACAAATGAAATCCTAGAGGCATCTTTAATGGACGCTTGGCAAGCATACCAACTTTAAAACTATTGTCTCTCTTGACTTGTTGAATGGTGATCAACAAGTCAAGAGAGACAATGATTTTAAAAAATCATTGTCTCTTGACTTTAATAGATTTTAAAAAAAATAATTTTAAAAAAATAAGTGTTTAGATAGATATTTTTAAAATAATTTTTTGTATTGGTAAATTACTAAAAAATATATGATTTTATTAAAAGGAGGAGAGAGGAGAGAAGGTGGAGAAGAGAAATGAGAGAGGGTATAGAGAAGAGAGGAGAGAGGGTAGAGAGGGAAGATGAGAGATAGTAGAAAAAATAGAAGAGAGAGAAAAGATAGTGTAAGAAAAAGTAAGGGTAAAATAGTAATTGAGTAATTCATAAACTCTTTTATTGTTTCAAAAGTTATTCTGACCAGCTTATCTGAAACCATGGTTTAAAATCATAGTTTAGTCCAAACTGAAATTTTCGACAAAAATAGCTATTTGTTTCCAAATTTTCCCAAACTGATATTTAGGCCAAAAGACTTTTTAAAACCGTGGTTTGGGATTTCCCAAATACACACTAAGTATGTTGTGACTTTTTCGGATTAAATTTCAGTTAACATGAAGATCATTGCCTCCCTCCTTGATAAGTCGAATAGTTTCTAATGAATCATTCTTCAAACAAATTCGTCTATGATTTCCATCTCATGCCCTTTTGAGCCCTATAAGACAAGCCTAAAGTCCATCCATTAAAGGATCTCCATTCGTAATATTGAGCATGAAAGCTTCAAACGGATTACCTTGTTAGTCTTTAATAATACCTCCACATCCCGCTATTTCTTCTCTATGGGAATAAGCTCCATCCACAGTTATAGTCACCCCTTCAGCAATCCCCAAACTAGTGCTATCTTTGCTGATTGGAGTAGAAACTCACATTTTGACTTGGCTTACATGTAATTTGGCAGCCTAAAAACTAGTCAAAATAGCTTTAGCCTTTACAAATAGCTCTCCAGCATTGGAGATGATGTTATAAATTACACATGTTAATAAAGAATAAATATAGAAGCCTAAAAAAATAAATTTATAAATAAAAATAATCTTCTCACAATGTAATGTAAAGAAAAAACTAAATAAAGGAAAGAGGAAGAAAAATATAAGAGGAGATGGAGGAAGAAGAGAGGAAAGAGCAAGAGTAAGAATATGAGAAGTTGAGGTATTTATAGATATTGGGTAGAGTTTGAACTGATTTTATGGACATATAACTGCTACAAATATATTCTCGCACGTGGAGTGAAATTTGAATTTCATATTTAAAATTTTATGATAGTTTATGGATATTTGTAGAGGTTTTGAATTCGCGTGTGAGAGAAAAATTTAAATTTTATATTTAAAATTTTGTAGTAGTTTTGTGGATATTTGTAGCAGTTTTGAACTGTTACAAATGTGTTCTAGTATTTAAATTTCATATTTAAAACTTTGTAGCGATTTTGTGGGCATTTTGCAGCAATTATAAACTGCTACAAATATTTCAATTCCAAAATTGGAACTTTGTAGCGGTTTATAACCCCTGTAAAATACCAACAACCTCGATTCATGGGAAATTTTGCAACGGTTTAAACTGCTACTCATGTCACTACAAAATGCGGCACCACATTCGTTCTAGATGGTGTCAACTTGGCACCATATTTGTAGCGGTATAATCGTTACAAATGTCGCCACAAAATGCGACGCCCCCTTTCGCGCCCACTTTCAATGACTGCTATTTTAAAATATATCCTACAATCATGATATATATGATTTAAGAAATTACGCTAGGAAAATGGTTGATCTATATCAAAGTGATGTATGGGCGAAAGAAAGATTACTTACAATATACACACATGTGCTATTGTTTGTGACATGTCCCTTGTGATATTTTATTTTTATAATTGTGGACGTTAGGCTTACGAGAAAGGCAATCAAAGTCAAGTATTAATTCGAGAGAAATTATATTGGCCATAGAAAAGTGTATATTGGTAAATTTAGGACATCTGAGGCATATTATTGAATTCAAGCTACACGAAAGAGGTTGCCTTGTGCTGGTCCTATAAAAAGGATTTATATTACAGGTGGCTAAGCAGAAATGTTATACCCACACAATCACAGCAAAACACTTAGGATGAAAGAAATAAAAGAAAGAGGCTAGGCCCAAGGTATTCAATCAACTAAGTGTGAGTGATAGATGTTAGAATTTGGACTCAGATCCACCTTTAGTAGATTGGGCCAAAGCCTATATAATTTAGGTTTCATGATATAATAACAAAAAATATGGATTGGTATTTAAAAAGATTTTCCTTTTTATTCAAATTTTGAATTTTGAACGGGATATTCGCGGGATACTGATATAGGATTGAAACCTAGGTTTTGGATTATCCAATTACTATTATACCCTTATTTTTTCTTACACTCTCTCTCCTCTCTCCTCTCTCCTCTTTTCTCTATCATCTCTCGTCTCTCTTCTTTTATCTCTCTTTTTCTCTTTCCTCTCTCTTCTCTTATCTCTCTTTTTCTCTCTCCTCTTTCTTCTCTATCATCTTTTATCTCTCTTACTTTTAATCATATCATACCCTTTTTAGTAATTTATCAATATAAAAAGTGATTCTACTACTAATCATCCAAACATCTTTATTCCTAAAATCTATTCTTCCCAAAATCTGTTTTATCCAAAATTTATTCTCTAAAATCTATTCTTCTCATAATCTATTCTCTAAAAGTTAATCCAAACACAACCTAAGTGGTTAATGTGTGGAGTTGAGTCAGTCGGCGCAGGACAAGGAACTTGCTTCTGGCTATCCCCTACATGCAAGTTAGAGTTTGGTGGGCCTGCTATTACATCCAGACATTTTTTTTTATCCTGGTGTATTTTTACTTTATTGTTATACTTTTTATTATTTGTTCTTGTATTTCTTATTACTTTCTACGGTTGGTTGGATTTCACAATTGCTTAGATGTTGGGGCCTCTTTATATATATATATATATATATATATATATATATATATAATTTTGGCTAATTATTAATAAAATTGTATTTTATAAAAAAAAATAAAAAGGAAAGAACTTATCTAAAACATTCTAGCTAGCATGCATATGAAAAGGAAAACCAACCAAAAGAATGAAAACAATGCTTGTGAAAAAAAACAAAGAAATTATACTTAAAGAGCTTATCTATATAATATAATTTTAAGTTAAATTATACATAGCCGTTTTTTTAAGCTGAATTATACATAGCCTTGTGAGCTTTGGATTATATATGGATAACATTTATAACCTTTTAACTTTATATACAGTATACCACCATAAACTCTTACGTATTTATATAGATAATTCTCATATAATTAATTTTGTTTATTATTTTCTTAACACAATTTAAAATTTTAAGGAGATTATAGATATTTAAAAGCTAATGGAGATTTATTACTAAATTTTAAATATTAAAAGTTTATTTATATACGATTTAAAGTTGATGAGAATTTTGTGTAATTTGGTGATGTTCAAATTTAAGAAAATCAATAGTATTAAATTTTAAATTAAATAAATATGAATAGAATAAGAAAGAATAAAAGAAAAGTTTTTATTTACTAATGAAATGGATATCGTTATGTCACAATAAAAATATACTAATAAATATTATACATTATGGTTATGATTTTTGTATTACGAAATTGAATTCCATTCCCTTGAGCTAACAAACAGGATCAAGTTAAAAATAAATAAATAAAAAGATCAAAGAAAGAAAATCAATGGATGAATAGTTACTGTGGACCTCACCCTGCTGCCTAACATTTCCTGCAATTAAATTCTTTATATTAATTTTATCAATCCCTCCATTTATAATTTAACTCCGTTGGTAATACGATAATATTAATAAATAATTAATCACATAAAATTCTTTTAATTGAATTGAAAATAAATAAAAAAATTATATAAATAGAAGAATTCACAAATTTATATTAATATAATGTGTGTAGAATAAATAAATCGAACAAAAATAATAAAATAATTTGATGTCTATTATTCTGTATTTTTCTTTCATTTCTTAAAAATGAATAAGAACGTTACAAAAATTTAAATAAATAAATAAAATATTTCTTATAAAATTAAAAATAAAGATGTTTTATACTAAAAAATTATTTTTTTAAGTGAATTTAGTATCAATCTTTCACTAAGTATATGTTTGGATAAGATTTTAAAAAATGATTTATAGAAAAAATAGGTTTTTAGACAGCTTATGAAAAAGGATTTTTAGAGAAGAGTTTATGAAAAAAAAAGTGATTCTGAATAAATAAGTGTTTGGATAGTTATTTTTAGAATAATTTTTTATATTGGTAAATTCCTAAAAATGGTATGATTTGATTAAAAGTAGAAGAGAGGAAATAGGGTAGAAAAAAGAGAAGAGAGAGTATGAGAGGAGAGATGGTAGAGAAGAGAGAGGAGAGAGGAGATACGGTATAAGAAAAAGTAGGGGTAATATAGTAATTGGATAGTCCATAAACTTTTTTACTGTTCCCAAAGTTAGTTTCAGTAGCTTATTCAAAACTATAGTTTTAAACTATGGTTTAGTCTAAAAATACTTATAGACAAATATAGTTATTTATTTTAAAAAAAATTAAACCATAATTTTGTCCAAAAAAACTTATAAAACTATAATTTTAAATCATTCCAAACACCTTAAAATTATGGTACAACTTCAAAGTAAAAAAAAGGCTTACAAAAGCGTCAAACATTAATTTAATTTCAATGCCTCGCATTAATGCCAACCAACCAATGGGTCTCATTATTTTATTTTTTTTAGAAAGAAGATTATTTCACCTATTGTATGTTTGATTAAGTGGCTAGCTTTTTGACCAAAAAAAATTAAGAGTCTAGCTTTAAGTACAACTTACCACTTAAGTCTCTAGCTTCTAGTGGCTTACTATAAAGTATAAAGCATAGTACTCAAATTCAAATAGAGTCCACCAATGAACTATTGTACCAATTTTTTAATTTAGTTATTTTAGATGAGTCGATTAGATTTAATTTTATTTTTTTATTATTAAACCTAAAATAGTATTGTTTTAAATTAAAAAAATATAAATCCATTACTTCTAATTTTATAACTATATTTTGTTAAATTATATTGAGATTAATGTTATCATGGGCGACCAACTCTCCTCACCTCTTGTTGTTGTGGCTTATACATAAGAATTTTATTTATTTGTGGATAATACTTTTTATAATTTAAGTATTACTATTTTTAAAATTATATATAAATATTTTTATATTTTTTAATTAAATTATATTATTTTAATTGTAATTCAATAGAGAATATTTGAGGTTTGAACCGCTATTAAATAACTAAATAGTTTTCAATACCTTACTTTTAAGTGTTACTTCTACTAGAGAAATAAATTATAAAAGTAAAAAAGGGCTGCCATTAAGAAATTGATATATAAAGTGATAATAATGGAATGAAATGTGGACAGAAATGAAAAGTTTATAATTTAAAATAAAAAATTAGAGAAATATTTATATACTATAGGATCATGTTATTTGAACTCTATTTAAATAAAATATAATAAATTAATTGATGACTTATCTAAAAAATTTACTATTAATTTTATTTTTAAAAAAATTAAATATTTTAATTTTAAAAAAATAAGACTCATCTTAACTAAATAAAGAGATTTATTTTTTCTCAAAATAAAATAAAATATAAATTATTTTATATGAGTTATTAGTTAATATAATTTAAATATATATAATTATATTTTGATTTGGTGAAAGTATACTCACTAACAAAATAAATTATGACTGTTTCATATGTGATAATATTAGAGTATGCAAATAGTTTTTAAATTATAACCCGGGTTTTACATATCATCGATCTTGAATAGGAAATAGTATCATTTGATATATTGTGTTTTTTAAAAGAGCACAATTAAAAATAACTTATCTTTCCTTGAAGGAACGTTGAATATGGGAAAGTAGTTATATCCAATACGATTCTCATATCTTTATTATGAGTCTATTCTAAAATCATAGTTTTAAAAGAGTTTTTAGTCCAAACTTCAATTTAAAAAAATTTTAAAATAAACAGTTATATTTGTCCAAACCTCGTTTTGGACCAAATTATAGTTTAAAACTATAGTTTCAGATAAGTTAGTCAGAGTAACTTTTGGAACAATAAACTACGTTTTCAACTACTCAATTACTATTTTACCCTTATTTTTTCTTACATCCTCTCTCATCTCTCCTCTGTCTTTTTCACTATCTCTTTTCTCTCATCTCTCCTCCATCTTTTCCATTATTTCTCATTTCTCCTCTATCTTCTCAACCCTTTCTCCTCTATCTTTTTTATCCTCTTTCCTCTCTCATCTCTCATACATACCTTTTTAGTAATTTTACAATTACAAAAACCCTTTTTGTAACAACTATCTAAACACTCATTTTTTAAAATTATTTTTTTTCATAAACTCTTATCTGAAAGCCCTTTTTTATAAGCTATCCATAAGCCCGTTTTTAAAATCTTATCCAAACACACACTATATTTTCCTTTTGAAGTATTATAAACATATATACGATCTTTTTTTAAAATATGATAGATAGTATATGTATAATTTTTATATGTTATTATATGATTCTCAAATTATGCATCTGTTATCTTATTATCCAAAGATCATAAATCTATTAATATAAAGTCAAATATAAAATATAAGAAAAAAGAAAGAAATAAACAGTGTAAAAAAGTACATTAATATTATATTTAAATTTTAAACAACAGTTAAGTAGGAAATCAATGGAGTATTACTAAAATATGATTTATTTATTTTTATAATTTGAATTATATATATTGAATATTGATAAAAAAATTCAATTTGTATTTCCTTTGTAATATATCCTTAGCATTATGATTTTAGTTTTAATTATTATTCTAGATATTTTGTTTAAGCAAAGACATTATCAAAGTTATTTTTTATTTGGAAAAGTTAATTCCTTAGTGATTATTTATACTTTCACCAAATCTTCAATCAGATTTATATAATTATTTTAAAAAATATTTATAGTTTTCTCAATTTTAATTATTAATCCTTATACTCATAATTTATTAATTAGAGTTGATATAGATACTAACTAAATGGTTTATTAGTTCATACAAAATACAAAATGAAAAGACAAGTTTTTATATTCATAATTATATCCTTACATCTATATATAATGTATAATTTGGTTACTTGTAATTATTAATAAATTATCAGTATAAAAATCAATATTTATAATTAAAAAATTGTAAAAATCCAATTAAAAAATTCTACTGGATAAGTGTTATATTAAAAATAGGGTAAAATTAGAGAATGGCATATTAATTAAACTTTTTCATTTATTTTTCTTTTTTACTTTTAACGGTAGATTATAGATATAAGAAGCCCCGTGATTGTTATCGCCGAAGATAACAGAGATTCCGTCTCCCGCCACATCAAGCTGCTAATAATTTGTAGGTTTTGTGTCGTACCGCCACGTGTCCCTCTCTCCCTACCCGTCTCCCCAAAATTGGACAATGCAGAATTCGCCGTTACCCTTAACTTTCTCCCCAAGAATTTTTTTTTTTTAAATTCTTTTTAAGTTCATTAAAAAAACATTTATTTATTGCTTTAATCTGTTTTTCTTTCGCCCTTTCTTTGCTTACTCGTTCTTCCCTTCCTTTTTCCATCGTGAGCTCTCGCAGGCTTTTCTCTCTTCGGATCGAATTCCCCACCAGTGAGGGAAACCCCAACCAAACCAACAATTTATCAAAAAAACAAAAAAATTACAAAAAAGAAAAATTCGCTTCCTTCCGTTGCTTATTCTCACTCAAATCTGAATTAATAACGGAATCCAATCTTGTGAGTAGGATTCGATACCGAGAAATTTTGCTATTCGCTCCTCGATTGTGTCTGCGTCGGGGAATTTTAGGTTTCTCTCGTTCTTTTGTCATCGTCTTCATCATCTGGATTTGTTTAGGTTTGATTTTCTCTGCCTATACACTATTATTCTTTTTTTTCTCTATTCGGTTTTTATCTTCTTTTGATCTGTATATTCTGTTATTAGATTTCCCCCCCTTGTTCTTCTATTATTGTCAAACCCAAGGGCTTCGGGGGTTGGACCTGAAAAAATAAGAGCAATTTGATTTGCTATTTAGATTCTATTCTTGTCTTCTGATTGATTTTTTGGCTATTTTATTTTTTTTTTCCCCTCAAGTTCTTCTCAGGAAACTCGGTGAAAATTTTGGTGCGTTGTTTTAGTTTGTCATCCGAATTCGAGGGTTTTCTTGTTAGATCGTCCAGAACCTTCTTATTTCTCCTTTTGTTTTCCGCTCTACATCTCCCACTCATTGTTCACCTTCTCAGAGAAAAACCGATAAAAAAATTAGGGTTAGCGGATTATCTTTTAGTTGGGGCGTACATAGATAGATGAGATGGCCTTGAACTTCTCTCATCGACCCATCTTTGCGGCTCACGATGTTGACACTTGCTTTGATTATGGAAGGGATAGATGTGATAGGCCTAGCTCACAGGAATCTGTCTCGAAGGACATTCTTGAACTTTTGCCATCGGATCCCTTTGGCATGGATATCAGTACTACCTTCACGGCCATCACAGGATGGTTAGAGGATTTGGAGGCTGATTACGCTGGATACAGAGGGAAGGACGTTGGGGCAAGTGATGATAATTATCAGCTCGTTGCCGGATTGAATTTAATTTGGAACAATGCCATGAGGTTCCATGGGTTTCCTGGCAGCTTGTGCGTTGAGAACAAGTCACAACACATAGCAAGTGGTCTTGGTGACTCTTTTCAGAGAGAAGTTGGAGTTGCTTCGCGCAATGATGAATTTGGATCTTCTTGTAACATGGGTGATATGCTGAGCTTTGGCTATAAAGATTCAGGGATTGATTGTTGGCCCGCTGACACGTACATGAATGATGGGAATCTCCCAGAAGGGGATGAACTAGCTCATCATCCTGCCTTGGGTTATGCTCTCAGTTATCTGGGTGTGCGTGATCTTCTTGCTGTTGAGAGAGTATGCAAGTCTCTGAATTCTGTAGTCCAAGGAGATCCTCTTTTGTGGAAGAGTATCCACATAGACCAACCTATCAATGAGAAGATTACTGATGATCTTCTTCTGCAACTAACTAAAAGGGCGCAAGGTCATCTACAGTGCCTAAGCCTGGTGGAGTGTACTAGGATTACAGATGAGGGTCTGAAGCAGGTTCTTGGAAGCAATCCCCATTTAACCAAGGTGAGCAACTGAGCATGAATTAGCGTAGGATACTGTGGATTTTAAATTGGATATTATATAAGTTGGCAGTTCATGTACATCGTTTTTGTCCTTTTTGGCCTGAACCTACAGCATGTTTATTTGGATTTTATGTGCTTAATTTGAATATTGTTGCAATCATTGTTAAGATCTAACGTTTACACTATGTATCTCAAACCTCTTGAGCTGATACCTTTCTTTAAAAGTATAAGTCAGCCAACATTTAGCCTATGGATCATCACATGTATAAATTTTTGCATGAATGTTTCTATCTCTTCCTTCATCTGTTTCAAAATTTAAAAATTTTTGTTATTCTAGACCTGGCTTCAGGAATACACTTTAAATATTTATTATTGACAAGACTTACATGGACGGGATGGCCCTCTATGTAGGAAACGAATGAATTTTCTCCTTAGGTTTTTGACAACATATGCATGGCTACCACTGTATGTGTTGCGCTAAAAAGTTTCCTGACCAAATGTTTTTGTATGCAATGTGTTTTCACATTTGTACTTTGGTAGTAATGTGGTATTTTCCTTTCTATTTTGGAGGAAAGTGCACCGAACTTTCATGGTAAGTGTGATTAAATTCAGTTGATGATAGTCCCATCTGAAATTAGATTATTGTTCAACTGTTTACTTTAATGCATGCAAGTTTAGACTTTAGATTCATATAAGTTAATGGCTTACACCTTTCACAGCTTTGGGCAACCTTGAAGTAGTGTAGGTGGGTATTTGTGAAAGCTTCTTCTTTCTTGTGACTTTGTATGGATCTGTTTGCTGACTCCTGCCTTTTCTTAACTCTTATTGTATCTACTCTGAGCGTTGAATACTTTAGTTTAGACCAGATTCATACACTGATGAGCTGCTAAATTGTTTTCTATACTTCACAGTTGAGTGTTCCTGGATGTACCAGACTCAATGTTGAGGTTATTGTGAGTATCCTTAAGGATTTCAAGTCTACTGGTACCCATGGAGTGAAGCACTTGCGCATAGGTGGCCTTTATGGTGTCACAGAAAAACATTTTGAAGAATTGATGCTTTTGTTGGGCACTGATAGCCAGATGTTGCAGCAATCTCGCAAACCACACTTTTATCATAGGGGAAACTTATATTTGTCCGATGACGATGACTGTGCCATAGATATTGAGATGTGTCCAAGATGTCAGAATTTCAAGCTGGTTTATGATTGTCCGGCAGAGGGTTGCCAAGGGATAGGACATGCTGTGGAGGTGTGCCGGGCATGCACTCTTTGCATAGCCCGGTGTAGTCAGTGTGGGCAGTGCATCAATGACAACGAATATGAAGAAACATTTTGTCTGGAACTACTTTGTGCTAATTGTGCAGATAGTCAAGCGCCAGCAGAGGGAACCAGATAGGGAAGGCTTCTGCTCTTTTTAAACAGGGTCACGGCTTTTATTCTGGTAGGGGCTGAAGGTAAATTACATGTGTGAGTGTGATTAGTTCATTTTTCTGATGAGGAGGAGAATTACTTATGATCCAAAGATCAAGCAAAAATCTAGGAGCATCTAAAAATATGCCCTATGTTAGGAACCTCTGAAATATATTATCACAGAGTTCACCTGTTTGAGATCGTCTGCTGCTATGGCCTGCTATTTTCTATCTTCACACTTGGTGTTTGTCTTGCTGAAGAAAAATGCAAAAAAGAGACTGAAGAAAAACACAAAAAAGAGAATTTATAGAAGTAAATCTCAAGAGGGGGGGAAATATTTTAGAGAGATGGCTGCTTACTCCTCGGAAACAGATTATTTAAGGAAGTCCTTATCAAGAATAAAGTCCCATGAAGACATAAGAAAAGTTAGGTTGTGTTGGACTTGGGTGAAACCTCTTACTTGGAAGTTTTTGGTGCATTCACAGTGGCAGAGTTTTCATACCGTGGAGAAGTGGAATTGGTTTCAGCTTTGATGTTCTGCACGTACGGACAAGCTCTATTGTATCAGTAGTAACCTGGAGGCGATTGGTTCCATCGTACTATGGTTATCGATCACCTCACCATTGTTGTAATGAACATTTTTGCTGGTTACATGGCGGTCTGGGCTACGGATGCTGCAATTGGAGGTTTTTTGGCTGCTATGTAACCTTCATGCTTAGCTGTTTTTCTCAAAATTCGCTGTGTTTTGGTGTATGTATTTTCTTTATTCTCTTCCTCCTTGTATCCAGGGGAGGGGACAAAATAATCATGAAGGGGATATTAAGTGACACCTTTCACTTTATACCCCCTTTAAACTTGTGTGTCGGGTCAAATAAAATGAACTCTAGAATCTGTTATGTACATTTTGCGAAAGAATTTCTTTTGACAATAATGTGCTCTACTGAATTGCTTTCTTCATCGTGCCTGTATTATGTACTAATGTTGTATAGGCTTTGTTTCACCAGATTTGTTTTATTAGAAATGTAATATCACTAGTTACTAATGTACTTTTTAGTCTTTTTCCTTGTCTTGTTTCGGTCCCTTGATTGGATCAGACTTGTAATAAAAATATGGTTTCCTCTATATTTGGCACTATTTGTACTTGGTTTTTGATATTTTGTCGCTGGCTTTATAAATTAAACCAAAATATAATAAATATATATACATGAGTGGATAAGTGGATAAGAATCTAGGCGCAAGTAACTATAGCTAGTAGATAATAGGGTCTTCAAATTAGAAATCTGGAATCATAGGTTTTGCTTTTTCCTTGTCTTATCTGAGGACAAAAGGATGTTACTTATGATTAATATCACTACTCGATCTCTGGAATTAATTTGCTGCTTGGCACCATGGTGTTAATCTGCACAAACAGGGCAAGTTTTTAAGCATTGATGATACTACTATCGTAATAAACTACTACGGGGTTTCATACGTTGCAACTATTTACTAGTCACATGTAAAAGAGCAAAATCATACCTAGAAGGTAGTCTTGGCATTTGTCAAATTTGTGGTTTTAAGAAAATATAATATTCTTTCGTTTTTTAATATAAGATATATTTAACTAATTTAATTAGATTAAAAAAATTATTTAATTTTAATATAATATATTTTTTCTAAAATACTATAATTATCTTTTTTAACTCACTCTTTTTTTATTATTTGATTATTGTTGAGAAAGTTTTAAATGGGTAATTTAAAAAAAATTGATAATTATAAAAAATAAATTTTCTTTAATTATATTTTATATTAAAAATAAGAGGAGTACTTTGCTAGTTAGATTTTAAGCGATACAAGTGAGATTGGTTGAAGTTAGGAAGATGTTTTTGCAGAGAGGAAAAAGCTCACTTACAACGTATGTTAAAAACTTGGTTTCAAAGCTAGCTAGCAGCTTCCTTGTGCTAAAGGTAAAGGAAATGGACAAGTTTATCCATCCACAGCCAGAAAAGGTTCTGTACGTTTCTTTACGCTTTGGTTCCCAGAGCTCTATAATACTAAGGCACACAAAGCATATATATGATTCTGGCATATAACAGCGAACCATTCGTTATTTGACAGCACTCAACGGTTAAAGAACCGACCACCAACAGGTCAACAAAAAGCATATTTTTCTAGTAATCCTATGATCCATCAGCCAATTGATAAGTTTATTTTAATTATAAATATAAAATATTAAATATTATTTATCGCTTGTGAATTTAGTGATACTTATTGAGGAGAAAATAGTGGAGAACTGTCTTAGGTGGTTTGGACACGTACAAAGAAGGCCAAGGGATGCGCCGGTGAGGAGGGTGGATCAAACGGTTTGGAGTCCGGTTAAAAGGAGTAGAGGAAAGCCAAAGAAAACGCTCAACGAGGTCATTGAGCGGGATCTCCTGGTCAATAACCTATCCAAGGATTTAGTTTTTGATAGAGCACAATGGCGTCGTATGATCCATGTAGCCGACCCCATTTAATGGGAAAAGGCTTTGTTGTTGTTGTTGTTGCTGCTGCTTGTGAATTTAACTAGCGAAGGGATAAGATATGCGACTATTTAAAATATATTTAATTTTTAAAAAGTATTATTTTATTGTGGTTCCAATAGCAGCGCTTAGGGAGGCATCCTAACTCCTGGATGTTTAGGTTTACGTTTGAGGGTAATAGACGACTCACCCTGCCCGATATTAGTATCGCCTAGAAAGAAAAAAGATTTCGTCATGCCATTAACTAGTGGGTGAGCACAACTCCTTTTTAAAAATTTTTGCAAAAAAATAATTATAAAATGTTAGTCTACTTTATGTTTTAAATTTATAATTTTTTTTAAATTATTTTTATTAATTATATATATTAAAAGAGGTCTTCATATATTTTTTTATAAAAAAAAAACAAGTTCCATTGTACATCACATGACATATAATTGAGCATCTAACATATTGGCATACAAAAGAGGATTGAATAACATACAATAAAGTAGAAAATGAGGTAAGTAATGAGATGATATCATCATATAAAGAGTGGAAACCAATGTGAACTACCATGAACAGTCGATATTGTCCTTTTGTCCTGACAACAATCGTGAGTAATAAAGGGAGTTTTTATCGATAGATATAATAATGATTAAAAAAATATTTTAAAAAACCTAATATATATTTATCACAAAAAATAAATTTAATTAATTTTTTAATATTTATAAATTAATTATCTATGTCATATATTTTAGGATCAGATGAATTAATATGATATTGCATTAATCAAGTGAAGACCTCATTTATTTTATTCAACAAGTTGAACAATTGGAACACATTCTTTCTGGGCAAGAGCTAAAGGATACCCTGTAAAAAGACAAAATATTCAAATCTTCTCAAGTTGAATAACGGATAGTACATAACGCACAACAAGCCTCATTCCTAAGCAACAAGATACAAACGTATATTTATATCATTAATCTTTGAGAAGGTCTAAATTATTTTCTATGGTATATATGCAGTTGTGGGGTATGTTCATGATTTCTGAGATTTCTTGTTGCCGAGGTCCTTCATCCACTTGAGGGTGAGAATGCTCTTGATCTTGGCAGAAGCAAGCTTCTTCTTCTTGTCTTGTTTATCAGAGGGTGAAGGAGGATCAGGGTGGCTATCCCATTGATCAGCCCAGGATAACCCTGAATCCATTTTTTCTCCTTTGGATTCCTCTGAATAATGATGATGCTCACTCATTTTTTTTTTAGTTGTCAGATCTAAACTTTATTTCATAATTATGATTTTTTTTAACTTATTTTAAACTCTGTTCTTTAATTAGCCTTTCAATGGAAGCCATTGTTAAGTTTAGTAAAAAGAGATGGTCAATTTGGTTAATCATGCCAAAAGTCTTTGACTCTTTATCCTTAACTTGAGGAGTATTTCTATTTACTTTGTTATGATTATGTGGTTTCACCTTAATTAATAAAAATCACCCTCTTGACCTGGTCTTCTTGCCACATCAGCTAATTAATGTCATTTTGTAATTTAATTTAATTTTTCTTACTCTCGAGTTTCTCTTGAATCACCAGAAAGTAATTAATGGTTTTTATTTTTATCAAAAATTGATTTGTTTCTTAATGTAGCTAAATGTGGGTTTTGGTTTAGATTAAGCTCTTTCATTAATGGGATTATGTCAAGAGGAAATTAAATAAGATTAAAAAAGATGTATGCCCTCAATTTTCTTCATATTCAAAGACCAATGCAACACATAAGAATTGTTTGTCAATTTCATAATTAAAATTATTTGCTTCCATAAATTTTGAGAGGTTGATACTTGAAGGGATAGTGTTCCCTTCTAAAGGATGGGGATAAATATGTAATTGTCATCTAACATGCATTATCTTAATTAGCATATAATTAAGATGCATGAATAAAAGAAATTAAATATTATAAATTTGATAAATACTAATATAAAAGATAAAAATTTATAGACACACTTAAATTAAATATTATAAATTTACCTGTCCTTATATATTTCTATCAATAAATGTGGCAAACCTACATCTAAGAAATTTATTGACAAATAATTTGTTATAAATATGGTAAATCTGGCCATGTAAAAAAATGTTGTAAGCTTTTTTTTTTCTTATACAAAAATTTTTGGAAAGGTGTTGGATTCACCTACGATCCAAGAGTAGGGCGAAATCTCTCTTCCTCCTAGGCGATACCAATATCGGGCAAAACGAGCCGTCTATTACTCTTAGGCATAAATATAGACACCCAGGAGTTAGGATACATCCCTAAGCACTGCTACTGAAATCACAATATAGTGATACTCCTCAGGGATCGAACACCTTCCAAATAGTCGTATGTTTCATCCCTTCTCCAGTTGAACCCACAGATGATAAATATGTTGTAAGCTATTAAAAAAAAGGTTAGAACTTTAGAATTTGAAGAAAAATATTCACACATCACACGTGCATGCAGTCTCCGCACGTGCTACTAATCAATAATGCGTTATCTTTAATTTTTACACCTCGTTTAATTTGACCTCATTGTAAGCTTGTATGACTACACTAATAATCATGATTGTATTACTAAGAAATAGATGTTTGGTTACTCTTTAGTCTAATAAGATCATTTATCATGTTAATGATGATTATCAGAAATTTGGTAATCTCCATTCATACTTCCTCCATAGGAATATTCATTATAATCTTTAAAAACGTTTCATTTACCTTTTAATCTTATTTATTTTTATTTTGGTCACCTCCTTCCGCCCATTGCCATAGTTGACCCCACCACCATTGCCAGTTTGCCACCCCACTACTGCCTTTTTTGCTTGAGGGTTATCATAGGCATTTCATTGTTATTTTATTTGATTAAATATAAAAAATAATTTTTTTGCTCAATATTTTTAATAACATATCAATGGAAAGATCTTGGAATTGAACCAAACGGTCCCCTAGTTAGTAAATCAATTTAAAATTTTAAATAAAATTATAAATTTTTTTCACATTAATTATAGAATAAATTTATTAAGTGAGACATGTAAAATATAATCTGATAAAATTAAATAGTATTTAAAAAATAAAAAAATATGTCAACTCCTCCTCAAGCATAGAGATCAATGAAGTAGGTTTTACTTCTCTTAAAAAAGTCTTTTTCATGCCCACTATCTAGTTAAATTTAAGACATCATATTTAAGACTTTAAAGGACGTAACCATTTAATAACTATGTCAGGTTTTATTGGTGCTAAATTTTCAACTTTTTTTTGGTAAAATTTTTTTTGAAAAGAGGTTGGGCTTACCCATGATCTTAGGGTAGGGCGAAGTCTCATTTCCTCCTAGGTGATACTAATATCAGGTAGGCGATCCATCAATTACCCTTAAGTATAAATCTAAGTATCTAGAAGTTAGGATGTCTCTCCAAGTACGGCGATTGAAATTACAACAAAGTGGTACTCTCTAGGGATCAAATACGCTCTAAATAGCCATATGTCTCATTCTTTGGATAGTTAAACCCATAGATAATGGGTCCAAATTTCCAAATTTTTTTTTTGTTACAATCCAAATTTCCAACTTGACTCAACTCATTACTTCTTTATTTTAGGTTGACTCGGCCCAAAGTGATCAAATAAGATTGGGTCAATTGGGTTGGTACACACCCATAAATGAAATGATAAACTTTTCTACAAAAAAAAAAAAACAAGAAGGTAGCATAAATAAACCCCTATAAGCCATAGCACAGTTAGCATTTAACCGAGTTTTTAAAATAATTAATTAGAGATTCAATCTCTTAATATGTATGGAGAGGATCTTATGGCCAATACTAAACTCCTTTTAAAAAGTCTACAATTCAAGATGATCAATCACTATTTATAACAGTAGATACTCTATGCTTACAAAAAAAAAATAGAGGAAAAACAAAAATTTTCTCATATTTGTATATAAAGAGAAAATTAAAAAAGTAATAAAACTCAATTAAAAATAAAATCATGTGGTCCACGTAATTTATTCACCAAGTTTTTCTTTTAAAAGCAAATAGAATTTAAGAAGAAAATATAATTTATAAAATTATCACAATAGATAATAAAAAAAAGACAAATGAGATATGAACCATATTTTTTCATGTGTTTTTATCCATCGAGCTAAAAACAAGTTTTTTACTTTTCTCTCCATCCACCTCTTCCTCTCCCAACAAAAAACACCCGTATAAGGTTATTAGTTTGGTGTAGACATTGTGAACCGTTGAATTAGCATGGTGGTATGTGATCTCGTTTTTCTCAAGATATCAACACGAAGATCAATATGTCAATTGCTCTACATATATCCGCGTCATCTTACCCAGTTTGAGAGATTTAGTCAAGACTCATTCTATACAAAGTAACATTATACCAAGCTTTTTTTTAGATCAACTAGTCAACTTAAACCAGCTTTCTTAGGTTTGTTTTGTTTACAATGTGTGCTACGCTTGCAGTTATTTACTGTCTTCTTTTGGATTGGGCCGCTCTATTTTTTTTACTTCACTAATTATTTAAAATGACCTCATTTTGTTTATATTTTAATGTACTTGTCGTAACACTTGCATATAAGGTTATTAGATTTTTTTTAAAAAAATATAATCTTTTAATTTTTATAATTTTAACTAAATTATAATTTAATTTTAAATTTTAATTTAGCACAATTTAATATTTATAGTTTTGACTAAATTAAAATTTAATTTTTAAATTTTAACTCACTATATTTATAATTAAATCCGTATAATTTTAATTATTTAAATTTTATTTCTCAAATTTTATGAAATATTTTAGTTTTTAAAACATAAAAATTAATATTTTAAATAATTAAATTATAATACTAAATTATTATTGAGACAAATTTCAGAAATTTAGAACCGAATTAAAAGTATAAGAATTAGGGTTAGATGTTAAAATTTAGAGACTAATTTATAAATAAGTAAAAATTATAAGTGCCAAAGATTAATTTTCCCTTATAACCTGTTAAAAGATTTTAATTTTCCATTTGATGGTGATAACATAGGATTAATCCAAAGAATAGGTTAAAATTAGCTAGGCGGAGAGTAACGCAGCGAAAGTCGACTGGAAAATCTGAATGTGGAAAGACAAGTCCACTTCAACTCTTCCCCCATTCTTCGCAAATTATCCACTCAAGCTTTCACTTCACGCTCTCTTCCTCATTCTCTCTCTGCACAAACCCTTAATCTTACTGATCAGAGCTGTAAGCCTGCAATTTTCCCTGCCCAATTCAGTCCCCTTGCATACCCTTTCGCCTGGTCTTGTATAATCGCTTCGCCAACTTTCACCTTGTTCAATTTCATTCCCGTTTGAATGCACTGAACACAGCAATTGCATCGTATTCGAAGATTCTACTCTCACATCATGTATTTATCAGAGAAGCCTCGCCCTATCGATTTCTACAAAGAAGAAGGAAGCCGAGATATGATGATCGAGGTTGTCACAAATGGAGAACTTCCTCCGCCTCACCAACAACCCCCACAGCATCAAATGATTCTTGGCGAGAGTAGTGGTGAGGACCACGAAGTTGAAATTAAAGCTCCCAAGAAGCGTGCTGAGACTTGGGTTCAAGACGAGACACGGAGTTTGATTGCCCTTCGCCGTGAGATGGATGTGCTTTTCAATACGACCAAGTCCAACAAGCATTTGTGGGAACAAATATCGGCGAAGATGAGAGAGAAAGGGTTCGATCGCTCGCCCACTATGTGCACGGACAAATGGAGGAATCTGTTGAAAGAATTCAAGAAGGCTAAGCACCAAGATAGAGGAAGTGGTTCTGCTAAGATGTCTTATTATAAAGAGATTGAGGAGATTTTGAGGGAGAGGAATAAGAGTATGCATTACAAGGGCCCTACACCTCCTAAGGTTGATTCTTATATGCAGTTTGCAGATAAAGGTATTCAAGGTTTTCATTTACTGCTTTTGTGGGTTTTTATGATTTTCTGCGGCTTTTAAGATTGGATAGTTTGTCATATGTTAGGAAAAGAAGGGTTACTGCTTTATGTACCGTAAAAGAACTTGGGAGTATTTTTGCTTCTTATTAAAAAGAAAGGATATAATGCAATAAATCACTGTCATTGCCCTATTACAACAGTGGAAATTGTCTAATAGACTACATTTTCTGAGCCCCAACATGTTTTGTTTGAAGAAGGCATTTTAATTATATGATTGATTGAGTTCTATTTTTGGAATATCTGCCTTGTCTAGGGTAGGTCAGCTAATTTTCTGCTGGAATTGTAAGAAGCGAACTACTCAAAAGGTTTCAACAAGTTATCATCATACTTAGTTGTATCTCCAACTGTCATTGTTTTTCTAGCTAATTCTTTGCATTATTCCAAATGTACATGTCTATAGTGATTATATGATAAGGTGAATTTTATGACTATATGTAGATTTATCCTTTGCATTTGCAGGAGTATGCTTTTATGCAATCTGCTGAACTATTCATCTTTGCTATTTATGATCATAACTTTTGCACAAATACCAACATGCGTTAAATGGACTATCATCTTTCATTCCTCTTGTGGCTTTGTAAACTAGAAAATTGAAGGAAAAAGAAGATGCCGTTTCTGTCATCATAATTAAGTTGTCCTTATTTATATTTGCAATTGCTTATTCTAAATCATTAAACATTCCATGGCTGACTATGGGCTAACAAACTTCTTTTAGTAAGATGCCTGCCTGGTATAACTCCAGAATGTTGCTTTTGAACTCCCATTCATTTTTGTTGAATAGAACCCTTCAATGGGGAGCCTCTGCCTACTTTCATGGATCTTTAATTTTATCAGTGTTATTTAGTTACTGTGCTTATGATTTATGACATAGGCTGTTCTCAATCACAACCATTTATGGCTTTTTGAGGTGATTTTCTTCTTATCTTTGAAACCAATGGTAGCTTATACAATAATCTTGTTCCAAACTTATTCCATTCCTGATGTCAGTCTGGTCAAATGCTCTCCACTCTGTTTAGGCACAGTTGTTTGACTGCTTATGTGGCTGTACAGGTATTGACGATACCAGCATCTCTTTTGGCCCAGTTGAAGGTATATTATTGGAATTTAAGTGTTAGGTTCCTACTTTCTACTGTATAATCTGTTCACTTGTTTCCTTGGGTTTTTCATGTTTGATCATCTAGGGGTTTTTTTTATGTGGGATTTTCTTTCAGTTCCTAGTTAATTGTGCTTTCAATTATAAGTAGAAGAAAGCTTCCACAATATCGATGTCAAGTACACATGAAAATTTTAACTGCTTGTGAGAAATACATGTGCATTGACAAAAAATTTAACTGCTACTATAATGTATTAGCATACAGGTTTTTTCTTTTTGGGAAAGTATTTTTAGTGATATGAATAGCAGGACGAAAGACAAATAGTGAATTTCTCTTTTTACTTCACATGGCATCTAGCAATGCTCTTATTGCTTTAATTGAGGGAAAAAAGGATTCAAATATGGAAATGATATTAGAAATCCGTGAGCCATTTTTCTTCTTTATAGGTTTTTTGTTTTCCTGTCTGAGATCCATACAGGGCCTTATTTAATTTTCGGTCATTAAAAGCATTTGAATGTTAAAGATCGTTTTTTATCTGTGGATTTAATTTTCTGTTGATTATCTGAGGCTACTACAACTTATCATTCATTAGTTTTGTCATTGAATGAAAATTCCTGTACAATTCACTGTTGGAAAAATGATCATTAATGCTTATAATAATTTTTACAAAGTAGAGAAACGTGCTTGTTGCAAAATATTCCCTTTGGTCCCTTGTATATGGCGTTTCAGACATCTTGCACACATATTAAGAAAAGTTGTTAAATTGCTTTAGTTGTTAAAAAATATTCCAAGTATACCCTTATGAATTAAAGGGATATAAATACCACTCATGTTTGTAATTTGTGCGACCTCATGATTATGGGGGTAAAAATGGAACATCTTTTAATTTTCTGATTAAACACCTTATAATTTGGATCACCTTTTATTTTTGGAAGACACCTTATATAAGGGACTGGAGGGAGTATTCAACTTATGAGTTTCTGAGGTCAAAAGAAAACTTGTAAGTTTCTGAAGTCATTTTAGACCTATATATATTTTTCATACTAATCAGCCCAGCTTTCAGCAGCTGGCAGACCAACACTCAATCTTGAGAGGCGTATGGATCATGACGGACATCCTCTTGCCATTGCTGCAGCTGATGCTGTTGCAGCAAGTGGAGTTCCTCCTTGGAATTGGAGAGAAACTCCTGGAAATGGTAAGTTATGCTTAGATCCCTAGTTTGCCTAGTGTGACTTGTGCTCAATCGCTAACGATAGAAGGGAAAAGGTACAAAAAGTAGAAATGGATGATGAGTTTTGTCAGCACCAAGCGTCTTTAATTAGTATCTTACTACAGGGTATTTTGATTACAGCGTACTTGTACCAGCATAAGCATATTGAAGAAAGCCTTAGACATTGGACCCTTTCTATTTCAAGAAAACTTCACTACTTCAGATCACCTTTTCCCCCCCTTTTTCTTTGGCATATTATCTTCTACTTCTGCTTCTTTATTGTCGCAGGTGGGGAAGGTCAGTCATGTTGTGGGAGGGTTATATCAGTCAAATGGGGCGATTATACGAGAAGAATAGGTATAGATGGCTCTTCTGATGCCATCAAGGAGGCAATAAGGGCTGCTTTTAGGTTGAGAACTAGACGTGCATTTTGGTTGGAGGATGAAGACCAGATAATCAGAAGTCTTGACCGTGACATGCCTTTAGGAAATTACACTCTTCACCTAGACGAAGGTATTTTAGGCTCAGTTTATTCTACTTGCATCTGATTTATTTGTGTAATTTTTTTTTCCTTTTGAGGGAAAGTTGGTTGAGGTTTTTGTTGGGCATAATCACCTCATACCTTCAGAAATGCATGTGCTAATAAGAAATGCATTCCTGTTACTTGTACAAACAAAGCATTGATAATAGGGGGACAGAAGGGAGTGAGATCTTATTAATCACATGATGCGTCCTGATGTCAGGCCTTGTATAATAATCGTCACATAATGCGCCTTAGGAAGTAGAGGAAGTCAGCAATAACAAGTAACCATTATACTCCTTCAGTCCTTAATATAAAAGTTAGTTGACTTTTTTTAATAGATTAAGGAAGTCAAATAAGTCAGTTAATTATAACTAATATAAAAGCTAGTTAACTAATTTGGGTTGATTAAGGAGTATATAATATAAATTTATCTTGAGGGATTTGATTTAGGTATAATTAACTGATTTATTTGGTTTCTTTAATTTACTCAAAAAAGTCAATTAATACTTATATTAAAAACTGGAGAGAGTAGTATAAATGTTTGAAACAATCTCCTTTGGACCACCCCTAGGGTTTGGAAGAAGTTCGTTAATTTCTCGTTGCTCCATCATTGAACTGAAGGATTTCATGTGACCGGTCCTTACTCAGCTTCAAAGAGAAATGGCGAGATTGGCCTTTTCTAATGCTGTTTGAGGGATAGATAAAAATCTAGGAGGGAATTATAAAGGCAATATTAAGAGGCCAGAAAATATTATGATACTAAATGATTGTGTACTCATTTCCTCTTATACAAGTGTGTGCCTGTATGTTTGTTGTAACACTGGTAATTATGGTCGCAGGAATGGCCATTAAAGTGTACCTCTATGATGAACCTGACCATATCCACGTTACTGAGGATAAGATCTTTTACACTGAAGACGATTACCGTGATTTTCTGACACGTCGGGGCTGGACATGTCTGAGGGATGTTGATGGCTATAGAAACATCGAGAATATGGATGATCTTCGACCCAGTGCCATATACCGTGGCGTGAGTTGAGGGGCTAGTTCATAGTAATTGCCACTTACCAGGTTTTTCTAATGCTATTCATGTTCTTCGGCCTAGAAAAATGGATTAAAGAGCTCAAATGATGTTCCACTTAGGCCTTGACATGTCTGTAAATATGCATTTGCAATGACAACATATTGTTGACAATATCTCTATGCAGGAGCATTTTTCACTCGTTTACTCATATGGTGCATCCGGCCACATGAGCTGTGTTTTCTTTTTCTAAAAACACAATTATTTTTTAACAATGATATGCTGCCCAAGTCAGGAGCCTTCTAGCATCGATGTTCGCTTAACTTGGACTCCAGCTGTATATCACTTTGGTCCTATATGTAAGTTCATTTTGGCTGAAAATTTTGATACTTAATGTAAGTCCACTTAGAGGGGTAGTAATGAGTGTGTTCCAATTTTGTCCCTATTGAAAATGGAGAGAGAAAAGGAGGTAAATAAGGAACAATTTGAAAAGCAAATTTAAATCTAAGACATATTAAATGCTCTAACTAATATTTTTTTGGTATGTGAAAATTAGTTAAAATTTACTATTAGAGTGGTAAGCAGAAAGCTTACCACTAGCAGACCAGTCACCCGTTGAGTTATGAAGTTGAGAAGCATTGAGTTCAGGCTAAGGTTGAGCATGCTATTGGTAAGCTATATATACACACACACATACATATACATAGATGTATGTGCGCGCGCGCGCTGTGGATTTGTGCCTGGATTCGCCTTAATTTAGCTGTGATCGTCAATTGAGACCTTAATCTGGGTTTTGAAGATGGCAACTAGCATGTCCAAATTTTTATCCTGATTTGCCTTCCTTTTTCTTCTTCCTCCTCTGCAAAACATGAGAATGATTATCAAGTTGGTGAGACATTGTCATCAAATTTAATTGGATCATATTCAAAACAATTGAATTGTGTTTGTGACTCAATTAGAGATAAAATTTTAGAGCATATGGGGCATAATTGGTCATGTAATGTTTCCAATTTAATTAAAACATTTTAAATTTCTATGATTTGTAATTTATATATATATTCATTGAATAGATCTAATCATATTTCATATACAATGTATAAATCCTATGCCTTTTTTAGTATATCCAAATAGCTATTTTTAATAATTTATTGAATTTTTATTATGTTAAATTTTAATTTAATATTTTTATTTCTTAAAGAGATCAAATTATGGACACAGTGTGTGTTTAGGTAACCCTTAAACCACAGTTTTAAAAAAAAATTTAGACCAAATTTTGGTTGGGAGAAATTTTAAAACAAAAAACTATATTTATCTAAAAAGGCTTCTGGATTAAACTATAATTTAAAACTATAATTTTGAATAAGTTTATAGGAATAGCTTCTTGAACAGTAAAGAGGTTATGAACTATTCACTTACTATTTTACCTTTACTTTTTCTTGCACTCTCTCTTCTCTTCTCTCTCTTTTGCTTTTATTCTTCTCCGTCAACGTCGCTGTGCCTCCACTGTTGTCGCTCCTCTAGTCGCCTCCATCGTTGTCATTTCTCTCGTCCGTCCAGCAGTCCTCTCTCCTCTCCACTGCTGGTACTTTTGCTTGGTCCTCGTCTGGCGCTTATGTTTAACGAGGAAGAAGAGGGAAGAAGGAGACGGTGAATAATGATAATGAACAATCGTGAACAGTGAGTGATGGGACATTATAATTAATTTTTTTATCTTATACACTTTCTAATAATTTACTAATCACAATAGTACTTTTAATAATAACTATCTAAATACTTATTTATTCATAACCATTTTTTTTCTATAAATTCTTCTCCAAAAACCTTTTTCCAAAAATTATACAAAAATATTTTTTTTCTATAAATTTTTTTTTAAAAGTCTATCTAAACGAGCCCTACTAAATTTGGTTTGGTTTAAGTTAGCAAATTGTTGAAACTAAAATTTGAACCAATATCTAGGTTAATTTAATATACTTTCAGTACTTTCCTAATAAATGATGCAAACTTATGATTATTACACACACATTGTCAGTATATAAAATAATTAAATTCAGTTTCCCATCAGATAATTGTCGTTCATAAAATATATTTATTTTAAAATTAATACATATATTTTTAAAAGGTCTGTAGCATTGGAATATTAATCAGGGCCCCACAGAATATCCCATCATGCATATTCGTAAGTGGGATGATTGCTAGCTAGCATGTCCCTACTAATTACAAATTGACACCAGACAACTAACTCTTCCCATCACGTATTCACGTTTGGTTTTTTTCTTTTTCCACGTAAGACTTCAAAAGTTTAAAAGTTGAATTGTCAAAATAATCACATTACATTACAGCTAATGCACAATTTTACTCCAAAAATTATCACATATGACCAATGTTGACGTGGAATTTTTTTATTCAATATCATTTTAAAAATATTAAAAAATTAATATTAATCATTAATATTGTTAACTGTTAGAAACGATATTACTCTATTTTTAATAGTTTTAATATAAAATTAAATTAAAAAAATTTCTAAAACAATATTTCTGCTATGTAACAATTTCTATAGTAAAATTTAACCTTGACCCTAAATTTAAAAGCATTGAAATGTCCTTATGAGAATGACATGGCACCATTACTAATAGGGGCATTATTCTCCTACAACTCTTATGCTTATCTTGATGTTTGTGACCAGTTCATTAATTAATTATTACTCAACCCCTTCTTATTACATGCTTTTTAATCATTAAGGTTACCGAAGACAATTTATCATTTGTAAAATCACCTCTTTATTTGTAATTTCCACATGTGTATCATTTAAGCTTTTAGATTATGTTTGGATGGAAAAAAATTAAAAGAAAAATAGAAATAAAATAATATTATAAAAAATTTTATAAAATAATAAAAATATTTATTATTTTTAAGAGTTTTTTCATATAATATTTTTTTCTCTCTAATTTTTTTCTAATTCAACCATAGGGTTAATTTCTTTGTACCAAAAAGCATTGTGGGACCTTTCCACCGATTATTACAGAGATATTATAAAAAAGTATGACTGATGACATTTTCATACATAACATGTGAGACTAATTGACTTTCTACGCACACCACAGTTCGATTCATATTTTCAATATTGGATGAACAATTTCAGTGAAGCTTCTCCAAAGCTCGCCAAAGTTGACCACAATAACGCAATTATGTAGTATTTCTTTCAGTTCAAAATATAAGGTAAACAAATTAATAAGAGTTTGATTTTCTTTATAAGGTGAAATTTGAATTTTTTTTTTTTGTCAGAGTTGAAGTTTAGATTTATCTCATAACTTAATATTTTTTCTTATTTTTAACTATAATTAATATTATGTCTCATACATATTTTTTACCATTCGTTATCTCTCATATCTTTTTTTACATATTCATCTCTTTAAATAAAAATATTTTAAGAAAATAAATTATATTTTTTACATATGTATTATTTTTAACTAATTTTTTTAAATTACATAATTTAATTATTTTTACTTTATATTTTGAATTGGTGGGAGTAGTGATACCATTTGGTGCATGAATATATGAGGCGCACAAAAATGACACACTCAGCAAAAAAGGGGTCAACAAAGAATTGGCCATTGACGTAACATCTATCTATTACTACAAGTATTTCCTTCCAATAATTAACTGACGAATAAATTAATTATTAATTATTTAATCTAGTACTATAACTTAATCCTTAATTATCCCAAAAGATCAGATCGAATCGATCATCACTATCTATCGACTTGCTTGCTAAGACTTCCCAACTAGTCTAGTATGTCTCAGTGCTAGCAACACAAACTTGCTGCACTATCCAAATTGATTTTAAGTTGTCTAAATTCAGTTTAAATTTTTTATGTTTTAAGCATTTTTTATTTTAATAGGCATATAATTTAAAATAAAGATAATTTTATAAATAACACTTCTTAAGAAATAAATTTATTATTAAAAAAAGTTCATATTAAGTATTTTAAATTTGGAGTATCCACATCAGACTTTGGATGGTCTAACTGACCCTGAAATAGGCCTTAAATAATAGAGGTAAAAATTCCAATTTATACTTGTAATTCACAAACCATACTATTCGTAAAGTTTCATGCAAAATAGCCAATAAGTGTTAATTAAATTGGTAAGAAGTTAACTTATAATCTATAAGATCGTGTGTTTAAAGCATGTTGCTTATGTCAGATTAAGGGAGTTGGCCCATAATCTTATTTTTAGAATCGAGATCAACTCTTCAATTAGTTTCTATATTAAAAGAAGAATAAGTAATATATATTAATTGATGGATGACCCTTTCAATGTTTATTCTTCCTTTAATATGATCCTTTATAAGAAGTCATTTTAATTTTTACAGTTAAAAATAGTGTTATTACAGTTTTTATATCAATTTTCAACTTTTTTTTTATTGTAGAGAATTTAAATATTCTAAATTATTACATCATTTATAGAGTGGAAAATAAAAGTATAAAAAATTAAAAAGAAAAAGAAAAAAGAGACACCTAAATTCCTTGCAGTTGGCTAAAAAGAAATAAAGATTAATTTAAAAGGTTATGATTAGGAATGCAATTCATGCGCATTGGAGAAAAGAATAATTGGGTCAAAATTTAACACACGCGAGGCCCGTGGCAATTTTCATAAACATAGGTGAACACCTAAAAATTAACCAGGGGTTAGTCCGAGTGATAAGTTATTTAGTATCACTTAAACGAGATTTTAAATTTGAGCCTTGGCGTATGTAAGAAATCTCTGTTGGGAGACTCACCCACCATAACCAGATCCGCGACACGAATTAGATTCAGATGTAGTTAGAGCAAAGTTCGGGTGAATTGGATGATGGGCAACAAAAAAAAAAGGTGAACACCTAAAAATTAAGGACTGATTGTAAACGGTTCGATATCGCTTAAGCAAGATCTCAAGTTCGAGCCTTGGCGTATGCAAAAAATTTCTGTTAAGAGACTCATCCACCATAACCAGGTGCGTAATGCAAGTTAAATCCAAATATAATAGATACAAAATTTTAGTAAATCAGATTGAGCAATAAAAAAAAAGACTGATTGAAATGACACGCTGTTCATTACTATCACCAATTGTCTCCTTTTATCCTACTAAAGTTCAATATTACATCTTGTTAGTATCAAGCTAAACCCAACAAAAAATTGTAAATATAAATTTGTACAAACAATTAAAACAAGCAGACGTCCAAAAGAAACATCAAAAGGTTGACCAAAAAATAAACAAAAGAAACATCAAAGACGTGTTTATGAATGGCATTCGCTAATGCAAAGTATATCAATTTATTATTCAACAGATCAGTTGTGTGCCCCACAAAATGCAAATCGCAAAACACAACCCTGATGTATTTCAATATTTCATGTGTAGAAAAATAATCATAATCAATAATTCAGAGGTCCTTTTCCTTAATTCATAAAATAAAAAAAACAAAAATCTAGCCTCCAGGGTCAATTTTGAGGACCGGAGAGAAATTTTTGGGAAGTGTATCAGTTTGGGTCAGAGAAGAACTTGTTGACAGATGGCATGATCTCAGGGGCCCTGTTGCGAACAAACTTCCTCAGGCCATGTTGTGCATATTTCTCACCCTCCGAGAAGTTGTCAAGCACTCCTGCAGCTCTGTTCTCTTTGGTTACCCTGAAATCAAATTCAGATTTAAATTTCAACATTATTCCTTATTGAAGGCAAACATCTCCACAATCTCTCCAAAAATTTTATTCCCGTTCACGTAATCTCTGCTCTTCTGCCTACAAAACTCCATTGCAATTCTATTCAATTTAGAATAGACCCATTCTCTGTATTTTATACCAGGAAATAGAGCGGAATCAAGGTTTCTATACATAATCTGGGCATAGATCCAAGAGGTAGTATTACACAATTCTAAAGGACACAGTAATAGGTAGCTTCTAGAGGATCTCGTGGTTAATTACATAGTGACAGAAAACGTATCGGACCTAAAATATCAATAAATTACAAGCAGTCCAAATCTAAGACCATGAGAAATAAATACCTGACTTCAGGATTGCCGGTGATATTTCTAACCAGTTGAAAACCGCAGATCCCAACAGCGACACCGACGGCAGCAAAAAGAGGCCAAACCTGTTCACAACGAAAGAAACAGGATATATTTAGATGCATATAAAAATCTCAGAAATAATCTTGTAATACTAGATTCATTCACTAGCAGCGCAATAGAACGGTAAATCTGTCAACATTCAGTTCACTTCTTGTATCAGTAAATCAGATCAATAAATATTAGCCGTATGCTTCGTTAACAATCAGAAAGAAGCTCTCGAATGAGAAAAAAACAAATAAAAGATGAGAAAGAATCGAAAATTACGGGATAGTGTTAGATTAGTTTAATATAAGAACCAAAACATCTATCTATCCTCAAGAACAACAGATACGAAGGAAGATCAGATCTCACTACGATTGTTCATAATAGATCTACGGAGTTGCAATAGCATTAACTTAACATGATAATGGTGTTGATATTTCTATGAATTCAAGGAAAACCCGGACTATAAGAAGAAAAGGAAGGAAGAAATACCTCAGGCCTGATCCACTTATTGCCACCACCCATGGTTGAGAGAACGGAGGAGCGCCGAAGGGAAGAGGCCGAGGGAAGAAGAAAGGTTGGAGGAGGCGGAGGAAGCAAGCTGAAGAAAATATTGGGAGCTTAAATATAAATGTGGCCGCAAATTGCGAATATGAATGCCCATACCTATATTATGGGGTCAATGGAATAAATAATTAACTATCACAGTCAATAATATTGAAAAAATTAAAAAAAAAATTATATTTATATTCTATATAAAAAATTTTAAAAAATCAAGTAAAATTTTATGAGATTTAAAATTAATTTTTTTAAATTATAAAATAATATATAGGACTTAAATTAATCCTAAAAAAAATTCAATTAGATTCCTCATAGACTTAAATATAATTTTTTTAAAAAAATTATTACTTTTGCATTATTTAGACTAACTATTATTTAATATATATTTTAATAAATATAATATAAATTGAATACCTTTACTTTGTAGTGACAAAAATGCATCTACGTACCCGATTTTTTATTGTGGTTGCTTATTGAATATATCTCTTTAATTAATTAGAAATTAACTAAATTACATTATAGATTATATATAGATATTGTTTTTTCAATTGATTATATATAGACATAAAGAGGTAGTTATGAGCATAATAATTTTTTTATTTTTATATTAATGATAAATAATTTTTATTTTATCATTTTATTTATTACAATTTTTTTTATATATTAATGATAAATAATTTTTATTTTATCATTTTATTTATTACAATTTTTTTTATTTTATATTTTATGACCACTTATATATTTTTGCTTAATTTGAATCCACATCAACCCTAATTAATAAATTATGTGTATAAGAATGAGTAATATATACTTATATGATTGAGAAAACTATAAAAATCTAATAAAAATTATAAGAATCTGATAAAAAATTTGGTAAAATAATAAATATTGAAAATTAATTTCTCATAAAATATAAATATTTGATAGAGGAAACATGATTTCATTTATTTTTTATATTTTTTATTTAATTTAACTAGTTTAAAATATTGTTATAAAAGAATTGAATAATGTGACACTTTTAAATAAAGAAACGCTTTTCAAAAAGTAGACGACAAGTCAGCATTGTGCAGGCGCCGCCCAAGGTGGGGTTGGGAAGTGTGCGGCCTTCGATTTTTTGCGCTTATTTGGTGGGACTCGCTTTGGGGCAAAAACATGGAATAAAAATAAAAAATTAATTAAGTCCATGCGTATCGAATATTCTTGGAATTTTAAGATGCCAGAGATTATTTTTAATTAATTATGCAAGTGTTTGCGTGGGGAATAGTCCCACTATGGACAGCCTGTCTCCATCTAGTTTAACGCAATCAACAATGTCTTTTGACCAAAAATTCGTTTTTTTTTTTAAAAAAAACAATGAAAGGCATGTCATGCGAGCCGCGTTTTCATTGGATTTGGAGGGCAGGCTAGGCTATATCATTTTTTTAAGTAATAACAACTATAATTATATTATATAATTCTTTTAAATATGGGGTAAAATTATCTTTCATTAAATATGTATTTTATGATTATACATACACACATGTCTAGAGTTGTTTTCAAACATGTACGCAATAAAAATAAAAAAGAATAGGTGTTTATTTTAATGAAAAAAAGTTATGATTGTTTAAGTATGAAATTTCAAATAGAAAAGTTCAGGTGTCATCTTGGGCATTTTTATCAAATAGAATCTTCTATTTTCTTTATTTAGTATAATAAAAATTATTTTTATTTCTATTTCTACTTTTAATATTTTATGCTATTTTATTTTTATCAAAAAAGTTAAAAAATAAGATTATAGAAGTGAAAGTGAATAATTTAGACTATTTTACCCCAAGTTATAAAATTTTTAAACAACTTTAACCATTTTCAAGTTATAAAAAAAATAGTTTAGACCATTTTACCCCAAATTATAAAAAAATATACATACATTTTATACTCATTTTTGTCCTACTAAATAATTTTTTAAAGCATATTTTTAGCCTAATTATATTTCTACTTCTATTTCTATAAAAAATTCTTCCATCCTACCAAATATATTATCAGGGTAAGAATAATTCTGTTTTTATGAAAATCTCATCATCACTATTTTGTTTCAAAAAATATGAGGTTTGTTTCATCTTCTTTCAACTAGGCATGTTAAATTTAATAGTATTTTCAAGTAAATCATATAATTTTTTTCTGCTCATTTATCTTTCTTGATGGTTACAATGCTTATTGTTAACTTATACTCTATTGCTCTTTGATATAAAATTTAATTAGAGCGATGATATTAATTCTTAATATAAAATTTATTTCTTATAAAATAATTAAATATAATAATAATTTAATAATTCACTAGGTATATGTATCTTACAGGGTCATACTTACTATGATAGATGAATTCATAATGTCACCCACAAACAAACGGAGAAATTGTACTACTTTTAGATTTTAATAAAATAATTTTAAACATTTTTTTTGGTAAAAAAATATGTTAATGCAAGTACTGATTCAAAGTGATTGGATATCAATCCCTTTGTTCTTTTGTTGCTAGAAAAACGTTAGCTTTTATTTGTATTTTACCCAATTAAATAGAAATTTCATTATGTAAACTTTACGGTAGATAAACTATAATATGGTAAATTTTATGTAGTTAAACGTTATGTAAATAATCGTTATTTTACCTAACAATGAGCACCAAAACTATAATATGGTAGATTTTATTTTAAATAAATATGTTTTAAGAAAACTATATCATATTTATCATAATTAATTTAATCAACTAGCCAGTGGGAGTTAAAATTAGTAGAAAAGATTAATTCTTAATAATATAATAAATTTAAATTTAAATTTATATTTATATTAGGAGAAGTGCCACGTATACGTCTTTCTCCCTTTGTTGAAACATAATTGAATGATTTCGGTTAAAAAAACATAATTGAATGGTTACAAATATGGATTCCAAGGATGACCGCGTGGATGTCACCTACCGCCTTGTTTGCATGAAGGTTTTGAGTGATTCATAGGGGGGTGGTCTATAAGAGGGCGGGGGTGGTCGTGTCTTAATCAAGCTTTTAATTTGATCCATTTAACTCCAGCTTTTTTAATTTTTTTAAATTTAATTTTAAATTTTAAAACTGATTGTTTGATTTAATTTAGTGGGTGAGAGGTTCATTCCTCTATATTAAAATATTTGTAGGGCCGTCAAACACGTCACTTTTTTTTTATAAACCACGATAACGTCATTTATTTATAGGAGACTTTTTAATAAACTATATCTAATATTTTAATTAATATCAAATTTATTTATCTAAATATAAAATATTAATTAATTATTAGATTTAATTTATTATGTCATTTTCTATGTATATTTTTTGTTAAATATCTAAAACTTCTGTTTATAAAAAAAACATATAGAGAAGATGCTTTTGAGTTTTAAATTTTTATATTTATTTTAATATCCTAAAATCCTTTTTAATTCTCAAAAATTAAACTATATATATTCCTTTTGAAATTCAAAAAATCTAATTAATTTTGTTACACAACTCAACTTTTTATTTACAAGAATAAAACCTAATTTTACACACAATTCAGGTATTCACTCTCTCTCTCTTTTTTTTCTTTTTTTTTCTCTTGTTGACCAGAAATAGAGAGAGACATGCTTCCTCTAACCTTACAACCAGCTAATATAAAATAAAACTAAATAATTTTATAAAATTTTATTTCATTATTTATTTAGATATAATTATTAAATTATTTATGTTTCTACCTTAATTATTAAAATAATAAATTATTTTGGCTATGAATTTTTTTTTAAATACATTTAAAAAACAACTAAATTAATAATAAATTTGTCAGATATTTAATCCCTTATGCTCAAAATATTATATTTATAATATTATAATTTACTTGTTTATAAATAAAAAAAAATGTTATAAGTTCACTCCTCCAATCCCAAATTCTTGGTTCTGTTAGTATTAGGTAGCATTTGTATTTTCCGTTTTATTTTATATGAGTCACAAATATTACAAATGAAAACAAACACACACATGACACATCAATATTATCTTCTACATAATCTATAATTAACTATAGTTAACCTTCTACCATTTGGAGAAATTACAATTGACACCTATTGACATCGTGATTCATGCCCCAAGTAGCTCTCAGTTCCCCTTCACTTGGCCCCTCATTTTTTTTTTCATATTTAAAATAAATGTATAGTCATATGAAAAAACCTAAGATTTATAAACATAAACGTTAAAAAATTAGAATAATATTATTAAAAAATAATAATAAACTATTTAAAATGATTTAATTTGGATACATACAAAAAATATATTTGGATACGTTAATGAGCTAGATGGCTAGATCAAGTGGTATGGGGAGTTATCTGAAAAATGATAAAAAAAATATTAAAAAAACACTTAATAGAGTTATTCCACGATATCTATTAATTAATAATTTATTTAAAAATTTAATAATTAATATAATATATTAAATTAAATTAAAATATTTATTTGTTCTTAAAAACAAACTAAAATGTTATTTGTTTGAGATCATTCATTAATCAATTAAAATTAAAATGTATTAAATTATTAATTAATATAATATTATGTAATATGAAATTATTTTTTTTAATAAACAGGTCTTATATCATCACTTATATTATATTTATAAGTTATAAATTTATATCAGAAAATTTATAAAGCGTGAAGACTGATGTCAAACATCACAATCATGTCATGACACACGTAATTATACCATTTGTAACATTTTAATTTGATTGATGGCATTATTAGTACTAAGATATTCAAGTCTGCTGACTTTGGTGTTTTGTTTTACCTTATACAAATTTAATTAATTATTCTAAAGATGATTATTAACGATTGTTAAATCATTAGAAGCTTCCCGTAAGAATGGAATTGACAAAGACACCCTTTAACAATAATTTTGCATTTTCTAATTAACAAATGAGTCAAAGACTCAAAAGTCAAGAGAAGGAAGGAAACAGCTAAATTTTGACAACAAATGTGACTTCACCATAAGAAAATTGGCTTATATGGTTCAACGGACAATTTGAAAATTAATTAAAAAATGTCTGAATACAAAAAACTTACGTTGTAATAATGTACTCATTCCTCAATTATTTTTTTAAAAAAATTAAAATATCATTATCATATTAGAATATTCTACAACCTTTGAGTTTGAGATGCCGTATCTATTTTCACCAGCAGTAAAATTATCAAGTTGAGAGGAAGGTTATAGGAAGATCTCACCAAACAAAATTGTTTAGAAAGATGATTTGTAATGATATTTATTAAATTTTTAGTTATTTTCAAATAGTATTTTTAAAATAAAACACAATTTTGGCTTCTTAACTAGAGAATGTTTGCATGGAATGGAAGTTGCAAAAAATAGGTTTTATTTTATCGTCATCATTAAACTTAAAAATATAAAATATTATAAAATTACTTAATAAAATTATTGATTAATTATTATTATAGGATAAAATTTTTTAAAGATCAAAATGAGATTACTTATTAAAATTATTGATTGTAACTTGTAGATAAAAGAATTGTGAGTCTTGTGGCGATTGATATAAATCTATCTTTAAATGAATTTGGTATTATAAGATTTTAAAAGTAAATTTAATGATGACGATTGATTGATTTTTTTACCTATGTCATCCTTATTTTATCTTGTTATAATTATATTCTTTTAGTGTTACTTAATTAATTTGAGTAGATTAAAAAATTAGATAAATTGATTAATTATAATAAATATTACTTGATACCTCTAAAATACTATTTCGTAACATTAAATTATATATTTAGATAAATTAGTTTAAAAAATAATAAAATAAGATATAAAATAGATTAAAATATTATATTTAAAATAAATTATTTTTTTAACTAGCTTCTACATACATTTAAGCTCGTAGGAACACTAGATGGGCTCTTTCCCACATTTCCTGTTCATATTGGGGGTATAGAAGTAAATAAATTTTGGCAAGTGTGGTAAAATCATGAAAAAAATAATATAAAGGAACAAGATAAGAAAATATTATTTAAAATCTAAAATTTTAAATCAGTCATTATAATTTTATAAAAGATAGATCGGTCACAAGTAACAATTTGTCCTTTCAAAATTTTGGAGAAATGATGAAATTGTCCCTGAAAGTGGCCTTTCTCATTATGTATGTGATTTATGACTTTTGTAATGATTTTGACAGCCGTAGAAAAAATATTTACTACTCTATTTAACAACTTAATTGTAAATAAATATTTTAACAAAGGTGATTAAAGGCATTACAAAAGTTATCAATCATATTATATGAGTTATAATTGACTCAAGTAATTACTTGCAACTAAATTGTAAAAGAGAGTAATAAATATCTTAATGTAGGTAGTCAAAGTCATTACAAAAGTTGTTAATCCCATTACACAAATTGTAATTTACCCAAATAATTACTTGCAACTAAATTGTTAAAGAGAGTATTAAATATCTTAACGAAGGTGGTCAAAGTCATTACAAAAGTTGTCAATCATATTACACGAGTTGTAATTGACTCAAGTAATTACTTGCAATTAATTTATAAAAGAGAGTGATAAATATCTTAACGAAGGTGGTCAAAGTTAGTATAAAAGTTGTTAATTCCATTACACAAGTTGTAATTTACCCAAATAATTACTTACAACTAAATTATTAAAGAAAGTAGTAAATGTCTTAACGAAGGTGGTTAAAGTCATTATAAAAATTGTCAATCCTATTACACGAGTAATAATTGACCTAAATAATTGACTCTATTCATACCTCCATCCACCATCATCTTCAGCCTCTAGCTATCTCCCTTCACAGCTGACATCTTCAGCCTCTAGCTATCTCCCTTCACAGCTGACATCTTCCATCTCCTCTTCATGCCATCTCATCGTCTCCACTCTTCTTTCAAGATGTTCATCCACTCTATTCACATCACCCATGTCTCCATCCATCATCATCTCCATCTCTCGACTTCCATTCATGCACCCATCACATCACTCCATCCACCTCTCCACTTGTCATTGTACCCATAATCATCTCCACAGTAGCAAGCCTCATTCATCTCGACACCAGCACCAATAGCAAGAACAAACACGACAAGACATCATCGGTACAGAAGCAGAATAGACCCAATAGCGATGGCACCACTCTTTTCCAGCCTCCACTCACCATCTCCATTCCATGATTCTATTCATTCATCTCTATCACTCAGTTCCATAGACGGCATCAGGGAGAGAGGCGAGAAGCAACGACATAAGAAAGGCAAAAGAGTGAAGGAGAGAAGGAAGAAGAAGAGTATGTGAAGAAGAGGGAAGAGAGATAATGAGAAATTGAAGAATGACAATTTTGTCTTTTTCCTCGTATTTCCAAAGAACATATTGGTACATGTGAACAATCTGTCATTTGTGAATTTATAATCACTAATTTAGAATTTTAAATTTCAAATGATATTTTCTGGTCATTTTCCCAAAATACAATGAATGATCAATATTTTATGTATTATTAATGATTATTTAATTATGTCACAAACTAATATTTTCAGAATGAAAAATTAAATTATTATTATTTTTCAATTATATAACTTAATACATATATGTATTTTACAAAAATAAAAAAAAATTAATGGCTAATTCTGTTATTGTTAATAGTTTAAAATATCAAATAAATAATATGTACTTATAAAAAAATTATTTTCTCAAAATTTCAATTGATACATTTTTTATTTATTTAAAAAAAAGTCACATTTCACTAAAAAATGTATTTTCAGATAAAGATAATAATTAATTTAATCATATGAATTACTCTTTTAGTTTTTAATATAAGACATAGTTTATAATACAAATTAAATCATCAATTATTAATTATGCTCTTAAAATATTGTAATACCCAATTCAGTTGAAATAAGTCTGACTCGATCCATTTTAATATTTTTAATTTATTTGTTTACAAGTCAAAATAAATAATCTCCATCAAGTCTCAGTTTGATTTTTAAAAGATTTTGAGCCTCATGATGGTAATTAATCAATAATCATATTAATTAATTTTATGATATTTTAAATTTTTAACTATAATAATTATTTATAATAAGCATAAATAACTTTAATTTTTAAAATATTTTAAAACTATTATAAAAATTAATCAATAATATTATTAACCAATTATATAATATTTCTAATCATAACGATAATGATGAACATAATTATTATAAATATATGAAAAAATATTTTTCTTAATTTTTTAACTTCATGTGGATTTTAAACAATTGAGTCAATACTTTTTAAAAAATAACTAACTATGATTTTTATATATATACTTTTAGCTAATTGTTGCTAAATAAATTTTCTATATCTTTATAGAGGGCAATACAATGTAATGTAATGTTTAATACTATTATTAATATGTTTGGTGCTTATTAAGAAAATTGAGAAAAAATATTTTCTATACTTAATCAAACAAAAATAATAAATAAAAGTCTATAATGTCCCTCAATCTAAAAGGAAAAACTATATTTTTGATATTTATCGGGTGGTAGCGGTGGCGGCGGCAGTGACAATAGTAAGTAGAAGAAGACAATCAAATTTTTTATAAATGATACTAAAAGATAATTGTAATTTTTTTAAACATGCAAATTTGAAAATAAGTATTTATACGAGAGAGTACGAATAGAAATTATTAAATTTTAGTAATCATTATTACTATAAAAAACCCTATGCCCCAACTAAAATGTAATTAAATATCTATTTTTGACAACGCAATGATGATTACTATTATAAGTCATTAGGCTTATAATAAGGTTGAACTAAATAGTACTCCTATTTTTTCTTCCTTATGCAACTGTACAATGCACATTGGATAAATATTTAGTTATGTCAATACTGGAGGAGTATAAATTTTTTACCGCGGTTTTCGTTATGATCATCAAATTCGTTTTTAGGTTCCCCCTTTTGCCGGCTAGAATCATCGAAATCAAGATGCGTCCTCGGCCAAAATAATCAAAGTAGCCTCTGGTTTCGGGAAAAATGGACCATCTAGAAGCTTCTACACCAAAGGCCCCACTATCAACGCTTTCTTTTTGTTTTTCAGTTTTCTTACCAGTCTTTTTGTTTTTTGGTTAATTCATAAGTTTTTATAATTTATCTTAATTTTAAATTAGATTCATATCGTTTATTTCATTTGTATCTGTTCTTTTAATTAAATTTATAAAGGGGAAATTAATAAAAATCCCTCCGTTGAAAATTCTTTTATTGAGAAAAAACTAAATCAAAATATCGATATTTCTATATATACAAAATTTATAAAATATTAATATTTTTTATGTATAATTTTGAAGGAAGGATATTTTCCCCAATTTTTTCATTTATATCCTTCTACAGTTTTATTTATAGAAATTAAAATTAACAATGTTAGAACGATTTTCAATATAAGCATAAATGTTTATAATAGATCAAATTATAATTAGAATGACTAAATTAGACAAAATAAACTACATAAACATAATTCAAAATTAAGGTTAATTATAGAAAAACTATAGATTAATTTTCCTTTTCTTTTTGAAAAAAATGTCTTTATATATAATTTTTTCTTGCTTTACTTTCTTTTCTTGTCTAGCCAGACGCATCATATTGTCACAATTTTACTTTCTTTTCTTGTCTAGCAAGACGCATCATATTGTCACAATTTCACAATCCAATTCATTCTCTCTCTCCAAACTTTCAAGCCTCCTCGGTCCTTGCCAAATCCTGTTGCTCCTCCGGGATTTGAAGTTTAAACCCGGTATATGCTTTTCTACCATTCCCCTTCATTTTTTCCCCACGCTCCCTACCATCTTTGCTTGCAACTGTCACCACCTACTACCCTAAAACGCTCTAAGCCATGACCCGCGAGCTGAGCCCAAATGCCAATCCAGCGCGTCAAGTAACCTCCATTTACTGTTCCACTGAATCAGCGGTTAACGCCGGGTTTGAAACGTAATCCGGCGGCTCGAAGGCTCTTTCTTTCCCCCCAAGAAAAATTAGTCACGTGACTCGCACCCATTGTATTTCTTAACCTCCCTTTAAATAGTCCTCCCATTTCCGCTTCATTTCCAAGCTAAATCACTGCTAAAACCTCTCTTCTCAAGTCTAATCTCAGTCTCTCTTAACCTCGTTTTTCATATCTCATGGGTACGATTTGAAGCTATATTGATCTTTGATTCATTGGTTTTACTTCATTTCAATGTTAATATTTTAGTTATAATGTGAACTTGTGTGTTTGTTTGACTTGTTGAGCAGCATCAGGCAAGAAGATCAAGATCGGAATCAATGGTACTTGATGTTTCTTTTGTGTTTTAGATGTTTTTGGTGAGGTTTCTGTGCTGGATTATGTAGTCTTTTTTGACGATTTCTGGAATGAGATGTGTTTGTGTAGGATTTGGAAGGATTGGCCGATTGGTGGCCAGGGTGGCTCTTCAGAGAGACGACGTTGAGCTCGTTGCAGTCAACGATCCTTTCATTAGCACTGAATATATGGTATAGCTTTCTATATTGATTCTGTGAAGGAAATTTGAGTTTCATTTGTGTGATTCTTGTTTTTTTTTTGCTAACAATGTGCCTTGTTTATGTGATTGCTCTTACAGACATATATGTTTAAGTATGATACTGTTCATGGTACATGGAAGCACTTTGATGTCAAGGTGAAGGACTCTAAGACCCTTCTCTTTGGGGAGAAGCCCGTCACTGTTTTCGGATTTAGGTAATGTAGTTGAGGTGTTTGTGCGCAAGAAACAGAGAATCAGGGATTCGATGCTCTTTGTCGGTATGATTCTTTACTGTTTTCTTATTGCTTATTGATTGTGTAATACTTAGGAACCCTGAGGAGATCCCATGGGCTGAGACCGGTGCTGAATATGTTGTTGAGTCAACTGGTGTCTTCACAGACAAGGAAAAGGCTGCTGCCCACTTGAAGGTTTACCACAATACAATCACTATTTCTAATTGTTTATGTTGAATTATTATTGGTTGCCGTTGAATCGTTTCTGTGTTGAAGTTTTTTTTCTTAAACTTGTCTAGATTTGACCCAAGTAATTTATCTGCTAAAACTATTTTCTGTCCCCGAGTCCTTCAATAAAGAAATTTTTCCCTGATGTTGAATGTTATTCTCAAATCTGAAGTCTGATCTCCCGTTTCCAAGATCTAATTGGCATTTGTTGATTTTGGATCTTGGTGGTGATTAGGGTGGTGCTAAGAAGGTTGTCATTTCTGCCCCAAGCAAAGATGCACCCATGTTTGTTCTCGGAGTTAACGAGAAGGAATACAAGCCAGAGCTTGACATTGTTTCCAATGCTAGCTGCACTACCAATTGCCTTGCTCCTCTCGCCAAGGTTTTCCTTCTGAATCCTTCTCACATGTTTGTGTTGCAAATAATTTGCCAAATACTATGTATAAATTTAGGCTTGTTCTGCTTTTCCTTAACAGTCTGAATTTTATGGAAGGTTATCAACGATAGGTTTGGAATTGTAGAGGGTCTCATGACCGCTGTCCATGCCATCACTGGTGAGTTATTTGGCAAAATATTATAGCTGAGTCACTTTCATGTTTATATCAGTTTAAGATGATATTAATCAAATGTCTGTGTGTTTTTCATTCAGCGACTCAGAAGACTGTTGATGGTCCATCAAACAAGGACTGGAGGGGTGGAAGAGCTGCATCCTTCAACATAATTCCCAGCAGCACCGGAGCTGCCAAGGTACATAGCCAGGAACAAAATTTGTGCTTGTCAAATGCAGCTAATTAATTTGAATGCAGCAAGTGGTTCTGACTATATTGAATTCTGAAAATCTGAATGATACATAGGCTGTTGGAAAAGTTCTGCCCCAGCTGAATGGCAAATTGACTGGAATGTCTTTCCGAGTCCCTACCGTTGATGTCTCAGTTGTTGACCTTACTGTCAGGCTAGAGAAGAAGGCAACCTATGAGCAGATCAAAGCTGCCATTAAGTAAGTTTTCTTAATATTTGGAGACTACCTTTTACAAATTGAAATGGTTGTAACATAATGGTGAATCTAGAAATGTTTCCATTCTAAACATTTTCTGTTGTTGACAATACCTAGAGAGGAATCAGAGGGTAGCCTGAAGGGAATCTTGGGTTACACGGAAGATGATGTTGTGTCTACCGACTTCCTTGGTGACAGCAGGTAATGCTATTAGTTATTTGAATCATTCTTTGGATCCTCAGACCGGTAAGTTGGGTTAGGCTTACACTGAAGATGATGTTGTTCCATTGATGCAGGTCAAGCATATTTGATGCCAAGGCTGGAATTGCTTTGAATGAGAACTTTGTAAAGCTCGTTGCTTGGTATGACAATGAATGGGGTTACAGGTAATTTCTCTATTCCTTATTGCCATTACTGTCCTTGGATTAGGAAATGTATTACCCTTCAGATTTGCATAGATGTGATAGTCACAACATGTTTGTTTGTCGTTTTTTGCAGTACCCGAGTGATTGATTTGATTGCCCACATTGCATCTGTTGCTTAAATCCAAGCTCATTGGATCAACCGGCTTTAAATTTTGTCTCACTCAAGGATGTTTCTAATGTTGGGGTTGTTTCAGAATAAGCATTTGTGCTGTCCTATGTGTAGGCACAAAGCAATCTATTTCAATTGTGTCCAGCTTAGCAGGGTCTTACATAGGTTTTTACTTCTCTTATGTTGTCAAAAGAAAAAAACAATACAAAGTAACATTTGGTTGCTGTCATGTTTGTTTTTGGTTTAATAATAATAGTTAATTAGTATTCACTTTCAATATTTGTGGTTTATGCCTTCATTAGGAGCATCGCGCTTTCACTTTCACATGCCTAACATGTCAGATGAAATCAGAGATTTTAATATTAAGTATTTTAATCCCTATTATGATATTCGTTCAAGATTCAATTCATTAAAGCTTGAGGTGTAAAATACACATAAAATATTCTGTGAGAAGTTGTCATTCTTAACTCATGGTGTGATTTTACCAATTAACCGTTAAAAATGGTGCAAAACTTTCTACTATGTAACGAAGGCTAGACATTCGTTAAATTATAATTGTGGGTCTCACATGCTGTGGCCTGTGGCATGTATAAATGTTCAGGCAAAAATATCCATAAGATTCTACGATATGGTGCACTTTCTTCCGTCAATGTTAAAAAAGGTTCAAAAATCACCGATCGTAAACAACTATGGAATATGTGTTTTAAAACATTTTTACTTATATTGTTTTATATTATATATTAAAAAAATTTGTTTATTTATGCTAGAAATGTATGGGGCTACAATGCTCAAATTTTTTTTCACAAGTAAAAATTAGAAAAAATGACCAACAAGTACTTGGTTTGATTGGTAAGAGTATCCAACCAGTATACACAAGATCTCGGGTTTGAACCGTAGATGCAGTAGTGTTAAATTTTGTTGGGAGAGCTTGTCATCAGAACCGTTCTACAAGTACTCGATCTGGATTAATCGGTTACTTGAACACCTGGTAATAGGGTCATAGAAAAGCGCCAGATTAATATATTTTCCCCAAAAATTAACACGTTTGAAGAAAATTATGAAAGTGTGTGGGGGTATCATTCATCACTATGTGAGATTAATACAAAACGGGTAAAACGGGGAAGACATTTTTTCCTGGGATTAAGGTAGTGACCTTCATATTTTGCTTCATTATTATAAATGCCTAGCTTCAATTGTAAGATGTATGATGTACCAACGTATTCAATTAGTTTTTGGTGAATTATGATCTTAGGAGATACTTACATCATATTACTCTACATAAAATGATTGAAGTTCGTTGTGTAATTTCCTTAATTAGTTTTAACTTCTCATTGTTCCAAAATTTGTCCTCATAATATATGAAAAGCCATTGTAACTTTTAATCTTAAAAGTATACAAGTCAGTCTAAATTATTAGAATAATTCCCGTGCATTTATGTTGATTTTATATTATAGTGTATTGACTGTTTATTTCTAAATATAAACAATTAATGACAATTGAACTTATTACTAATCTTTCCCCTCTAGATTTTTTTTTTAATTTTTTATAATTTCCCTCTCAGTTTTGTACTCCTAATCTTAAATTTATCACGGCTTGTTGTATAAGCAATGTTTTGTTCAAAATATAGGTCATTTTATAATATTAACATTTTTTTTAATTCCACCCTTGTCTGGTTCAATGTAAGCTACATAATGTGCTTTGAGAATTTTTCCTATATTAATATAGTTAATACAGGTCAAACAAAACAGCTGACAATTTTCTTAAGACGACGCCACAATGAAAATATCCCATTATTAGTCAAAAGCAATTGCCACAAGTTCTGATAAGTAATTCTTAGGCATAGAAGAACTTTGATCTCAGATCTGTGGGATTTAAAATTAAATATTGACCCAAAAGAAACTGACAATGAAACTACACTCCGAATATGCCACCCATGCAGATTGTGACTGTGATCTGAGAGATCAGAGAAGTCATGTTGAAGATGAAGCCAACATCTGAACATGGCTTGATCCAAAACCTGACAAGGATCTTCTCGTTGACCAGAAAAGCATAGTCTATTCTGAGCAAACCAAAGGGCATCCAAAGTTACGTAACAAGGGAGAATATGATAAAGTTCCTTATTCATTGAATTCCAACTAAACTGCAACACCCTGTAACTGAGCCATTCTTTGATCTCAAGATGAGGAGTTTCATCCCTTTTCAATCCAGGAACGGATCCAAAACATATGGCTTGAGCAGAACATACTTCTAGTGTGAAACTTACATTGGTTTTTGCACAGCTCCATATAACATACAAAAGATGGAATTGGCTTCACTTAATTTATCTTTGCCTCCACTATCTCTCTACTACACATTTCAACAGCTAAGATTAAATTTGGCCAACTAATAGTCAAACTTAATTTAGATAACAGAATGAGCAAAATTACTGCAATTTAAAAATTTTCAGATATCCAATGCTCCTAAATGAAAACTTATAGGGCTAATTTGTACCTTAACCCAAAACAAAAATGACATGGATGGTGGATTGCCAACTCAGCATATTTAGTCAACTAACAGTCAAACTTAACTTGGATAATAGTTGGGGCAAAAGTACTATGATTTAGAAACTTCTAGGGTGACATTAAACCCAAAAAAAATTCCACTGTAGTTCTCTTTCACTCTAATTAACCAAGGTGAAATACCTAATAGGATTCAGATTCACTCATCCCACTTCTAATTTTTTAAAATTAACACCAACAGAACTGTTTTACAGGTCAAGCTTCATCCATTGGACAGTGGAAGGAAGCTAGACAGAAAGACCAACAAGAGGAAGTAACAATTTCTTATGCACTAAAAGACATGTGTACAGGCAACCGACCTGTCATCCATGATCCATGCGAGGTAAATGACAATTTGGGGTTTTTAATTGTTACCCAAGAGAAAAGTTTTGGACTATCATTTGAGTTTGTCAACTTACCATTCTTGGTGAGAATAAGCAATTTCAGGCTTCTGGGATGCATCACCAAACAATGTAGCCGGAAAGGGATCAGGACACTCAAGCAGATCTAAACTTCGAGCTTAAAACTAAATCACCAGATGTGTTAGGAATCATCCCAGTATTGCAAGTTCATTGTTGGAGGATCACACTCGCATCTGTAGTCTTCCAATTTTGCTAAGAAGTATATCTCATTTAATACTTTATAGATCTCTTCAGATTGATGGTGCGATTCATCAGCCACCAAAAATTCTAAAAACTCACCCTCTATCTCTACAAGACTTCGGCCAGGAATCTTCTTGACACCCTTCTCTCTCATCAAACTTCGCGCCATCTTTACATCACCCCAGTTTCTTTCTTTAGCACAAATATTTGCCAACAAAACATATATTCCACTGTCTTTTGGATCTAAGCTTAAAACATTACCGGCAGACAATTTGGCCAGTTCAACATTACCATGCTTTTTGCAAGCATTTAGAAGGGCACCCCAAGCAGCTTCACATGGTTCCATCGGCATATTTGTTATTAACTTATAAGCTTCTTCAAGAAGACCAGTTCGACCTAGTAAATCAATCATGCAAGCATAATGCTCTCTTTTGGGTTCTATTCCATATTTTCTTTCCATGGATTCAAAGTATTCACGACCTTCAGAAACTAATCCACCATGACAGCAAGCTGTTAGTAGACTCACATATGTTATATCATCTGGCTTGAATCCCAAAAATATCATTTGATCAAATAGGTTCATAGCTTGCTTGGCACGACCATTGGTGGCATATGCTGCAATTATGGAATTCCATGAAACCAAGTCTCTCTTTGTCATTGCATTGAAAATTTCGGTAGCCGTATCTATGCACCCACATTTGGCATACATACCTATAAATGCATTTGCTAGAGTAACAGTAAGGTGTGTTCTTCTACTATTGATGAAATATTTGTGTATCCAATGACCCAGATTCAAGCAACTCAATTGACCACAGGCAGAGAGAACACTCACTAAAGTGTGCTCAACTGGAATCATACCTGACCCAATCATTTCATGGAATAACTTCACTGCTTCCATGGGCTTGTTATTCTGAGAATAACCAGCAATCAATGCATTCCAAGTGACCACATTTTTCTCAGGAGTTTGATCAAAGAATTTCCTTGCAGATTCCAAGTCACCACATTTAGCATACCCATTAACCATGCTAGTCCGCGAGAAAACATCCCTATTTTCCATTTTATCAAAGAGCTCTCTAGCAGCCGTCAAACAATTGCATTTCACATACATGTCCAACAAGGCATTTTGCAAACTTAGACCGCGATTATAATTCTTCTTTTCTAAGAATTCATGGATGCTTTTCCCCATATTAAGGTCACCCTTCTGAGAGCAAGCTGAAAGCAGCGCAATGAAAGTTACCTCGTTGGGCTCAATACAACTCGACAACATCAACTTGAAGAGGTTCATAGCCTCTTCTGAATAGTTTTGGGCTGCATACCCATCAATCATTGAGGTCCAAGTAACCACGTCTCTAAGAGAACTTTCGTCAAACAAATCGCGTGCAACTTTCAAGCAACCACGATCGGCATAAAAATGGATCAATCCATTCCGCAAAAGCAATTCAGCCTCAAACCCCGTTTTGCAAACCATGCAATGAACCGATTCTCCTTCAATAACTGTCTCAAACCGCTCGCACGATTTGAGCGCGAAAACAAAGCTCCGGCAATCCATTTCATCGTGTTCTCCAACCATTCGGCGAAAGAATGAAAATGCAACAGCAGGAATTTTAGCTTTACAGTAACCTCTGATCATAGTGTTCCACATATATGTATTGGGTTTCTCAATCTGGTTGAAAAGTAAATGGGCATATCGTATATCTCCGCCATCGGCAAGAGCGCAGAATGCTAAGACGCGGCTCACCGGGAAAGTGTGGGTAATGAGGCCAGTGCGAGTCATGTGTGCTTGAATCTGCCTCAATTGGGACATGGTAGAACAAGACTCCATGATTACAAGAGTGGGATTTGTGATGATTACGCTTGTTGTTGAGTTCCATTTGAATTGGTTGGTAGAAGAAACCGACGAGAATAGTCTCCGAGATTGGAGGAACAAGCAGGGAAAAGAACAGAACGAGTTAAGGGCCAAAACAAGCAATTTCATGTGAATTGGATGCGGACCGCATTGAACTACCCGTCAGACCGTCCGTGTTTGAGAAAGATTACTTCTTGGCATATTCACCAGGCTTTCCAAGATCTTAAGGCATTGTTTGGTTGGGGAGTTTTAGAGGGAAGGGTAGGGTAGGAGAGATATAAGTTTGTTTGGTTAGGAAAAATAGAGGGGAGGGGAGGAATTTTTTTTTGTCTTTTTCTGCTCCCCTACCCCTATCTCTCACCCCTCCAAATTTAGGATTTTTTTGAAGGGGTGAGAAATATTATATGTTATCCTGACTAAATTATCCCTACTTATTTTTTTATTTTTCACGTTTGCCCTCGGGTGTAAAATCCCTTCTTTGTTTTTCATTTACTCCATTCTCCTTCGCACGGTCGCTCACACTGCGCGTCGTCGTCTCTGACTTTTGGTCCTCCCAGCACCGTCGCCTCTCGCTTCCCGTTCTTCTCCAGCGGTGTCATCCTACAGAGGTGCATCTTCCATCTCCATGTGTTTCCACTTCTCTCTTATCTATCTGTTTTCTCTTTTTATTTATTTATCCATATTTCTCAGCTCTTATCGACGGTAGAAGCTGTCGTTATCCAATCATGTTGATTTTTAATGGCTATGTGTTGTGAATTTTCTTTGATCAATTCTTTACGGATTGTAAAATTAGGGGTTACACGAGTTTCCTTTGATCATTCCTTTGTTGTTGATCAATTTCTTTTTCCTCTTATGTGCAATCCTCGCCGAGAGCTTGCGATTTCTCCGAGAGATCTAACAATGGCAACGATCAAGATTGTGAAGGCTTGTCAAATATTTGACAGTCGTGGTAATCCTACCGTTGAGGTACGTTTCACTTGCAAATGTCATGTTTAGTTTCTGTTTGGGCGCACAGAAGTCACGCCGAATTTCTTCTTTGAAAAATGTTGATGATCCTCTTCGTATTATGCCTTGAATGATTTATCAGTTCGCTTGATCTAGTGTTGAGAGTTAGCTTATTTAAGAGAAATGCGAACTTTTATGGCTGGTTTTTTACGTTGCCTTTCTTGCATTTGGATTCCGTTATTATGTCTTCATTTATCAATCTCTATTGTAATATCTTAATGTGATTTCATTGTGTATACGTGGTTGGGGAGAACGGGGTGGGTGGAGGTTTCATTGATGAACTGGATCAGATCATGAATTCTGAAAATTGCCTTGGTTCAGGCTGTGGAGAATGTTAACGCAATTATAGTACCTGCTCCAAATATCCAGGTCTTTGCTCCTTATTTCTGGTAATCTAGGCATTGTTTAGAAAATAGTATATGGTTTCTTCCCTGTCTCTCCTTGGGATTCACCTTTCAGCTCTGTTTTCACTCTGGTGCTTGTTACATGCACAGGGACAATATTCATCTCAGCAACTGCAATTTCTTACTGGTTTTTGCTTCTTTATGTTTCTATTTTGATGATTCTTAGGTAAGATAATTTGGTTTTATGATTGCCTCAGGATATTGAGATGAATAACAAAAAGGCTAAAGTACATCATGGAGGAGCTTTTGATTCTACTAAATGTAAGGATCTGAAAGTTGGAGATGTAGTAAAAGTGGAGAAAGATGAATTTTTTCCTGCTGATCTCATCTTACTTTCATCAAGCTACGATGATTCAATTTGCTATGTGGAAACCACAAATCTTGATGGAGAAACAAACCTTAAACTGAAACAAGCATTGGAAGAAACTTCAAAGTTTCAAGAAGATTCAAGCTTTGAAAATTTCAAGTCCACTATTGCTTGTGAAGATCCAAATGTAAATTTGTATTCATTTATAGGAACTATGGAGATAGAAAGTCAACAATACCCCTCACACCTCAGCAATTACTTCTTAGGGACTCTAAGCTTAGGAACGCAGATTTTATTTATGGTGTGGTAATTTTTATAGGTCATGATACAAAGGTTATGCAGAACTCAACAAAGCCTCCTTCAAAGAGAAGCAACATCGAGAGAAGGATGGACAAAATTGTCTACTTATTGTTCTGTTTGTAATTTGTGATTTCTTTTATTGGGTCTGTTTTCTTTGGGATTTATACAAGTGAAGACCTTGAAAATGGTAAAAGGACAAGATGGTACCTTAGACCATATGAGACTACTATTTTTTATGATCCAAAGAGAGCAGCAATGTTGCATTTCTTAACTTTCCTTATGTTGTATGGTTAATCCATTCCCATTTCCCTCTCTGTGTCGATAGAAATTGTGAAGATTGTTCAGAGCTTTTTCATCAACCAAGACGTGTACATGTATTACGAATTTGAAGGAAGAACTTGGCCAAGTTGATACCATACTTTCTGATAAAACAAGAACTTTGACTTGTAACTCCATGGAATTCATCAAATGTTCCATTGCTGGGGTTGCTTATGGACAAGGAGTTACAGAAGTGGATAGAGCTCTAGTAAGAAGGAAAGGGTACCCTCTAGAAGAAGAAGAAGATGGCAATGTTGCAGAGATTGCTGAAGCAAAGTCAACTGTTAAAGGATTTAACTTCCTCGATGAAAGGATTATGAATAGGAATTGGGTTAACGAGCCTCATGCAAAAGTAATCCAAAACTTCTTAAATATCATATTTTTTATCATATATATATATGAGGTAAAAAATAAATTTAAATAAAAATATAAGGGTATATATATAAATGATATAAATATTATAAATAAAAAATAAATAAATTTAAATAAAGACATAAGGGTATATTTGTCAATTTTTTATTACCTCCCCTCTCTTCCCCTCCTGAACCAAACAAGAAATACCATCTCTCATCCCCTACTTTTACACTTATAACCTCCCCTACCCTCCCTTAAATTAACTTAACCCACCATCCCCTTCATTGAACCAAACATAGCCTAAGGAAACATAGTACACCGTGTTTAATATATATTTTATTTAACTAAATTATTTAATCAATTTGATTAATTAATAAAATTAGTTAAATTTATATACTCTTACTATCATTAATATATGATCTAATTAAATAATTGATATTGGTCCTTAATATAATATATATATTTTCTATTTTTATTAATTTTTTTAAATTATCCTTATTAATACTCCCTCAACAATAGTAAAGTAGAAAGAAAGAAGTAGTTCAAGAATATAATTAGGGTATATTAAAAAAATATGTCATATTAACTAATTTAACTAATTATTTAATCTAATTAAATTAGTTAAGTATGTCTTATATTAAGGACCAAAGAAATATTTTCTAAAACATCCAAATAATTAATTTTTCTTAACTACATACTTTCCTCTTTTACTTAATTATTATTAAGAGAATATCAACTAGGATAATTTTAAAAAATTAATAAATATATGAATTGGTCTTATGTTTAGAATTAATATTAATTTTTCAATGATGTTCTACATTAAGGATATGATGGGTATTATATATTTATCAAATATGAGGTCATAATAAGCTATTTATTTAACTTCTTTGATCTGTCTAAAAAAATTAACTAAGATCTGCTTAAAAAAATCAAATATCTCTTATAGTAAATATATGAGGGAGTATAATCACTCTATCCAATCTGAAAAGGGCAAAGGTGAAACAATACTCATAAATTTTTATTTAAATAAATTAAACACTATGTACTTTTTAAAGATGTAAAAATACCTATAAATATTTAAAATAAGAAAAAATGACACTGCCATTTAAAATGGGAAAAATTAAAAAAAAATATCACTTCAATTTTAAAATTTTAAATCAATTTGTTTATTATACTTTATAAGCTATTGACTACTCTTATAAAGTAAATAACAATATATTTTTATAATAATTTTTGATTTGGGATTTTAAAATTAGTGGTATTTTTTTTTTCTGTTTAAAATGAAAGCCCTTGACAACTTATCATGGCAGTATGTATTATCACGTACACAGGAGACTCTTGAAGTTCCCATATATCTCATGCTCAATTATTTTGCAAATAGTTCCTGAAATTAATATCATTAGTTTCTCTTGGGTTTCAGAATGAGATTACTTTAATTTGCAACACTTAAACTCACCATCACACTATTAAATAAGATGATTTGCTAATTAACCTTCCTGGTCGTCTCTTTCAAAACAAACCTTTTCCACCTTTTAATATAAATATCATGCATTTACAAGAGACGTTGCTGAGAATGCAGTTAATTCAAATTACTAATTCATCTTATATGAAATATTTTTAACTTGAAATTTTTTTTTTTAGGTTAATACAAATTTTGATCCCTCAAATTTATTCTTATTCTAATTTTAGTCCTTTAAATTTTAAACTATAGATTTTAGTCTCTCAATTTTCATTTAGTCTAAAATATTGGTATATTCCCAATAATTTAATAAAAATATAAGGCCTGTTTGGTTTAAAAGAAAATCATGATTTTATAAGCCCTTTTAGGCAAAACCTCAGTTTTAAATTTTTTTAAAATAAACAGTCATATTTGTCCATAAGTGCTTTTGGATAAAACTATAGTTTTAAATAAACTATTTAAACTAGCTTTTAGAACAGTAAAAGAACTTATAGACTATCCAATTACTATATTACCCTTACTTTTCTTATACACTCCTCTCTCATATCTCTTTTCTACCCCCTCTCTTCTCTTATCTCTCTTTTGTACCCTTTCTCCTCTCTTATCTCTCTTCTCTCCCCTCTCTCTTTTCTCCCCTCTCCCCTCTCCCCTCTCCCCTCTCCCCTCTCTCCTCTCTCTTCTCTTTTCTCTACCCTCTTTTCTCTCTCTTACTTTTAATCAAATCATACCCTTTTTAGTAATTTACTAATATAAAAAATCATTCTAAAAATAACTATCCAAATATTTATTTATTCAGAATCACTTTTTTTTCTTAAGTTCTTTTCTGAAAGTCCTTTTTCCATAAACTGTCCAAAAATTCATTTTTTTTATAAGATCGTTTTTAAAATCTTATCCAAACACACACATAGATAATTTTAATCCTTCTGGAACTAAAATTAAAATAAAAATACATTTGAGGGAGCAAAGCGTATATTATCCCTTTTATGTTTATCTTCTGTTAGAGAAAAAGCAAGTTTTTACAATATATGAAGAGTATTACGGGAGAGGATTAAACAACCTCATTTCCTTGAAAAGATAATCATAAAAGATTTAATTATTTTTTCCTTAAAATCCAATCGAATAACGATATTACCTGTCTCTCCCTCCCTCCCTCTCTCTCTTACAGATCCTACGATCTATCTGTGGATGTTAATATATTAATGATCATCAATATGTTTGGGAATATACTCCTACATAGTTAGACAAAGACACAAAAAAAACACATACTTCATTGAGTTTCCTGTAATAGACCATCTATCGTGATTAATTTCATACAAATGAGAGATAGAAAGACAAAACACAGAATTAATATAATAAGTGATGACTAAAACTTATTGATTCAGCAGAACTTAGATCAATACAAAACATGTATTCCCATGAAATTGATGTCAACCATAAACCTTAACTGTCCAAAACATGAATGAAACTAAAAGACCGCACCTTTTTCTTTGTACAGCTTCAAGTTTTCATCATCGATCGCACTCAAATAAATTCCAGAAAGGCTCTGAAAATTGATGCTATATCCCAAATCCCACATGGAATCAATGAAATTCCTTTCAACGTTGAAATGGTAATCCTGCAGCCCATTCACCATCGTCCTCGAGTCTTGTGCCCCAAGGAATTCTATTTCTGCAGGCTCCCAAACATGGTTTACTGCAAAATTCTCATTGATAAATGGATAATCTTTATCAGCAGAAACAACCATGGAATCTTCTAGGAATTTTGTTGGTTGATTCAGTTGTACAGAAGAAACCCATGGTTGGCCATACGATTCCCAATCGTAAACCTCCATGAAACTCTCAGAAGAATTATCCACACTGCTATCACAGAAATCAGAGGCCTTTTGGATACTATACTCAGAATCTTGATTTTCTCTTCTAGGGTTTCAAGTTTTGAGTCGATTTCCCTCCATAGATTCATCAGTGATTCTGCAGAAAGCTTCTTCTTTTCCGCTGATTCAGACTCCTCGTATGAGTGTTTCTCCTCCTCCTCCTTCTTCCCAGCTTGCTTTTCGCTGTGACTCGTGAGCATCTCCTTCACTTTTTCATGATTCGGCCATGCCTCGATTTCTCCGTAAGGCCCAATGCACACCAGACTAACCTCAGCGTCGCTCTTCACCGTAAGCTCATGGCATTTTCTAAACAACGTTTCTTTCCTCTTCTTGCAGTTCAACAGGTGAACCCCGTCTCCTTTTCTCTTCCTTGTCGCCATTGCCGGAGAAGATGGTCGGTTTGAGAGAGGGGAGTGAGAAAGAGAGAATTTTTTTAACGTTATTTTGTCATAGGGGAGGGATTTTAATCTTGTATTCTTATATTTTATTAATTATCATTTTAAGAAGAAAAAAAAAGCGTTGAAGGTACGAAGAAAAGGTGACGAGTTCGGCTTATTATGAGGCTTGGTCTGGCTTGCAAGTTGAATTTAATAGAGCTTCAGAGGATACTTTGCCCATTGAATGAATGTTCTTAAATTTAAATCTGAATATATAGGCTATGAAACCATCCCAACCATCCCTATGTGATGAACACTAAATTTGGACTGTCTATATTTATTTATTGTTTTTAATTTTATTCTTTTAAAAAACTTATTTTAATGGGTATAGAATCTAAAATAAAAACAATGTCTTAACTGTAAGTTTTTAAAAAAATAATTTTATATTTAAAAATTATTAGAACGATCTCATGATCATAGATGATGGGCATAAAAGTTGGGTCCTAAAACTATCATGACCCATTTTTTCCTTTTCATGCACAGGTGTAGCTAGGTTGCCCAATCTTTTTGGATGTGAATTTAAAGTGCTATGAGATTTGGGGGAAAGAGGTCCCATCTACATGTACCCAAAAAAAATAAAAAAAGGTTCCCATCTACATTGTTGGTTATTCTTATATAATATATTTTGTACGATATAATTCCCATTTTTTATAATTTTAATTTTTGTAATCTCTTTCAACATTTTAACTTTATATTATGCAAAAACTAATGAATAAATGTTAAGTATATATTTTTTATACTTATTTAGCTAATTTGATTAGATTAATAAAATTAATTAATATGACATATTTTTTTCTAAAATATCCTAATAATATTTTTTAACTCCCTTCCTCTTTCTCTCATTTGATTATTCTTGACAGAATATCAATAGGGATAGTTTAAAAAAATTAATAAATATAGGAGATATTGGTCTTATATCTATGATCAATATCAACTTTCAAATTATATCTTATATTAAGAATCAGAGGAGTATAAATTTTTTTGATATGATATATGACTAGGTTAGATTCGAGTATTGTTAGACTCAATTAAGGATAACTTTTCTAAAAATATTTTTTGTATTTACACATACTTCAACCTAAACACCTCACGTTGAAAGTTAAAGATAATTGTTGCCAATGTAAATTATTGGCAAGTAATATATATATATATATATATATATATATATATTATATTTTAGTGGCAAAATCTACCTTAGTTCTACTGAGGTCTTTAAATCCAACTGATCTCAACGTCTTGCCATAAAACATAAAAGGGAAAGGGAAGGTTTGTTCTCTAACCAGAGCCCACACAAATCGGGTCTACAAACAAACTATACAAGTTTCAAGCAATATTGTAACAAAAAAAAAAAAGTTTCAAGCAATATAAGTATGGAGATGGGCCAAATGGCCCAACCCTTATGGTTTGGGCTCTTGAGTTTTATTTTCCTTTTAAGATATATTACGTGAAACCCATTTTTTATTACAAGTAACTTATCGTCCGTGAGTTCAATTAACGAAGAGATGAGATATATTATTATTTAGAGCATATTCGATCTTTAGAGAGTATCACTTTATTGTGGTTTCAGTCGTGGCGCTTGGGGAGGCATCCTAGCTCCTAGGTGCCTAGGTTTACGCCTGAGGATAATAGATGGCTCGTCTTGCCTAACATTGGTATCTCCTAGGAAGAAGGGAGATTTTTCTCTGCCTTTGGATCATAGGAAAGCTCAACCCTTTTTCAAAAAATTTTCTATAAAAAAAAAGTCCAGTCTATAAGCCTTTATGTAGTTTTTATTTTTATTTTTTATATATAATTACAAAGTCCAAATTGTTAAAAAAATTTGTAACATTGAAAACCATATTTCTCAGGTACAAAAGCAAATATAGCATATAAATTGTATTATCTAAGGGCTAAATAATAGTGATAATTAAAATTTAAATTCTTGTCATTTTTCTCAATTCTTATCATCATCCAAAAAAAAAACATGCCCAATAAGGGCAGGGTTCAAATTGCCCACCAAGGGCAGTTTAGCCTAATGTTAATGTTAATTTCTGACCCAAAAAACATCATGTTTTAGAGGTTGAGTACTTTTAGGACTTGGTAGGAGCATCATATGGTATTAATTACGGGAAAAAAAAGGAACTTTATCCTTAGTATTGGCATATTCCTCCAAATAAAATTGGGTAAAGGTGCATCCAGCACCCCAAACTAATTTTGGAGGAGCAATTAACACCCTAAAGTATTTAAAGGTGCAATTAGCACCCTGAACTAATTTTGGAGGTGCAACCAGCACCCTCAAATATTTAAATTGGTGCAATTTTACCCTTTCACTAACAAAAATACTTACTTTCATTTGATACATATCACATAAATTTTTTTTGGATACATTATTGTTTAAAAGCCATATGTATAATATTATTTTAATAAATTACACTAAATTTTTTTAGGGTGCTAATTGCACCTCCAAAATTAGTTTAGGGTGTTAATTGCACCTTTAAATATTTTAGGGTGCTGGTTGCACCTCTAAAATTAGTTCAGGGTGCTAGTTGCACCTCCAAAATTAGTTCAGGGTGCTAATTGCACCTTTAAATACTTTAGAGTGTTAATTGCTCCTCCAAAATTAGTTTAGGGTGTTGGATGCACCTTTACCCAATAAAATTTGAGGTTAATAACAGATCACAGATAAACTAATAAAATATTACTAAATCTTCATTTAAGTTCTTAAATAATAATTATTTTGAAATAAAAGTAAAATTTTGAAATCATTATATTTTCTCTTATCATAAATATATAACCTAGTTAAAATTCTGTAGTAACTCAATTTACTTTATCTTTTTATAAATTTATATGCGCGTGTTGAAATTAAATATGGTACTAACCGCATGCTCCTCATAAAAATAGGTAACGTTATTGTTAAATTTACAAATTGACACATCAATTTTATTGATTTTACATTTTTAGCTCATAAAATTTTATCAATTCTACTTAAACTTGTATAATCTATAAATTTGGTTGATTTCGTGAGTTCACTCGTCAAATTTATTATTTTTATATTTTTAATTTATAAAATTATATTAACTTGTTCTTAAATTTATGTTAATTTTTTAGATTTAGTTATATTTAATAACTTTATATATAAATTTTTTAGAAATTTATTTCTTGAGCATGATAGATTATGAATGTTGATAGATTTATTTTTAATTATTTAATTTTTTTAATAAATTAAAACCAAACTATTATCGATTTTGTATTTTAATTACTCAATCATATATTTTTAATAGTTATTTATTGATACAAATAAATTTTAAAAAATTTACGGGTTTATAATCCGAACTTATATCACTGTTATAACTTACAAATTTGTTTAAACCTTTAGCAATTTTGAGAGGAGTGATCACATTTCTTCTCACGTGCCATTCATTCTTCGTCTATATGAATATATATATATATATATATATATATATATATATACACACACACACATATATATATATGTGTGTGTGTATGTTTGCTCACACCAAAGGCCAAAACGTAAATGAAGGCAAAATTTATATTATAACGTGGTAGATGGCTTCATTTGACCCTTAACAAACACACAAAAAAATGTGTAATCAATTAGAATACTAATTTTTTTTAATCCAATTACTTTCAAAAGATAACTTATATTTTTTGGACCTAAGAAAGTATTGTGTAAAAACAACGTGTTTATTTTTTCTAAAATATTTCTATTTTAATGAGTGTATCAAATTTGAATGGGAAAGAAAATGAGAAAAAAAGAAGATCAATATCTTATATTTAAAATAAAATTATATTATCAACTAGGTTTTGGAAATAAGTATAAGTGATAATAAATTGCATGATTAAGTTATAAAATATGAACAGCATAATTTATAATTCCTGAGGTAGTCTAGTTGTTAATTTGACTTCTTTTGATCATAAATATAAGAATTTAATAGAGAGTATATTTTAATTTTAAATATAAGATTTTAATTTATTTTGTCTTATAAAAAATATTTTTTTTAAAATATCCTATATGATTATATATATTAAGGGGTTATAATTTAAATACATATAATTAAAAAAATATTTTTAAAAAGCTCATATGTAATTATTATAAATAATTAAATTAATTAAATTTTTTAATATATCTAAATTAATTAAATAAATATTATATTAAAAATAAAAAAATAATAACATTAATTATAACACGCTGAGATTATCATATCACAATTGTTTTGACTCTTTGTCAGCAGAACGTACCATGCGTGGCTGGCACATGATAATGATATTGTCCGTTACATTTTTTAAAACGAACTTAGGGACGGCAAATGAAATCCACCGTTGGATCGTTAAAGTATAGGGTGGAACAGAAGGGAGTGTGCAGAGAATCAAATATCGTGATCCAAGACCTCCGCATTAGCCAATGACATACATGGAATGATGGAAGGAATATTTTTATAATTAGTGCTTAACTCAATTCTTAAGATGTGCTAATCTTATGATTCCCTCCTATTCACAATATAAATTAAACCCTTCAATCCATAATCTAAATTACTTTAATTAATTGATATAAATAAAAAAATATAGCTACCTCTTAAATTGAAATCTGTTCTCAATTTTTCCTTGTAGAATAAAAATAATTAAAAAACTTTCAATTTTTTTCTCACCTTTATATGCTTTTTCAATCAGAACTTTAATCTTATTTTTTCTCTACATTTATAAATTATTTTCATCTCTCTCATCTTTTTTTCATTTTAATGAGAATTAAATAAAAATAAAATTAAAAAATAGTCATTAACAAGGAAGTACTAAAAAAATCCATTTTAGGTGTGATAAAAGAGGGACATGAGGAAGTAATTTCTCTTAGTGTTATATTCTCTCAATATCTTATTATAATATCTTTTTAATCGAACTATATTATTTAAAAAAACTGTTAAAAATAATTAAAAATAATAAATATATAGAAAATATTTTTTTAAATATTTTAAGTGGGTAGGTAAGAGTAAGAAAAAAATATAAAAGAGAATATAGAGAAAAAAGATAACAAAATAGAGATAGAGTATATTAATTAAAGGTAAAATAAATAAAAATGTATTTAATTTGAACAGAAATTTAAAGTGAATTTTATAAAATGGAATGGATGATTTCAAAAATAATAATAAAAAAAAAGATCTCAAGGGAGGGAGGGAGTGTTATTCCTACCCCATTGTTTTGTTTTTCTTCCACGGCCTAACTTTGTAAGCGTTGATTACATTTAACAAACCATCCGGTATTTAAGTTCATATTGAAATTTTATTAATCTGAATTTAAATTTAATCGAGTGTTCTAATAAATAGCTCTTGTAATTTTTTTTTTATGTTTACGTGTACTTAAATTCAAAATATATATTATTCAATTTAACCATGAGATTTGGTTATTAAATAAAATAACATCCCCGTGCTACTCATAAAAGTGGACAGGACTATAATATTCTGACCCCTTCATTATAGTTTGTTCTTTGTTCACATTTAATGTAAGTGTGATTTCAACGTTGCATTCACTAATTCTTTTTTCCTAAAATACTTTTGCTGAAACCAAAAGCCAACTAAACGTACATGAAATGACCCGTTTAGTTCAAATAATAGGTGAGAATAGAACAGAAGAGAATATAATAAAAATTTTCAATTAAATGGATGTTTAGTTAGTATTAAAAAAATAATAATTTGATAGAAAATTTTAGGTTTATTAGAGTTAAAAATAATAAAAAATTAGATATATAAATTATATTATTGAATATCTAATTTTAAAGTTTATTATTGTCTCTTCTAATATAGATATCTCTTATAGAAATTAAATTTAAGATCTAAAAAATTTACTAAGATTTTATACCGCTCAACTAACTCTATATTAAAAATGATTAAGTGTTTTTTAAACTTATATAGTAATGCCTCAATTTATACTTGTTGATTTGTGTTTTCATCTTACCTTTAGGTTCTTTAATGGGGTAGGATGTATTATTAATCAATTTTTTTTTAATAAAATTGTCTTTTCATATAAAAAAAGTGCCTTCTTTTCTCCCCTCTTCCCAAAAGTACGAGAAATTCGTTATTTTAATAATTATATATGAAGTGTAGTAATTTTTTTTATATTGATCACCCAGTTTATCGGAGTTTTATCCCGACTACATTTGGATCCGACTCTCGTCGCGTACCTAGTTATAATAGTTGAGTCTCTTAACAGAATTTTTTTACATATGTTAATGCTCGAACTCGAAATCTCGTTTAAATGATATTGAGTTGCTTATCATTCGGACTAATTCTATTGATGAATTGCACTAATTTAAATATGATGGCTTCTCATCTTTTTGTTGGGCCAACAAAAATGGTTAAAGTTACCTCCTTATTATACACATGGAAAAAGACATGATTTTGTAATCAAATCCTCGTATAGTTTTTTCATAAAAGAAAAAACAATATTATGAGAAGGCAAAAGCGCATCTTTAATACTTTAACTATGTATAAGGTTTTAGTTTGATGCTTTAATTTTATAATTTTTTTTAATATTTTAACTTTAACACCATGAACTTCAAATGATAATTTTTTGTTCCAAATATTTTTATTTAAAAAAATAAATTTAATATATTAGTATTTATTAATATTTTGTTAGCATTTAAAATTGGGAAAATGACAGAAAAAGCCCACCTGAATTTCAGAAAGACAAATTGGGCCTCCCAATATTAAAAAAGACAGATTGGGCAGGAGGCCCAATCTGTCTTTTCTAAATTGTTGGCCAAAGACCAAATTAGCCCTCACTTAAAATTGGAAACTATAGCAACAATACAGCAACAATCAGACGGTGCTATTGGCGCGAATGACAGAAGAAGCTTGCGAGAGACGCCTTTGGCTGAGTTGATTCTGATTTGGAGGAAGTGTAAGTAAATATTTAATAAAATCTCCTTGTTGTATTCCAGTGGTAATGAACTATGCTTTATTTACTTTGATGGTTGGCTTGGGAGAAAGAGTTTGACAAGTACTGTAGCGTAAAGTAGTTGAAGAAAGAACTTACGAAGAAGAACTTCAGCACAGATATGAACAATCGTTTGGGAAATGGGAAATAGAAGTCGCTTGAGAACTTCAGCACAGATATAGTAAGGCTAACATGCAAGCCATTAAAATATTTGGGTTATTTACTACTCTTATAATGGTATTTACAACTTCAGGAATGATTTTGACAACTTCAAAAAAAAAGTTTAATACTCCGTGGAAAAAGTTAGATGCAATTAGTTGGGTTAATTATTATTCCTCTAATGGGATATACAACTTTAGAAATGATATTAACAACATCAACTTAAACATTTAATACTCTGCAAAAAAGTTACATACAATGAGTTGGGTCATTTAATACTCATGTGTTGTGGCTATCTTGTAAAGTGTTGAATGATGATTGTTAGGGGTGTAAAATTATGATCAATGCTTTGTTTATTGTAGGTTATTGGCCAAGATGACATGTAACATTGGCTCGACATCTTCAAAGGAAATTTATTATTTTTTCCACGTAGGTGGGAACTTTGTATATAATGTTGAAGGTGGAGTTAAATATAATGGCGGGGATGTGAAGGTAAAATCGATAAAGGAGGGGATGACACTGGAAGAATTGAGGGTAATGATAGGTGGATGGTTTGGTATAGATGAGAATACTTGTGTCATGAAATATACAGTGAAGTTTGATGAGAACATATTACTAGATCTCAATGATGATAGTGAAGTTTATAATCTGTTTCAGTTTAATGACAGCAGTGCACATGTTTATGTAGTAGTTAGAGTAAATGATAATATACCAGAACAAAGGGATGATCTAGATATGTAAGTGAAATTTGTTGTGGTTATTTATGGAAGTCCTTAGTTGTTTGATTGTGTTAATGTTTTTGCTAAACATGTTTTCTTGCTGACAATGTTGAGGATTTGCTTGGAGTGTCAGAAAAAATGTACCCCTCTTTGTGGAGCGAGGGTAACAATTTGGAGACCCTATTTGAGCAAACTACTGCTGGAGCTATGACTAGTAAGGGTGGTAGAGAAGTTAATTTAAGCATACCATATGGAGTACAAAGGTCACAAACATCAATGGCTGCGATGAACTCTGTGAAATGGAAGAAAGAGTTGCTTGGAGGGATGCAGATTTTTGCAAATGTGGACACATTTAAGAAGGCGTTGCACAAGTTCAGTATTGCGCATCGGTTTGAGTACAAATATGTAAACAATTATAAGGATAATATGTACGTGAAATGTAAGGTTGAAGGTTGTCCGTGGCGTATTACTGCAAGAGCACACATTTCCTACGTGTGACAAAATTCAGCAACGACCATGTTCATAGCGCCCAAGACAATCTTAAAGTACACATGGTGGAAGTGCTACCTTGACATCAGCAATTATAATTGATGAGGTGAGGGATCATGTAGACAAGCGTCTAAATAAACTAAGAAGGAGTTTGGAGAGAGATTATGGCGTGAAGTTGACATATAAGCAAGCATATAGGGCTAAAGAAAAAGCATTGGAGGACATACATGGCCGACCTGATCAGTCTTATATGTTAATACCATGGATATGTGAACGGTTGAAGGAAAGTGATAACAAAACTGTGGCTGAATGGGTGGCTAGTGGGAACACATTTGAGCGTGTATTCATAGCATATGGATGTTGTATAGAAGGGTT